>JANVYC010000001.1:5293736-6617170 GCA_027406025.1 Colletotrichum musae | reverse complement strand
AATTTCATATAACGTGAGTGGTGTCCAAGGGCCTACCACGTTCAGCTACCAGGACCTGGTCTTGGACAGTGAGTCCCTCGAAGATATTACATCGTTAGTTTCGGGACGTGGAGACTTGTTCACCGAGTCGCATGGCCACGCTGCAAGCTCAGAGCGGCAGCTTTTCTTCTTTTACCAGAAGCTTTCAGGGGAGAAGAATCTGCATTTCGATTCCAACAGAACGGAAACCATCTGGGATCATGGGTCCTACACTGTGGATCACTTCAGCTCAAAGGGCGCCGATACCATTCGCGACTTCTGGGAGCGCAACATGTTCGTGGACGGGGTTCGAGAACTGCTGCTAGGAGGAGTAGGAAATTATGGTGAGTGTTTGTTTTACCCATTACATCTCATAGACCATGCGTAGTAACCTTTTCGACTGTTCGTTTGCAGGTTGGGAGGACAGCTTGGAGATTCGCTCTACCATATCCTGGACGACTGGCCTGCCTGACAGATTTGAACGCATGTTCGGCTATGACCTGCGCAAGTATCTCCCCCTCTTCATGTTCGGCAACAACAACGTCAACCTTCAGAACACGGAACCGGGAAAACTGAGGTGCGTCTTGAACACGCCCGACGGAGGCCAGGGCTACGTGAACGACTACCGCGCCGCTCTGGCCGAAGGGTACCAAGAATATCTCTCATCTCTATCCGACTGGCTTCGCAGCCTTGGCGTGAAGCTCTCTTCACAGGTCTCTTACAACATGCCGATGGACATGGAGGCCTCCATTCCGTACGTCGACGCGCCAGAGTGCGAAAGTCTTCAGTTCGCAGACAACGTCGACGGATACCGACAGTTCTCAGGCCCTGCGAACCTGGCAGGGAAGACCGTCATTTCCAACGAGCTCGGGGCAATCTTCGGGAAGGCGTACCGCTTTACCATCCCGGAGCTGCTGTTCTCCATGAATCGAGCCGTTGCCGGAGGCGTCAACCAATTCGTGATCCACGGCCTGTCGTACTCAGGCGACTACCCCCAAACCACGTGGCCGGGGTATACGGCTTTCCGTTACGCAGTGTCGGATATGTTCTCGCCCAAGCGACCGGACTGGGACCACGGTCTCGGTGCGGCGCTCGACTACATGGCCAGGATCCAGCACGTCCAACAATCAGGCGTGCCTCGGACCGACGTTGCCTTCTTCAACAAGCAGTCGGTCACCGATCCCAACGCCGGGACCGTATATCAGCCGAAAGATCTTGTCTCCGAAGGTGAGTTCTTCTTCCGGTATTTGTGACTTGCAACGTGAAGAACGTCTCTGACTCGTTTTAGGGTGGTCCTACACTTATCTTTCACCGGATAACTTTGACCTGCCGCACGCTGTTGTACACGACAAGATCTTAGCCCCCGACGGCCCCAGGTTCCAGGCCATGGTTGTACTCGGATCCCAGAACCTTACCGACTCTGGTCTTCGTCGCTTGACGGAATTCGCCGGAGAAGGTTTGCCTTTGATCATCGCAGGCGGCATCCCGGGACGCTTTCCTTCCAACAACTCAACAGCCGATCCGAGTGCGTTTGAGGTTTCGCTGGCCGACTTACTGCAGCATGAGAATGTCTACCAAGTCGCGGAGGGCAAGATCGGTGAAGCCTTGACATCCCTGCACCTGACACCCAGAGTTGCCGTGCGAACCGATGGTACTTGGTACACCA
This sequence comes from Colletotrichum musae, assembly GCA_027406025.1. Lineage (NCBI taxonomy): Eukaryota > Fungi > Ascomycota > Sordariomycetes > Glomerellales > Glomerellaceae > Colletotrichum > Colletotrichum musae. The sequence continues at coordinate 6,615,486 of JANVYC010000001.1, read as the reverse complement.
CATGGAGGGAGGACAGGAAAGCCGGTGTGAGCTATGCGTACGTCTTTTGCGACATTGAGCGAGCCTCTGGCGAAGTCCTTGTTGAGTCCACCGGCATCCCATACTTCTTCGACGCTTGGACTGGCGACCGCAAGCCGGTCTTGAATTACAAGAAAGACGGTAACAAAACGATCATCCCCCTCGAACTTGCGGGCAACCAGACACGTATTATCGCTTTCTCAGAGAAGCCTCTCGATGGCATCGAGATTCCAGACTTCATAGCAACTGAGTTGCCACTCAACGTCCTAGGATACGTCGCCGACGGCGATGGAGCCCAGCTACACGTCGCCGCGTCGAACAGGTCCGCAGAAGTAGTACTGTCATCTGGGAGCAGGATCTGCCATCACAGCAAGGCACCGGAATCGTCTGAACTGGGTCCCTGGGAGCTGGTTCTCGAACACTGGGAAGCCCCAAAGGACATGCGAGACGTATCGACAGTGGCATACAAGAGGAACTTAACCCACCAGTTGGATAAACTGGTCTCATGGACTGAAATTCCAGCAGCAACCAACAGCTCTGGCCTGGGTTATTACTTTGCCAACTTCAACTGGCCGCCATCTCTCACCACAGACTTCAATGCGACGACAATGGGAGCGTACATCGAATTCCCGGCCGTCCTCAACGCGATTGCGGTGACGGTTAACGGCGCCCGCCTACCCCCTCTCGACTACACGCGTCCTATCGCCGACCTTGCACCGCACCTCGTTGAAGGAGAAAATCACGTCGTCGCCGTGGTCCCCAGCACGATGTGGAACTACATACGCAGCATCCTCCCAGATATTGAGAACGCTGGCCTCAGCCATCTGACCAACTTTGGCCCGGGCGCGGAGTCGAAGACGGAGAATGGGTTGGTCGGCTCGGTGAGGATCGTCCCGTACGAGGTCTTGCGCGTTGGGACTTCGGAAGGTAATGGCGGATGTGCCGGGAATGCTTGAGGTAGAGGTTTTCGAACGCGCTTGTTACGCAGGCAGGCAAGTAAGTATCCGTGATAGACGAGGCATTCTTACAGTCAAATGCCAAACCATTCAGATCGATCTTGGCCTTGGGGGGCGATGCACTTTGTTATGTATCAGGCGCACTTTTCAGGACACCGAAAACAAAAGCCGCTAGTCAATTCAGTAAACGCCTAATATTTCGGTCATCAAATGCGGCAACCAGCGCGATCGAGCCGAAGGCGCAGCCACTGCCGAGCGTTGGATCCGTAGCGCGGGAAACCGGCTCAGGGCACGCGGAAGCCAGCCAAACAAACACATGTGTAAGACAGGGCGAGCCGATTATGCCAATCTGCCTTGCGAGCCTGCGAGTACCCCCTGCAAGCTGTAGCCGGGCGGCGCATGGCCTGACGCTCCCCGCCAAGGACCTTTGACGCTATCCCCAATATGCGATGACCACGCGACCCCTGCGGCGAGCTGAATGCGGGATTAAAGATGCGGGCGGCAGATCGTGGGGCGGACTGACGCAGAGTCGCGGAATGTGCACCGCTGTCACTATAGTCAAGCGACTTGGCTCTATATCATGAAGCTGGCTTTAAAGAAGTCGAGTTGTCATCCTGCTCCATGCTTCTAACTCGCATTAAACTCTGCTCAAGTGATTGATCGCTAAGACAACTTCAAGCCATCATGGGCCACATTACCGTATTCGAGGATCCATGGATTCAGAATAGGGCCAATGTCCGACTCGAAACCGCGGCCATGGTGAGTCTGGACTCAATGCTGCGGCCCAAGGCGGCATGCAAGTTGATGTTAACTCTCTGTAGAAACATCTCGAACTCGTGGAGATCTTTCTCAAACTAATACCTCATTTCCGACAAGACGACAAGGGGAGGATCCATAACGAAGCTCTCGCCTACTCAGAATGGCGATACGTAAACTACATCCGCTTCCTCGATTACTTTGGCTACTCCCCCAACGACTGTCCACCACCTTGGTGAGTTCAACTTCGAAAGCCGCATAACCTTCCTAGGCTTTCTAACATCATTGAGGGATATTGCCATCATATGGTACTGCCACCTCCTGTCCCCGTACCGCTTCCACCGCCATCTCTGGGACAACAACCACATATCATACGGCTTGAATCACCACCAGTTCCCCATTCTCCGCATGCTGGATCTCTACAAGTCCGGCAAGTGGACGGACAAGAAGACGCAGAAGAAGTGGGAATTCTGGATGAAGGGCTGGGGAAAGTCCCGTCCGAACCGCAGCCCCCAGCTCCCCTTCCACCTCTGGCCGACGCCGCCCTGGGAGACCAAGCGTCGCTTCAGTTTCATCTCTGCACTCTCCGGGAGGGACAGTATCGTCCCGCCTGCGCCCCGGGAGCCTGAGCCTGAGTTGCTCGTCATCACGTACAACCGCGGGATGTGCTCGCTCGTTGGCAGAAACCGGTGGGGGCTGCAGGAGTACACGCAGATCCGCAACGGTACCCGGCTCGGCGTGTGCATCGACTCGCTCGAGCACTCCCGCCGCGGTCAGCGGTGCGAACTTACGCCCTGGCCGCTGCTCGACGACCTTCGTGCCGTTCTCGACCGGCAGGTCGGGTTCTGGAGGGCCGCAGTCGAGGTCCGGGACGCGGACCCGGATTTCGCCATGTACGCAAACCTCGAAAGGGAGGGCAGAAACTACGAGAGCTTCATCAGGCTACTCTCGAAGCCTCCGCGAATGAAGATGACGCTATGCGGAGAGAAGATCGATATGGACCGGCTTCCGAGTACAACAACTGGCCCGGCTCCTTCCAGCCGCGAGTTCGTGCCGCCTACGCTGGCGGTCGACCTGCTCTGGCACACTCACCGGCTGTACCCGGCCAGCTACTGGGTCTGGAGCTTCGAGACCGCCGGGAGGCTGATAGACTACGAGCCGATGGCCTCGGTAGAAGCGTCTAAGAGGGCGCTCACGGAGACGCAGCTGGAGTGGAAGAGGAAATATGGAGAGCCGTGCCCGACGACGTACGTGTTTGACGGGGGAGAAGTGGTGGAGGGCTACGTCCCGGACGCCGCAGCTGTACCCCCGGGACACCCGGCGAGGGCGAAGGCGTTGTACGTCCTTGGAGGCATGAATCCCGTCCGGGGGAGGAAGAGGTACTACAAGGGTTCGTACGAGGTGTTCGATGGTTTCTACATAAACTTCGACGGTGGTGGCGGCGGTGACGGGAGTGGAGGCGGAGACGGGGGTGGAGGTGGAGGTGACGGAGGGTGCGGCGGCGATGGAGGAGGCGGGGGCGGTGGAGGCGGCGGAGAATAATACCATCCAGTGTCGGTGTCTTTTCAAAGCAAAGCCAAATGTATCAAGAAATATCTCTATTGTAATCTTAATCAGACCCAGCGTTCACGTATCCTTGAGCCAGGAATACTTCACGGCAGCGGATGCTTAGCGAAGAATTCGACAATGTACTGTGAGGCGTTATACGAAGCCGGTCCATCGCCGTGACTCTCGTTGTCGTCGTTGTCGCCGGTGTAAGGCCAGCTGTGATCAACATCCTTCTCAAAGACATGAGACATCAGCCCCTTCTCCTCTCCCGAACCCCATCGAAACATCTGCGCGCGAGATGTGATGATGATCTCGCAGGCGTCTTTGCCGAGACCGTCTCTGACGGCCCATTCCGTCGCCCAGTGGAAGATATCCGGCAGGCATGGACCGCGTCTATCGTCGTTGCCCTCATACGGGATAGTCCCGTCCCTGCCGCCGTGAAACTCGATGACAGGGACCTTGGCCCGGCCGGGGGAGCAGGGGATCTCCACCGTCTTCGGGTCGCAGCCCTTGGCGCCCTCGATGTAGAACGAACCAGAGACAGGGGCAAAAGCTGCGAATCGAGTTGATAGTTGGTTGTGGCACGCCGCGAAGTTGGTGAAGCCGCCGCCGTTGGACTTGCCAGTCATGAAGATCCGTCTTTTGTCTATACAGTAGGTAGACTCAAGGTCGTCGAGCACCGTGTTGGTGTAGAGAACATCGTTCCGTTTCGTGATGTTGGGGACGCCCTCCCATCGTTTCTGTAGATGTGGCATGAGTGAAGGAACCCGAAAACTTGGATTTTGGGGAAGACTTACCTCATAACCTTTGAGGTAGACAACGACATGACCGTCGTTGAACTCTGGCTTCTCCAAACGATCTAGATCCCTCTGCTCCTCCGGGGTCTTGTTTCCGCCATGGTACGAAAAGATGACGGGGTTTGGCTCTGTAGCGGAGTATCCCGGCGGGATGAAGAGGAGGTAGTCTCGATCCCGACTTTGGTCGTCTTTATAAGGGACTAGGTATTCGTTCCCGGGTGATCGGCCGTCGGGCAGCGTTTTGCCGCATCCATCTGAGCCCGTCTTGGCCTTGGTGGTCGCAGCTGATACCACGAGGCCCCCGGACAGAAGACACGTTAGTTTCGTGAGAACCATCTTGGCAGTTTTGATGCGACTGGTGACTTCAGGCCTGTGGGAGACCACCGTCTTTCAGACCTTTTAAACCCGGACGAAGGATCATCGCACCAGGATGCTGTGATGCGTCCGATTTTATGTCCGGGGCTAAGTGTCTTAGTAACCCCGCCAGTTTTAGATGAGCCACCCGATCATAATTAGCACGAGCCGATGATCCGTTGAGACCAAGCAGCGCGTGCCATTAAACGTCTGCCTGACCGCCAAAATCTCCTTTAATGAGCCGTCAGCCTCATAGGGTAGAAATGTCGAAATCAATACTGCCTGGTTGAGTCGCGACGCAGGTTACTCCGGCTCGGGCCGATAGCATGAGAAAATGCCAATAACACATCTCCCAAATTAGAACTAGAATTAGCCTATTGCACCTAATGTTTACCTGGATTGAGTTCCTTCTCCAAATGCCGCCAGATTCCTTGTCGTTTTTAGATCAAGGAGGTTTGGCATAGTTGAAGCAATTGAGAAGTAATTTACGAATACTCCAATAATAGAGAGCGTCTGGTAGTTGAAATAAGGAACATCATCAATTTTTGGTAGTTGTTCCTCTTTCATGACCAGCGAGAACTATTGACCTCTTGACTAGGTCGGCAGAATTCCGTGCCTTAACTGTCAACAGAATGAATATGTCGATGTTCATCAACCAGAATCATGGTATTTATAACCAGCCATAACAACTGTCGATCGAAAATGTCTTCCTTTTTCTCCTGATCGTTCTCGGCGCAACCCCTTGGTTAAGGTCAACTCCGGGAGGCTTCCTCGGCCCACGACACGGCCTCCAAACTCCGCTCCGCAACTCCCCACCAAGTGCCGGATAGCCTGCGGAGAAGGTGGACACGGCAATTCCAGCGACATTACCCGCGTTGCGGAGTTAATGCGGCGTCAATCGTTTAACTCACCACTGATACCAACTCTCTCACAACAACATACCTCCATTGGGCTCCATCTTTTGAGGCGAGAACGCTTTGCCTAGCCATCATCGATCCATTCGAAGCTCGTCATACCATCACCAAAATGGGAGAAATGATGAGAGTCTGGCAGTACCCGGCGATCACCGGCAAGCTCGAGGATTGTCTCGCACTGAAGGAAGATGCGACCGTCCCCGACGCCTCCGCCCTGGCCAAAAACGACCTCATCGTCCAAGTCATCAGCGCCTCCCTCAATCCCGCCGACTACAAGGTCCCCGCGACAGCCGTCATCGGCCGCCTGATGGTCTCCTTCCCCGCGACCCCGGGGATGGACTTTTGCGGCCGCGTCGTCGGCAAGCACCCCTCAAACACAGCCTTCGAGAACGGCCAGCTCGTTTTCGGCGGCTACCCGGGCGTCAGCCAGAAGGGTGTCCTAGGGGAGCGCATCGTCATCTCAAGCGCGAACTGCGCACCGCTACCCCACGGTGTCGACCCGGACCACGCCGCAGCCGTCGGGACGGCCGCCACGACGGCGCTCCAGTCCCTAATGCCCGAAACCCTCAAATCAGGCGCCAGAGTCTTTATCAACGGCGGAAGCGGCGGCGTCGGGACCTGGACGATCCAGTTCGCCAAAGCTTTGGGCGCGCACGTTGTCACGACTTGCTCGACTGGAAACATCGCGCTGTGCCGGGAGCTGGGTGCCGACGAAGTCATCGACTACAAGAAGGAGGACATTCTGGCCTCCCTGCAAACTAGAGGGAAGTTCTTCGATCTAGTCATCGACAACGTCGGCAGTAGCACCGCGTTGGGCGACAACAGCGGCCACTACCTGAAACCCGGCGGCACTTTCGTGCTGGTTGGCGTCGGCGAGTCGCTTTCTCTATGGGACATGCAGAGAACTCTCACAAAGCATCTGTGTCCGAGGTTTCTTGGTGGTGGGGGCTTCTACTTTGTCCAGATGAAGAACACGACGGAGTACTTTGAGCGGATCGGGAAGTGGATGGCGGAAGGCAAGGCGAAGGCGGTCGTCGACTCAACGTTTTCGTTTGAGGATGTACCAGCAGCTTACAGACGGTTAAGAGAAGGTCGCGCGAAAGGTAAGATTGTCGTCCATGTGGGGGATAAGCCTGAGGGTGCATGAGGTACTGCTGAAGTGGTTCGACACGGAAAGGGGGCTTACTGGAGTCAAATGTCATGTAACAAATAATAATAGGACCTACTGCTTCTCCAGACTGAATGTATCTTGTTGAGTCAACCGCAACGATCTTTTGGAGTGGTAGTTGCATAGAAACTTCCATGGAACCACCTTCAGGACCATGCTGACCCTTCCCATCCTGGTGTGTTGTCTTGTTGGTAGGTGTGTCACGATACTCAACCTAACTTGCCAACTAAAAGCTCCGAAAGATTGATCACGGATATTAAGGGTCTTTCCGGTAAATAAGCGGTATACGCGGGATCTCTGAATGCGAACCTCGGGAAGAAAGCCACACGATCCACGGCTTACTGCTACCGGCTAGGCGTCCATTATCCCGGCGAATGACCCTTCGCCGCCAGGGTACCCGAGCTGACCACTCAAGTCAAAGCGTATCCGATTGGGCAACTCAAAACGCGGATCATCACAGCGAGGATTCGACATGTAAGCGGTAGACTGAGGACGTCGAGACATATGTTTTAATCACGATCCGATCGATATAAGACCCGGGGATCCTTTTCCTCGTTGTCGCCGACTGAGTTGTGGCAGTACTTGACAACTACCCATCGAAACTGGCAAAATGATGGTCGCAATCGCTCAAGCCTGCGCCCCTTGGACTTTCAACCTGTTCCTCCCGGGCGCTGAGATCATTTCTCTGGCAGCTGATCTCGTCACGAACTTTACAGCCTGGGCGGAGGAGATCTATCGGTACACTCTGCCAGCCGTCGAAGGCAAGAACGTGTCTTTCTGCAACGTCACCGTCACCTACACCCACCTACCCTGGACAGAACGACAACATCATCACCGAGGCATGGCTTCCCCTAGAGTGAAATGGGCGCTTCATGGCCGTCGGAGGAGGGGGATATGTCGCCGGACGTTTCTTCCTGCCTTATGCAGCTATGAACGGCGCCGTCGCGGAAGGCTCCGCGACTATTACCACGGATGCCGGTCTGGGCAGTGCCCTAGAGCCGAGTCCCTGGGCGCTGAACAGTCCTGGGAACGTCAATCTCTACAACCTGCAGAACGTAGGCTCAGTGTCTTTGAATGACGGAGTAAGTTTCTTTGGCGTAAATGATCTGAATCCAAGGGACCCAGCTAATTTCATCAACAGGCGATTATCGGAAAGTCCCTCATCAAGAGCTTCTACGGAATGGGTCCGAAGTACTCCTACTGGAACGGCTGCTCTCAAGGAGGAAGACAGGGCCTCATGCTCGCTCAGAGATACCCAACAGCCTATGACGGAATTGCTGCTGGTGCGCCCGCCATCAACTGGAACAGTCTCTTATCGTACGTCCAGTGGCCGCAGCTGGTGATGAACGAGATTGGGAAGTATCTGTATGCCTGCGAGATTAATGCTATTACCGCCGCTGCCACAGACGGGAAGACGGTCTATCCCGGTATCAACCCCGGATCTGACCTTACGGGCAGCGCTTCTGGCCGCGCGGGGATTGTGACGACGAACTGCACCGCCGAAGGATGCGTGGGAGCCCCGGCGCTGCTTGGGACTGCATGGCTGCAGCTCTTCGTGGCCAAGACGCCAGGCTTTGACGTGTCTAGCTTGACGCGCGTCGAGTTCGACGCCATGGTGTACTCGGGACGTCAGCAGTTTAGCTCTCTTGTCGAGACGGCCGACCCAGACCTGAGAGCTTTCCGCAACGCCGGCGGTAAGCTGGTCACTCTTCACTGACTGGTAAGTGATCTAGAGCTGAAATAGCCTCCTGCGATCCGATGAGCTGACATATGTCACTCAATTGACAGGCCGACAACATCATCCCCACTACGGCGACGGAGGAATACTACAAAGCCGTTGCGGACGTCACGCCCGACATCCATGAATTCTACCGGTATTTCGAGGTCCCCGCCCTCGGCCAATGCTTCGGCGGCGCCAGCGGGCAGCCGAACGACCTGTTCCGGCAGCTGCGTGACTGGTTCGAGACCGGGACGGCCCCCGAGCAGACTCGGGTCAAGCTCAAGGTCGGCGACGGCGATACACACGACCGCATGTTGTGTTCTTACCCCCAAAAGCCGGAGCTCATCTTGTCTTGCGGAGATGCTTCCCTGGCTGAGTGTTGGTCTTGCCCCGAATCCCGAGCTCCGATAGATGTCACATTAGTCTCGCAATGATGGAAATTAAAACTTTCTTTAGTGTCAAACATGTTTCATTCATTCATTCAACCTCGCTCCCTTCTGCATGTACTGCTAATTGGTATAATGCTCCCACGACATGCCACTTCATACACGCATCCTTGCCGACCCCTGATATTTGCTCTCATTGCGAGGCTTATCCCACGCACGCCTAAAGCACGTACTTGAACAGCGGAGACCTGTCGCCCATCTGGAAGAGCTCCTCCTCGGTGTACTTGGACTTCGCCTCCTCCGCAATGCTGGCCTTCTTGGCATTAGCCCGCTTGTAGCTCATCTCGAGGAGCAGGGCCACGATCAGACCGCTGCCACCGAACGCCAAACTGAGACCGAAGCCGGTGTGGTACTTGGGCTTCTCGCTCTCCAGGTACATGAAGCTGCCGACGATGCCACCGATGTTACCGACGCAGTTCATGAGGGCGATACCAACGGCACGGCGCGAGGCCGGCGCGATGTTGTTCGCGTTCCACGAGGCTGCCGCGGACTGGATGGGGTAGATTCCGATGACGGCGAGGACGACGGAGAAGTAAGCCGGGCCCTTCTTGGTGTCGAGCGCGCCGTTGAGCGACAGGATGATGGAGTACGCGACGGCGACGATAGCCAGGGGAATGGCGACGAACGGCATACGCCAGAAGAAACGGTCGGAGAGCTTGGCAAAGGTGATGGCGGAGATGGCGGCGGCAACGTAGGGGGGCGCGGACAGCAGCTGGGCCTGGGTGTTGGCGAAGCCCATGGCCTTGGTGATGGTCGGGAGGGTGAACTTGATGCCGTACGAGAGGGCGGACTGGCAGACGAGGAAGTAGGCCTGGACGTAGATGCGCCAGTTGGTCAGGTTCATCTTGACGTCGCGCCACTTGCTGCCGCCCTCGGACTCCTCGCGGTGGCCGCCACCCTGCTTGATGAAGATGGAAAGGTTCAGGTATCGGATCTCATCGGGCTCGAGCCAGCGCGTCGAGAGGGTCGGGGTGTCGATGAGGAGGAAGAAGCAGGCGACTCCCAGCAGCACGGTGGCGAGACCCTCGAGGATGAAAATCCAACGCCAGCCCTCCAGGCCGGCAACACCGTCCATTTCAGCAATGGCTGCTGCCAGGAGACCGGAGAACGCTCCCGACAGAGCACTGGCACAGTAGAAGTAGGAGATTCGGACGGCGAGATCCTTCGGCATGTACCAGAAGGAGCACAGGAAGATGGCACCAGGGAAGAAACCGGCTCTGTTGGGTCACAGACGTTAGCATCGCCATGATATTCATCCGGAAGATGATGGTTTAAACTTACTCAAACGTTCCGAGGAGAATTCGGGTAGCCATGAGGCCACCAAAGTTCCTGACCAGACCGGTGCATGTCATGACGATACCCCAAGCGAGGGTGAGACCACCGAGGTAGAGGGAAGGACGCTTGACTTTCTTGAGGATCATGTTGCTCGGAACTTCAAAGAGGACGTAAGGAATGAAGACTGCGCCGCCAAAGGTCAGTTCATGTTACTCTTGTCGTCGAGGTAGCTTGGGAGACTCACAGATGGAAAGAACGGTGTTGTACTGGACGCCCGTCATGCCCAGGTCCTCAACCATGCCCTCGATCTTAGCGTTTCCGATGTTGGCGCGGTCGATGTGGCAAATCAGGTAGAGAAGAGCCAGCATAGGGATGAGACGGACATCGACCTGATGAGCCTGTCAGATTCCGTTCCGTAAGGCCTCGCACGAGATGTCCCGTCCTACCTTGTGGAAGACCTTCTTCCTCTTCTCCTCGGGGTAGCTGTTGTAGAAGTCGGCATCCTCAGTGCTCAGGCCGAAGACGCGGTAGGGACCGATTTCGATAGCCTCGGGGGCCTTTTCGAGGTGAGTCTCGCCCGACGGCCTGTGACCGATGGCATCGAGCTCGCCCTTCTCGGTGGACCTCCGCTGAGTAGCCATGACGACGGTAGGGTGGAAGGAGAAAACGACCAAGCAGAAGCCGAAGAACGTGACGCGATGAACAGACACGCAAGAGGCTTGTGGTCTTTCTGTTTTTCCGGACAACGAGCCTGCCTGAACAGAGAGAGCAGTCCGAAACAAAAGGCAAAACTTTGTCCAAGATATATATGCTCGATTCAAACAAACCACCTACACAACGGTGCCCCAAAAAAAAACCCGGAACCCACTGCGGAGGCGTTTGGGTCTCTTGTCCGCTATTACCCCAGAGCAACCCCAGACTTGGCGGGCGCGGGGTGCGGGGAAATGGCGCGTTTCGTGGCCGGAAATGCCAATCCTCGACGCGGATAAGTGATCATCTGCCAGCGTTCGACCCTGGACGTTCGGGGGTATCCGTTTTATCCGCCGCGGGCTGTTGGCCAGCGTCACATTGCAGCAATCAATTCGTTCGACACCCCCGGTCGGTCGAACGGTGGGCATTCAACTGAGATCCGCGGCAAGAGACGGTCAAGGGGGGGCAAGAGGCGGCCGGGGAGGGTGAAGGATGGCCAAGGAGGGTAAGTGATGGCAAGAGATGGGGCAAGAGATGGCAAGAGATGGACGAGGTGTGGCTCGAGCCGTCACTGGCAAGCATCCGTGTGGGACTCGTCGGTCGGCATATCCCTCCCTTTGAAATCTGAGTTGTGACTGGGTTGGAGGGAATTAGAATGCGCGTTAGCCGTCGCATGGCAGCCGACTGTTGGCAGTTCATTCGATGTTTCTTTTCGTGTGTCATTGTTATCTTCCTACATGTATTATTACCTATCAACACGAGGAGACACATGCATACACACTCGCGCCGCCCACTTATCCGTGTACTTAAATACTCCCTTGCCCACCCACGGAGTACCTACCCTGACGAATGGAGACCTCTCACGGAGTAATGCAACGTGAGATCAAGCTGCTTAATGCACATGTAAGCACATATGGGTCAATATTGGGTGAAATCTGAGACAGCTTTACCCGTGCAAAAAGCACTCTCCTCATCTCTTTCTCTTCACATTCAGATATCGCGACGTTGAAAGTCGGGCGAGAGCCGCTCGATGATGCCAAGCGATAACGGGCTTGGGCTTCTTGGAGTCTTGGAAGAGGAGGCTGGGCCGACATAAGCACATCTTGGCGACCAGGACTTTCTCTCTTGACGGATTTTACGGAAACCACCCGTCCATCCTGGCTCTAGACGGGTTTCTCTCTACCATCAAGTTACCCCGCAGGCGCCGCAAACTTGGCTCTGTCGGTACGTAAATTACCCGTCACGCAGGCGTCGGCTAAGCTTTGACCGTCGCCCGTGTCGCCCAGCCGCTTGAGGCAAGGGGGTTTGGTCGTGATGGGTGGACGGACGAAGCTGACAGCCACGTGATGAGCTCCGATCGTTGATGTGGTGAGCCGGCTGCCTCCGTAGATGGGTGACGTTTATGCAATGGTTGTATGCGCTGTCAAGTGATCGACATTACCGACCTCGATTCCGCGGAGTTCCAACAGCTCATGCGGTGCACGTCAAAGTACATGAAGAGTCGCCGACCTGAAGCAAGAAAAGAAAGCAAGACACGGAAAAACACGCAGAAGCATGTTCCCGTCCTCGTCTCCTTTGTCCCGGACGGCCCTCGTTCGGACAGGGGTTTGGTCCGGTCCCTGCCGATCGGACGAGCTACAGAAACCAGTGAGGTCCTCTCAATCCCTACAGTCGTATTCACATCTCCTCATGCAACGCCATGCTTATCCGATCGGTGTTTGGCTCCGAGCCACTTGGGCCAAGGGCTTTACTTGATACCCAGCGCCGTCTGTCCTTATTAATTCAATCGGCAGGCTAGCAGACTGCCATCTCCTTTGAAAAGATCTACCTGGCAAGCAATGTAGTTGCTGCTGACCTCAGCCACAGCAGCATGATTTGCAGCGTAAGCAAACTGCAATCTGTAGGCACCTACATTGTTTGACGGAATCAACAAGGGCGCACGCTCTCGATATTCGGATAGTTCTCAAGAACTCAGTCACGCGCCTACCTAACTTCGGATCTTCAACTTAGAACCTTCGAAAGGTCAAACGAGTATGGACCAAGGACTACACACAGTTCTGTAAAGAGCTTCAAGTCCCTTTCGATCGATCAGTAAGGTCACCTTAAGGTGTTCGAATCCTGTCACGTCATACGTGTTCACGTTCCGTCTGCATCATTGAGCGGAGGGCTGAACCAGCTCGCAACAACACAGAACCCACCTCAGTCTCTTTTCGTAGCAAGTGGGCGAATGGTCAAATGGTTGTGGGTAATGGCCACGAGAGTACTGCGTAATTTCTTTGATCCGTATGTCGATGGAAGTTTGGTTGTCCGAGTCTAAGAGCTAAGTTGTCTCGTGCTACGATATTTTGATACAGTCAATTGGAGCCTCCCGGCATAGGGAACATTGCACCCTTGAATGTTTGAAGGTGCAACAATAGTGCTGAAGGGCTCCATCCTGAAAGCAATGGGGTCTTCATGCAGCAGGTTGGGAATATAACGATGTTCCATATCAGAGCGCCTGGTTTAATCTTTCGTGGTCCCACGGTATCATCGATCTAACTGTAAACCGACTATTCGTGATGTAAGGGGACTAAGCGGTGGCTTATATCGATGGAACAGTTGCACCTTGCCATGTTACAAATCACACAATTGACAACTCGGCGTTGAAGCACGTTAACAGTGATAGAGCTAGAAGGCGTCTTGCTTCGCCTCTTGACCATTGAAGCTTGTGTTGATGTTTGAGGGATTGAGGTCTATCTCTGTAATGTGTTACATTTGACAGCTTAGTCTCAAGTTAAGTTTGCGGGAGACTCCGAGACAGAGATTCTGGCAGCTGCTGGTGATTGCAAGTTCACTCAACTAGAGCCATTAAGATGTTGTCGAGATACATCTCTTACCCAACATTCGGTACCAGGCTATTCAACCAACTACTAACTGATCATTCGATTGCCTGAACACCGAGACATATTGCATGAAAATATAGCGTGCAGTCTCGTCCCGAAAAATAACCGGCCACAACGGATCCATGTTTCGAGCGTGGTCGGTCGGATAGAGAAGGATATCATTGGATAACAGCTCTCCTCGCCCACTTTCGAATACGACAACCCGCGGAAGTGATTTGACTACCGCCGTCGGATCTTCTTCCCGAGTAAGCTGTGGCAACTTTGGGTTTCTCACCTTTCAATTCAACCCAGAATCTTTGACCCGGATCTTCAACGTGGCCACAAGTGACAAAAGCCGGGCAGGGAAGCAAAGACATGAGGAGAAGCCACCGCAAGTCCCGCCTCGGATGCAGAGAGTGCAAAGAACGGAAAGTCAAATGCGACGAGACCAAGCCCTCGTGCATCAAGTGCGAGACCGCGGGGAAGTCGTGCTCCTATCTCATGCTACAGGGTAACCTCCCCACGCCGCCGGCACCTCCGCAACCCTCCAAAGGGAGCACTCCCGGCTCGGGGTTCGATTTGTCCGTACCCTCGACGGGACCCGGTGCGTCCGAAATCCCCGTCTCCGTCTCCGATCCAACGCCGGCCCAGCCGGTCAATCTGTCCCTATCCGAGTCTTACAGTTTATTCCATCTCGACCTGCTCGACCACTTCCGAGGCATGTTGACCGATGTCACCGAGACCGCCCACCCGCGCATGGGACGGATGCTTCGCCTGACGTACAAAGAAGCGCTGAAGAGGCCGTACCTGATGGATGAGGTGCTCGCCTTCACGGCGGCTCACAAGACCACCGTCATCGACGACGTAGACTCGAAGGCGCTATACGGGACCGAGGCGACCCGGCTTCAGTCTAGGGCAATCATGCAGCTCGGAATAGCCGGCGAGGTCGTCACCGAGGACAACTTCCTCGCGCTGTTTGCATTCTCCGTCCTCCTCGGCCAGCACGTCCTCTTCGACGCGTTTGCGAGCGCGACATCGCTACCCGAAGTCCTCGACAAGCTGGTGCACTGCATCGGCATACACCGCGGCATCGGCGCCATCGCCGGCGAGGCCATGGAGAGGTTCGCGGCCGTCTTCCAGTGGGAGCTCATCGCGGACCCGGCGCAGATGAAGGTCGACGTCACAGGCTCGCCAGACCAGCCGCGGGGAGACGAGTGCGACGGCATCCTGAGACTGCTTCAGTCCAGTGAAATGGAAGAGGCGGTGAGAGATGTGTACGTGGAGGTCGTGGAGATACTTCAATACCAGTTCGACTCGGCCCGGGCCTCGGACAGCTGGCGATTCGTGGCCGTCCAGGACTGGCCGGTGCGGATCTCACGCGACTACATTTCGCTCCTGAAGCAGAGAAGGCCGGAATCGCTGGCAGTACTAGGATACTACGCCGTACTTCTACACAGGGCGAGAGAGTTTTGGTTTGTGGGCGACTCTGGCAAATTCTTGATACGCGCGATCTCGAATCACCTAGGGTCTTACTGGGCTGACTGGCTAGAATGGCCGAATCAGCAACTGAATCTATAGGGGCTGAATGCAGTCATGATTTTGGAGAAGTCAATCTGAACTAAACATGAACATATAAGATGCAGGTCTATCGCTGATCTGCATGAGCATCGCAGGGTGAAGCGTCAAGAGTCTCGAACCGAAGAATCTGTTGGGGCCCATGATCTCATTCACATAAAAAAGGGTGAGGGCCCGTGCTTCCCTACTAGCCCGCATTAGGAAAGGTCTGGTCCTCGGTAAGAGAGCGGGTCTCGGTGTGGACTGACCAACCGGGGCTCACCCGCTGCCCCGCATGCCTCCCCAATCCCGCAGCCTTGCAGCGCAGGAAAATTTCTTGACCAAAGCCTTCTGCCCCAGACGCGCCAAAACACTCCACTCGCACTCTACGGATCATGAGAACGTCTGCCACCGCAACCCGACGATGGCGACAGATTCTCCTTCAGTCCCGGCCGACGGGGCACCAGCTGCCCCCACGAGGCAGCCTGCCGATCTCCCCGCTGCCAGCAGCAGTGCGGCACCTGCATCTGAGGGCGCCTCTGGTGCCCAGCCCGATTCTGCGCCGGCCGATGGACAGAACGGAAAGCAGCGCGGAGGTCGCAACGCCGGCCGCAACGCCGGCAAGCGTCACCCCAGCAAGCGCAAGCACGACCTCGGCCGTTCGGCGTGGAGGTAAGCACACGATTCCCTTCTCTTCCTGGACCCAATTGCGGTACCTGATACAGCTCTCTTGTTTCGCATCGATGCCAACCCAACGTCTCTAACCAGGCTATAGTCGCGAGGCGACTGACAAGCGCGGACGCAACACCGAGTACCAGGAATTCAAGCGCAGAAAGGTGAACGAAAATGGCGAGACCGCAGAGAGCACCAACCCCTTCACCGCCGACGAGATCGCCTCCGAGGCCCGGCGCCCGAAGCGTAAGGTCGCCGTCATGGTCGGCTACTCGGGCACGGGATACAAGGGCATGCAGATCAACAACGAGGAGAAGACGATCGAGGGCGACCTCTTCAAGGCCTTCGTCGCCGCGGGCGCCATCTCCAAGGCCAACGCCGACGACCACAAGAAGTCGAGCCTGGTGCGCTGCGCGAGAACCGACAAGGGCGTTCACGCCGCCGGCAACGTCATCAGCCTGAAGCTCATCATCGAGGACGAGGACATCGTCGACAAGATCAACGCCGCCCTGCCCGAGCAGATCCGCGTCTGGGGCATCCAGCGCACCAACAACTCCTTCAGCTGCTACCACTCGTGCGACTCGAGATGGTACGAGTACCTCATGCCGACCTACTGCCTGCTGCCGCCCCACCCCGACAGCTGGCTGTGGAAGCAGCTCGTTGAGAAGGCCAAGGAGAACGGATACTACGAGGAGTTCCAGGCGAAGCTCGCCGACATTGGCAAGTTTTGGGCCGAGGTCGACGAGAAGGATATCAAGCCCATCCTGGACAAGCTCGACCCCGACACCAAGGCCAAGGTGCTGGAGAGGATACACGCCGATGAGAAGCCCGAGACCGACGAGGTAAAGCCCGTTGAGGAGAAGGCCACGGAAGAGAAGCCTGCCGAGGAGAAGGCCGCCGAGCCCGCCGCCGAAGCTACCGATGCTGCCCCTGCAGCTGAGCAGAAGGAGGAGGCCGCCGCCGTCTCCGAGGTTCCCGCCGGAAGCGTCAAGCCCAGGAACCGCGAGCTGACCCCCGTTGACTTTGCCCTCCGCGACATCAAGGCGGCCTACATCAACGCCAAGAGGCGGTACCGCGTCACCCCGGAGCGCCTCAACCAGCTCCAGGCGGCGCTCAACGAGTACTGCGGCACCATCAACTTCCACAACTACACGGTGCAGAAGAGCTTCAAGGACCCCTCGGCCAAGCGCCACATCAAGTCCTTCAAGGTCAACATGGACCCGATCCAGATCCGCGACACCGAGTGGGTCTCCCTCAAGGTGCACGGCCAGAGCTTCATGATGCACCAGATCCGCAAGATGGTCGGCATGGCCTCGCTCGTCGTCCGCTGCGCGACGCCCCTCGAGCGCATCAAGCAGAGCTACGGCCCCACCCGGATCGCCATCCCCAAGGCCCCCGGCCTCGGCCTGCTGCTCGAGCGGCCCGTCTTCGACGCGTACAACCGCCGGGCCCAGGACAACTTCGGCAAGGAGACGATTGACTTTACCAAGTACGACGAGAAGCTGCAGGCCTTCAAGGACAAGGAGATTTACCAGCGCATCTTCGAGGTGGAGGAGCAGGAGAGCACGTAAGTCCAAGAACCAGAATTCAGTTGTCAGACTGGACCATAACTAACAATCCGTTAGGTTCCACACCTTCTTCCAGCAGGTGGATAACTTCCGCTCCGACTACTTCATGTGGCTCACGGCCGGTGGTATCGACGCCGGTGCGATCCGTACCGCCAAGGGAGGCAAGACTCTCGAGACGGAGCTGGACGACGAGGACGAGGACCCCGAGGGCGGTGAGGGCTAAACCAGTCGCGTTCGTAAGGTGTTACGTGAGGGAAATGGTACCAGTCACGACCTCGTTTGCATGGTAGAAATAAAAAACATGAAGTTTATTCTTTTCCGTCCTCCATCCAGGATACGGGTATCGTAATCTCAATCGTGAGGCGAAACCACCCCATCGTGCACAGCCCGTCCCATCCTGCCCAAACGCCAGTAAAATGCCAAAATCGTACTTTTCTTCGCCTCCATCACCCGGTCTCACGAAGCACCAGCGCCGCTAGGCTGCGCGGGGGCCGGTGCACCTCCCTCGGCAACAGCGGGGGGCGCGGCTGCGGCGGCGTCCTGCCTGCCGATCGGCGCCCACGTGCCGCCCGCTTCGGCGGCGAGGCTGGCGTACCGCTTCTCCTGGATGGCGTTGAGCAGCTCGGCGCAGCGGACGACGTTGCCCTGCAGCTCGTCGGCCTGGATGCGCGCGTCGCGCTCGCCCTGGCCCAGCTTGCCGAAGAGCCAGAGCTCCTTGAGGCGGCGGCTGAGGGCGAGGAGGTCCTTGACCGAGGTGTGCTGGAGTCGTTGGTCAGCGGGGTCGTACAGGTGATGGGGATTTCATGTTGGAAATCGAAGATGGAGGGTTGGACGGGTAGATGCTCACCAGACCCTCGAACTCCATCTGCATCGACATGCCCGTGACGGCCACGGTCTGGGGCTCGGCGTTCTTCCGCTCGCCCTCGGCTTGGATCGTCGCCAGCATGGTTAGCATGCGGAATCTCGAGAGCACATCGGCGATGAGGCGGTTGTGCGTGTCCAGGAGGTTAGACGAGTCACGCGAGGTGTCCATTTTCGCGGCAGGTGGTGGTAATAGTTGTTCAAGATGAGTGTGGTCGATGTTGAATTGAGAGAGCTGAATTGGGATTGGCATGATGCTGTGGATCGATTGGTGGGGGAGAGAATAAGTGGGGTACCCTCGGTGAAGCGGGCCACTCAGTGTACTGACCGAGCCAGATCCCGGTAAGAATGGAAAGCACTTTCTCCGCAACAGAACATAGCATTGTCGCCATAATAGCAAGTCTTTGTGTGAAGACTCCAAGTTCCTGGTGACTTTCTTTATTCTCGCAGGGACCTTGGTTCAAACTGTCTTGTCTTTGGCTTAGACAATCGGAGCAATCAACTCTACAAAGGTCCGTCCGAGGCTTCTTGAAGGAACACCACAGAGGGCGGCTACACTGTTCACAGACAATGCCATAAATCTACAATTGTATTCTTTCAAGTTCTCGATTCCGATCAAACTCCCAAAGAATCTTGCTCTCTATTGTATCTGACGGAAACCAACTAGATGGATGTAGAAATAGGTGGCAGAGTCGCCGTGTTTCTGTGTATTTGCTCTCACAAACCAGACCATCATCGCATCGCCTCGAATTACAACCGATCTTCACCATCATAACATCGAAGAACTCCGTATTCTTTATAAGTCTCGCAGAACATCCATCCATACGAAAATGTCGGCTTTCTGCAATACCATCCCCAAGGTCATCACCCAAGCTGAGATAGACGACGTGAAAGCCCAGTTTGCCAGATTCAGATTCCCCACCGAAATCTCCTCGTCAGTCTCGTCGGCCACCCAAACAAACACGAGACAGAGTGTTCCCGGAGTTGATCTCGCTGAACTACAAGATAGTCTCGCCAGCGAGATCGGACAAACAGACGACGGCCCCAGTGGCACGTCGCGCAAAGTCGACCTCGCTAGACAACAGCACAACCTCACCCCAAGGACCGAGGGCGTTCATTACACGGGGGCAGACATGAGCACCGAGTGGGGCCTGTATCCGGACCCCCGTGTCTTCCATTACATGTTCCGGGACTACCTGACAGTCGACAGCATGAAGCGCCTCCGGTACAAGGTCCTCAACAGCACGGCCGACACGTGCACGTTTCTCGTCTTTGTCGACGAGGACCAGTCCCCGACGGGATACCCCACGCAGATGCTGGGCCGCATCGAAAAGCCGCAGAGGGGAAACCCCCTGTTCGCGACTGCGGCCTTCCAGAAGCTCGCACGGCGCAGGATTCGTACCCTCGTTCCCAAGGTATGGGGCGTGGGGAGGACGAAGACGATGGACGGTACCGAGCTACACTTTCTCCTCAGCCAGCACTATGTGGACGTCAAAACCCTGGCCGACGTGTGGGATGAGTTCGACGAGCCTGCGCAAGGAGCCGCGATGCGACAGGTTGTCAAGGCCATGTCGCGCCTGCACAATGTCCGTCTGGGCCAAGGCAAGCGAGGTAGAAGAGACTGGGAGATTCTGTCAGAGCTCCCCATAACCGAAGACCACATTCATGACGGCATGCCCCTTCTCGGCGGAGCCAGGGTTGGTTTCCGCATCGGCATCCGGGCGTTCCTGATGGACCGGCTGCGCCCCATAAACGACCCGTACACTCTCTACCACGACAGCGACGGCAGCATCGTTCTCCAGACGACGATCCCCGGCCTCCCCGCGGCCGAACAGCACAGAGTCAACTTCACACCCAAGAACCTCGAGCTTCTGGAGGCCGCGGCGGTCGTGTGCCACGACGACATCGAGCCCCGCAACGTGCTCGTGCGCATGAAGCCTGGCGCCCTCAACAGCCCGGGCTTCGAGCTGGTCGCCATCATCAACTGGGACAGCGCGTGCATCGCCCCGTTCGCGAGCGAGACGGCCTGCAAGGACATCAACCTCGGCCTGCGTAACAAGAACGCCACCTGGTACGAGAACTTCAAGTACGCCACCGGCTGCCTGCTGAAGAAGTACCCGGACCTGCCCGGCCTCGAGAGCCAGGAGAAGCTGGTGAGGGCGCTGCACATCGCGGACCGCTGCCAGGGCATGGCTTCCTGGCTCGAGGACGAGGTTCGCACACAGGAACTGTGGCTGCAGGGCGAGCACTTGGAGATGGGGGAGAATCATCTGGACGGGTATGTGAGAAAGGAGGTGGAGGATGAGCTTGAGGACTTTGTGTCACTGGGCTTCGAGGATGAGGCGCTTGCTGAAGAAGCCCGGAACCAGCTTAATATCATTTGATCTTATGTATACGATTTAGGGAAAAGCTGGATTTATGGCAGCGCCTAACATTTCAGTCTCCGGCCGTCATTTAGATCGTTTCAAGCGAGACTTTCATTGATCCATCTTGATCACACCAAAAGACACAAATTTGATCGCAACACTGTTCAGGCATCAAAGTGCTATTTTGCATTACTAGTCTCGTAAATCACACTTACTTCCCACCGAGAAGCTTCTCCTTTTGCTTCTGCATAAGGTAGTAGTACTGGCCCACGTCGATCGGCTTGTTCGGCTGGCTGTCACCTTCATAGCTTCCCTTGCCATGTCCGCTGAAATGGACCTTCCAAGCTATTCATCTGTCAGCACCGCAAGCACCATACTAGGAAAAGATGCCGGGGACACTTACTGCTGGCATCGAAGCCAAGGTACGACCAGGTGTCGTTGAGGTAGGCCTTCTCGGTGCCGACTTGAATGGTCTTGACCAGACCCATCTCACCTGGCGCCGGGCGCAGGTCTTTGAGCTCAGCGACCAACTTCACGAGCCCGGTGATAAAGGCGGGCGCGATGTCCAATGCCTTGGCGATGCACTCGTGCTGGCCGTAGCTGTAGGCCGACACGGCGTCCGTCTTGCGCTTGGGGTCGAACTTGTCTCCGTTGGGTACCTCCTTCGGGTTGCGTCCAGCAACGCCCTGGAAGATACGTCAGTAAAGATACTACAAGATTCCTAAGAACGGTCAACTTACCAAGAGCATGACTACTATGTCACCAGGCTTAACAGACTTGCCCTCGAGCTCCATCGGCGCCGTGGCCACCCGCACGTTGCGCTGCGAGCTCGTCAGGCGTTGCGCCTCGGTGACGTAGGCATGCAGGCCGGCGTCGTCGTTCTTCTGAGCCAAGGTCTGGACCTCGGCCCAGATCGACGCGTTCTCGGGCTTGAGGAAGAACTCCATGACCTCGTAGAACTGCGAAGCCGTTAGCAAAAACACTCCCTTGGAAATCGGCTGAGGAAACCTACCGTCGTAACGGGCACGCCGATGCCGCCAAAGGCCGTAAGCCACATGTTGTCCGTGACCTTCTCGGCCGAGTTGCCCTGGGCGAGCATCTCCTCGGCGAACTTCAGGCCGCAGGACCGAAGCGAGTCCTTCTTGAGGAACGTTTTGCGGGACACGACGTTGGACACGGCCGACACGATGCCGAACCCGAGCCCGCGGCCGAGCGCGACCTCGTCGATCAGCTTGCGGGTCGACTCGGTGATCACCTTGACGCTCTCCTGCGCG
This sequence comes from Colletotrichum musae, assembly GCA_027406025.1. Classification (NCBI taxonomy): domain Eukaryota; kingdom Fungi; phylum Ascomycota; class Sordariomycetes; order Glomerellales; family Glomerellaceae; genus Colletotrichum; species Colletotrichum musae. The sequence goes on along the minus strand of JANVYC010000001.1, from coordinate 6,593,688 downwards.
CGGCGGCGGCGGTTCCACGCCTGCCCCGGGTCGTTGTTGTTGACGCCCCAGACGCGCACGTTGAGCAGGTGGCGGTACAGCTCGGCGTGGCCGAGGGTGCCGTTGGGGTTCTCGTCGGTGCGCAGGTCGAAGTAGAACAGGTCGGCGAGCAGCTGCGCGTTGAGCGGGATGGCGACGTCGCGGATGATGTCCATCTGGCACAGGCCCTCGCGCATCTTGAACGTCTCCTTCTGGATGAGCTGCTTGCCGACGCGGTCGATGAACTGGTGGACCGCGTTGTGGAGGGTGGGGATCTTCTTCATGGCCTTCATGACGCTGTCGCGGTGCTGGAGGTTGCGCTGCTCGTCGCCTGCCAGCATGAACCAGCTGACGTCCCTCTTCTTCTCCGTGAAGACCTCGGAGAGGGGGCGGAGCCACGGGACGACGAATTGCTTGGGGTTGCCGAGGACTTTCTTGATGGACGCCCCGGTCATGACGACCACGGGCGTCGGCGGGGGCTTCGGGTCGTCGGTCGTGTACAGACCGATGGTACCCAGCTCCCTGGCGATGTTTTCGTTGGCCTTCTTGGTGTACATGGGCTGCATGACAGCAATTGAGTTGTACTGAAGTCAAAGTGTTAGCCTTGCTACGTCTACCAAAAGGAAGAGAGGGTCGGGCTTACCGGAAACCATCCTGGAAGACCTCTTTGGATCAACTTGTACATCATGGAACCTCCAAGAGTCTTGTAATCCTGCTGCACCTCGTTGTACCCCCAAGCTGTGAGGTTCGAGACGGTGTAGTCCAGGGTGTTGAACCTGTCAGAGCGCACGAGGGTGACGGCATCAGACAAGACCGCTCGACCAACCGAGTAGGTCGGGCAAATACCGCTGCCCGTGTTGCGGACGGGCTTGATGTCCTCGATCATCAGGCCAGGGTACAACTCGACCATGTCAGGGTCGGTGTACAGCTTCTCGAGCAGGGCAGCAATATCGGGGTTGGAGTTGATGTCGCTGAACTTCTCCCACCTCTTGAGGCCGAAGAACTCTCTGAACTCGTTCAGAGACGCGACCTGCCACTTGCGGGCCTGGTTGATGCCGAGGATCTCGACGATCTTGAGCGCCTTGGGGATCATGCGGGCGCCGAAGCACCCGGCGGGGTCGTCCATGGACTCCTTGAGGATCCGCACGAGGTCCTCGTTCTTGAAGGTCCCGTCCTCCTGGCGCTCGAGGCCGTCGAAGGTGCGGACGCTCGGGTCCTTGGGGATGTTCTTCTCGAACGTGAAGAGGGCCTGCCCGAGCTCGGCCATGCCGACGTTTTGCAGGTCCTCGGCCTTGCGGCCGGGGAAGAGCTTGAGGAAGAAGTTGTCGATCCAGCGCTCGTCCTTCTTGGAGATGCACGAGTGGAAGCGGTACAGCAGGTTGAACTCGACGCTGACCTGGTTCCCGACGCCGCGCGGGGTGCCCTCGCCGTCGAACTGCTTGCCGATCTCGACGCGCGGGTCGAGCGTCCAGTCGCTGTTGGAGTGGTGCGTGTTGGTGATGGCGCGCAGGTAGTCGTGCAGGCAGATGTTGATGTACAGTCCGCCGACGATGAGGCGGGCCGTGTTGAAGAGGTCGTGATCCTGCTTGGCGACGGCCTTGGCCTTGTCCTCCGCGCTGGCGTCCGGAGTGCACTGAAGGCCGAAGCGGTTGTTCTCGTTGATCTTGAGGAGGATGTCGCACACGTAGTTGTGGAAGCGGCTGTAGAGGACCAGCATGACATTGACGCCTGCAGGCTGTCCGAGCAGGCGCTTCTCGTGGAAGGTGTCGGGCTTGAGCTTGCCCTCCTTCATGGTGCGAATCTCCAATTGGTCCTTGAAAGAGGAACCATACAAAGGCGCAAGGTCGAGGTATGATGAGGTGTCCGACTTGTTCATGTCCGTGCGGTTGGTGCGGAAGATGTCGTGGATGATGATGGAGGCATGGTAGAAAAGCATCGAGGAGATTCCGGCTGGGTTCTCCTTGAATGTGCTGTCATCGCGAGCCATCAGGAGATCGAACAGCAGGCCCGGGTCGGGCTTGACACCCTGAAGGCGCTTGACCGTCCTGACAGTCTTTGCGTAGGGAGTGCCCGCCTTGCCCAAGTTGGGCTCGAGGATGTTGTTGTAGCTCCCATCAGGCATGCGGTAGTGATGAAGACCGTCGGGAGGCAGAGGGAGCTGCTCCTTGAGGGTGACATCGCTGTCTGGGGCCTTGAACTCGATTGCGTCCTCAGACTGGGGTTGTTTCTGGGAGCTCGAGTCGTTGCCGACGACCTCATACTTGACGTCTCCGCCGACATAGCTCAAGGGCGGGTGCTGGAGGTTTCCCCAGAGCGTGTCGATGAGCTTGTTGGTGAGTTGCACTCTTGTGTTGGAGGTGGACGGCAGTGAAGTCAAGATGCCAATCAAGACCTCAGTTGTGCTGGCGATCCGTTAGCTTGGGCTCAGAGGCGAAAATAAGGTTCTTACACACCCTTTCTTGTCATCGAGAGGCTCTCCTTTCTGCAAGAGTTCTTTGATGAGACCAGCGATCTCCTGAGCACTTGTTTGGCCGCGAAGGCCGCCACAATCTTTCAAGAGGTCCGTGGCCACCTTCATTGGGTCCGCAAAGAAGTTGTTTGAGCCCTTCCGCTCATCACCGTAAGACTCGCCAGCGAGGAACTTTTGGTCAAACGCCATGATTTTTGTCAATGAATTGTTGGAATCGAGTAAAGGATTGAGAAGAGATGAATGTCCGAGGCATCCAGCTTGACCCAGCTCTCGCCACACCATGGCTGCGATCCCCCGTCCTTCACTTATATGAAAAGATGGGATGAACTGCCATCCGCCTCGGGTACCGCCCTCGCCAAGTATCACAACAACTGCCTTCCCCCTCACTTCGCGACCTGCATGTCTATGGCGTCCAATCGTAAAGCCGGAAGCCCGTGAGCATGCCGGAAGACGGTATAGTGATGGAGCCCTCGACACATGTAAAGCCGTGTCAAGCATGTGTTGTCCTCAGAGCAAGACAGGCCTCGGAGTACGACACCGGAAGCGCACACTTGAAATGCGGGGGAAAGAAAGAGGCCGAGACAATGTCCGTCCAGTCGACACGAAGGCATTCTAAAGACCACCGGAGACATGCAGATTTGGTGGCGCCGCGACAAGCGGGGGAGGGGGACGGACGGCGACGGATGGGAGCAGATCGGAGCACAAACTGGCTGGGGAACGAGACATGACAGACGGGAGGGAAAACGGCAGGACTCCCGTCCGCGCGCTAGCAGGGTTGCAGGGTTGCAAGGCAAGGGAGATGGGAGATCGCCGAGTGAGACATGCCCGCAATGTTGCGAACGGCTGGGGGAGATCGATGTCTCGGACGGCCCGTATGCAGTTGAGTACGAAGGAGTCGGAAGATCGGGGGCAGATGGTCATCACGACGCGTCTCATTGGCAGACACGTGTCTCCCAACAAGGTCGCGAGGGCCTCAATATCCCAGGACCCTCGCGAGATAACACTGCATTGGTATGCGGCTGCGGAACATTGCGAGACACCTCATGTAAGCTTTCATGCCGTGTTGCATGACTCGGAGACACAATATGCCTCCCCCTCCGAAGCACAGCTTGTTGAAAGTCCAACCCCAGCCAGTCCATTGGCTTGTAATGTTACATGCATCTGCCAAGCTTGGTTATCAGCCATCGGCAACGGCAAGACACGCCATGTATGGCTATATGCATGTTTAGAACAACCAGGAAAGCACACAGGTTGACGAGATGTTGGACTTGAAATCAGGTCTGAATGGCATCGAAAGATCCCTTCCCCGCTTTGCAACTCGTCATATTGTGCTCTCCGGTTGAGTCGCACCGCAGGCTGGTCTTGGCCATTAGAGAGACAGGAAAAACGAAATCTTCTCAAGTGGCTGGCTACAGCAAGAGCTCAAGTCCAATTGATTGTCAATAGATTCCTCTCTGTGCAATACGAGGTGACGTATGCACTCTCCCGGCGGGGAGGGGACGTCAGGGACCGAACGTGATGATCGTCGTTGCTTTTGGTGGCGGGAAGCGCGAGGATTATGCCATAGGTTCACTCAGGAGACAGGGTAGGAGAAAGGATACGGGATGTGGGAAGAGTACGACACTTTGGTGTAAGTGACAGCTATAGTGGTAACGCAAAGGCGTCGATAAATGTACGTCTGGGCCCCCGTAGGGCGAAGAGGCCTTCTTTGAATATACTGCAACGGTGTTCCGAGCCATAGTTCGTTCTGTTTCAAAGAATTTTCTCTTTTCATCATGGATCCAAAAATGAGCAACGGGGACCACGCCCCTTCAACTCCCAAGAAGCTTGTGCTTTGCTTCGATGGCACGGGCAATACCTTCACGGGGTCCAACGCCGATACCAATGTCGTCAAGATCTTGAGTCAGTTGGATCGCAATGCTCCCAATCAGTTTCACTACTACCAAAGTCAGTTGCCAGTCACCCCGATCGTCATTCTGGCTAACAATCATTGCCCGCCAGCTGGTATTGGCACGTACGACATCAATGACGAGTCGGTAAACAAAAGCTGGTTCGGCGAGATGCGCAGCTCCATCTCGCAGACCATTGACCAGGGCATCGGCATGACGTTTGATGCCCACGTCCTTGCGGGATATCGGTTCCTGATGCGTTACTACAACTCCGTGAGCTATTATTCACCGAGAAGACATACTGGACTTTGCTAACGGGGTATTCAAGGGTGACAAGATCTACATCTTCGGATTCAGCCGCGGGGCCTTCACGGCAAAGTTTCTCGCCCGCATGATTCACACCGTGGGCCTTTTGTGCAAGGGCAACGAGGAGATGGTCCCCTTTGCCTACAAGCTCTACCAGCGGTACCTAGCCGGCGAAGTTGAGGAGTTCATCGTCGCGCACCCCAAGAAGGGGAAGAAGGACAAGAAGAAGAAGAACACGAACGGTGCCCTGAACGGTGACAACCCCGACGCGGCCCCGGTTCCCGAGGACGACGGGGCGCCGCTGCATGAAGAATCCGTCGAAGGCGACGAAGTTCGCAAGCACAAGCATGAGGTGGCACTGAATGAGATCACGGCGTTCAGCGACACCTTCTGCCGCAAGGAGAGCGTCATGCACTGCGGCAAGCTGGAGGAGTCCAACATCAAGGTGTTTTTCCTCGGCATGTGGGACTGCGTCAACTCGGTCGCCGTGCTGGAGCGTAAGACGCCCGTTCCCGTGCCCGTCGTCGGCACAGCTCACCACGTCCGCCACGCCGTGGCCGTCGACGAGCGCCGCGTCAAGTTCAAGGCCGCGCTCCTTGCGCAGGACATCCGCGAGACGGATGCGGATCACGGTCACGAGGACATCAAGGAGGTCTGGTTCCCCGGGTGCCACGGCGACGTCGGCGGTGGCTGGCCCGCCTCGGACGACAACCCGCTCGACGCCAGCGACGGCCGCGAGATCGTGTGGACCGTCTGGCAGCGCGTCAAGAACCTGTTCACGACGCGCAAGTCCAAGGAGCCCAGCAAGGCGCTCGGCCACGACCGCTTCCAGATGAGCGACATCCCCCTCGCGTGGATGATCCGCGAGGTCGAGCTCGTGGGCGAGCAGGACCCGTCCGCGGCGCTTAAGTGGCGCGAGAACGCCAATGAGTTCAAGGCCCGGTTCAAGAAGAAGAAGCAGCACGAGCAGGCTCTGAAGGGGTTCATCCACGACTCGCTCGCCTACGGCTGCGGCACAGGCTTCTTCAAGGTGCTGTTGTGGAAGTTCATGGGTAAGTTGACGCGCAACACCTTGAATGCTTGAAACAGTGCTGACCCGTTTCGTACAGAATGGCTCCCCATCATCACGCGATGGGAGCTCGAAGACAGCGGTTGGAAGAACGTGCGCTTCCCCCTCAACGGAGGCGCCACGCGCGATATTCCTCGCGACGCGGTTCTGCACGACTCACTGATCTGGCGCCTCGAGAATGACAAGACATACTGTCCGGGTAACAACCATGGCGGGCGTCTCCCGCCTTGCTTGAAGCACAGAGATTCCATTGCGGAGTACCAGACCACAGTGGACCCTGAGGTTGACGAGGACCCCGGGCACAGGACCTGGACGATCTCGAAATCGGCTCATGACATCCCGGCCCAAGGCGGCCATTCGGGTCATTAAACCCCAATAGCAGAAACAGGGAGAGGTTATGCGAAGCCTTTTGGGATTCTCGTCCCAGTCAGGGGCGCATGTACGATTTTGCGTTGAGATTTTGAGGAATTGACTTTCGTACTCGGTCCCTGCATCTCAAAATGGAATTCGGATTCTTGTGACATGCAGTAAACTGGACATCTTTGCTTATTTAAACCATGTCTGGTTATCCAGCGATAGGCCCGGGAATAACAGAGAGGTGGACCGGCCCGAAATCTTGTCCAGTTCGGTCGGATCGGCATCGGAGTCTGTGGGTCGCGACATGCGGAGCCGTCAATCCATCGGACGATCGGAGGATCGGACGGTCAGAAACTTATCTCCATACCGACTACCTATTTTTAGCTTAGTGCTTACATTGAACGCAGGTTATCAGTTGTCCATCTCAAGCATTGTAATTCATGACAACAGAACATCTTTCAATATTTCTTTGAAGCTCTTGTGTGCCATTCCTGTAGCAATGTCACTGCCAATTTCTTTGATGGATTCCACAGCGAGGCTCAACGAGGGAAACACTCGCCCCCGACCGAGTCCAAGCCGACGACGGGATAAGCCTCAACTTTCTTGTAATCTGTGTAGAAGAAGAAAGTGAGTGTTCGCTGTTCATTGTGATTCAACATAAACACAATTCTGTATTGGATATCTGGTACCTGTTTCAACTCAACTAATTTGTTCGACTTTAGAACTCGATGCGACCGACAGCTGCCGTGTTCAAACTGTTCCACTCGCGGCCAACAGTGCGTGTATGCGGAGAACCAATTCTCAACGACTTCTCGAAAGCCAGTGGCGATTGAAACTACGCTGCAAGATCGGCTAGCCCATTTAGAACGGCTTGTCAGAACCTACGGGCAAGGGAAGAAGGATGAATCGGCCTCGAGCTGTGCTCCAGTGGGAGCCACCTTTGCAGCTACTGGCGTTTCCGGCACGCCGGACGACAAGTCAGAGACGGGCAGCATTCGATACGGCACCTCCAAACTTCAGTATGTCGGTGGCGATCACTGGACAGCAATTATGGACAGCATCGCGGATTTGAGAGATCATTTCGAAAGAGAAGAGCAGTTCAGACTTATTGACAGTCCGGATCACGGTTCGACTGCGTCGGGAGATGCGTCTGATAAGGAGGGATTCGAGACCACGGAGCCTGGTCGCGCATTACTTCTATATGGTTGCCGGCCAGCAACGTCACGGGCAGAAATTCTTCTTGCACTGCCACCGAAAAATGTTGTGGATCGTTACGTGTCGCGATATTTCAATCAGCTTGATCTTGTAGCACCATGTAAGGGCCTCCATCTTCCTCCATCTTTACATCAACGAGGCCTAACTTCGCTAAGCTTCCGTTCATAGTCCAACCTTTCTCCATGAAGTAAGTGCGATTCCCATTTGGGCTTATGTGTCGGGCTGACCACAAAAGTACGAGGGCTTTTGGGCCAACTCAGATGAGCCCAGCATCAATTGGATCGGTTTGCTGTTCAGCATGATGTGCTTAGCTTTGATTGCCTCAGAATCTCCTGAACTCATTCAGGACCATGAGGGGGGGCAGCGCCGTCGTCAGATTAATATTTACAGAGAAAAGACTGTGCAATGTCTGATGATGGGTCATTACACGCAGGGCGGCAAACACGTCCTTGAGGCCTTTCTGAACTACGTCTACATCGAGTTCCGATCCCACACCGATGCGGAGAGCGACCTGTGGTTCCTTCTCGGAATCGAGGTTAACTTGGCCAAGCGTATGGGCTACCATCGCGACCCGAAGCATTTCCCCAACATCGGCCCACTGGAGGGAGAAATGAGACGCAGGGTTTGGGCCACGGTGTTGCTGGGTGACAGCCTCATTTCCGGACAGATGGGAATGCCACGCATGATCACGAACGGGCAATTTGACACCGAGGAGCCTCGAAACCTCAACGACTCGGATCTCGAGGGGGATATCTCCGAGCTGCCCCCCGGCCGACCCGAGACGGAGGTAACGACATCCTCGGGCCTGACCGCGAGGAGACGGATTCTCGTCGCCCTGGGTGCGGTCTCGGACCTCACATCTTCCCTAGCGCCGTACACTTACGAACAGGTCATGAGAGTCGACTCTGTCCTAAACGAAGCCGGGAGGAGTGTTCCCCCCCCTTTTCAGATGAAGGAAATGTCTTCAAGTGTTACCGACTCCCCGCAGACCATCATGGCACGACTCTTTCTCGCTCACATGTTCTACAAGGGCCAGATCATGCTTCACCGCCGCTACCTGTTTGCAGAGCCACCCGCGGGACCCAAAGATAGCTACAGATATTCGCGCATCACCTGCCTAAACGCGGCTTTGGAGTCCATCCACGTACAGCAGATTCTGGACGAGGAGACTCGCCCGGGCGGGCAGCTGCAGACAATGCACTGGCGAGTGGGCTCCATCATGAACCATCACTTCCTGACAGCAACGATGGTCCTCTGCTCCATGGTGTACCGGAAGCACACCCTGGGCCGAGACGAGGAAATCATGCAAGCGCTAAGAGGCGCCAGGAGCATCTGGCTTCGGAACAGCGCGCAGTCAAAAGAAGCAAAGAAGGCCGAGCGAGCCGTTAGTCTAATCCTTGCCCAGGCGGGAGCCCCGCGATTCGACATGGAGCTGCAGCTGGGGCCTGCAGGAGCGCGGCTAGGGTTGCGGACTTCCGTGAATGGGATGTTGGTTTCTGGAGACCGCGGCATGGGGCCAGAAGGATTCGGGGGGGAGCTTGGCGACCCCGCGTTGGAATCAGAACAAGGTGAGTTTCTTCCTCCATGATCACATTTTGTCAACAACTGAAGCTAAATTTCATGATGCAGACAGGAGTCAGGTGCCAGATTTTATGAATGCGCTGGAAATGCACACGTCAGAAGTTGCTGGGTTGAACCTTGATAACGTACCAGATCTAGATGAATGGGTATTCACCCATATTCACGACACCGCTTCATAATACGATAACATGTCGAGGTATTCAGAGCCAATATCATATGATACAAGTGTCTCCGTTACTATCTGGTTTCGGCTGCTCAGCAGACTACTCAGCTTTATGCACTGAGAGTCAACAGAGCCAACTATCTGAACATAACTTCCGAAAGCAACACAGCTCCAGAGTGGAGTAACATGATTTGCCAGTTGGCTCGGAGTCCGCGGCATCTTCGATTCTACCGGCCCGGTCCCGGCCCCGGACGAGGGAGTGCCCTCCTTCGCCTTTGCAGGTATTACATCGCGAATTCACGGGTGGAGATGTGGACTCGTTCTCGACATGCACTTAGCTAGTGGTAATACCACATCACTTGCCAACGTCCGCTTGCATCGAGACAGCGCTGCCTAATACAACCTGCCGAATCTAGTAAAGACTCGAATCCTCTATTGCACCTACAGCACCTATCCAGACAACTACATCTATGCAAACGGCTGGGAAGTTCTGTGGGGTAGAACCGCATTGGACCCTAACACTTCTTGTCATTTCTTTTAAATTTGCTATGCCACTGAGGATCGAGAGCTTGATCGGTAGGGCAACGAATCACCGTCCAGAACAGGCTGGGGTACTGTCGGCTCCTCGGGCACGCCAAGCAACTCGCTACTATGCAGCAAGCACAGGCAATGTAACGACAGAGGTCTGGCCACAGTCAAGTTGACGCTTCAACTAAAGAAGCTCATTCACCGAATTTTACGCCTGGACAGGACACGAAGTCGAAGGTCTGGGGCAGAAACCCTTAGACAACAAGTGTAAGGGAGCGTGTCTGCCAAGCTGCAAGCAGGCGGCGAGGAAACAACATTTTACTGGCCGATTGGTCTCAGAGTAACAGTTGCTCGTATTTTAGGTTCGCGGAGGAATAGAAACCACGATAGTTGCAAGTCTTCCTCGCCCAGCCAACTCCGCAAAGCCCTCAAGGCAACATGGGGGCTGGCGGGCGACATGACCTTGCGACATTTTTGGAAACGCTCCAGTTGCCATCGAATGCAGCAAAGTTGTACTACTGGACAATGCATATCCTCGCAAGGTTTAATCGACGGCTGTTTGAGAGATCCATGTTCAATACCTGCTCTCACAAGTTCATTGAGACAGAGACTCGAGCATTGGGTACAAATATGTCTCAAAACCCGCCCCGGAATACGTGTCTATCTACTCACCACTCAGCTCCAGAGACATCCAGGACACTCCTCCATCTTTACTCAATTGTTCTCTCTCAACCCCTATAAAATGCAGCTTTCCGCTTTCGTGGCCACCCTCCTTGTCTCTGCGGTCTCCGCTAGGAGTTTCGAACTGTACGAGCACGAGAACTTTCAGGGAAGTGGCTGGATCGAGCAACAGCCCGACGATGCCCTATGCTGTAAGATCATCACCTAGTCCTCGCGGTAATCTCACGTATTGATGCTTCACTTCCAGGGAACCTGAACGGCAGAGGTGACACGGCAAGCTCCGTTAAGGGTGGCGGTGGATGCACTACCTTCTTCCGGTATGGTCACTCATCCCGCGACATGGACTGTGGAGAGACTACCCTTACTTACATTTGGTCCAGATGGCGCGACTGCCAGGGAGATCATTGGGAGCAGAGAGGCAATGCTGCTACCGTCCCGGACTTCCTGGAGGACCATATCTGGTCCTTTGTGAACGCGTGCTAAGCTATTCACTGCTTGAAGGGCAGACTCTGATCTTAGAAACGAAACGCCGCGGGGTGGTCTCTAGGTTACTGGTGGATGGGACACTCTGGCCAGTCAAGCCAAGCTCACGCTTGAATTCTGATATTTGTTAAGTTCTCGCCGCGTAGAGAGAATCAAGGGCCATTGAAGACTACAGTCAAATAGTCGTGCGAAGTGTGTTGTCTTTTTGTGATTCCAGAGCTTTTAATGACTGGCTCCATCTATGTTGATCCACTCAAAATCCGTCCATGATCCATCCATCGTGGGTATCAACACCTCTCCAATTGTCCTCCTTCTCGACAGCAACACCAACCCCAAAATGCCACCCTGCATACCCAACATCCAACACCCACAATACCCAATGCCCATGTTCGCACCGTCCCACGCCACTTTGTCGTTCACATGCGGCCAGATCACCCGCTGCTCCAAGTTCGCGCGAGCGGGATGATCAGGATGACCCAGGCATCTTTGGAGGCTTATTAGATCGAACAGCTAATGGCCCCAAAGTTGTTCTTGGTTGCGCTCCACCAGACCGACTCGATGATGCCGGAATTGCAGCCGGAGCTGCCAGTAAATCGCCATTCCAAGTTCCCGTTGGTTCCGCCGCAATAGGTAGCGCTCTTGCCACAGCCAGGAAAGCCGTTGAGGTTGTCCCACAGGCCGCCGCACTTTCCGGGGATGTCGACGACGCCGCTGGCGTGCACTTGCCATTGAGGAATGGCCCTGTTGCCGGTATTTCTGCAGGTGGCCGCGGAGCTCAGGGGCGTCATGGCCGCGAGGACAAGGGCAGTTGTGGTGGTGAAATGCATTGTGGTGATAGAGTCTTTGGAGTCTCGAGTTGAGGAGCTTGATGAGGGAGGAGGAGTTGTAGGGTGAGAAGACGAGGTGTTTATTGTGTGATGGACTTGAGGCGAATGAGGGTGGTTTGATGGGAATCGGGAGAGGCGGAAAAACAGCTGTTTATATAGTTACCTATTGTTCAGTCAACACTTCGCGTATAAGTGAGAAGTGAGAGAAAGTTTGATGTCCTGAAGTCATTCTGGGTCCTCGCATTCTCACCGACAGTCCTCTAGTTGTGGAAAAGTGTTGTGGATAAGGATCCTTCGATCCTTTTAAGGGTCCACTCTGTGGATAGGCTGTCCTAGACGAGCACTTGTCACCCTGCAAACGCAATCATACAACATCCACAACGCAAAGATCCCTTGCTCACAACATCCCACGCGACTCATTCTCTCTGTTGCCTAATCGTCTAAAGTCCCATTCCTACGCGCCGAAACTCCCGGTCATCAAATAACACACACTCATACGCTTGCTCATATCTTCAAGGGGGGGCTCTTCGGAGAGCTGGGCCGTGCCCTGGACGCTTAATTGATCGACAAAGCGGGCTCGATACTCATGCTCACGTTCACGGCATTACTCTTTCGCGTCCGTCTACTCTTGGTTGTCCGCGGACAGATCGGTGGACGTAGAGGTATCCGAAGCAGTTGACTTGGACCGGCGGTAATTTTCAATGCGGAGGCAGAGCGAATCCACAAGGGTCATCCAGTTTTCTTCGGGCACATAGCTGCCATCGAAATATGGCTTCAGAGCGGATGCTGGGACACGGACGGCCATGTTGCAAATGAGCCAACTTCGTTTAATCATTCTTTTGCCGCCTTTGAGGCGTAAGTCCTCGTCATTATCCTCGCTTATGTCTTCACCACTAGTGATTCGAGGAAGATAATTTGCGCGCTCTCCGGAGGAGATGGGGATGACAACGACCGTTCTCTGATCGTCTTCCTTTCGCCAAACGTAGGCGGGACGTCCCTTCCTCGAACCCATCAAGTTGTGGGCCCAAACTATGGTACCGACGCACACCGACGACCAGTCGTACCTGGGCTTGGTAGGCGCTCTTTGCTTGTTCGTTTGGGATTTGCCACTGGGCGTGTTCTCGCGCGGGCTACTCTGCTGCGAGGGTGAAGTCGGAATTGGCTCAGACTGAGCATTGCGGCACTCGGCATTGCGACGGTTATAGGTTACAGTCGTAAAACCACCTGAAAGTAAATCAGCTTCAAAGATCGCAAAGTTGGTGAGGCAGGAGCTCAAAACTGCTCTTACCGTCAGATTCGGCCGAGTAACGCTTGCGGCGCGCCATTTTTGATCCAATATCGTCTCTTTTTGTGGACAAATGACGTTTGTTACTCTTCTTGATTGAAAAGAACCGATGTTGATGGGTTTGTTGATGATTTTGTTGATGGATTGAGATGGATAAGTCAATTCCCGTTGATGGCGGGGCGGAGAAGTTGATTTTGGGAGGTTGTTGACGGAGAGGTTGTTGGGAGAGAGATATTTTGAGGAGGAGGGCCAAATAAAGTCAAATAGGTTGTTGCCCCAGGGCGGCTGATTAGGGAAATGTGGGGCATCGACGCGTCCGCGGCCGTTGCCCGGTTGATATTTTGAAGCTGTTCGATCAGTTCCTCAGGCTGACGCATTCTTAGGAGTTTGGTCGCGGTCAGTCCCGTCGTGGCCTGGTATGATGCTGCGGTCCTGGCTGGCGAGGGTCGAGATTGAGCGGCTTTGTTGACTTCGTCTTCTCCAGAGCGAGACTGTTCGAGGACAGCTCCAGAGATGTGCCATGGCAACTTCCATTACCTTGGAGTCTTTCAGAACACCCCCCGAGTTAATGTGTCTTCTATTCAGTTGATTCGGAGCAACTGCACTCCCGTGAAGTAGAAGTCGGAACCTTGTGTGAGCCTTGCAGAACTTTGGAGCACGATGCTTGACACCATCTAAAACGCATCTTGGGTAATGTCTGCCGGCTGCTGCTTCATGACTTCATGCTGAGTCTTGAGCCTTGAAATCTTTGGAAGACTGAGAGTCGTCACGTGTTATGTTAGAGTCATTGATATATTCTGCATCCTTAAATGTGGTGTAGACGACCCTCCGACTCAAGTCTTTTGTACCCCCAGACCTGGAACACTATTCATCTCTTGAAGTGCCCTTCGCAGGGCTGAGTTCACCTCCTCCTTCCGCGACTTGCTTCCCAAAGTCTCCGTGATCGTCTTCGACCAGTCCCGCCAGGTCTTCAAATCCCACCCGTCCGTGTTCTTCCTCACCATGCTGTCGTGTATCACATTGCCTGCGTGCGTGATCCAATGCGAAGCCACCAAGAGCCGGCAGTCACCCAGCCTCCCAGCGGGAAGATCTGTCTTAAGGGCCAGGGGAATGTCGATGCTTGGGAACTTCAAATCGGCGCCCGACCCCAAAGCGCTAGATCCGTGGTACCGGGCTTGGAAGGCAGAGAAGTTGACCCACTCATCGCAGTCTGAGATAAAATCCTGTTCCTGCTTCGGGTCCTCGGGCTCGGTTCGGTCACTTGCTGTGTTCCAAGTCAGCAGACATGGTTGGAAGTTGAGAGTAGGCCATTTACCGAATTTTGCGTTCCAATATTGGTCACTCATCATCAAGAAAACGGGATCGTTGTGGAATGCATGATACTCTCTCTACATCTGACGTCAGCGATTATCATATCCATCAGAAGAAACACTGAAGACTCACTCCTTCACTTTTGTATGTCACCTTGGGAAGATTTCGCAAGTCGACCAAAAGCTTCACCAAAAGCTCCTGGCGCGGGTCGTCGTAGCGCAGAAGCCACGACTGGTGAAAGATCAAGTCGTAAAACATAGACAGATACTCGGTCATCCCTTTGTCTTCCATCATGTAAGGCTTGTTGAGAGGGTCCTGACTTGAGGGAAGGAACTTGGCCCAGTAGTCGGCGGCTATTCGAAGGGCAGCCTTCAAGGACGCAAGGTGGCCGTTCTTTTGAGGAAATGACAGGAACATTTCCAACAGAATTTCTGCGGCCTCTGTGTTTTGCTCATTTCCCCAGCTCTTTTGGTCGGCAATTTGTTCGTCGAGCTCGGCTCTCCAGGGCTCAACCTCTGGAGAAATGCTGGCGGCCATGTTGTGTTTGCTCTTGAGAAGGTGAGAGATGGTGGGTGTGGGCTGAAAAAGAACAGTTCGTGTCGCTCGAGCTGAAAAAAATGTGATCGATGCTCTCAAAGCTGGAGTGTTGTCTCTTTTTGACGAAAAGGCCCGGCCATCGGTTGCTGTGGTGGTGTTGGCTCTTTTCCAGCATGTTCGTGTTGGCCAGGCTGACTTGGCCGGGTGTGGCGGGGGTGGGCGTTTAGTACGCGCCGGAGGCCGCAGCGCTTCACTGGCGGCTGACCTCCATTGGCCCGCTTTCGGACCAGTCTCCGATCTTCCCCGGCGGACGCGAAATGATGATAGGGCCAAAGCCAATGAGCTGACGCCGGCCCGACCAACAACAACGGGCAAGCATGAACCGCCTTCTTCGACTTCGTGACATTGCCAAGTTGGCGTTTCGGAACCCATACAATCTAAAAGGAGTAAGGCCTGGTCAAGACGACCAACTGTTCTAATTTTAGTACTCGACAATCAACTCAAGCCCTCCAACAATACATGGCGCTTATCAGAGACAACACCAAGTGATTGAGCTGTATTTAACAATGGCATCCGTGCCGAATCAATTCAAATCTACCGCGAGGCACAACTGGTCCATCGAATTCTAGTAATTCTTCTTCCTGGTGAAGTAACTTCCTTACTCGTCCGTTTGGCTATTGTGTTGTACAATCGACACCGTCGCCTGACTCTCCGAATCAATCCCTTGGCTCGTCTCAATTTTCTGCCAACCAACCGTCCTGTAACTCCATTGTCACCTTACTGTATGAATACTCCCTCGAAATACTTTGTTCAGTCAACCTTGTTAACAAACAGATGTTTCAGTCTACGCCTGAAGATGGGTAACAAGAACTCCACACCGCAAAGGCGTAACACAGATAACGAAGAGCAACAGCTGGTATGTTCTTTGACACCCCAGATCATGGATAATACGCACTGCTTGCGCTAACACTTGGGTTTTATAAAGCAATACCGCACAAATCAGGGTCCTGTTCCCGTACAGAGCGTACCCCAGCAACTTGAAAACGTCCCCGCACCGCACACAAGAACCAGATCCAATTTCCCCCATGTGTACCGAAACCAAGAAGGCGTGGCAGGCAACACGACAAAGCCATTTGACGACTATGTGACAGGACCAGGTCGGGCGAATGGGCCGCCTGGCCAGCTTCACGAGTACCCCATTCCGACACCGGGCGAGCCGTTCCACTTTCGTTACGAGGAGAGGACCATCAACGCGCGCCAGGCGCGACGCGAGGTCCATCCAAACGAACGGGCGAACGTGATGGGTCCGTCTGGCGGGAGACCTCGAAACGATCCGAAGCAGACACGCGGCGTCGTCCGTGTCGCTCAGGCGGGGGTAGGATCACAGAGTCTTGCCGTGGTCGGGGTGCTGGACCACCCTCCAGGACAGACGCAACGGCTGCAGAGGGCGCCACTAGAGCCTCTCGGGCGTGAAGGGAGACAGGCGGTGGCTAGGCAGACTGACGACAAGGGACGGTCCCGGACCTATCCACCGCGCGGTTTGGACTCGGAATTTGTTGAAGGGGTCGAAACAAAACACTGGAGAGTGAGACAACCTGCTCATCCTCAGATGAGGGTTTAACAGTGATGTTTAATAAGCCTTGCATTTGAGTGGCTCTCTTCAAATGTCTACTATGAATTCAGAATACCTTTCTCAACAGTTGTAACTGCAACATCACTTGGGTGGTAAAGTAGGAACTAGTCACGTCCTTCCAACATCCTATCAACAAGGCTATGATGGTATGATTCACAGAGAAACATTGCGCACCCAATCTCAATTCCAACTCTCTGGGTACAAAAGTTGCATCACCGACCGTTGCGAAACTTTGTGGCTAGACCACCTTAAAAGACGCTGGTAAGATACATCCTCATCCGAAGACCATCTAGCAGCTGCAGCCGCACTGCTTGCACTCCTTGCCACTCGCGGACTCTCCGCACTCGGCCCCGGACTGGGGCTTGCACTGGCTGTCCTGCGAGCAGGTCTGCCAGTTGCCGAATCCGTTGTTCCAGGCGGTCCAGCACCAGCGGCCGCCGCCGATGCACTGCTTCCAGCAGTATCCCTTGGTGCAGCCGTAGTCAGGGCTCTTCACGCAGGCGCGACGCACGAGCGCGGAGTCGCCGGAGCCGTCGAGGGTGACGGGGGCCTTGAGGAGGTCGGGGTTGAGCGAGAGGGCGAGGGGGTGCTCGGCGCATGTGCGGATCCCGTCAGCATCGACGTTCGTGGGGAGCGCGGCCTCGTCGTATTGCATGACGCCGAGCTGGCCGCAGTTGACGGCAGCCGCGGGGGCGACACCGGCCTGGGCGTGGGCAGCCAGAAGGGCAACGATGGCAGTGGTGAACTTCATGATGATTTTGGGAGTGGTGTGAGGCCTTGGATAGGATGGTTAGCAACTTCATCTCGGAAAGTCTCCTGAGTAGTGAACCTCACCTTTTCGTTACAAAGATGCGGCTTGAGATGATGCTCTTGCGATGAACCGATGGATGATGTCGATGGTGCGATGAGGATGGTGAGTTTTCTATCAAGAATGCTGAGGACATGGCTGAGCTTTATACCCCGAGTCTCTGACCATTTCCGATAATACCGACTGTCCAGTCTCGCATGAAAGACGCTAAAGACCGCAGCGCCTCAAGGCCGGATCAGGTTCTGGGCCTTCCCGACAGATTTCCATCGTGACCCCAGGAAGTTGTCGCTGACGGCGGTACGTGAGTCGACTAAGCCGAAGCAATAGGCTATAGCTAGGCCGAATGGACGCATATGTCCGCGCACAGCACGTTGGTAGAGCGCACTTTCATCCGACGATGCCTCGCTTAGAGAGTCAGCCGTAAGAGAGAAAGAGGAGAAGTTGCTCCCCAGCCCCCGGCCCCCCGTTCTGCTGTGTTGTTGCTTGATCCGGACAGCTTCGGAACTATCATTGGGCAATGTCCCTTGGCGAAGCGTACGAGCAACTGCTCACCTTCAACCTCGTCAGGTCCCTATGGCGCCCAATAGGGCTATGCCGCTTGACCGCCGACGATGCGGCTTTGCCTTATAGCCCTAGTCAGAGTTGCACGGGAGGAATTGGGGGTAGCTCTCCAGTTGTTCGCGACCTGCTCAGTTGGGCTTAGCTAGCCTCTGGGTTGAAGCCAATCACACGTTCATTCAACTCGAGTGCGAGGACCCATAACGTAAACCGTTACACTGTAAAGGGATACTATACGGGGCAGAGGGCTGAGGAGGTCTAGCCCTGCGGCCGGGGCCGTGCCGTCAGACCATGGCCGCATGGCTTGGCGTGCCCGACGAGGAGAAATTATTAGTACTCCAGAATTCAGACTCGTCGCGGCTTGCCGCAGCACAAGGGTTGAAATGTACTGACTGAATAGTCCTCTCGTCGTTGACGAACCCCTTGCAGTTTGTCTTTCACATAGTGCATGTAATTAGGTAAAGGCAAAATCGCCTATCACTATCCAGAAACATAAGCTTGTGCGTAGAACGAACTTCGTACAAAGCACACCGGCCTGCCGCTCATTAGTCTGTCCCTTACATGGTACAGCCGTCGAAGGATTTCCCCCCATTTACCCGAGAAGATCATAAAAGCTTTTTTAGCACCAACAGCGCAATTTTCAGGGTCGTGTGGGTGGGTAGGCAAATAGGTAGGTACCAATTCTTTTTGATCCTAATGGAAAGCTTGGGTAAGCTACTTCTAACTTCCCCATACAGACAAGTGGTCGAGTCTTACTTTTCGGCTCAGGGGGCCGAGACTCGACTACCCTAGTTAGTGGATCTGCAGGATGACCTTAGTGCCGGATATCAGTCAACCGGAGCGGCCGCCGGAGAGCCGGTCAGTCTGAATTATCATATTCATAATCTCGGAAGAGAACCTTGAAAGTCTTCCCAGTAATGCTTGATCCTTCGGTCCCCTCGCGAACCACTTAAAGCTGGCAACGTAACTGAAGCAGCGGTTTGGCCCGGACCTAGACGCTTCTTGGGGCGCGAAACCGGACGAAGGATCAACCCCTTGCAGGATGTCCCCGTTCTGGTGATTAGCGAATACGGCACGACGCAGTAGCGAGCGGAGGCGGGGACATAGCCGAGGCTGAAGACACTGGCATTCAATCGCTCCATCTCGTCGCAGGGCTTGCTCGGTTGAGGGCATTGAAAGATGCTCGATTGTACGTATGATCTTATCCGCTTCCCGACGTAACGTTACCTTCCAGGCAAGAACTAAGCCTCCGCGTGCTCTCGGTTCACAGCAATAGAGCAAGTTATTTAAAGTCTTGGGTAATTCAATACCATCATTTCTCAGTTCACGAGTTGTATGTGTACATTGACAGTGGTACAGTGCTACAAGGTGTGACCCCACCTTGGTCAGTAAACGGATGATCGAGACCTACTGCGCAACTGCCAGGACATGGGGAAGCCTAGAGACAGGAGGCCGCGGGCTTCGGCGATGACTCTGGCGATCGCTCTGGCGAAGTTCCGGTCACCGTGTGGTTTATCAGGGTTCCAGCAAGGTCCAGACAGTTTCGGTCATTGCCAGCGGGCTTGAGGGAGGCTTCGGCGAGGGCTGCGGCCAAATGGGCACCGGAGGGTTCTGGCTATCGTGGACTTCAAGCGAACTCCGGTCGTCATGGTAATTCAGATTCGAGTCAAAGTTTTCGTAGATTTGATTGATACGTGAAGAACCGCACTTGATGGCGTCTTGTATGTGTGCTGTCATTTTCCTCACGTTGACTTAAATTCTTGCTTCCCTCTCAAGCAGCGATACTTCCCACTACGGTGATTCTATATCCAGGTCGCAATGTTATGGATGGAATAGACACAGTCGCTGCTCTCAGTTTTTTTGTAATTAACTGGTACAAATTTACGAAACCCATCACGAGGACATTCGCTCGGGTAGCGTCGGACCTGCCCGGCGCGTGCGTCTAATCATGCGCCGGCAAGCGGCGCTTCGCCGACTTGCCGCTCCCGGGCGGCTCCTGGGCGGCTCCCGGCCTCGGTCGTCCGCGGCAAGCGGGCCACTGAACTGCCCAACATCAGCCGAAACGAAAGTACCTAGGTAATACACACAGCTCCGTGTGCTTTCACCTAGTCCCGGCATTGCCACTTGGCAAATGTAGAGCATCTACCCAAACCCCTACGCTGTAAAAGAGTAAATACCTTGATACTATGCTGTGAGCGACCTTAGGCGTGGAACCTTGATCAGTCTGGTTTCACAAAACCGTCAACTTCACAATCAAAAACTTTACACCCATGATTCTAACAGCAATTTTCAAAGGAGACATGATGCAACTTGGTTGCATAGAAATAAGACACCGGTGTTAAAACAAATTGAGAACAATTTGAAGTACAAATGCTAGGACCTGTGATACCTCCCATGCTTCTTCCGGTTGGTGCGACATTCCCTTGAAAGGGAGCTTTGTTGAAAATAATGGTTCAGGAGACGTAGATTCAGTAGGTTGATCCCCTCAATCCTCTTCTGACGAGGGGTTAAGGGGGGTGAAGTGCCTTCTAATATACATCGTCAGGTGGCGCAGGGCCTTGATGACCACTGTAAGAACGCCCCTTCCAACAAGCTTATGCTCACCTGGTGTCAATAGTATCGCCTGGGTCTTCGACTGGAAGGCTTTCTAATCGAGGTGGTCAACACCGTATGTCTGACTTGCCTTGTCAGTCGGTGACATCGTAGAGGGGTTTGATCACGTTCCATCAGCCGAAGCTACAGCAATCCAGTTCTTCAAAAAAAGGGTGCGTCCACCGTGAAATTTCAATACCTAGGCACAGAACGAGTGTTGCCCATAGCGGCGAACTGGCGTAGCCAGCCCATGTCGCTGCCGCCCAAAGCGCTCGCCGCTGGAGAAAGGTGAAGATATGTACATGGTACCATCCCAACAAAACATCTTAACCAGTTTAGCAGCTGCAGCCGCAAGAGTCGCAGCCGTCGCCCTCGCCGCAGTTGGCGCCAGCGGAGCTGGCAGGGTTGCACTCGCCGTCGCTGCCGCAGGTCTGCCAGTTGCCGAAGCCGTTGTCCCAGGCGGTCCAGCACCAGCGGCCGTCGCCAAGGCAGGACTTCCAGCAGTAGCCGTCGGTGCAGCCGTACGGGTTTCCGTACCAGCAGTCGCGGCGCTCGAGGGTGCTGCCGGCCTCGGCCGAGGCGGAGAGCTGGTGGCCCTTGACGTTGGGCGAGAGGCGGAGGGGGTGCTCGGTGCACTTGCGCACCTGGGCAGGGTCGACGTCCTCGGGGAGGGAGTCGTGGGGCATGACGTGGAGGTCGCCGCACTCGGCCTCAAGGGAGACGACGCCGGCCTGGACGTGGGCGGCCAGGAGGGAAACGAGAACGGTGGTGAACTTCATGTTGACTGTGTGTGTTTGTGGTTTAAGGTCTTGGGCGGATTGTCAGCGACTGAACTCACAAAGGCGTTTCTTTGGTAGGTATTCTTACCGTTTTGTGTGTTTGGAGGATCTCGTTTGAGTGTTGGTCTAGAGGTTGTCTGAGTTGAGGATGCGATGATGGTGCTAGAATTTCTGTTTAGAATGACGGGAGACTGGCCGGGCTTTATACTTTGAACATCGCCAGCAAAGCTGTCTGTCAACTCCTTACAAGACCACGTGAGCGTCGAACCACACGGCCCTTGGAAGCCACTTCGGATCCTGGATCTTCCCAATTTCTTTCGACCTGGCATGCCAGGGCGAAGCCGTCGTGGGCGCCAGCAGGCAAGGGAATGGGTCACTTCCTTGTTCTCAGTCTCCCCCATCTGCTGATTGCCCCACCAAGATACATCACGATGCAGAAGCGTGCGAAAGACGGAAAGGCGGAGGCAAAGCTGGTGCCTAGATACGATCTGCATTTGAATCACCCATCCCGACGCTGCAATACTCAGGTGAGAGAGCCTTGGAAGACGTAAGATTGGCCATATGCTGCCCACCAGTAACAAAATTGCCTGCCGCGAGAGAAACAAGAAGAAGCCCTCGCCGGGAGCTCCCGTCAGTTCGCAGCAACATGAACGTGCCCTAGCCCTGACTCCCCCTCGAGACACATCTCCAGCTCTCTCGGCGGCGTCCACCGGTTGTCGAACTTGCGTCCGCGGAGAAGAAACCAGCGCGGCTGTCCCGCGTGCTCCTCGTCGAAGGCCCTGCGGCCGTTGAGCTGGCTTGCACCGCGGTTTGCCTCGCCCGGCGCGAAGTATGACATCTCCAGCGGCGCCCTGGCGCTCGCTACCGCGCCCCCGAAGTGGACGTCCATGCGGCGCAGGGCCGGCATCTTGCTCACGGCGGTGGCGAAGGAGCTTGCCAAGGGCACGAAGGTCTCTGGGTCAGGCGTGTACCGGAACCAGCGGCCGGGGAACTCGCCCGCCTGCTTGGCCCATTCGAAGTCGGGCTGGTAGTCTGAAGCGTCGGAGTCCTCCGAGTCGAACGCGGCCAGCGATTCATCCGAGGTCGTGGCGTAGCCGCCATCGTCTAGCATCGCCTTGTCGGGGTCGCCCGCCAGCAGGTACTTTCCTTCTGGCGTCGTAACGGCGCAGTCGACGTAGAGGTACTCCAGGGACGGGCAGTGTATCTCAGCTAGCTTGGGAGACGAGCCGAATGCTGCCGGAGACAAGACCCAAAGCGACTCTAGGTGTAACCTCCGGAGTGTTGGGATCTGACACAGCCGCCGCACGCCGAGGCTCAGCCTGTCCTCTTCTTCTCCGTCTTCCACCAAATCTCCTGGATCAAAAGTCTCGTCGTGGGGATCTGCATCTTCCAGCTTGACCTTGAACTCGACAAGACTAGAAAACGACGTGTTGAGCAGCGCACTCCCCAGCGCCGACCTGATCTCCCTGCGCGCCTTCATCAACCTGCGGTTGGGAAGCCTCAGCTTCCACTCCATCTTCCTGGCGGACACCAGCGCGCTCGAGATGGCCGCGATCGCGTCCGGGTGGATGTTTCGGCCCCCCGGGCCGCCGTCGAACTCAAAATCCGAAACGCACGCGACCTGCGGCAGCCCCACACCCCCGAGCCCGGACGCCGCTAGCGCCCCGTCGTCGAGCCGGAGGTAACGGAAGTGGTCGCGCACGTGCCAGATCGGCGCGGCGCGGCGGTTGTGCCTGCTCACAAGCTCGCCGTCCTCCATCTCCTCGACAAGCCAGTCCGTCGGCGAGGCCACGAAGAGCCGCAGGGTAATGCCGGGACCGTATCGCCGGCGCTCCCACTTGGCGAGGCGGCCCAGGAACTTGCCCAGCGCGCGCGTGAACGCGGCATCGTTGTCGGCCGCCTCGCGGCTGCCCTGCAGCTTTTTGAGGCGCTTGGTGCTGATGGCGGGAAGGACGACGTGGAAGTCGATGCTCTGGACGTAGGCGCGCTGTTGCGGGTCGAGGAAGGCCTGGTTGAACTGGCTGAGGCCCTCGCTTGTGCTCGGCACCTGCACGCGGACCGAGGGGCCGAAGTCGTCGATTTCGAACGCGTCAAATTCTGTCTCCATTTTCTTTCCCGAGAAGTTTTTGGGAAGCTATTGAATGAGTGTCGAGTGATGAGGTGAGCAAATTCCGAAAGGGGCCATGTTTTCCCTATTTCTCCTGGGAGAAGAAGTGGGTAGTTGCGTGATGTTTGCGTCTCTGTGCCACTGGGCGGAAGCCAACGTGCGATCGGACAAACGATAAAGCGAAACTCCCCAATCTCTAGGATTTGCCAAGGAATCATCGTCGACAGAGAATAGAGCAGGTTATTGTGTGAGTCTTCGAGCAGTTTACAACTAACATAGGTAAGCAGCCGAGGCTTTGCAGTGAAGTGCCAACTCAAGTCGGCAAAAGTGGGTCCTCATTAGTGTTGCTTCCCCCGGTGATGACCAGCCAGCACTAGACTTTCGTAACCTTGAAGACTATTCAGTTGAGGTTGCTCATGACCGGACTGGCAGGGGAAGAATTTGAAGTTGTGTGCTTTCTGTGATTCACTGTTTCTTGAACGGCGGTCTCACGAGGTGGCTGGTTATATCGGTCCCAATTCTGTTCCCTGTCGTGGTCATGGGTAGTAGAACGCAGGCCCTTGGTCTTGCTCCTCGCACTCCTGAACTCGACGAACAAGTTGAAGAGTGATTGTAAAGACTTGAGTTTCAACAGAGTCCAAAAGACTTTTGAGTCTGTAGAGGCAACTGCACACTCTGTCAGGTTTCGGGGAGCTTCCGATCAAAAGCTTGTTGACGCCAGCCCCACCTAAGAAGCTTGAAGCTGGGCTGGCCCCCACGTTCCGCACTTTGACAGCGTAGAGTGGAGGTTGGACCCCAGGTTCCGTCCCGGCCTCAACGCAAAAAGCTCGAGATCCAATATTTCCTTCGTGGCGTCAATATTTCCACAGCATGAGCGGACCCGAGCAGGGTTGAGCTCACCAAAATTCGTCCCAGAGAGCCGTGTAACGTATTCTGTTCTGCTTGGTGACACGAACAGTCCGTTGGCTGCAGCCAACCTGCGTAAACAGTGCAGATTCTGATGCAAATCAAGGACACAAGTTGGTGGAGAGTTTCTAAGAAGTAGGGTAGTCGCAACACGAGTAGGTTGTCTTGATTGAGGAACAGTGCCTTTCAAGCTGTTGTAACACCAATCAACGGCAAACACCTCGTATCTGAAGGTTTGTCAACCTAGCGCGTTGCACAAAGCTGCAAACTTGAACGTCGAGACCCGAGTCGCAACCCTCGAGTAAGTCGGCAGACTCCGCCTTAAACTTCGCACAACGGCCTTGTTTTCTCGAGTCGACCGTCCTCGTGCCAACGGCCGAAACAGAGCGCATTGTCCCCTCGCCAAGCTCAATAAGCGCCCAACAAAACCGATTCCATTACTCATTACTCCTACCATTGAGCTCTCGAGCCTTGGGGCCCGCGGGCCTTCTTCATTAATTGGGAAGGTCCTATCTCGCTTCACAACCCACGTGTTCCTCACCGCGTCCAATCCCCAGCCTCCCGGCTCGTGAGGTCCCCGCTACCCCGCGATTGAGCGACGAACTCCGCTACGATTCGGGACTCGACGCCGACTCACAGTTGTTTGCTTGCCCCGAAACGGCCGACAGCACCGAGCCGATGTCACCATAAGCTCCGGGCCCCCTTGCAGTTTCCTCTCATCCCCCGGCGCCAAAGCTCGCCCGTGCAACCCTCTCCCGACCAGAACTGCGAACTGCCGGGCCTATCAAGAAACACCATGGCGCCATGGGGGCCGTCTACTGAGTAGAGCGGTGATGATCTTTGCGAATTGAGGAATCACGCGCGTCAAGAGACACAGCTGTCAGCGCTGCATCTCATCACCACCTGCCTGAACTTTATAGAAGAGGGGGGCCCCGGTGCGGGCCGAGGTGCTGAAGTTGGAATAGCTACTCTGCGGGTTCAATTTAGAAGACTGGAGAAAACTTGCTTCGTGTTGCTTCAGCAGCGAAACCAGCGAGACCAGCTTCCCGATTCATGGCCGACGAGCCGGGACGTGGGCAGTTTCTGAGCTGTCAATTGGAGGGAAGTCATCGGATGGCAGGAAAATCCTCAGACTCGCACTGCTCGCCATGGGGCTCGGCCGCAACGTCCGTTGCGCACCCTGGTCCCTGGCCTGTGACGCGTTGCAGACATGGACGCTGGCGGGCCACGATGCGACGACGACGGCCAAGGCCTTGGCCCTGGACGACGACTGGTGAGAGCTCCGCATGCTCGACATGGCCCGCACATGTCGAGGCCAGTGGGCAATTGGACTCGGCCACGAGGCCGTTCCCGCGCTCCCCGGAGTTGCATATAAGTTGAACTGCTCTCCCGCCCATGGTTCGCACATCACGGAAGATCGACAGAACTTCAGTCCTCTCATCTCAGTCTCCCTTCGCTCTCAGCCTCCGTTTGAGCACCAGGCCTAGTCCTCCCTCGGTCACGTCCAGCAGCTGACTCGCCAAACCCGATCAATCACAATGAAGGCCAGCCTCCTCTTCCTCGCCGCCTCCTCGGCGCTCGCGGCTCCCCTCGAGAGCGTCGCGGCTCCCGCCGTTCCCGCCGCCCCTCGCTCCGTCGCCGGATCCCTCCCCATGGCCGAGCTCGAGGAGTACTACGCCCAGGCCTTCTCCGTCAAGCCCGCCGATGTCGACGCCCTGCACCCGGACATCTCCAAGCGCCAGTACAACGGCGACACCTTCAACCAACTGACCGACGGCACCCCCTGCCGCCCCGTGACCCTCATCTGGGCCCGCGGCACCACCCAGTCCGGCAACGTCGGCGAGGCCAGCTCTGAGGGCCCCGTGTTCTTCAACGCCCTCGCCGCCCGCATCGGCGCCTCCAACCTCGCCGTCCAGGGCGTCGACTACGCCGCCAACGTCCTCGGCTTCCTCCTCGGAGGCGACCCGAACGGCAGCACCACCATGGCCAACCTGGTCAACCGGGTAAGAAGCCCTCGCTGAACAACTCAAGCTGTGCACGATGACTGACAATAAGACAACAGGCCGTCACCCAGTGCCCCAGCACCAAGATCGTTCTCTCCGGCTACAGCCAGGGCGCCCAGCTTGTCCACAACGCTGCCAACAAGCTCAGCGCCGCCACGACCAGCCGCATCTCGGCCGGTAAGTCCCCTCAGTCGCATACACGCATCGCTGTGATTCCTTTACTGACTCGTTACCTGCAGTCCTCCTCTTCGGCGACCCGTTCGACGGCCAGGCCGTCGGCACCGTCCCCGCCTCCAAGGTCAAGGTCATCTGCCACGACGGCGACAACATCTGCGACGGAGGTATCATCATCACCGCCGACCACCGCAACTACGAGCAGGACGCCCCTGCCGCCGCTGCCTTCGTCGCTGGCCTGGTGCAGTAAACGCGGGTCGGTTTGAGACGCGCGATGAGAGACTGAATGAATTTCTGATGGGTTTATGAATATTGACGAGGCTGATTCCCTTCGGGAGCGGGAATCCTGTCATAATTAGTAGTGTAATGACAGCTGTACATAACTTGAAATGAAAGTAATTACGTTGGATGGAATTGCTAGTCCAAGGACCGGAGCTGGTACAACTCCCAACTGTTTCTTCCTTGTGTCACGGTCTCAACGTCAAGCGCTCGCTCAGCTTTGCCATTGGCATGACCGCGACTCTGTGTTACTTCGAAGTGGATTGACTCCTCGCCCGAGACCTAATTTCTCCAGACCTCAGGCTCGCTAAACGTAATAGTCGCGTTCTCCAGCTTGATCCCGACATTGTAGCGCAACAAGCCGGGCCAGAAGTTAGGGAAATACTCATCCCCCACCGCGTTCGCCGCGGTTCCCTCCTCGACGTCCCCGTCTCCCTGAGCCAGATCGAAGATCCCCACCGCCGCGTTGTCGGTGACCTGTCCGGGCACGGTGAGCGCCCAGCGGTCTGTCCCTGCCAACTCGTCGTGCGCGCTGTCCGCCGACGGTAGCGGCGGCTGCGCCAGCGTCGCGTTGATCCCTAGGATCTTGTACAGGTCGGTGCTGAACGGCAGGCCGTCCACCAGGTCCGGCTTGAACGTGGCCCGGAACCACGGCTTCTCGGATGGAGCGGACTCGCTCGGGTCACCCGTCGTGTCGTGGGGGTAGATCTCGACAGAGGTCTCGCCGTTTTCCTTCTCGGTCCAGTCGAACCGCGCCAGGTGCTTGGGGATGTTCCAATCTACTCTAGTTAGTCCTTTTCCTTCGAACGACTGACAGCGGAGACAAACGCACTCTTTCTTCCGTTCCAGCACGTGTACTTCTGGCTCACGTAGATC
Organism: Colletotrichum musae; assembly: GCA_027406025.1. Taxonomy (NCBI): domain Eukaryota; kingdom Fungi; phylum Ascomycota; class Sordariomycetes; order Glomerellales; family Glomerellaceae; genus Colletotrichum; species Colletotrichum musae. The sequence continues at coordinate 6,566,253 of JANVYC010000001.1, read as the reverse complement.
CTGCTCACCCTGACATTCTCCTTCTCCCGGACCACGCCCTCCGAGTCCGTGTGGTTGTACTTGAAGAACCCGGGCACGATCAGTAGCTCGTCGTACGGGCCGACCGGGCTATCTGTGTACCGGATGACCTGGATCATGCCCAGGCGGCCCAGGAACTCGCCCTCAGTCGCGGACGCGTGCTCTCGTTCAAGAGGATGAAAAGCCTTCGTCGGTAGCTTCTTAGAGAGCGGGAGAAGAATAAGGGAGTACACAGTGCCCTTGAGCGTCCACGGCGCGGGCACGGGCTCGATTGGGGCCGTCGAGTTGTTGTCCCACTGGGCGGCCGACAACCCGGCAAAGGCGGCGAAGAGAGTTGCGACGCTGAGCCTCATGGCGACGATTCTACTGAACTTCGGGTTTCGGCGAATACGTCTTCGGCAGTCGTATGATGCAATCGTTTTAGGGCGGAGGGAACGATCAGGGTTAAATAGACGACGCTCGTCGTGCCGCCCCAGGACGCAACGGTTGCAGGGATTCTCCTCGGCCGGCCCGCCCAGTCTTGGACAACTCCCCCGGCTTGGGCGTGGAGGGAAAGTGACAGGTCCTATTCCGGCAAGCTTTTCGCCAGATGCCGCCCAGAAGTCTGAGCGCAATTGCGGGAGCTCAATCAGAAATCTGTCGATCGCCATCAGGATTGCGGGGCGGGCGTGGATCGATGGTAGCGAGCCACGGGCTCTTAGGCGAAACCCGTTGATAGTCGCACAGTTCGTTTGGTCGCGATAGGGGTTCCTTGGAACCAAGAGTATTTGATATGTCCGGCGTTACAACAGGAATTTGGGAGTATTACAACCTGCATTTGTCTCGACTTTGATCCAATGTACAAGAGACCTAGATACAAAGGCCAGACTTTGCAGCAACCAGGCTGATCGGCTCACATCTTCTGGTTTCTGGTACCTTCCTGAGGTTGTGGCCAAGGCCGGCACCACAAAACTCTCAAGTGATCAACTCCCAAAGCAGTTCGTCTCTATCGGCTATGGAGTCAAGCGATGACACTCCCTTTGTGGGGCAGGTGGTCAACTGGTAGTCGTTGGGGGAGGCGGAGGGGCTTCTAGGAACAGGGCTATTACATTGTGGCAGACGAGCACGGGCGGGGAGATTCTTCGATTGTCATGTGGCTGTGGTTTCGTCCCTACAGATTGCTTCTTGCAGTCTTTACTTGTCTCAATGTTGATTGGGACTCGATCCAGGAAGACTTGGAGGAAAGCAGAGAGGCGTATCTATGTCCGCCAGCCCCCTCGATGCAACGGCTGGTGCGAAACATGGAGCACTGTCGACTGGCAGAAACCCATGGCAAGCAAGAAGAATGAAGTGATCTAGATGAATCACCAGCAGCGTACCACTGCCTGAATGAGAACCCATGTACAAAAAGACGCCGCTATGAACCGTTCCAGTCTAGCTATTTACATCTTCGTCGTCGTTCACTCCACTTTCGTGAAGGTCAAGTTAAAGAAGGGGACCGTGATGTTGACAACCTTGCCGTCCTCGATCGCGAAGACGTACTCGTCAACCGCATCTTGAGCGTCGAAGCCCATCCAGATGAAAGAGTTGTCAAATAGACCCGCCTCACCGCCCTCGGACCGCGACCGCGTCAGCTCCGGGACGTACATCGCTGCGCGGAACGTCGTGCTGAAGGCGCCCTTGCTGTTGTAAAGCGCAGACAGGGAGTGGGAGTTGGAGTACAGGCCGGAGGGGTACAGCCTGTTCGACAGCCCGCTCGCGCCGACGGCGTCCTCGCCGTCGAGGAAGGCCGACTCAAGCAGCAGGCCGGTGTGGTCGTCCTCGACGACCAGGGTCATGTTGCTGCCCGCGGCCGCCACGAACGTGCCGGCGAGGTTCAGCTTCGCGTTGTCGGCGGCGGCGGCCTCGAGCGCGGGGACGAAGAGCTCGCCGATGGCGTCGCGGATCGTCCAGCGGGCGGACGAGGCGGTCGCGCCCGCGATGATGATGGAGTACCCGATGCCGTGGTCCGGGGACAGGGCGAAGATGCACGTGTAGTCGCCGTTGCCGCCCGCCTTGGTGTACAGGTCCGAGACGCGGGTGCGGTTCGAGCCGGCGGAGGTCGGTATCGCGAGGCGGGCGATCTCCCAGGGGGCGCCGACCAGCTCGACGAGAGAGCCCGTGCCGCTGAGGGGCTTCATCCAGTGGGATGTGTTTGCGGCGGAGATGAGCTCCGAGTTGAGAATCGAGAGGCCAAGGGCGCGGAGGTCGGCGTTGTTCGAGTAGATGCCGCCCGATGAGGCGGTGATGGGGATGTCAAGGCCGAAGGATGTCATATTCGTGTAAAGACGACGGTCAACGGCGTTCATGTCAGTGGTGTTGGGTGCGAGGGCGGTCGTCCCGTTCAGGCCCAGGGGCTCGAAGATGATGGACGTGATTGCGTCTTCGTAAGTCTCACATCCGGCGAGGCGCGCAAGGACTTGGCCGAGGAGGGTGTATCCGCCGTCAGAGTAGACGGCATTGCGGTATGGGGAGATAACAGGACGCTTCGTCTTCAACCAGTTGAAGACATCTAATCCAGTCAGTCAGCTATATAGCAATCAAATACCAGGTCAATTCGCTTACCCTCGGGCGACAACGCCAAGGCTTGCTCCTGGGTCAAGGTTGATGGGAGAAGGCCTAGTTCTCTGGTTAGCTTTTGAGGCGCCCATCACCAAAAGACAAGAAAACAAACCTCCCACACCGCCAGTTCCGGCTTGGTGCGACGCCAGCGCTCCAACGGTGATCTCATTCCACTGGATACGGCCAAAGGAGTCGTCTTCAGTCATGAGCTCCGGGATGTACTTCGTCACGGGGTGACCCAGCACTTCCATGCCACCTGCGACGATGATGGCGTAGGTCGTAAAGAGCTTGCTCACGCTGCCGGCGCGTCCGATGGTTTCCTCGTTGAGATCGCCGGACGTCAGGCCCGCCCTGCCGACCTCGCCGACGTGGTGGTAGCTGTAGAGGGACTTGTTCGTCGCGGCGGAGAAGACGTCAACGGCGAAGACGAGGTCGGTCTTGTTGAGAATCTCGCTCTCGAATAGCGCCTCCATCACGGCTGGGAAGGACTCGGTACCGTTCTTCACGTGCTCGGAATCCGTGGGGTCGAAGTTGGAGAGGAAGGATGGGCCGAGGAGGGGGACCTCCTCCGTCGGAGCGGTTGTGGCTGCGGCAACGGCCGAGAAGGCCAAGAGGCCGAGGAAGGAAGTGCGAAGCATCGGGGATTCTGGATTGGCGTTGTGTGTCTTGGGTGGTTTGAGGAAACAAAGCTGAGTGTGGTGAAGCAATTCGTGGTGAATTGGAGGTAAGGACGTTGTGTGTTAAATACTGTTCGAATGATCCATCACCAGAACACAATGTTTAACTGGCAGCGGCAGCGGGACGTCATTGTTCGACCTGCGCCCTGCTTCGCGTTATTCTCGTGCATCACGCCTCCGATTTGGGTTAATAGACTCATGGCTGAGCCGGCCGGGCGGTTGCCAAGCACTTAAGGCTGACCAGGATGGCGAGCCTAAACTGGAGAGATGGGACGGCCAAATTGCCCGAATAGGAAATTGTGAGTCCCGAGTCTCTGCCGCGATCCTCCCGACTGGGATGCTTAGCGACGTTAAGGCTTACGGCCACAGCATTCCAGTCCAAAGGAAGGTAAAACATGTCAATTGCTGGAATCAATTAACGTCCGTTGCGGCACAGTCGCCTAACTCTAGGCGTACTGCCTGGCTGCAGGCGGTTGTCAGTCGAATCATTCCATAACAGCACGCGTAGTCGGGTACGTGCAAGACTTGATGGAAACAGGTTCTAGCGCAGGAATCGCAGAATGCTTCCATCTCGAATCTCCCTCCCGGCTAATCGAATTTGTCTCTGTTGATCACAGAAAACGGAAGAGACATTGTGGCCTCAAGAAGGGTGGAAAGTCAGTACGTTGTCCACGGAGTTCACCTCCGTTGCCCGCGATCCGTGTAACAAGTCAAGCTTAACCAGTGGGTCTGCTGCTTACTGCATTTCAAGCCTCAACGAGTACCGGGACCTCTCCCTTGGCAACGGCATCCGCGTTCCACGACGCAAATAAAGAAGCGCAAAACGAGGCTCTCAATATTCTCCCAGTACGGCCAAGGTTCGAGTAATCCCACAGATCAGGAAAGGTCTCTAGCGAAGTGATTCCCAGGCGTGACCCTTTCTAAGGCAGCCCTCAAGTTCCCACCAGGGATCGGCCGCCAGTCATGGACCCCTTGCTGTTCTCAATCCAACATCTCCACTAGCAGTGGATTCGGGCGTTGTGGCAGAGTGGTCTAATGCGCAAGACTAGAAATCTTGTTCCTTCGGGAGCGTCTGTTCGAATCAGGCCAACGTCGAATTCTTTACTTTTTGCCGCTCTTTGTCTCGCGGGCGGCCGCAATCATGGCGATGCTTGTTTTGAGACAGGGTCGGTCGGTTCAACGCCTGACTGCTTGGCTAGCTGCCCGGCCATGTACAGCAACAAAGCAAAGCGTCAAGGGAACTCAAGCTCTCCCTGCAATGCATATTTTCGTACTACGTGACCTTATGGATGTGCCCAGAAGTCGGATGCCTCGCTGACAAGTTCAGCGGTAGCCGCGAAATTGTGGATACACTCAGGGACATCTTGACATGGCTGGCTAGCTTTTGTCAAAAGGTATTCTGTCAGAGTTCTTTGTTGGACGAATTTTAGTCAGATTACTATAACCCAAAGAGGGGGTGGTTACTAGAAGTGCGATGAGCTTTTAGAGTCTCGCCACATTTCAACGGTTTCTTGTAACCTCCTACTTCACTTTTGCAGCCAAGATCTGATTTCAGATCAAAAACACCTTCTACGAGGGCTGCGTCTATTAGAAAGGTCAAGCCGGCAAAACAAAAATACAACTCTAGATCAGCTTCGAGTTCAGCAAGTCCTGGGCTGACTTCAGTGGCTGTGATGTCCAAGGTCCCATGCTAGCTATCCGGCGGCCTTCCACAGTCGTCGAAGCCTTGTAGGAGCCTTGCTTAAACCTCATGAGCAGAATTTCCATCGTGGAATATTCCAACAGTTGGATCAGGAGTATCCTGGAGTTCTTGTTCCACGTTCGTTCCTCATCGGGGGCGTAAAGATGTATATAATGGTCTCGAAGATTCGGCAAGGCGGTATCTTTCGAGCCCTATCCTCATGAAATCTCTCAGCAAGATTCCCATGATGTCAGTGAACACCTCTGTGCCGAACCTGTACATTTCGTCGACGACTACGCAATATTTTGAGGAGGTCCTTGCCGTGCGGGCTAATAGTCTCCCGTGACTTTAGTGAGATTTGATAGCTGGCAATTTCTTCCTAGTACTGCCGAGTTAAATGTATCTAAGCTTTGTCTAGACTCCATGCCAAACTAGCAAGGCTTCGATACTGCCTCGTTGAAGTATAGCTCCGTCGAGAGGCTAAACCGCTGTCGAGGCCAAAGGGAAGGGGACAAGGCCATTTCGTGAAAGCCCTATGCTGGTCTGACATCATATCGTCGTCCTTCTTTTAGGATCACTGCATGATGCAATGATTCCGGTTTCTGGGAAATAAAACTTATGAAAACTTTGCTTGCGATTTAAGCATCAGCTGTCATTGTTGACCCGATTTAGCTGAGATCTTTGTAGCATTGTAGATTTCTGATGGGTTCTCGTTTGTAGCACAAGTGCCCTCGCTGACGCTTCTTCAACAGTTCTCTCCCCCACCTATGAATTCCCGGGTGCGACGTTAACTTCCCATCCGCATTCGAATGTAACCATTCCTCAAGATCTTCGCCAGGGCTCGGGGATTCTTTCGCGTCGCCGGTCGCTGGTACATAGGGAGAAAGTGTAAGGCGCTCCTAAAACCTCGTCACAGCAGTTTTTCGTCATGCGCGGTTGGATTAATCACCTACGGATGGAGGGCTTCGACGTAGACGCCGTATCCCACGTTGATCTTGAGAGACTGGAGGTATTGACGAAGACACCGAAGAGTGGATGACCTCGCGCCATGTCCCTCCCTAGATATGCCATCCCCTGGAGTGGTTCCTGTTTGGCAATGATAAGAGTCGCCTCAGACATTAGAGGGGAAGAGCGCAGGTATCCTCGGCCTATCTACTTACTGCGCTTGCCCCTATCCTCTGTTCTCGAAGCATGCTTGGTCGCTGTTCTCGAGCTCCTTGTATTTATATCGTCTCCTCGACGATTTCCATCACGCCGTTGAACGTCATGCTGCTTCATGGCCGACAGGATACCATGTGGTGTTTTTGAAGGTCCCCGGTGCCAGCGAGGATGCAGCTGTCGGTGTTGTTGTCGATTGCGAACAAATAGTGGCATTATCCCGCCGTACCTAGTCTCCGCGTCATCCTGAGAAGAAGATAAGATTGCCAAAACAGAACGTGAAGAGGCAGCCAGCATATTTGAGGCTGGTGCGATCCTAATTATCCTTTGGGCGTGTCGGTACGACGGTTCGACGTTATTCGAGTACCAAGAGTCCCAGGGCCAATGGTAGATATACAGGTGGTACACTGTGGGGTGTATTCAGACTTTTGGCACCGCTCTGTACGTGTACCTAAGTACCCCGGCTGTGGCTTGCTACATAAGCGGCCCGGTAACTGTGGTAGGTACAATATAAAGTACCTACCTACCTATGGGTCTTGATGTTGGTCCAATGTCAAGTCCATAGGACTTAACTGGGTATCTTATTATCCTAGGCTAATCTTAATCCAACATCAACCGCACCTATTTCCACTGCTGTACGGTAATAATGGGCAAGAGCTGAGAAGCGTAGATGAATTGTAGATAATAATACAGGGCTTTGATCGAAGGTAAAAGGTCTGCCGCAGTGGCTGAACATCACCACCACCCCCATGGGCCGGGAGGCCTGTGCAGCAACGCTCAGGTCAGCTACGCGCTAATGCAGCCGGGCTCCAACTGTGACCTCCCTCCCTAGGTCCCGTCACACTAACATGGACGACGCCTGGGAGGGTACAACTGGCATGTATCATGTACCTCCAACGTTCTTCCTCAACGCCGGTCATCCCCTGTTGGCGAAATATTCAGACTGGTTTGGTGTATTTCTTGTCGAAATCTTGTAGATACTTCTTCGTGGATGCCGCGTCTCTCTTGATGGGCTTGTCGGACAGGAGGCGTTCGGCCACGGAAGGAGACTCGCGGGACCACCGCTCGAGCTGATAGGACGATGGCGATGATTGAGACTCAGGCTCCCGGCTGGACAGGGCATCATGGTTAGCCAACAAGGCTTTGGCTGAACGTTTGGGTATTTCTAAGTTAATGATTCATACCGAGTGCCGTCGGTATGGGTTCGGGACGGAGCGGCGGATGGTGCTTGACTGCCGGGCATCTCGTACCTTTGGAGTCTTGCAGGTGAAATACAAGGGGTGTCGACTTTCAGAGGTACCTCTTTCCAGGTACTAGGCGGAGCGTTCGCCGCGATCCAAAAAGGTTACTGACGTGGACCAGATGAGTTTACACAAGATACCAGACAGAACTGTTGCGATTTCCAAAGATTCTTTGGCCTTTATATCTAAGTTGCTTCTTGCCCAGCTTGCCCCAAACATCGGCGCATCCCTCTTCGGTACCTCGACGTCGCCGCCGTGAGCCTCCGTGCTCACCCTGGTTGTAACTCACCATTCCCGACATCCCGCCCTCCATGCCGTAGCCAACTGCCCGAAAAGGCATCGGCGTGCCTAGGTAACCAACCGCCAAGGGCCAAGAGGAGGAGGGCAGGATGGGCAGGACCTGGGAAGGAGGGAGAAGGCAGGAGAAACTTGGGAAAGGATGAAAATGACTGGACAATGACCCCTGTTTTCGGATTCAGTCCCACTGCCCTCGAGTTCAGGCTGCAAAACCTGCCCAACCCAGCACTGAAGAGCCGGGGCGGGATGCAGCCCCGATGCAACACGTCCCGGCAGCTTCCTGAGGTAACATCGCTCTTCTTTACCTCTGTAACCTGCGTCCCTCTACTCGGGTCGTGCCAGATGGACCGAACTTCCATCCACGGCGACACGATGACGGAGGCACCAACCGCGCAGTACCTGTTCCGGACGACAATTCTTCCGATGGATTCTTGTATCTCCAGTGTCCCGACCTGGGGTCTGTAGTCATCGTTTTCACTCCGTGACGTCTGGTGTCAGTGGCAGTAGAGATATCGGTGTCGTTAGGTGTCAACCAAACCTGACGGCGCGTTCTCCAGTCTGGGTTCCCGCACTCTTGCAGTCTTGAGAAGCCATAGCCTCGAGGGCATGAACGGGAAGAGGGGGGCTCCAGTCAGCAGATGAGGCTGTGATCCCTAATGGATGGGGTTGGTCGGCAGCGCCTGATGGGTGCCGGGAAAGGCGATTCTCCAGCCAGCTGTAAATAGCTGTACGTACCCTCGGCTGTGGCTTGACGATGGACCGGAGGGGAAGGGAGGCTTGAACCTACCTACCTAATGATGTCGACGACTCGGGTCAGCTAGGAATTCCAGCCCGAACCCGTTCCTATGGAGTGTACAGACTAGCAAGGCAGGTACTTCAAGTCGAGCGCGAAGGTACTTGCATATACGCACCTTACAACGGGCCAGCACAAAGTACCCAGGCACATATCTCGGCACCTCAAGCTTTGCAAATCGTCAAACCAACCACATCAACATCGTACTGCCAGACTGCTGCAATTTTCCAACACGCGCTGAATCCAGGAATTGAAGCCGCGGATGAATTGCATTGAAGACGGTGAAGTACACTGTAGAGGCTTAATGCTTATGTCCAAGCACCAGATGCCGGGCGCTAGTGCTCCACCGGCCCTTGGGTATAGTGTAGCCACCCCGCGCCTGTTGTCCACTAACACGGCGGGTGTCTGCAACGTTATCGACGTTCAACGTCCTCCAACGTCGACGCCAGCCCACCCGTCTGAACAGGGGAGCTCAAGTATTCTTGTAGTATGTCTTGTCGAACTGCTTCAAAAACGTCCCCGTTGATGCGGCATCCCGCTTAGGGGATTTAGCCAGCAAGCGCTCCGCCACGGACAGAGGCTCGCGGGACCACTGCTCGAGCCGAGTAGACCTTGTTAACTGAGACTCGGGCCCCCGGCTGGGTGTCACTATCAGCTAACAAGACCATAGTGAAGCGCTTGGCATGATCGAAAATTAAATTAAACGGGAAGAAAAAGAGTAATTCTTACTGAGTGCCGTCAGTATAGGTCCGGGACGGATTAGTCGATAGTGCTTGGCTGCTGGGCATTTTGTGTTTTGAGTCGTAGGTATCCGTAGTTGGGATGTAAGTACTTGTGGTGGTTTTTGACACCAAACGATACCTTAGGTACAACGTGGCGATGGACCGAAAGGTGAAGCTTAATGGATGCCTGTAAGATGGAAAACAAAGAAGGCTTTTAATTTGAAAAAGCTCCTTCTCTGGTCTTCTTTTTATCTTCATCCAAGCAGCAGCTTGTCCGGGACACAAATGTGCCCAGCGTTCTCTGGCTTTTGGGAGGATGGAGCCTCTCAGCCCCCCCTTCGATCAACACGACATTGAAAGCTGAGACTTGACCCACACGCAAACAAGGTGCCCAATCATAGCAGTCAACTAGTACTAGCATTATGGACAAAGGCATGTCACCAAGACCTCTCAGCGGTTATGTCCCATTGGTTCGCTTCCGCGGCGTGGCAGGCCCCTAAGGGCCCGTCATGGCAGCTTTTGACTAACACGCGTGAGAAAGAGGGAAATCGTGAAAAGTTCGTAAGCTCCCAGACAACAGAATAGTGGTGTTAATCTGTTTACCAAGTATTATACATACAAACTCTATTCCCCCCGTTCCCAGCCCGTCAATCCTCGATCGAGCTCGCTCCTCTGTACCTAGTATGAAGCCGAATGACTTGCTGGCTACAGAACCAGCCCGTGCCGCACCCTCCGTATTCGTCTCAACTTCGAGGCACTCAAGATCACCCCAATCCAGGTAAAACAACTAGTCAATTGATTGGCTCAGCAAAACGTACGGTTCGTCCAATGTCTTTCAAGCAGCCGACTCGAGATATCCCAAATACCTAAGCCAACAGGTTGACAGCGCTTGTCAGCACCGAGGCCAATCAGTGCACTCCCGCGACCGTCACTAGGTAGGTTCTGCCTGACAATGAGCCACCCGCTGGTGCAGTGGCTAATAGCCTTGTACACGCAGCATTACACTCCCCAGATCCATCCCCTGGCCAGGCACCGAGGTACCTGCCCCGTTCCACTTACACGGCGTCCGCACAGGTATCGACGCCCTCCGACGTCGACATCAACGCGTCTAAATAGACGACTCAAGTGGCCTTGGAGTATTTCTTGTTGAACTCTTGTAAGAAGCTCTCGATCGATGTGGTATCGGTTTTGGCGGGCGTGCCGGCCGCGAGACGTTCCGTCACGGAGGGGGCCTCGCGAGACCACTGTTCGAACCGAAAGGCCCTGGTTGACTGAGACTCGGGCCCGCGGCTGAGCACCCATGGTTATTAAGTCACTAAGTTCGAGCTCGAGCGGAGAGAAAAGGATGGGAAAAGGCATGTTTCTTACTCGGCGCCGTCGGTATGGGTCCGGGACGGAGCCACGGACGGGGTTTGGCCAGGCATATCGTGCGTGCCCGTACAAGTAGGTACCTTAGTACGGGTATCGACTACGAGAGTACTTCAGGTGACAAGGTACCTAGGTGTATCAGTCTAGATGGATATGTATGTATATAGATGGATCTTTCTCGCGGTTCAAGACACGATAAGAGATGGGCATAGGATACAGGAATTTGGAAAAGGTCAAAGTCTCATTGTTTTATGGGATTCTCTCGCCTTTTTATCTATGTCGCCGCAGTTCGCCGCCCAAATGTTCCCAGCAACTCCGGCTGGTCGTCGAACCTGTCGCTAGTTATTGGGACGACACCTGTGACCGTCGTGTGCGTCGGCCCCGTCCCGGGCGAGGGCTCGGGGTCCAACAAAATGCTGCAGCGACACCCGACTGCAGTAGCGCTAGAGTCCCTTACGTACTAGCTCTGGGATGGGCGAGGTAGCCTGCCCGCTGCCTTTATTTCTCTAGGGAAGACCTGTTTCGAGATTAGCATGCCCGGTAAGGGTACCTAGGTAGGTAGGTATGCTTTGGAGGGTGTGTCCCAAAACTGCGCTAATACAGCCTCCTCGAAATCGGATTCGTCGCAGCTTTAGGCTTTAGCCAATCGTCAAAAAGCACACATGTACGAGCCCGCCGTATGACACCATCATGGAAATCCAAACGTCGTGTATTTCAGCCCGGTGTACCTCTGCTCCGCATTGGAAGCATAGGCCGAGCTCTGTACCTGCCCCAGACCGTTGGTGCACACCAACATACAAAGATTCTTCTCGCCCCAACAACAGCAACAGGAAAGTCAAGTCCGCCGACGGGCGGCCGGCCGGGCACCTACCTCGTGAGCACCACTGTAGCCGGACACTTCACCGATTTCATTCTTTGATGTATTTGACAAACCAGGGTAGAGGTCCCCGGCCAGCCTGGCTATAGGTAGGCTTGAAGGAAGGGTGGGGGGTTATCATCTATACTTCTCGTGTCCTTGGTCAAGCCAACTTCACAGCTACGTCGCCCGTGTTATAGGTAGTACATAGATACAGACCGCAGTATGGGGCGCATAATGCCCGGCAGTCGAGAACTTGGGTAGTCACAAGTGATATGCTTCTATGAGGTCTAACATCGTGACCACCCGGTACTCCAACCCAAACCACTACATACCCCTACGGAACCCAGGGAGAGAACATTGACTTGCCTTGCCTGACTTGCAAAACCCCTTATCGAAGGGTTTGAAGGCATGTGTACCTAGTACGTACCTTAGTTAATCAACAAGTTGCAGTGTAGGCCCCGTCTCTAGGTAGTACTCCCAGGTTCAGCAGTCAATAATGCACATTGTTTACGTGACAGCAACACCGCCACTGCGTCGAAGCTTAGCTAAGCTCATCGTGGCTCCTGTCAATCGCGGGCCCGAACCTTAGGCTTGCAGGCCTGATCGTGTAGTCCTGCCAGTCTGCCGATGACCATACCACGGCCAGCCAGGGGTCAGTTTCGAGGAATTCCTTACCTTGTTGACCAGGTGGTTCATGGACGGGCACCAGCAGGGACGGGAGTGCACTGACGCCTCTGCGGGCAGTCATCAATTAATTGGGGTACCTCGAGCCAGCCAACATTGGCTTTATCGAGGTTATCGCTGTCACTAGTGTAGGAGTCGATCACGGCGGTGGGGCCAATGGTTCGGATGGGCACGTGGAATCGCTCGCGACGGCAAAGCCTGGACATGGATCCTAGGTAGCTTCGTCGTCTGGGTTGGCCGGTCGGGTACAGACCTACAAACATCGCGGCTACGGTGATCGAGACGGCCCGTCCATTGCCTCGAAATGGAAGCCAACCGATGGCTGAATGCCTGGGAGATTTGGGGTGCAGCCGGTTGCAATTGCCAAACACGCTGGAGCAGGTGGGAGTGACACTGCACTTGCAGTACCTACCCGTGCCCGCCCCCACTTTAATTGGAACTCGAGGACTCTCACCCACTACCACTTGTAGTGGGTGAGAGTCCTCGAGTTCCAATTAAAGTGGGGGCGGGCACGGGTAGGTAGGAGGGACCACGGCAAATCTGTGCCGACGGGAGATGAGGCGGGGGCACCATGCAACAATCAGGCGCGGGGATTCCATCCAACCTGGAAGTTGGAAAGCAATAGCGAAACGGGACCCATTGAAGAGGGACGGGACGGTGTGGTGCAGACGATATAATTATCTATGCTTATTTGGTTGCGAACGACGGAGAGAGGTCCGTAAGGCAATAAGCTAAGTTATAGGTACCTAGGTACGTGCACGGTGTAGATGCTTAGACTTAGAGACCTAGGTATAAGGTACCTGTACTAGACTCTAGTAATGGCTGTTGCCTGTGGCTGCCTTACAACTTAGCGCCTGCCGTCATGGATGGCTTCCGTCTAGAAGTTGGAAGGTGCGAGGCGAGTTAATAGAGAGACGCAGCTGCCACGTGGGAAAATGGGGCCTTGCGTCGGAAGAAAAGGAAAGAAAAGAGGGAAAGAAGGAAAGGAAAGAAAACTCTTCACCCGACATACCCGACCCCTTCGTAAAAACACCAAACCCCCGACAGCTTGAAACTACACACATGCTCCCCGAGTCCCGACACTGAGTCCCGCGTGCCGGGTCGAATAGCGAATTACCTGACAGCCTGGGTACGGTATCCGCACCTACGATACCACATGACCACGTACGTATCTGCGACGCTCCTCCACCGACCCAGCCTGGCACAGCACTCGGCACTCACTTCTGGTCTAGCTAACCTGCTAAAGATTCAGATGCAGGGGCGACGGCCCCGGTCTCTGCTCCTCCTGGACCTTCGCTTAACTGTAGAAACTGCCTTATCGACGGTCGTATTGGTACGCGTTAAGCAGGAAAAGGCAGTCTAGGCTAAGCTATGTAACGCAGGCCCAGTGAGGAGGCTCAGAACAGGACTGAAAGTCCGCCCCCCTCAGCGTACGCAGCACTACTACCTAGGTACTCCAAGGTGCCTGGCTCTGGTGGCTCTGGTGGGTGCTTTGCAGGGCGGATTCCCGGGCGCCCTTATGAGATCTGGTGCTCCGCGTTAATTATTGCTGAACATTGTTCCACGGCTGACCCTTCATATTTAATCTCAGGTCGCGCTGGTATCTCCTCTTCTGCCATGATGCCGAAACTTGCTCGTCTCCGCCACCGCATTCACGTCGTCGACCGATTTCCACCGACAAGTCATGGCCGGCTCAAGTCAACAGTCTCGTCGCTCGTGGTCACCGGATGAGCCATTCGACATCGCGATCCATCCCAAGAACGATTCTTCCCTGAGCTCTCGAGTTCGACACGGTGCTGCGACCTCACGAGACAAGCCTGATCTACCTGACCTAGAAGCCTTCATCGGAAGCAATGATGCGGAGGACTCTCCTTGGAACCAACCTCTGGCACGACTTCCGCCCCAGCTAAGAGACTCGAGCGCAATCGACGCCTTGGTCCGTCTCTCAGGCAAGAGCCTCAATGACGAGAGCCTCAGAGATGGGACCCTCAGCCCGGCACTGCAAGACCTCCTGCGGGTTTCAATCGCCTTCCCCCAGGAGCTGTTCGAACTCCTCTTCGTCTGGCTCTACAATTACGGCCCGACGGCCCACCGAGTTCTAGCCCTTTGCCAGAAGGCCGACGACGGCCGCATCACCATCGCCCTCCTCGTCCAAGCCCGCTCCTCCCTCCTCTCCCCGCCCTCCTGGCTCGCCGTCGTCCTGCAACATGGCGCCGGTTACCCCAGCGGCCGCTGGATCAACGAGGTGTCTCTCACCTGGGTCGACACGACATGGCGCACCGCCTTCAGCGTCCTGCACGTCGGAAGCGTGTCGCCGCTGGCCATGATGCCCCGCATCGAGCCCTTCCGCATGAAGTCCCTGTGGGCGATGCACCTCTTGCAGTCGCGAGCTAATACCAGACCTGTCACCGAGGTGTCGGACCCCGCAGCACCCGCAGACGACACGACTCGAACCCATCAGGCTAAGAAGAGAGCGACATCCGGCACGCCCTCGACCGACGAGTCGCGTGCAAATAAGAAGCAGAGGCAGGGAACCCGGAAAGCTCGCGGCGTGGGATCGGGCAGGAACTCGAACAAGTCGACTCCGGAGCGGAACGGCCCCAGGCGGGCTGGGAAACAAAAGGCCAAGGTCACCGGGCCCAAGGAACTGCCGTACGCATGCCACTTCTACAAGCGCTTCCCCCTGAAGCACCTGCGATGCCTCTTCCACCACCAAAAGGCCCCGCGCTACGTCAAGACGCACCTCGATCGTTGCCACCGCTTGCCGATACACTGCCCAGCGTGCTGGGAGACATTCGACACACAGGACGAATGCGACGACCACGCCCCCGACCAGTGCACATCGATGGGGCTCTGCCCGTTCACCGAAGCCGACGGCATGACGAACGAGCAGGCGGAGCAGCTCGAAACCCTGGCACCCGGCGACGGCGCGACGAAGTGGTACGAGATGTGGAATGTCCTCTTCCCCGACGACCCCGAGCCGGACTCGCCCTACATCGACCCCGAAGACACCGAGACCATGGCTGCGACCTCTGTCCACGATGACAGGGAGTCTACATATCGGCAATCGCTGGAAGAGCTGCAGCGGCAGGGGGGGTTGACCGCCGTGCAGGTGCAGGAGGTCATGAGGTTGTTCACGCAGACTCTGACGTCGAGACGCGATGCTTCCACGGCCTCGAACTCCTTCTACGAGCCATTAGACCCTCTATTCCAACAGGCAGGGCAACCGCAGATGCAGGAGACCGACTTTATTTTCACGCCATTAAACGACTCACAAGACTCAGAATCCCACTCGCCTATTCCGCAACACCTACGGCATCAACAGTATCATCGTGCAGAAGCACACGCTTCGCGCAACGTGTTCCCCTTCCAATCATCACAACAACAGCTGGCCCCGACGGCAACCTATCATGACCACGCCCAGCACCAGCCACATCGACAACAGCAATTCCATGTCGGCCAAAATGGGTTCTTTTACCAGCAGGCGGACTCTTACGTTCAGGGGAATCCTGCTATAGTCGTTCCCCAGCTGCACCAGCAGCATCAGCACAACGTTTTGTGGCCGGGAGAGACGATTCAATCCACCCATCATCACCGACCGATGTTGGTCCCCGGCACTCCGACTGCGTCACAGGCTGCGAATTCAACGTCAAGACGGAGCAAGCCTCCACCGGTGCAAGGAGAGGGGAGTTCGTCAGCCAGCATGTCGCATGAAGCCTCATCGAGCGGCTACACGCCGTCCCCGTCGTTCTCCGTGCCACCAGTCGCTTTCGGTTTCCATCACGAAGATCAGTGGACCCAGTTCGAGGATTACTTGCGCACGACTTTACAAGCCGCGGCGGGCCCTGTGCAGGCGTTCTCTCGGGACGAGCACGACCGCCCCAGGATATACTACCCGCTAGGTGGTCCCCATCAACAGCAGCAGCAGCAGCAGCAGCATCTGAGACAACCAGCAGCGACGCATCTCCACCAGCGCGGCGGTATATACGAGGGGGCCGCACCGCCTGGGGACGTGTTCTATCACGCGGATTCAGGTCTCCCTTACGACCCTTCTACCTATCCCGCGGCGCAGACAGCGTCGTGGACTTGTCCGGGCTGAAAGGATATGCTGGACTCGGCACTGACCCAAACGTGTGAGAGTGACATTTTGTCCGGGCGTCGATTCTCGGTGCGCATAAAGACCCGCTCTGAAGCCTGTGGCGAACGCATGGCCCAGCAGCCCAGATTTAACACTGAAATTACGGATCTCTAGGCATTGCTAATGTCGCTGTGTCAAGTCACCCGGCGGAACTAGCAACGAAAGATAAGCCAAGCGGACAACGCGATGGGAGGGCAAGCCCTGGAGATCAAAACATGATGCCCTCCTATCTGGACGAAGTCGATCGCGACATATAGAGCAACAGCATCAGCGCATACGCAATGATAAGAAGCAGTAGTAATACATGAAAGGAGATTCTTTCGTCAATTGGTACCGTTGTGGAGGTACCTACCACCTTCGCCCGCAGCCTCTAGCATCACGGATTCCTGGACACCCAGTCTTGGACGAGCCGACTCCGTTTGATGTCGGATGTAAGCACACCGCCGAGCCCACAAGCTCTTGCCGCAATGAGAAAACACCTCTCCGTATCATGTTCGATGTCCTGCTTCTCACTCAGCCCCCAAACACCGGGTCCTGATGTCGAAATTGTCTCTTTCCTGTCCCCAAGTACCAAAGTCCCAACGGCCAGACCCACCCCCGCAATCGACGACGCACAGTGCACGGGTACGTACCCGAGCATCACCAAAAATCACGTGGGAAATATGGGGCCTATTGAATGACTAATCAGGGGTCGCCCAGAGGCGAAACCGTTTCGAGAGCGCGAGGTCCAAGAAACATCCGGGCCGCCGGGAGAAGACAGGGATCCGGCGCGTACTGTCGACCTCGAGGTGCGCTGTGGAGGAGGGGACGGGGAGGGGGGCGAAACGAAAGCTTCTTCTCGGACTGCGACGGCACGGATCTTCACATCTTCCAGCTGCTACTGTGCTGCGACGCTGCTCTCATTTCCCCCGACTGACGGTCAACTACTTGCCGACGGCCCAATTGGTCCCCCCGAAGCGCGAATCGCCTCCCCTAGCCTATACGACACAGCATCACACGACACAACCGCAACCCCGACGACGAACTTACCTTCGAGTATATCCGACTCAATCCTCCTCTGCGAACCTCGAAGACACCGAACCCTAAAACCTCCGCCGACAATGGTCTCAACCCGCTCCGCCTCCCGCGCCCTCCCAAACGGCCTCGACGCCTCCCCGACAATCTCCCCTCCCTCCCGCGCCCTCGACACCAACACCATGCCCGCCAGCACCGCTTCCTCGGGCTGGTCCCACGCCCCGACGCGCCTGACCCTCCTCTGGCTCCTCATATCCCTCCCGCTCGTCACCTGGGACACGGGCTACGTCCTGTTCCGGCCGTGGACCATGCCGGGCGGCCACCTGCACTGGCCGCTCTGGGTGCCCTACGCGCTGTACGGCGAGGTCGACCACGTCTACGGGTGGAAGGCGTTCCACGCGCGCAACGGCTTCACCTCCGCGCAGGGGTCCCTGAACCTCGTCGAGACTGTCATGTACCTGGGATACGTCTGGGCGTACGTCTCCCGCGGGAGGGTCGTGGGGGAGAAGAAGGTCGTCGACGGGCGCGCTGGGGCGCTGGCTGTTGTCGTTGGGTTCAGCGCTGCTGTGATGACGCTTAGCAAGACCGTTCTGTACTGTGAGTTCTCTGTTCTTTGGGAGAGAAGGGGAAGATGGTGAAAGGAGCTGACAAGGCGCCAGGGGCGAACGAGTACTTCTCCGGCTTCGACAACATCGGCCACAACCCCCCGATGGACCTGCTGTTCCTCTGGATCATCCCTAAGTAAGTCTAGAACCACCCCGCCCCCTTCAGACACCCCCATGGATGGGGGGAGGTTATAGATCGCGATGGAGTTTGAAGAAACAGCAAGCGCTAACGGGCCTGTGACAGCGGCGCGTGGCTCCTCGGCTCGGGATACATGATTGCCTCGCTCGGCAGCGACATCGTCGACGGCCTGGCCCTGGCCTCCAAGGCGACCAAGACGGAGTAGTAGACACGACGAAGTGTCTTGGCGAAGCAGCACGATCTTCCCCCCCTGGCTACTTGTGCCAAGAGGAACCCGACTCGGACATAAAACATTGTTAAAAAGAAGGAAACGGAAACAAAGGTTTTTGGAAAACAGGTCGCGGGAAACAAAGAAGAGAAAACGGGCAAGATAAGGGTGTTTTCTTTTCAGCTGGAGGGATAGCTAGGTAGCTAGGTAAAAGAGGCTGTCCCACGCTTCCTTAGGAGGCGGACAGAAAAAGGGGGAAGAGGGGCCCGGAGTCCTCTCCGCGAGACACGTGTAAAGCAAATGTTGACATGACATGGGAAATAGCAAGCTTTCTTTCTTGTTCTCTTCCGAGGCGGAAACCACGTTGTTTGGGTCCTTATCAGTCGAGGCGCCCGAGGCTTCTTCCTAGCTGCAGGCGCCAACGCGGTCCCGCTCGCCCGCCCTATCCGTATTCCCATGCAGACACGTATCAGCCCATGCAGCAGCGACTTAATGCCTGCAGGGGGTGAGAGAAGTGGCTAGCAGGCACTGGAGCCAACCTTGGTAGGATAACCCAGCCGGGGTTAGGCAGAACCGGTCCCGTCATGCTGGAATGTGGAGGATGACCGCTACATACGTGTGCCTACCGCTTTCGCAGGCAGAGATGAGAGACAGTTCACGGATCAAACTTGGGCAATGCTGTAGAGAATCAAGTCCACTTCAATTTGCGTCCCCGTAGCTTTTGCGCGACACATCCTGTCGCTATCGATGCCAGATCCTCCGAGTAGACTAATCGTACAGTGAGGAAAATAAAGGAGGGTGCGGTCGGGTATCTCTCTCATCATGTCCGTTCCAATACGTACAAAGAAATCTAACAGGCCCATCATCTCTCAAAACACCCCCGACGCAATGTTCAGACATCTAGAAGAAAGGAAAAGATGAAAAATACATGGTGGTAGTAGTAGGTGGTCGTTAAATGTTCAACGGCGTCGGGCACTTCAGCCCGCCGAGGTCCTTGAACTGCTCCCACTCGGGCTTGTCGTCGACGTCCGCGACGAGGGTATCAAAGGTCGCGGCCTTGCGGATTTGCAGCGGGAGGGGCTCCAGCTCGTGGCGGTGGTACTCGGCCTCTTGCTCCTTGATCAGCTCCTCGTAGTCGTGGGCGTAGTTCCCGATGTTCATAAGGCTGCGGCGCCGGCTGACGACGGAGCACTCCGACGAGCTGCCGCGGGGCGTTGTGCCCCTGAAGGAGAGGACCTCCCTGACGCGCCGGCGGCCGCGGAGGGGGACGGGACTGAGCATCGGAGAGTCTTGGTTCGGCCACTGCTTGTCTAGTGACTCGGGAGACGCAGGCGGGGCGGTGGACGGTGCGGTTACGAAGCTGGCTCCGCCCGCAGAAACCTCGGAGATGTGACTCGCGTCCGAACATGTCGAGATGGACCGGGTAGCAATGGCCGTGGGCGAGAGCTCGCTGAAAGGCTCGGTGCTAGGCGTCTTGTTGACGGCGTTAGTGCCGTTGCCGTATCCGTGGACCACGATCTCGCAGTACGAGACTTTTCTGCTTGCGGGGGTGGTTTCTCCGTCATTCTTGCGGAAGATGCTGAGAGTTCGACGGAATGGACTGTTGCGGGACATACTCCGGCTGCGAGACCGGGACCCGGGAGTACCGGTCATGGATTGCCGGCGAGACAGTGTCTCGGCCCGGCGGTTCTGGGCGACGTAGTCGATGTCAGGCTGGATGACAATCGAGGGGGAGATCAAGCCGGCGGAAAGCTGGCTGGTACCGGGCGACATCTGGGAAGCCCAGTCTGCGACGGACGACCGCTTCGCACTGGAAGTGTAGTCCACCCGGGTTTGGAACAGCGGCTTCACTCCACGGCCGTTCTTCCAAGGCGGAAGTCGCTCGGTCGAGACGGCCAAGTGGTAGTCGGCATCAACGGCATCGCGAACCTCGAGAGGAGGCTGCGTGCAGTTGCGGAGCACCTGGTAGACGGCATAGATGAGAATCCACCGCACCTTTCGGGCATCGACGGGGCTGATCTTCTCCCCCTTCTCAACCTTGGCGTGAGGTGCGACTGAATCCTCTTCGAACTTGCGGAATGCCCGCACAAACTCGTTGTCAAGCAGGTCGCTATCTCGCACATTCATGGCTTTAATCAAAGCAGCGTGCGCGATCAGCCGATGGTCCGGCTTCAGCTTGCTGTCTCCTCGCGCGGTGTTCGCCAGCCACTGCAGCGACATACGCCGCGACGCCTTGTCGTCAAGCACCTCGGGCAAGAGCGGCAGAGGATGCTTCAGAGACTTGAAGCCGCATCGCTCATCGAACGCATGCACACTTTGCACAGCGCAGATGCCACCCTGCGCCAAGATGGGACTGCTCTTGGATGAGGTGAATCCCTCATCGACGATCAAGTCGTGCACTGCGCCAAAGTCCTTGCGCAGGATCTCGAAAATCTCAGGGTCGAATATCGTGCTTCGCGAGTCGAGCGAGAGCGGCGGGTAGTAGCCCAGTCTCGTCGTGTAGAAAGATAGAATGAAGGCCCGGAATCGGTCCAAGTGAGCCCGGCCGCCGGCCGATAGCCCGAGAACGGTTTCGGAGAGCTCTTCTTCGAGAAACGTCTTCAGCATGTCGCCCGCCTCGCTAAGACGGTTGTTCATGTCGGCACGCGCTCGGCGAATGAGCGTTCTCGAGACTGAGCTAATGTGCTGTGTGGTGTCAGCGAGACCGTTGAGACAGCGGATTCCAGCAGACATACCTGATATTCGGGGTTGCAGAACAGCTCCTCGCTCATTCCAACGCAGTGGCTGAACGCGTCGATGTAAGCGTCACGCATCTGAAATGATTCGGCCAGATGCAGCATGGCGAGGGCATGGTGCGGTTGGCCCTTGAGGTCCAAATAGCCCTCCTCGTCCAGGTAAGAGTTGAGGTCCATCACGTTGTCCTCATCGCTGCCTCTGAACTCCGTCATGGTGTTCATGAGCCCAATCAGTGCGGTTCCGAGATGCTCGCCGACGATGGATCGTCTGAAAACCCAAGCAAAAAAGTTGCGCGTTGCCAAATGGTAAGCAAAAGCCTGCTCCTTGTCCGCCATGGGAGGAGCCGGGATGTACAGCTCGATTCTCTCATAGGGGTTCAGGGCATTCCAACGGTCGAGATCTTCGTAAGGGTCGTGAAACGATCCAGGAGACTCGGGCATGTCGCGAGACATGAATCTCCTGATGAAGGGATGGCATTTCGCGGACAGCAGCGCTCCGAACGGCACCTTGAACGCAGGTCCTCTCCGCGACTGGCCTTTGCCATACAGATGTACGAAGCAGTTACCACCGCGAAACCACAACTCCGGGTCCTGGAAACGATGTTAGTAAGCGCAAGATGCAGACAGGTCGCTGGCATACGCCATGCAAGTGAGACTCACCCTTCTCAGATTGTCCCAATCACTGCAGGATCGCGCCGCACCGTCCCATCTCTTGACCTTCGAGTTCTGTGCAGCCCGACCCTCCATCATAGGGACCCCAAACTTCTTTGACTTCCATGCCTGTGATGAGGTCGACATCGTACGACTTGGTGGTGTGAGGTACAGGCGAGGACGAGGACGAGGATCGCGACGGGCAGTCTTGGTGAAAGCGGAAGCGTGAGACAGCTCGGGGGGACAGGGACGTTCATATGGGCGATCCTTGGGGGTCGTCTTGGGTGTCTCTCTAGGTGTCTCTTTGCGTGTTTCCTGGGGTGTCTCTTTGGGAAGCTCTTTGGGAAGCCCCTTTGGCTTTGGCTTTGGCTTTGGCTTTGGGGACTTGCCGGCCGAGTCCCTTCGACGAGACCCGAAGGGCGATAGGACTGGATGCGTCCAAAGCCTCATGGCGGGAAGAGTTGACGGCACGCAATGGCGCCAGCGACTGGAGAGGAAGGGTTCCGGACCGCCGATAGACTCTCTTCCCCCAACAACGACAACCTTCACACAGGGCCGATCCGAGAACTGGGTTTGTCGTTGACGAAGAGGGACTGGGCTCGTTAGCGTCGTAGACGGTACGCCCGTAGCAACGAACAATGACTTTCGGTCGTCACTCTTCGGCAACCTCGTCGAAAACAGCAAGCCCCGCTGCTCGATAAGGCCGTGGTTGGATGGACAAATGGACGCCGCAAACCTTGGTAAACGTCTTCGGGTGGGCGTCGTGATAGATTTATGTCACTTGTCCCAGACCAGAACAACTCGAACCGACCTTTTGGGGACTGGACTGGGCCCTGCGCCGTGGTAAGACTAGTCTCGTCTCTCCCAGTCTGAGCTGCTGGTCGAGAGTGACGCGGCGGAAAAAGCAAGGGTATGGCTTCCCGCCATGTTTTAGGCCGGACCGCCACCAAAGAAGTCGATGAATGGGCGAACCCCTCCCCTCCCTCTCTCTTGTCTCTGTGTCTCTCCATCTCTCTCTTTGCCCTGCGTGACCTGTACCAGGGTCTGCTGCATGTTATGCGAGGGCGACCAAGCGGTATGAGACTATCAACTGCAGCTGAGATGTGCTGTCAAGCTCTGGGCGAGTGCGTGTGTGTAATCAATCCGTTCCTGGAACATATTGATGCATGCACGTTGCTGCACCGTAAGCTCCAGCTCCAGCTCCAGCTCCAGGCTGCGCCGCTGCTGGTTCCCCGTCTGTGAGCCTGAACTCTCCGCCGAGAAGCCCTCACTCGGTGTAGACTTTGCACCTTCAACGGCGACAGATGGTGTTTGCACTTTTGAAGGTTTCAAACAGTTCCGCGTCTCGTCTCCACAAACGCTGTTGTGACGCGGTCCAAGACGACGTTGAGGTGATCGACGGAGGACATTAGTTTCCTCTCGATGACAAGAGGAATTCCAACTTGCATGTTCCCTTCGCCCCTTTTGGTATTCGGGAGCGCGCTAGCCTGTGGTGGTGATGCAAAGCGTCCCTGGGTCTGGGTGGTGGCCCCCCCTCACCCTCCTTCGGAGGCTTGTCATGGGGGATCGCCGTCGTCGACGCATCTTTCGGCACAACCCTAGAGCTTCCTGATTGGACGCTTGCTCGCCTCATATAGTAGTGTCTCATTAAGAATCAGGGCCTTGCTGTTGCTGTGTGCTACAACCTTTGGGCTTCTTTGGCGAGCGGTGTCATCGGAGTGGAACAAGTGTTGCTGATTCATCATCAGAGTCACAGGGACAGCACCGACAAAGTGAAGGTACTGAGGTATCCTGCTGTGTAATGGCCCCGGCCTTCAACGGTTTTGATCGCATGCGGCCTGGAGAAGCGTCAGATATTAGACCGTCTTCGGTTTCGCAGACGTGACCTCAATTCCAGACCCCGCGCGTTTCTTACACTGCTGACTGAATGGCGACGTCATCCACAGGGAGAGCGAGGTGCATCCGCGGATAGGTCCCGTATGTAGGTAGGTATGCACGGCAATTTCCAGACGGGATTCTCCAGAAGTCGAGATCGATGCGAAGACCTGATGCGGTTGTCGCAGGGCTGGCCGACGGGCCTCTTCGTCCTGGATTCTTTCTTTACTGCTTACTGCAGTTCCATCGGCGCAGTGCAGTTGGGCGAGAGACATGCGCCCGCAGCGCATCCGCTGCGGTGCTCCCTCGCCAAAATGCTGAAGCCATAGCTCTCTCTTCTGCCATCTTGTCCTCCCAGGGATCACCCAGGTTGGTGATCCAACGCAATGGAACCTTGAGATGCGTCGCGGTTCCCTAGATCCTTGCCGCAAGCCGAGACGAACACCTTACTTCAAAGCCAGGGCCAGCTGGAGAGCTCCTCCGTTGGCATGCTCGTGACTTCAGACAAAATTCCTCCGACCTGCAAATCTTCATCCCCGCGAGTGACACCTTGTCTGCTTGTCGGCGGCACGGGTTCGACAAAAGATGCGAATGGTCAGGGGCCCAAACGCTGGGCTGGAAGGTCCGCGATCGAACAGACCTCGCGAGTCCATGCACAATAGCCGCCCTGACTGTTCCTGTGCAGCGTGAGTAGACCCAGGCCCTTCGAAATGCTGCGCGGACGGTCCTTGAGGCCAGTTCCAGTCACCTTCGAAGAAATCCTTCCCCGTCCCCCCCTTGTCGACGACATCCAGGCTGTAGGCAGGCACAAAGGACCTCCGGAGACGGGTCCCACCCCCCTGGGCCGCCGTCGAATGGCGGACCGGGGAGAGACAGAGTCCCAAAACGATGGGACTTCAGCTCGCTTCACTTCGGGAGGCTTTGCACGACCTGGACCGACTGCTGGCCCTCCCCCAGCTTCCTGTTGCACCCCACGGGAAGAAGAGTAGTAGGGGGGGCCTGGACCACGACGGCAAGCGCGGCGCCTCGCCGGCTACGAAAACGTCGAAGCTGAAGGGAAATCCCAGCTCGGTGGGACTATTCGAACGGCAAAAGGAAGCACTAGACGAAATAAAGTCCGCCAAGCAAGCCAGACCGACGGCGTGGCGGGCGGCAGAGGGGGAGAAGGTCGAGAAGGTTGAGGAGCAGGTAGTGTGCTCAGTAGGCGAGCTGTTGCTGTCACATCAGTGGCCGGTAACACCGAGACTCGAGACAGGAAGACCGGGGCTGGATCGTGATCGGTTTTGATATCCCTCCGATCTTGTTGGATGGATATTCGGTTGATGGGGTGATGATTGACAACCTTCGACGGCTGATTCGGGGCATGCTTGGCGATGCTGTTTGGAATAGATTGACAAGGCCGACCGGTCTTGTGCGTGTTTGACACCACGCGAGGTGCAAGAGTCCGTCCGTAAGAGGTGAATCACCGTTTTCTGGAGGCGAAAGGTTGTGCGGATGCGTGTCAGGAGGCGATGGACGATAATAGCAGACGAAAATATTTCGAGGGGGTCAATGGGAGGAGAAAGATCAGTCAGTGGCAGGTCAAGGGACCGACGATCCTCAACGTCTGTGTAAGTGCTCGTCCGGTCGAAGATGGAAGGTGCGAGCCAGTCGGTGGCCTCCGAGGTACCGCCTGCCCGTCTAGCCGCTTATCTAATCGTCTGGTCTAATCAGCTTATCGATAAACCTCCATCGGCCGCGGGATCAAGTTAAGCCCGCCACTCCTCGGCGGCGGGCTGGGCCCCAACAGCCGATGGAGCTTGGGCTTAGGTGCCGCTGCTGCTGCTACTCAATCAGCCGCAACGAGATTGGATCGCGGCCTTGGATGGGACGCGTCCGAGAGAGCATCCCCGTGCAGAACCTCAAACGACGCCCTTTCTCGAGCACCGACGATCACCGAACCCAATCTCAACATCCTCTGCTGGCCCAGCCCAGCCCAGCCCAGCCTCCCCCCCGGAATCGGCTCCGTCCGCCGAATACTATGTCGACGCGGCGATGGCGCCTCTGACCCCCTACACCTACATCCGGTGCCCCTGCTCCGAGACCCGGTCCAGCGACGACGGCTCGTCGACGCCGGGGAGCCCCGAGGACGATGAGCGCACCTTCGACCCCCGCGCCCCGCGCGCCAACTTCAGCCTGTATCCCCTCGAGCACCTCATGTACTGCGAGGACTGCCACCAGATCCGCTGCCCGCGCTGCGTCAACGAGGAGATTGTCACGTACTACTGCCCCAACTGCCTGTTCGAGGTCCCGAGCAGCAACCTCAAGAGCGAGGGCAACAGGTGCGTTCTGCGGACTGCTTACTGGCGCTGAGGGGAACCATTGTTTGGCTGACATTCTTTAACAGGTGTACCCGAAGCTGCTTCCAGTGCCCCGTTTGCATCGGCCCCCTCTCGGTCACGAGCCTCGAGTCGCACCCCGATTCGGCGAGCCTCCTCACCGCCGACGCGTCCGCCCCGCAGGGCGGCCCCTACGTCCTGAACTGCTCGTACTGCAACTGGAGCTCGACCGAGATCGGCGTCAAGTTCGACCGCCCCAACGGCATCCACGGCCAGCTGGCCAAGATGCAGAACGGCGGCCGGCCCAAGCTGACCCCCAAGGAGCACAAGGAGCGCAAGAAGGAGGCCGGCGGGAGCGCGGGCGGCGGCTACGCCCTGGACCCCAAGGACATGGACGCCGAGCTGCAGTTCGCCCAGCTCAAGTCCTTCTACTCGTCGCAGCTGGCCAGCTCGAACCCCTCGGCCGGCGCCGGCGGCCTGTCGTCCCTCGGCGACCTCGGCCTCTCGTCCCCGGGCTCGCTGTCTAGGATCATGAGCCTGTACACGGGGGGCAACTACGGCAACAAGCAGGCCAGGGGTAGGGTCCAGGTCATGCGCGAGGCGCTCACCGCGGACGAGGGCCTCAAGGCGACGGACCTGGACGAGTCGGCCGCCATCGAGAAGCTGCACCGGTCGACGCTCGAGGACACGACCACGCTGGAGCAGAACGCCCACCAGCAGGAGCGCGTGCGCTTCCGCGACGAGCTGCGCCCCGTCCCTTACCTCCTCCGCACGAAGCGCTCGAAGCGCTGCCCCGTCTGCCGGCACATCATCAGCAAGCCCGAGTCCAAGATCTCCAACACGCGGTTCCGCATCCGCCTCGTCGCGGGGAGCTACATCCCGACCGTGACGATCCGGCCCCTCGGCTCCGAGGCGCAGAGCGTGCCGTCGACGGCCCGCCCGCCCGTGCCGCAGGAGCTCTGGCTCGCGCCGCTGAAGCCCGTGCAGTTCCTCCTGACGTTCCGCAACCCCATCTTCGAGACGGTGCGGGTGTCGCTCGCGACGCCGTCGAGCACGCCGGGCCGCTTCGCGAGCAGCGTGACGGTGTTCTGCCCGCAGTTCGAGATCGACGCCAACACGGACATGTGGGACGACGCGCTCAAGGACGACTCGGACAAGGAGCGCCGCCGGGGCGAGGAGGGGGCGCTGCAGCAGGCGGAGGTGGGTAAGATCTACGACCGCGGCCGCAACTGGGTCAGCATCGTGCTCGAGGTGGTGCCGGCGTCGCTGAAGGAGGCGGCGGCGGGCCACCCGAAGAACGAAGACGGAGAGGACGTCAGGCAGGACGAGGAGGTGCTGGAGATCCCCATGTTCGTGCGCATCGAGTGGGAGACGGAGGCGCAGGGCGACGTCGGTTCGGGGCAGGGCAGGGACAAGGAGGCGCGGGAGAAGCGGGAGCTGGCTTACTGGTGCGTTCTCGGGGTTGGTCGCATTAGCGAGGATTAGAAAAAGCATTAGAAATGATACCCAGACTTTACTTCAGAGACGACGGACACATCACCAGAGACGACGGACACGGTGATGTGTCGGACGACGAGACACGCATGCACATGATCATGATTGGAGACGATTGTTTAAAAGGGGAGGGGTCAAGTGTGTGGTATATGCATTTTTGGGGCGGCCTGTAACTGAATCCGCCAAGCTACATCCTTTAGACGCCAGACCCTTTTTGATGACCAACCAGTCATTGCCATGCTCTCATCGCAGCAGACCAAATGCCAAAACCCATCATTGACCGACCATAATCCGTTTTGTTATCGTGTTGTGACACACGCGCGCACCAAACATCCTCTCCGTCACGGAGACGAGACGCTTAGTACTCAGCGGCACCAGACTGGGGGAACTCGAAGGTGACGCCGCGGCCGGTGAGGCGGCGGTAGACCTCGGAGTAGGTGTCCAGGCGGTAGTCGACGCCGCCGCGCTCCTTCTCGTCGAGGATGACCTTGAGGAGCTTGGAGCCGTCCTCCTTGGTGCGGAGGCGCTTGCCGACGATCTCGACGGGGTAGACGAGGTCGGTGAGGATGGCGTCGTGGACGGCGGTGAGGGTGCGCGAGCGGGGGCGCTTCTGCTTCTGGGTGTTGCGGGAGCGGGCGGAGCGCTTGGGGCGGGGGAGGATGCGGCGGGAGGCCAGGATGAGGACGTGGCGGTCGGAGAACTTCTTCTCGAGCTCACGGGTGAGGCTGGGCAGTCTTAGTATCGCGGTGCCATGCACATTGCAGAGGGGAGAGAAAACTTACCGCTGCTGGACGCGGTGGAAGCCCTGCAGGGAAGGAACGGGGACAAAGATGACAACAGCCTTCTTGCCGTGGCCGACCTCGATCTATACCAAGATCACAAGTCAGCATGCGAGCTCCAGGACGATGCCTTGGACCGCTTCCCGTCCTGTTCCTGAGAGATTATCATTCTTTTCAGCGTTGAAAAATCTCCGCCGCCACGGGCAGCGAAGCACGGAGCCGAGCCACAAGATGGGGTGGACAAATCATTCGAGTTGCGCGCGCGCGCAAGAACCTTCGTGCAGTCCTTCTCCCTTTCCAATGTCTTCCAATCGGCTTAGGGAAACAGAGGCAGTACAAGTCTCTCTCTCGGCTCGCATGATTTGGTCCTCCTCTCCGTGGTTGTCTCGGCGACTCGGCTCATCGTGTCCGTGGCGGCAGGAACAGGATGTTGGTTGTCCGGAAAATGGCCTGTATGGTATTCAGGTAGTTCTCACCTCGCGGGCAGAGACGAACTGCAGAGGGCGAAGGGCGACCTTGAGGTCGGCGGTGTTGCTCTCGAGGTCGTACAGGGCCTGGGCGATGCTCTGCTCGAGCTCGGAGGGGTTGGCCCGCGAGGGGCTGTTGGGGGCGATCTTGTTCAGCGCGGCGCTCATTTTGGCGGTTGTGCTTTTGGGGCTGGTTGACGGGTGGTCGGGTTAGTCGGAGATGCTCGAGCGGACGGAAGAAGGAAAAGAGGGAAAAAAAAGAGAGTATCTCGAGATTGATTTCGCGCGCAGGGGCACACACGCACACACACACCGAGAGCGAATTGGGAGCGAGATTGGGGCTTGCGAGCCCTGTGCAGGTGGGTCACTAACAATTGGGAGGCTCTACCCTTTTTTTGCGTTTTTGTTTCGCTTATTTTTTTCTGTGGCCCGGCCAAAGCTGCAGAGCCCCACTTGGCCCCCTCAATCCACGCTTGTCCGTTTCTGGACACCGCTTCCTCCACCTGTTCCTCGGTGTTGCTGACCGGGGCTTCCTCGGGCGGGTATCACTGTTACGATGGAAGCCATTCGAGAGTCGAGACATCTTTGACACACCTATTCAACGGCATGCCATGTCCTTCTGTCTATTGCACTCATTTGTTTAGTAAGTGCATTGTGCTGCTTCCACTGATATCTGTCTAGCAATACTTCCTCACGGACGGCTCTGATTTGCCTACTTACTGTACTCTCATCAACCGCCAACTTGTGACTAAGCGTCCAGCTCTCAAGGTGCTTTGCTTGCATTTGGCGCGTTGATCTGATTCCCGACATGCGCCGTGTCTTTGACCTTCTCTGCGTCCGTTGCTTTCTATCTATCAAATAAGATACATTATGGACGTTATGTGTAATCCGTGCATGCCTCCCAGAAGCAAGACATTACATCCGATACTCAGCGAGCGTGGGGTATTCATGATAGTGGTGTTGTTACAAGTCATTAGCCCGGCGTCATCCCTCCCTGCCTCACATCATGCTGCTCTGCGCCCTCTCGTTCCTCGCCTGCCTGTCCAGCTCCTCGCGGAACGCGTTCCCGGTCCCGTTGGCCGGCGGCGGCGGCCTCGGGGGCGGCATCATCTCCACCTCGCCGCGGTTCGCCGAAGTGAACGTCCCGTCCGCGAGCCGCAGCCCGCTCGTCCTCTTCCCGCGGCTCTTCCCGATCCCGTAGCCCTGGCTCCGGCCCTTGAACATGCCCTTCCTCCGCCCGTACCACCACACGAACCACGCGATTGCCCCGAGCGAGAGCACGCCAAAGACTATAGGCAGCACGATGCCGAACACGTTCACCCCGCGGCGCCCGCTGTCGCCGGCCTTGGGCGGCCTGTTGACCACGCGCACCTTGGGCCCCTTGTCGCGCGACGTGATGGACCCGTTCGTCGCGGGCACGGCGAGGAAGAGCTGCACGTCGAGGAGCTCGCCGGCGGGCATGTCGTACCCGGCAACGGACCAGGCGAAGTAGCCCTGCGAGGCGGGGATGCTCTGCGAGGTGAAGCCGTGGCCCGGCTGCATGAACTTGCTCACGCCGTAGTCCCCCTGGACCTGGACGACGGTGTTGGGCGAGGGGAAGAGGGAGGCGTCCCAT
Source organism: Colletotrichum musae (assembly GCA_027406025.1). Lineage (NCBI taxonomy): Eukaryota > Fungi > Ascomycota > Sordariomycetes > Glomerellales > Glomerellaceae > Colletotrichum > Colletotrichum musae. The sequence goes on along the minus strand of JANVYC010000001.1, from coordinate 6,536,137 downwards.
GTGACTGGAGCACGATTAGCGGCCGTCCGACGGGGCGATGCTGCTGCTGGCATAGCGGCTGCTGCTGCTGCTCACCAAAGTACGTCCTGCCGCCCTCCAGCTCGCTGTCGGCGGCCGGAGCGCAGAACGGCTGGGCCAGGCCGCCTGAGCCGGCGGCCGGGTTGCACAGGAGGAAGGACCCGGCGCCCTTGGGGTCCGCGGTGGGCAGGGCCGTGTTGCCCGGGAACGCGGACGTGGTCTTGCCGTCGTTGATGGTGGGCGTGATGGTCCTCGTGGGACCCTCGGGGGATACCGTGACCCAGGGGCGGAGGGCCGGGCTACTACTCTGCCGCGGCAGGATGGCGGCTTCGGCTGCTTGTGATAGAGCAAGCGTAGCGGCTAAGAGGCCGAGGCCTCGGGGTACACCCCAGGTGACCATGACGAAGAGAATGATAATTAGAAAATGGTTGAATTAAATTAAGAGATGCCAACTAGTGGCAGGAAGAAGGGAAGTGAAGAGAAGAGGAAGAAGGGAAAGGAAGAGCTTCACTCGGAAGGATTCTTCATCAGGACGTCAGCTTCGTCGCGTCTGAAGAGGGACGGGCCTAGGTTAAGTACCTATAGGCTATGAAGAGCCTCTTCAGCACTGGGCATGCAGAGATATGCGACGACGGGAAGGCCTTAACATGCGTGATACATGCTCACGGGACACCTGCTTCTTGCCCTACGTTTTTGAAACCCCTTTCTTCACATGTTGCCTCCCGCTGGTCAAGTAGCATGCGGCGTGGCCACGGTAGCAGCTACAGTGCCGTACCTCAAGATAAGCTTTCGTCGCCATGGTTCGTACGTGGCCATCGATTTGCCCCTTGGTTATTTCCCCTTGTCTCTTGGAAGCTGTGCTGCGGGGAGTTGAACGCTATCAGCTTGGCAGATGAGGCTGAGTGCCGTCGACGAAATGTTGACAGCTGCTAACCACGGCTTTAGCTTGAGAGGAATCCCGCCCCCATCAAAGCAAATAGGGATAGCGGCGGGATGTCTGAAAAGCCCGGTGCGCCTGAGGCAAAAGAAACTACAACACTCGTTCCACGAGACGAACCATTCCGCCAGCGGGTTGGCAGCCGGCCGAGAACAAGCCAAACACTACGAACCTCAACTACGGATAGAGTTCACTGACATGCAGGGGCTGCCTCCTCTCCGGTTTCACGAGAGGGGAGGGACAAGTCGAAAGTCGAGTGGCTTGCCCCAGCCTGAAGTGCGGTTTGGCCGGACACACGGATGAACGGCAGGAAGGGGACCGTTAGGGGCCTGAGCTGCGGGTGTTCGTCTCCGAAGGCGACGATGACAGTGGGCACTGCGCCGTCGGGGGTCAGGGCGGCGCCGCTGGGACCCCCTCGGGACCCCGTTGGATTGGAGGCATTCGTCTGCAAGGTTCGGCACTTTGATGAGACACTCTTATGTGAGCGGATGTACGGTTCAGACGAGCGCGAGGTGGACATTGGCTGGGGAGAACGAAGGTCACGAGAAGATGGATGTGTGGGAGGAAGTCGGAGGAGTTTGGTGTCGGGTCAGGTGACGCGACAGACCGGGCCCCCGGGGGTGAGGTAGCATCACATCGGGGATATGTGGAGCCCTGTCCGGCATCTTTCGGGGGACGGGCGGCGCGGATCTGTCTGGGGCCTGCGGCACAGTGCTGAGTGTGGGACGGGCTGGGGAAAGGTGAGGAGGATGTGTTGAGGGATCGCGACCGGGGGGGGGGGGGGGGGGGGGGTCTGCAAGTGCCGCGGATGCCGAGACAGCATTTTTTTGGCGACCTGCATCTCACCCCGTCATCTCCACCGAGTAGTGAAGAATTTCACGAGCTGTCAGACAGGCAAACGGGGGCCCTCGGTCGGCCTATCTTTAGCGGTAGCCCGGGTTGGAGGTCTGGAAACACGATGCCGTCTTGGCTTGGCTTTGTGAAGGTCGTCAGCGATGGCGCTAGAGCTGCAAGCAGCCAGCTGTCAGCCAAGAGTGTGAGATCCATGGATGGCTCTCGCGCGAATCGAAACGGCGAGGCGGGAACTATTGAAACGTTTACGGCCCTTTTCTGAGGCTGTTCCTGTCTAATTTAGGGCCTGGAGATTCGCGGGGCGGGGTTCAACGCTGCTGACTGAATTCTTTTTTACCACCCGACTTTGGGGTAATACAATGCCGTGCCTTGCCGTTGGAGGTGTAAGACAGTAACGGTTATGTGGAAGTTTGAAAGTCTGTTATTAAGAGCTATTCTTGTGATACCTAGGTAAGCAATAATATTAGGTATTTTGAGCGAAGCTTTGGAAGCTCGTTTCGCCAAGATCATGTCCACTCGTCCACACTGTGAGGCTGTGAATGAGGGAATTAGGTACATCGACGGATACCTACGATATACGTGATCTGCCTCCCTACCGCCGTATCACGAAGTCCCGGCCCCATCCACCGGAGCACCGACCATCAAAACAGGGAGGACCGCACCGTTTTGCGCACCGTCTTGGCACCGTCAAGTTCCGCACCGGTGCGCGCAGTGACGTGACGTGACGCAGCGGACGAGGGCAAGTGCAATGGGTGTGGTCACTGGTGTCTCCTTCCTCACTCCGTACCTTTAGCGCGATCGCCGGACCTTCCCAACAAATCTTCCGAGCCATTGGAAAAAAGGTGGAAGGTGCGACGTTTCTTCATCTTGGCCTGCTTCGTTCCTGCTCCAATTGCAGTTGCAACCTCCGCTCCTCCCTTTCCACGGTATTCCCACCGTCCACGTCCCGTCCACCCGGTCTGCATCTTCTCCTCCGCCTCGTTCTTCTCCTCCTCCCTCCCCTCCCTTCCTCCCCCCCTTCCCCAGTCCTCATGTTTAAAGCCGTCCCCGTCCCGCGCTCCCTTCTCTCTTTCGCGCGCCTCAGAGTCTCTCCCTCTTCTTCCTCAACCTTCTCTGCTCCCATCGCCAACTCCCTCCGGCCTCAACACAACTTCCACCGCAGCTTCAACAAGGTCACGACCAAGCGCGTCCTCGACCAACCCGACTGGACCAAGATGGACAACCAGGACATGGAAAAGTACCTCAAGCAGACGCACGACCGCGTCTTCGAGCACAACCGCCGCTGGGCCGAGGAGAAGAAGAAGCAGGATCCCAACTTTTTCGTCACCCTCTCCGCCGGCCAGACCCCCGAGTACCTCTGGATCGGATGCAGCGACTCGCGCATCCCCGCCGAGCAGATCACGGGTCTCGAGCCCGGTGAAGCCTTCATCCACCGCAACATCGCCAACCTGGTGAACAACATCGATCTCAACGTTATGAGCGTTATCAACTATGCTGTCCGCCATCTCCAGGTCAAGCACATCGTCGTCTGCGGCCACTACGGCTGCGGCGGCGTCAAGGCTGCCATGACCCCCAAGGACCTCGGCCTCCTGAACCCTTGGCTGCGAAACATCCGCGACGTCTACCGCTTCCACGAGAAGGAGCTCGACGCCATCAAGGACGAGGACGCCCGCTACGACCGACTCGTCGAGCTCAACGTCATTGAGCAGTGCCGCAACGTCATCAAGACCGCCGCCATCCAGCAGTCCTACGCCAAGAACAAGTTCCCCATCGTCCACGGCTGGGTCTTTGGCTTCAACGATGGCCTGCTCAAGGACCTCAAGATCGACCACGAGTCCATGCTCCACGACATCCAGAAGATCTACCACCTCCCCGACGCGTAAATGCGTTTGCCTCAACGGCTGTTCGAGGTTGGAGTTGGAGACGCGGTGCGGTGCGGGGTCACGAAAGCTGCTGGGAAGCCACAATGAGCACACCTGCAGCGGCAGCGCAGCTCAGCTCTCCCAGCTGTCCCTCAGCTGAGTGACTCACCACCTCACCGACGAACGTGCGCCGCATCACGACATGGGGGAAGATTTTTTTTTCTTGTTGAGCCAGTGCAGATCCGGACGGGGTTGGGAGATCTTGGACCCAAGACATTGGCGGAACCCCCCACACGACGATGGTCCATCCGGGCCTAGTGTGCATCGACCAACGTCGAAAAGGGACGAACCCCGCAACCGTGCATCTCCGTGGGCGGCAAGTAGATCGTTATCGAAGCTCTCACCAGCTGTTGGTACCGGAGTTGTGGGATTGAGTTTTTTTCTCTTCTTCTTCATTTCTTGTGCAGAAATTTCGGGGCGGGCGGAGCAGGCATTTTGGGTGTAGAGGCGCAGGCAGAGTAAGAGTACATTGACCATCTATGTACCGTGGGCGCGCTATTCTGGATCGGGGCAGCCATTTGACTCGGATAATCAATAAAAGTGCGCTTTTGAAGAATGTCATGGAATTGCGGGCGTTGTCACTTAGGGATAGTTGTATTGTTTCACCAAGTTGTGCAGTACTAATCTAATACCACAATATGCTTTATATGCGTGTATCGTCTATGTATAGTCCCATATTTATGCCGTTCAGCTCTTGACATCTTAATCGAGTTGAATGATATTCCTGCAAGTTCGATTAGCAAAGCATTTGAGAGTCAGCAAACCGGATGAATCTCTACTCACCACGAAACGTTCCACGCGTGCCTGCCTCCCAGGCTCTTGCACATCCCCCGGCTGCCGATGTTGTCCGGCGCGACGTCGGCTGAGGCCCAGCCGTCGGGGCCGTACTCGCCGGTGCTCCGCTTGAACAGCTGCGCGGCGAGGGCCTTTGCGTAGCCCCTCTTGCGATATGGTTCCTTTCGAGAGATATCACGTGTTAGTTAGCTGCAAGTTTATATGACGCTGACCGAGGGGACGTTGAAATGTCGAGGCTTTGATTGGCGTGTGACTCACCTCGCAGTGGAGACTTGACAGAGATGCATCGGTGCCTTGCGCGAGGTTGCGAGTGTTAGTACCATAATTGGACGTCAAGGGCCAAATGCGAAGCTCTTGTCGAGTTGATAATGAGAGGAAACTCACCTAAGAAGGACCAGGCGATGGGCGTCCCGTCCTTCAGCTTGAGCACCAAACTGGGCCATGTCAAGAGCGTTTTCCTTTTCCAAACCGTGTTAGTCACACCTTTCCTCATCAACATGCAGTACAACAAGGAGAACATACACCTGCCGGGGAATCTGCGTCCTCGAAACCACAACCTCACAATCCTTCTCCTCAGCCCTCCCCCACGTCGCGCCCTCGGGCAGCGTGACATGCTCCGCGAAGTCCGGGACGTCCTCCACCCGGAACAGCCACTTCTCATACTCATACTCCGCGCGTGGACGCACGTCCACGCCCCGCGCGAAAAGCACCTCCCTCACCACCGTCGCGACGGTGCCCGCCAGCACGGCGCCCGGGTACGCCCTGTCGTCGGGCTGTTCGCGGCTGACGCGCCGCGCGGCGTCGATGACGGCGACGATCTGGTCCCCCGCGGCGGCTGCGTCGGCCGTGAGGTCCGGCCGCTCGAGGGAGGAGTACATGAAGAGGGACGTCTCGATGCCGCTGCCGAAGTCGAGGTAGGCTGCGGCAAAGTCACCGCTGGCGGCGGAGGAGGCGAGGATGATGCGCGCCGTTGGGCGCTGGCCGCCTGGGAAGCGGGTGAACTGCAGCCGGCGGAGGAGCGGGAGGGAGTTGGGGAGGTGGGACTCTAGGAGGGGGATGAGGCCGTCCGGGACGGTGGTTTGTATCGTGGCCATGGTTGTTTTCTCTCTTGGAGTCCCGCTGGAGGAAAAGACGGGAATGAAACTGGGTGAAATTAGGAAAATGTCGACTCTTTCCTTCGGTTCTTTTTGGTCCGGCGGGGGGAGAAGAATTGCGTGCTGCGGTTGATGATGTGGTCTGTTAGCCGCCGGCCCCAGAGGCCGATCCAGGTTGGTTTCTCGGCGTTATGGAATTATCCGCCGGGCGGGATCCAGCGCCGCAAGCTATTACATCAGACGATTGGCCGGCCTGAGCTGGATGAGGCAATTGGGTAAAGTGAGTCACCTCAACCCCGACATCTCGGTGACTCAACTTCAGAGACCAATTGATTGATCGTAGAGCTGTGGTAGCTCTTGCTTGTTGTTTGGCTCTACTGGGTTTTATTGTAGTTGGTTTGGGAGGCTGCATGAGGAGTTTCGTTAGCAACCGACACAGAGTGAGTTGTCGACATAGCACGTAAAATGTAATCATCGTTTCGTTTAAAAAAGTTGAAGTAACTTTCTTTTTCAGATGTGTTTCTTGATATCCTCTAGAGACATACCTCCCAGATGTTGTCATAAAATCACACCGATGAAGCTGTTTTAGCATTGAAAACACAAAAACAACACAACAACAAATGTGACAGAAGTATTTCCACCGCGGTCAAATCGACTTCGACCGCATAGTATTCTTTCGAAATAAAACACCTTTGGAATGAAACTATTGCATCTTGAATTGCAGGCGAAGAGAATTATTTGCTTGTTATTTCTATTTAGAATTAACTTCATGCAAAGTCAGCCTCGCTCAACGAGACAAACCCCAGAAAAATAGGTTTCTTATCATGACGTCATGTTCACCAGTGTCTTGGGGAATAGAGAAAACAATCGTCTTTTGAAGGATGCCACAGTTTGGAATTCCGCATTCCTCCTCATGCCTTGCCTTCTCCAACACTGCGAAGCTCCAAGGGGGTCGCCGGGGAGAGCCAGTGATCTGCCTCCACGACGCGCCCCACAAACGGGGCGGCGGCAGCTCCGGTGAAAATCTGGAATGCAGCGATTCTCCTCACTTTTTCTGCGACCAGCCAAACATCTTTTCAAGAACAAAGAGAAAAACTCACAAAAAATGCCAGACTTCAACCCCGACGTCGTCGCCAGCTGCCTGACGCGGCACTACGACCTCCTCGTGCGCATGGGGTACATGGACGCCTCGGTCGTGCAGCAGGCGCCCCCGGGCAGCGGCTGGACCGACGCGGAGCTCCGCGTCGACGCCCTCCGGGCCATGGGCCGCTCCGAGGCCGTCGTCGACCTGCTGCGCCGCGTGCCCTACCTGCGCGAGAACGACGCCTCCGATCCCGTCGAGGTGTTCACCGAGACGTTCCCCCTGCGGTACCTGCGCGACGGCCGCTGGTTCGGCGGCGCCTCGTCGTCGGCCTCGGCCCTGGAGGACGTCGCCGAGACGTCGATGCTGGACCTCGGGTTCGCGCCGTTCGACGGCCCCGTGCCGGCGGACATGGTCTCGCTGACGCACGCCGACGAGGGCACGTGGTGGGTTGTCGACACGAGGGAGGGGCTTGTGTACCCTTACGGCACCGAGTTTGAGGACCACGATGGTGTGCCTGAGGGCGAGCCGTGGCGTGCTGTGCAGGGCGTCCCTGTGCAGGAGTACTTTGACGCCGTGTACGCGCAGATCGGCAACCTGGAGGTCGTCCCGGCGCCGCGGTCCGGCAAGTGGGAGGCCCGGGTCGTCGAGGGGCACACGGAAGAGGGCCAGGTGAGAATTTTGCATCATTTTGAGGAATGACTCTCGATTCTAACTACTATGCGCTTAGTTGGTCAAGCAGCTGTACCAGGAGTTTGGGTGGCCGAATGCGTTCCGCAGGGAGGAGTTCATCCAGGCCGTGGAGAGGGCGCGGGCGCCCTTCATCGAGGAGGGGCTCGGGGACGATGATGACGAGGACGAGGAGATGTCCGGTTGAGAGGGGGAAGGCCTCGATGCGAAGCTATCTAGGACGCCATCATGACGGCCGAGGACTGGGATGGCTGGGGCGCACGGCCTGCGATAGGATGAGCCCCGAAGGCCTCATCGAAGGGCGGATTCATCTGCAACGACAGATGTGAGAGGCCATCACGAAATGATTACGACGGACATGAGATAGAACACTCGGATCTGACGGATCGCGGATGTTAACGACGGAACACGGAAGATGCTCGCGCTATCTGTTGCCTTTATCACCTCTTCGCACCCGCTCAGTTTATCAATCAAGAGCACTGCCCTCTTCAACTCCACATCAACTACCCTCACGACGTCACATACTAAGCTCTTCATAGCCGACGGCTTGGAGAAGGAGGTTGGGGTAGCCGATCGGGGTAACGCCCTTATGGATATTCATTGCAAGGGGGTTAGTCATTATTGTTTCCTCTTATCAACATCTTCCTTCTCACTGGGCAACTCGACCAGAGGAAACGACTTGGGGCCCCGGCTCCCAAAAGTGAGTCCCGACGATATCGGAGAGAAAGAGGGGACCACCTTGCAACCCCTGCTCCTCTTGTTCGCTTAAGCTATGGCATCGATCTGCGCGAATCTGGCGTGCTGATTGCTCAATGGCTCGCCGTCGGCCACTTCTCCGCTCTTCTGACTCGGGGTGTCCAAGGATTCTCCAAAAGTCCTTGAACAATCGCGGTGAGGGCCCGACACGAGTTTGCCTTCCCCGTCCATCCCAAGCGGCGAACGTTACCCTTCCTCGTTGAGCGGGTCGTCGGGAAATTGATAGTCAAGGAAACCCGAGGAGAGCAGAAAGAGGGGAGAAAGTCGGAACGGCATCGAGGAGGGGACGATCTCTTGAGAGAAAAATGCGTCTTAAATACCACCTCGTCCAGCCGTACGCCGCCGTGCTGTGTCTGCTCTCCACCCCCTTCACTCGCAGCCAACAAGCAGCAGACGAAGAGCCGGCCGCAAACATGAAGCTCTCACCGTCCCTCAACGCCCTCTTCGCGGCGTCGCAGGTCGTCCTCTCGCCGGCCGCCGCGGCGTACAACCCGGTCACCCTCAAGGACTACGGCTCCTTCACCGGCACCGTCGTCAACTCGACGCTCAGCGGACGGCCCCTGAAGGCGCCCGTCGACGCCTGGCTCGGCATCGACTACTCGACGCAGCCCGTCGGCGAGGGCCGCTTCGCCCCCGTCACCTGGCCGGCCGCCTTCAACGGCTCCCGGGCCGCGACGAGCTACGGCAAGACGTGCGTCCAGGACCCGACCTCGACCGACCCCGCCACCCAGGACGAGGCCTGCCTCAACTTCAACGTCTTCCGCACCCGCGGGGTGCCCCTCGACCAGAAGACCCCCGTCCTCGTCTGGATCCACGGCGGCGCCTTCTACGCCGGCAGCTACCGCAGCTTCGACGCCGCCGCCTTCGCCGCCTCCTCCCCGGAGCCCATCACCGTCGTCAACTTCCACTACCGCGTCAACTCGCTCGGCTTCCTGCCGTCCGCGCTGTTCGAGGAGGAAGGGCTGCTGAACCTGGGCATGCGCGACCAGCACCATTTCCTGCAATTCGTGCAGAAGCACATTGCTGCCTTCGGCGGCGACCCGGACGCTGTCACCATCGGCGGCCGCTCCGCCGGCGGCCACTCGGTCGGCATCCTCTACTTCCACAACTACGCCGAGGACACGGGCAAGCCGCTCTTCGCCCGCGCCATCCACCAGTCCGGCTCCGTCACCGCGCGCGCCTTCCCCAACGCGACCTACCCGCTGTACGTGAAGCAGTTCGCCGACTACATGGCCTTCCTCGGCTGCCCCGCGGACGCCGACAACGCCGAAGCGCTGGCCTGCCTCCGCGCGGCTGACATCAACGACATCCGCAACATCAGTACGCAGATGTACAACAACTACGACCCCGTCCTGACCTGGCCCTTCCAGCCGACGCAGGGCGGCCCCCTCCTCGAGAAGTTCGGCTCCCAGTCCGGCTACGACGGCACCTTCTTCCACGTGCCGACCATCACCTCGACCGTCTCGGACGAGGCCAAGTACTACATGGACGGCACCAAGGAGACCAACGACGAGTTCCTCGACTTCCTGCACAACATCTCGCCCGCGCTGAACGCCACGGACCTCGACCTCCTCGCCGAGCTCTACCCGGACCCGGCCACGAACCCGGACTCCCCCTTCGCCAACTCCCCCAACAGCACGCAGTACAACCGCCTCTCGGCCGCCTGGTCCGACTACGCGTACATCTGCCCGGGGCAGGAGACGGCCTACCGCGCCGCGACGGCCGGCGTGCCGACGTGGAAGCTGCACTTCAACACCAACAACTCGTGGCCCGCGTGGCGCGGCATCCCGCACACGGCCGACACGAAGTACACCTGGGACGAGCCGGTCGTGCAGCACCCGGACGTCAGCCACATCTACCACGGGTACCTGTCCAGCTTCGTGCTGTCCGGTGACCCGAACGCGCACCGCTTCCCCGGCAGCCCCGAGTGGCCGCGGTACGAGCCTAGCGGCTACGGCCTCGACTCGGAGCCGGCGCTGCAGCTTCTGGTGCAGCCCAACAACGGCACGCAGGTCGAGAAGGACGACATCCGGAGGGAGGCGTGCCTTTACTGGAGGGACCCCGAGAGGGCGCCCCGTCTGAACAAGTAGATACAGTGTAATTGTAGTGTATTCTTGTATACAGTTTTGGAGTATTTACCCACTGATGTTCGTTCGAAGCCGTTTGCTGATAACTGAATACGATCTCGCCGGATGGTATGTTTGCATAACTCGTGCTAATTAATGTTCTCAAGCTGTAGCGCCGGTCACCGGCCGGTCCCGGCCTCCTCGCATTGCTGAGTCATTCACGATCATTAATCAGCATTGACGCACTGCCGAGGCACTCAGCCAATCGATTCAGAGACGGTTGAGAAAGAGAAAGATATCCGTACTTCTTTACGAAAACGACGATATTAACGAGCAGAGGGCGTTTTGTTGCATGAAGTTAAAACGCCACAGGGCTGTTATCGATGAAACTGTAACCTCTCACAGCGGCATCGGCACTCACTTGCTGACATGAGTGAGTGAGGGGCACTGAGCGGCGATCGGCCTGGCGGCACAGGCACAGGCACAGGGAGGGGGTGATGTCACTCACACACACACACACTGAATCGAGCAAGACATGCAGTTGTCCATCCTTCAATTGAGGTGCTGTTGAATTGCCATGAGCCTCACCTTTCTCGTCTCATTTTCACTCATGAGGTTCACTTTCCACTCTCAAAACACTTTGACTCTCACAGAGACTCACTCACATCTCATCAAGACCAACGAAATGAGCCTATTTGCGGGTCCCCGAATCATCCCCGAGCTTGGGAGGGGCTCCTAAGGACGGAGCTGGTGCCCCGCGGCTGTTTTTAGTGTTTGACTCATTTTTGTCGGGACGAGGGAAAACTCGAAATCGGAGGCGAACTCAAGAGACTCTCTCACTCAAAACAACTCGGAATCAACTCAGCTCAACTCCCTCAAACCCCTCTCAACTCAACTCCCCCCTTTCCAAACATTCAACATGGCTTCTTCCGGACGCGACCACATCTTCACGCTCTCGTGCCCCGACAAGCCCGGCATCGTCCACGCGGTGACCGGAGTCTTCGCGGCGCAGAAGCTCAACATCCTCGACCTCCAGCAGTTCTCCGACCCCGTCTCGGAGAAGTTCTTCATGCGCGTCCACTTCGGGCCCACGGAGACCGAGTCGACGGAGCACCTCACGGCCCCGTTCGACGCCCTCGCCGCCGAGCTCCAGCTGGACTGGTACCGCATCCGCCCCGTCGCCCGCAAGCTGCGCGTCCTCATCATGGTCTCCAAGATCGGTCACTGCCTCAACGACCTCCTCTTCCGCGCAAAGTCGGGCCAGCTGCCCATCGAGGTGCCCCTCATCGTCTCCAACCACCCGGACTACCGCACCCTCGCCGGCAACTACGGCATCGACTTCCACCACCTGCCCGTCACCAAGGACACCAAGGCCGAGCAGGAGGAGGCCATCCTCCGCCTCGTCCGCGAGAACGACATCGAGCTCATCGTCCTCGCCCGCTACATGCAGGTCCTCTCCCCCAAGCTGTGCGCCGCCATGTCCGGCAAGATCATCAACATCCACCACTCCTTCCTGCCCTCCTTCAAGGGCGCCAAGCCCTACCACCAGGCCTACGAGCGCGGCGTCAAGATCATCGGCGCCACCGCCCACTTCGTCACCGCCGACCTCGACGAGGGCCCCATCATCGAGCAGCGCGTCGCCCGCGTCGACCACGGAATGAGCCCCAAGGAGCTCGTCGACGAGGGCTCCAACATCGAGAGCCAGGTCCTGGCCGCCGCCGTCAAGTGGACCGCCGAGGGCCGCGTCTTCCTGAACAAGAACAAGACCGTCGTCTTCAACTAATTTACTCACCGGGCGGGGAAAAAAAGTTTTCTTGTTTTGTTTGAAGCGGGTGGCGCTATAATGAATACAACCAAAAGTTTCTTGCCTTTGTCGAAATATTGACTCTGACCGCATCCTCAGTCTTTGAATTATTGGTGTTTCCCTTAACTCTCATCTACTCTGGTTTCTTGTCTGCTTCCCCGTCTCTCCTCGGCGTATGGTGATAATCCTCGGCCGGCAGCTCATACACCACACTGTCTCCGGCAACCTCCGCCCGAGGCACCGGCGTATACGGCGATGGCATCAGCGAATACGGCGACGCGATTGGTGAATCCGGCGACGGCAGCTCGTGCGGGAGACCTGGCCCAGCCTCGACCGCCGTGTTCACGCTACTGCCTTCCATCTCCGGCTTCCCGCCCATGAACTGATCGGCCTCGCCGGCATCCGCAGCAGCCGCTCCCTTCCGCGACCTCGCGCTGAAGAACCACCTTGCGAATGCCACCGCGCCAGCCATGCCCAGCAACCCCGCCGTGACCCCGAGAACGATCGCGACTACGGTCCCCGAGGTCCTCGCTCCTCCGTCTACCTCCTCCCACGTCGATCGCCACGTCTTCTCAAACGAGTCTGCGGGGTCGGAGGCTATCGTCTCGTTGTCGTCGTCGAGCATAACGCTCTGTCCGTGGTCCGGCCCAGGGGCCTGGCCGAGGTAGAACCTCGGCCGGTCATAGTTGTATCCGACGAAGGCGGCCTGCAGGAACGCTCTCCCGAGCGGCCACAGCCCCGACCCGGGCCCGCCGCCGTCCACCTCATCGCCCCACGGCTTGCACGGCCAGTACATCGTTGACTCGTTCACGCCCTTCCTGTAAGGGTCGATGGAGAGGTACAGCAGCGCGAGCGGCACCTTGACGGTGACGTTCTGGGTGTCCCGGTCGAGGAAGACGAAACTCATGTAGGACGGGGCGATGGCCAGCTTGCGGGACCTGGAGGACTCGTCCCAGAGGTACAGTCCTAACGTCTCGTTCCACTTCACGGGCAGGTGTTCGGCCGCGGCCTCGCAGACCCCGGGGGGCAGGTAGATGTACGGCAGGGATGCGTCCGGCGTCGTCATGACCGAGCCGGCGGGCGCTCCGGAGCCCTCGCCGTGCGTGCCGATCTTGTACTTGTTCGCGCCCCATACGCTCCCGACTGCGCCGTCGAAGGGCGAGTGCCCCGACTCGAATCCGAGGGCGACGTCGATGAGGAACAGCCGCGGTATCTTCCAGTCCGTGTCGAACTCGAACTCCCCGACGCGTCCCAGGGCCCGGTTCCGCTCGTACCCGCCGAGGACGAGCGACGGCTCCTGCGCCAGCGAGGCGCCGCCCATGTGCATGAACCACGACCTCGACCCGATGGCGCCGTCGTCGACGAGCTGGTCCAGCAAGCTCGGCGGCAGCCCGAGGCGCTCCCGCTGGGTCTCGGCGTCGGCGCCGAGCATCTTCCCGAGCCCCAGGTAGCCGACGCCCTGCTGGTACGGGTCGTCGAGGGGCGTGGTGTCGACGTAGGGACTCGTCCAGTTCGACACCTCGCGCACGCTGGCGTTCACCACGCTGTAGCCCGGCGCGTCCGCTGCGTCCCCCGTCCACCACAGCTGCACGTTGTTGTTGAGGTAGTTGTCCCCATCGTTGGGGCGGACGTTCGGCCACTGGTACTGCATGCTGTCAGGCACCCTACCGGCGCCCTTGGTCGCGTTCACGATCTTGCTTCCTTCGTAGACGCCGCCCGCAAATACCGAGGGCACGGCCGAGTCGAGGGACCCCGTCGGCCACACGGGTATGCAGGAGTGGTTTTGTCCGCGGGTGTGGCATGCGGCGAGCGCGTGCCATGGTCCGTCCGGTCCGACGTAGCCTTTTGTCGTCACGTAGTAGCTGTAGAGACTCTGTTCGTTGAACCAGACAAGCTTTCGTGGCTCCGCGAGGACGGTCTGCGCCGCGAGGGCGAGGAGTAGTATGGCGTACATCGTTTGTGGTCTCTGACTTGTCAAGCTGGGGGCTGAAAGTGACACAGCGTAACACAAGACACTGCGCGGCCCCTTCGTAAGGCCTGTGGACGACAAACAAACGCCACGAAAAAAGGTGAAGCAAAGGTGATGGGGGCCAGGCAAACGTCCGTGGGATGCGAGATGAGGAGGACAGTGGAAGTAAACACAGGCACAGTCGGGGAGACAAAGAGAGACATTGCCAGTTGGTGCTCCCTGGCGTTTAGCTGTGCCGCAGCTCACCGCGAGCTTTAAATGAGCAGGCCAGGAGAAGCGACCTCGAGGCCGGGGGGAGATGTTTGTCGTCGCGGATAGAACCAACGTTTGGACGAGAAACCCTGACAACAACTCTCGGCGGTCTGGGCGGCACCGGCACGGCGGTTCGCCCCGGGAAGCTCAAATGAGCGATGGCAGCGAGAGTCCAATTCGGAAGATGTAGGAGTTGGAACAGCATCACATCATGCCGTTGGCCCACGTTGCGCGGCACAGGGTGACATCAAGGGGCGTGCGGTCACATTGACGGCTCGCGGAGCTGTCCCAACGTGATTTCGATTTCGCGGAAACGGAATCTTTGCAGCCAACGGAAAGAAGCATAATGGATTAAAAGATGAACCGTCAGACACCTTAAGGACCAAACCCTTGCGCCAATTCTCCCCGCCTGTAAATCCCATTTTCCCAAATTTCCGTTAAAACTCCCCCAGGGTATCATGACATGCCCGAATCGGTCATCAAACATACCACGCCGGATCCTGGTCCACCATGGTGCTGCCCGAGTCCGGCTGGCTCGAGCTAGACCGCCGGGTCGACCGCAGCGGCCCGAGGCCGTAGGGCGCGCTGACGTGGCGACCCAGCAAGCGCGGCCGTTTCGGCACGGCGGCGGCATTAGCGGCGGCAGCAGTGCCGGCGGCGGGTTCTGCCTGCGAGGCGGGTCCCGGCACCGGGGCCTCGGAGGGGGTGCCGAGTTCGAGGCCGATTCCCGCATCCGAATTTGAATCCTGCCTCGTCGTCGAGGATCCGTTGGAGCAGGCCAGGGCGAACTGCGCCCCGAGGTAGGGCACCGAGAACCGGCGCGACTTCCTGGACCCGTTCGACAGCGACTTCTTCTGGTTGGCGGCCGAGGAGGAGGAGCTGGGTGTGATCTCGTTGCTGTCGCGGCGGGACTCCGGGTGCGCGTTCATCGAGTGAGACTCCCTGACGACCTTGGCGATGAGGTCGGCCATGCCCATCTCGATGTGGAGCTTGAGTAGGTATGCTAGTGGGTGGAATTGTGCGTAGCTGGGGAGGTCAGTCGTTGAAACGAAATGTTTTGAGTACAGGGTATGACAAACATTAAAGTATTTGGAAGGGACATGAGTCCGATGAGTATGATCTAAACATCGCAACGTCAGTGTCTTGCTTTAGTTGGTAGCTTGGCCGAGAACCTACATCCAGCGACATGGAGACGGCAATCATGCACAGGTTGAACCTGAACAGCCGCGTGTACTTTGTCAGCCCGCTCGAGATGAGGCGAGACTTGACGAGGTAGATGAAAGTGAGGTTGAGTCCGACGTCAATGAGCAGAAAGATGCCCTTCTCGATCCGGTCCCAGATCTCGTTCACGTGAACGTAGGTCTTGCTGATCTGGAGTCGGGCGGGTATCCAGACGCAGAAGACGCTGACGTTGATCGCGAGAATGACGGCAAAGACACCCCACTTGATCTTGGTCGCCTGAGACTGGATGGGCATCAGGATGGCAATGCGGTTGATGATGATTTGTAACAGACATTGAACCTGTTTGGTGGTTAGTCACAGCGTGGAGAGAGGTTGTGTTCTGCGACGGTTGAACCCACCTGGATGCTCCAGAGGACGACTTGATAATGACAACATCGTCAACATACGGCGGCGACGGCGGCGGATGTTCGAAGACACTTACGGAGGAGAAAGAAGTATTCGAAACTGGAATTAAAGTCAGCGTCAATGCGAGCATAGAAATCCAAAGTGAAGCTTGTACCTCGCGTCGATCCTTCCTGTGAGATAGCACCACGAGACGATACCAATGACCATGCTCGCGAGCCATTCGGCCCAGACGAGCCACACATACGCGTTGACACGGCGTATCCTCCTCCAGCTGGCCGCAGTCTGCCGGTACCCCTTCACGCCGCTCCAGAGCCCGACGCCGAGGGTAAAGCCCCAGAACATGCTCGCGATGTTCGTGTCGTTGACCGAGGGCGGATGGTCCTCGTACCACGGGGGAACGAGTGTTCCCGCCATCGTGAGGCTAGCTTGCAACGCTCATCGGGGGGTTGCAGATGCACGATTTCAATCAGTGATATCGAGCGTCGTCGTCGTTTTCGTCGTCTTCGTCGCCCCGAACCGCGGGCGGCTCCAAAAAAAAGAGGGTAGGATGAAATTCTCGTGAGGAGGCTAACCTTTTCCCACGATGCAGTCAAGGCGTCGGGGCAGAGTCGTCCATATGAAGAAACCCATGGACCGCCGCTCATCGGAACCTCAGCAACCACGCTAGCTACGACGGCGAATGGGAGAGGCGAGACCCCGAGTAGGAGATGACCGCCTGTTTAGTTCTGCGCGGGCAGGTCGTAGGGGGCGCGGAGTTTATTTCGAAGGTTGGTGTGTGGCAGAACTTGAGAAAGGGGGAAGCAGTGACTGGCCACCGGCTTACACACGCAGCACACTGGTCTTTGTAAGTATCAGGGTAGGTATCAGACTCCGTCGAGCCCTTCCCTAACCCCGTCGGGGTAAACGTCAGTGCCCTGGAGTGAGATGGACGTTTAACCTTGGACCCTGCAGGCGTCAGGCATTCGTCCGCGGACGTGAGTTGCCGAGCCGCTGGAACCGGTTGCCAAGATTTCGAATGGCAGAGTCTGATCCTGCCCTGTTTTCCTCCTGACACTCCTCAGCCGGCCGGCAAATGGGCAGGGGAATCGTTGACGAGATAAAAAAGCCTTCCTCCCCGCCGCCTATCGGTCTCGGGAATGGGGGAATGGGGGGTTTGCCACCCGAGTTCCAGGCGAGAGGGCTGCAACGATGATCTCCGGTGGGTTTTGACCAGGCTTCCATGTTAAAGCGGGGGAAGGAACTTTGCCGGTTTGCTGGAGTGGACATTGACAAAGGCACGGTCTGGATGCTGGTAATGGCGCCGTTGCAACGAACTGCGAGGGAAGAGGACCGGCGCGGACGTCGGACATCAAACGGTTAGACGCCCGGCTTAGCCGGACCTCCCGCTAACGCTCGAACCTCGAGCAACCAAAACTTCTAGTGTTGTTCTCTTAGTCACAGAATCAGTGGACGGCAAACGCCGTCTGCATAAGAACAGAACTACTGCAAAAGAAGACTGCCCTAGGAACGGTCTTCTATCCGCTCTGCGCACATGCGCGCCTCGGGGAGAAATCCGGGCCGAAGACATGAGATGACGGACAGGAGGAAGCGAGAAAGAAAAAAAGTTCCCAGAATTCAACAACTGGGGAGAAATTAAGCTCTCGCCTTGCAGGAACGTGCGTCACCTAATCGAGATCAGCACGAGGGTGAAAACGTTTTAAGCGGAGAGATCGCGAGTCAGGGGTTCTCCAGTGGCGTCATCGAGGGGAAGCTGTTGCCATACAACCGCGGTGCGCAACCCGCAAAAGGCGGGAGGAGGGTTCGTTCCAAAAGAGAAGACAACGTGCCCGCTGCCGGCATCAAGGCTGTTCTGGACCGGACGGACGGCGGTCTCGGGCTGCCTTCGCGTGCCGTTTGTCCAACGGCTTGTGGGGTAGGAGCCGGTTGATCGGCCGGCCAAGCATCACCGTTCGTTTCGTGTTTGTCTTGTTATCTGTTTGGACACTGCAGTGTTCCTGATTCACGAAGACGACTGATTGTGAGAATGGCAGTCCCCGTACATGACTCGACCCCCGCAGAAGTTCTGATGACGTCGCGGGGAGCGACGGGTTGGAGAAGGGCTCCACGGAACGATAGATCGACTGCGAAGATGAACTTGTTTCACGATAATCGTTGCCCTCTGAGGCGACGAGTCGACCTTGATTACGAAAAAGTTAATATGAGAACTGGAACGCGATGATGCAATGCGATGCAAAATGACTGAATGGCTCTTCCAGATCAAGTTGAGTTTTCAGGTCTCGTTTAGAAGGTCATGTCGAATGATCCTCACGAAGTCATTGTGTGTCTCACATGGGGGTTAAGAGCCAGCAGAGGCTGATAGGTTGATTGACTGAAGTTGTGACCTCTTCATCGTGGTGGGTTGAGTTAAACTAACGATTTGTAGCTGTTGTATCCGTAATCCACTGTGGTCTCCACGGCCTGGCCAATTGGTGATGCGGGCAATTGACACAGAGAGAAGAGAAGAGAAGAGAGAATCATCAACTGCTCCCCCCCCTGCCTTCAATTAAACAACCGGGATATGTCAGCATCAACTGATTTTGATTCCTCAAAGAACGCCAAAGAGACCCTCCAAAGTGCCGAATCCAGCATAGCTGGCGCAGCCAAACCGCAACAACAAGGGAACCCCATTGGTCCCTCCCAAGGGCGGTCAGTTGGAGTTCCGAATGAACCCTTGTCGTCGCACCGTTAGCTCCAAAAAGTCTACGGGCCAAGACGCAGACCTAGAACCCCGATGAATTCTCCCCCAGCTCAGCTCGCCCCCCCTCCTCGCCTCTTCGCCTCCTCACCTGATGATCTCGGGGGGTGGTGGCGGGCGGACCATCTGTGTGGACTTGGACTTCCCACTTCTTCGCGAACCACACACACGCGCTCGACTAAGGTTCCTCCTTTTTCCCGCCGCCCGTTCCCTTCCCACCGTTCCGTCGTTTTCGCACACCCACCGAGCCTTGCCTGGTCGCACCTAGCACGAGAGGTCCCCCGGATCGGCATGGCCACGAGTCCCGATGCGACGGCGCATGGTCCACTTCTGCCGGACGATGCGCAGCAGGCCGCCGAGCCGATAGCGCCGGTGAGCGACACACCACCCAACCACCCCCATTCGACCCAGCCGGCCGGTACGGGACGGGGGAAGAAGGCCCGAGTGCTGATTCGCTTCCACCGTTGTAGGACACTGCTCTGGATCTCGGCGGCGAGAGCGACTATTTCACAGACGACGATACAAGGTGCGATGAGCTCTTGTCTTCAGCGAAAGGCGGGCATTTGGAGAGGCTGAAACCCCCGTTTTCGCAGTGTTGCCGGCCCATCGTCCGTCTCCTTGAGTGACAGCATCGTCCAGTACCGCCGCATCCACGGACGGCCATACACTCAAAAGATTCAATATTGGGGGCCCAATGACGACAAACAAAATGACGCCATGGAGATCAAGTAGGTTTTCTCGAGCGGCGAGTCTCGATGCCAGGCTTTAGCCCTCATTTGGCTCATCTTCTTCCCCGTCCACCCCAAACTAATGAGATCACCTTGTCGTAGTCACATCTGGCAAACGATATTCCTAGGTGATAACCTGTTTTTGGCCCCCATTGGAGGCTACCCGCAGGTAGGTACGCATGCGTTCCGCATGACTAATATCCAAGGGGGTATAGACCGTAGTTGGAAGAGGCACAGCAGCTTACACTCCAATCCCAGAAAGTACTCGATCTGGGCACAGGCACCGGGATCTGGGCCATGTCAGTCTTTGCACCCAGCTCTCACGTTCCGTATGCGGCGTCTCGTTCATTTCGCTGATTCTTGCAGAGACTTCGCGGACGCCTTCCCGTCGGCGCGGGTAACCGGCATCGACATATCGCCAATCCAGCCGGTATGGGTGCCCCCAAACTGCAAGTTCCAGGTCGACGACATCGAGCAGCCCTGGGGCTGGCCGGATGACTACTTCGACTACATCCACGTGCGCAACCTCGAGGGCTGCATCGCCAACTGGCCGCGCCTGTACGAGCAGGCCTTCAAGCATCTCAAACTGGGAGGCTGGTTCGAGATCAAGGAGTTCGACATAGAGAGCCGCTCGCAGGCGCACGACGCCCGGGGCGAGTCGCTCGACGAGGACCACATCTACAAGCGCTGGGCGAGCGTCGTCTTCGACGCGCTCGAGAGGCTGGGCAAGCCCGGCACGCAGACGCGCAACCACGGAATCGCGGACGCACTGGGCGCGGCCGGGTTCGTTGACATCGTGGAGCACAGGTGGCCGATACCCATAGGCACGTGGCCGAGGGAGCCCAAGCTGAAGGAGGTCGGCGCGTTTAACCACCACTACCTCGACGAGAGCCTCGAGGGGTTCTCAGTGTATCTGCTGAAGGAGGTCCTTGGCTGGGAGGATGCGGAGATCCTGGCATTTGTCGAGGAGATGCGACTAGCGCTCAGGGACCGGAAGTTGGCGCCGTACATAACATTGTGAGTCTCCTGAAGCAACTTTCATGGCTGTTGTTTTGAGTCACTAACGCTTGATAGACATTTGGTTTACGCAAAGAAACCAGAAAGGTAGCATTGATGGGCGAAAGCCAAAAGAAATAATATGAAATGCAAATTACGACTTCGAGGACACCATCATCATTGAGGCTTCATTTGAAAACTCAGGTTTCCACAACTGACATAGTTTCAGCAGCAAAGAGGCGCGCCGCGCTTTGATTATTCGAGGCAAGAACCCTTCTGAGATGCAACTTGCGGGAAAGAACAGTTACTATACCAAGAGTCAAAGCGAAGTAGCTTCCTTCGGCCAAGACTCGGTGCCGAGTACGTCGGTCGAATCAATGTTGTCAATGGAGAGATACTTGCGCATGGCAAACTCGAAACCGACACAAAACATCACCAGACAAGTCGGACATGAATCTGATTGGACTTCAAACGATCATCATGATTACTCTCTCTCTTTTTATTCGCAAAACTTCTACTTTTCATCAGGGTATTGGTTAACGAAATCTGTCCTCCCCTCTAGCAGGGCGTCAGCGTTCAACCGCACGCTCCACCTCACCATGTCAGTCATTGCCACCTCCCTGAAGCCGTCGCCGTGGTTTCCAATGTCGCTCATCGAGCTCATGGGACCGGCGGGCCGGTGGTGGTGGAACAGCGCCGGCTGCGTCGTCAGGCAGTTGTGCGGCTTCCTCCCCTTAGCCCCCTCGCAGAAGAACCGCAGCAGGATGTCAACAGCATCACCAACATCCTTCAGCGCGACCTCGTGCAAAAGCCTCCGCGCGCCCTGCTGGCTGACCGCGTAGCCCAGGGTGCACACGCCCTCCTGCGAATGGTGCACGGCGCGCGTGTGCTCCGGGTACGACTCTTTGAGCGTGAAGGGGATGTTGAACGCCCACAGGTTCTTCTTCGGCGCGACGGTCGGGTCGTTGGCGTGGATGATGCGCGCCTTGGGCACGTTCTTGGTGTCCTCGAAAGGGAAGTGCATGCCGCAGTGGCCGAGCCAGAGGAGATCCCAGTCGTCGCTGTACGGCGAGGTCCGAGGCGGGATCGTGGCCGGGAGGTGCTCGAAGGGAATGTCCGGGATCCGGCCCGGCGAGCCCTCGTTCATCTTAGAGATCGGGTATGTCGGGTCGACGAAGGAGGACGGCGCGTCGGCGAGGGGTTGGGTGAGCGCCTGGGTTGAGAGGGCGAAGTCGTGTAGCTGCGATCGGAGCCTGATGTCCCAGTCGACGTCGTCCTCGAGGATGAGTGCGGACGTCAAGTTGCGGCGGACGATTCTGGTAGGTTTGCGTGTGAGCAGAGCAGAGAGCACCACGCCTGTAAGGAGACTCACTCTGCCAACGCGTTCATGTGCCCACGCCAGCACCCGATCGCTCCGTCGCCCAGTCTGTCGTGCTCGGTTGTCTTCGGGATCGCTTTGTCCGGTACGTTAGCGCCGGGAACGCCGTCGACGAACTCGAGGTCCATGTCGCTCAGCGCCGCCTGGAGTAGCATGCCATCTCTGCGGTCCGTCCGTGAGGGAAGGCCGATGACGAAGATCTTTTCAAACTGCGGGACGACAAGAGGGTCAGTATCAGAGGAACTTCGTCTGGGCCAAGAGCATGAGGGGAACTGCCACTCACACCCAGTGTGCTGTTATTGATCTTGCTCATCAGGCTCGGCAGGGACGAGCTCGCGCGCCGGCGCTGGATGTGTTCGATGAAAGGATTGTGCAGAAAAACTGCAAAAGTGATGAACACCGCAACGAGGACGAAAAAGTCCCTCTTGGACGTTGGTCTCACAGGAAGGAAGCCCATCTTCTTCGTTTGGGTGGCGCGGAGATGAAGAGGGGGAGTCGAACAATGGAAGCAGAAAGACAAACTCGCGGGAATTCCTCGTCGACCAGTCTCCCCCGCGAGAGGCAGGCCTCCCGTACTTAAGAAAGACACAAACACGAGCAAAGGAAGAAAGCCAAACTAGTTAGCCCGTATTCAGTCTGAATGATGTGGGCGGTTAATCAAAATATTCTCCGTGGTCGCCGGTGGGATAGATGAATGGGGCCGACATTAACAGCATCCAACGATTACCAACGACCCCTGGAAAGAAGAAAAAAGAGACTAAGAGCGGTCGAACTCGGGATTCGACTCCCGATGAGCGGCATCCGCTTGCATCCATGGATCTACCGCCTCCAGCCGCCGGCAGGAAACCGAGCAAACGGCGTCGAAGCGAGTTGCAAGTAGACGGACGGGCATGGGGTATGCAGAGGGCCAAGAAGAGGAAAAGAAAAAGGGGTGGTTGATTGCTCACTTGAATGGGCTGAAATAGGCAGTTGTGGTTTAACTCGTTGTGGCTTGGCATGCTGCAAGCTTGTTGGTGCAAGTCTGGTTAAGCTGCTTGGGAGAGCTGAAAAGCCCGTGGACTGGTGATTGGATCACCTCTCCGGGAACCCCTGGTCAACTGCCGGCTTTCTCGTATCTCTCTTTTCTCCTAGCGTGCGGCGGGCGCCGTTCTCTATCTGGGTCAATCACCGCGCGGAAAGCCAATCTCTTTTCGGCTCTTGGTGTTAGTTTCTTAGCGGGAGCCCGCTCTTAAATTGTGTCTTTCGAGAAAAGCATCATCAAGAGTCGAATCCTGAGCGGGCATTGCGTTTTGCAATCGAGACTTTGGTGGCAAGTTTGCCCCGGCTGTCTGCCTTGACAAGCATCAGACCACGCTGCGGCCGACACCTCGAAAAGCAAATTACACAGCCGGCGATGGCCTTCATAATTGGCCAACCCGAACAGGGCTTGTTTGTTTGCTGCCCGGACATGCAAACCACAGTGTCGGGTTCGACGGGAGCGAGCGAGATGATCCGTCCAGGTCAACAAGTCAAAGTCGCCACCCCCGGCCGGACGAGAGATGCCAATAGTCGACGCCTCTCCCGCTTCATGTTCACTCCGCCCATGCATCGCGCGGTATCTAAGCCGCCCACACCGAGACGATGCTTCTTCCCGTCGTGATGCTGTTCTCCTGTCTCGCCCTGGCGGCGCAGCCTGTCGAGCCTATCGAGTTCTTCAGCCCTCAAAGAAAGAGGGAGGTCTGGAGGATAGGGGAGACGAAGACGGTCCGATACTTCACCAAGCACAAGAACTACACCATCGCCCTTTGGCAGCAGGCCATGGCGGGGGGTTCCGCCAGAATGGGGCCCGTTATCGTCGGTAGGTATCACCGTTCTCAGTTTTGTTTCTCCCTAGATTGTATTGTTGTGGGCACGGTTAGTCTGACATTAACTGCTGTGTAGATACTACAGATGGTCCCGAAAAAGAGTTCACGTGGAAAGTCGACCTTGGGAAACTCGAACTAGGCGCCTCAGACTTGTACTACTTTTGGTTCTTTGAGGGTGACCGGCCTATGCAGGGACGGGCTGGAAAAGGTGTGTTGGAAAAGGCTTCTGCCTTGTTCAACGTTACCGACAAACCCGCGCCTCGAAGCTCCTCTCGAACCACCTCGACATCGACTTCGAAGTTAACATCATCTTCGACATTATCATCAACAACGATCCCGTCGTCGTCGTCGTCGTTGCCGCCACCTCCTTCGACAAAAAACGATGTCGCCGAGGTCATCACGATAGCCGAGTCGTTACCGGAGTCGACCGCAGTAGCGTCTGCGCCGACGGCGACTACCAAAATAAGAGGGAGCTTTGACGAGAACAAGCCGCTGAATCCCGAGAACTTTGATCTTGGGTCGTCGGAGAGCCTTCCAGTGGCAGCCCAGGCCGGTATTGGGGTCGGCGTCGGTGTCGTCGGGGCTAGCTGCATCATATGCGTTGTGCTCTGGGTGAGATACCTGAAGAAGAAACGCATGGTCATTGCCGAGTTGCCCGGGGGTTTCCTGGTCCAGAACCCCCCAGCTTACGTCCGCAACGTACCCGAAGCAGTGTTGTTGTCTGATCGGAAGGACGAAGGCTATTATGTTAACAAAAAGCCTGTGGAAATTGACTGATTGAGCGGCAAGGATGAGAGAGAAATCACGTCAACACGAGCTGGTTTGGTTGATTGATTCATCACCAGTTTGGCGTTACGGAGGTGCTTAGTTGCTGGTTCCACTTTTGCTAGACTCTGAGTTGGAAATCTAAATGTTTATGTTCTTCAATAAAGTAATACTAAGGAATTGTGACCGATGAAGAGCTGAGTAACCCAAAGTGAGTCTACTCTTGGTCATCAGTTATCAAATAACTATGTTCATGGTTCCGTAGACATTCCCCCCCGATTTCGGCGGGTTGACTTAATCCCGTGAACTTCTGTCCAATTTCTGATAAAGACGGGCGGCAACTTTTGCCTAGTCGGTGTATCCAACCACACCACAATGCGAGCACCCGCATCCGAAGGATTTCGCCGTTGATCCCTCAGACGTAGCAACATGATTTGCCAGTGCAGGGGCCATTGCCGGGGTTTATCAATCAGTTCATCTTATCAGATCCATCTCGACCCTCTAGCAGCTCTTGGCAGCTTACATCTGGGCCACTGGCCACGCGATTCCCCCCACCCTCCGACTCTCGTACATGAGGCGAGGACTCGAAGGGTCTCTGTGGTTTATGTATGAACTACGATTGATCAGTGGAATCGTTCATCACTGGAGAAAGGAGATACCCATACGGATAGCCAAGGTGCCCTCCGGCAGAGGCCGTCCCGTCAGACCTCTATCCGTGTGGATATTGCATTATCCGACCAACGTCGGCCAGCAACCTGGTTTCGGGATGTGCTGCCTCACCCCCCGTCGCCCAGCATTAGCCGAGCCGCCGGCAAACGTGAACCTGTGCGAAGACTTTTCCACCTTAACCTGATCAGAAAATCGAAGGATCACGTCGGCCCACGAGCGGGGCTCGCAAGCTTCTTGCGTGCAGCGACAGCAGGTTGTGCCGAAATCTAGCCCAATGAACGCGACTGCGAGAGGCAAAACAGACGAGGAAGAATTTTCGCACCATTGTTGACCGGATGCCACACGCTGTTGAATCAATGTTATAAAAAGAAGGGCGGATAGCTGCCCTCCTCCTGCGTGTCCTCGAATGCCCACGTTTCTGACATCCAACCACCTATCAAGCGGCCCCTCCAAGACAACCTAGTCGCCGTCATGTATTTGCTGGATAAGCTCCGGTCCAAGCCGGCGGCCGGTGAGACCGCTACCGCCGAGGCCCCCGTCGAAACACCCACTCCTGTCGTCGGCGCCACACCCGCTGAGGATCCCGAGATCCAGAGACGGACCGAGCCCGGGATCGCCGCTGTCGACGAGAAAGGCGACCAGGCCGCCGACGAGCCCGACCTCAAGGACATCAAGGAGTTCCCTGACCTGGATGCCCAGCTTGGCGTCCAGAAAGTCGAGGCCGTCACCCTGACGTGGACCAAGAAGACCCTCGCATGCCTTCTCTGCCTGTAAGCCAGCAACCTTGACGCGCATTTGACTTTCAATAGCCCGCTGACCATGCGCTACACAGCATCTGGGTTCTGTTTTTGGTTCAAGGCATGCGCCTCTCCATCCTCTATGGCCTGATACCCTACGTGACAAGCGACTTCCAATCCCACTCGCTGCTCTCCGTCATTCAGATTGTGTCCTCATCCATGATGGCCGCCGTATACATCCCCATGGCCAAGGTCATCGACGTCTGGGGCCGTGCCGAGGGTTTCGCGCTCATGGTTTGCTCCGCGACTCTCGGCCTCATCCTCATGGCCGTCTCCCAGAACCTCGCCACCTTCTGCGCCGCCCAGCTCTTCTACTCGGTCGGCTTCTCCGGCATGATCTACATCGTCTGCGTCCTGGCCGCCGACGTCACCAACCTTCGCAACCGAGGTCTCGCCTTCGCCTTCACCTCATCTCCCTACATGATCACTGCCTTCGCCGGCCCCAAGGCTGCTGAGGGCTTCCTCGCTGACAACTGGCGCTGGGGCTTCGGCGCCTTCGCCATCATCGTCCCCTTCGTCACGGCGCCGCTGTTCGGCATCCTCAAGGTCTACCAGGTCCGCGCCGAGAAGAAGGGCGTCTTCGTCCGTGCTCAGAGTGGCCGCACGCTGCTGCAGAGCATCTGGCACTGGACCGTCCAGTTCGACCTCCTCGGCGTTGTCCTCTTCGCCGGCGGTCTCGTCACCTTCCTCCTCCCTTTCACCCTCGCGAGCTCCGCGCCGCGCGGCTGGAGCACCCCTTACATTATCGGAATGCTGGTCGCTGGCTTTTGCACTCTCATCCTCTTCGGCCTGCAGCAGGCGTACCTCGCCCCGACGCCTTTCATGAACCGCACCTACCTCTTCAACCGTACCGTCATCGCCGCCTGCGCCATCGACTTCACGTACCAGATGTCCTACTACTGCTGGAACCTGTACTTCCAGTCGTTCCTGCAGGTCGTCTTCAGCGTGAGCGTCTCCGAGGCCGGTATGATCAACAGCATCTTCCAGGTCGTCTCGGGCGTTCTACTCTTCATCGTGGGCTACGCGATCCGCAAGACCGGCCGCTTCAAGTGGCTCTTCTTCGTTGCCGTGCCCCTCTACATCTTCGCCCTCGGCCTCATGATCCACTTCCGCCAGCCGGGCCGCAGCGTCGGCTACATCATCATGTGCGAGATCTTTATCTCCATGGGCGGCGCTGTCTTCATCCTCGGTATGCAGCTCGCCGTTCTGGCCGCCGTCGATCACCAGCACTTTGCCTCCGCACTCGCCGTGCTCTTCGTTTCGGGAACCGTCGGCAGTTCCGTCGGCGCCGCCGTCTCGGGCGCCATTTGGACTAACGTCTTCCCCGCTGCGCTGTACCGCTTCCTGCCCGAGGCGGAGCGCGTTAACGTGCCGACGCTCGTGGGCAACCTGCCCGCCCAGCTGGCGTACGCGGCGGGCACGGCTGAGAGACTCGGTGTGCAGCAGGCGTACGGATACGCACAGACGAGGATGTTGGCGGCGGGGTGCGGTGTCATGGCTATGGGTTTCGTCTGGACGGCGCTGTTGAGGAACTACGACGTCAGGAAGATGTCGCAGACCAGGGGTGTTGTCTTCTAGCAGGCGACCTTTTCCTCGTGTCCACTTTATAATCCCGCATGGCAAAGCTATTGTATATCTGGCGTGTCACGGCACATGTAAGCTTCGTCCGACTTTAACAAATACAGACCTTTAACCTATTGAAACAAGTATTCCAAAGGCCAATCATCAATGACATGTGTGATAATGAGGTCTTGATCATCAAGGGTTGTCTTGTGGCTTCACCAGCCCCATCAGCTCATGCTCACATATCCACAACTCGTGTATGAATCTGTTTATGAGTGCATACCTGGATACCTAAGTAACAGCAACCCCAAATTAACTCTTCGCCCCGCGAGATACTGAACCGCCGTGACGGTCATCACTTAACTCCGATGCATCAGACCCCCATTCATCAGTCGTTTCCGATTCTTCAGAAAACTTCGATTTCGACGACAAGCTCTACCTGGGGGCCCAGAAGCTCAAAAGATCATCGTCGGATTTGTCCTTAGCGGCGAGCCACTCTTTGTGAGCTCTGGCGCCCCCATCGGAAGAGGGCACAGGTCGGTCGGCTGGTCTCATTGCTTCGAGGTCGGTGGGCTCGAGCCTCATGGTGCCCGTTTCCGCATCTATGAGAAAGAAGTCAGCTCAGCCCTATCTATTCACTCTTTAAACGGCAACGGTGTTGTGGGCTGGGAGACATCGTACCGGGGGACTGCGGGTTTCTGCCTTGAAGTCTCTCCGCGAGGATTAGGTTTGTGCCCAGAACCTTTTCGACTCTGGCGTTTGTGTCTCGGAGAGCCTTGAGATCGACCTTGAATCCGTCTTCGGGGTTCCCCGTAACACCCACACGGGCAATGGAAATGAGCGTGAGGAGCTCCCCTCTGGCCGCCTGGAGGTCGTCTAGAGAGCCAGCCAGTGCCTTGTCGGCGGCGTTTCCAGGCTCAAGTAGGCTCTTCGAACGGGATCCAAATTCAAAGACCGCGCTGGTGCCTTGTTGCTCCGACAGCAGGGTGAAAAACTCCTGAAGCCTCGAAAGGATCTTGTTGATATTCTTGATCTGGCACGCCACTTCTCGTGTCTGGAGCTGAGACTCTCCACGGACAAACTCCAGCGCTCGGACGACGTCCTGCGCGATGGGGGACACCCGCTTGAGCGAGTCCGTCTTTCCTCTGATCATGCATCCGGATATCGGTAGGGTTTTCTCAATCGTCTTGAGGGCGGCGCCGATGGCCGCGGTAGCTCTTTTCGTCTCGGCCTGCATGTCAATTCACGATCAGCGTCTGGCCTCGCGGTCTCTTAGTTCCCCGTCGGGCAAGTGTTCGCTCTGGAACATACCATCTTGTGCAGCTTTGATGCGGAGTTGGGTGATTCGTTTTTCAACGTGTCGGCACCGTTGTAATACCTGGTCAGAGAGATAAATCTTCCAAGCAAGCTTCAGCTACTTTCCTAGCACTGTCAAAGTAAGAAGACCTGATGGGAGAGAGCTGTGGTGACAGAAAAATGCCAACTTATGAAGACTCGCCGCGACGGTGATGTGATGCGGGGAGCAAAGCAAGGAGCTCCGTTATCCTGATCCTCGATCCACGCCGATACGCGACTCTTCCAGACCTGCATAATTGACGGGGCGCTGACGACATGCTTCATCCTGATGACCGAATCACGTTCAGAATGCCAAGGTATTTTCCTTTTTCCTAACGTTTGTGGCCCCTCTATTGCCTTGCTTGAAGCTACTCCACTGCGAAGCCAACGTTTAATACCGTGTCATCTGTCACTTGAGCAGAGAGACGCGAAGACGTTGACTCAACCGCGGACAATCGACCAATCGGTGGACGAGGGAGAACATCATGATGCTTCTTGTAAGAATTCATAAGGAGAACCGAACAGTCAACCCCCTCTTGAACGCAAGATGAAAAGTCTCCGTGGTGCGGAAAGGAATGTCATTTATTGCTAGAAAAAAGATAGCTCGAAGGAGCGTAACCTCCGTAGCTTTCTATCATCCGACGAATTTCGACGAAGCAACTGATTCGTACCTAAGTCCAGTCACTGCCTGCCGGTCTCCGTTCACAAGAAACTCTCGGCGCTCGCCTAGCCACATGCAACGAGAAGAGAAAAGAAAGCCAATCAGTGCCGGAAGTCGATTATTGTTTTTTTCATGCTCTTCCTCAGAGACGCCAGCGCGGATGCATTGAGCTTGGTCTTTCTCTTCCAAGGTGCCCACCACCTCCGGGGACCCTTGAATTCCGCGAATATCCCCGGGTCATTCAGCATTGGCGTGCCTGTAGTCTCGTGAGGGTCGGCCCAACTCGTCCCGAAGTTGAACCTGCACCAGCTCTGGAAAGAATCTGGCTTGAAGTTGGACAGCCCTTGACTGAACTGCGCAGAACCGTCTTCCAGAAGCACGGCGTATTCCGAACCGTCCATTGGATTAAGGGCCAGTCTCTGATATCGATGTCAGGCTATCTCGGGTAGCTGAATGGGGGATCCAGAATCATACCTTGATGCGTGCCTTTGCCGCTTTGAGACCATCTTCAAGACCCTGGTACCTACCCTTGAGGTGGAATTCCTGGTGGTTTGACGTCCCATCGCTATTGGTAATGGCGTTCTGACGCTGCGACACAAAAGTCTCACCTTCTCCTAGCCATATGCCCCCAAACTCGCTGGGTTGGCCGTCTAGTTTCTCGAGAATCGATTCGGGCAAGTTGTACGAACATCCCGACTTCGACCTCGCAAAGTAATGTCCATTTGTACACAGGGAGACGCACGTAGGATCTTCGTCGAGGTGCTCGTCGTTCAAAAAGGTGTAGGCACCTGGGTACAGTGTCTTGAAATTGTCGCTGAAGACTACAGCCGGAGTCAACATCTTTTCTACAAGAATCTGAGGTTCATGCTTCTTACTGGAGAAATCCCGAAGGCGACTACCGAAAAGACCGGATTTTGAAGGGCGTCGATGCCGAACGAACCACGAGCCCTCGTCGCCCCAGGAAACCCAGCGTTTGCCGGTGCGATCCCCGGGAACGGGGTCGGCGGGGAATCTGTAATGTGTGAGATTGACCCATCAAACGGTCTTAACAAAAGACCATTAGGCACGAGCTTACCCGATATCAAAGTACAATGCATCGAACCAGTAGCGATCGCCGAAGATAGACATGCTGACGGGCCAATTCAAAACTTCTTTCGAAGGGCTCCTGCCTCCAAGGACGTCGTTCACCAGACGAGCCTCGTCCTCAAATCTCTGCTGGTAGTGTTGGAGGGTGACTTGATTCGATTCACGCTCTCTGCGGATGTCCTCCTCGCGTCTCTTGTGCATCAGTTCGATCACTGCTGCGTGCTCCCGCTCCATCTTCTCCATCTTTTCCTTCATCAGGTTCTCTAGCGTGATCTGGAGGTCCTCACGCTGCTGGGCAAGCTTGTTCAGCTCAGCCTGGGTCTTCTGCCTCTCCTTTTCGAGCAACTCAGTAACCTTCTGGTTGTTCGACTGCCTTGCGTCTGCCAAGTCCTGCTGGAGGTCAGTCAGAGTCTTTTCGTACTGCTCGCGTTGTTTCAGCAGCCCGCCGTCTACGGACTGGCCAGCGCCAGTCATAGCCAGAGTCAAATCGTCATCGACCATCTCCTTTTGCAGGTCAAGGACAGTCGTGGCGACCTCGGCCGGCTTCTTGACGAAATGATCTATCAAGCGCATCGCCGACTGTCGATTGTTTTGGTGCCGAAGCATCGTACTTCCGTTGGTTATCATGTCCCCCCAGTACTCCGACTTCGTCCTTAGCTCGTCCTCACGCTTGTCTGCTCTTTGCCGATCGACATTCTCCCACATGGTTGTAGCCAGCACGACGTGTTCGAGAGCGTCGGGCCCGCAGAGCTTCCGGAACATTGAGAGATTTCGCATGCCACTTCCAGTCATACGAGTATCGGCAATCCTATGTAGGTAAATGATCCCGTGAAGCTTGACATCTTCCTTGTAGCTCTCAATAAACCAAGCGGCAATCTCCTTCAGGACATCGGTGTCGTTCCGGTTCTGGTCATCGAAACCAGGCGTATCAACGAGCCACACGGTGCGCTTCGGGGCATAATCGACCGGATATAAGTTGACTTGCTGTGTGCCTGAGGGCTTGTCAGCTATATGGCCGTCATTCACAGGTCTCTCGTACTAACAGCTCTCTAGGTTGTGTCCGACGGGGACCTCTGCTTCCGTGCAGTGCGATATGAAAGTGCTTTTCCCAGCACCAGTGACACCCATGACAGCGATGTAGATGTCTTCATTGTCTGGGTCCCCCTCAGTTGGTAGGCTTCTCTCGCCTTGAAAATCCCTTCGTCTCATGGCCATGTCGGAGTTGAGTGCGCCAAAATTGACGGTTCGAGAAAAGAAGATGACTTGTAGGTTCCAAATGTTTGGACAGCTCCACGGGGGGAAACATATATTGTTGTCTGGTTGCAAAGCAGCTGCTGACGTCGTGCAGGAGATCCATGGAAGTCTTCCAGACACAGAAATATCAGGCTCTCTAGGCAGCGGTAAGGCTGGCTGCATGACCCTACGTGCCTCCCGATCCATTGAAGTTTGTCAGAAATCACGTAGCCTGATTCTCACCACCTTGCGACCACAATATCCATCAGCACATGCGGCTGACCATTCATGGGATCGGCAGGCATCCTGCCCAATACTCGCCTCAAGCGAGATACTGATTTCAAAGCATCCTCTGTCAGCTCTCCTTACATGCACTTTCAAATGATGCGGCTGAATGGATGCAACCAATCTTGAATCCTCCGTGCCCAGTGAAGTTGAGCAAATGCTCGGCGTGCAGGTCTCAACATTTGTAATCCGCTCCTACTTGAACTTGGTATTTGGCCACCTGATAGCGATCTCCGCACCCACACGAGCTACGCCTCATGAGAAGTAAGCAAGGCTGTCTCCAGAGGGTGTGGTGGCGACATGGATAGAGTGACATCAACAACTCGAACTTTTAGTATATTTCAGTGTCTACCTACTTGTCTTCCCAGTTATACCGGGGCCGATATTAGCCATTGCAATCTTCCACGCGTGGAAAACAATATCTAGGGCGTTTCAGAGCACTTCTCCATTGCAATATTGTTTTCGCTGTCTCTCATAACCCAGAAATTATTCGCCACATTCGTTCGTATCATGAATCCTAGCCCAGAAAGTGATCAGGACGGGAACTTGTCGATCAGGTTTGTGCCCCTTGATAGCAGGATATTGGATTTGCTTGCTGACTTCAGAAAGCCCCAATGACATTGTCGTCCTGGTAATGGGTGTTACTGGCTCAGGGAAAAGTAGCTTCATACAGTTGCTCGTCGAGGATGAGGTAGCCATCGGCCATGGCCTTGGCACTGGTAAGCAGCCAGAATGTCAAAACATGGACGAGATAGTGACAACCAATTAGGCACTATGCATGTCGAATTCTACGGGTACCGAGATGAGCGGAACCAGCGGAACGTCTATCTCATTGACACACCTGGTTTGAATGACACTACCCGAAACGATGCTGCCGTTCTCAAAGAGATTGCCTTCACCTTGGCCTCTCTCTATCGGAAGAAGATCCCGTTGACCGGAATTCTATACCTTCACAACATCGGTGCCAACCGCATGGCTGGCTCGAGCATGAAGAGTCTTAGAATGCTAAAGGCCATGTGCGGAGAGCCTGCTTACCCGCACATCGTTCTCGCCGCCAACATGGGCGGGTCGCCAGACAGTGCTTCGAGGGATGAGGTCAACCTTCGCCATCTGATCTCCCACCCAGACTGGTGGGGTGACATGAAGGCAGGCGGATGCCACGTGGCGAGCCACGTTAACGACGTACCGTCGGCCGAGAAGATCCTGCAGGTCTTGGTTGATGCTCGCGACAGGGACGCGGTACTGGCAATTCAAAGGGAGCTTATAGACGAGAACCGCAGTCTTGAGGACACCGGCGCAGGGAGAGAGCTCAATAGGGAGTTTCACGAGGCTCGTAACAGAATGCGTGCTAGTATTACCCAATTGCTATCTGAGGAACAACAGACGACTGAGGCAGGGTTGAAGTCGACGCTCGCACGGCAGAGAGAAGACATACAAAAAGAGCTGCAAATGGCGAACGAGGCTCACCAAGCCATCCAGATCAGCCTAGAGAAACTGACTGATGAGCAAGGCCTCGAGATGATGAAGCGACTACAGCGTGAACAGAAGGAGA
This sequence comes from Colletotrichum musae, assembly GCA_027406025.1. NCBI lineage: Eukaryota > Fungi > Ascomycota > Sordariomycetes > Glomerellales > Glomerellaceae > Colletotrichum > Colletotrichum musae. The sequence continues at coordinate 6,502,688 of JANVYC010000001.1, read as the reverse complement.
ACGAGGAAATCCTGGCCAGGTTAGAGATGGATCGCGCCCGGGCTCGAACTCGACAGATTGAGCGGGAGGAGGAGCTGTCGGAAGAATCCCGACACTTGACAGAGCGGCTGAGTGCCTCCAAAACAAATGCCTCAATGTCGGAGACGGAAAGGCGGGACACGGAGGAGAGACTAAGAGCTGTACAGATGCGACGGGACGAGGAGAAGGCGAAGGACAAGGTGATCATGGAGGACTTTGAAAAGAAAGAAGAGGCGGCGAAGCGGAAGATGAGACGCAAGGAACTGGGCTCAACCATCTTCAGGGTGGTCGTCGGGGTCGCAACGATCGTGGCAGCTTTCGTGGCCATGAATCCCAGCCTCGCCATGTGACGGGCTAGCCAAGCTAATGAGAGTTTCAAAGGACATACGTAGTCACCACCAAGGAGAACGCGGAGGAGGGACTTTAGGGCCATCGAATTCATGTTTGGGCTAGGAGATAAGTGGTGTTTTCACGCTCAGTGCTGCCTTTCATTTGATGGGATGAGCACATCATACTCTGCTTTGCTGTATCTTTCTTCATTTTCATATCGTAATTCATACGTCGCTGAGCATCAAAAAAACAGACTCGCAACGAGTCCGAGACATAATAAACTTCCTACAATCTCCACCCTCGCACCAGCTGCAGTCGGTTGAGCCACCGGAGCCGTGGTAGTCGTCCCATTTCTACCACGGGCCCCAGTCGGCACGGGCGGCGTCGGCGTTGACGGGTCAACAAGCAGCGTCGTCGGCATGCTAACGATGCTCGTCGGCGGCAGAATGCCCTCCTCCCCGCCACTGCTCGCGGGGGCTGAGGAGACGGGAGGGGGCCTCGAAGAAGCCGGAAGGGAGGACGCCGGCACGGCGCTCGGCTTCAGCGTAGTCGGAAATCCCGCGCTCGGCGTCGCGGAAGCGGCCGGCCGGGACTGTGATGTCGTCGGTGCCACGGGCGTCGTCGCGTTCTGTTCTGTGTCCCACGTGCCGAGGACGCACTGCTTCATGAGCTCGTTGTCGGTGTAGCCGTTGCCCGACTTCTTGGGCGTCAGGCTGAGGATATAGTTGGTGTCGAAGCTACCGGCCGCCCAGCCGACGAGGCCGATGAATACGTCCGAGTTCTGGTTGATGAAGGTGTTTTGGGCGCAGAACGCCGTGAGGCACTGTTTTATCCGTCAGTGTTCCGTCCTTCATTTACCAATCTCCACTGTCTGATAAATCATACCGAGGCATCGCTGGAGGCTCCGGTCTCGCTGACGAGCCCCTTCCTGCCCTTAGTCCTCAAGAACTCGGCCACCGTCCTGAAGCTCTCCACGTTATCCGTCGTGCAGGGCTTGTGCGTGCCGCTGTTGTCTTCGTCGAGGTATTTATGCACATCGATAATCAAGCCGTCCGTCGTGCCGTCTGGGTTTGTAATCGCGGCGAGCGCCTCAGCGCTGCCGCTGCTGACGAGGAACTCGGCCGAGTTGAAGTTGGTACCCGGCAGCAGGATCATCTGCTTCGTCGCGCCGGCGTCGCGGATCGCCGTCACGACCTTCTGGCACGTCGCGGCCCAGACCTTGATGTCGAGGTCGTGCGGCTCGTTCATAAGCTCAAAGACCACCTTCTCGTTGTCCTTGTACTTTTGCGCCAGCTGCGTCCACAACGAGACGAATTGGTCGTCCGTCGGGCCGCCCTGGCCGATGATGCCCCCGTTCCAGCGCGCGAAGTTGTGGATGTCGAGCATGCAGTAGGCGCCGGTCGCGAGGCACTTCTGCATCAGCTGGTCGTAGCGGCCCAGGTTATTGGCGTTGAGCTGACCTCCGAGCTGGGTGTTGACGAGGAACTGCCAGCCGACGGCTTGAGGGAGGTCAGTTGAGGATGATTCGAGGGAATAGTGGTGTTGGATGTTCGTTCAGCTTACGTAGACGGAACATGTTCAACTTGTCGTTCTGAGCAAAGTGGTTCATCTGGCCCTCGCCGTCGCCGCCTCCCAGCGAGCTGAGAGGCAATTGGACCTTGCCCAAAGGACAATTTCCCTATCAAGGGTCAGTATTGGCGCGTCGCCGGCGTAGGTAAAGATATCATCACTCACATTAATCTCGCATCCAAAGTCGCCGCCAGATATCGCAACTCCCTGCAAAGAGAATACGTTAGACCACTGTCTGATGTCGCGCAGATGATCAGACTTGCCAAGAACTGCACCCTTGCGACCGCCGCAGCCGCGAACCCCAAAAGTGTCAAAGTCTTCGAGACCATTTTTATTCGAACCTGAGCGAATGGAAAGAAGCGAATGTTGAAAGAAAAGCGGTGGTAGTGTGGGCACTGGGGGCCTCTTGGAGGAGAGAAGAGAAAAAGAAGGGATTCAATCCGAAGAAAGAGAAAAGAAAACAACACCGAACAAGACCGGTCAGGGAGAAGCGAAGGTGCAAACGCAGACGGAGCCTCGTAGTTGCGGTAGGACAAAATCAAGGAACGTTTGCGACAGGACGGGGGAGGCGGAAGCGGCGGCGAGCCGCATTACATACCCCCTCTCCTCCTTCGGTCAGCGGTATACCGAGCCAATGCTAGAAAGGAGAAAAGTCGTTCGAAAGTGGTGCCAATAATAGTATCACATATATGATGGTGATCGAACGGGGCTGAAGGCGAAGAGGTGGAGGGGCGGACGGCAAGAGAGTGGATAGAAGCCGTTGATGGATCCCCCGCCACGCCCAGGGGAAGAGAGAAAGAGCGAGAGACAGGCTTGGGATCGTGCACAAACGAGCTGAGCGACCACAGCATGCCATCCGATGGTCGTTTCTGTGCGACAAGATTCATGGGGCGAGCGCCACGAAGCCCCGTCGGACGAGGGATCGCATCAGACGGTGGGAGTTTCATGTGCGGACACCAGAGCCAGGGGGGGTTCCCATTGCGATGAATTGATCCATGTAGACTATCCTAGGGGAACACGTGTGGAAATTCAGCCATCTGTGGCCTTGCCAGAAGAAGTCGATTCTTCCCACCGCTAGAAAATGTGGTTTGTGGGGAGAAATGCCAGAGAAATGCGACCTTGTTGCTGAGATCTGGCGATGGCAAGGGGGGGTCGCTCTCGGGCAGGCCGGGAGGCGGGGGTGCGACCCCGCCGCTGCCGTGCCCACGAGTCGGGGCGCTCCATGTTGACGGTTTGCGATTGAACCATGAGGCTTGACTTAGATTGCTTTCCGGTGACGGCTTGCAAACGGTGTCAGCCGCGAAGAGCGCCCCTCGAATGTCACCCTGCCATGGGCCATGATGGCTGACGGTCGATCAATCTGAAGATGGTCGGGTCGCCTCGGGAGTTGCGAGGGACGTTTGCTGGTTGAACCAAAGCTCTCGACAATCGAGGGGCCAGTAGATGAGACTCGGCCCGATGATGTTGGTCGCACTGCTCGGGATGTTTGGGTCGTGCTCTCACTCTAGGGAGGACGACGTCACACTGCAGTCTGCAGTGTGCTGCTGGAAAAGCCTCGACAACATGCCATGGGTATGGCTTCTTGTCATCTTGATCTGTCGCCGGCACGGGCTGACTACAACACATGGCGTAAAGTTGGTTGATGTCCAGGGGGCAGCCCGGCAAGCCACGACGACCCTTTCTCAGATTTAGCTCGCAGCCACTGCTCCCGTCGCAAAGAAACAGGTCACTTTAGAATCGCTGTGGCAGCCAGCTGAATGCGATGTGTAATTTCTTGGACACTGGATTGCGTGGCAGGCTCGTGTTGACACTCTGGGCTTCTTCTCTGTTTGCTGTGCAACTCGAGATGTTGTTGCACTGCTGATGCTGTGCAGCCCACAAGACCAGAAATGTATCGGCCCTCGAGACCTTTCGGCAGGGCTTGCCGACGCGCGTGCTCCAACGGGTCAACCCCTGAGGAGTCGCTGGGGTAATCAACGCCAAACTGATTGCGGACTCGTCGTTGATCGTGCGTCGGGAAATACTCCGACTACTAGCGGCAACGGTCAGATCTTTTCTTGATAGAGAAACCAAGCGTCTAAGATGAAGGGGAGTTGTGAGGAGATGAAAACTGCATATGATGAGTTGAGGCTTGTGACAATACGACCCAACAGTGTCAGTGTCTTTCCTCTTCGTGATTATGTAAGTCAACGCCTGAGTTAAGATGCATCTTGACGAGCCATGTGGCGACCGGCATGGAACTAGATCCGATCTCTGGGGCCGTTCCTGTTGATCGCAACTGACGTGAGATGCACAATTCAGAGTGCTGAGGTTACTGTAGCTTTCGGTTTTGGTACCTGTGAATGTCGGGATATGACCGGTAATCATCACATCAAGTTACCGATAGCGGACTGAATCCTTCTCGTCGCAATGATTCTCCCCAATGGTATCATAGTGGGGCGCGCGGGGAAACGTCCAAGAGGCTTATGGGATAAATACCAGCGAAATCCAATGGCATCAGTTGTCGAGGTGATTGTGCCTAGATAACATCGTCGTAAACCATCAACTCTTTCTGTTGCATCAATACCAACTAAGTTTTACAACTTGACACTCGGAAAAACAAACATACACAGAACGCCAAAATGTCCTCGTCAAAGCCCTTCCTCGACCACATCGTCATCCTGCTACCCCACCACATCCTCGCCTCTCTCCCCACCTGGCTTTCCTCCGAGTTCACCATCCTCACCGGCGGCCGCCACGCCGACGGCCGCACCGAGAACAAGCTCGTCGTCTTCGCCGACGGCACTTACATCGAGCTCATCTCCTTTGTCCCCGACCTCTCCCGCGACGAGCGCCTCAAGCACAAGTGGGGTCCCAAGCCCGACGGCACCGTCATCGACTGGGCCTACTCCCTGCCCGACGAGTCCGGTTTCGCCACCGTCCAGGACCGCGTCCGCGCCGCCCAGTCCCTGGCGTCTTACGACGACCCCGTCGCCGGCGGCCGCATCCGCCCGGACGGCGAGGAACTGAAGTGGGCCGTCGCGCTGCCTGGCCCCGAAGACGTTGTCGAGCGCGGCGAGTTGCCTTTCTGGTGCCTCGACCGCACACCGCGCCGCCTGCGCGTGGAGAGCCACATCCCCGGGAACGTGGAGCACCCCAGTCGTGCGCTTGGTGTCCGCTCCCTTGGCGTCGATGTCCGCAGCGAGGAGCTGAAGAAGGCGTACGCCGGCATCAACGACGCGACGGCTGAGAATGGAGGAAGGTGGGCGTTCGATGTGCCCGTCCGCCAGTTCGAGGATGCGAGGTATCTGGAAGTGGAGACCGTGTCGGGCGAGAAGCAGCCAGGTAGAGAGGCCATCCGTCTGGCCCTGTACACGGCGGCGGGGACGTCCAAACGCTCCATCAGCGGCGACCTCGGCGGCGGTGTGTCGGTCACGATTGACCTTGTGCCGGTGTCCGCCTGATCGTAACGATCATTTTCATACAAGACCTAATGCCCATAAGAAGACCTACACAATGAAAGTAGTTAAATAATAGTGAAGTCTCTAGGCGTAATCTGGGGCCAAAGTAACGGTAGAGAGTTACCCATGATATTCCTCACTTCATATCCGGTGACTGGGGTCAGTCAGACTGCTAAATTCTCTTATTCACCAGAGGTACACATATCCTACTACTTCCCCGGTGTCGGGCGACCCAAAGACGCTTAAGTCTTGTGAATCATCAAGTGCCGATCTCCGAAGAGACACAATCACAACTGCATCACGGGAAGGTCTACGTTTTTCGAAATATCTTACGCAGTTACAAACTTCCGGTTTAACACTGATCGAGCCAGAACCGAAGTTCTTCATGAGCACTACCCCCCAGCCCAAAAATCTTCTCTCAATATCAGTATGGAGAACATGGAGTCTTTCCAAACCGAGCTCCCCGCAAGGCTTGACGAAAACGATGCAGCACCAAGCTTCGTCGTGTTGTGCTTCCTTGCCCTGACTTACTTTGCTTATCTCATTCACCAAGTTGTACCCTTTCTCCATCCGCGCCTGAACGCGGTAACGCGACAGTAATTGCTCGGAGGCCGAGCGCATGAACCTATCGGAGTGCGACAAAACAGAAGCACTGGTGGATAGGTACATGACGAGTTTCTGGACAGGCTGAGTTGTCTTGGTCGTTCCTTTCGCAGCAACCATTACGCGTCTTCCCAACCTCTTTTGTGCTAACAGGACCGACTTCCCGAGGCATCAGGCGGCAGTCCGACGCGTGGAACTGGGGGCATCTACCCGGGAACTTGACCTAATGAAAAGCTCGATTCTCCTCCAGCTTCGGGACTCTACGTGCCAGGAATCAAGCTTCAGACGACTAGACAACATAGTCTGTTGTTTTTGAGCTGCACCAGAAGAGACCGATATGGACATGGGGGCCTTCTCAGCATGATCTATGATTAACGAGACTCAAAGTACTTCTTCATACAGCTTTATCTAAGTGAATTCTATGTTCCCTGATGTATTGATACTGCCAATTTCCACTTACAATGGTTGAGCTGTTGGCACTGGTTCTGGGGGCAGGAAACCTTCAACCGCAGCATCTTCGCCAACGCCTCGGTCAGCATGGTCACTACCGTCATGAGCGCAACACATGTAGGAGCGGCTTCCTGTTCTCTGTACTCCTCGAGACCCTCTCGTTGAAGCCTAGAGGCTCGATCGGATTCAACAGGAGCGATGGTACGACCTTGTCGCCCGACGAGAATCCAGTAACATTGCTTTTTCTTCCATCCTTCAGGCCATTCAGCGGTGAAAGGAGACTCCTTGTGCCTAGCGATGCCTTCTAGGCAGCATCATCATAACCGCAGTTGAGTTTGATTTGCCACGCCTGATCTACCACGAGCCAAGTTAATATGGCCCCTTGTCGTTGTTTTGCTTGCTCTCGGTCTTGGTACGGATGTATCAGTCAACCGAAATACTCGTTGGGATTGTCCGAGTTGTGGCACAGGACTTATTAGGCAGAAAAAGGCCTTCACATAAGTACCGCGGCCAACCTATTAACTCAAGCTTCTTTGCTTTTGCAATACGTAACGCGGGGAATTTAAGCTGGGCATTCAGGGATCAATACAGGGTCTCGAGGATTCAGATCCTACTTCGTTCTCCGTGTTGCGTGAGTGGTCGAGCAAATGCCAACAGCTTGTGAGAAAGGCTATTACACAGTCAGCCCTACCTCTAGGGCTGTACGGCATAGTGCAACGTCGCAATTAAGTTGAGGATTGCAAGGAAGCTAACATGAGCGAATCGGATTGAGCACCCGGAGGATTTTCCAACTACATCGCCCTCGCTTAGTGGCCTTGGGGCTGGAGCTGGATACCTACATGTATGGATCCGGTAAGCTGACAGCGCCCCTACTGGCTCGACCTGCAGAAGCCCAGGCGTTTTCCGAGCCCGTCAGGTTCCACGAGCCTATGGCTGCGTGGAAGAGTCCGAGAGCTTCACAAGAGCGAAGGGAAAGTGGAAGCTCTTTGACGGCGGCTGCGTCCTTTGGTCGCAGAGAGCCAACTCACGATCGTGCCACGGCTCTGGTTCGGAACACAGAGTGGAGCTGGAGTAGGATCCAGTTGGGGGCAAAGGATTCTCTTCGGATGAGGATCACCATGTCTCGAGGTTGACGAAAGCCAGAAACGAAGCAGAAAGGAGAAACACGAATACGCGGGCTTGAATCAATGTAGCTCGTCGACTATAAATGAGAGCTCGACGGTCGTCTTCAGTCGCGACTTGATTCATCATCACAGCACTCTTGCATCCTCAGCAAAACAACTCAAAGAAATATCCACCCAACCTTCAACAGCTTCCCAACTCTTCTTTTTCAAAATGCAGTTCTCCCTCGCCACCGCCGTTTCCCTGCTCGCCGCAGTCCAGACCGCCAGTGCCTGGCAGAGTAAGTCCATGAAAACCCCCAGTCTCCTGGATCACAAACTCCACAATCACTAGCATTCTCGTTCGGCAAGAAAGGCTATTGGACTAACACGCATTCTCCAGTCATCGGCTACAACGGCCTCCGCAACCAGAACTGCGACGACCGTCACCAGAACCGCGTCCTCCGCGGTGGCAACGGCCAGAGCGGCTGCTACACCTTCGGCAAGAGCATGCCCGGCGTCACCTGCGCCCACTACACCAGGAACGGGGCCCCCGCCGAGGGCTGCCACGGGCACCTCCCCATCAACTCGATCCGCATCGGCACCGGCCAGTCGTGCACCTTCTACCGCGGCGAGGGGTGCACCGGCGGCGGTCTCAACCAGTTCACCAACGTGAACAGATGCGTTGCCGGCAACGTCGAGTGGAAGAGCTTCAAATGCGTAAGTCTTTCGCCCCTTCTTCGAAACATACTCTCTTTATTTCTTTCATCTTCGTTTGATTCATGACATGCCGGAGATCAGTCAACAGTCAGCTAATGTGTGCGATGCCGGGCAGAGAAACACCTAAGTGGCTGATATATGTGGCCTCTCTGAGGGCACGGGGTGGCAACTGGCTGCTCCGACCCCATCACGTGCGGAATCCTAGTATTCTCTCAGATGTATGGAGTTGCAAGTTATCGCCTCGAATGGGGAATCAGGATGCTGGGACAGATTTTCAATTCGCAAGGCTTCATGTAGTTAAGAGTATAGGCAGCGACTCTACTGAAACTGACTGTACTGCACTTTCAATCGAATCTTATTGGACTCATCATTCGTGAGGAGACCTTAAAGTCCCCAAACTTCCCAAAGAACAACTGAGGAATAACTTGGTGCCAAAGGCATGGAAAGAAGGATTCCCTGCGGCAGGTCAAGCCACTTCAGTCGGATTGATGAATGTTATGAAGATTATCAAGGCTACGCTGCAGAATCCATTCAAAAGCTCAATCTAAAGAGGCATAACATCGCCTCCAAGCCTATGGGGCTCAGGCCAGATGACGGAGACACCACAGTAGCTTGAAATTTGCCAGGAGTTGCTGGAAGGAGCCGGTTGTTGGGACGCCATGTGGAAGGTAGCTCATGACCAAATCAAGGAAATATTGAAAGGTTTAAGAAATAGAAAGCTATGGCGTTTTTAGACGTGCCATGAAATATTCATTCTTGATTGGGCCGGCCTGTGTGGGATGTTATTGTCAAAAGGGCCCGAACGCTTTGGCTCTTAAGCTGTTTAGCCCCGATTCTGTTCGGATCTTAACAGCCCTTCACTTACCTATCCCAGCAAGATATAAGCTGCTCAGTCCGACATGAAGCTGCAGTGCCAAAGTTAGTGGCCCAGACCACTCTAGTTGACGGTCAAAATTACGTTGACTTGTGGCATTGCAATAACGGTCAACCATTGCCTCCTTGAACGAAGACGACTTAATTTGCTGGATATAGACGCAATACAGTTGAGTATCCCATTCAACGCGCGCTTGGTACACTTTCATTCTGAAAGTTAAGCGGTATTCATATACAAAACTTCAGTCCCCTTCTTCTAAACTGAGGAGACTCCAACAAATAGTCACCCTTTCGCGCGGTCCAGGGTTGACGGGTAGCTGACTTACTCCGAAGTCCATCGGCTATAGAGGCTATCCCACCGGTAACTGTGTTTCGGCACCTCCGTTCAGTCCGCAACATACAACTTCCAGCATGTATATAAGCGGCAGGCTATTGTGCGCTTGCTCAACTTGTCAAACGTTGTTCTTTCACTCGGTCCCCTTTCCCGTTCCGCAAGCTTTTCTCTTGATCTCCTCCCATCACCCATACCTCTTCAATCAATTGCTACAATGACTGACAGCGAACGTGTCTTTCACGTCGGCATTGCAACATACAAGCACCTGGAGCTTTCCGACGTGGCTCCCGTCGACATGCTCGCGGCCCTGGGCTACGACTTCCTCAAGCCAATGGCCGACAAGGGGATAATTCCGCAAGAGTCCTTGGAAAAGGCGACGCGAATCCAAGTCGACTGGATCCACAGCAGCCTGGACGTGATTCCCGCAACGGCCGGATTGCAGCTGAAGCCAACCACTACCTACGCTACCGCACCCAGAAAGCTCGACCTGCTTCTCGTCCCAGGGCTCTTCGTCCGTGGGAACCACCCCGAAGGCTCGGCGGAGTTTCTGAAGGAGGCTGCCGAGCAGTCGGCTACCGTGATGACCACCTGCGGGGGCGCCATGTGGCTCGCGTCCCTGGGGATCCTGGACGGCAAGAACGCTACGACCAACCGCGGTGCTCTCCCGTCCGCCCGGAATATTGCGCCTGGGGTCGTGTGGAAGGACGTCAAGTGGGTTGTGGACGGAAAGTTTTGGACTTCCGGCGGTGCCGGATTCGGTGAGGGCGGCGTGGCTCCTCCGGACTCTTTAAGAATGGGTGAACTGACAGTCAATGTGACAACAGGTTTCGACATGATGGCATCTTTCTGCCGGAGCAAATTCCCTCAGGAAGTAGCTGATGTCATGCTGGACGGCCTCGGTTTTGGTGAACTTGGACTGACGGCTTCTGGGGCCCCCAATTAAGGACACAAGACACCTCCGTACGGGATCCTTAGCAGCATGTGCATGGCTAGGTGCGGATGATGATATCAAGATAGAGGCTTAGAGTCGAGGGTTGACTCAATTGCGACTGTTCCCTCCAAAAGAAGGAGACCTAGTTTAGAGAAATTGAGATAAGGATTGCTTGGTTGATAGATGTCTGGGGTTCCTTCTACTACTTGGCTTTTAGGTTGATCTCTGGGACTTTGAGAATGCATTGAGCCAGTTTGAAGAAGAGACAGAAATGAAAGATTTGACAACCAATAATCAAATCAATTCCTAGAAAGGGCCAAAACAACGATGGTAGTCAAGTAGCTTAGTCAACATGGTGTCTCCTCAACCCATCACATAAACGCGCAACTGGCGCGGAACTCGTCGGCTAAACGGCTCTGCCACACAGTTCGCAGACCCTTATGCTTTCCACCGGGGCGTACAACTCTCGCAAATGTCGCGGGGTTAAGCAATGCAAAAGCTTATTAAAAGGTTGGAGAGTTGCTGTGGTGGTGGTTGTTTACTGTTTACTTTCGCCAGCCACACACAAAGCTAACAAAAAAAGCCCTAATACCATGTTGACGATCTTGTTTGTCTTACCTCCCTATCTGTAACCTGAGAGAGGATATATCGACCCGTCTTCAAAGTCTTCCTGGGGGTATGGCAGTAGTCGCTCCATCCGAATTATGGTCGTGTCCGAGGAAAGGCAGTAGTCACTCCATCGAAACTACGGTCGTATTTGAGGAAAGGAGTTTGACGGTGGAGGGAGCCTGTGAATCAAGTCAATATGACACCAAACATGACCGTGATTCTCAACATGACTCCCTCTTCACATTTAAATCGTCGAGTTCTAAGTTCTGGCCTACTCTTATCTTAACGCCTCGCAGCCGAGGTGCCGAGGTAGTACCAGAGAGACGCGCCTCGGGGCAAAAAGCACCCAATGGCGCGTCAAGGGATGCAGAGTCGAGATTGACCTGCGGGGCCAGCCAGCGCTAGGAGGCTTCAACGCGGAGTCGTTGGACCTGCGGGTGCTTTCCCAGCATCCTCTCAGGGGTGGTTTGACTCTTCCCAAGCCATGACGACTCCTAATCGCCGATGGCTTGCAGGAGGCGCGAGGTGTCTGGGAGCAGTTGGAAGTTGGAAAACCGCCCACGTGTAGACTCAACGGATATCTGCGGTTCGGGCCGTCTGCCGTGAACGGTTTAACGCGGCCAGAGAGGTTTCCCCCACAAGACGTGGAAAGCTTGACTTGCATGTTCAGCCTCAAAAGGTCTAAGGCAAGCACTCTCTGTGCACTTGGGTCAAGGAGGCTGTCTATCTGTGCAGGAGGTTGGCAGATTGGTGTTGAGGCATGCAGTGGCTGTCAGGAGTTGTGCACGTTAGTCTCGCCGGACATGGTCAAGTCGGCCGGAGCTAGTGCGCCTTGAAATTCTAGAAGCACTGGGGATTACGCTAGTGGGAATGGTGTCATCATTCACACCTCATCACTGAGTTGTGAGCGCCATCCGCAAGTCTTAGCTGTGGGTGACTCGATCGTGTCCGATGTCGCGAACTTGCATGTTGGGCATCAGTGTGTCTCAGTCTGGCCGTAGAGGTTCTCAAAGATTGACGAAGAGGTTCTCAGTGTCTCAGAATAAAGGTTCTCAATGTCTCACAATAGAGGTTCTCGCTGATTGACTAAGAGGTTCTCATCGCCTCAGAGTAGAAGTTCCCTTGCCTATCTCGGTGCTACGTAGCATCTGATCATCCCGTTAAATGCTAGATATATTACCTGCATAGATCGACAGGTATGCGTGCGTAGCGAGACCGACCAGAGTTACACCGCCGTTCGCTGAAACGGCCAGACGACGCACTTTGTCTTATCAATCAAGATCAAGCATCAGTTTGCACGATATGCACAGACAAGGTCATTTTACTTGCTTAATTTGCCATCTATTGTTGTTCAGTGCCTAAATCATCATAACGTCATATGCGGAGCCGTTTTCGCAGCCCCGTCCGTGTTCATGCCCTGCTGCGCGCTAAGAAACATGCAGAAACGCTCGATCAACAGAAATCCTCCAACACAAGCGCGCGCACCGTCTACCGGCAGGTGTAGCCGCCGTCGATGAGGATGTCGGCACCGGTGGTGTAGGTGCTGGCGTCGGAGACGAGGTAGACGTAGGCGCCCTTGAGCTCCTTGGCGTCGCCGTTGCGGCCCATGGGGATCATGCTCTTCCACAGGTCCTGGGTCTCCTGGGGGACGAAGTCGGAGAGGCCGGTGTCGATGTAGCCGGGGGAGATGGAGTTGACGCGGGCGAAGTCGCGCCACTCGTTGGCGAGGGAGCGGGCCATGTGGATGCAGCCGGCCTTGGCGACGTTGTACGAGGTCTGCTCCTGGGGGAAGTTGGCGATGTGGCCCGACATGGAGGCGGTGATGACGAAGGAGCCGGAGCCGCGCTCGCGGAAGTGGGCGCCGACGGCCTTGGCGCAGTAGGCGGTGCCGTTGAGGTCGATCTGGATGACGTGGTCCCAGGCCTCCTTGGAGCCGTCGATGACGCCGCTGTCGGCGGTCGCGCCGGCGCTGTTCGGGGGGAAAGTGGTTAGCAATTTGGACTGGTGATGGTCGGGGACGTGATCGAGGAGATGCTCAGAGGGAAGAGGGAAGGTAGAGGGAAGCTCACTTGGCAATGAAGGCGTCAATCTTGCCAAAGTCGGAGATGACCTGCTTGACGGTCTTCTCGACGTCGGCGTAGTCGCTGACGTTGAGCTTGTAGATGTTGACCTTGACGCCGTACTCCTTCTCCAGCTCGGCCTTGTTCTTCTCGGCTCCCTCCTTGCGGCTGGAGTAGGTCAGGGCGAGGTCGGCGCCCATCTCGGCGCAACCGCGGGCGGCCTCAATGCCCATGCCGCGGGGTCCGGAGGCGCCGGTGACGACGACGACCTTGCCCTTGAGGCTGAAGAGGTCCAGGAGACGAGAGGCGGTGGGGATTCCCTGAGGCATGATGGCGGTGTTGACGAGAGGTTTTGGGGAGAAAGATGGTCTGGAGGAAGAAGAAGATGGAGGTTGGATGAAGAAGAGTGAGGAGGAAGGAAGGAAGGAGAAGGGGAGTCGATATGAGGGGGAAGGAGGTCGTCTTTGAATAGGAAAGAACCACAAGGGTGGAGGAGGGGCAGCTCGGCGTCAATGGCATGGCATGATGGAGGGGCACTGTTCGCTTTGACTTCCACATACACCGTAGGATGGGACGGGTACCTACCAACATGACGGCTTCTCGGAAGCTCCCCCCGCTGATGTCATTGACAGGTAGACAGGTACTTGGACTTGACACAGTTTACAGGGGTTAAGCTCCGCGAATTGCGGGCTCTCACTAAGCAAGATATTGGCTGGTTTGGGTGGGTAGGACCCGTCCAAGGGCAAGGATGCCGCTGAGAGCATTGGTGGTGGTGGATATCGGGATGTTAGGTGGTGTACCGCTGTTTTTGTCGCTATTCCGAGGATGCAACCCGGATGGACCTAGGCAGCAGGTAGCACAGAGGTACTCTGTACGGCACATTGCCTGTCGTAGAAGCTGCGCGTACCTGAGTCTGAGTAATGCCCATTGCAACTCTGCTGCAGTCTGCGTCGGATGCACCTGCGGCAGAGACAGCTCATCCAATCTTGGTGCTGCAGCTAAGAGCTGCGTCGCTGACTTGGCGAGGCGACCAGAGCCTGATTTCGGGACCAGAAACCGTTCATCTTGGGGTTGGTTTCGCTCTCGGGTATCTGGGACGAGCTCTCGACGGCGTGGCGACAGGGTTGGCTTATCTCATTAGATCTAGGCAGTGTAGGAGGCGAGTACTGGGCATAGAGTGCCTTTTTTTTTGCCAGTGATTCTCTGAATTCTCGGCAGACCACAACTTGTGTAGAATCATTTCGAGTCACCGCCCGTTAAACCATGTCCATAACAGTGAGAACAGCAACGGCCAAACCGATAAGCTGTCACCAACAAAATACTAATGCAGGCCTCGACAGTTTTCCTCCTGATTGCTGCCGAAAAGGCACCTTACCTTCGTATACGGATGAATACTGGCCTCCAGCCAGGTTCAGCTCTCAGATACATCCCCCGTGCGAGCTCTGCTGCGAAATCTACAGTGGTGTACTAACAGTTCCTGGTAGCGCCGAACCTCCCTGCCTAGAAGGTTCGGCGGCGCGGGGCCCTGCTGAGCTGTGGCTGGTAGGGTACCCCACTACACTGTAATTAGCCCACTATTATCTGGGTCTCGGAGGACGTCTGCGGCTTTAGGTGAGGCCACGCATACTGCATCATCATTACTTCAGGCCCCCGGGGAATGAGTTAGGAGAGAGGAGGTGGATATGACTTGACCGCTTCGGAGGGAGGGAGAGAAGAAGAGATAAAAAGACGAAGAGACTTTCTATTTCCCTTCATGGTAAAAGGCAGTATTTTTCACGAGGCTCGGACATAAGGTAGTTCCTGCATCACTGAGCTCGCTGGGCCGGTCGGGCTCCGGGGGGCGGGGCAATGCCGGTCGGACCGGAGTACGGCGTCGCGACGGAACTTGGCTTCCGTCCACTAAGAGGTGACATTGCAGAGCACCTGGTTTCAAGTGCCTGGAACCTCGCGGGGCCTTTTCCACGCGTGCCGCGGCTGGTACTCTATACGAATATGACCCACTGACTCCCGCCCGCATCACAACACGACACCAACGCAACTGCGAATCTTATCTGCAGGTCTCCCTACTCATGCCATGGCGCGTTGGACAGGACAGTATCGGGTTTATCGGGATGACCGCCTCTATCACTTCGACTAGAAAGCATGGACAGGATTAGAATTCAGCAGATAGTCGCCTCCTTGCGCCGTGGGGAGGACCATTGGACGGGGCGTGAGGCACGTGAGGTCCTGTTGCACCTGGTCATCCAAGCGTGGTTGAAGTTTACTCACGCCTCGCTTGACTAGTTGGACCGCGTCGGATTTTATTTTCTGGGCACGTTTCTCATATGATAGGTGGGATCTGCAAAGTAAAGGTTTACAGATGCGAAGAGGGGAGGCTCTTTTTTTTTTCACATCCGAGTTAGATCCCGTCACTCGGAAACGGGGGTCTATAGGTCTAGGAGCACTCTTTCGAACTCTCCGTAGTTACATTAACTCGAGACGACAAGATGAATATTCTGCGTATTGAACATATCGCAGAGCACGTGAACAGTCATGGTCCAATGTCCTGTCACAGCCGCAAAAATGGGAGTGCCCCTTTTTGCGGTTTCCTTTGGCCTGGCATTGGCGGGATTGTACGGGCTTCTCCTTATAGCTTGCTGAATTCAAGCCCCCAAGCGCCATCTCTTGGAGTCGACCAGTAATAGCATCACGATATATGTCTCAAATATCCAGCAGCCTTCGGGCTAGCTGAAGTGTCCTGGATCAACGTTTATATCTTTACGGGCAGCAAGAAGAGTCACGAAGTGGCTTTTTTGTTGCGAATTACGTCCTCGTGATCTGTAGTAGATGATCGTGCCGTCCGAGAACTGCACATAAATCATTACGATCAAATGTACTTGGTGTGCTCTCGAATCATCACATGTTCTACATGTACCTACTGCTGGGGCCCCTTCGGTCTACGTGCTCACCGTGATAGTCATGCAATATTCACCAAGCGATGCTCCCCCGGTTCCCGAACCTTTTGTTTCCGTCTGAATCGTGTGGCAACCAACAAACGCAAACCGTACGCCGACAGCCAATTCAAAACCCTAAAGCACATGGGTTCAGCCACAATGTCAACAATAGAATCAGACCTTACGAGAATTGAAGAGTTTTTCGCGATGTGACTCTAGACGTCGTCACCAACCAGTCGAGAAGAACCTGATCCTCAGGTTAACTTCCTCTACGATTTTTGTATCATCATATATATTTATCCTCGCTCAGAGCCTCCTCTTTGCCTCGAATCCATATTCTCTACCATCGATACCATTCGATCCTCACAGCCAACCAGGCTTCATTATTCATCACGAGCATTACGTCCCATTTGTTTCATTTGTCCTCGTCATCGTCATAAACCACCAGCTCATCACGAGCGAACGAATCCTACAGGTCACGTTTCCAATGCAGTTCATCATCCCGTTCTTTCGTCAGGCGAGCCCGCACAACAGGGGCAAGAACGTCGAGAGGCCATCCGAGGCTATCAATTCTGGGCCGCTGGGCAACCCGAGAAGGGGGAGCGACGAAATGAGCGATAAATCAACTGATGATACGAGTCGGGAGCTGCCCGATGCCGGCAACCCATCGAGGTCTGATGCCTCCAGCAACTTGGCCGGCCCAGGAAGCTCCGAAGGCTCAGGGATAGCCGGGGGTTCAGGCGGTCCTGGTAACTCAACCAACTCGAGTTCCAGAAACTCCGAGCCCAGCAACTCCATCCCCAGGACCGTGATCCGCAGCAACTTGCCTCCCGGGAGCTTGAGTGGCACAGGGACTTCGAGGAGTTTTGGAAGTCGCGGCAACCCGGGCGCCTTGGCCAACCGCCCCGTCATCCTCCGCAACCCAACGACCCCGAACACCCCGGAACCCGTCACCAGGCTGAGCCTCTGGAGCGTCGCCCCGCTGGTCGGCTCGCTCATCCTCCTCGCCTCCGTCTGCTCCTCCACGCTCCTCGGGCTCTTCTTCGTCCTGTACGAGGCGCCCTCCTGCGCCTCCATCGGCGTCCTCAGCGTCTTCTTCTACCTCGCCCACACCGCCTTCCTCGCCGCTTTCACCTTCCACCCCTGCATCCGCCCGGAGCCCGAGGGGCCCGGGCGCACGGTGTTCTTCTACTTCTTCTCCTGGTTCGCCGTCCAGACCGTCGGCTTCGCCTGCGTCGACTTCCTCTGGGACCGCGCCTGGCCCGACTACATGAAGAGGCTCTGCGTGGCCTGGATGCTGCTTAGCCTCGCGTCCGTCGGGCTATGGACTTTTGCGCTCATCTTCCTCATCGGAAGGCGCGGACGCGGGCGAAACGGGTCCAAGTGGTCTGGGAGGAGGGCCGGCGGGTGGGATATCGAGCTGGCGCGCGGGTACGGGCCGAGGGCGCCGGCGCGGTTGAGGCAGCAGATGCCGCCGCCTTGGTGTCCGCGCATCGAGTCCCGCGGGCCGCCCCCGGCGTATACTCCGTCTGGATCCGGCACCACCGAATCCCGGGGATGAACTCCTCGGTTCGTATTAGACACGCACACTTAGTTCAGCTATTGAACGACTTAACCCAAGCCTTGACCCAGGGCACCTTACGATAACACGATATGGGAAATTGCAATGGAGGACTGGAACTCATGGGTGGTAGAATGGCGTTCGCGGATACCCGCAAAAGTAGTAAGCTTAATAGTTGTCGAGAATAAAAACGGCGCGAAAACCCCCAAACAAAAAAGGTCAAGTAAGTGATTCCCCTGTCCTTTCCTTGAAATCTCTATCCCTCTCCCTCCGTTGCCTTACTCCATCACGTCCTTCAATCCCTATCCCACCTCCTTCCTTCCCTCATCTCCATCAACTTAATGAGAGCCCCTGTTGGCAAATGTAGTAACTGAGATGTGATATCCGTCATATTCAGCCTTGGAGGATTAACAATAAGCTCCCACACAACTCAGAACTATGTATCAAAGACTGATGGACACTCATATAGTCGTCCCCGCACTATAGTCTCTGACTCATGGGTGCCATGGGGGTTAGCCTCTTATACGTGTGTTGTCGGCCTCTGAGTCCGAGAGACACGACTCAAAAGTCTCGGGCACAAAACTTCTGACAACCCCTTGTAACTCCAACTGTCTCGGAACCTTGGAAGCATTTCATGGACACTGGCTTTCACTAGCTGTTTTTCACTTCAGTTGTAACGGCTCTTGTAGTGGCTTTCAATGTACAACCCGGTGGTACCCCCTCATGTTCCCAACGTTCGCAAATAGCTGGACAGCGAGATTCTGATTGCTGGGATTGTTCTCTTTTGCTGTCTCAATCTCAGAGTATTCTCCATATTCCAGAAAAGCTCCCCCATAAGTTAAACCTCTCCCTCGGCGCACTCGTGGACCCCCGCCACAGCATCTGCTCGCGCTCAGTTGCAGCAGACATGCTGACACACCCTCTGTATTCCCAAACTCCGCATTAGCGGCTAGTTCTTCTATGCATATTGATGTTCTTGACGTCGTCGACGTACCTTTCCGTTCTGGGGAGGCAGGATCGTGGCAGTCCCTGACTTCTTGAATCCTCTACCCTGGCAAAAGGAGTCCAGCCGAGCCTGTATGCCCTCGCAGGTGCAGCTTGCTGATACCGGGTCGCAGATGGTGAATCGCTCCGTTCCGCAGCTTTGGCTCACGGCAACACCGGCGACGGCCAGAAGTTGAAGGAGGGTTGAAGACAGACGCATGTTTACTTATTATAACTTTGGATCTGTACCGGCAGATTTTGGAGAAAAGTTAGAGTCGTGAAAGAATTGTGGTGAGCTGAATCGAAGATGGATGTTGGAAACGAGTGAGATCTTGTCGAGATTATATACTAGTCTCGAAGTTGCTATGTAATGTCGAAGTTGATATTGGTTACCATCCATCAGTCGGGTAAGGAGAGTTTCATACAGGCTATTTACGGATTCGATTCCACGCGGCCACCAAGGCGCAGCGGACATCGTCTCACCTTCCAGGGCAGACACGCACCCAGGATCGCCAGTGCATCGCCTGTCGTCTGAGGACTGGGTTTTAAGGTTAGCCGGCCAGCACGTCCGAAACACCGTCCCAGAGACGAGGTTCTGGAATGTCATGTTCATCTGAAGGAATATTCTGTCAAGGTCCCTTGTTGACAAGGAAGTCCTGCGGTATCACGACTCAGTCCTCAGTATATTCCATAAGGCTTTTTCGGGCTTTCAGTCCGCGCGTTTCTGCCCCTTGTCTCCTCGGTCCTCGATGACCATGAAGAAAAGGCCCGGTTGATGCTCCGCCCCTCCCATACTCGGCAAGTAAGCATCTCTCAATCTCACAGCTGAGTTCTGAGCCGGTTGACGGGCGAGAAATCTGGAATGACACAGAAAAGCCGACGATGTCCACACACATCTGGCATCATGTGGTTTTCCATCTCAGCCTCTCCAATCTACCGTCCGCACCGTCACCAATGACTGTCTTCTTTTCTATGGGCCACTATTTTCCTCCGCCGTTCCGGCCGAAGAACACATGTCACAAGGGCTTGGCTAGGAGTTACACCAACCAGACTCACTTCCATGACGTGCAGCTTCAGTCCCCGAAACCTCTTCTTTAATTTCCAGAGACGCGGTAAGCTTGTTTACATCTCAAAATAAGTACAATGAGGTTTGTTGCCGTCGCGAGGCTCAGCCTGGTTACCGGCCACCTTGGACTCAACAACCTACCTCTCCAGTAACATAGTATAACTTGAGAGGAGAGGAATCAAGAGCAAACAAGCGCCGTCATCGAGCACATATGTCTCCCATAGATGGAGCTCTATAACGTAGCAGCTTCTGCCATAGTAGGTATGGACATGTGACGGAGGTACGGACGTCGGTTCACGTCGGCCCGCGCCAGAAGCTTCCAGGGCGCAACTTCGGGGCCCGCCCCAGCTGTCGTTGAGTGGACCATAAGTGGTATGATTCTGCAGCCTCATTCAGATAATGGTTTTCAGTCGCAAGCGCTGTTGATTCTGAGAAGCATCTACCCGATAATCAGGAGATGTCGCCTTGGGAAAGGATGTTGAGTAAGGGGTTCGCTGTTACGGAGCGTGCCAAAACCTAACACCAAGAGCCAGACAAGAGACGTGCATATTGCATTCGTCAAATTCCTATCTTATTAAGACCGCGCTACTTCAAAACTATCAAAAACGGCGGGTAACTGCCGATATCTTAGGTCATCAAACTCCGCCTCGGAGATGTACTCCCGCGTGTTCAGCGTCAACGCCCAGTCGACCTCCTCCATGCTCGTCGCGAACGTCCGCGCGCCGACCACCGTGCCGCTCCTCTCGGACCACGGCGCCCGCGGGCCGGTTCCGACGACGGCGTGGCTGCCGATGAACTTGGCGATCGTGCTCGCGCTAGCGGCGAGCGAGAACCCGGCCATGCACTCCTCCTTAATCGCGCCGTCGCCGCCGTACGGCCCCGGGACGAGGCGGTTTGAGTCCGGGACCACGGGATCGTAGCCGGTCCACTTACTCTCCTGCACGATGCGATCGTCGACGTGCTTGGAGCCGTCCGTCTCGTACAGCCGGACGTCGAGGTCGCCGATGATGTTCTCGCGGAGGAAGTCGAGGTACGGCGTGCCGGTGACGTTGCTCACGACGTAGCCCGCCAGCATGGTGCCGTAGTTGGAGTAGGCGTAGCTCTGGCCGGGATCGTAGTCGAGCGTCTTGCCGACCTGGTACTCGATGACGTCGCGCAGAGTCGCGGCGCGGGTGCCGTTGAACATCGCGAAGGCGATCTCGCGGAACAGGAAGCCCGGGTCGCCCGATATGCTCCGGTCGTACCCGGCGGAGTGTCTCAGGAGGTGTTCGACGGTGATGTCGTTGGCGCGAGGGTCGGTTGGCTTGTATCCGAGGAGCGGGTAGACGAGCGTGGAGTAGTTGAGCTTGCCGGCGTCTACGAGATGGGCAACGGCGGCGTGGACGAAGATCTTACTTACGCTGGCGAGGAGGAAGACGTCGTCTGGCTGTACAACGGCGCGGTTCGCCTCTGCCCAGGTGTAGCTGCGCTCCGCAATAGTGCTGCCGTTCAGAGCGACGGCAACCTGGGCCTGTCGCACGCCGTTCTTGCGCATCCAGGCTTGCATCGTTGAGTCGAAGGCCGAGGACGCGGCGTCGTTGTCCTTGAAGCCGGTGACCGAGCCCGTCGCGGCCCACTTCCGGGACTCGGGGACGTCGGTCTCGGCGAAGATGACGGTGAAGCGGACATCGGATCCGGAGGCGCCGCCGTGGAGGTCGACCGGGTGCATGCCCTTCGCCTTGTGGGCTTCGATCTGAGTCGAGAGATCACCGGCAGTGAGCCCGTCGAAAGCCGCCCACTTGCCGACCTCGGTGTCGACGAACTGCGGCGTGATAACGTGGTCGTCGGAGAGGAATAGGCGAGACGGCCGCCAGAAACGCTTGGCCAGCTCGGAGGAGTAGACCTCCGCGTAGTCGATGGAGTAGTTTGTGGTATAAAAGATGCTAGACAGCTGGTTTCCGACGTTCTCGTGGGCCAGGATGCAGTATCGCCGGTCCCCCGGCGTGCCGTACATGCGGAAGCCCCTAACGATTGTGTTGACACCGCCGGTGGTGTTGTCGAAGGCGTAAGGGCTGGTCATTCCACACTCCTGGAACCAGCTGGTGATGTTGGCCTTCTCCATGACGCCAGCAAACACGGCGCTGCCGGCCGGTCCAGTGGCGGAGACGTGCGTCGAGACGTAGCCCCGCGTCTTCCACAGGTCAAGCCATGAGTTGTAAGTCGTCTCGTCCGCATCGTAGATAACTTCGAACGGGTTTCCGTCGCGTCTCGCCCAGACAGCAGCGTAGTTCGCGTTGGGAGCGGTGCCATAGGCGCTCAGGGAGACCACGCGGTATCCGTCCGCGGTCAGCGTCTTGACCTTGTCACCGTGTGCAGCGCCGTCGAGGTTGAAGTACGTCTGGATGTCTGCCGAGCTGTCGTTGGCGAAACGACGTTCCGTGGGAATAGCGAGGGAAACGGAGCATATCGAGAGACAGGAGGTCAGGAGACCAAGAAGCGAGTGAGGGTACATGTCGAACGATAGAAAGCCGCCCAAAGGCGAGGAAGGCGGTTTGTCGACGGGAGTTGAGCAACGCTGCTGAACCCTCCATCAACTCTCATCGTCGGCGGTCTTCAGGTGGTCTTATTTACGATCACGACAACCCACATGATCCCTATTATTAGAGTGTCAATTTGGCTCCTGGCGACCATGCCACGATACGAGATGAACCCTTCCATGCACCCCACAACGCGCCGCTCGGCAAACGGTGGTCGCAACCTTGACCCCGGTCTAAATGCCCTAGCACGGCCGGGTACAGCCGCCAGTTTGGGGAATACTCGCCTTCTGGAAAGACTCATCTATGATTTTGGCTCGCGGCCCTCGGGTCGATCCCCCTTCGGCCGGGGCCCGAGGGATGCAGCACGGCGTGCCCGCTTCTTCGGAGAGCCCTAGGGCGTGATCGTGACGAAAAGCGTGGTCTTGGCCGACGATCCGCGTGTGCGATCCTGCCACCGGCCGACTTTGAATACGAGCGAGTTGATCCGCTCTACATCGGCTCTTCCCGGCGTTCTCGGCCTGTTCCTTGCGGTAAACTGGATGTCGCCGTGTTCGAATGACTGTGCGGGTTGTTTCTGGACCCTGGTTGACAACCAGTCCAAGAGCGCATATAAACACAACACACGCTGAACCTCTCTTAACTTACAATCAAGCTCAACCATGTGTTCCAGGGGCCTTGCCTATCTGTAGGCTAAAAGCTGTGCAGTTGTTTCCACTGCCAAGCGCAACCAAATTCAACTTGCCATTGGGGAAAGTGCATCCTGCAAAAGGCACAGCAGCAGCTTCCGGTGCTGCTGACAAAAGTGAAGGTCCATCCAGGATTCGAACCTGGGCTTACGGAATGTTCCAACTTCTTGAAGCAGTCAGAATCCGACGTCCTAACCAACTAGACTAATAGACCGAAGAGGCTGTCCCGATGAAGGGAAAGGTCCATCCAGGATTCGAACCTGGGCTTACGGAAGAGATGGTATGCCGAAGCATCATCAGAATCCGACGTCCTAACCAACTAGACTAATAGACCGTGCTAAGCGGGGTGAACCGTTACTTGTTGTGGATGCCGGTTGCCGGATTTCAGAATATGAGGCGCGAGGGTTTGGTGGGAGGAGTTTTCGTGACAAACCCTGGGTGGGGACTGTGGACCGAGTTGTTGGGATCGGGGGTCGCCGAACATAATGGGGCTATCCCGGCCAAGTTCAGGCGACGGAACTTGTCATCCTGATTGCGGACCTTGGAATTTGTTCATCTTCTTGGAGGAAAGTTTCCTGGGTCAAATGGTGCAGTTTTGGATTCGTCGCGATCACATGAGATCTGGCCGAGTCACTCGTAAGCGCTGCCCAAAGCTAACTTGAGTTTGGGAAGTCGACACCGCAAATGCTTACTGTCCAGGACGGATGACTCTTGAAACGTAGTCGAGGGTGTGCTGGTCGAGGGTGGCGCTAGAGTTGATGCACTCATTTAGTGTCTTTCATTGAGTTTCCGATGCCACAATAGTGGTAACTGGATTATCTCTCGTGATGTGACTCCAGTAAGACTATTGCAAAAGCTACACCGCTCTGATTAACTCGCAGGTAAGACTGCCGGCATGCACTGGCCTTCCCTATCCAATCCAGTATTCCACAGCCAAGCCAGTTACCATGATCACCCCAGTAAACAAGAAGCCGCGGGAGAACGTGTCCCAACAACTAGCCCTGTCGCTCAGATCAACTTTAGCAATCGACAACCCGACCCCAAGCATGGCCCCGAGAACGGTCACGATGTAGTACGCAGGACCCATTCCCGCGCGGCTCCCAGATGCAATCAGACACGAAACCATGGCCAGCGACCAGAGCCACAACACAGGTTTCG
Organism: Colletotrichum musae; assembly: GCA_027406025.1. Classification (NCBI taxonomy): domain Eukaryota; kingdom Fungi; phylum Ascomycota; class Sordariomycetes; order Glomerellales; family Glomerellaceae; genus Colletotrichum; species Colletotrichum musae. The sequence continues at coordinate 6,478,747 of JANVYC010000001.1, read as the reverse complement.
CAAACCCCCGGATCTGGACCGCGGCGCTCTTCACCCCGACCCTTAGGTCGTCTTTGAGGTCTATGTGAGCGTATAGCGTGTCGAAAATCAAGACCCAGGTCACCGACGCAAGCAGCAGACCAACGACCGACGAATCGGCCCAAGGTCGCGAGAGGCCCGCACCGGCGCTGCCGACCATCACACCCCACGCGAGGCAGAACCCCAGCACCAGCTGCGGCAGGTTGATGTGCCGCTTAGTAAAGGGGTAATACGCGGTCGCGACGACGTTCGGTATCTCTGCGAGACATGCGCCGCGGGGCAGGAGGAGGAGGAACAAGAAGGTCCCGAGAAGTTGTGTAGCCGCGAAGATGGCAGCGGCACGGCGAGTGATAGCGCCCCGGGGGATCGGTCGCTTCCGCGTGCGCTCGATCTGGGCGTCTATGGGGGCGTCAATAAGGTCGTTCCAGGCGTGGCCGGCGTTGCTGTAGAAGAAGGAGACGCATAGCAGCACCAGGCTCGACCGGAGGACTTCGGCGGGGGGCAGCCCGAGAATTCGTGCAGCATAGAGAAGGCCAAAGAGGTGAGGGAAGTAGATGATGGTCAAAGCCACTGGTGGGATCACCCTCGACAACTGGGTGAATGGGATCCAGGACGCGGGGAGGAGGCCACTCAGGCCGCCCACATGACTCCCCTCATCCCATGTAGCCCTGATGGATGTTAGGACTTCGTCTGATAAAACATAGTGTCTCTCTCTTCGTACTCGTCCTAGGTAAGAAGAGCGATGCTGGAGAGAGCTGAACGTTGATGGATGGAAAACCAGGCTTGTACTTACGCCTTTTTCTCTGGCTCAGGATGTTCTTTCATCGACTCAGTTTCGGTCCTCTTATGGCCTTGAGCATTTATTTTGCAAGTTCTTGCTCGTGGGGGTGAGAAGAGAGATGCTGATAGAGAGGATAGTGGCCCCGGAGAGCCAGCTGCTTATAAGTCTTTCTGTCTACCCTTGGACGTAGTCAGACACGAAACCTGGTACATATTTCATCAACAACAGAGTCAAGAAGATAGGACCTTTCCTCTTCTGTAACAATGGATCTGTCTACGTCCACTCACGTTGCGCATTGAAAGTTCTCCCTGCCATCTTCTCACATTCCAGTCACCATCCCCTCGGTGCATTTTTGGATACTTGGCGCCCAGCAAACTGCAAGTATGTCTTCAATAGTGGCCACCCTATCTTACTGTACATGATGAATCCGGCTGTTGCTGCGTGTGTAGGGTTGCAATTTCCACGTTTTGGTCTGTCACTAGTCTGATAATCGATGTGTCGGCCGCCAAAATCATAGACTAATTAGTAATTCCTGACGTGCATGACAACAATCTTTCCACCCCAAACACCATAAGTTCCTAAAAGGGCAACTGGAAGTCACCTGTGTCCCCGCTTCACTGTGTCTTCTGTCTGACAAGCCGATCAAATTGCGTTTTAGGGTCCGGAGCGGATGAGTGCTCTTCAGTCGGCCAAACCTTCATTATCCCGGTTGAGACACGAATTCGTCTGTTTTCCTGGATGATTGACCCATCACTTACAGTACTTCGCCATCCTCGGGCTGTCTCCGACTTCTGCGCAGGCAGCATCAACCGCAAGATTATACTGCATGATGGCGTAGCCTCCCGACAGCGCACCGGTGGCCGTGCTGAGGAGCGCGAAGATAAAGGCGAAGACGGCAATGACGAGGGCGAGGTGCTTCTCCCTGTTTCTCTGATCGAAGAGAGGCTGCCACCAGCCGTCTGGCGAGCTGTTGTACAGGGTATGGATGTACTTGAGCCTGTCGGTGAAGAACTGGAACTGCAGATGCTCCGGCGCCTGAGCCCTGTCGACGAACTTCCAGGCGCGCTTCGCTTGTTCCCCTTTCTCTCTTCTGACCTTGCTCCGGATGAGATGCCTCGTTCCCCTCGACTCCTTGAACATCAGGCTGAGCACGCCGGAAACGTCGGCCGATAGTCCGTCTGGGAGTGGGTGCTGATAATCGTCCGCGGGTTCCTGTTCCAAGTAGACCAGTGCGGACCAGTCGATAAAGACTTCCAGAGTGGGTTTGCCTCCATCCAGAGGGTCTCTGTCGTATCTCAGATGGTTGTTCACGTAAAGGGTTCTGACGATCCGGACAGGGTAAAACCTCTGGAGGTCGGAGGCAGAAAGATCATCGCCTGGAAAGAAAACGTTGTTTGTTCTTTGGAGTACTTGATTGATATTATCGACCAGATCTAGGGCTTGGCTCCAAGGGAAGTCGTAAGGGTTGTCGTCTTTCCGGTTGGACACCAGGTATCGGCCGGGGACTTCGATATGAATCCAAATATCAAAAGTGACCTCGAGCACTTTGGCAAGGCCGGAATACCCTGAGTTATCCATGGTCGTCTTGAGTTCGTCGGTACGTTGGATTTCGGAAAGTACGCCGTCCCAACGCTTTCCCAGACACCCGCGTAGAAAGCTGATAAACAAGTTTATGCACCTGATGTTGCCCTCGATCACTGCATCAGTCAGCCGCCCATTGATTTCGTACGTTGCATGTTCGTCGATCTTTTGGAACATGAGATCGTAGCAAAGCTTGTCTTCGAAATCGTTTAGCCACCTCCCGAACACAGTCCCAAAAACCGAGTGCTTTTGTTCCAGGGTGACGTGTGGCTCGGTTGCGGGAGCTGCTCGAGTGGTCCCGGCCTCCAGGTTGACTGGCGTAGTCATCCCGGGATGCGCCTATGGGATTCAACGATGGATTGTATATAGAAAACTTGCTAGTTAAGCGATACAGTCTGTTTAGCGATACGTCGAGCGAGAGAGAGCGGGGAGAAAGGGGGCGGGGTTTAAATAGAGCTTACGCGACTGTGGGAATAACCACATCGGAGTCAGCCACCCATAGCTAATAATAGTATAGCAGAGCACGGACCTAGCTCCACTATTATATAAGTATCTCAAGTCCCTTACTAAAAGGGCTCTAAATCTATCTATCTTTAACCTCAATTACTACCCCCTACGTTTTATAATTAATTACTATTTATTTACCCTATATAAACTAATACTAATTAGTAGTTAACGTATACAGTCACTACTATTTTACAACTATAAATTAACAAAGTTTTATTTAAAAAAGACATTATCACAAACGTAGTTAGCCTAAAGTTAACTAATTACTTACTAATAAATAATGTTAATATACTAAGCCCTTATTTAATAACTAAATAAACTTAAAGCCATTTTACTAAAAAAAGTATTTATTACGTACTTAATCTATTAAAAAGATCTTTTTATAACCTTATAAAACTACAATTTACTCCTTTAGACTATTATATTAACCCTTAAAGACCCCTTAAGCCCTCCTATAACTTCTAAAGCTATCTTAATACTCCCTCCCCTTCTCCTACTATATAACTATAGAGTTTTCCCTTAAAAAGCCCTAAGGCTAAGCTATACCCTATAACAGTACCTAAAAATAAATCAGAAATATCACTAGTTATTTAAAATACTAGTAATACACACTGTACTTTAAAAAAATTATAAAACCACTAAAATATCCTAACTACTAACTAAAGACCCTAATATATTAAAAATTACTAATAGTAATTTATTATATAAGTAAATATACCCCTAAAACCATAGTTTAAAAAAAACACTTATATTTAAAGTGTTATTAGCTTAATAATCCCTTATTAAAAGTCTCTTTAATAACAAAATCCCTAATATAAAAACAATCTTTAATAACATATAGTATTAATTAGTAACTTATAATAAAAAAAGTACTTAAGTAATTATAATAAACCTCTACTAAACTACAGCTAGTCCACAGCACAAAAACCAAACAGAAAAACACCTCTAACTATACACCCTATACATTATAAAAAGCCTCTTCTTTATCCCTTATCTCTATCCCCTATCACTATCGTCTTATCCCCCCTAACTAATACTAAATAATAAAATATAATTACTTAACAACCGTTAATATTATTATTAATTAACTATAAAAACTTAACCAATTTCTAACTACAACTAGCGTCTTACTATATTTACCACTAGTACACAACGTACTAATAAGTCTACTATTATAGTTAGGTTTCTAAATTTAAATTTAGTATATAGAAATTCTATTTTATACTCCTAATTTACTTATAGGTACTAAAAAATAAAAGGATCCCTCTTACCTAAATCACTTAAACCCTACCTATAATACCTTAAAGGTATTATAATACTCTAAAGTAAAGTAAAATATTACAGTTCAACTATAATAGTAACAAAAATCCATAACAAAAATAACAAAAATATTAATTAACATCAATATTATTTAAAAACCTCTTCTCTATCTATTATCCCTATCGTCTATTACCCTCACTAGATTCTCACCACTAAACAATAAAAAGGTAATAACAATATCCTCAGTATTATAAGGACTCTAAAAGACTCCCCTTAAGTAACCCTAACCACACTATTAGTTAATACAGCTATAAACAAAAAAACTCTTAAAAAAGTAGCTATAGTTATAAATAAAAACTAAAGAGATTTATAATATTTTTATAATATTAGTCCTAAAAACTAACTAGGACTTATTACTATTAAAATTAATAAATTAATTAAAGCCTACTACTATTACTAGCAGAACTAATAAACCTATAAATACCCTTGTCCTAGTACTCTTAACTATTACTTTTTAAACTATTAATATATTAATTTAGGGCCCTTAGTATAATATAAACCTAGTAATAAAGCCTAGAACTAAGAAACTTATAACAGCCGCGGCCTACTATATTAACAACTATATAACTAATAACATTATTAATATAAAGCTATATAACTACTTTTACTTTAATTTTACTAAATAAACTATTAACGTATTTAAACGTATAAATAAAAACGTTTAATACTATATTAAAAACTTCCTTATATACTACAGTATTTATATTAATTACGCATTAACTAGTAAATACTTCCTATATAAAATCTACGCCCTACTAACGTTTAATAAGTTCCCTATATAGTTTAAAAATTAAATTAATACTATAATATAATAAAATTACGTATTTAGGACCCTTATAAAGTACCCTAGGTTTATTAATAAAATTTTAGCCTATAACTTATAAATCTTAATACAGAAGAATTATAGCTTTATAGAGTTTTAGCTTTGTAAAACCCTAAAAACTCCTAGAAATCTATAACCCCCTTTACTACTACCCCTAAAACATAAATAGTACAAAACCCTATTATAAAATACCTATTAATATCCCTTAGTATAGTAATATTAATTTTACACTCCCCCTCCTTAACAACCTATTTTTAACTAACACTAAAATTACTATAATAATTATAAAAAAAACAACATTAACAATTACAGCTTTACTCTAAATAACTCTCTACTAACAAAAGCACTTACTAACCTCGTAAAACTATATAATAACCATATAAAGTATAGTAGTAGTTAATTTAATATCCTTACTACAAAAATTAAAATATTCTATTAATAGTATTAACTTATAAGTATTAATTAAATATAGTATACTATAGCTATATCAATTATACTCAAAAATTAAGCCCTAATATTCTATTTTTAGTATCTCTATAACTCTATAAAACCTTTTAATTAAAATACTATAATTAAAAGGCTTTAAAAATACTTTAAAACTAAAGAGATACATTAATAATACCTCTTTAAGTAGTAATAAGTTTTTTTTACCTATATAATCTATAAAAACCCTATAAAGTTAAAGCTTAAGTTACTTAACCTACTAATTAATTAACTAATAAATATCTAGCTTATACTATTAAGTAAATTATAAACTAAAAAGGCCCTTTATAATTAACTTATTAATATATACTAAAGAGTTAAAGAATATAACTTCTACTTCTTTAACCTAACTAAGAGCCTTACTGGGATTATTGTATAATTAAAAAACTTAATTAGTACTTTTAAATTAACTAAAAAAATACTATAATACTTAACTAAAACTATAGAACTGTATAGTACCTATATTATTAATTAAATGTATAACTATAATAATAAAAGCTAACTAAAGTAAAGAAGGTTATAAAGATTATAGTAATAAAGACTATAAAGTAGAAATTACTATCCCTAGCGTCTTACTAGCTTAGTAAATAATAAAAAGTACTATATTTATAACAAACCTAACTACTACTTATAGAAATATTCTACTAAAAATTAAAACAAAACTTATAACTACTATTGTAAAGTTAATTACTTCTAAAACGTTATAATAGTATCCTTTTAATAATTCTTTATAAAGTATAAAAGTAATAAGACTTTTAATAACGCCTAGGAAATTAATAATAACCCTATAAATAAATACCTCCTAAACAACAAGAACAGTAGTACTACAGTAACCTAACTAACTATATTTATAACTATATACTTTATATTAAAATAAATTAATAGCCCTAAAATAATTATAGCCCTTATAAAGTAAGTAATAGTTTATACTATAATAACAAAAGACCTAAACTATATAAAATCTATACTATATACCTATAATAACTAATATTCTAAGGCTATTTTTTAAAGTATTATACTAAATACTAGAGTAGTAGAGTTTTTTATAGTAGACTATAGTTAATATATAGTTCTTAAAAAAACAATCTTTCCTAACTTTAAACTTAATACTATAAGTACTAGTAGTATTTTAATTTACTTTAATACTAATAATAGTATTAAATCCCTTAAATTAATTAAAATCCCCTTACTGTTTAAAAATATTATTTTCCACATTATACCTACTAATACACTATTCCTACTATACTTCTAAAATATAAACCACCTAGACATTATATTTAATAATATTAATAATATTCTATATAAAAGAGATATTACTATACTAATTATTTAATAATAGGAGTATAAATAACTACTATTTAACTATAAATAAATAATAATATACTACCACTTTACTACTATTAAACTCTAACGCCTCTATTACTAGTTTAAACACCCATCTATTATAAAACTCTATAACCTCTTTAAAAAAACTAACTATTAATTAAATATTTAAGTATTAAAGACCCTAATAAAAATATACTACTATTACTAACTCTATAGTATAGTACTTTTAAAATTCTAATTTATACTATAAAATAAATATAACTTTAACTATAAAGTTATTATAGATATTATATACCTTAATAATAAGCTAGTCGTCCACCTTATTAATACTATAACTAAATTTACTACTATAAGGTTCTTTAAAAATATATTTACTAAAGTAGTATAAAAAAGTATTTATACTATATAAATTAACGTTTATTAAAAACCTCCTAACTTCTTAATAATAAATATAACTATAATATTTAAAACTACTAAGTTTAAGGAATATACTAAAAAGTAAAAAATCACCCTTAAAATTGTACTAATTAAAGCCCACTACTTTATTAGTAAAATTAAAAAATACCACACTATTTTAAAACGAATTTACTAAATCTACTATATTAAAAACCTACTTATACTACCTAAAATTATACTCTAAGTCTATATTAAAAATATTAACAATACTATAGGCCCTAATAGCCTTATACTAACCCTCCTTATTTTTAAAGTATACCTATAAATTAATAACTTATCTCTACTAGCTCTAAATATTACTAAACGCACTTAAGTAATTAAAAGGGCCACTAAGGAGATTTAGTGTATTTATATAAAATATAAAGTTAATAATACCCTTAATATATATAACGGACTAAGGACGTTTAAAATACTAAAACTCCCTCTTTAATTAATAATTAAAGTATAGTATAAAAAAAGTAGTTAGTAAAGCCCTTACTAATTAATTTTAATAAATAGTAAAGAGTATATACTTACCCTCCTATAAGGCCCTTGATCCTTTTAATTAATATCTATTAAACTCTACTATAAAAATATTAATAATATAAACCTAAAAATTCCTTTTCTTCTAAAAAACCTAATAACTATAAAGAACAAAACTAAAGATATAGCTAAACTTAAAAACAAAACTAAAAAAATCCTTAATAAAATCGTTATTAATATAAACCCTTTTTTTATTAAAAGCCCAGTACCAATAAAAGCCCTAAAACAACAACAAGGCCAACCTTAAAAGACCCTAGCTACCACGTTTATCTTAGCCAAAAAAGAAGCCAATTTTGCTCTTACTATTAAATTAAGAAAATAGGGGATTATTACTACCCTAAAAGAGCCGTTTTAAAGGTTAACTAAAGAAGAGATTTCAGCCCTACAAAACCGCAGGGTCTTCAACATCGTCCCATTTAACCCCAAGGTCCATAGTGGATTTAGAAGGTTTAAATCTTATATTATTAATAAAATTAAAGTAAAAACAATAAATTAACCCTATAAAAAGTCCTACCTCGTTATATAAAACTACACTAATAATAAAAAAGTAGTAATTTTAATATAGTCCCCTACTATTTAATAAGCTAGTTAATAATTAATCCTAGTACTAACTCTAACCCTTATAGAGATTGGAATAAAGTTATAGCTCTAAAATATAATATAAGTATATATATAATTAGAGATACAATTAAACTAAATAATCCTTATATATCTCCTAATTTAAATCTACAACTAATACTTAAAAAACTTTATTATAATTATTAAAAGGCTACTTTATAGTATTATAAAAGTTAAAATATACTAATAAGTAATATATTATAAGTATTATAAAAAAAAGCTTAAAATAAGTACTTTAATATATAACTTATACTTACTAATATTATTAATTAATAACTTAAACTTTACCCTAGTTAAAATATAAATAGATAATACCCTTAGTCTTTTAATAAACGATTTTTTAACTTATAAAACCTTAGAACTTAAAAAAGTAAACCTTATAGCTAAAGTAAAGACCTTTCTAACCCTAGAAAAGCCACTAATATTTAATAGTAGTATCCTAATACTTAAAAGGGACTCCCTTATTTTCTACTAAAAGGGCTAGAGTAAAAGACTTGTAATTATTAAGCTTAATAAGGATTAAAAAACTTAATATATTTAATAACGCACCTAAGGAGTATATATTGTATTAATTTACTAACCCAAAGTATCGTACAACCTCTTTATAGTAGCTTAATACTAAAAACTTATAAAAAAAGATATTACTACTCTTAATAAGTAACTCTACTAGTAAATTAATAACTAGTAGTAAGGATTAAAATATATCCCCTTTAACTTTAAAAAGAGTAAGTTATTTATTTTTATAAATAAATTGTTTATTAATAATACTAACTTATTGTTATAACTAGGATTTATTATTGTCTTTATAAAAAATTAATTTATTAGTAATAATATATTTAAAATCTATAGTAATATTGTTTACTATAGTTTTATAAAAAGTAAATAAGTTATATAAAGTATCCTAGTATTAAAGATCTATACTATAACTACTAGTATTAATATAGTTTACGCTATTGTAATAACTCTTAGGCTTGTTATAAATTACTTAAACCTTCCCTTAATTCTATTTATTATTTATACTAACTCCTATTTACTCTATAAGTACTTTATTAAACTAAATACTATTAAAGAAAAACGCTTAATAATAAATATTATAGTATTATAATAATTATATAAGTACTAAGAGCTTTAAAAAATATAATAAATTACTAAAAACAGTAATATTGCTAATAACTTTATAAAAACAAAACTAAACTATACCCTTAAGGGCTTTATCTTTATAAATAAAGCTATAATTAAAATAAAAAGTTAAGTAACAAAAAAAAGACAAAAAAAGGGTATTTAAGTAAAAAAAATCTATAAATCTAATAAAAGGACTAAGAGTACTAAAAAATATAAAGAAATAGTAGTTTATATAACTATAGCTGAACCTATAGCTAGAGCCCACAGCTCTATTAGAAATAAAGCTACTTAGCCCTAAAAAAACTAATTAAAGAGGGATTAATTAAAAAAACTTAAAAACGTCGTTTTTAAGTCTTTTTTAATAAACCCTTATTTTAAAAAAACGAATACCTAAAGTACCTATAATTAAAACCTTAAACTATAAAAAAAAAGACTATTAGTATAGGAATAACTATATTAGAGTCAGCTACTTGTAACTAACGGTGGTATAGTGGGGCACGGACCTAGCTTTACTATTATATAAGTATCTTAAGCCCCTTACTAAAAGGGCTCTAAATCTATCTATCTTTAACCTTAATTACTGCCCCCTATGTTTTATAATTAATTACTATTTATTTACTCTATATAAACCAATAGCGACTTTTCCTAATAAATAATAATTCGTAATTTGTCTAGAGCTAGGGCGCATCCAGGCTGCATCTACACATTTTAGGGGTCCTTTCTATAGGTGGTTAAAATGTATTTATAGGAGCAGGGTATTCCAATTAGAGAATTAGATGGCGGACCCGCCGACTCGCCCTTTTAATGCAGGACGCTTGTATGGCGTTGTGCGTTGGCTTTTATTAGGAGGAGAACGAGACGGGAGGGGCTTTTCTCATAAAGAAAACGCTATTAATTGTGCTTTTACCCAGACAGAGGCTTCCTTTTTAAGACAGAATCGGGCCGTTGAGTTCATACCTAATCAAGGCTACCACACTTAACTTATCGACTATATGAAGAAAATATGATGATAGTTTGGGTTGCCAGACTTCATACCAATGAGCCTGTTGTTGGCCGCCATAATAATCAATGCCAGGTAAGAGCTGAGCTTTGACACCTGAAAATATGGAAGACCTCGCTTGTAGATTTTGAACAACAAATGTATGTAATGTGAAGCCTGCCACACAAACAGGAACCACCAGCGATCCCGCCCAACGAGCTTATCTATATACAGTAAACACCACCACAACCACCTCAGCACCCGCTAGTCTTAACCCCAGTAGCAACACAAACCTTCCCATCAGGCCCCTTCCCGCTCATCTTCGGCTCGGCGCCGCTATCGTTCCCCTCAAAGATCTCGCACACGTCCGCGCCGCCGAGCACGCACGAGTTGGTAATCTGCGTCGTGTCGCCCAGGTTGCCGTTGACAGCGGACAGCACCTTGCCGCCGTCGAGCCGGATATTATCAAAGGTCGACTTGCGCGCCGACTGCGCCTTGCAGTTGCCGCAGCTGCGGTACAGCTTGCTGCAGTTCTTGCAGAAGAAGTTCTTGACGGCGAGCGTGCCGCCGCCGTTGTGCTGCAGCACCTTGTCCTCGGCGTTCTGCGCGCCGCCGCCGTTGACGTACGACGTGCCCGAGGTCTGCTTGAAGGTCATGGCGTCCTCGCAGACGTCCTGGAACCAGCTGTTTTGTGTTCATGTCAGCATCCTCTTTCGTTCGTGTGTCGACGTTCTGTGGGAGAAGCCGGGATGGACTTACACATTGTTGATGGTGCAGCTGCCTAGGCAGTGAATCCCCTCGCCGTTGTTAGGCCCGATGACCGCGTTACTTATCGTCGCGCCCTCCTCGAGGATGAACACGGCGTCCTTGTTCCCGCCCTCGCCCTGCCCCTTGCACGTGCTCGGGCTGCGGTCCCACAGCGCCATGCCGCCGTCGAACGACTGGCCCGCCGCGATCGTCTTGACGGCGCTCAGGTTCTGCGTGCCCTTGGGCGTCGGGAACGTCGTCTGCAGCTCCGTGTTGGCGCCGCCAGACCCACCGCCGGGCATGGTGCCGTTGGTCGCGGACCCGCCGCCGGAGCCGGAGTCGTCGCCTGCTCCGCTCCCGCCGGTGCTGGCCGGCAGCGCCGCGCTGACGCTCGCGGTGGCGTGCTTCCCCCCGCCGCTGCCGCTCTTGGGCTTCTTGCTTCCGGAGCTGGACTTGGGAGCCGGCGAGGCCAGGGCGGAGACCGAGAGGGCCAAGATCAGGATGTTTCGGAGAGACATGTTGGTTGTTGGTGGTGGAGCGGGAGCTTGGCCTAGGCAAGCTTTTGTGGAAACGGTGGAGAGGATTTTGTGGGAAAAGAAAAGAAGTAGATGAGATGATGGAACCAGTCTGTCAGTTGAGACGACCCAGTCGCTATGGATGAAGAAGAGTTGAGGAGTGAAGGCGAGATCTTGAAGCTGTTCGAAGCTGATGATGATGATAGAACCAAACTTTGAAAGGGAAGTCTATTCTCTTTTTATATCCAGATTTGCTCTTGAAATACACCACATACATACCCCTATATCCCCCTTGCCTGCAATACAAACCGAGAGAATAGAGGAAAACTCAATCGTATCTTGGCTCTAGCTGACAACCCACGACACCAACCTCCGGCCCGAGCTCGAATGGATCTAGCTCTCGTATCTCCATCAAACATGCTCTCCAGAGTGAGTAGAGACCAAAAGTCTCCATAACGACATCTATCCAAGAACAACGGCCTGCTTCAGCTAAACCACTGTCCCCATCAGCAGTCGTCCGAAACCACCAGACCAAGCTTTTCTGACAGCTCCCCTAGTCCCACTGATCCTACCTCAACCGCCGTGGCTCATTCAGATGATCCACCGAGAAGGAAATAAAGTAGTCAGCTAAGCTACATGAGATATATGAACAAGTTCAAGCTTCGAGAAGAAAGACCACCAATCTGATTCCTCGGAACGAAAAGGCCCCCCACCTCCTGAGTTGACAGGGCCCTGTCCAGACTAACCCGTTCCCATCTGATGTATTTCATGCAGAGCAGCTTACTTAAGACTACATCCCACGGACCACCCGTCTTCCGAGAACGACCTGTGTGCTTGCGGTTGACGATGAAGCCAGGACGACCCCTGCCCCAGAGCCGCAACTCTAAAACTCCCACCGGCCGGCAGTCGACAGACTCATCTATCTCTTGGCTCGCTGACACAGGGGCCACTTCATATCCCTCAAACCTGGTCTGTTATGCATCCCCATTAATTCGGTTCACTTCCCGAGAGATCTCAGAAGAACACCTCGTGGCGAGTGAAGGATTCCTTATCCCCCCCGTGAACCGTGCCATTCTCCCCCTTACTGACCGTCATATCAGAACACATGGCCATCGTATCCGAGCTTCAAGAGGCTGGGCCGTGCTGGCGAGGGCATGACACGCGCTGACAAGCAGTAGCCGACGAGATCGTTGGCGAGCACCTCGGAGTCCCGGCACACCAGCAGTGGATAATCAAAAAAGAACTTGATTGCAGAATATCTACCTGAAGCATCCCCCGCCAGCGCCGAATTATTCCGTTTTTGTCCCCACCTGCCAGACAGACGCTCCTTCTAACACGACTAGTCATCGCTCCCTCCCATCTCACTTCGAACTCGTGTATGGTATCACCGTTCACCTCCACTGCTGCGGCCGCTGCTGTTGCGGACGCAATTGTTGTTGCTGCTGCTTCTCCCGCTTGAGTTGCGCCTCGAACCTCTTCCCGTCCGTCCGGGCGTCCTTCTCCCCGCCGCCGACCCTCTGCAGCTCCGCCCTCACCATGCCCACGGCCTCGGCCACGACGTCGTGGCCCCTGCGCCAGGTGTACAGCGCCACGCCGTGAGACTCCAGCACCTCCTGCGCCCTCTGCAGCCGGCGCATCCAGAGCTCGTGCTTCCTGTTGGGGTACGTCGGACCCAGCGTCGGCGAGCCCAGCGTCGGGGACGTCGCTCCGGACTTGAGGCTGCCCGACTTGGCCTTCGCGAAGGCGGGCGGCTGCGGGGCGGCGGACGGCGGCAGAGCCTCGAAGTCGATGTCGTCGTTGCTGGACAGTCTGCGCCGATTGTCAATACCGCCCCGCGGGCTGAGGCTTCGGGAACTGGACGGGGTATCCCGGCGCCGAGGCGGAGGGGGCGGCGGCGCGACTTTGGTCGTCTTTCGTGCGTCACTTGGGGGTGTTGTGGCTGGTATCTTTGCCGTTCTGGGCAGGCTGCTGGTGCTTGCCACCGTCTGTTGCGACGCGTTATGTATTTGCGACAGAGGATGGGGGTACGATCGATCAGCCGAAGGCTTCCGAGATCGCGGGACCGGCGGAGGGGCGGCGGCGCCGTTGGAACCCAGCGTGGGTACTTTGGTATCTGATGGGGCGCTGCGGAGGGCTACTGGCTTCACCGGCCGCGGCGGAGGGGGCTTCCTGACGGCGAGATCCGTTGTGCTTGCGTTCGGGTTGGGCTTCGCGTTGGCTTTGAGTTGAGCCAGCGCCGCGGCGTCATCCAGCGTGGCCTCCTCCGGTTCGTCCGAGAAGTCGATAAGGTTGCCCATGACAGGGCCAGCGCTCTTGGCCTCCCCGCGTGGAGGGAGGCTTGGCCTGTTTCCCGGGTCGTCGCTCTTGTCGTTGAGCCTGATTGTGGGAGTTTTCTGACGTGTCGTGGTGCTATCGAAAGACGAGTCGAAGTAGCCGCTCTGCTCGGGTGTCGTCACGTCGCGAATAAAGACGGCGATGATGCGCCCGGGGTGTGCCTCGACTAGCTCCGTATACACTTCCAAGTCCGCCTCGCCACTGTCGCCAACCAGGAGGAACTTGCGCTCGGGGAAATCCTTCATCAGCCTGGTGAGCGTGCTCTTCTTCCTCTCCGCCACCGGCTCGAAGATGCCCTGGAGCATGCCGCTGTACTGCTTCAGGTGAAGGGATCCCGGCGGCAGGCCCGCAATCATAAAGTAGCTTGCCAGGACGGGGAAGAGCTGCCACGGGCTGTTCGAGCAGTAGTGGATGCTGACGCCCATCGTGTGCAGCTCGTTGTACCACTCCTTGACGCCCTCGATCGTCAGGTCCTTGAGCTCGCGGATGAAGGTATTTCGGAAGATCTCCTTGGCGCCACCGGAAATGTTGGATCGCTTGATGGTGTCGTCAATGTCGCTGATGAGACTGACGCCCCTCGGCTCGATGATCTTGACCTCTTGTGTTGCCGACAGGCTCTCGTTCGCCAGCACGCGGACGTGGGTGGGCACGAAGTCCAAGGCGGCCCGGATGACGAAGTGCCCAGCGTCATTAGTCTGGACTGTCCTCGAGGCCGACTTCTCGTCGTTGTAGAAAAAGATGGTGATGGGCAGTTGGACGAGCGGAGTCGTCATAAACGGCGCTATTCTCGCCATGAGATTGGCGTTGGCAACGGACAACTCGGCCTCTGAGAGATCGTTGCCGCTCGTGTACTGCCTCGCCGGCATCTTGGGCGAGCCCGGTGCTGTCATGGGCGTTCGGCTGCCGCTCCGGGACCGCGACCTGGCGGGGTATATGCTGCCGGCATCGTCGTCGGACTCGTCCTTGGGCGCCTCGCTGAAGCCTCCTTGGTAAGCCACACGCCTCTCCTCCTGGCCTCGTTTCTCGATCTCCGCCGCCTCTTTCGCAATCTTCTCCTGCTCGCGCCTCTCCTCGTGCGACTGATGCAACGCACCCAGGGTATCTGCGGGAGGGGCATCTTGCCTCGGGGCCGGGATGCCACTCAGCTGCCGCGCAAGGCCGATGAGAATGCGGTTGCGCCTGGTCATGGGCCCCTTGTGCGGGGAGTATACCCATCCTCGTACGTCGATGTCGACGATTGCCCTCTCGTCCTCGTTGCGTTCCCATTCTTTCCTCCAGTATTCCTCGTCTCTGATGCTCCCGTGCGCTTCTTGGGAGTGATGCTCGTATTCTTCGCCCCATTCCTGCTTGACGTGGCGCTTCGCGTACGAAGGGAAGATGACCATCTGGTCGTCGCCCTGTACAGTTATAGCAACGTCGGGAAACGACCCCGGAATCGTCGTTCGCGGCTGGCCGTCATCGGTCTCGAGCGATCGCACGCGCGTCTGGGCGTAGCCCTCTCGTATCTCGTTCACGGCAACGGCGCCGGCGCGGTACACGCTCCCAGCCTTCGCCGCGATCCATTTCCTCCGCCAACCTCTCTCGCTCGGAGCCGAGTTGCTCACCGACGCCGCACCGTATCCGTATCCATTGCCACTCCCGCTCCCATTCTCGCCGCTGCTGCCCGCCGTTCCGCCCCCGTAGCCTGTGTAGTCCGACCAAGTAGGCATCTTCTTGCCCGTGTTCCCCCTCCTATCTCTCGCATGCCGCGCCGGCCTGGCTGCGGGCGGGCCCAGGAGCAGCCGGCGACTGTGCCGCGCGAAGACGTCGACGAGCCGAGCCTTGTCGTTCCGCTTGCGCTGGCGCTCGAGTATGTAGCGATAGATGCGCGACTGCAGGCGGTGCTTGATCTGCGGGAGGGTGTCGAGGCGGAAGTCAAGCACCCGCTCGCGGTATCGGTCTCGGAGGGATCGCGGGAAGAGATATCGAAAGAGGTTCGTGCGGTTGCGAGGGTGCGCGTGCGGGGGACCAAACCGCCTGAAGGGAGCCAGCTTGATCTGAGTGATGTGTGGCCTTGGAGAGACTTCCAAGACGACGTCGCGGGCGCGGGACGGCCCAGGTTTTGTTCGTTATGGCAGGTCGTAGACAGCGTCGGGAGGGTGGCAACGGTCAGATCGTGGTCGGCGAGAGGGGTACCGGTAGCTCAGAGGATCGAAATACGGGACGACGCAGGCAGCCGACGAGGCGGAGAGACAGTGCGGTGCGGTGCACGAGGCTGGCAGGCGACGACGT
This sequence comes from Colletotrichum musae, assembly GCA_027406025.1. Taxonomy (NCBI): domain Eukaryota; kingdom Fungi; phylum Ascomycota; class Sordariomycetes; order Glomerellales; family Glomerellaceae; genus Colletotrichum; species Colletotrichum musae. Next base: position 6,462,344 of record JANVYC010000001.1, on the reverse strand, counting down.
CTTCTGACCCCCGCTCTCTACAGGTGATGGGGATTTGGCAGATAGTGATGGAGGCACATGATCTGGCGGCGGGTTTTCGTTAAAGAAGAGAAAGGCGGAGATGGTCAAGGTCAACGGAGCAAGAGCACGCGGCTGGGAAGAGAGCTCGTGACGGCGGGCGAAGCTCGAGGTTGCAGTACACTAGGTTTCACTTCAGTACTTAGGTACCTACCCAAGGTACGTACCTACGCTAACTGGTTACTTCCCCAGCTTGGAAGGAGCTATGCTGCGTGCGGGCGTCACGGCGTTGGTGCCGTTACCGCCTTGGTCCGGTAGCGGGTGACGTAAGCTCGATAAATCTGTCGAGGCACAGACAGGGCAGGCGCCGCCTTTCTGCACCGCACCTGCAGGCTGCCACCGACATCACCTCCGCCTAGGTACCTACCTACCTAGGTGGAAAGGTCGCAGCGCCCAGAAGGGACCTAGCCTGGCGGACCGCTGATGGGCATGCTCCAGTGTCGAGGCCCTGTATTTTCAGGGGAAGCCCCAGTAAATCCTTCGTCATTTCTGACCGGGGTCTGGACACACCAGCCTGCTTCTGTCAGCTTCGAAATTTGATGGCCTGCAGACGAGCTATTCGCGATGCACACGTCGAGATCCCGCGTTAGTGACTGGTCCAAGTAGATATCCTGCTCATATTCATTATTTCTCGTTACGCCGAGCGTTCGTTGCATCACTTCAAGCCAGCCCCCAAAGTCCCAAGTGGTATCCGTATAGTTCTGTTGATCGATCCCCAGTCCACCACCGTTTGCTCCGTCATGACACCAATCCCATATAAACCCATGCGCTATTTACACAGCTGCTGCATAAACCCCCTGTAACGACCGTGTCTTCACTTATTATTGCTCTCGGCCTGTTGCCGCCAAATGTGCGTATCACCCAGGCTCATCGAGCTGTCGGATGCAGCCGAGGCCGTGTTCGCCGGCGCGTTCGGTGTCTCAGCATCCAAACCACTCTCTTCGTCCTCCGAGTCGGAGACGGGAGGCGGGTCTTGGTAAATCCACGGTCGATCGAGGCTACTGAGAGTTAGTCATGTGTTGCGTGTCACCGCCAGTCAAGGTCACGTACCGCGATATCAGGCTCGGGTTCATAAATTTCATGCCCTTCTCCTTGTCCTCGTCGATCGTGCTTCCGCGTCTGAGCAAGCCTCGCGAAGGCCTCGGTCCTTCAAAGTCCTCGTCGAGAACGGCAGCATCTTCGGCATCGATCTCGACGCGAATGCTCCGGAGCGAAATGAAGCGAGTCAGGGGCTCGAATCGTCGCCCAAAGTAGAAGCTGTACCAAATCGTGAAGACGATGAGTGGCAACACCAGCACCGACTGGAAAAAGCCGCCATGCAAGGCCATAATGCTCGACAGGACCACCTCGGCCACCGTAAGGCCAAGAATGACGCGGTACGCGATGATCCTCCACGCGCCTCCCGTGGCATGCTGGGGCTGGTCCATGGCGTACAGGAGCTGGTACTTGTACGTGAAGTAGCCAAAAACGAAATAAATCAGACCGACTGTCATGGTCTGGTACCCATTGTACAGCGTGCCGTAAATCTGGCACAGCATGAAGACCAGCAGGGCCGTTGGCAGGTAGAAGCCGTAGCTGAAAACCGGAGGCTGCATGATCTCGGCAAAGTCTCTCGGTGTCTTGGCGCCCATTCGATATATCGGGTAGAGAAAGACACTGCCAACCTCGAGGAGCCTGAACGGAAACAGTCCAAGACCTTGGAGCATGATGAAGTTAGTATAGAAGCTGCCCAGGTGCTCAATCTGAGACCCGATAAAATTTGCCAGCTTGGTCGTGTTGCCTAGCGAATCCTGGAATTGCTTGAGGATGGATATGATGTTGAGAGTTGCGTTCGAGACGGTAAAAACCAAGAAAATGTTGACAAAGGTGAAGAAGAAGTTTTTGGAAACGATCGACAGCTCCACGTCGCCCTTGGAAACCATGCCTTGCTGGTACGACAGAAAATCGTACAGATACGGGACCGCCACGTTGAGCAACGAAATCAACACGGTCGTCAACGATGTTTCGATCAACGCCTTAATGGTTGGGAAGTTCTCCAGGAAGGCGACCACCCCGGGGAACCACTTCTCAAAGTTGCAGACGCTAAGCAGTCCGGCTATGAAAGCCAGAACTACTAGCCAAAGAAGGGAGAGAGCCGCAACAAAGATAGAAATCGTCCACGAGCGAAGCCTTCGTACCCCCCGGGGCGCGTATGTGTTGGCCCACATGACATCCGACGGCGACGGCGCAGGCTTGGTCAGGAATTGTCCGGGGCGAGGATCGATCCGAGCCTGAATGGCCATCTGGCATGCAGCGATGGAGTCCATCGTCACGAATGCTTGGTCCGTCGGCGTATAGTCTTTGTCTCTGGCCTCGTAGATCCTTTCGTCGAGGCGTCGCAGCTTTTCTTCGTAGTAGTCGATGGCGTCCACCTTGCGGCTTTGGAGCTTGAGGAAGCCGTACCAGACCCTAACCTTGGGCCGCTCGCGCTCGACGTACTCGGGGTGAATTTCGCCGTGTCCCAGCAGCCGCCCGTTCTCGCCGGCTTCCTCATCAACCTCTCCCTCTGGGGCCTCCAACGAGGGTTCTGCACTCGGGTCTCGCAGGCGCTGCACCGACTTGGGCAGAGCAGCCTGCTTCCCGAGAAACACGGCCCAGCTCTCCTCCAGCTTCGCTAGAACCTGCGCCCGTTGCTCGGTCAACGAGTCTATTTCTCTCCAGTCGCAGACAAGGTTGACACTCTCGACCTGGCCAATCTCTAGCTTTTCGATCAAATGCTTGATCTTGTCCGACGATCGCATGCTCTGAGGGATGCCTGAAAGTCGGAAAGTTCGGTCCGTGATCGTCGATTGCGTTCCCAGATACTCCTGACGAATGTGGATGACCCGAAAGGTCTCCTTGTTGAGGACGTAGAGGGTAAGGCTCGAGAAAAAGTATACGAAGACCAGGTATGCCCAAAGACACCCGGGGCTCAAAAGCGGCTTTTTGTTCGGATCATCCTCGACCATGTATGTGTCCTGGTAAGAGTATGAGGATAGCTGCGAAAGGTACGACGAAGATTCCGGGTCGTCTTTTGGGTTTTGAGGATATGTCGGGGGATCTCGGAGGAAGGTGTTAATCGGCCAAAGTACAGTGTACGCGAAGAAGGTCATGATGGCAACGATGCGAATCGACATCTTGAAGAAGGACAGGAACTATATAAAGTTAGAGCTGAGACTCTACATAGGATCGAATGCACTCACCACAAAGGCATCCAGACCCGCGGAGGCGAGGACCTGTTCCTCCGTCACACGATACAGGGTCGGAATCCAGCCGAGAAAGCTGTTGGGCAGCGCGGGCAGACCAATCTTCGGGTTGAGGCGGCGCTTTCGCGCAGCATACAGAGTCGGCCATCGCGGGCGCAGAACGCAGAATGTGACGAAGGCCGAGACGCCGAGGATCAGGGACAGAGCTAGCTGGACGACGAGATCCCGGGAGGAGGGCATCAGGTCCTTCTTAGTACCGCAGTCCTTCGGTTTAATCATGCTCGTGGCTAACGCGTCCATCTCGCGTGCGGCATATCTCTGCGCTTCGGATAGAGTCGTGGGGTTGGAAAGGCTGGACGTCGCGCAGAGTCGGTGAAGGCGTTGGTGTTGGCGTAGGCTTGTCAGGTCGGGTGGTGATGCAACTGGGCGGGTTTCGGTCTGGAGCTCCCGACGTGGATGCAGGTAGGCAGGTCTCCACTCATCGGTCTGTGACGTGATGATGCAGAAAGGGAAAGACCAGGGGCAGATTACATAAGTGAGCCAACAGTCAGCCACAGCACGTGCTATAGCGCCTGAGAGCACCATGTCGGCAGGTAGGTACCCAAGTATATCGATACGTACCCATCACCTCACAGTCGAAGACACTGGAGGTTTGAATGACGATAGACATCAGAGTAGAACATTTCGACGGTGATATCGAATGCTGTCGACGAATGTTCAGAGTCGATCTATTCAAAGTCCCCAGAGTCACAGTTCCAACAGCTACCCGGCCGCTGGAAACCACAACAAATCCATCCGCAGCCATGGATCCCGGTGCCGGATTTCGGGTGCCGACGTGATTGATGTGGAGACACTGGATGAACGCAACGCTGCCGAAAGACAATGGGGCATGTGGGGCTCCGGGGCCAGGGCCGTGGAGGATGGGAATCGAGCCCATGGTTCCGGATGCCGTGTCCGACGGCGGGCCGTCTAATTTCCAGGGCTTGCCAGTTATCAGAAGCAAGCCATGGGCCCGGTATGGGACGACACACGTGAACCGGCTAACGAACAGGTAGAGTTGCGCAACGTCGTCTAGCCTGCGTTCGCCTAAGAGTTTCTTGAAGTCGGTGTAAACGGTATCGCGGACCGTGAGACAACACAGCCTCAGGGAGGGGCGACGAACTGGACATGCCTGACTACGGTATTTGGGTATTTAGGGACCGAGATTCCCATCTGACCAAGAGTTGACAAGAAGTCGGACGAAATCATGTGAAGTTGGTCCCCCTCAATTGCTCCCGCCGGCGGTGCTTGGATGTCTCAGGGCCTCTCGAAAACCGACGCACTGATGTGGATTGTTTGCGCGCGCCGAGCGCATCGTCGTTCCCCATGTGCGAACATCTGCTCTCTATTTTGCCCAAGGCCATGTTTGCGTAGTGCACAAAGGCGAGATGAGACAACACTTTCCTGATCATTGGCGCCTGTCGATGCCGTTTGCGTATCTGGGCCAAGCTGCCACGACGCCCCGTCTCCAAAAGAGAAAAGGAAGTCATCACCGCTGTCTTTGCAAAGGTAATTATCCAGAGGTACCGCGGTCTGCGGAGACTTCGATAAAACGCCCCCAAGCCCCCCGTAGTTCACAGCACCCAACCGAAACAATGTCGCAGGGCGGCCCGGGACGGGAGAGGGGAGTTGACCTCGAGAGACCCACGAATGGTAACGGACCATCAGATCTAGGTAGGCCGCATACGATGGGCGTTCATACGGACAGCATGTGGTGGAATGCGTGTGTGCTGCAGGTGCATCGCATTGGCTTCGGGCCAGGTCGATCTACCATGTAGGTGGACGATGCTCGCCCGCACTCTAAAGATGGGCAGAGTTCTAATCTTTGTTATTGCCGCGTCTGGATTGGCCTATCCAGTTACTGGCTGTCTTCAGAAGCTTCCACCAGACTGGTCCAGCCAAGCCCAGGAGGCGCGTCAGGGAGTGCAATCCGATGGAAGGTGCACACAGAGCAGCAGTTCTTGCCTCTGGAGTTGGCAGGGAGGGAGCGAGGTAACAATTATTATTTCCACTATCGCCACTTCCAGGGTCGTACCTGCCTCCTCCAGCACTTTCCTTCCTGCCCCTATCACTTTCCCATGCAGGAACTTCTGTCGCTCCTTCCCTTCACCGTGAATTTCTCGAGAGGGAGAGGCCCTTCCTTCCCCTGCCCCCTTCGGCTCCTTCCGCCTCGAACTTCTTACCAGTGCGCTGGGGCTTAGGCCGGTGGCCTGGACCTTCCCCGGCCCCCCACCCCCTCCTTCCCACAGAAAGATTGGTGTGTGAAGCAAAAACTCCCCGGTCCTCGTCAATTAACGACAGAAATTTCCCCACCATCGCATCGTCATCGCCTGTCGTCTCTTTTTTTTCTGTTTGCGCCCGTCAGCCCGAAGCTATCGTCACCATCATTCTACATTTGACACAACCGCAATGGACTCCGAGCTCACGCTGAGTCGCACTGCGGACGACTTCGTCGTCGTCTCCAAGCCCAAAAAGGGCATCGCCTTTGTGGAGGCGCGCTTCAAGAACGACGTGAGTGCCCCGCGATGATCACCCCGGCCCGGCCGGCCCCAGTCGTAGGTTGTCGATCAAGCTCACAGCGGACATCGCGTACAGCTCGCCCATAGCGACAAGGGCTGCAAGCAGGTTCGCCATCTCCCTCAAAGTCTCCCTCCCTGGCCTCACACCTACCTTCGCAGATTCTCGAGCTGCTCAAGCGCGAGCTGGCCCCCGAAAAGCTCAACGAAGACACCGTCATCTCCCTCGAATCTGACCTGCTGAAGGACACCGTCCGTAAGTCTGCCCCGCACACCCGCCTTGCCTCACGGCTGTCTCCTAACCGACTCTCAAGTCTACAAAGATGTTCCGCGCGACATGTTCCACTCGCTTCGCGTCGTCGAGTTCCAGGGCCTCGACCCTGCTACTCGAGTCGTCGCCGCTCGGGACGTCGCCATTAAGATCAACTTTTACAGCCTCAGCACCGAGTCTCCGATAAACTCCGACAATGAGATGACCACAGTGCTACCCAACACGAAGCTCGATGGCTTGTGGGAATTGTACGATCCCCGCCCCCTGCCCCCCCGTAGGCCATCTGGCCGATAATATCATTACCGTTAACACCCCATCCCTTAGCTGTTGAATCTAACCACCGTGCAGCTTGGCGTTGGATGAAGCTGTGCAGTCTCAACTTTCGAGATGGGTCATGAACTACGGTGAGTTGCCCCTCTTGACTCGCTCGACGGCCGCTGATGATATCCAGCGGAAATGACAAACCGCGTCTCGCAGCGATTCATTTCAAGCCCAGGCGCTTCCGCCATCCTCATCATCGGCCCCGCCGGCTCTGGCAAATCGGTCCTGGCTCAGGCCCTTGCCCAGAAGATCGCCATCCGCCTCTCTCAGAAGTATGAAATGACGATGTTGCACGCTACAAACGCTGCACAAGTCTTCAATTTCAAGCTTCTCGTCAAGAAGGCCACCGCTGAACCATCTGTCCTCCACCTCGTTATCATTGACGACGTGGAGAGTATTGCCTGGCCTCGCACCCGCGAAGAAGGCGACAGCTCATCTCCCCAGATCAGAACCACCAACTTCTGCCTTGGCGGCCTCGATATGCTGAGTCGGATCCCTAACGTCTTGGTCATCTGCACCTCCACCATGCGCGACACCCTCGACAACAGCTTCCGAGACCGATGCGGCATCATACTCAGATTGACTCTACCCACGGTACCCCGCCGATATGACATGCTGAGGCGCCAATTCCAGGCTTATATCGACGAAGACGTCATCACCTGCAGCGAAACGATTTCATCCTATCGCGATGCAAACATGGACGCCGTAGCAGAGTCGGATACTCCAGGCGTCCAAATCTTGGCCCTCGCAAGAGCCATCCCAGACTACGCCTCGGCGCGCTTCGTCAGTCATATGGTAACTCAGGCTCTGATGAGCCACCTGCTTCACATGAAGTGTGACATGACCAAGGCCGTGGGCGTTGTCTTGCGCTACCTCAATCGGTGGTTGCTTTCCAACGAGCGACAACCGGCTTTTACTGGACGTGAGTTGCAATTCGCTCTGTCGCCTTTGGTACCACTGCTTACAGACGAATTTAGTTTCAGACATCGATGCAGAGTCTCAGGAGGACCTCAAAGATGCTGGCGTGTTGGCTGGCGAGTCGAAAGTCGAGCAGCCCGAGTCTCCCTACTACCGAGAGTCCTCCGCGGATCCGCTTTTTGACGAGTTCCTCGACTTGACCGGAGGCAGCCCATCCCGCAAGCGGCGCCGGGTCGACGAGCCTGACACTTAGGAATGATGATGCCTATAAATTGGCGTTGGGGTTCTGCGATATGAATACCTCAAAGCGCCAACCAGTGGAATTCGATGCCCATCGGGAAACGATTGATGATTTGCACCCAGAGGCGTCCACGATTTGCGTGGACACTGCCAGGACATACTGGCTATCGGGCATCACTCTTAAAAGTTTTACTTAGTTTGCAATATACCCAAGTGCTTTTTTTCCTTTCATTTCCGTCGGACTTCCAAAGGTCCCAAAGCAAAGCAGGGTTCGTCGCAACGCCGTTGGTGAGCTCACGATTTGACTACAAGCCCAGTCGCACTACGAGTCCTGACTTTGCCAAGCATTAACAAAGTTGATGCTGGCCTGACAGTAGCGTCCACCACCAGGTAGCCTGATCCTTGCGACCGACTCACAAACAGCTAAAAGACCCTGCCCGAACGCCGTTTGATCTACGTTAGAGCACAGGTTCATTTGAACTGCAATGACATTCGCTTTGTTACTGAAATAGAGGGTGGGATAGTGAGAAGTCTTTCCCATCTGTCGTCACCAGACTTCATCCACTTGACACAACTCGAATCTCGCCCTGATGGCTTCAAAGAACGGAATCGAAGGCGGAGAGCCCGTAGGCGGAGGCGCTACCTTGACTACGTTTATTGGAAACGTCGAGGGCATCAGCGCAGGATCGTTCGAGAGCGAGGGCGAGCGGATGCAGGCCTTGCTGGCGGCGCAGGCTCTGCTCGCCCGTCTGGAGTCGCCGTGGGAAACGGCCGTCAGGCTCAACATGACTCAGGTCGGTTCTCGTTATCACGTCCAGCTTCGTACAGACTGACCTTCTTTCGTGACATAGCCGGCGCTGGGCGCCGCCATCAAGACGGCCTTGGATCTGAAGCTCTTCGAGGCGTGGCTCCAGCAGGGCAACGGGCCTTTGACGAGCCAGCAGGCGGCGGACCTCGTTGGGGGGGAATGCGATCCTGCCCTACTTTGTACGTATCCAACGCATCCGAGGTGTAAGTTGATTCTGATTAACCGCTTTCTACAGATCGGTTGCTGAGGCTCATGGCGGCGAACCATCTCGTCGAGGAAGTGAGCGTAGGGACTTTCAAGCCGACGCAGTTCGGGATCGCGCTCACGGCGCCGGTGTTCCACGGGCTGTTCTACTCATAGTAAGCCGTTCATTCCACAGAACTATCCGGTCTTCACTGGAACCTAGAAGACGATGGGCTGACTAGTGGTTGTTAAAAGCTACGACCTCATTCTCCCCATATACGCCAAGCTCCCGTCCTTCTTCGCGTCGACGGGGTATAAGAACCCACAGGACCCGCGGCACACCGGTTTCCAGCACGCGCACGGCTGGGACGGCGATCTATGGTCCTACTACCGCGCTCATCCCAGAGAGCTAGACGAGTTCAACGCGGTGCAGGAGAATATTGCAGCGCAGCAGCCGTCATGGACGGACATCTACCCGGCCGGGGAGCTTCTGAAGGAGCCCGAGGAGCAACCGGAGACTCAGCCGCTGCTGGTGGACGTCGGCGGCGGGACGGGCCACGACGTGCGGCGCTTCTGCGAGCTCTTCCCCGGGACGGAGCCCCGGGTGTGTCTGCAGGACGTGCCCGAGGTCGTCGCCGCGGCCTCCGTGCCGGACGGCGTCGGCAAGGTCGCGTACGACTTTTTCACGCCGCAGCCCGTGCGCGGTGCGCGCGCGTATCTGATGCACTCCGTGCTGCACGACTGGCCCGACGATTCTGCGCGCAGGATACTGGAGATGCAGAGGGGCGCGATGACGCCTGGATACAGCAGGCTGCTGATCCACGACCATGTCGACGTCGCGGGGCCGGCGAGGCCGCAGGCCGCGGCGTTTGATGTCCAGATGATGGCGCTGGTGGCGGGGAGGGAGCGGTCTGAGGAGGATTGGAGGGCTCTGCTGGGGGAGGTTGGGATGAGGGTTGTGAGGATTTGGGGGGTGGAGGGGGCGGCGCATAGTGTTATTGAGGTTGAGGTGCCCCGTTGATAGTTGGTTCTTGAGACCTTCCTGTATGGAATGACCTTGATATTCTAGTTAAACGACATTTTGTTGTCTGATGTAGTCAGTTCCGATGTTCAGACCATTGTTCAGTTCTCACATTCGCAAGCACGTTTCTCTGCAGGCCTTTTGGAGGGTAAGAACGATGATGATAAAGTGGTCACTGGTAGGAGTATGGCAATATTGCCTACATCTTTGGTCGTGTAGAGTATTATGCCTCTCGCGACTTGGGTAGTCTTTCTAAGACTTACTAGTCGCGCACACAGGTATACATATCGAGGTTCAAGACCTCTCCAAGAGAGCCGCTCTTCAACAGAACATCTTCAGGTTGCCCTTTGAACCCCCCTCCTGGGTCGCCACAGCTTCGAAGCGATGAACCCAAACCAACCGCGGCAGCCGTTGCTCGCCGTTTATCCGGCCTTCAGTTTCTTAGCCTCGTGCGTGGCTCTTTTGGCAATCAATTTCGCCCGTTCAAACTTCTCAATGAGGTCGTCGAAGTGAGCACGTTTGTGGACCGTATCCTCATCTTCTCGCATCAGCCTCGCCGTCTCTTCTTCAGTGAGCCTGGAAACCCATTTGGAGCAGAGACCTTTCAGCGACCCATCTTCGTGGGTAAGGAAATCCTCGACGATATGCCTCGTAACGTATCTGAGGAAGGCCTCGAGCGCCAACTGTCGGGGGATCGAGCCGCCTGGTCAGTGGAGTCGGGTTTGGCAACGGGATCTGAGGATGCGCCTACCTGGTAGTACACCTTGACGACGTCGTGAACGTCGTAGGCCATGTTGTCCTCCGCGGACTGGTGGACGTGCTTCATGACCGCCTCGGCGTGGGCAGCTTGGCCCATGTAATCCTGCCCCCAGCCCAGCGTCGGCCCTGTCGGCATCGTCGAAAAGGCGCGGAGGAGACGGATGCTGCGCCACTTCTGCAGCATCTGGCCGAACCTGGGGTCCGTCGTGTGCGGGCGGAAGCTCCTCTCGCGGCGGCAGTACTCGGAGAGCTCCGACATGGCTCGGTCCTTGGCCTCGGCCTGGAACCGGCCGAGCACCGTCGCGAGCTCTTCTTGGAGGGCGTCCGAGAGATCGTCCCAGTCCTCGCATGCGTCAGAGAGAATACTCTCGAAGGCAGCCTCGATCCTGGACGCAACAACTTCGATGTGACTTCCGGCAAGGTCCTGCCACAGCTCTGACTGGTGGTTGAAAATGCAATGGATGAACCCGGTGCTGACCAGGCCCGGGAGCTCCGTGCTCTGCCAGACGGGCAACTCTGCCCGTATGTGCATGATCAAGGTTCTGCGTCGGGTCTTACTCTTGGGGGCGGCCTTCTTTGACGTCGTCTTCTTGGGCGGCGTAGATGGGGGTGTGGCGTTGGAGAGCGACACCGTTGCGCCGCGAGCCTGACATTTCTTCTTCGGAGCGAGCTGCGGGTAGCACGAATGCAGCGCCTCGGTGAAGGTCTCATCGAGGTCGACGTCCGCGTCCTCAAAGTCGAACGCGTGGCCTTCCCGCATCATCTTCTCGACGAACCTTCTGTTGGCGTGGTGGACCTCGCTCCTGGCCTCCTGATCGTCGCCATCGAGGAGGCACCCAGGGCTCGTGAGGGCCTGGCCCGCGATAGCGGCGTACCGATCGACCACGCCATGTATGACCCTTAGCCGGAGGGCGTGGGTAGGGCAGGGACTGCCGAGGCTCCGGCGCGACTTCCGGGCGTCCTTGAGGAGCGTCGGGATCGATGCCTGGATGCGCGGGAAGTTCTTACGGATGTGCTCGTAGAGTAGGTTGCCGAGGTGGCGGCGCAGCATGTCCGACCCTTTGCGCTCCGCGCGGATCTTGCGCCAGGAGTCCTGGGAGAAGAGCTCGCGCTCGGCCTCGGGGAGGTCGAAGTCGTCGCCGTCCTCCTCGCCGCGGTTGCGGACGACGAACCAGCCGTCGTGCATGGAATTTTCCGAGTGCTTCTCATCGCCGGTTGCAATGTCAACGGTCTATGATGGTCAGCTATTCAGGACGTCAATCACCCCTGCGCAAGGCGTGCTCCGTTAAGGGGATGGAGCTTTCGTACCTCGGAAGGGTCTTCCGCTTTATCGCAGTTAGTGAAAACACCGATGAGTCGCTTCTTATCCACGAGTTTCAAGGCCGTTGCTAGGATCTTCTGCTTCGATAGATCCGTGACGGCGTCAGCCACGCAGCTGTTCACGAAGTTAGTCCACAGCTGGATGGACGAGCAATCAGTTTGCTCACAGGACGATGTTGGAGGGCCGCCGCATATACTCCTCCACCATGCTCTGGGCCCCGTGCATTTCGGACTCGTTCACGCTATGTGGCACCGACATGAACACAGGCACGTCGAGGATGCTGAAATGCGAGCGTGCCGGGCCGGAGAGCTCGATGCGCAGGACCTGGGAGGCGAAGTTCTTCTTTCCGACGCCCGTGCCTCTCTTGATTTTCATGTACTTGGTCGATATCTTTTTTAAAAAACGAAAAAAAGGTTCGTCAGTTCAAGTGTGTAAACCCAAAACTCCGGCGAAGCGGCAGTGAGTGTGTGGCATACCTCCTCCGTAATCCGCTCAAAGTCCTCGACCCCGAGGTGATCGGTCTCGTACTTATAGCTCTTCCACGAGTCGTCCGGCGGGTAGTTGAAGACGTCGGCCACGTCGGGCGCGGCGATGGTGATCTTCACGGCGTTGGCGGTTCCCGGTCCGGTCTGTCGCGAGACGATGCGCGTCACGAAGCGGGTGCAGCAGCCCTTGCCGATGGGGAAGGGGACGTGAATCAGGGTCTGGAGTAGTGACGACTTTCCGGTTGACTGGCAGCCGACGATGACGATCTGAGATGTCGGGGTTGTTAGATTGAGTCGGAAGCCCCCTCCCCTGTCGGAAGGTTTGGGTCCTTACCTGAGGAATGGCGAGCTCCTGGCTCAAGCCACACGACTGGAGCTCGTCCATGGCATCTAGAACAGCCCTGCTGCTCTCAGTGTCGAAAGGGTTGTGTGGGAATAACCACATTGGAGTCAGCCACCCGTGGCTAACGGCGGTGTGGCGGGGCACGGACCTAGCTCCGCTGTCACATAGGCATCTCGAGCCCCTCGCTAGGAGGGCTCTAAATCTATCCATCTTCAACCTTAATTACTGCCCCCTACGTTTTATAATTAATTACTATTTATTTACTCTGCATAAACTAATACTAATTAGTAGTTAACGTACGCAGTTACTACTATTTTATAACTATAAATTAGTAAGGTTTTATTTAAAAAAGATATTATTATAAATATAGTTAATTTAAAATTAACTAATTACTTACTAGTAAATAATATTAATATACTAAGCCCTTATTTAATAGTTAAATAAACTTAAAGCTATTTTACTAAAAGAAGTATTTATTATATACTTAATTTATTAAAAAGATCTCTTTATAACTTTATAAAGCTATAATCTACCCCTTTAGACTATTATATTAACCTTTAAAGACCCCTTAAGCCCTTTTATAACTTCTAAGGCTATTTTAATACTCCCTCTCTTTCTTCTACTATATAACTATAGAGTTTTTTTTTAAAAAGCCCTAAGGTTAAGTTATACTCCGTAATAGTACCTAAAAGTAAGTTAGGAATATTACTAGTTATTTAAAATACTAGTAATACGCGCTGTACTTTAAAAAGATTATAAAACTACTAGAATATCCTAACTATTAACTAGAGACCCTAATATATTAGAGATTACTAGTAGTAATCCGTTATATAAGTAAATATACTTTTAAGACTGTAGTTTAGGAGAAACGCTTATATTTAAAGTATTATTAGCTTAACGATCCCTTATTAAAGGTCTTTTTAACGATAGGATCCCTGGTATAAAAGTAATTTTTAATAGTATATAGTATTAATTAGTAGTTTATAATAAAGAAGGTACTTAAGTAATTATAATAAGCCTTTATTAAACTATAGTTAGTTTATAGTATAAGAACTAAGTAAAGAAATACTTTTAACTATATACTTTATATATTATAGAAAGCCTCTTTTTTATTCCTTATCTCTATTTTCTATTACTATTATTTTATCTCCCTTAGTTGATACTAAACGATAAAATATAATTACTTAATAACTATTAACGTTATTATTAATTAACTATAAAGACTTAGTTGATTTCTAACTATAACTAGTGTTTTACTATATTTACTACTAGTACGTAACGTACTGATAAGTCTGCTATTATAGTTAGGTTTTTAAATTTAAATCTAGTATATAGAGATTCTATTTTATACTCCTAATTTACTTATAGGTATTAAGAAATAAAAGAATTCCTTTTACTTAAATTACTTAAACTCTATTTATAATACTTTAAAAGTATTATAATACTTTAAAGTAAAGTAAAACGTTGTAGTTTAACTATAATAGTAATAAAAATTTATAATAAAAATAATAAAAATATTAATTAATATTAATATTGTTTAAAAAAAAAAAAAAAAAAAAAAAACCTCTTCTTTATCTATTATCCCTATTGTCTATTACCCTTACTAGATTTTTACTACTAGATAATAAAAAGGTAATAATAATATTTTTAGTATTATAAGGACTTTAAAAGACTCTCCTTAAGTAACCCTAACTACACTATTAATTAACGCGGCTATAAGTAAAAAAACTCTTAAAAAAGTAACTGTAGTTGTAAATAAAAACTAAGGAGATTTATAATGTTTTTATAATATTAGCCCCGGGGACTAACTAGGGCTTGTTACTATTAAAGTTAATAAATTAGTTAAAGTTTACTACTATTACTAGTGGAACTAATGGACCCGTAGATACCTTTGTTCTAGTACTTCTAACTGTTACTTTTTAAACTATTAATATATTAATTTAGGGCTCTTAGTATAATATAAACTTAGTAATAGAGTCTAGAGTTAAGAGACTTATAATAGCCGCGGCTTATTACGTTAGTAACTATGTAGCTAACGATATTGTTAGTATAGAACTGTATAACTGCTTTTACTTTAATTTTGCTAAATAAACTATTAACGCGTTTAAATGTATAAATAAAAATATTTAGTACTATATTAAAGACTTTTTTGTGTACTGTAGTGTTTATATTAATTACGTATTAATTAGTGAATACTTTCTGCATAAGATCTATACTCTATTAACGTTTAACGGGTTTTCTGTATAGTTTAAAGATTAAATTAACGCTATAATATAATAAAATTATGTGTTTAGGACCCTTATAAAGTGCCCTGGGTTTATTAGTAAAATCTTAGTCTGTAACTTATGGATCTTAGTGTAGAGGGATTGTAGCTTTATAGAGTCTTAGCTTTACGAGACCCTAAGAGCTTTTAGGGATCTATAACTCCCTTTACTACTACTCCTAAGATATAAGTAGTGTAAAACTCTATTATAAAATACTTATTAGTATTCCTTAGTATAGTAATATTAATTTTATACTTCCCTTTTTTAATAACTTATTTTTAACTAATACTAGAATTACTATAATAATTATAGAAGAGATAACGTTAATAATTATAACTTTATTCTAAATAACTCTTTACTGGTAAAAGTACTTATTAACTTTATAAAGCTATATAATAACTGTATAAAGTATAGTAGTAGTTAATTTAATATTTTTATTATAAAAATTAAGATATTTTATTAATAGTATTAGCTTATAGGTATTAATTAAATGTAGTATACTATAGCTATATTAATTATACTTAAGGATTAAGCTTTAATGTTTTATTTTTAGTATTTTTATAACTCTATAAGACCTTTTAATTAAAATACTATAATTAAAAGGCTTTAAAAATACTTTAAAACTAAAGAGATACGTTAATAATACTTCTTTAAGTAATAATAAACTTCTTTTACTTATATAATCTATAAAAACTCTATAAAGTTAAAGCTTAAGTTACTTAACTTACTAATTAATTAATTAATAAATATTTAATTTATACTATTAAGTAAATTATAAACTAAAAAGGTCTTTTATAATTAGTTTGTTAATATATACTGAAGAGTTAAAGAATATAGTTTTTACTTCTTTAACTTAATTAAGAGCTTTATTAGGATTATTGTATAATTAAAAAACTTAGTTAGTACTTTTAAATTAACTAAAGAGACGCTGTAATACTTAACTAAGGCTATAAAGCTATATAGTACTTATATTATTAATTAAATGTATAACTATAGTAATAAAGGCCAACTAGGGCAAAGGAGGCTATAAGGATTGTAGTAATAGAGACTATAAAGTGGAGATTACTATTCCTAGTATTTTACTAACCTAGTAAGTAATAAGAAGTACTATATTTATAGTAAACCTAACTACTACTTATAGAGATATTTTATTAAAAATTAGAGTAAAGTTTATAATTACTATTATAAAACTAATTACTTTTAAGATATTATAATAATATTTTTTTAATAATTCTTTATAGAGTATAAGGGTAATAAGACTTTTAACGACGCTTAGGAGATTAACGATAACTCTATAGATAAATACTTTTTAAATAATAAAGACGGTAGTACTATAGTAACTTAATTAACTATGTTTATAACTATATACTTTATATTAGAATAAGTTAATAGTTTTAAAATAATTACGGCCCTTATAGAGTAAGTAACGGCCTATACTATAACGATAGAAAACCTAAACTATATAAAATCTATACTATATACTTATAATAGTTAATATTTTAAAACTATTTTTTAAAGTATTATACTAAATACTGGGGTAATAGAGTTTTTTATAGTGGGCTATAGTTAATATATAGCTTTTAAAAAAATAATTTTTCTTAATCTTAAACTTAATACTATAAGTATTAGTAGTGTTTTAATTTACTTTAGTACTAGTAATAGTATTAAATTCTTTAAATTAATTAAAATCCCTTTACTATTTAGAGATATTGTTTTTTACGTTATACTTATTAATATACTATTCCTACTATACTTTTAAAATATAAACTACTTAGGTATTATATTTAATAATATTAATAACGTTTTATATAAAAGAGATATTACTATACTAATTATTTAATAATAGGAGTATGGATAGTTACTATTTAACTATAAGTAAGTAATAGTATACTACTACTTTACTACTATTAAACTCTAACGCCTTTATTGCTAGTTTAAGTACTTATCCGTTATAAAACTCTATAACCTTTTTAAAAAAGCTGGCTATTAACTAGACGTTTAAGTATTAAAGACCCTAATAAAGATATACTACTATTATTAACTCTATAGTATAGTACCTTTAAAATTTTAATTTATACTACGGAATAAGTATAACTTTAATTATAAAGTTATTATAAATATTATATACCTTAATAGTAAACTAGTTGTCTACTTTATTAATACTGTAACTAAATTTACTACTATAAAGTTCCTTAAAGATATATTTACTAAAGTAGTATAGGAAGGTATTTACGTTATATAGATTAATATTTATTAGAGACCTTTTAACTTCCTAGTAATAAATATAGTTATAATATTTAGAACTACTAAGTTTAAGGGATATACTAAGGAGTAAGGGATTACTTTTAAGATTATACTAATTAAAGCCTATTACTCTATTAGTAAAATTAAAAAATACTATGCTATTTTAAAATAGATTTACTAAATCTACTGTATTAAAAACCCACTTATACTACCTAAAATTATACTTTAAGTCTATATTAAGAATATTAATAATACTATAGGCTTTAATAGCCTTATACTAACCCTCTTTATTTTTAAAGTATACTCGTAGATTAATAACTTGTCCCTACTAGCTTTAAACGTTACTAAATGCACCTAAGTAGTTAAAAGGGCTACTAAGGAGATTTAGTATATTTATATAAAGTATAAAGTTAATAATACCCTTAATATACGTAATAAGTTAAGGACGTTTAAAACGCTAAGACTCCTCCTTTAATTAATAGTTAAGGTATAGTGTAAAAAAAGTAGTTAATAAAGCCCTTATTAATTAATTTTAATAAATAGTAAAGAGTATATACTTACTCTTCTATAAGGCCCTTAATTCTTTTAATTAATATTTATTAAGCTTTACTATAAAAATATTAATAATACAAGCCTAGAGATTCCTTCCCTTTTAAAAAACCTAACAACTATAAAAAATAAGGCTAAAGATACAGCTAAACCTAAGGATAAGGCTAAAGAGATTTTTAATAAAATTATTATTAATATAAACCCTTCTCCTATTAAAAACCTAGTACCAGTAGAAGCCCCAAAACAACAACAAGGCTAACCTTAAAAGACCCCAGCTACTATATTTATTTTAGCTAAAAAAGAGGCTAATTTTACTTTTACTATTAAGTTAAAAAAATAGGGGATTATTACTACTCTAAAAGAACTATTTTAAAAGTTAACTAAAAAAGAGATTTTAGCTCTATAAGACTATAGAGTCTTTAATATTATTCTATTTAACCCTAAAGTCTATAGTGGGTTTAAAAGGTTTAAATCTTATATTGTTAATAAAATTAAGGTAAAAATAACGGATTAGCTCTATAAAAAGTCCCGCTTTGTTATATAAAGCTATACTAATAACGGAAAGGCAGTAATCTTAATATAGTCCCCTACTATTTAATAGGCTAATTAATAATTAATCCTAGTACTAACTCTAACCCTTATAGGGATTAAGATAAAGTTATGGCTCTAAAATATAACGTAAGTATATATATAATTAAAAATATAGTTAAACTAAATAATCCTTATGTATCTCTTAATTTAAATTTATAACTAATACTTAAAAGACTCTATTATAGTTATTAAAAAGCCACTCTATAGTATTGTAGAGGCTAGGATATACTAGTAAGTAATATATTATAGGTATTATAGAAAAAAGCTTAAAATAAGTACTTTAATATACAACCTATACCTACTAATATTATTAATTAATAACCCAGACTTTACCCTAGTTAGAATATAAATAAACAATACCCTTAGCCTCTTAATAAATAATTTTTTAACCCATAAGACTTTAAAGCTTAAGAAGGTAAACCTTATAGCTAAAGTAAAGACCTTTTTAACCCTAGAAGAACCGCTAATATTTAACAGTAGTATCCTAACGCTTAAAGGGGACTCCCTTATCTTCTACTAAAAGGACTAGGGTAAGAGACTTATAATTATTAAGCTTAACAAGGATTAAAAGACTTAATACATTTAATAACACGCCTAAGGAGTATATATTATATTAATCTACTAACCCAAGGTATTATATAACCTCTTTATAGTAGCTTAATACTAAGAACCTATAGAAGAAGATATTACTACCCTTAATAAGCGACTTTACTAGTAAATTAATAACTAGTAGCGAGGATTAAGATATATTCCCTTTAACTTTAAGAGGAGTAAGTTATTTATTTTTATAGATAAATTATTTACTAATAACGCTAACTTATTGTTATAGTTAGGATTTATTATTATCTTTACGGAAAATTAATTTATTAGCAACAATATATTTAAGATCTATAGTAACGTTATTTACTATAGTTCTATAAAAAGTAAGTAAGTTACACAGAGTATCTTAGTATTAGAGATTTATACTATGACTACTAGTGTTAATATAGCCTATACTATTACGATAACTCTTAGGCTTATTATAAATTACCTAAACCTTCCCCCGATTCTATTTATTATTTATACTAACTCCTATTTACTCTATAAGTACCTTATTAAACTAGGTACTACTAAAGAGAAGTACTTAATAATAGATATTATAGTATTATAATAATTATATAAGTACTAAGAGCTTTAAGAAATATAATAAATTACTAAAGACAGTAATATTACTAATAGCTTTATAAAAATAAAACTAAACTACGCCCTTAAGGGCTTTATTTTTATAAATAAAGCTATAATTAAAATAAAAAGTTAGGTGATAAGAAAAGGACAAAAAAAGGGTATTTAGGTAAAAGAGATCTATAGATCTAACGAAAGGGCTAGGAGTACTAGGAAATACAAAGAAATAGTAGTCTATATAACTATAACTAAACCTATAGCTAGAGCCTATAGCTTTATTAGAAATAAAACTACTTAGCTTTAAAAAGACTAGTTAAGAAGGGATTAATTAAAAGAGCTTAAAAATATTATTTTTAAGCCTTTTTTAATAAACCCTTATTTTAAAGAGATAGATACTTAAAGTACTTATAATTAAAACTTTAGGCTATAAAAGAAAAAACTACTAGTATAGGAATAACTATATTAGAGTTAGTTACTCGTGGCTAATAGTAGTGTAGTAGGGCACGGACTTAGCTTTACTATTATATAAGTATCTTAAGCCCTTTACTAAAAGGGCTTTAAATTTATCTATTTTTAACTTTAATTACTACCCCCTATATTTTATAATTAATTACTATTTATTTACCCTATATAAACTAATACTAATTAGTAGTTAATATACGTAGTTACTACTATTTTATAACTATAAATTAGTAAAGTTTTATTTAAAAAAAATATTATTATAAATATAGTTAACCTAGAGTTAACTAATTGCTTACTAGTAAATAACGTTAATATACTAAATCCTTATTTAATAGCTAAATAGACTTAGAACTATTTTACTAAAAGAAGTATTTATTATATATTTAATCTGTTAAGAAGATCTCTTTATAACCTTATAAAGCTATAATTTATTCCTTTAGACTATTACGTTAACTCTTAAAAACCCCTTAAACCCTTCTATAACTTCTAAGGCTATCTTAATACTCCTTCTCCTCCTTCTACTATATAACTATAGAGTTTTTCCTTAAAAAGCCCTAAGGCTAAGCTACGCCCTATAATAGTACTTAAAAGTAAGTTAGGAATATTACTAGTTATTTAAGATATTAGTAATACGTACTATACTTTAAAAAGATTATAAAACTACTAGGACATCCTAACTACTAACTAAAGACCCTAATGTATTAAAAATTACTAGTAGTAATCCGTTGTATAAGTAAATACGCTCCTAAGACTGTAGTTTAGGAGAAACGCTTGTATTTAAAGTGTTATTAATTTAATAATCCCTTATTAAAGGTCTCTTTAATAATAGAATCCCTAGTATAAAAGTAATTTTTAATAGTATATAGTATTAATTAGTAGTTTATAATAAAGAAGGTACTTAAGTAATTATAATAAGCCTTTACTAAACTATAGCTAGTCCGTAGTATAAGAACTAAATAGAGAAATACCTTTAACTACGCACCCTATATATTATAAAAAGCCTTTTTTTTATCCTTTATTTTTATCCCCTATTACTGTTATTTTATCCCCCCTAGTTAATATTAAATAATAAAATATAATTACTTAATAACTATTAACGTTATTATTAATTAACTATAAAGACTTAGCTAATTTTTAACTATAACTAGTATTTTACTACGTTTACTACCGGTGCGTAATATACTAATAAGTCTACTATTATAGTTAGGTTTCTAAATTTAAATTTAGTATATAGAAATCCTATTTTATACTCCTAATTTACCTATAGGTACTAGGAAATAAAAGGATCCCTCTTACTTAAATTACTTAAACCCTACTTATAATACTTTAAAAGTATTATAATACTCTAAAGTAAAGTAAGACGTTATAGTTTAACTATAATAGTAATAAGGATCTATAATAAGAATAATAGAGATATTAATTAATATTAATATTATTTAAAAAAAAAAAAAAAAAAAAAAAAACCTCTTCTCTATTTATTATCCCTATCGTCCATCACCCTTACTAGATTCTCGCTACTAAATAATAAAAAAGTAATAATAATATCCTTAGTATTATAAGGACTCTAAAAAACTCCCCTTAAGTAACCCTAACTACACTATTAGTTAACGCAGTTATAAGTAAAAAAACTCCTAAAAAAGTAGCTATAGTTATAAATAAAAACTAAAGAAATCTATAACGTTTTTATAATATTAACCCTAGGGACTAACTAAGGCTCGTTACTATTAGAGTTAATAAATTAGTTAAAGCCTACTACTATTACTAGTAGAACTAATAAACCTATAAATACCCTTGTTCTAGTACTTCTAACTATTGCTTTTTAAGCTATTAATATATTAATTTAGGGCCCTTAATATAATATAAACCTAGTAATAAAGCCTAAAGCTAAAAGACTTATAATAACTACAGTCTACTATATTAATAACTATACAACTAATAATATTATTAGTATAGAGTTATACAACTACTTCTACTTTAATTTTACTAAATAAACTATTAATACGTTTAAACGTATAAATAAAAACATTTAGTACTATATTAAAGACTTCCTTATATACTACAGTATTTATATTAATCACGTATTAACCAATAAACACTTCCTACATAAGATCTACGCTCTACTAATATCTAATAGGTTCTTTATATAATCTAAAAATTAAATTAATACTATAATATAATAAAATTATATATTTAGGACCCTTATAAAGTACCCCGGGTTTATTAGTAAGATCTTAGCCTATAACCTATAGATTTTAGTATAAAGGGATTACAGCTTTATAAAGTCTTAGTTTTATAAAACCCTAAGAGCTTTTAGAGATTTATAACCCCCTCTACTACTACCCCTAAAACGCGAGTAGCACAAAACCCTATCGTAAAATGCCCATTAGTATCCCTTAGCATAGCAATATTAATTTTACACTCCCCCTTTCTAATAACTTATTTTTAACTAACACCGGAATCACTACAATAATTACAAAAAAAATAATATTAACAATTACAACTTTACTTTAAATAACCCTCTACTAGCAAAAGCACTTACTAACCTTATAAAGTTATATAATAACTATATAAAGTACAGTAGCAGCTAATTTAATATCCTTACTATAAAAATTAGGATATTCTATTAATAGTATTAACTTATAGGTATTAATTAAACGTAGTATACTATAGCTATATCAATTATACTTAAAAATTAAGCCCTAATATTCTATTTTTAATATCTCTATAACCCTACAAAACCTCTTAATTAAAATACTATAATTAAAAGGCTCTAAAAATACTTTAAAACTAAAGAAACACATTAATAATACCTCTCTAAGTAGTAATAAGCTTCTTTTACCTATATAATTTATAAAAACCCTATAAAGTTAAAACTTAAGTTACTTAATCTATTAATTAATTAACTAATAAATATTTAGCCTATACTATTAAGTAGATTATAAACTAAAGAGGCCCTTTGTAATTAGCTTATTAACGTATACTAAAGAGTTAAAGAATATAGCTTCTGCCTCTTTAACCTAACTAGGAGCTTTACTAGAATTATTATATAATTAAGAAACTCGGTTAGTACTTCTAAATTAACTAAAAAGACGCCGTAATACCTAACCAAGACTATAAAGCTATATAGCACCTATATTATTAATTAGACGTATAACTATAGTAATAGAGGCTAACTAGAATAAAGGAGGCTATAAGGATCGTAGTAATAGAGACTATAAAGTAAAAATTACCGTCCCTAGTGTTTTACTAGCCTAGTAAGTAATAAAAAGTACTATATTTATAGTAAACTTAACTACTACTTATAAAGATATCCTACTAAAAATTAAAGTAAGACTTATAACTACTATTATAAGGCTAATTACCTTTAAAACGTTATAATAGTATCCTTTTAATAATTCCTTATAAAGTATAAAAGTAATAAGACTTTTAATAATATTTAGGAAATTAATAATAACCCCGCAGATAAATACCTCCTAAATAATAAAGACAGTAGTACTATAGTAACCTAACTAACTATATTTATAACTATATACTTTATATTAAGATAAGTTAATAGCCTTAAGATAATTACGGCCCTTGTGGAGTAAGTAACGGCCTATACTATAACAACAAAAGACCTAAACTATACAAAATCTACACTATACACCTACAATAGCTAATATTTTAAAGCTATTTTTTAAAGTATTATACCAGATACTAAGGTAGTAGAGTTTTTTATAGCGGGCTATAGTTAATATATAGCTTTTAAAAAAACAATTTTTTTTAACTTTAAACTTAATACTATAAGTACTAATAGTGTTTTAATTTACTTTAGTACTAGTAATAGTATTAAATCCCTTAAATTAATTAAAATCCCCTTACTATTTAGAAATATTATTTTTTACATTATACTTACTAATACACTATTCCTACTATACCTCTAAAATATAAACTACCTAAGTATTATATTTAATAATATTAATAACGTCCTATATAAAAGAGATATTACTATACTAATTATTTAACAATAAAAGCACAAATAACTACTATTTAACCACAAGCAAGTAATAGTATACTACCACCTTACTACTATTAAACTCTAACACCTCTATTACTAATTTAAGTACCCATCCATTATAAAACTCTATAACCTCTTTAAAAAAGCCAGCTATTAACTAAACATCCAAGTATTAAAGACTTTAATAAAAATATACTACTATTACTAACTTTACAGTATAGTACTTTTAAGATTCTAATTTATACTACAGAATAAATATAACTTTAACTATAAAGTTATTATAAATATTATATACCTCAATAGTAAACTAGTTATCCACCTTATTAATACTATAACTAAATTTATTACTATAAAGTTTTTTAAAAATATATCTACTAAAGTAGTATAGAAAGGTATTTATACTACGTAAATTAATATTTATTAGGGACCTTTTAACTTCTTAGTAATAAACGTAGCTATAATATTTAAAGCTACTAAGTTTAAGGAATATACTAAAAAGTAAGGAATTACCCTTAAAATTATACTAATTAAAGCCTACTACTTTATTAGTAAAATTAAAAAATACTACACTATTTTAAAACAAGTCTACTAAATCTACTATATTAAAAACCCACTTATACTATTTAAAATTATACTCTAAGTCTATATTAAAAATATTAATAATACTATAGGTCCTAATAGCTTTATACTAACTCTTTTTATTTTTAAAGTATACCTATAGATTAATAACTTATCCCTACTAATTCTAAACATTGCTAAACACACCCGAGTAGTTAAAAAGGCCACTAAGGAGATTTAGCGTATTTATATAAAGTATAAAGTTAATAATACCCTTAATATACATAACAAACTAAGAATATTTAAGATACTAAAACTCTCCCTTTAATTAATAGTTAAAGTATAGTATAAAAAAAGTAGTTAGTAAGGCCCTTATTAATTAATTTTAATAAATAGCAAAGAGTATATACTTACCCTTCTATAAGGCCCTTAATCCTTTTAATTAACGTTTATTAAGCCCTACTATAAAGATATTAATAATACAGGCCTAGAGATTCCTTCCCTTCTAAAAAACCTAATAACTATAAAAGACAAAGCTAAGGACGTAGCTAAACTTAAAAATAAAACTAAAGAGATCCTTAATAAAATTATTATTAACACAAACCTTTCCTCTATTAAAAACCCAGTACTAGTAGAAGCCTTAAAATAATAATAAGACCGACCTTAAAAGACCCTAGCTACTACATTTATTTTAGCTAAAAAGAAGGCCGATTTTACTTTTACTATTAAGTTAAGAGAGTAGGGGATTATTACTACTCTAAAAGAGCCGTTTTAAAAGTTAACTAAAAAAGAGATTTTAGCCCTATAAAACCGCGGGGTCTTTAATATTATCCTATTTAACTCTAAAGTCTATAGTAGGTTTAGAAGGTTTAAATTTTATATTATTAATAAAATTAAAGTAAAAATAATAAATTAGCTTTATAAAAAGTCCCGCTTTATTATATAAGGCTATACTAATAACGGAAAGGTAGTAATTTTAATACAGTCCCTTACTATTTAATAGGCTAGTTAATAATTAATCCTAGTACTAACTCTAACCCTTATAGGGATTAAAATAAAGTTATAACTTTAAGATATAACGTAAGTATATATATAATTAAAGATATAACTAAACTAAATAATCCTTATATATTTCCTAATTTAAATCTATAACTAATACCTAAAAAACTCTATTATAGTTATTAAAAAGCTACTCTATAGTATTACAGAGACTAGGATATACTAGTAGGTAATATATTATAAGTATTATAAAAAAAAACTTAAAATAAGTACTTTAATATATAACTTATACCTACTAATATTATTAATTAATAACCCAGACTTTACTCTAGTTAGAATATAAATAAATAATACCCTTAGCCTTTTAATAAATAATTTTTTAACCTATAAGACTTTAGAACTTAAAAAAGTAAACCTTATAGTTAAAGTAAAGACCTTCTTAACCCTAGAAGAACTACTAATATTTAATAGTGGTATTTTAATACTTAAAGGGGACTCTCTTATTTTTTACTAAAAAAGCTAGAATAAGAAACTTATAATTATTAAGCTTAATAAGGATTAAAAAACTTAATACGTTTAATAACGCGCCTAAGGGGTATATATTACGTTAATTTACTAACCTAAGGTATTATACAACTTTTTTATAGTAGCTTAATACTAAGAACCTATAAAAAAAGATATTACTACCTTTAATAAGTAACTCTATTAGTAAATTAATAATTAGTAGTAAGGATTAAGATATATTTTTTTTAACTTTAAAAAGAGTAAGTTATTTGTTTTTATAAATAAATTATTTATTAATAATACTAATTTATTATTATAGTTAGAATTTATTATTATTTTTATAAAAAATTAATTTATTAGTAACGATATATTTAAAATTTATAGTAATATTATTTATTATAGCTTTATAAAGAGTAAGTAAGTTATATAGAGTGTTTTAGTATTAA
Organism: Colletotrichum musae; assembly: GCA_027406025.1. NCBI lineage: Eukaryota > Fungi > Ascomycota > Sordariomycetes > Glomerellales > Glomerellaceae > Colletotrichum > Colletotrichum musae. The sequence goes on along the minus strand of JANVYC010000001.1, from coordinate 6,436,063 downwards.
AGATTTATACTATAACTACTAATATTAATATAGCTTATACTATTATAATAACTCTTAAGTTTATTACGGATTACTTAAACCTTTTTTTAATTCTATTTATTATTTATATTAATTTTTATTTACTTTATAAGTACTTTATTAAACTAAGTACTACTAAAAAAAAGTATTTAATAATAAATATTATAGTATTATAATAATTATATAAGTACTAAGAGCTTTAAAAGATATAATAAATTACTAGAAATAGTAATATTACTAATAGTTTTATAAAAATAAAACTAAACTACGCCCTTAAGGGCTTTATTTTTATAAATAAAGCTATAATTAAAATAAAAGGTTAGGTAATAAGAAAAGGATAAAAAGAGGGTATTTAAGTAAAAAAGATTTATAGATTTAATAAAAGGGCTAGGAGTACTAGGAAATATAAGGAAATAGTGGTTTATATAACTACGGCCGAACCTATAGTTAGAGTCTATAGCTCTATTAAAAATAAAGCTACTTAGCTTTAAAAAGACTAGTTAAGGAGGGATTAATTAAAAAAGCTTAAAAACGTTGTTTTTAGGCTTTTTTTAATAAACTCTTATTTTAAGGAGATAGATACTTAAGGTACCTATAATTAAAACTTTAGGCTATAAAAGAAAAGACTATTAGTATGGGAATAACTATATTAGAGTTAACTACCCGTAGCTAACGGCGGTATAGTAGGGCACGGACCTAGCTCCACTATCATATAGGTATCTTAAGCCCCTTACTAGGAGGGCTCTGAATCTATCTATCTTTAACCTTAATTACTGCCCCCTACATTTTACAATTGATTGCCATTTGTTTACCCTGCGTAAACCAACAGGTTGTCTGGGATCACTTTCTCCCCTGGAGCATGTGTATCGGTAGCCGGCGAAGCGGGCTCTGATTCAGACTCAGAGTCGTCCGACGACTCTTGCGTGTCGGTGTCGCTTGGAGAGGTGTAGTCGGGATCCATCGCTCCGACACTCAAGATGGTCGGTTGAGAAGAGACAGTTGATGAATCAGACATGGAAGTACAGAAACAGGCTAATAGATCGTTCAAGGAAATGTTCAAGGAAAGGTAGTTCTAAGGAGAAAAGGTGGTAAACAACAGCAAGAGAAACAATAAGAACGAGAAAAGGAAAAGATGAAACAGTGGGCTTTATTCAGGGCTGGAAATGAAGTTGGTACAGTCTACAACCTCTTTCATGGGAGCGAAGACTGTGTTCTTATACCGCAAGCTCTCTCGTGGTATTGAGACGGATTGCTCTCAAGCCGCTTGTTCAGTTCGGCTCTGTAAGCGCCGCCAGCAACTCAAACGGACCTCGAGGTTGAGTGCGTGATTACTGCAGGTGTGTAGTCCTTCAACGCCAGTCCTGCGCTGCGCCTCAGCAGCGGAGGTTGACACGCCTCGAGGCGACCAAGGGGCAAAACCAGCATCCCAGGGTGCTATTGATAGACGTGCTGGATTAATTATCATTGGTGATCGCCAAAACACAAATAGCAGCAATGGCCGTTCTCTGGGCTCCCACGACATGCAGAAGGCGTTTGAGGTCGCTGCAATTCACGTTGTTGGCAGGAAACTCGACAAGGGGGCTTAATTGAGTTGATTGACGTACAAATTCATCCCGCACGCTTATCGACCCGAGAGAATGGTTGCGAAACGGGGCTGAACTACCCCGTACTGGCCTCGAGAAGGCCGGCCGGCATATCGAGCAATGAAGAGCAGCGGTAACCGCCAGCCCTCGTGCCCGGCCGTAAACCGGTAAAGTAGGTCACGCCGTGCCGGCCGGGTCCAATCGCGGAAGGTTTGCCGATGATCATCAGGGGTCGATCGAAACGTTGCCCAGTATCCGCAGCCACCACATCACGGTGGCCGCCTGTGGCCGCGGGCCGTTGACCTCACCAACGGGACGAAATCCTAAATCGGACAATGAAAAGTGAGAGAAATAGAGTCGTCAAGGTTTAGCAAACGCCCGCAGACTAAGTAAGGCCCGCAAGGAACATGAGTCGGCACCAACACGGTCACAACCAGCGACAACGACCTGGGGCCTCGGACACAGGAGATTAAAACCATTGATTCGCTTGCTATCCTTATGCATGGCTAAAAGTTTCACGACAAACAGCAGGCCTCTCTTCACGCCTTCTCCTCGTGCCGGGCCGTGACGATCACGCCGGCCTTCTCCCCATCCTCGGTGGCCGCCTGGAACATGTCCTCGGGCTTGTAGTTGCCAAACTTGCGCAGCGGGACGCCCTCGTTGAACATGCGGTCGATCTGCTCGAGCGACTTGCCCTTGCACTCGGGGATGCAGAACCACGTGAAGACGAGCGTGAGGACCAAGATGCCGGCGAAGATGAAGCCCACCTTGGAGCCCAGCCCGGCGCCGGGCGTGTAGAGCAGGTGCGGGATGCTGAAGTTGACGAGGAAGTTGGCGAGGACGTTGACCATGGACGCGGTGCGCTGGGACGCGTCGCGGAGGCGGAGGGCGGGGATCTCGGTCGTGACGACGTAGTTGAGCGGGGCCCAGGCGAAGACGTAGCCGGCGGCGAAGACGGTCAGCATGGCGACGATGCTCGTCTTGACGGCGAAGGAGGGGTCGTGGACGGTGCCGAGGGAACCCATTGTCACGATGGCAGCGAACTGCCAGACGGCGCCGATCATCAGGAGGGGACTGGAGGGGCACCGATGTCAGTATTGATCTTGGTATTCTTCGAGGGGAAGGATGCACGTACCGACGTCCGACGCGGTCGTTGAGGTAGAGACCGACGAAGACCATGACGAGGTTGACGATGGCGTTAACGATGGTCATGGTGAAGGGGTTTACGGTGCCAATGTCCTTGATGAAGATGGCGCCGTACGTCGAAGCAAAGGCCTGACCGGTGGCCTGCTGGAGGAAGTTCATGACCATGACGACGGCCGTTCTCTTCAGGTTGACGCCCTTGAAGAGCTCCAAGTAGTTGCCCTGCTCGACCTCCTGCTTCAGCGCGTATTGCAGAGCGGCGAACTGCTCGTCGATCTCGGCGTCCGTGATGGTACCGACTCGGAGTTTCTTGAGGGACACCTGCGCCTCTTCGACTCTGTCCTGGGTTAAGAGCCATCGGGGGGACTTGAAAGGAGTTAGCCATGCTTGCCCAGATGGTAATGTACGTTTGGGCAATGCTGACCTCGGGAATGAAGAAGATCAGGGCCATGACGATGACGGGAATCACGTAGAACAACCCCATGGGGATTCTCCAGGAAGCGTTGCCATCCAACGTGCTCGTGCCTCGGCAGACAGAGTTGACGATCAGGGTTCCGAACTGTTGAAGCAAGAGTCAGTTTCCCAACAGCTCGTACGCCGATTTTCAAAACTCACCATAAGACTAAACTGGTAGGATCCAACGGCAAATCCTCGAATCTCGGAAGGCACAATCTCGGACTGATACACGGGAACAACTGCCAACTCCATGCCGACGTAGATGTCTGCGACCAGTCAGCACCACCACAAACTCGCCCGATACCCATCGCCACTTACAGTTGAGGATGCGCGCCGCCATGATCTGCTCCCGCGTGCTCGAAGTCAAGGCGATGGTCGCGGGGATCAAAGCCCACGCGCTCATGCTGAACATGCACCACCGGCGGCCCCAGCGGGCGCTCACCATACTGCCAATGACGACGCCCGCCGCGAAGCCGATGTAGTTGAGACTGTTGAACAGCGAGAGCCACCCGGGCGGGATCTTCCACTTGCCGGTGACGGGGTCCTGGTCGCCGAACTGCTGCTGGAAGGCGTCCATGGCCTGGGTGGTCGAGTAGCCGGCGTTGTCGAAGCCATAGTTGAACGTTGAGATGGCGACGACGGCGAAGGCGATGCCCAGCGTGCGGTTGAAGTGCTTGAGGATCCGGTTGGACGACATTTTCGGGAAGCTGAAGTTGTCTCTCTGTCTCGAATGTCTCTCGGTGAAGGGACTCTAGTCTCTCGGGGCTCCTTGCGTCGCAACGAGGACAGGGTTGTTGTCGGGGAACAGAGTTTATTAAGTATTCTCTCGGTCGTTGAACTATTCTATCCAAGACTTGTCCACGAGGCGTGCACGTCTGCATTATGTTACGGCACGGCTCCTTGCAGGGTGGGGGTAGCATTTCCAAGGGTGAAGAACCCAATGTTTGTATCATGGCCTCCACCCGGGCAATCAAAGTCGTGCCATCATAGGCCTAAAACCAACACATGGCACGGCGGAGAAAGAGGCCTTCCCCGAGACCCCAAACTCGGGGCACCCACCGGGGAAAGCAGGATTTGCGGAGGAGCTGAGGGAGCTGGTCCAGAACTAAGAAAAATCTTTTGCTGTATGGCCTGGTGACCGACCGCCCGGGATCTATTTCCCTTGGTGTGTCTCGCGCTTCGTGAAGACCGGGATGGTCCCGGGGTCGGAACTCGGGCGGAGACGGTGAGGCGTGCAAAGACCCCGGAACTCGGGCGGAATAGGGGCTACAGGTCCATCTCCCCCCCGACTTCCCAACTCTTTCCCCGATCACCTGCGTCTTTCACAAAATCGCCAGACGGATTCGCCAGGACATTGCAGAAAACAGACGAGTTATGGAGACACAAGCTCCATGCCGAGCTTCGGGGCGGCCCCGGAAGGGGCTGCAGATATGCTTCCAATGCCGGAACCGAAAGGTTAGTTCTTTTTCATATTTTGTCTCCTTTTTTTTCTCTTGCCTCTTCGGAATAGGCTCCGCTTCGGATGAGGGGCCGTATGGTCTAACCCGCAACCCGATACAACAGGTCCGATGTGACGGCACTGCCGGCGGTTGCGAAAACTGTCGCCGGCTCAAGTTCCACTGCTCTTTTTCGGTTCCCGATGGTTTGGTCGAAGAAGTAGGAGACAGCTCAACCCCGCGCGCTGACCCAAGCCACTTGAGGCTCGAGAAACGAAGAGTCCGTAGGGCTTGCATAGCATGCCGCGACAAGAAGACGAAATGCTGCGGCACTCAGCCTTCGTGCCGGCGGTGTCTGCACAGGGGTGCTGTTTGCCAGTACCCAGACCTTTCTAAGCCAGCCTCAACAACATCAACTTCGAAGCCGCATGACCATTCGATGGTCACGACAACTAGTGATTCCGTCAGTCCCCTGGTGAATCAAGGGCCGCCGTCGCAACGAGATGGCTCCATCGCGCCCTCTCCAGCGTCCTCTCTTGGCTTGTGAGTTCCATCCCAGGTCTTCGGAAATCGGGAGTCCCGCCTAGTAGTTACTGATGATGCGTGTGTGCCAGAGAATTAAGCCTGAACAAATCAATCATCAGGCAACATATAGACGTCTTCTTCGACTGCGTCTATCCAATACCATGCTACGGCTTCATCCACAAGGCGACCTTTTGCCAGAGTTGGGCGCAGGACACGCACAACCCGCGTCTGTTGAAGGCAATCTGCGGCCTCACCGCCCGCTACATTGCTTCGGGAGACGCCGGCCAGCAGGCCACGCGATGGATCCAGGAGGCCGAGATGCAGCTTTTCATGCGCCTGAGCGAGCCGTCAATGTCGGACATTGAGGCACTCATGCTCACGACGCTGGACCACATCATCGCCCGGCGGTTCAGCAAGATGCTCATCTCGGCGTGCCTCGCCGCCCGCCTGGCGTACATGATGAGGCTCAACTACGAGGACGGTCGCCTGGGCTTTCTAATGCAAGAGCGACGCCGGCGACTCATGTGGGCCATCTTCGCCATGGAGACGCTGTACTCGAGTGGCCGGGCAGAATTCACCGGGTCGTCAAAAGACACGATATACTTGCAGCTTCCGTGTAAGGAACGATCGTTCACGCTCGACATTCCCGTCATGACTGAGCCTTTGAGTCCTTCCGAGACGCAAAAGTCTTCCGACTTAGGGCTCATGGCCTACAACATCAGAGTTCTCGATATCCGAGACCGCATCCAGAGGTTTACCATAATCCTTTCCTCACCCTCGGAAGACCTGTCACTAATCATTCATAGGTTGTCTCATACTATCACCCACCATCGTAAACCATTGACGGACTGCATCGCGCAACTCAAGGGGCTGTCCGACGAGCTCGAAGTCTTGCGGAGGTCACTGCCTCAACATTACACGTTCGATAAGAAGAACCTCTTCCTTCGCGCTTACACCCCTCAACGGACTTCCTTCGTCATCGCCTGGTGGCACCAATGCCAATGCGACATGTACCGCTTCACCATACCCGGCTTCCGAGAAGGCCTCCCTATCGAAGAGCTACAAACCCTACCACCGGACTTCGTCGCCTACTGCAGGGACAGATGCCTGGAGCACGCCCTCGCCGTCGCCGACATCCTGGCCACGGTGACGGAGATGGGCCGAGATATTTTTATCACAGACCCCGCGCTCGTGATGTGCGCCTTCCACTCGGCCCGCGTCATCTCCCGTCTCGGATCACCGCAGTTCTCCAGCGCGTTGCCAAGATCGACAGTCGTCGCCAAACTCAGGGCCTGCTCGGACATCCTCGACATCCCCGCAGAGATTTACCCAACCACAAAGCTGCTGCGCAGCGGCATCGCGGACCTCATCCACGACGCAGAGCGAGACTCGGGCAACTCAAGCCCGCTGAGGTCGAACTGGGAGATGGAGCAGTCGGGAGCCGACAGTGACGGCGCCCCTCTACCTCCAGCGCGTTCGGCTGTTCAGGCCGCCGCGGATGCCGCGACTCCCGAGGTGTACTCTAAGTACAGCGTGACGGATGAGATCAGGAAGCTGAGGTTCCAGCAGGACGGCGAGGACGGTGCGGTCGAGCGGTTCGAGAGGCACGAGCACGAGTCCGGACAGAGCGGCACTGCTCAGCAGCAGCAGCACCACCCCTTCTCCTCGGTCGCCGACATGGCCAAGACTGACGGGACTCACCCGTATGTGGGCGTGCCGCTGCCGGACATGGCTGCGGGCGGAATCGGGTATCCGGAGGCCGAGTTCGGGGCCCACGCGACAGCGCCGTACGACGTGTCGATGACGCTCGGGTTCGAGCCGAGCTACGGCGACTGCCAGCCCGATCTCTTTCTGGACTCATTCATGCCGATGTACCGGTTCGAGGACATGCGGGAGCCAATGTAGTTGTTTACTATCAAGCCTTGCTTGTGCAAATCCTCTGCTTTGACATACTATCCAGTCTCAACTACGTTCTTACAAGTACTCTGGAACCAGAGCAAGGTTCTGGATGGCCGCCAGCCCATACAATGATGCGGCATTCGTAGACACGAAGCTGGCTTCCTCAATAGGGGCCAACACGTTCGGGCCCGTTACCTCTTCCGTAGCCCATGTCTCGTCCGCCTTGAATCCGTCCGCGTTGTAGAACTCGTTCCATGCCCTCTCTGCCAGTGTTGAGTTATCCCGCTCCTTTGCGAAGTATGCCGCCAGGCGGGAATGGCCCTGGACCAGGTTTCTGCTGCTGAACCTGCTTCCGTACCGAGCCTGCTGGGCCGCCGCACCGGCGCCATGGTAGAAACAGTAATCCAGCCAGGCATCGACGAAGCCGTCCGGGAGGTCGTCTCCAACGTACTCGATGATTTCGGAAAGCACCTCCACCTGTCCGAACATGGAGCCTAGGTTCCCGACTGAAACATAACCTTTGTTTTCCGGATCCGAGGGCGGCGGTCCCATCTCACCGGTTTCGATATCATAGAGTCCAGAACCGGTGACGAAGCCATTGGTCATCTTGGCTATTCCGGCCATCGTGCTCGTGAGCTTGTGCCGTGCCTCCTCCCATCGGGTGCCGCGCCGTTCCCATGCAATGAGCCAGCCGGCGGCGAGCGCCGACCAGTCCGTTCCCAGGGCCACAGATGTCGGCTGCCCGGGCTCCGGAAGCCAGCCATCGTCCCGGACCTTCCGGCCTGCATCAACTGTCCCGTAGGTCTTGTCGGTATCCAGGACTTCATCCAGCAGCTCGCCCACACGCTCGTCGCCGCCAGAGACAAAATAGAAGTACTTGCGATACTGCGGCTGCGCGATCCGGACCTGCTTCGCGCTATCGACCCAGTGCTGCACCCCGTGACGAGTTCCCAGGCCCTTCCAGTCGCCGATGTGGTACACGTCGACTTCCCCAGTGTGGCGCGTCAATGCTTCTGCAAACCGATACAGATCTGGCCGGCCTGTCCTGATGAACTGCTGCCAGAAAAAGAGGTCGGGTGAGAGCTCGGAATTATCCCACGCATAACCACCAATATCGTATTTCCAGGTGTGGCGATCACCGTCGTAGGAGTGCATGAAGTCGCCGTAGTGCAGAAACCCGTACCACTGGTGGTGATCGACTTGGCCCTGGTAAAAGTCCACCAGGAATTCCAGGTTGCTCTCGATGGCTGCGGCCTTCTCGTTGGATCTATCCGGAACCGACCAGTACGACCCGAGAGCCTTGGTCTCTTGCACATACGAGGGCTCGGGGTAGAGCACCGGCGGACTGTTCATGCTTTCGCCACGAGCGCTCAAGACCTCGCCTGACGGCGTCTTGTCGAAGGCAAAGATGTACACCTCGCTCGTCTTGGCGATACCTGTCGGCGAGTCGAACCCGGGCTCGAAGTCCTCGTACGTGATCTCCAACGCATCCAGCTGCTTCTCGTACGTGTCCTGGCCCATGCCGTCATGGTACGAACGAAGGTCGAGAGGCTCCGCGTCCGGGCTGTAGAGCCACAGCGTGACTTGGCCGTCCTCCTCGCCAGAGCCGGCGTTCGAAATCTCCAGTCCCGTGGGGAACTGCTTCCAAAAGTCCCGCAGGCCGAGCCCGATGCCGCCCTTGGTGGCGTCGCCGAGGTAGGCGAGACCGCCCGAGCGACCGCCCGAGGAGATGTCGAGCCAGCCCTGGCCAGGCTTGGTCCTCTTCTTCAGGTGAAATCCGTCAGGTGTGAGCTGCCGCAGGCTGAAGTCGTTCCAGACCGGGATCCACTGCATCCTTGAGGACACCCTCGTGTCCCACGTGGAGATATCTGGCGTCTTCAAGCCCTGAATCTGAGCTTTCCGAACCTCTTCTCCCGGGTCGCGGCGGAGCCCGGTGATTCCCTGGACAGCCTCCGTAAGAAAGCCGCCCTCGGTGCCAGCAAGCCTGACGTGCCTGTTGTAAAGCTCTTCATCCCCAAGAGGGACGGCGAACCGAATGCCGAGACCGGAGATAAAGTCCTTGTCTTTGACGCCATCAAACACAATGCTGTGGATCAGACGGATGCTGTCGGAGCCCGAGTACAGGTAGAACCGGAGCACAAAAGGTAGCCAGTCGTCATGGCCGCCGGAGAGAGCCTTGAACTTCCCGCGGACGGTGACGAGGGCCCGCACCGTGGCTTCCTTGCTGACGGCGACGCTCTCAACCGCGCTCTCGAAGCTGTGGTGCTGGACGTCTGTCGCGCCCCTGCTTGCGACATCGTCCGCGATGGCGGACTGGCTGTGAAGCACGAGCTTGCCGTTCCGGCCAACTGTCTTCCCGGCGGCCTTGATGCTGCTGATGATGGCGTTACCCTCCTTGGGGAAGGTCACTTCGATCTTGCCGGTGTTGACCGTGACGTCGGACGCCGAGTCTGTAACGCTGATACCACCCTCTGCCTGTCGGCGGTGAGAAGACTTTCGTCTGTACTTGAGAGACGACGGGGATGCGGAGACGGTGTAATCGGCGCTGGGCGAGTCGCTGGCCGGGATGGCGTGGCCGGTCCATTTGATGGAACCGTCGCGCCAGTATCCCGTTACCCATGTCTGAAGGGGGACATTGGCACCTCCGGTGCCTGGCAGGGAGAAGCTCGTCTGGTTGAAGAAGTGTTTGCCTTCGGGCCACGGGACGCCGAACGTTGTTCCCGTGATTGAGGCTGGGGCGTCACTGGTCCAGCGGACCTTGATGGTGCTCGAGGTGCCGTTAGCGTTCGAGGGTTGCGAATGGCCTGCTCGGGACAGCAAGGCGAGGCAAAGAAACAAAGAAGCGAAGGAGTACATTGCTAAGAGGCCACCTCGACCCGGGTGGATCGCTGGCTGGGTGCACTTTATTGACTTCAACGATACGAGGAGCTAGCTTAGAAGACAATACTTCCAACTCTGTGAAGGGACTTTCTCAATGCTTTTATACAACTAGACCCGTGATGAATTTGGATCTCGAGCCCACTGTGTCATTCATATCCATCGGCATGTTCATGTCGGCCGATGGAGAAGGTCGTACGGAATAGTGCCTGTCCCTGTAAGCGGGAGCATGCGGAAATGCAGGGGAATACAGGCCACATGGCTCTTCTACCCATAGGTCTCGGTGCGTATGACGTGCATTAGTTCGACGTAGGTACGGCTCTGAGGCGCTCTTATCCGAGAAGTGCCAAGCGGAGAGTTGGCACGAGGTTGCGCAGTTACATCTTGGGGTTTGGGGTGGGTAAACGTGAATACGACCTTGAGATCGAACATACTCCGAAATCCGAAAGGAAAACACCGTCGCAGCGAACCAATTTTATCTCGACTTCAGGTGAGAGAGACTCGTACTGATGCATTTGCCGACGGTCATAAACGAGTGCTTTAGACGTCTACTCTGCCCAATATTTCTGAGATAGGTTGATTGATAACACAAGTGTTAGGGATTGTGGGGAGACTGTCATTCGGACGACCAAAACTTTTGGAGACACTCGAGGTAGCTTGAACCGGGAAATGACAGATAGTTGGAGGTGAGAAGGAACTAGATAGTATCTCTTTGTAAGCAAGACGCCTCACCTGAGTAGGCGACTTTTCTAAATACCAGCTAGAAGCGAGCCCTGCAAAACACCTTTTGACCGGAAAGACGGAGTAACCCGTGCATGATGCCCGAGAGGTTCATGGCGTTACCCCGAAATATATCGCCAATGCGGGGAAACAGATGATCTCAATTACAGAGTCCCCGCACTCTTACTGTGCCATTGGATCGCTTGCGGTGGGAAAGTGCATGTGGTATTAAGACAAGCATTTAGATCCTCCGTGGACCGAACGTACTTCCCCGGACTTGAGACTTCAGCAAATGTCACCTCGATGGCTCCAAAGGGTTTGGCCAAGACCACGAGGGCAACACTCAAGATGAAGTCTCAAGTGGTGTCAGTTCTGTCATGGTAATCCACACGTGTTGCTTCAACGATGGCATGCCGTCTGGTGTCTGGCTCAATAGCCCCATGTCTCAAGAGAAGAAATCCAGGTCACTTTCAAAGTCAACTTTAGAGTTTAAGGTAGAATCTCAGTTAAATAAGTAAGGCCGGAACAGGATTACAATGCTCTCGTTATCTGCTCGTCGCCCAAAGAAGCTACATACAAGAAATTATTGCCTGAAAGTTCCAAGCTCTCACACTGGTCTCAAATCCCAAGTTGCCAAGGTTCGCCGCGAAACACGGACGGGGGATGTTGAAGGGAGGCGTTGCGTCAACACCGAGGAAGGCTGCATTCCGCTGCGGGGAAGCTCGCCATTGCCGATGAGGCGTGACACGCTTATCGGAAGTTGCCGGAGCCGTTGCAGCGGGACAGGGGGATGGAGCGCTGCTTCTTGATGCAAGCAGTGATGGCACCGCTGACCCAGGTGACGCCCTCGTAGGAGCCCTCCTCGTGAGAGTCGGCGGTGAAGGTACCGGTCTGCCTGAGGGAGCCGACGCAGCCCTGGAAGGCGCGGCCGTAGCGGCGGGTGGTCCAGGGGCGGGTGATGACAACACCCGTCTCGCCATCGCTGACGGTGCCGCGGATGAGGACACCGGCCTGGGTGGTCCAGGTGCGAGAGAAGTCAACACCGACGGAGGCCTTGAGGCGGTCCTTGATCAGGCCGAAGTCGAGGCCACCGCTGACGCTGACGGAGTTGGCGACGGAGTAGGACTTGGAGACGGTGATGTCAATGCCGTTGCGGCCGGCACCGATGACGACGGGGGACATCTGGACGTCCCAGTCGACGAAGCGCTGGCTGCGGTCGATGACGGTCTGGTAGTTGCTGTTGCAGTCACGCTTGCCGAGGGCGACCTCGGTGGTGTTGACGGCCTCCTCGGCCATACCCTCACCGGCCTTCAGCCACTCCTCGACATCCTGGGGGGGCTCGGAGAGAACATCCATGGACTTGAGGAACAGGCCCCAGGTGTCCTCGGTGATGATCTGGGCTGTAATTGAGATGCAAGGTCAGCGACTTGCGGGCTCCTCGAAACTGGACTGAGCTGCAACTGGTTACTTACTGCGGCCACCGGCGCCGAAGACGAGGACCTCGCCGTTGCGGAGGTTGCGGTCAACAGTGTCGGTGACGTTGACGGCGGTGTCGTTCTCGACGATGGGGGCAGCGCTGACAACGGCGGCAGCGGCCGAGAGGAGAGTGACGAAACGAGTAGAGACCATTTTGGGCAAAAGAGACCGAGAGCGTTTGAAGCGAGAGGCTTGAGAGAGTGACTGAGAGAGTGGATGGAGAGGGATGAGGAACTATTGCCAAGAAGGTGGGAATTCTATCGAGACTTTATACAAGTTTGCTCTCGTCAACCGCCACCCACAACTTGAGCACATGATGAGAGCTATCAACTCGTGGACTCATCAGTGATACCGGACTTCTCAATCACGACTTATCCAGATTTGTTCCGAGACTCTGTGGTTGCAAGCATACTCCAGCAAATTGAAGAGGCAACGACGTTGCGAGTCATGGAGAAAGGGCCCAGGTAGATTGGGGGAGGGCCCAGAGGGGGGACCCTTCCTGGGCGACATCCAGGGGCAGATCTTCTCCACGCCATTTACGCCGGGCTCCAATCTGAACCTGTGCTCTTTTCACGCTCTCTAACTGGGCAAGGTCGACCTCGTGTTCTCTGGAGACGCTCGCTACCCATATGTTTTTGGAACGACTTTCTCGATTAAGTCTAGCAGTCCCATAGAGCGCGACTCAGCAACCCCAGGCATGAGGCTTGTTGTCCCGGCTCCGAAGCGCGCGGTGAGCTGTCACCTCCATCTTCGAGCAAGATACGCTCGACAACGGATTAAACTCACTAAGATTAAGGCTCCTCAAGGTATCATGGACGAGTAATGTCTTTTCGATAGCTAGTGTCCAATAGATTGATCACGCCTCGATGAGGAATGGCTGGCAGATAAGGAGGTCATGAGATGTGATTCCTCGGGTCATCTCGTGTAAAGAATTCCTAGTTTCCTGTTTGTCAACGAAACGGCAAAGACCTATTTGAATCCCCGGGTATTCCACTCATTCAACATTCCGATCTGCCCATAAATCATACTTTACTTCTCGCAAACTCTCAGAGCCTAATTTTGATCCCGACTTTAGTCTCATCATCCTACCCAAACTCAACATGCAGATCACCAACATCCTCACCATTGCGGCCCTGGCCTCTGTGTATGTCCACTATCCCCCGTCTCAACTTAACACGGGTTTGCCTTGAACATGAAGCTGACTTTAGGATATCAGCGCCGTCGCCAAGTTGCACAACGCTGCCGTCTGCGTTAAGAACAGGCAGCGTGGCAGCACCGGTAACGGTACTCCCTACGGCCTCGGATACGGCTCCTGGACCGAGTACGAGATCGACACTGCGGCCACCCAGTGCGCCTGCAACATGTACAAGAACCGCAACACCGGCAACAACCAGTGGGACAAGTGCCCCGACTGCAAGTTCGTAAGTGTAAACTTGTTGACTAATTCGAAAGATTCACCTCTGACGTGCATCACAGGACGGTCTTCAGTGCTTGTCTTCCGGATGGCACCTGGGCGGTGACGAGGTATGCGCCCCGGACATCGCTGCTTGTTGCGACGGGCTCTTCGATGCTGACAAGCCTTTCTTTAGATCACCTACTACTGCGAGAAGAAGTGCGGTGCCCAGGGTGCCGAGGCCAACTAGACGTTTTATTTGGATGGATGATCAGGACACCACGGGAAAGTGGGATTTCTCTTCTGTTGTAGATATCAGCCGTAGTCGTGTTACAAGTCTCGACCTAATCAACGCTTTGTTCATCCTTGCACTTTTTTCAGCATGAGTAAATGATTCATATTCACATTGCTGTCCCCATTCCTGAACGCACGGGCTAACCTTCGTAAAAAGTTAAGGTTACGGGGACTGGAGTCTATATGTCGGATTTTGGGTCCGATGCCTTAGAACTCCAGAGGCAAAATTGACGACACCGACACTAGCAGGCTAGCACGATATTTCTTACAAGTCTTGTTTTAACATCATTCATCTCCGTTTCCTCTCTCCTGTAGTTTTCGAGAGGCCGATACTACAATCGCCATACCAAGCGTGAGGTTGCCTGCGGCCCCCAAAAGACACAGGGAAAACAAAAGAAAAACAGAAAAAAATACCACCCTGGGTTGCATACGGCCCCCATGGCCAAGACCTGTCCGTTGACAGTGCCGCTGCACGCCGAGCCCATGGGGTAGTGGGCCTTGAGCCTCAAAGATCGATACACACACACATCGCAGGTTCATCTTTCATCCACACACGATATGTCTGCATTTCCAAACCCAACAAACGCTTGAATCTATTGTACCTGAAGAGTTCGAGACTTCTGATTGAAGCCGCTCTTCCTGTCCCACGTTTGGTTGGCTGGTCGCCTCCCACATATTGTTTGAGCGAGAATAGGGGCGACCCGTGAACGCTAGTCATGTTCGACCATCGGTGTGGGATAGACCGCGCCTTACAGGGCCCCGATTTACGCTACGGCTAATTCGGCAGTCTAAACTGCTGGTCGTATCCTTCCTCGGTCGACGAGGGCAATTTACTCAAAAGGGTGGTGTTCATCCGGCCTCACACTAGTCCCGTTATTCATGTCAGGCGCTATGCGGCGCAACGTGGATCTCCCCAGCTTGCCGGCGCGGATTTCTATTCCCATTATCGGGCTGTTCCTCCGGGTCCCTAAAGCCCCGGAGCCGATGCTAGATGGGCAATACTACTTCGAGCCGCTGTGGCAAAAGTGAGATCGTACCTGTCGACGTCGTATCGGGTGTGGGCGATTACAACTCTGTGGACTCTCTCCGCGATTCTCCGGAACAACTCGACTTACTTCTTAGATAAGTGGGAGAAGCCTGAATTGTATGTTATTGCCTCCATCGCTGATGGTGTTGAGGGGTAAATGAGGAATGGGTAACAAAAGAGGACCTCGCCAAGGCCTAATCGAGATTGGTAGACTCAAGGCCTTTCGACATAGGCTTATCTTGCCCAATCCTGATCGCTTCAGTATGTTTTCCTTTGCAAAGACAGGCCATCGCTCATTTGCAAGCTCTCGGGATCACCGATGCTCGTGCTGTCGTGGCCCCTGCTTGGCCCCCTATCACGGTACCAGACCACGGAGCGGCTTCAATCTGAAACTTTCAAAAAGAAGCATTTCCCGCCTAGAAGGTTTAGCCCAAGGTAAGCTTTAGAATATCCACCTCGGTCGTCTTGTTGGCGATCCCCATTTCCTCCACCAATCACTCATACTTCTACGCCCGCTCTGATGGGGTCAGAAGACGGGAGCACCCATGCACATGCAACCCAACTGGCAGCTGGTCAAGTGGGAGGCGGGGGACCGGCTCCCACGCTACTCAATATGGTATGTGTACAGAACATCGAAGAACTCGGGTAGAAGATGCCATCTCGCTAACGAAATCTCATCAAACTTCGCTGGTGGCACGGCAAGCGCGTGCTTGGGTAACACCCGACCCCGTGTTATTCCTGTTCGATACCATTGGTTGCGAGGACTGCCGGCCGGCACCATCCCGTCCTCTAGCCATCCCAGTTGAGTTTGTCCTCGTCCTCTGTGTTGTTCTATAGTAAGTAGGTAGTACGGATAGTGGCATGAGGGAAGATCTCTTACTCTTCGTTCCACCTATCTTGCCTGGCCTTGCGACAGGCACGCGAGCACGGCTACCACTGCCGAGAGACCAAAATGTGTGTCCATCGGAAGCGGGACGCTTCAGTGTCGAGTCATGCTTGAGGCTTCAGCATCAGGTCTAGAACGAGTCTGTACCGATTGCCATGTATAACGGAGCCCAATAAACCTTAATTCAGACCGCTTAGAGGCAGTGAGCGGTTTATCAGACGTGCCATCGCATGTTTCCGACTTGATCTGGTCGAGGAGCCGGCAGTCATTGGCCTTTCGGAACGGTTCATGGCCCGACAACGGCTGTTCTCGGAAGAGACCCATAGGTAGCGGCCCCCATACCTACATGTCCAACTCGGTGTGATGGCTGACTTTGGGCACGTGGTCAGAGATGTTACAAGGGACTCGGGCAACGTCTGTCACATGCACCTGAGAGGGTCAGAATGCCCAGCCACTCGCACCCAACGTTGCAAAGGGGCCTTTCACTCCCATCTGAGCTGGCGAGGCTGTTTTCTGCAAGCCTGTGGTCTCATAGGGCTTCCATGCTTTACTAGAACCTAGCTACTTTTCAGCATGGTTGCACTGATTGCCAAATCTTGAGTTGTTGTTATGTTATTACAGTCTTCAACCCCACAGGTTAGCCTTGACCTTTGTTTTCTCATCCAAGGCCCAAATGGCTCTCTTTGAAACGGCTATCTTATACCGATTAGTCAATAATGGAGCAAACTAGTGAGCTTCTTCCTGGACTGCTGAGGCGCGCTATTTCTAGAGTCGGATGTAGTATTGCAGATCTGTGGACTGACTCATCAGAGTAACGGCGTCGGTTTCGGTGTTGGTTGTGGAGAAATGATCTCGTATTTAGGAGATATTCCGATTTGCCCCACTGGGACCTGACTATCTCAGTAGCCTCACTATGTTTAGAGCCTGGTGAGTTGCAGGCATGAGGCTTCTCGCAAGTCCACATCATCACGTCCCATGACTCGAGCGCGGCGACCGCCGGGGAATCCTCAGTTCCCCGGTTTGCGCCCGGGAGGCCGGTGGGCAGGTTGCAAATATTGAGCGAATTAAGGTGACTGACACCACATCGGCAGCGCTATTGGCCGTAGAGCTATCCAAAATCAACTCACGTATCTTCGTTTCTCCTGTACTCTGGGGCTGGCCAGCGGTTGCGCCCGCTCGGCGGCCTCGTTCAAATGATCAGACGAGTTGTGGGTTCCTGAGCACGTTTTTCTCAGCTGGCCCAGGCCCATTGTCCCGCAAATTGAGCAGCGCGCCCAGTGCTGCGCTGACATCCAGGCGGACTTACGAATCCGAAACCCCGCGTTGTCAGCTGAGGAGGGCATGACTGAGCCTTCGCATATCGCCGTCTGTCTCGAATCAGATACCCACCGCCGACTTAGGAAGATGAGTTTTCTAAGAGTCTGAGCAACTTGTATTGGTGTTGTCGGTTAAAGGAACGGGAAATCGGGCGAGGTGCCGCCTGGTGGGTCGTAATGAGGGCTTCAAGTCGGTTAAGGCCTTGAGCATACAAATATAGTGGCCTGACGATGCTATCGCAGGCTTGATTCCAGCAATGGAACCGGCAAACATTAAAACAGGTCTTTCGGGAACATGGCCAAGTTGCGGGATTCTGGCCTTTTTGAATGTGCCTATATCGAGACACGATATCGCACTAGCCTCTTGCGCTTGTCGAGAAGCAGACTGAAAGAAACTGCGGTGTGCAGAAAATGGAAATGGAAACGCCGCTGGGCTCTGTTCCGCGTGTTCGAGCTTCTCAATCAGTGGAATGTCGGGTTCAGCGAGCTTATTACCCAGAGAACCAACCAAACCAAACGGAATCGCTTGCCCGGCGTAGCCCATTTTGTCATCTGAATTGTTGCTTTACCTTAGAATGTCCTGATTCAGTGCGAAAAATAGACTACATGTACCGCCGAGAGCCATGAAGCCTTGGAGAGGCAACATTATCGAACCGAATCATTGATCCCTCAATAACTAAGTACCTTGAGGCTTGATGGTTCGATTTTCTTTTTTCAGATGAATTCATAAACGCTTAAGTATCTAGGTGTTTTATGATGGATCGGGTTGTCCTCTCTCACTATATCTGCCATTGACTTAGATCAAAGGTCAGGAAGCAATCGATTGATGGCTTGTGGACTTGGAGATGACTTTGTGTGGTGCCTAACCCTAGAAATTCTTCAATTGATGCGACGAATTATGTATGTCTTGTTCACAATGCTATACGCGCAAATATCCTTTCTGATTCTGTCGTTTTCGATCTTCATTGTTGTCATTCCACTTAGACTTGGAACTACAAATGATAAGTTGGAACTCACTTTTGGATGCGTGCCGTCACTAATTCTCTCACCTAACCGATTGCACAAGATGCTCGCTGAGGTTATATTTGCCATGTGACGTACGAGTGGGCATTGCCAATGCTTACGAAGTACCTAGGTAGAATGGCTTAACACCCGAGGTCGACAGTTTCGTGATGAGGTTTCATCCGCTTCTGATGACGCGAACAGGACAACCTCCAAAGTTTCGTTGGCGCGTACAAGGTCATGAAGACACAGGCTTACGCCCTAAAAGGAGGCCGACACCAATCAAGTACACGTCAAAAAAAAAAAAAAAAAGGGATGCAGCTTCCATAGATATTACTCGTCAGTTCGTTTCACGGTAGTCTGTGGACATTGCGTATCTCGGACCTTTCTCATGCCCGTACCGAAACTCAAACAGCCCCAGCGAGAACTCTCACGCATCACCGTGAAGTCATCGTCCGAAGTCTGATTCATTTGTAATCGGCTTTGAGATCAACGTTGTAATCGAGAAGATGACGGTGGCATATTTAGCCCAGCTGGCGACCGTGGACAGCCGGTAGTCGGGGTCACATCCCATCTTCTTCCCATCACATAGTGAAAGTCCCTCCTCAATGGATCTGCACCTCCTCATGTCCGACGCAGCCAACATTAGCGAGAGCCCGTGGTCTCTGATCGGCAAGACCGCTGTGATCACCGGGGGGTCGCGCGGCATAGGCCGAGGGATAGCAATTCATCTGGTACGCAAGGGCCTGAGCAACCTTGCCATCACCTACGTCGCCAACAAAGCCGCCGCCGAGGAGACTTTGGAGCAGTGCCGCAGCCTAGGCGTCCAGCGAACCCTCATTATCCAGGCCGACATGACGGACCACTCGGTCGGGCCCAGGGTCATCAGCGAGGCGCTTGCCGGGCTCGAGACCAAGACGATCGACATTCTCGTCAACAACGCGATCCTGGGGAGTCCGGAGAAGCCACGGGACGTCGCTGAGACGACACCGGAGGACTTCGCGGAGATGATGCACGCCAACGTGTACTCGCCCGTCAGCCTGACCCTCTCAATGCTCCCTCACGCACCGGCACACGGTGGCCGCGTGATCAACATCTCGAGCGTCGCCGGTAGTTCGGGAAACCGGGACCCGATCATGACATATGGCGCGAGCAAGGCGGCGCTTGAAAGCTTCACGCGGTCGTTCGCTGACCAGTACTCCCTTGACAAGGGCATGACGTTCAACAGCGTGACCGTCGGGGCGACGAATACGGACGCCCTACAAGCCGCGAGCAAATGGCCCTCCTCAGCTCCCGATTTCCTGGACAAAGTGAAGAAGGAGAGTACCGTCGGGAGGATTGGTGAGCCGGAGGACATTGCGTACATTGTCGGGTTTCTGGCGAGCGAGGAGGGGCGGTGGGTGAATGGCGCGGCCGTTAGTGCACATGGAGGCCTCAGAAGCATGCTGGGGAACTGAATACCTGCGGATAGTTGCAATGCGCAATGCAGAAGGCTACACTCACATGTATTGTACAGCAATGAGACGAGTAGATTGGTGTGATCAATGGTTCTCTCTCTCACATCTACGGCCAAGTTGTATTTGGCGGTTGCGTCTGTTTCAGCGCTTGAATAGTTACCACTCACCCACTGACTATTACCTACTTTCCGTGACATCCGGCAAGCACTGGTTGGGGAAATCCGAAGGATGGTTATCCGAATCGCACATTGTGCTAGGTCATAAAACGATGCAGCTCAAGACTGACTTTATGCTCAATAATTAAAACAGTACCTAATCCACAGTGAGCTTAATGCATTAGAAAATTTATGTAGTCTTCTCCACTTGGTGAATTACTTGGTCTTTCACGCTTTGGGCGACTTCCGGGACCACTCCGGGGCCGACATCCGAGGCGGAGCCCCCAGCGCATGTCCGGGCCGCACCTACTCCCCGACCGGACCTCATCAAGTGTCTTCAAGTCCCCAGGTTGATATATGGTTCTTTCTTGATTGAGACCCGAGATCCTCCGTGTATCTAAGACCTCTTCCGTTCCCGGAGCCTGATCTTTCCATAGCGTTCGGACCGTCTCGACTCCGCAATGGAACTCCCTCCGCGAAAGCTGGTCGACGTCGACCAGGTCCTTGAGAACGCCACACTAGCGGAGAAGATCTCGCTTCTGGCCGGTAAGTCCCTCGTATACCTCTAGAAGTTCTAAATCTGACAACCGCAACCTAAGGTTCTGACTTTTGGCACTCGACACCGCTGCCACAGCACGACGTCCCGGCCATCAAGTGCACGGATGGACCCAACGGCGTCCGTGGCTCGAGGTTCTTCAACCCGGTCCCGGCCCTCTGCATCCCGTGCGGCAGCGGCCTCGGCGCAACGTGGAACCCAGACCTGATCGAGCAGGCCGGCCAGCTACTGTCCCGGGAGTGCGACGCCAAGGGCGCCCACGTCTGGCTCGGGCCAACGGTGAACATCATCCGGTCGCCGCTCAACGGTCGCGGCTTCGAGTCCTTCTCCGAGGACCCTCACCTGAGCGGCATTCTTGCCGCGGCTATCATCAGGGGCGTCCAGTCCCGCGGCACGCTGGCTGCGCTGAAGCACTTCGTCGCCAATGACCAGGAGACGGACAAGATGTCTGTTGACGTGCGCATCTCGGACAGGGCGCTGCGCGAGATCTATCTGATGCCCTTCCAAATTGCTCTGCGCGATAGCAACCCTAGGGTGGTTATGTCATCATACAACAAGGTGCAGGGTCTGCACGTCTCCGAGAACCCCAAGATCCTGCAGGAGATCCTTAGGAAGGAATGGGGTTTTGATGGGCTTATCATGAGCGACTGGTTAGTAGCCGAGTCTTTTCTGCGTTTCACAGGTTGCTTACATGCCCAGGTATGGAACATACTCTTGCGAAGCCGCCCTGAACGCCGGCGTCGACATCGAGATGCCGGGGCCCAGCAGGTACAGAGAGAAGGAGGCGCTCGCGGCTGTCTTCTCTGGCAAGGTACATCACCACACAATCGACAAACGCGCAAGAAAGGTCCTAGAGTTTGTCAACAACGCTGCTTCGGCCCGTGTCGGCAAGGAAGAGACCACGCGCGATGTACCAGAAGACAGGAGTCTCAACCGTCGCCTGGCAGGAGAAAGCGTCGTCTTGCTCAAGAACGACGCGCGGCTTCTGCCCGTCGACGTGAACGACTGCGACGAGGTGGCCGTCATCGGTCCCAACGCCGACCTGCCAGCGGCATGTGGCGGAGGAAGCGCAAGTCTGCGGCCGTACTACACCAGCTCTGTGTTAAAAGCCATCAGAAACTCTCTACCTAACGCCAAGGTCCACCACGAGCCTGGAGTGTACGGACACATTCTGCTCCCGGCCTTCACGGAAGAGAACGTTCGCAGCGACGCCGGCGAGCCCGGAGTCACCATCGAGCTCTTCAACGAACCCGAAACGGACCGCTCTAGAACACCGTTCGACCGTGTCACGATTCCGGACACGACCTACCAGCTCATGGACTACCGGCACCCGGCCAAGGCGGACACCTTCTACATGTCGATGCGCGCGCGCTTCACTCCCGAGCATGCAGGCCCGTACGAGTTCGGCCTCGCGAGCTACGGTGTGAGCAACCTGTACGTCAACGACGAGCTGGTGATCGACAACTCGACGGAGCAAACGCCGGGCGGTATGTTCTTTGGCAAGGGGTCATCCGAGAGGCGGGCTACGTTCGAGATGGAGGCGGGCAGGGAGTACGTCCTGCGCGTCGAGGCCGGCAGCGCCAACACATCAAAGGTGACTGGGGGTTCGCTACTGGCCATCCCCGGAGGTGCGTGCAGACTCGGCGGGTGCCGGAAGATAACGCCGGCGGAGGGCAT
The DNA here is from genome assembly GCA_027406025.1 of Colletotrichum musae. NCBI lineage: Eukaryota > Fungi > Ascomycota > Sordariomycetes > Glomerellales > Glomerellaceae > Colletotrichum > Colletotrichum musae. Next base: position 6,414,167 of record JANVYC010000001.1, on the reverse strand, counting down.
TCAAAGGGCGGCAGAACTGGCTAAGAAGTGCAAGTACACTTTCCTTGTGGCCGGTCTGAACGTAGGTTTTCAAGGCTTCGAGAAAAGATATAAACATGACTGACTGTTTGTGTTAGGCCGACTTGGAAAAAGAGGGCAAGGACAGGGAAACGATGGACATGCCGCCGCACGTCGACGAGCTCATCTCGGCTGTGCTGGTTGCGCAGCCCAGTACGGTAGTCATCACGCAGGCCGGGAACCCAATTAGCATGCCGTGGAGGCGCGCCGCGAGCACCATGGTGCACAGCTGGTACGGCGGCAACGAAGCCGGAAACGCGGTGGCGGACGTACTCTTCGGCCGCATCAACCCCAGCGGGAAGCTCCCGATGACCTTCCCCGCCCGACTGGAGGACAATCCGGCCTTCCTCGGCTTCGGAAGCGACAACGGCAGCGTCGAGTACTCGGAGGGTGTGTTCGCCGGGTACAGGTGGTACGAGGCGCGCGGGATGGAGGTCGCGTTCCCCTTCGGGTGAGTTGAGGAACGGTTGCTCGATGAAGTACTTGAACTAACCAGAGCTTGCAGTCATGGACTTAGCTACACGTCCTTCCAAATCTCGAATCTGCAAGCCAGCCCGTCTCATGTCAAGCTCAACATCGAAAACACTGGCAAGGTGGCGGGAGCTGAGGTCGTCCGTCTCTACATTCAATACACCACAACTGTACCAAAGTCCAGATTCGCACGGCCACGTAGAGCGTTGATGGGCTTCCAGAAGATCTACTTGGAACCAGGAGAGAAACGCACGATCGAGATGCTGATAAACAGGTACAGCACGGCTGTGTGGGATGAGAAGCGAAACAGCTGGTGCTGCGAGAAGGGCACATACACTGCCTCGGTGGCTGGCGGTGAAACGACACTGGAATCGAAGTTCGAGTTGCAAAAGTCGGTTTTCTGGAATGGGTTGTAAGGTGGTAGTACCTCCAATCATCATCACGAGGCGTGATCTTGAACTGAGTTAGATCTTTTGGGTATAATTGAGATCGCTCCAAGATCTTGGGAACAAGCATTAATCGCATCAAGGACCTTCTTGTATAATGAAGGACCAACAGCTAATACAGTCTGTCATCTAAAACGGAGGCATCGAATGGTGGCCAGAACGTGAAAGCTCAACGATACATGTATTTGTGCGGAGTTTAGGAACCAGAAACACCAGAAGCCGGCAGGTCGCGCAATCAACCAACCAACCTCTCCTTGCATCCCTGTCCACACATCATGCAGCCTCTGAATGGCACTATGCCGCTCTGGGTAACATGATGGACCACCTCTCACTCCCTGACCTCTTCCCCGAGCACCATGCAGTTGGACCAATCCCCATCGTGCATACAAGGCATTGTACGCACGCTGTATATCTCGATAAGCTACAGGAACGGGGACGCCAACTTGAGTAGCAAGATCGACCACGAGAGGACAAGTTGCGGGATGTCACCAAACCCCGCCTGGGGTAGCAACCCCGCATGCATTGATCTTATTGTAGAAATGGTAGATGCTGTTACTTGGTGTCATGAGGTAGATCATGAGGTAGATAAGTAGGTAGAAGTCAGTCGAGGAGAAGAAACAGTACTGTCTCTCAGACGCCACCTAGATGTACAACCTACAACTTACAACATAATCACCAACGTCTCCAGCATCTACGAGTCACAACCTCCTCATCCATCATACAAACCCGACATCATGGCCTCGGCCCAGTTCTTCAACTACCCCGGCACAGAGTCAAACGCCGAGCAATACCACTACTCCCAAGCCGTCAAGCTCGGCAACATCGTGCGCACGTCAGGCCAGGGCGGCTGGGACGAGCAGGGCAAAGTCGTCCCGGACCTCGAGAAGCAGATCGACGTCGCCTTCGACAACGTCCTCAAGGCTCTGCAGGCCGTCGACCCGAAGCTGACGTTCGCGGACATCCACGCCGTCCGCTCGTACCACCTCGACATGGACGCCGGCTTCGACCTCATGACGGCGGCGTTCAAGAAGCTGTTCCCGAATCACCGGCCTATTTGGACCTGTGTCCAAATTGGGAAACTTGGGTTGGAGGGCATGGAGGTGGAGATTGAAGTTGAGGCTCTGATCCCGTCCTAGAGGGTGAATGTTTGATTCATGTATTGCCTGGATTCTTTGCAGTGTTGATGGCTGGGCGAGGTCGGTGACTGAGAACATAGGTACATGTGCTAATGGAATGAATTCACATGTAAACCATTATTAATATTTGAACTATTCCCGGTAAACCTACATTGAAGCCCTCTGGTGTTCTTCCGAATATCATCGGTTCTGAATGGGTTGTCCTAACCGCCCCTTGGTTTTCACGTCCTTCCCGCCAGCCCTTTCAATACTGATTTCTGTGCCGGTGACCTCGCCTAGCCAAGGAGTCCGACAAAATCGGAAAGTTCGTCCTGCTGATACACTTCACATCCGTCCCTTTCCTCGGATGTGGCTCAGAAGTGTCATTCGAGATGCCCCTCAACAGTGGTCCCTTTTTATACCCGATTAGGAATCGTTGTAGCTGTGGATTATCCCTCCCCCACGAGCTTGGGAGAAGTGCGGGGAAGCCTGTCTACGATCTGTCAGGGTCCGACGGTGCCGGCAATATCAGTGATCCCCCATGTATGGCCTATCTTTTAACTACATTGGGAGTGGGAGTGGGTGTTGCCAGTTTGTCAAGTCTGATGAATTGATGCCCTTTCGGGGTGACAGTTTGAGTGAGACACATGAAATTCGATCCGGTTCTCATATTCTTACGGTTTTAAAGATGCCATGACCTCCTCAGCTGATCCTGACTTCCCTGTTGTCTTCTCTTCTCATCTTCTGTCTCATCACTACTGATCCCTAGCACCACTCCGCCAGAATCCAACATGTCAGCCCTCGCAGTAGATCTTACTGCCCCCAACGGCACGAAGATCACCCTTCCCACGGGTCTTTTCATCAACAATGAATTCGTGAAGGCCACCTCCGGTTCTACGATCACCGCCATTAACCCAAGGTAAGGCCGCGCCCAATCGTCGCCAGTCAGAACACCGGAATCGGTCATGCTGTCTCTGAACCAACTACTGACACCTTTCCAAGCGACGAATCTGAAATCGCTTCAGTCGAGGCCGCTTCGGCTGAAGATGTCGACAAAGCCGTAAAGGCGGCCCGCGCCGCGCTCAACGGACCCGGCTGGGCCGACATTTCCGCCACGGAGCGGGGCGCGCTCATGTTCAAGCTGGCCGACCTCGTCGAGGCGCACCAGGAGACCCTCGCAACCCTCGAGACCTGGAACGGCGGAAAGCCGTACGGCGTCGCCCTGGCAGAGGACCTCGGCGAGTCCGTCGCCACGCTCCGCTACTATGCCGGCTGGGCCGACAAGATCCACGGCGAGACCATCCCGACCACGCCCCTCAAGTTTGCCTACACCCTGCGGCAGCCCGTCGGCGTGTGCGGGCAGATCATCCCATGGAACTACCCGCTCATGATGGCCGCCTGGAAGCTGGGCCCCGCGCTGGCGTGTGGCAATACCGTTGTGCTGAAGCCAGCGGAGCAGACGCCGCTTTCCGTTCTATACTTTGCCACCCTGATCAAGAAAGCTGGATTTCCGCCTGGTGTCGTCAACATCGTGAACGGTCTCGGGAGAGAAGCTGGCAACGCCCTCGTTTCCCATACCGACGTCGATAAGATCGCCTTCACGGGTTCCACAGCAACAGGCCGCCAGATTATGAAGGGCGCCAGCGTAAACCTTAAGAACATCACCCTGGAAACTGGTGGAAAATCCCCGTTGGTGGTGTTCAAGGATGCCGACCTGGACCAAGCAGCCAAATGGGGTCATGTTGGCATTATGAGCAACCAAGGCCAGGTCTGCACCTCGACGTCAAGGATCCTCGTCCAAGAAGAGGTGTACGAGGAGTACGTCGCCCGATTCAAGCAGATCTGCCTCGAACAAAAGGTTGGTAACCCCTTCGACGACGACACCTTCCAGGGCCCCCAGATCACCAAGGCGCAGTACGACAAGGTCCTGGGCTACATCCAGGCGGGCAAGGACGAGGGCGCCAGGCTGGTAACGGGTGGCGTGCCCTTCAAAAACGTCGGCGAGGGCAGGGGTTTCTTCATCGAGCCCACGGTGTTTGCCGACGTGAGGCAGGACATGAGGATCTTCCAGGAAGAAGTCTTCGGACCGTTCGTCGCGATCACTCCGTTCAAGACGGAGGCTGAGGCCGTCGCCATGGCCAACAACACATCCTACGGCCTCGGCGCTGCGCTCTTCACCCGCGATATTGAGCGCGGACACCGCGTCGCCGCCCGGCTGGAGTCGGGAATGGTGTGGATCAACAGCTCCAACGACTCGGACATCCGGGTTCCCTTTGGCGGCGTGAAGCAGAGCGGCGTCGGTCGCGAACTGGGCGAGGCGGGCCTCGCGGCGTACTCGCAGACGAAGGCGGTGCATCTGAACATGGGCATGATGTTGTGAGCGTAGCTTGTGGTCACGACTAAGAGATAGTAGCGTAGTCCTTTCCCAAAGAAACCTGATACCATTGTCTTTCACAACACGATCGCGTCCGCTCCCAGTTCCGAGAACATTTCAAACCACGCAACGTCCTCTCGGTCAGCCTTCCAGATGCCGGAGAGGACGTTTCCAACGGAGCGAAACGAGGCAAAGCGCATCTCGTCCCGGATGGCATTGACAAGACACAAAACCGCCTTTCGGTGCCTTGGCGCCTGGACGTGCGCGCCGGCGACGAGGAGCGGGAAGATAACGCAGTTGAGAACCTTGGAGGGCTGCCTGATGTCGAGGATGCACTCGAGACAGGGTAGGACGTGCTGCTGGACCAGCGGGTGCGACACCGACAGGCCGCAGACGGCGCGATACATGTAGATGAGCGCCGTGTGCTGGAATGCGCGGATCAGCGTGAAGGCGTGGTTCGACTCGGCCTCGACATCGCCGTTCTCCGCGGCGCGGTCGCCATCTCCGGCGTCGGTGATCCGGGCGTACGTCGGGGACAGGGCCGTCTCAAAGTCACGGACCGTTTCCATCGAGAGCTCTTCCGTCCCGTTCCGTATGGCGTCCAGGTAGCACGCCAGCGTCGCGGTCTGTCGAAAGACGCAGGCGAGTGACGACCGGCCGAGCACGTCCCGGCCCCACCACACCGACCGCTTGTCTATCGCGTCCCACGTCTCGGGCGGGAACGAGGGGCGTCCGCCCTTGAGCATGACGGTCGTGAGGTCGGTCGAGGCGAACTCGGAGAGCAGCATGTGGATCGACTCGTGGCTCGTCTCAAGCACCTCGCGGATGCCGCCCAGGCTGTCGACGATGGCTCGGACGCCGCCGTGGTGGCTCGCTGTGGACGCCGAGGCCTGGGCGCACTCGAGGAAGCCATCGTGGAAGTACAGCAGCAGCACTGCGAGGAGGAGCGTCATGAGCGGCGCCCTGTCAACCGCATCGCCCCCAATCCCGCCCCGTACGGCAGCGAGGCATTCGAGTCGCCTCGCCCGAAGCAGAGTCCGACTGTTCCGCCCGTCCTGCAGCACGCGGTGCGCGTCGGAGATGACGCAAGTTGCCAGCAGCACGACGCGATGCTCGAGAGCCTGCGTGACCGGCGCGGCGCAAGGCTCGGCGGCGGTGGTTAGAAGCGGCCAGAGGCGGTGGCGGAAGTAGTCGAGAGCGCGTCGCTCGTCAGCGGCGAGCGAGGATGTAAGCTGCGTGTCGTGCATGGCGACGATCTGGTAAGCGGCCGGGGCCTTTGCCGTCGGCCGCGTGCTCCATCGGAGGCGGCGTGCGCCGAAGTCGCATTCGGCACCGATCCTGGAGCACCGCTCGCACCGCGGCTTGGTGAGGTCGCACTTGATGCGGCGTTTCCGGCAGGGCCAGCAGGAGCCCTCTACCACTCTGACGCGGTGTGTGACCATGATGTGCGGTGGTGTTTACGGCGACCGGGCGACGATGGTGTTTCTGGCTTCGCGTTTGGACAGGTCAGTGTTGAAGAGACGGCAAAGTTCGGCGGGAGATAGCTGTCTTCGATATGACGTTACCAGCTATCAGATAATGCTATCGCCCCTCCTCTCCGGTAAACCCTTCTCCGGCGATTTGCTGGGGGTTCTCGATATCTGGGGGACATGTGCGGGGGAAGATGTGAAAGATGCAGACCTCATGCAGGAGGGTTGAACAAGGCTTTTCCAAACTGTAGATTTGGTCCATCTTCCTTCCCTAACGAGCTTAGTGCCTCTTGTTTACTGAGGATCTGCTCAGGGACCAACCCTGACTCGCGGGTAGATCAATTGATATTGAATTGCATGTGCAGAGTCTTTCAAAGCAGACTTCAGCACTATAAAGGCCGGTGTGATTGTTGGTTGCCAAATAGCTTCGTAGAATAACTTCAGTGTTCATCGGGTGGCATTTCATCTTGCTATGGACGCAATCGTCAACATCCCAGTTGCCCCGGTAACAACCACTGCCGGGATCGTGATCAGTTACAGGAGGCCCGCAACACTGGCTGGTCTCGAATATCTATCTGCATTGGAACACAACTCCTGGAACTTGTTCAGTTTTCACAAAGCTCGTTGAAAGTAGTCGCGAATTGGTCATTCCCAGGGAGAGGGTTATAAGTTATCTAATTGCGGGGTTGAGCTGCTGATCCTCGAAGACTCAAGAATGCACTTTCAGAGGACACAAACGGAATGAAGTACATCACCCGGGCTGACCAACAACACGATTTTGGAAGAGGCCCAAATGAACAGAGACGAAGGTACGAAAGCTAAGATGCAAAAATAATGCTAGCAGGCTATCACCTGGTTTTTGGCGAAACTCAACTTCGCCGAGAAAAAGCGAAACCTTCGGAATGCTCACAAGCTTGCCGAGCAGCGTGCTCGGCAAGTCCAAGTCATCATGTACTGATCATTAGCAGTCGGATTTGAATATTTCTTGTGTAATCGGCCACTGGCCTTGGAAACCATGACATCATCTTTCACGTCAGATAGGTTATCTAGGTTATACGACACGGGGGAAGATCTTTCGTATTGACTCACCAAGCATCTTGGATTCGAGACTAGTCTGCGTGGCAGCGGCTCACGCCCAGCCCTCGGCTTCTGGGCGCCACGCACCTTTGAGACTTTGGGTATCTGCTTGAAGGCTGACGTTGTCCTCGCAAGCCCGTCTAGGGAAACATTTCAAAGTCCGGTGAACCGTCAACAGGAAATTTGGTTGACGATGGCCAGCAGACATTCGCAGGCTGTTCTCATCATATTGTTTCGTCTGAACAAAACCTCGGTGTAGGTAGGTAGTCTCAATCACTAATAATAACCGGGACCTGAGTATACTCAGCGAAAAATTACCAAAATAAGTGTGCTTCATGTTGTCTAATCAGCTCGCTCTATATGATTCATGCTTCTCGTCCTCATTTCCGCCAACGCCTACATGGCATATCCAGGCATGTGCTGACTTTCTTGACTTCGACTGTTGGTCTGCTTCATCGGCTCATACGCAGGGTGTTGCTGCATCGGCGCGTACGTTGTCGGTTGATCCATCGGCGTATCCTCTTCCCTCACTGCGTCCGCGGACTTGCTCCTTCCCTTGATCGAGAGCGCGAAGCATATCGTAAGCGCAAAGAACGTCGGGACGGAGTTCAAGATGACGTCGATAATGGCATAGTGCGAGACCAAATTTGCGGCGGGGGTTTTCGACGTGATGTCGGTGATGTACATCATCCGAACCACCATCCACACGTTCCGCGTGAGCCAAAGGAGGGAGGCACCGAGAACCCAGAACGAATGCTGGAACAAGCAAAGTCAGTCGACGACAAATAAGAAGGGGGGGACGTCTTCTAGACTCGGTCTGGCTTACCTTGCGCGACTTGTGGACCGGAGACTCGGCCCTGGATCTCTTCCAGACGAGGCCCGGCCCGACGACGACGCCCAGCGCAACGGCAAGAAAGGCACACTGCAGGGCCGCGTGGAGCTGCCTGGCGATGAGGTTCAGGTCACGGGCTAGGCCAGGGTCTGCTTGGCTGTCCATGTTGATGAGGCTGATGAGGCTGTCGAGATCTCCGAAGATGGCATCTTTGGTGATGTCCCACAGTCTACTCATCTCTACAACGTAAGCGATTTCGACCCCAAATATGGCAGCCGTCAGGAGCGCCAGCACCGTGATCGCTACGTTGCGGACCATCGTGCCCGCGGGCCTCATGAAGCAGCCATCGGAGGACTCGGGCGCCAGCGACGTGTCCAAGACGCCCTTGGACAGCTGGAACAGGGTCGCGAAGAGGGCGGCGTGTGCCGCGCCCTCGACGAGCGAAGAGATGGCGTAGACGTAGTTCCCGGCGTTCAGGGCCTCGCGAATCCAGACCGTGATAGCCCCCCGGTAGCCGTAGAAGCCCGCGTAGTGCGTCGTCGAGGCAGCAACGTCGACGAACAGAAAGCTGAGATTCAGGTGAGCAAACTGGTTCCAAACGACGACCACTAGGCTCCTCGGCCGGTCATGAGAAGGGGAGGGAAGAAATTCTCGTACCCTAGAAACAGACTCATGGCTATCCTCATGGGGCGCATGAAGTGCCAGGAAAAGCTGCTAGGTCGTCCGACCTTGTAGAGCGAGCATACTAACACAGTTCCGGTAGCTACAAACAGCACAGCTTGCAAGATGGCGCGGACGAGGAGGTCGTCGACCACGTCGTTGACTTCGTCGACCAGTTTCGGATTTAAGGAGTCGACGAAGTTCATGTTGGCGGCAAAGGTGTTGTGAGATGCCGTTCCAGCTGGGACAACTGGAAATTTTCGTGTCAATGGCAGGTAAATAAGATGACGGTATTTTCACTCAGAATAATAGAACGCGAAGCCAGGCAGGCACGGGCACGGGAACGGGACGTTTTCAATAAGTAAAGTACTCTGCATTGCTTTGCCGCGCATCGACATGATGTGAACATGGGTGGTGTTGTACACCGCACAGCACCAACAGTAGTTTAAGACCTTTGGTCCAACTTGGCGATGAGCTCACCCACACCCAACCCTTGCTCTGCCATCGCTTAACGTAACGATTCTCCGCCCGGCTGCCTACTGTGTGTGCCGAAGCGGCTTAGCATCAGCTACTGCCCACAGCTTGTGGTGTCACAGCCCCTCCATCCAGCTTAGCTTTGAGGCGGAATTCGGAAAGACGACCTGCGCCTTGTCGGTCTCCGCCCGACTTGTTGGGGTCTCAGACCAAGATAGTATAGCAGGGAAAAAATGACTCCACACGTAGGCAACTCGCAGTGAAGCATATGCTGTTGGTTCGACAGACTGAACAAAAGTTCTGTCGTGCTGCTCCACAGGCCGCAGGTCCCCAGGGCTGGCACGATGAGGGCAGCGGTGATCGCTGTGGAAACCGATAAATTTCTTCTTCTTCGACTTCCCTTTCCAAGACACGATAGACAGTCGAAGAACGAAGATTGACTTCTTGAAGGAGATCAGCAAACATCGGGTATTTGGTCATCACTCCGGAATCCGGACCCGACGGACCTGGCCGAGAACCCGCAACGCCAGATGAATGACATTGGCGTTCGTCATCAGGCGCATGCGTGCGTCCATCCAAGACTTTGGATGAACCATGGAATGAACAGATGGATTAAATTACTGGATAAAAGACTTCCAAAGCTCACTGGGTATTGATAAGTCCCTTTGGAACGGCGTCAGCCCAGCTCCTTGTCTTACTTCCCTTCGCCACTCCTCTCGCTCTCATTCTCCCCCAAGCATGCCATCATCACCTCGTCCTAAAACCGCAGGCTCTGCACGTTGTTGAGCAGAAAATTGAAGCTGTCCTGGCGGAAGTCGTCATTGATCAGGTCCGCATTGTTCGCCTTCATGTGCAACAGCTTCGCTCCGTCCTTCCACTTCGGCCACTGAATGAGGTTCACGTTCGCCGTTCCCGTACCGCCGGACGCATCGTTCGGGTCCAGATTGTACGCAAAGTTGAAATAGTACGCGCGCGTCGCCGAGGCCGCGTAGTTCGGCTTGATGCCGAAGAACACCTGCAGGAGGTCCGACCCGTGGAATGTGCCCAGCACGGGGGTGCCGTAGTCGTAGCTCGCGAGGTAGCTCCAGGTTGGCACGTCGGGTTGTACGACCTGCGAGATGTTGAGCACCGCGCGCCGGGTGAGGGTGAAGACGGAGTCGCCGAGGATGGCCGCCATGCGCTTGAACTGCGGGTAGATGTTGTTGAAGCCGGCCGTGCGGAAGGGGGACCCCTCTGCCGGGCGGTTCGCGTACGTCGCTACGAAGCTCTTCACCTGCTGCGGTGAGGCGTTGTTGAAGAAGAGCGTCGAGAGGTATTCTTCCACGTCTCGCGTCCGGGAGATGTTGGGCGTGAAGAGGGCAAACAGAGTGCCTTCGTCCTCTTGGTCGCCGAGGATGAACGGGATCTTGGGCAGTTTGCCGGACGTTGCGAAGAGCTCTGGGCTGGACACAATCGTCTTGCCGTCGGGCCTGGGTAGGTATGAAAGAGCGACAGAGCTGTAGCTGAGGAGAGCCGGGACCGAGTTGGCGGCCTTTCTCATGTCCTGTGTTGAAGCTGTCAGCCACTGAAGTGGAACTATGCAGGCTGATGCTAGATATTCTTACGTTATAGGACAGTGCTCGGAGACATTTCAGTCTGTCTGCGGTCTTGTCGCAGCCGGCTGCATTCACTACTGTGTCGTAGATCTTTTGGGCCTTGGGAGAGTCCATCGGATCGGTCGGAACGGCCGAGCCTGAGTTCATGATGGCGCCGCGGAAGAGCGGTTTGCCATTGCGGGTAATGTTACCGTTCATCAGCGTCAACTGGCTAAACACCGAGATGGCTCCGGCCGATTCTCCCCAGATGGTGACTTTATCCGGATCTCCCCTGGGGTTTGGCCAGGTGAGCAACATGGCAACAAAGGTATAACGAGGAGCGGAGCGACCTACCCGAAACTCGCAATGTTATCCTGTACCCATTCAAGACCCATACGCTGATCCAGCAGCCCGGCGTTCGAACTCCCCTCCATCATCAGGTCCTTGCCCGGCATGAACCCCCATGCGCCGACGCGATAGTTTACCGCCACGAACACGAACGGCTTCCCCGTCGACATGCCTTCCGCCACGAGTCCCGCGCCATTGTACATAGACGTGCTGCCCAGCTCGAACCCGCCGCCAAAGATCCAGAACATCACCGGCAGCTTGTCCTTTTCCGTCGTGCCGGCCGGCCGCTGCACGTTGATGGTCAAACAGTCCTCCTGCCCGACAGCGAGGTTCTTGAGGATCGGCAGGTTGAGGACCTGGTCGAGGAGGCCTGGCGGAATCAGCGGCGCGCCGAAGTCGGGTTTGAGAATGAACTGGGGGCAGGACTCGGGCATATCTGTCGTTGCGTCGACTTCGCCCATCGGCTGGGTCAGCCTCACCGGAGGCTTGAATCGCAGGTCCCCGAGGGGAGGCTGGGCGAAGGGTATGCCGTTGAAGGACTCGACCTCGCCGGCCTTGGCTCCGAGGAAGCCCTTTGCGGTGCCCTTGATGTTGGCTGGGGGATTCTTGATGGTCACTCGAGGCGTTCCTCCTGCCCTGGCCTGCGGCGCTGCCCAGGCTGGGACGATCCAAGAGACGAGACACAACAGCAATAGCTTCATGTTTGAACAGAAGAATCCTACGAACAGACAAAAGAATAATGGTTTCCCGGGAGTGTCAATATTGGAAGTCAGGTCAACCGTCAACGGTTAAGACAGGAGTCTGAAAAAGGAAAAGGTTAAGGGGAGCGCAGACCACGACCGGATATATCAGGTTAGAGTCATTCACAATTCACTTTCGTCTTCGGCAACGCTGAAAAGAGGAATGATATCATATGATCGAAACCCAAAGACCCTGATTGCCTGCGAGCGTTGCGCCTGGGTTCTGCCCAGATAGCTTAACGTCGGATGAACCAGGTTGCGTGCTGCGGGAAAACACGCGCGCTTCGGAAACTGCTGGGGAAGCGCTCGCATCGCATCGCCGGAAACAGAAGTGTTCCTATATTTTGATACCCGTCAAGGTCGTGGGACGACTGGGACGGAAGAGTATGGACCCTTCTGGAGTTTGGAAGTCACCTTGGGGGCGAGGTAGTGAGTGGTCCCTTGTCGACAAGAGTGGCTTTATTCTCCGACCCTCGGCATCGAACACGACATCGTTGTTGATGAGGCGGCAGGTGTCATGCGCCCGCGCATTCAGATGGATGGTCGGAACAGGGCAGCAGCTAGACCGAACGCTCTGCCGCTGCCGAACGAGGCATGTAGCTCATGCAGCTGCGGCCCGAGGGGGCGGAGAGGAGGCTGAGATCGACCAGCAACCATGGATCGGGGACCATCGGTGTGAGACCCGTCAGATCTGAATGAGTATTAGCTTGTTCTGTGACGGCCGACGTTGCAATTGCAGAGGGGAGAATATCAGACGGAAGACGCTCCAGCCAGCGCAGGGTCCTTACGATCCAGTCCCCGACCCTCCGTCCTCGTACTCGGGTCGGATGAACATGGATTAAACCTGAAAAAAACGTTCACAAGCTTCCGTAGATGCCGCCAAAGCTTCAGCTGGGTCTGGCTCTACGCCATCAAACAAAGTAACCATCAACGAATCCCGCCAGACAACTTGACAACGAACCGCACGACTCATGAGAGAGGCTTGATCGAAAATCCGATTGGGCTATCTGCTTCACTGAACTCCAACGACTCCCCTGCCTCGCTTCGCAGCTCGAGCAATCACGTGTGACCAGCAATGGCCTTCGGCTTGTACAGCTCCTCAAGGTACTTCTCCTCCTCCTCGGTCAAGACCTTACCGTCGGCCGTGATGGCCTGGTCGATGCGCTCGACGCTGCTGAAGCCAATGATGGGGCTGGTGACGCGCTTGTTGATCCACGCCAGGGACACGTGCGCCATAGGCCAGCCGCGCTTCTCGGAGACTTCAATAACGCGCTTGATGATGCTGATGTCCGGCTCGACCGTCCCGTGGGATCCAGGCTGGCCGTCCTTCTCGCTCTTGCTCCGCGAAGTAGAGCCGAAGTCGGTCGGGGGACGGGCGAGGTGGCCGCGGCCTGGACGACGTCGTCTTTGTCAGTGACGTTTAATCGAAAGGAAGAAAAAGGGGTATGTGACGTACACAGGGGAGCCCAGGGGATCAGACCGACGCCAGTGTCGTCGCAGAACCTGTTCATCTCCCGCTCTTCCTCGCGGTAGAGCAGGTTATAATGATTCTGCATGCTCACAAACTTGGTCCAGCCATTCTTCTCTGCAACGAACTGCATGCGAGCAAACTGCGTTCCCCACATGCTGCTCGCGCCGATATACCGCACCTTGCCCGACTGCACCAGATCGTGCAGTGCCTTCATTGTCTCCTCGATCGGTGTCCGCGGGTCGAAACGATGGATCTGGAGGAGGTCGATGTACGAGGTGTCGAGCCGGCGCAGCGACGCCTCAACCTGGTTGAAGATGGCGCCCCGTGAGAGGCCGAACTGGTTCTGGTAGTCTTTGGAAGTGTTGAACTCGTCGCGGAAGACGAACTGCCTCGCCTCTGTGTGGTTTCTCACAAGTCAGCAAGCCATTCAGGTTCCGACAAGCGCATGCATGGCATTGTGACAGGGCTTACCGGGCTCCTCGCCGACCGCGAAAAAGCACTTGGTCAGAATGACAACCTTCTCGCGGGGAATGTTGTACTTCTTCAGCGCCTTGCCGATTGTAACCTCGGACGCTCCATTGGAGTACACATTGGCCGTGTCCCAGGTGTTGAGGCCTCGGTCGTAGGCGGCCTTGAGCAACGGAAGTGCCTAGGAAGCTGGCAGTTAGAATGAGATGCCCCCCTTGGATGCTACTATCATCGAGTCTTGGACCTACATCTTCCTCTCCCAGAGCCCAAGGAATCGTGCGAGGGTCTCCAAAGCTCATGCATCCGAATATGGGGACCGAAACACGCAGTCCGGACTTTCCGAGCTGGCGGTACTCGACTTTGGTGTTGTCAAGCGACTCCTTGAGACGCGTCGGGAGCTCTTTTGAAGCCATTGTCACTTCAATGTCGACAGTAGAAGGTTTCTGGGTGTTGTAGGTTGTTGTATTTCGTTGACAGCGTCGGTTGGCAGTCTGTATATCCTGCAGGACGCGAAAATAGCAGCGTAGGAGGGAAAAGACATGATAGATATGTAGACATTCGACCCCGCCAAACTCAACGTCATGCATGTCGCGATCGGGCCTGCATGGCGGGGTCACAGCGCGGCTAGACGAAGGAACCGAGAGAGAAGTGTGCTACCTACCCCGCACCGCACCGCTGATCATTCAACGTTTTACTCACATATACTCCAAAGATGGAGATTCCCGCCAACGGCCAGATGCAACTGGCTGACGTCCACGTTTCGTCAATCGGATTTTAGTCACCAGCCGGGTTTCCGGTTGCGTGATTGGGAACAGGCGGATGGATGTTTCTGCTGATTGGTAATCGTCCAATCTCCGTGTTAACTGCGTCTCGTCTTGAAGTACTTGAGATTGGAGTTGTTAACTCCGCTGACACACCGCCGCGATATCATCGGGTGGAAGACCCGCGGTGATATGCCGCCTTATCAGAGGAGGGAGATGGCTGTGTAAGTAGCAAATCAATTGAAAATCAGATTGAGGATAACATGAAGAGTCAAGACGGGAGCACAATATCGAAAGAGAAGAAAACCTTTTACTGGTCCTTGCTCAATTGAAAAGACAGTCTGGTGATTTTTTCAAGGGCAATCGAGTGTCTGAAGGTTGGTCGCCTCTAACAAGTTCTACTGTATCAATGTAATTGATATCGATTAAAGTATTGTTCCAGTTTATACTCAAGTTAGTATAGCGTACTGGGTGAATCACTGAATTCCAAGTATCTCTGTGGTAGTTGAGCGAATGAAAACAGACAGGACGAGTTTGTAGTCCCCTGCTTGTGTCTTTGTATCACCCCTAGGGTTAGCAACTCTGTCTCATGAATATCAGCCAAGTGAGACAAGTTTCTGAGTTGCCTAGGTGTTCCGAGCAATAGAGGTACGGTTGCCTTTAAAGTCCCTGGGTTGCGACGGACACACCTACCGACTGATTATCTCGGCAGGAACAAGCTGGCCGTAGTCTATGTGAGTCGCGGTGCAAGGGTTTGTTAATGGATGCGCTAAAGCCGCCAGCCTTATGTTATAGCTCCAGCAAGAAAGACGGCCCCTTATAGATCAAGCTCCGTGAATGGCAACGATGAGGCCACAGAGCACACAGCGATTTGCCACCAGAAAGCAAATAACCCATTTGCAAGCGCTACTATCCGGCCACTGAATCTTTAACAGAAACCGGATCGCGACTGGAATCGTGGCCGTTTTCCGCCTCCTTCCTCCTCTTTTACCTCTTGTTCTCCAGCTGGTGCAAACGACGCCACTCGATTAACGGTCGGTTATCCCAGGATCCAAGCGGCGACAAGTAGCTAATCTTCCAGCTGCTCACACTAACAAACTCACCTGGAGCCTATGTGGTGTTCTTATCATTACCTATGCCTAAATAGCTCAAACGCCACGTCATTCAGCCCTACCCAAGCATGGGGCCTAGCCGTGGCCATGGAAGCACCTATAGTTGAAGTGTTGTTTTTGAATGAACACCTGGTCGGGAATCTAGTAAGCATCTATCCTTCATGCTGAAATAGCATGCGTGGCCGCCCGTCACTGGATATGCGCGCCATCTGAGTGCATGGACGACTTGCTAGTACGCGTATCTATGCAGAGGAATCCAATTATGTCCAGACCAGATCTGAAACTTACGGACCGGCCATCAAGCTGAACATTCCAACAGACCTTTTCGAGTTTAGCAGACGTCGGGTAGCTGCATAATCAGCCCCCAACGACGACAGCCCAGCCACAAACCAGTCTCGTGAGACTGCCCAGCCGGCAACGAGCGTAGGCGACCGCCACATCCGGGGACTGCCAACAGTCCGAGGCCCTTCCACAAGCCCGAGCTGAAGGGAGCTTCGCCCGCCTTGGCGCAAGATTTACGTGGAAAGCCTTCGGCGAAGTCGAAAGACGTGGCCACAGTCGCCGTTGGTGCATGCGTACTGGTTGCGCGGCCATGCAGCCGCGTTCTCCGGTCGAGAATCTCTGAGCTTCGAGCTGACGCGGGGAGACACAGCTAGATAGTGCACCCTCGGCGGTACTAATGGAAAAAGCATAGAGATCCCCAAAGCCAAGCCAGCGCGTTTGGGTGGCTGGGCTATGTTTGCTTGCACATGTGGGCTTGAATTGGGCGGCCTGTGGGCTGGGCTTCGATAAAGAATTTCGGTCGCATATAAGTACTCCACGGCATCCAGAAATTTAAAGGGCATGGTGAACCTGTCTTCTTCGGGCTCAAAAATTCTCTTTTCTCATTAGCCAGCTTACGAGATCATCGTGATTCGTGACGGAATACCACGAACAGTCAATCGGCAGAATCATCCAACCAACCCTCCCGAAGCCCATCATGACTGCTCTTACAACCATGAACGCCCTCAGCGAGGGTCTCTCGAACGACATTCGAGACTTTGCCAACACGGGCAACAAGAGTTCAAGGTCCGCCGCAGCTGCGAAGGCCAAGCAGATTCTCCAACTCACGGCGGGGCCGGAAGAGGTGATTGGGGGCTATGCCGTGGCAGTAAGTGATCCCTCGGTCTTTGTCTAGCTGTCTAGGATGATGTGCTCAACTTTCTGACGGCTTCAAGATGGGCGAAATCGGCGCGCTGAACCAGTTCATGGAATGGAAGCTCTTCGACCTCATCCCGGACGAAGGCGACGTCTCGTACTCGGACCTCGCCAAGGCAATCGACGCGGACGAGAGCCTCGTCGGTAAGTCCGCTCTTTTCCATCCGTCGTTCTCAAGTTGCCATTGACCGCTTACGCGTCGTTATCCAAGCACGACTTGGCGGCATGCTGGTCTCGACGGGTCGTCTCGTCCAAAAGTCCCCTGGCCGCGTCGCCCACTCGCACGTCTCGCCCATGTTCAAGCACAAGAGCCCCGCGGGCAACCTCTTCCGCGTACTCTTCGATCACGGCATGCGCGGGTACGCGCATTGGCAGGACTACTTCGCCGCGCACGGCAACCGCGAGCCTGAGGGCGTGTCTCGCAACCCGTTCACCTTCTCCTGGGGCCACCCTGACCTCACGGTATGGGAGGTGGTGGACCTGGATAAGGAGAGGGCTGAGGTGTTCGCGTCTGCGATGAGGTCGGCGGGGTCCATTGCCGGGCGGTACGGCGGGCCGGCGTCGGTTTACGATTTCTCATGGCTCGCGGGGGAGGCCGAAACAGCTGTCTCGTCGTCCGAACCCGGGGTTGGCGGCAGCGGTAGGCCGTTGGTCGTCGACGTCGGCGGAAGCCACGGTGAGACGCTCAAGCATATCTTGGAAGCGGTTCCCGGTATTCCGCGGAGCCGGTGCGTGCTGCAGGACCGACCTGAGGTCATCGAGGAGGTTGTCCGGGTGGATGATGAGAAGCTGAGGGACGTCACCAAGATCGGAGTTGACTTTATGCAGGAGAACCCAACCAAAGGTGAGTTACCATCGTGCAAGGTCTTCATGACCTACTACCGTCGGTGCTAACCACGGTGCCATCGACAGATGCCATGATCTACCTCCTCCGCCGCGTGCTGCACGACTGGTCGGACGCCGCCTGCATCGAGATCCTCTCACGCCTCCGCGCCGCTCTTCCGAAAGACGAGCCCCGCGCGCGGGTCCTCATCATGGAGCAGATTGTCTCGGATCCGCCGTCCGCGAGAAGTGCAGCGGCCGACATGATCATGCTGAACATCGGGGGCAAGGAGCGTACCGAGGATGGTTTCCGCAAGATCGCGGAGGCCGCGGGTCTGAAGGTTGTCAGGTTCCATCGAAAGGAGTCTACCGAGGTTGGAGTTGTCGAGTGCGCGAGGGCATGAGGATACTGAGTCTATGACGGTCACGATGCATGCGGGCCGGTTGTGACACGCATCGGATATTGGCGTGCATGCCGGGTGGAGTGTCATCCAGCCCCGGACCTGTCAGTGTTTACCCGGGTCTGTGTAGTATCTCTCGGAACATATTCAAGGTAGTAAAGATTGACGTGACACATGATTCGGATGAAAATTCGCTTGGGACTGTCAGTGATAGATATGTATTGCCGAAGACCGTTAAGACGGTGACTGGTGTGAAACTCTTGATTGACTGAACATGTTGTTTCGACGTGAGAAGACACGAACCGCTCGATAGCCTCGAGAATCACCAGATCTGAATCTGAAATACCCCCTGCAGTGTTTCCCGTTCTAGCTTGCGTCTCTTCCGACCTGCTGCGACAACGATTGCCGGCACGCACGTCCGCTCTCAACCGTGCCTCGTCCGCAGCCGAGTCAACTAGACGGGGACATCCCATGTCGCTCGGACTGGCACGTCCTCGCCGGAGCTCGCCAAGTTGCATCGCCGGGACAGGAGCGCGTCTTGGAGAGCTGCAGGGAAAGAAAAAGGTCTGCATGGCGGCAGGGTCGGAGTCCCGAGGCCACGGTTGTACAACGCATAGCGAGTCGAGTTGCAGGTGATCCCAGCCATTGAATAAGGTCGATGACACCCCTGGCATTTGACATGAGGTGACATTCTTCTTCCTCCTTAATATCCTCCCAGACTCGAGGCTTGGGTAGGATAGGTACTCGTGCTGTAGAAACAGGGAAAATGAGCGACACCGAGGCGAGAGAAGAGTTCCAGGACGCGATCGAGGGCGAGCCCTCGCCAGCCACAACCAGACCGTCGACCGCTTCGAGACCCCCGACGCGCTCCAGGCCGACGACAATGACGGACTCCCGCCCAGGGTCAAGCTCCCGCCCGGGGACAGCCTCGCGGCCGCCGACGGGCTCGAGACCGCAAACTGGAGAGGCCCGCCGCGACACGCGCCGCCTCTCTGGCGCTGACCCCGGGACCAGTCGGTCGCCTCCGGTCCAGGATAAGCAGCCCGCGGCGACGGCGGCAGCAGCTGAAGCAGAGGCATCAGCAGACGGCGAGAAGCAAGTGAGCCAGGAGAAACAGGTGAATCAGGAGAAGCAGGACAGGGTCTCGCAGCAGTCGAGCGAAGAGGACGAATTCCCGGAGGGCGGCCTCCGGGCGTGGCTCGTGGCGGCGGGGACGGCGAGCATCCTCTTCTGCTCGCTGGGATACACCAACTCTTTCGGCGTGTTCCAAGCCTACTACGCGCAGCACCAGCTTTCGGATCAGAGCCCGGATCACATCTCGTGGATCGGCTCTATACAAGCGTTCCTCGTCTTTGCATCGGGGGCCATTGGGGGTCCCGTGTTCGATCGCTACGGCGCTTGGGTGAGTGAGAGAACCCAGCCATCATCACGTCGAGATAGTGACTAGGAAGGGATTGATGGAAAGACGCCCTCATTGCTAACCACCCTCGGCAGGTAATTCGGCCGGCAGCTGTGGTCTACGTCTTCTCGATCATGATGACGAGCCTATGCAGTAAGTACTGGCAATTCATGCTCGCGCAGGGCGTGCTGGGCGGCATCTCCAACGGGCTCATCATGTTCCCGGCCATGGCCGCCACGCCGCAGTACTTCTCGAGGCGGAGGGGCGCGGCCATGGGCGTCGCGATCGCGGGCTCGTCCGTCGGCGCCGTCATCTTCCCGATCGTGCTCTCCGAGCTCCTGGACAGGATCGGATTCGGCTGGGCGGTCCGGACGTGCGGCTTCGTCATGACGCCGCTCCTCCTCTTCTCCTCCGTCGCCGTCCGGGCCCGGCTGCCCCCGCGCAGGACGCGCTTCTTCCTGTGGTCGGCGTTCGGCGACCCGCTGTACTGCCTGCTCATCGCCGCGGTCGGGTGCATGTTCGTCGGCATGTTCATCCCGTTCTTCTACCTCCCAACGTTCGGCATCGCGCACGGCATGGACATCAGCCTGGCGTCTTACCTCGTGGCGGTCGTCAACGGGGCGTCGGTGCCGGGGCGCATCGTGCCGGGGATCCTCGGGGACCGGGTCGGGCGCATCAACATCCTCATTTTCGCGGGCCTCACGACGGGGATATCCATCCTGTGCTGGACGCGAGCGACGACGACGGCGGGCATCGTCGTGTTCGCGGCGTGCTTCGGGCTGACGTCCGGGCCAATCATCTCGGGCGGGTCGGTCGTCTTCACGCTGTGCCCCAAGTCGCCCAAGGATATCGGCACGTACATGGGCATGGGTATCGCGCTGGCCTCCGTCGCCGTGCTGGTCGGACCGCCGGCGAGCGGGGCGCTGCTGAACCGGTATCACGGCTTCACGGAGGTGTCCATCTTTGGCGGAGTCATGGTCCTGACTGGAACGGCCTTTGCGCTGATGGCCAAATGCTTCTCGAAGGAGGGCGTCTTAGGGTTGGTATGAAGCGCCGATCTCGGCCGGCTTTACCGGAGATAGATCTGTCCAGCCATTCCGTCCTTTGCGATGGTAGCAATGGGCATGTGTCGAGTAATTCAGCTTGTCGTTCTAATAAAGACGCTTACACATACAGATCAATAGACTAGATATTTGGTGGAAACGATTCACCGCGAGAATGAAAGATGTTTCCAGAATATCACTTCGAACATCGCCGTTATCAAGAACAACAACAGTTCTATACCTATCTTGGCTTGCCGAAGCGGTAGCGAACCCAGTGATTATTAAGTCCGTTGCAGTAGCAGCGGCCCCGCGTGGTCCCCTCACTTCCCCCGGCATTTCATCCCAAAACAATGCTCATTTCCCGGTCCTGCACGAGGAATCCAATGCCTATCCAGGGATCATCGCGGACTTGCCAATGCTTACTACACCATCTGACTCCTGCAAGGGATCTAGTAATGGACCGGCAGACGGAGCAACGTCAACACCAAGGGGGGCTGGGAAGACAATGATTGGTGCATTGTCAATTTGGACAAGGGGATTGGAACCTTATCCCTTCCTCTCTTGCTCGGTATGTCACCGCCACCGATCATAGCTACATCCGGAGGCTGGGAGACCGAGCATGCTAGCGTTGATGACGTTCTCCAAGTTGGAGAAGTTGGAGGGGCCTCTTTACCGGATAGGTACGCCAGAAGAAAAAACAGGGACTTACTCATGGCAGACTGGGAGTTCATCCGTAGAGGCAATTGACCGACGGTGCAACAGTCATTCCCCTTGTCCTCCCGCTCCACAGCTCTGTCGATGGACCCCCGGGATTAAGCAGTCAATTATGGTTCCGACGGCGAGTCGTTTGTCTGTTCATTTGTAATCAGATAAAGAGCTGTGAACAGGCCCCCGAAGGCTGGAAGCTTAAAATGTTAAAAAGGGTCCAAACAAAACATCTGAGCTTGCCCTGAAAACTCCATCATCGTCCGGTCTGATCTCCGCTCAATTAGTCTTGTTCAAAAAGCTCCCCTGCCCTTCTATTTGCCCACGTTCTCCCTCAGCAAACAGACAGAACACAGACTGCCAAGATGCTCGGAAAGACGGTCATCACGGCCTTCGTTGGTCTTGCGTCCCTGGTCGCCGCCGAGAAGTGCCCTGTCGCTGACGTCTCGGCCATCCGCCACACCGGCGAGACCATCGGCGAGGAGATCACCTACAACGGCCGTGAGTAGACATTCCTCTTCCCTTTCCCGCGGAAGTCTCGGCCAGTCGCGACTCATGCTAACGGGAAGCTTCTGCCAGTGACCCTCTACGTCACCAAGCCCAAGGGATGGAGCGCCGGGTGTAACACCACCCAGACCGGTGTGCTCTACCTCACCGACGTCTTTGGTATCCAGCTGGCCGAGAACAAGCTGTAAGCCATTTCCCGAACCATCCGTTCTCTGAGACGATAGTCGGCTGCCGGTTCTCACACCTCGATAGTTTGAGCGACAGCTTCGCCCGCGCCGGCTACATCTCCGTCGCCCCGGACCTGTTCGACGGCAAGCCGGCCCCTGAGGACATCAACGTCCCCGGCTTCAACACGACCCAGTTCCTTGCGGAGCACGGCCCCGAGGTCACGGACCCCCTCGTCGCCAACGCCGTCGACTACCTCCGCAAGGAGCTCGGCGTCGCCAAGGTTGCCGTCACCGGCTACTGCTTCGGCGGCCGCTACACCTTCCGCGAGCTCGCTCCCGGCAAGGGTGCCGACGTCGGCTTCGCCGCGCACCCCAGTCTCCTGACCGACGACGAGATCAAGGCCATCGTCCGCCCTGCCAGTGTCGCTGCCGCCGGTACGTTTCTCGCCATCTCTTGAGATATCTCTCTGTCAACTTTGCTGACTCTTTCTCCCGGCGCAGAAAACGACAACCTCATGCCCGCCGCCCGCCGCGCCGAGATCGAGGCTCTCCTCGGCGAGACCGGCCAGCCCTTCTCCCTCGCCCTGTACGGCGGCACCGCGCACGGCTTCGGCGTCCGCGCCAACGTCTCGGACCCGCAGCAGAAGTTCGGCAAGGAGGAGGCCTTCTTCCAGGCCGTCCGCTTCTTCGACACCTGGGCCTAAGGCCGGATCGTGCACACTCCCCCGCGGTTCGTGTATATACTTTAGACGATTCGATTGTAGATAGACAGCCAACTCGTACATTCGATCGGCCACGACGTCCTGCGCGTGCGTATTGGCTCGGAGCGTTGGGATTCCGTTAGATGTCGTGTTAGTGCTCTCGCTACTTTGGCCGTTATGATCTGGTTCCTATAGTTTCAATGTATGCCTGGGCTGATGTACGAACGTCCATGCTGTTGGGAGTCGCATTTTCAAACGTTTACGCCGTTGTGAGGAGCAAACTTCGTCGGTTGCGTGCTCAAGGGCACGGGTGAAACGTATGAAGAACAGACGCCGAGTGGTGATGTAACCGGCCAGAGCTCTCCTCCGACCGTCATGAAGCAGCCTATGGGATAGAGAATTGGCTTCCAACATCAAGGATGAGAAGCCAGGTGAAAACCCCTCTTGCAGTCGTAGACTTGATGTGGTGTATCAAATGGACCGAAGAATAGAAGTTGGCTAGCCGGGGTTCTCGTCCACGACATGGCTTGAACCCAACCCCGAGTGAACCCCTTATTTGACGTGCGTTGGAGATCGGGCTAAAGATGCCGTGTTCCCGAGGGCTCAAAATCAGCCTTACCTTACCGTTCGAGCGTTTGAGGGGTGAAGCTCAGGTCATTTAGACTTTCTTCTGCACGACCTCGGTTTCGGTTTCGGGGCTTTCCAGAGTTAACCCCGAGCTGTTTCAGCTGCAACTGACCGGTGTTACTGGGATTCGTTCTGACGAACGCATCAGTGTGCCTTGCCAATTTATCGCGTTATGCCGTGTATGTGTACCCAGTTGAAGAAGGCATGGTTCTCCGATTTGTCCGGCCGGAAAAGACGTCGCGGGTAGACACTGGTGCATGCCGATGTTCTCAACGTTGTTGGAATCTGGAGTCTGGTCAAGTCGGCCAGGCCTGGTATCGGCTTGGTTTTGTACTGAACATGATGGTATTCACATCAGACCCAGACGGACGTATAGCAAATGAAGCTTAACTCGTTTGTATTCATCCTGGCTACAGCTGTATCGTCCTGTCGCTGATGAAGGCCAGCGGCCACTGTATCAACTCCTTCCACGCGGGGTCCAGGTTGCACACGATCGCCCGCGCCGTGTTGATGCCCCATCCGCGCATGAACCACGTGCTGGACTCGGTCGAGTGGACGGCGACCGAGTAGTAGGCCAGCAGCGTCAGCGCCGCGGGGTCCCGGTTGCGGACGAGCTGCATATACTCCTCGCTGAGGCCGATCGGCCACGTCAGGGCAACGCGCAGCTCCGGGTACGCTGTCGTGTTGCACGCGTGGTCGATCCACTCGAGCAGCAGCCCGATCTCCCTGACGACGGTCTTGGCGGCCGCCGGATCAGCGTCGGCGATGCCGGGCGACGACAAGAGAGCCGCCTGGAACTTCCGCAGGTTCTGGCTCACGGCCTCGAGCAGTGGCGTGGTCGCGGGGGTGACGACCTCGGTGAAGAAGCCCCGGAACGGCCCCGCGCGGATGACGGGCTGCGACGAGGAGAGGATGTTGCTCATGCCCCTGACCAACAAAAACACGTCGAGGATGTCGTCGACGGTGGGGTCCTCGTGGCCCGCAGCGGCGCCCCTTTGGTAGGGGAACGTAGAGAAGGCGCTGATGAGCAGCAGCGACGAGGCGGCGAAGAGGGCGTGGCAGTTGTCCGGGGAGATCTGCGCCAGCGACTCGCGCATGCCGGCGATGGCGTCGTTCTGGTGCTGCGAGGCGTGCAGGGCGTACGACTCGCGCTGTTCCGGGTGCAGGTGCCCGAGGTGCAGCGCGCTCGTCGCGAGCACCTGGTGCATGAGGAACATGTAGGTCAGCCCGAGCCGGGGTACCTCGAACTGCCAGATGCTGCCGGCGTCCTGGAACCGGGGCATCGTGAGGCACGTCGTCGTTGCGTAGTGGTGCATCAGCTCGAGGTCCGTGATCCACTTGCCAAGGTGCACCGGCTCGACGGGGCCGGTCGAGAACTTGACGAAGTAGGGGAACGGGTCCGGGCTGGACGCCGCGATGGAGGACTGCCTCGCCCCGCCGCCTCCGTTGGACGACGAGGACGCCGGGTCGCTGGTGACGAAGTCCGCCGGCATGTTCAGGGTGGAGGTGTCGAGCAGACCCGGTGGTGTGAGGGAGTGATTTACCGGGCTGATAGAAGATGTCGCTGTCGTCGTCTTCCGGCTGCCGCCCGAGGTTTTTCGTGACGACGTCCTCCTCTGCAGGCTCGACGCCCTGGCGGTAGCTGTGCCCTGCGGTCTTGACGGCTCCCAGTTCATGATGTTGTCGTCCGAGGCCCCCGTTGTTGTCGGGCCATCGACCAAGCTGCAATGCGTATTGTGTCTGACGCATGCGGCGCACGGCTTGTTCTCATCGCACTGCGTGAAGAGAAGCGAAAACGGATGTCAGCCGTTGTCATAAGTTGAGAAGAAGCATGCGGGCAGTGAGGCTAGGAGAGTGAAGGTGGGTGTGAGAGTGAGATTAAGGGTGAGAGTGAGTGTGATGAGTGAAGGAAGGAGTGAGTGAGTGAGAGGACGAAGGGTGGGTGTGGTACTTTTACACGCCGCTGTTTACATCTTGCACAACCACCGCGAGATTTCTTGTACCCGAGTCGCGGCATCTTTCTTCTCGGCCGGTCAGCATGTGACAGACGACTGAGTGTGGTAGTAGTCGCGGCCAAGTAAGCCCCCTCTCTCGTCGCCGTCGCCTCCGGCTTCGTTCCCAGGCGGGCGACACCGAGCGGTCGGTCCTACACGTTCGCCTCCGTACACTTGGGTTCGAAACCGAGCATCCGCTTATAGAGGCGACCGAGCTGAGCCAGTTGGCCACTTTACCAGTGACACTATACGCGGGAGCACTACCGAAGCCCCCTGCTGCGGGATGGAAGACGCGCGGGTGAGCCCTTGGCAGGGCAAGGAGACAGGACGGCCGCCCCTCCCACAAATCGGCTAAGAGGGCGAGAAATAAGGCGACGGAGACACCGTCGGCCGAGACTGGTGCAAATGCTGCTTCGGAGGGCAGGTTCCCAATGGCACGCGGCCTGCTAGGGAGGATGTGGGCGAAGATAGGCGCGTTCTGCTGTGTGTGGTTGGTTTGGGTTAGGGGAGAGAGCGTTTGGCGACGTTGAGGAGACCGAAAGCGAATATGTGGGGGTGGAAAGGCTTTTAGGATCTTCGAGGTGCGGTGAGTACCGTAATGGATGGAAGGACGGGGAGGGGAGTGGGAACGGAGACCAGGGGTTCGGTTCGGTAGTGTCGGGGAGGGATTCGTGTCTTGCCCTTCTTTTTTCTAGGTGTCGTTCGGCACGAGCCGTTGTCTTGTATCGTCTAGTCAATCGAGAAAAGACTCAGCAGGCTCTTGATTATAACTTCGAACGACCGGGGATTACGGGCCAACAGCGAGTACGCCCCGTCCATCCAGCTAGGCTCGGGGAGTCGGGGTTTCGCGGTCTGTTGTTGAGGAGGGAAGAAATAGGGGACGAGGAAAAGCTGTCGAACTTCGCCTTGCTTACGAGTCAACGCGGAGCACGGGGCGCGCTGCGTCAGAAGACAGCATCCCCATGGATCACCATCGTTGAGGTTCGAACGTGCCGGGTACAGATACACTAGAGTCTAGGGCGATGGTGTGGAGGTGGGAGGAAGTGAAACGAACGGGTACAAAGGCAAGAGGGGAATTCGCTGCTCTCCTATTGGAGATTAAGAATTTCTAAAAGCTGAAGGGTCAGGGATAGGGAATTAGGTGGACCAAGGGTTTAAAGGAGTTGGCGAGGGGGGGATAGTGCGGTAATACGTGTTCGGGACGCATACGTTTCGTCTAAGCATTCTAACAACGAATGAAGACTCGTGTCGCACGACTCTTATCCAACTTTAAGCTTCGAAGTTGCCATGAGGGAGGGGGGCCGTGAGAGCAAGGGCTGAATGACCAATCGTGACGGTCAAGTCCGAGACTCGTGGATCGCTCCTCTTTCGTGCTTCTGGTATCGGCCCTATATGGCATCACCAGCCAGTTTCTCAAGACGTCAATCATCCTGTAAGCCTCTATGTTGATGATCTAGCTGGCGTGGCTTCCCCGACTTCTGGATGAGCATTTGGACACTGAACTTTCACCAAATTCCTGTCAAGGTCCGTGCATACGTCGTATTGTCAGGGGTCACGACTCAGAATTTGTGTGTGTATTTTGCCTTGTTTACTTTCGGGGTTAACGGGGTCTCCTCCTCTTTTCTCCTCCCCCCTACCCCTGCGTACTGTGCCTGTTAAAGTCATTCCACTACGCCCGTAAGACCACACGCAAGGCATACTTCTACCCTAACCTATCGGAGGCAATGCCTACTACTATGTGTAAGGCTGGATAGTTACAGGCATCACGTCGCCAAAAGATTAACCTGCTTCTTATATAGGATGGAAGGCTCACACGATTAAGCTAATTCCGCCTACTCAAACCAGCGTCTATCTGTCGCATACCACTAAAGCGCCCAATCATGCACTAATACTGTCCCATGTCACTAGAAAGCACATTACGAGGACGCTAATTCCCTTCCGCCTCAGAGCCAAAGTGGCAGGACACGCAGTGAAACCGAAACCGAGAAGTCCCCTCAACGACATAGCCCTTCTATGGTGACATGTTCAAGAAGGCTTTCGGTCTCCCTGAAACTCGGCCGTCCCGATCTGCCGCAGCCTGCGGAGCCGAAGCTGTGGTAGGTAGCACCGGCATTCGAGGATCAACTCACCCTCTCGCGGCATTGTTGCGCAGTCAAAGTCTACAGAACTTGATTGCTTCTACTTGTTCATTGGGTCATTTCATTGTCAGCGTACGTGTCGCGTGGCTGAGCTACCCAAACAATTCCTCTCGCCGTCGGCTCGCCTCCATTGGAGCAGCCTTGGATCATGAGACCCACAAAACCGGCCCGGCCTCGGTCGGGACCCGGCACCGGATCCGCCTAGACGAGCGCCTGTGCCCATCACCAGCTTGAGTTTTCCTTGGACGCAAGTCTTGTTTTTTTCTTTCTTTTTGTTCTTTTAACTGTATGATTCATAGTCACCAGAGGGAAAACTCACACCTCATTACCGATTCAGCCAGCCAAACTTCGTTCCAGACCATCGGAGCGACCGACAACATCAATGACAAAGGTCCACGTCGGGTTCTTCCGCACACACATGCGGAGCTCGGTTTGAGTTCGTGGGTCGCCGAATGAGCGGTAGGGGTTGGCATGACAGCGGGAATAGACAAACTCCAGCTTGGGTTGCGCAACATAGGTAAATACCACAGGCGGCAACATGGATCCCATGCGTGCCGGACTTGAGACACGCCATAAATCGTTCTTATCTGTCTCCATACCACTATACCACGAGTCAACACGGTGATCATATCCAACTTTAATGAACCCTACTCAAGGTACGAACTCTATCTTGGGTATATCCGATTCACACTACCATTCGGCAGATGCCAGCGCGGAGGAGAGGCGGCAGGCCTTGAGCCGTTGGTGCAGATCGCTGTGGTGGTAGATCCAGGCCTAGACCTCAATCCCATGACTTGAGCACCGGGTGCCCGGATATCCGCAAAAGTCCGCCGCGTATGCTTAACTTGGGTTCAGTCCGAAGGGCTCGGGGTGGTTACTTTGAGCTGAAGGACGTATCCATGCGGACTTATGAGATGGCACCGTTATCCCCATGGAACGCTCTGACCGCAATTTCAGGTCCCGCGCCTACGCAGGACTGTTCGTCGAAGCCGCGAGTCGCAGCATTTGGATGGCTGTCTCGGTCAACGGTTAGACGCTTCATACTCTCTAACTCTTCGAAGATCTCATGAACGATCTCGCAGTTCCATACCAGAAAGTGGAAGCCTGCAAAAGCATGCTGACTTAACTACAACCAGGCTTCTGATCGTCAATCAAAGTCGCCAGCAGTGCGGAATTTTGAGGGTCAGTAACCATTAACAAGCTATAGGGTAGAATCTGATCTTGGAACCAGTACATAGTCCTTGGCTTGGTGATTTCAAATGAAGTCACGTCTTTGACGCCGTGAGGAGGAGAGGGGCTTTTGGCATGCGTGCTGGTGTATCATGGGCATCATGTGCCCCTGCTATGACGTGAATTTCCGTCGTCGCTCATGCCGTAACTTTTCCTGCCTCGACTGAGCTTATTTCGACTGCCCGTTCCCCCAAGAGTGAGCATCGAGCCGTCTATGCTTCCGAATGCCCGCCTGACTTCTAATGGTCGTTACCATTTCTTTCTTCTTCTTCTTCTTCATTCACTTGTCTCTTTCAAACTATCCAAGATATGCCATTTCTTTTGCTCGACCTCCTGGTCTTGACCTCAAGTATGCAGATCACTCTATGATGAGCCATTCCAAGGTGATTGACCGACGCGAGAGACACCATCGATCTATAGGTGCAATAAAATCACCACCCGAAGACGCCGCAGTAATCTAGCCCCATCACTCGATTGCTTTCCTCACTATAGAGGGGAGGAACTAAGCCGATCGAAGCTCTGAACTGACGTTTTTCAATGCGAAATACGGCCAAGAAGCGTCGACCCCAGTTCAAGCCAACGAACCAACGTGTTTCTCCTTTCTTCTTCAGCTAAGTAGCCACAGCAAGCAGGATGCATACCAAAATTCACATCATCGTTTAGAAGCGCCAAGAACCATCGAATATCACTTGCCTACCCATCAGTCCCCTCTGCTTCCTTCCTCAAGGCGATAGATCTCATTAATCATCCCACCATCCAGCAAACATCGGGGTATCCAGGTAGACGAAAGAAGGAAAGGACCAATAAAGATGCCACGCACGAGGACCATCAAGGCATCTCGCGCTCCTGGCCGGTCTCAAAACGGCTTGGTTGTCAGGAAGACCAGCAAATCCATCGCACTGTCAGTGAGCGCATTTTACGTAGCTCATTCGCAGGCAGAGGAGCTTCGTGGTCTTTTACGTCTTACTTTTCTTCCCAAATCGCGGGGATCGTCTTCCTTTACCATGTCTCGCTCTACGAACCTTGCATACCCTAAGGACAGCTTTTCTGCTTCAAGAAGGGAAGGTTGACGATGGCCTCGACAGCTATTTCTGGGCCGCCCACTGACATGCTCAAGTATTTTTCTAAACCCTCATCCTGCAGTGAAACTGCTTAGCCGCCCGCGATATCTCTCCATTTTCACTCGGGTGGCCAATAGCCAAGCTCTTGCTACTCTTCGAAGAGCACCGCATGACGCGCCGGGTAAGTGGAAGCCACGAAACAGCCACGGAACCGATTTCGAAAAAGAAAATTGCCAACCCCAAGACTTGTCTGTTTCTTCGACGGGCCGCGAGCCGACCCACAACCATGTGATTATTACGGGTGCCAACATGACTTGGCCCCTGAGGTTTGGAGTTCTGATCGAATTTGCCAACATCTCCAATCTAAATGCGCTCCGTCTCGAGCGGATTCCCATCCAACACAAGCGCCCAACGTCTGATTGTGGCACCAGCGGGAAAGCAATAATGCGACGCTGCTTCGACTTGCAGAAGCGAAGATTAAGGACTACGTCACCAAGGGGAAGTGGCATTCTGGGGGAGCATTTTAATATGTTTTAATGAACCGGTCGGAACGTCAACCTCCGTTTTGCCGCAGGCTGCTTATGTCGACCCCCAAGCCACGAGGCCAATGGGAACAACGTCCATGGATATTTTATCTCCGCCTCGCCCGCCCCCTCGCCCGAATGCCTGCACGCCGAGACCTCACCCCGCAGATCCCCCGGACGCCCTCTTCGGCAAAAAGCACATGGCCAAGACGCGTCGGACCACTCGTTTATCTCTGACCCCTGAGTTTACGCTGTAAACAGCTTGTGGCTAAGATGGAAAGAATAGATGATTTGCGCTTCACTGCCGGCTGCCGCCCCCTCGTCGCTGGACGCGGAGCCGGCGTCTCTCTGCCGCCCGACGTATCCCATCGTGAGGTCGTTCTGGTTCAGGCTAGCCGACCCAGGAGGTGCTGACGGGCGGTAAGGAGAGATTACGTGGGCAGCGGCTCTATGTCGGATCATGCTAACACGACGGGGTGGCAAACAGACGAGAGCCGGAGCTCGCGGGCAATCTCAACTCAAGATCGGGACCGGAAGTCCGACGTCGAGGCATCCAAGTGTCATGGCCATTACCGTCTCTTCCATTGTATGGCTGGAAAAACTTCAAAAAAGACTCAACTGCCAAGGACAAGACTGGAGCGCGTGGCTCATGCAGGAGAGCGGTTTCTTTTAGTCTTCACGAGGCCCAAGACCTCTCTTTCGCGCAGCGGGCGCGCGTCCAAGCATCTGCGCGTCCCACCCTCACCCGATTCGAAGACCGCCGAGACGGGCCAGGGAGCCCTGCCGAACCAGTTCGGGCACTGAGCCAGCGAAACGCCGAAGACGGCTGGGATCGGCGGCCGGTTCCTGAGCAAACCCCAACGTCTTTCCCGATCGTCCCGGGACTCCTGGCCCTCCTGGCCGACGCCGAGCGCTTGGCCATGGACAGCATGACTTGGCTCATCACCACCCGGCCCACCACTTCCCGCCGGCTCACCAAACTCGCGTCCAATAGGACTTCCGCCTCCCCGCTGACAAGACCTTGGCAATTGTTTGATATAGGAAGTTTTCTTTTTGTTTTTCGGCTCAAGGAACCATGAGTTCTACCAGCCTTGCTGCTTCGAGTAGCTGTCGCCTGTTGTGTAAGCGGGAACCCGGCTTCACGTGGACAGTAACCCCGGCCCCCCCTGAGCGCGTACGGAATCTTCGTCCCGGTTGATACCTCGAAAATGCTCAGCTGGATGAACAGCCACACTTGACATGGCCTTGACATGACAAGCCTCGAGGTCACACGCGCAGGCCCGCCCTTGGAGAGAAGAGCCGCTCCGGCTACATTCTCCATGGTGTCGTGGACGAACTAGTTCGGTTTCACGGTTTGCCTCCCCGCTTGCCCTGTCGTCCAAGTTGCTTTTGTCGCGGAACCACGACACGATGCTACCGGACTTCGGGACGTCAAAGGCGATCAGTTCGGCGAGCCTCATTCCGCAAGGAGGCGAAATACAGCCTCAGAGAGAAGGTTTCGAGAGCATAAAAAGCTCGTGGGCTGCCGGCCAAACGAGAGAATGTTCCCAGAAGCTTCATCCTCATCACGCAATTTCATCTCTTGCAGTCTCGATCGACAGCTCTTCTACACTCTCTTCGATTCGCCTTCACGATGAAGTACACTATCCCCGCTCTCTCCATGCTGGCCATGGCCGTGGCCCAGCAGGTCGGCACTGAGGACCCTGAGGTTCATCTGAAGATGAACTGGTCCGACTGCTCCTCCGGCAGCTGCCGCAACGTCAACGGCGAGGTCGTCATCGACGCCAACTGGCGCTGGGTCCACGAGGTCGGGTATGTCAAGCCCCTATCAGAATGGCAATCAGAGCATCATTAACTAACGCCAACTCTCGCAGTGGATACGAGAACTGCTACGAAGGAAACGTGTGGACCAACAAGTGCTCCGGCCCTGAGAACTGCGCGAAGAACTGCGCCGTCGAGGGTGCCGACTACGGCGCCACCTACGGTGTCTCTACCAGCGGCGATGCCCTGACCCTCAAGTTCGTCCAGGAGCACCAGTACGGCAAGAACGTTGGCTCCCGCATGTATCTGATGAACGGAGACTCCAAGTACCAGGTTAGTCTGAGAGCCTCTCCGCGGCTTCCAAAGGAACTTCTGCATCTACTCCCTAGAGCTTCCATTCTGACTGAGCCACGCAGATGTTCAAACTCATGAACAACGAGTTCGCCTTTGACGTCGACCTGTCCACCGTTGAGTGCGGCATGAACAGCGCCCTCTACTTCGTCGCCATGCACGAGGACGGTGGTCTCTCCCGCGAGGCCGACAACAATGCCGGAGCCAAGTACGGTACCGGTTACTGCGACGCTCAGTGCGCCCGCGACCTCAAGTTCATCGGTGGCAAGGTAAGTGGCAACGCGCCTCTTCTTTACCCCGTCGTCACCCACAGGGATTGTCAAGACTAACACCCCGTCCCCAAATAGGGCAACATCGAGGGGTGGCAAGCCTCCAAGACCGACCTCAGCGCCGGTGTCGGAAACCTGGGTGCCTGCTGCGCCGAGATCGACGTCTGGGAGTCCAACAAGGCCGCCTACGCCCTCACTCCCCACCCCTGCATCGACAACAACTACCACGTCTGTGACAGGGACACGTGCGGTGGCACCTACAGCGACGACCGCTACGGAGGTGGCTGCGATGCCAACGGCTGCGACTACAACCCCTACCGCATGGGCAACAAGGACTTCTACGGTCCCGGCAAGACGATCGACACCACCAAGAAGTTCACGTAAGCTTACCATTAGCCCCTTGACATCCCACGAACAGCACTGACTGACCTCTTTCGAATAGCGTCATCACCCGCTTCGAGCCCGACCGCATGTACCAGGTCTTCATCCAGGACGGCCGCACCATCGAGGTCCCCGGCGCCAAGTGGGACGGCATCCCGGGCGACAGCGGCGACATCACCCCCGAGTTCTGCGAGTCTCAGTTCTCCGTCTTCGGCGAGCGCGACCGCTTCAACGAGGTCGGCGGCTACCCCCAGCTCAACCGCGCCCTCGAGCTTCCCATGGTCCTCGTCATGTCCATCTGGAGCGACGTAAGTGGTCCCTTCTTGCCTCATAGGTCTTCGAGAACCAGCAAACGGCTGACAACCTGCGGAACAGCACTACGCCAACATGCTCTGGCTCGACTCCAGCTACCCCGTCGACCGCGCCGGCGAGCCCGGCGTCGACCGCGGCCCGTGCTCCACCGACTCCGGCGTCCCCTCCGAGGTCATCGCCAACCACCCCAACTCCCAGGTCATCTGGTCCAACGTCAGGTTCGGCCCCATCGGCAGCACCTACAGCGTCTAGATGCGGATATAGGCATAGAATCGGGAGGACGGACGAACGACTGGATCTTTGGCCGCCCTTTTTCGAAATTGTACATGGCATGGGGCGGCCCTGGTCGCTCGATCTGGATGCGGGGGAGGCACCCTCGCGTACATTCTGTACATACATTCGCTTCTTACTCACTCTTTTGGTGAAAAATGAGATTTCTACTTTTCCTTAGACTGTCTTGTGTGCTTATTGACGTCGTGAGGTGCCGAACATGACTAGGAAGCAGACCTCAAGTCCGCTTCCGCCACTCGGAATAGATGCCTCGGGGGAAGTGGTGAAAGTGTGTTTTCCAAGGAATCATGATACCGATTACTGATCTTGTCTAGAGGAAACCACATGCAGCCGAGAATGGAGAGAGAGCCGGGGCTGGGTGACCTGAGACGTGGAAGCTCAGACGGAAAAGACAGGATTTTCCGAGAAACAGTGTATACAAGGGCCAGATGCAGAAGAGATTTTCTTTCGTCTTCACAGGCATGAAGTCTGCTTCTGCGGTAGGTACACGATTCGGCCCTGAGACTCTCGGCTCCGGCGCCATTCCATGAGGTGTATATGACCTTACCAACTACCGTGAAACCACTTATCTCTACATCTAAATAAGGTTTCCGAGGAATTTTATTGCAGGGAACTCATTTCGATGATGCATACTTCATGGTCTTAGCTCAAGGCTCTTCAGCTGCTCTCGACGATATGTCGTTCCAACGAGTCAGCCTCGTCCGCTGCTGAGCTCTTTAACGCTTTTCCTTGTCTGACCAAGGCCTCTTTTGACTGGTCTTCAACTTACACAAGGTGCCAGAATCAAACCAATGACCAACTGTGTCGTGGTTAATGGGGTGGTTGAGCTTGTTGGCTTACACGGCTTACAGGGGAGCAGTATACTGCTGAATGTAGGGGTGATAGAATGGTGTCGAAAATGGATGAACTCGTAGGCATTGAGGAGGTTTGAAATTACTGCTTCATGACGGAGATTTGTCTGACGAAGTATGGTTGTAAGAAGACGACTTTCAATGGCTCATGTTAGGTCTCCAGAGTTGGGTGCGAGGCACCAGAAGCCACAACGGCAGCAACAGCAGTGGCTGATGGCGCAGTGATTATCCCTGAGTAACTAAGATTATCGCTGAGTCCCGGGTGAACACATGAACAATGAGAAAAGACATTCATAATGGATGATATATTTTCGAAACTGCAGTCCTGCAAAACCACCTCTTCTGGAATTTTGCAGAGAGGGATGTGCGCCAAGAATTACCAAATTTCAAGGCCCAGCTTCATGCTTCCTTTTAGCTGTAGCCTTCTTCCAGCCCCAGGTATCTAGGTAGGTACGTGGCCGCTGGCGGGAACAGAATAACTCCCATGCGGGACGTGTACACTATGTTACGAACATCCCATTTTCCCCTAATGGCAATTAAGCCGAAACCTTAACCTTGCCCACTGGATACCGCCGAGCAGCGGTCAACTGTGCCAACGACAATGGTTCCTGTTGTCTCCACTGGCTTGCACTTAGTCGCCATCAAGGAGCAAAGCGTGGACTAGGTCAAAGCCAAGATCGCGTGACCTTCACTAGCGGGGCAGAGAGTTCGACAATTAGACTTCCTAACGAGCAGCTTAAGACGAATACCTCTTCCGACGTAAAACATTCTCTGGGGATGCTAAGGATACCGTGGCAGTAAAACGGCCTGACTTCGCCTCAGAGCCACGCGTCCATGTAGTCGCGAATCAGCTGAGCCGCTCAAGACAACCTTCGAAGATGTGTGGTTCCCGTCTAGGAAATAAAGTAGTAGTACCGGAAATGCACCGATATCCCCCGGGCAGAAGAACAAGCTTATTGCCGTAAAGCCGTCTTTAACGCCTTTCTCCCTGCGATTAGAGAGTCTAAAGTGTGCGGTAAAGCCCCTTCCCCAGGCTCTGACGCAGACCGAGAACCGAGACCGAGCAACGACAGGGATCTCCCTCTTGGAGGTCGTCCTTCTATTCGCTTCCTCTCAGAACCCCCGTACCAACATCGGACGCTAATGCAGACTGCTGACGCGCTAAAATCTATGAGCAGGGGAGGATGTCTTAAAATCCGGGCCGCCCCTTATCACGGTGTGGTTCGTGGTGTTGTTGCCTCACTTTTTCTGATTACAAACCTAGCATGACTTCAAGTTTTCGTGAGGGGGAGGAGTCAAGTTCCTTAAACTTCCCACACATAAGAGACGAGAAGGGAAAGTTCGAACTCGGAGTAGCTGTTTAGACTCAGCCGAGAAGATCTCCGACCGCCGAGATAGCACGATCTCTTCAACCTTGGGCTAATCCAGAGAACAACTATTACGCCCCGAGTCAGTCGTGAACCCCACCACCGCCAACACAAACCGCACCGACCGGTCGATTGAGTTGCGGGCTTGCGGGAGCATCCTGGACACCCACCGGCCGCCGTGGAAGCCGCGCCGTCAGCAGCTTGCATATATGGGACCGGTCAGCCTCGAAACGACCTCACGCGGTCCCCCCTTTTCGCACTCCCGTTCCTACCACAAGCCAAGTTTCTACGGCACCTGTACGCCACCAGCCCTATACTATTCGGGTAGTTCATCGACGAGCAATCTCCAGGGCAAAGCTATAAGCCATACCCTTCTAAGTAACCGCGTCAGCAATGGAGATCTGTTTCAGTGACGGCGCGGCTGTGCCTGCGGGGACAGCTATCCCGGTTGTGGCCAACCCTCGCTTGGTCGAGCTGCGCGATCCCTCGGAGGACTGGACTGGCGTGACGAGCACAGCAGAAAGGAGGAAGCTGCAGAACCGCCTGAACCAGCGGGCTCGTCGTTAGTGGTCCCTTTGTTACTGATACATTTATCCAGGCTGTGTCCTGCTCGTATAAACGTAGTCCCCACGACTAACAGAAAGCTCTCATCGGCTGTAGGGCGGCGAAACCAAAAGACGAAGCAAGACAGCCCTCCGGACAAGGATCCGAGGCCAAGTGCCATGATAAAGAAAGAAGAACCCTCCCCGGCCGATGAGGACGAGGAGATTATGACGCTGATCTCAGCATACCCGGCCAAGCAGACGACGAGGCGACGGGCCACGCCCCCGGCCTTGATCATTTGCGAACTGGGCGACCCCGAGACGCGCTCGAGGCTCGAAAAGTTCGCCAGGGAGGCGTACGAGGACTACGTCCGCGGGCAGCCGTGCCCATCGTACCTCACGACGCTGGTGCGCGTCAACGTCTTCCACGCCATGGTCCGCAACGCCGACGTGCTGGGCTTCGACGCCGGCTGGCTCACCTATGAAGCCGTCTCTCCGTTCAACCTACAAGGCCCCGGGCTGGGTCCGTCGAAGACATCTCCAATATTCAGGGAGGGCGTGTCGTGCCCGGACTACATGCGGCCGACGCCGCTGCAGCTGGCGGTCGAGCACCACCCCTGGATCGACTTCTTCCCGCACCCGCGGATGCGGGACAACTTCCTGCGGGTCGTGGCGGAAATGGGAGAGGACTACGTCGACGAGGATGACATGTGCCGGGACATCGTCGACGTGGGAGCTGGGGCCGGGGTCGAGGAGGCCGCGCTGATTGTCTGGGGCGAGCCTTGGGACCCGAGGGGGTGGGAGGCCAC
Organism: Colletotrichum musae; assembly: GCA_027406025.1. Taxonomy (NCBI): domain Eukaryota; kingdom Fungi; phylum Ascomycota; class Sordariomycetes; order Glomerellales; family Glomerellaceae; genus Colletotrichum; species Colletotrichum musae. The sequence goes on along the minus strand of JANVYC010000001.1, from coordinate 6,377,268 downwards.
CGAGAGCTTCCTGCGGAAATGGGGCTGGCTGCTGGCGGGCTGCACGGAGATGCTCGAGGGGACGAACTACTGGCGGCAGAAGAGGGGGTTGAGGAAGCTCAAGTTCTATTGATCTAGGGATGGGTTGCATAACCTTGCAGGGGAGGGTGGTCTCGTTTGATTATTCCCCGATGCCCGTCACTCGATGCAGACACTCCTCCTCCTCCACACCCCGGGGCGATGTTATAAGCTCCGGCATGGGCCTTCATTCCGACGACTTCCGGCCGCTCCGCTCCTCCAGAGTCTCCATCATCTTGAAAAAGTACGGCAGAAACGCCTCCAGCTCGACCTGGAACCCCTCGTGGCCGCCGGGCACGTCGAACCGCGGACACCCCAAGATTTTCTCCTGCTCGTACGTCGACATGGCATACCACGCGTCCCTGCTGCGCACGCCGCGCATCAGCCCGACGCTCGTGCCGTTGTCCCTGACCCGAAGCAGGTTCGGCGCGTACAGTGACAGCATGAGAAACTCGTTGTCCCAGAAGTTCTTCGGGTTCTCTGGTTCCGGCGCCACGGGCCGCGGCACGCCCTCGTCGTCGTAGCCGAGCAGCGTTGCCGCGAACACGGGCTCAGCGGCCTCCATGCCGCCCTGCTCGTACAGCTCCTGGCAGCGGTACACGAACTCCCAGACCTCAGTCGCGTTGGGCAGCAGCGAGTACGTCGGCGCCTCGTGGCAGATCATGTGGACGACCATGGATGGGAAATCGAGGGCGAACTGGAAGGCGATGAGGCCGCCGGCGCTGCTGCCGAAGATGATCGCGCGGTCGAAGCCGAGGGCAAGGATCACGGCGCGCACGTCGCGGGCCTGCTGCGGCGGGCTCATGCGCTTGTTTACCTTGACCTGGCTCGCGGACATCTGGCGCCGGTCGAAGGTGGCGCAGGTATACTTGTCCGAGAGGGCGGTGATGATGGGGTTGTACTGGCGGCCGTGGCCGTTGCCGCCGGGGATGAAGACTATGAGCGGGCCGTTGCCCTGGTGCCAGTAGTGGAGGTCGCAGTCCTCATTGTTGACGGTTAATCTGGTGGGGTTGAACCCTGGGATCGTGTCGAGAGGGGTTGGAAAGTGGGAGGTCGGCATCTTGAGAGGTCGTGTCGTGAGCTGTCAGTATCAGAGAGTCTGTATGTTTGCGCGGGGAAGTCTCTGGACCGTGGTGGGGACACGTATCCCTGGGGTATTTAAATACAGGAGTTGACCAATACTATCTATCCCAAAGTTCCATCACCGGTGGGGTTGGATGTGATATAATACGTGCGGCACAGTTTTAGGGCGAGAGCAAAGCCAATGACCGAGTTCTACCCGGTAGCTGATCCGGGGCCACCAGTATGATTCATCGCCCAAGGCTCCGAGCTTACGACGGCAGTCCACGCGGCCGGTAGAAACTATGGTTTTCAACGGAGAGGGAGGTCAGAAAGCCCGTCAGCTTACTACCAATACACTCCGAGAGTCGCTGCTAAGAACACTAAAGATAGGTTCCCCGGTCCGAGGTTCCACTAGCCTGTAAATTCCACCGACCTCGGCGGGATTTGTGCCGAATATCGCATCATGAAGTGGAGCTGTACCGAAGCCTCGGAGCCGGGATGCGCCCCACTATTTCGGGCCGCCGTCCGGGGTTGGCTTTAGGCGGCACCCAACTTGAACTTACGGTTAATGGATGACACGTTTGACATGCGAAATAACACTTTAGAGGCTTCATCATGTCTCTGATCTTGAATTATGACCATATCAACAGTGCCCTCCACGTCCTTCTCAGTACCGCCCTCCCCGCACGCGTCAGCTACCTACCATCCTCAAGCAACGTCCCGACGAGACCGGGTCTCCAAAGCCTTCTTATAACATATGAAGACTTAATAGGGCGAGATCCAGGGCCTGCACTTATTCGCGGCACAGAACCCGTTGCAGCACGGCCCGACGTACTGCCCGTCAGAGCCGTAGCAGTTGCTGTACGTCGGCACGCACATGCCGTAGCAGCTCACTCCCGTGACCGGCTGCGGCGGGCCGACGATGACCTGCTGAACGCCCTGCGGGGTGATGCCGCTGACGAGCGCCTTCTCGCCGTCCGTGTAGAAGGTGCACTGCGAGATGGCGTTGTAGTCGGGCGCGTCGATGATGTTGACGGAGATGCCGTTGTCTTTGTCACACGTTAGACTTCTTTGCTCTTGCTACCTATCGCGGCACCTGTCTCTGCGGCTAGACTTCTTCCTTGTCCTACTCAAGCGCAGCACAGCTACAGATCAGGAAATGACTTGTAGTTATGTACCTTTTGTGAAACAAAGGGCTGTCGCCTTCGCACAACGGTGTAGCCCTACTAGGGCTGTACCGTCACACTACCTAGACCAGAGAGACATGGAAACGGGAACATACTTGTGGCGTGGAACTGTCCGTCAGCCGGGATGGTCATCTCGTACGACGCCGGGCCACCGCGAAAGGTGAGATGGACGGTCTGGAAGTTGTCGCGCTCCTCGAGCGGGTGGGCAAGGGACGGGAGCGCGAGAACGAGGGCAGACAGGATGGCGGTGGTGGTCTTCATCGTGTAAGTTGATGTAGCGACTGAGTTTGAAATATTGGGACTGAGTCTGTGTTTGGGGACATTGATGTGGTGAGCTGCTATCGACCATATCGAGAGACCACACGAGGTTTTTATAACCTTCCGGAGACGGTGATTTTTGATCGTGACTCCCTTATGAAGCACTAAGAACCAAAACTCGGCGACTTTGATGACCCGGCCCATCCTCCTCACGATCGCCGTCAGCTCCAGCACTAGCGCGATTCCCGCATCGTCTTTCCCCAACTGTCGACGCCGCCATCGTCCATGTCGCAGGTCGAATACGAACTCACGTGGCCACCTCAACGATGATCTATTTTCGTCCGTTGGCAGCTATCCGTCTCTCCAGTGGCCGATTGCGCTGGACGCGATCGGCATTCTGACCTTATGAAATCTGTCCAGTGTCTGGCATCAACCAGGCCAATAGACCACATTGGACGCCAACTGTGAGGGCTGCTCGCTGATCGGCGGCCGGACGGAAGTAACGTGATACGGCATGCGCCCCGCGGTCCTTTTCGCCTGATAATGCGCCCTTGAGCTACCGAAGGAACGTCTGCAGACTATAGTGACACAGTGACAAAGTGATTAGAAGAGGCTGCTACCAGTTTGCGAAGATTGGGCGTCGTGCCATCCCTGTGTCTCACCGAGATGTGTATGTAACTATTACCAGGTCTCCAGCCACCTACCTAGGCATACCGCAGCACGAAAACGGCTGTCACGCTTTGAAACCAGCAGCTGAGAATGCCTTGTACGGCCAGGCAGCAACATGCTCATTCACCATCGAGTTGCCACACCGTATTTAGAGTCTTAGACTTGTCGACACCCACTCACGAGTTTATATTTCTCAAACCATTCCAAGTTTGATATTGGTCACAACTTGTCGCAGAGGACAGCTGTTCCAACAATCTTATCATCAACTGCAAGTATGGAGGCTACTGGGCACGATGTTTCCACTCATGAGACCCCCCCTGAGATGCATTCCGCGATGCACATGTCAGACGAAGTACCGGACGACCACAACGATGGTAGAGTCTCTGGTGGGAATCACCCTCCTGGAAACGCAACAGAAGCCGATAGCGCCGATCGCGTCGACCTCGTATCGCACCTGGTCCGGATCTTAGATGCTTCCGAGCTAAGCCTCGAGCGGGACTCTCTGGGCAGCACTATCAATTGCGGGAGTCAAGTTGATCAACATTCGGGACAGAGATCGACAAATTCCGCTGCCACGGAGCCTTGGGCCACTCGGGAACAACTGGAAGCGACTCAACCGGAGGAATCCCAGCCTCTATCGAGCAAAACTCCTTCACTTGCCGGCGGTAGTCACCCATCACCGAATAAGAACACCAACAGATCATACTGGCGGATATGGTGGCTGGAGGTCTTGAGCAGCTTGTTGGCTCTGAGTTGTCTCATCGCTATGATCACCATCCTAGCCATCCACCAGGGAAAACCGTTGCCCGAGTGGCCAGAGCTGATATCAATCAACTCTTTGATTTCCATTTTCACAGCTGTCTTCAAGGCGTCTCTCATCATGCCAATCGCGGAGGGTCAGTTCGGCCGTTTTCAGTTTACTTTTTCGTCAACTAACAGACTCTTACAGGCCTCGGACAACTCAAATGGGAATGGTTTCGACGCCCGCGCTCACTGAAAGACATCGAAATTTTCGACAACGCAAGCCGAGGGCCTTGGGGCTCCATCATGTTGGTCATCATGCAGATACCTCGATCCGACAAGGCGTAAGTGTTTCTTAACCAGTTCACCTGTTCTCTATATGCCCCAGTTGCTAACACCGTTTCAGATTCTTGGCAGGCCTTGGAGCTGTCGTCACCATATTTGCCTTGGCTGTTGATCCGTTCTCTCAGGCGATGATTCAACACCGATCATGCGATCGAGTATTAGAGAATGGCGTAGCGCATATTCCCAGAACCAATGTCTACGAAGGCAGTGTTAGCAGATTTCACATATATGATTCGGAAGCCAGCCTGAATGAAGGAATGATAGGGGCCGTCTACAGAGGTCTCGTTGACCCCCAGGAGACATCTGCCCTGATTGATTTCAAATGTACAACTGGCAACTGCACATTTGGACAGCGAGGTGACGGCGCATTCTTCTCATCACTGGCTTTATGTCACTTTTGTCATGATATAAGTGACAAAGTTACCAGAAACCGGACAATTTGGCAACTACACCCCGACCACCGAGTCAAAACTGTTCCGAGCGGGGATTTCTACGTCTCCCAACATAAACCCAATTCCAGCCTGTGAGAGACAATTCCACGTTCTACAGCTTCGATGCTCTCTCACTGTTTAGCACCAAACCATACTACCGTCTCTTTCCTCCTGATGCACAGGTAGATGCCTTTGCAGTTCATTGCAGCCTACAGCCTTGCGTCAAGACATACTACGCCGAGGTAAATAACGGTACATATACAGAGACAGAGCTCAACGCCCCTGGAGAGAAGTTGAAAAAGTGCCAAACCCTCATTGAGATGGACAGAAAGCAAAGCGGGTTCGCGCTGGTCACGAATTCGACCATCATAGACGGACTCAAGAGCCCTTGCGCAGAGAGCCCCCATGAAGCACCCGGAACAGTCAGGTTCTACGAAGATTATGGTGTAACGGAGCCCTATTGGCTAACCACCCCCCCTCAACCAAAATTCTATCCGCCAGAATGTGTTTGGGCTGTGGACATGACCTCCTGGCTTGGTTTAACCGCCGTCCTTGAAGATCTCCTCATAGGTAGTCTCAAGCACACTGGCGGGCAATACGCAGTGCTGGACGCCGTCAGAGGTCCCATATGGTTGAGACGAATTTACGCCGGCGGATACGGCAACGTGTCCACTGCGGAAGAGGTGGTCGCTGGCGTCGCTCAATCCATTACAGCTGCAATGCGGAATAAGCCGTTTGGGCCTCATCAAAAGCGAGGGGACGACATTCCGGCACATCTCAAATACGCAAGCGGCAGGGCCTTTACCACAGATACATGCATTGTCGTAGCATGGAGCTGGCTGGCATATCCCCTTGCGTTATTGGTGCTGCAGTGGATGTTCTCAGCTTTGGTCTTGTTTACGGGGTGGAAAGTGGGAAAGATGGGTGGGGAGCGGATGGTCTGGAAATCATCTCCCATTCCGCTGCTTTTCCACGGCCTAGACGAGGATCTTCGAGAGAGGAATGGGGGCTTGATGAGCTTGAAGCAGATGGACGATATGTCGGGAAAGTTGAAGGTGCAGTTGGCCCCGGCGGATGGGCAGACGAGGAAGGGATGGAGATTGTGCGAGAGTTGAGTGACTTGTTTGGTTCACCAAGGTTCTGTAGGGAGCATATCGAGGCTTGCTGCAAGATTAGCCAATCCTACATCGAAGGTTTTACCTGGGCCAAAGCGACCGATGTTCGACAGACTTCCCGGCGGTTATTGCGACGATGGCATTCGGGTCAATCGCCCAGATCAGAAACGGCAAGACGGTTCCAGTCACACCCGAGTAGTTAACAAAAAGAGAGTGCGATGTACACAACTTGGCAACCTATCAAACATCAACAGATACAAATCGAGCGAGCCACACTGGCAGGACAAGTATCAAGTTTCTTGTTGAATGCGTGATAGCTTCAAAGGGATCAATACGAGCCCCCTCTGGCCCTCTGGATGGCGCGTCAGGTGAGCTGTGTCGTTGCCCGAGCTGAATGTCAGATCTCGTATCGACGGCGCCACGCCGATCGACTTGCCCAGAGACGTTGCGAGATGTTGACGGCTGCTGGGATGTGTCTCAGTTGTGGTTTTCTAGCACATGTAACGTTGGGCTCTGGGTGGATGGAAAAGTGAGACACTGCGTTGAGCGTTCGGCGGTGAGTCTCTCACGACACGACGACCCCAGACTTGCTCGTGCATGTACGATTCTGATTCTCTGTGCTCTACGTCTCGATCAACGGCGTGTCTTGGACTCCAAGGTAAACCAGTCTACGAGTTCGTCCTCCCAAAGGTCGTCTCCTGAGAGCATCTCCATGCCAACCCGATCTTCCCCTCCGCATCAAAGACCTCACCACGCGTGCACCTCATGAGGCGGCCTTAACCCAGCGACACTAACCCCCCTCGTCGAAGGCAGACATGTATCCCCATCCCACGGGCCGCAGTCCGCCTCGCAAACACTCTCCTCCGTAGGAACCTCCCCGTGCTCGAGGTACCTCCGAATCACCCCCGTCATGCACCGGCTGCCCGTCGCAATCGAGCAGTGTCCCACAGACTCCTGCACGACAACAGCAGACCCGACATGCGACTTGCTCATCCGGCGCGCGTTCCGCAGAGGCGTGACCGGATCAAGTCTCGACGACAGAAACAGCAGCGGCGCGGCCGGCTTGCCCTCCACTTCCGCCGCATCGTGCGCCGGCGTGCCGAACGGCCCCGCGTACCGCCACCGCGGCCGCACGCCCCACCCCGTGCACGCGAGCCGGATCTGCGACCAGTACCCCGCGAACGTGGGCGACTGATCCTTCAGCGTGGCGACGTACTCGCGGTAGTCCTCCATCGACATGCCCGTCGCGTCCTCGCCGTCGCCGCAGAGCACGGTCTGCCCGCCATCGCCGAGCGACGAGGGCGGAGCGGTCGCGTTGGGGTGCGCGCAGGCCTGGTCCAGACGCGGGAGGAGCTCGGTCGTGGCCGCGAGGAGGGCGGTGTAGTTCCCGCGGACGGCGTCGTCGAGGCGGCGGGCAAGTGGCGGGAAGGAGTCGTACGGGCTGTAGAGCGGGCGCGTGAAGGCGTTGACGGCGTCGTAGCCCGTGAGGATGTGAGTTAGCTTTCCGTCGAGGACGTGGATGGGGTCGGCGTCTAGGCGGCGCACGAGGTCATCGACGCGGGCGCGGACGTCGTGCGAGGATGCGTCGGAGGGGCGGGCGAGGGCGCACTTGTCGGGTCCGGCGTCGAAGCAGGTCTTGTAGAAGTATTCGACGAGTTCCTCCGTGTCTTGGAGGTTCGTCAGCCAGCCCTGTTGCTCTCGTCAGTATCTATCAGCCTCGGGAGGCGGATGGATGGTTCGTGGACTCACGTTAGCCATGTAGTCGTCAATGTCGACGATGCCGTCAACAATCATCCTGCCGACGCGGCCGGGAAACATGGAGGCGAACGTGTTCCCGAGCGCGCTGCCGTAAGAAAAGCCCCAGTACTGCAGGCGCAGCGGCTTCTTCTCGCCGCGAGCCTGCATCGGCTTCTGCGAGTCGTCCCCGGCGTAGACTCCTCGGTCAGCTTCGGCCTCCTCGTCCCGCAGCTCCTGGATTCGGTCTAGCATCTCGACCATGTCCCTCGCGACGGACGCCGTGCTCGCAAACGGGATGATGGACCCATTGACCGCGCTCTCCGAGCAGATCCGGGCGTACCCGTGTACTCTGGCCCAGTGCCTCCGGAGCGAGTCCGGGCTGGCGTCGATCGGGCCGAGGGCCATCCTCTGGATCGCGTCGGTGTCGCGGGCGAAGAGGTCGCCGTAGCAGTCCGCCCTCGGAGAGGTGAACTGCACGCCGCGCGGGTCCCAGCTCATGATCTCGTACTTCCGCGTGTCGGTGTCGGCGGTGTCCTGGTAGATGTGCCCCTCGCGGAGAAGGTTGTTGACGCCGGGGCCGCCGGGCCCGCCCGGGTTGGTGAAGATGGTGCCGCCGAAGGCCGGGTCGGAGTCCGGGACGCGGGCGGGCAGCTTGACGATGGCGAGGGCGACGGTGTGCGGGTTCGCGTCGTCGAGCCAGTCGAGCGGGACGATGAGGCGGGCGCACTTATGCTCGGCGTAGCAAGGGTGGAACTCGAGCTTGCGCGAGGGCGTGATGGAGGACCAGTCGAAGTCGGAGGGCTGGGGGGTCGCGATGGCGGTGGCGGCGCCTATGAGGCCGCCGGCAAGGGCCAGGCGTGTCCGCTGCTTCATGACGGCCCTTTGTTAGGTGGATAGGGTACTGGCGATGATGTTTAAAGTAAAGATGGAGGAGGTCGGCCCAGGAAGCGGGGGTGAGAGTTGCGTCTCGTTTGGCTTGCGAGCAGCTGTCGATGCCGATCTCCCCAACCGTGCCGCACTCCTTTCCTTTTCAATCTTATTGCCACCGACGAGGTGCTCTCCGGAGATGCTGTTCCGGTCAGCAAAACCGAGTTCCGTTCCGATTTCAGTGGCCGGTAAGTGAGTTGACGAGTGACTGAGTGAGGGGAAGGTCGGTTGTGAAGGGTTTTGAGTGAGAATACTGGAATGAGAGAAATGAATCGAGTCGCCCTGCTGCGTCAGCAACTCCGAAGCTCTGCATCGGTGAGACAGGCAGTCAACGGCGCGCGTAATCCCCTCACGCAAGCGACTATGCGACATCAGGAAGGTCAACGAAGAGAGCCCTGGTCAGAAGGACCAATTGTGGTATAAAAGAGGGTCGTCTTACTTCGTATGCATACACGCACGCTACCTATCGTCATTCAACAAAAAAATACGCGTCCCGGCTACATCAAAACGCTCAAAGCGACAAAGAAACAACATCTCGAATCAGCGACTTCATGACTTGGCCTCGCCCGTGACGCGGACGAGCAGCGACCCCAGGCCGTTGCCGCTCGGCCACTGGCGGGGCGCGTCCTGGATATCCTCGAGCTCCCACACCCTCTTTATCGGCACGCTGATGCTCCCGTCGGCCAGCATGCCGAACAGCGTCTTCAGGTTTGGCTCGAACGACGCGTCGTCGCGCGTGATGTAGTAGAAGTGCGTGCGCTTCGGGCAGAAGGGGACCATGCCCTTGGCAAGTAGTTTCGCCGTCGGCAGCACGGTGGACCGAGGCGCCGCCCCGTCGACGAGCGAGTTCATGTTGCCTCCGTAGCCCACAAGAATACCGGCGCGGGATAGCACCGAGAAGGACTCATCCCAGCTCTCGAAGCCGAGCGGGTCGAAGACGGCGTCCGCGCCACCCATGTCCTGCACCGCCTGGATCCAGGCCTTGTCCGTATACACAAAAGGGTGTCCGCCCTCGGCGCGGACGGCGTCGTGGTTGCGCTCCGAGGCGGTGCCGTAGACCTCGGCGCCGCGCAGCTGGCACAGCTTCATCAGGGCGAAGCCGACGGCGCCGCTGACGCCGTGGACGAAGACGCGCTGGCCCTTCTGCACCTTGGCGACGTCGGCGACCATGGCGTAGGCGGTGTTCCAGTCGAGCACGAGGGCGGTGGCCTGGCGCGGGTCGAGCCCGTTGGCGACGCGGACGAGGTACTTCTCGGGGAGGTTGACGAGGTCGGCCTCGGCGTCGTAGACGGTCAGGCAGGCGACCGTGTCGCCGACGAAGAAGCTCGATGCGCCGGGCCCGTTGGCCCGGACGGTACCGACCAGGCAGTACCCCGGTGTAAGGGGAGCTTTCTTCTGCATCGGATATACGCCCTTGCGCATGTTGATGTCGGAGCCGGAGAAGCCGGCGTAGAGCGGGGCGACCTGGACGTGAGCGGCCGGGGGAGGGCCGATAGTGTCCTGGACGAGGGTGACCTTGGAGGCGTCGCCAAACTCGGAGATGACGACTTTGCGGATCGTGGTGGTCGACATGGTGTTTTGGATGTGAGACGAGATGAGATGAGATGGATGGTGGTGTTGATGTCTGTGTGTGAGATGGGATGCTTAGTGAGTCTGAGTCTGGTCGATGATGATGAGTCTGATGCCATGAGATTGACATCGACGGGATGGCCTCGTCCTTATACTCTTCTCGGTCAATCCATAGCAAAGTCATGCGACGATGAGTGAGATTATCGGGCTCTCGCCATCTCAACGACTAGATGTCATGAAACGCCTCACACAGCTCCCATTGCGCCGCCGCGACGCATCTTCAGACGGGCGCAGTCCTCCACATGGGCTACGGACGCCACGAAAGAGCTTGATTCTGCCGCCGGGGTGGCAATCCCCCTTAGATCATCCGTGTGCATTTCTCATCCTGATGTTCAGCTAGAGGCGTGGGTGGTCGCTGTAAGAGGGAAAATGAAAGTATAGAGACAGACACAATAGGGCATAATTGAGCCGATCAACACCGCTAAACGGTCTGTGGCGCATGCTCGGCGGGAAATTATGCCGCCTCGCTTCTTCGCTTGCCGACGCTTGGAGACGCGAGCGCTGGAGCTTCTGAGCCTACCTAAGAGCGCCTATCATGAAGCCACAGGGGAGAGCCGGCGCAACGTTGGACCACCCAGCAGGGCTGTGCGCTAACCGCGGCTGGTTAAGCCCTGTACATAACGCTTAGCTGCGGGCGACAAGCTTTCTGGAGACGCTCGCTGCTCGGACGGTGTCAGGGTTCGGCCGCCTCCCCAGCCACCCAGCGACGGACATATAACGGATGATGAGCGGATGGTGAGAAACAGAACAGATGAGCGTCCCTGGCTTGACGGGATGTGCCGTGGAAGGATCAGCAAAAGTTCAGCTGTTGTTATTAGCGCTGATTCCGACGACACGTACTTACTTCCGTCACCACCTCGGTTGAAGAGAGCTTAAGGCTGACTTGCAGGTAAGAGGTGTTTCACTTCTTATTCAGGGTTTGTGTGTCATACTTCACGTATATTTAGAGGGCAAAAACGTACATAACAGATGGTTATTATACACTTTCAACTCGTTCCCGCGGGGCCACTGGCTCGGCTTTGCCTCCTTCTGAGACCTAATTGCGTGCGCAATGGAGCGAGGACAACTCAGTCAAACTTGAGATCTCCCTTGCTAGCCATGAATAGGCCGAAGTAGATGATCTGATCCAGGCTCAGCCCATTGAACTTGACACCCTCCGCAATCGCCGCCGCTTCCGAATCGGGGTAGTTCTCGGCCAGGAAACGGCCATACGCGGCCGACGCGGGGCGTGCGCCGTATTGCCCGCTGCGGTAGTAGTCCGCTATCTGCTTCATCAGCACGTTGCTGCCGCCGCCAGACTTTTTCGCCGCCTCTTCGATGACCTTGCGGATATGGTCGTTGAAGGCGGGGTCTCTAATCGGGTCCCTGCCCGTGTCGGAGAGGGCGGACGGGTTGCTTAGGTTGTTGTACGCGACGGTGTCGAGGTCCCGGATCAGGCCGTCGAGCTGGACGACTCGTTGTTGCTGTTTTTGGGGGGCGTCAGTTTGATCATCATCAAAGACTTCGAATTATGCGGCTTGCCAAAGGCTGGGTGGCACGAGTAGGAGGGGACTTCTTACATTCATCAAGCGCCAGAGGCGGTAGTCTTTGACTGTGCTTACCCATTCTGTGGGACTGGAGTTCCGAGGTTAGTCTCTGGTATCGTTTAAACAGTCTGAAGAGAAGAACAAGAAAAGAAGAGAGAGGAGGAAAAGAAATGATAAGCTTTGGGTGTTGGGGAGCTACGCACTTGGATGCGAGAAGCGTGTTGCCACCATGAGCATCCCAGGTGAGTCGAGCCTCTTGATTCAAAGATGCATCTCCTGCCTGCGAGCCCGTTCCGCTGGCAGACGCCACGCCAACCGATGCACCGACGACCGGAGTTCGGATGCTGAGCCCTGCGGCTTTGCGGGCTGTGTCCTTGACTTGGTCAAGGGTGGCCAGCTCGGCCTTGGTCATGTTGCGGGAGCTGTATAAGTAACCTCCCAAGGTGAATGCGGTGGCAAAGATCGTCCCTAGAGTAGAGGTGTTAACATGACGGACTAGCTACCGCTTGCCTTGTCTCTGTGTTGTCCTGCCATCGGCGACGACGTACCGTACTTGCGGTGGAAGAGTGCAACCTCATTCGTGGTCGTCGCGGCCTTTGCGTCCAAGCTGCATTCCGGGTTCAGCTCCAGACTGTCTGCGTCCAGTTCAACCACGACGCGCGGTAGCTTGGGTAGGTTTTGATCAGTCTTGGGCAAGCCATCAATGGAAGAGATGGTGTACTGACGTTGTAAGTCACGGCGAGCGAGTCGACGTCGGCGCTCTCCTTCTTCTGCTTGCTCCAGGAATGCTCCTGGTCGAAGGCGGCAGACACGGTGAGAGGTATCTTCACCCCCCCGCCACTTTGAAACTTGGTGTCAGCTTTTATACACTCATGTGTTCTTTAAGTGGGTGGGTGATTTGTGTGTGTGCATGTGTGTTCAAGACGAATAACAGGAAAGCTCTACGCGTACAGGCTACCGGAGACCGAGAGGGAGTTGAAGCCCTCTTTGACGAGTGACCGCTGCTGCTGCTGGCGAATCTCGGTCACGGAGACCGAGGCAGTGTCGTAAATATAGAACGGCGGAATCGAAGGATTGTACTTGGGCTAGACGAGAAGGCGCATCAGACTTGCCCCGACAAAAGCGTGTACAGTACAGGACACAACGACTCACCGGTTCGGGGAGCTTTGCGCCCCGAAGCTTTTCCCCATCTTGGGATGCTCCGGCATGGACCGTCTCCGCCAGCATTCCAGGCGCGGCGACGCCGCGCAGCCTGAAGGCCGGCCTCGGCGCCTTCACCAGTATACCCTTGTCGTCGGCGTAGTAGCCGTGGAGGGCCTGGTTGTTCTTCAGCACGGTGTCCCACTGCACCTCCGTGAGCTCGGCCGGCTCCTTGTACCCGCCGCCGCCGGCGCTCGCCGCGTATTTGCCCTCCAGCGCGGCAAGGGTCGACCCGGCAAAGGAGGGCAGCACGCCTCGGTCGAGGAACCGGGCTTTCTTGACCTGCTCCAGGAGCTTGGCCATGGCGGCGTTCGTCTCGGGAACCGCCTGCAGCGCAGCCGCGGGAGGCGTGCTGTCGAGGACCTTCATCATGAAGGTTGAGACGCCCGGGCCTGCAGGTACCGGAGCCGGAACGTCAACTGCGGCGGCATCTTCAGCCGGGGCTTCTGCGGCTGCAGGAGCCGGGGCCGGGGCCGGGGCCGAAGGCGGTCCGGCTTGGGCTTTGAGAATGGCACTGCCCTGTCGAGGTTTAAGTTAATCACTTGGTCGGCCTTAGATATGCCCCGACAGGAACAGAGAGTTCTCACCTCTGCTGTAAGTGTCATATAGTACTCCAACGTCGTCTTATCATCCACGAGTGTTTTGCCGTCTGCCGTGAAGCGCAGCTTGTTGGAACTTGAAGTTACACACCATCAGGGACCGCCTTTTTTGGTACCACCATCATGATCTTTCTTTTCTTCTCGTGATCCCAACTTGCGTCTTTTATTTCCTCCGAATGTTTGACAGTGTAATGGTGCTCAGTTACCCGCCCGCCAAGTCCGTGCTGGGAAAGGACGGAAACACCGTCCCAGCCGGGCCATCAATAGCGATCTGGAGACTTGGGGAAACAGGGCCATGACTGGTCAATGCGTGGAATCGATTTGCTCAGAATTGAGTGATAATTGACGTTTGGTTTGAAGGATGTGGCTGCGAAAGCACGGAGATGGCGGCAAGTGACGGTTTTATGCCAGTTGACTCGACGGGGCTTTGAAGGAAATCCGGCACGAGGCTTCTAGACTACAAGAAAGCCGCTGCATCAGTTTCTGATGTTAACCGTGCTCTTGCCATCAAACTGCCTCATTTAAGCCGTGGGCTCTTTTGTATTGACCCTTCTGCGACATCTTTGCATGATCTGTCAGATCCATAAAAACATTGAGCGAGACAGCAGGTACAGGCGGAAGACGGACACACCGGGGTAGACAACTCGATCGTGTCTCAATATTTATACTGGTTAATACATAATTCGTTGTCCTTTCACCTCGAAAAGTAAACAGCTAAAAGCCAGACATCTAATCCAGTTACTTGGGAGGTCGGAGGGACTCGAACTGGCCCACCTCAGCCAGCTTGGAACGTGAAAAGCGGCAATGATCATATCCATTGATATGCATGTGAGTCGTTTAGAAACATCAGTAATTCCAACTGATGGGAATGCACGTGGCGATCATGTCTCCAGCCTGCGGAGTTCCAGCCAGCCACATGTGCGGAGCCTAACGCCTTTCTTCTATGGCACAATGCCCATCCATCCCTTTCAAAGCGATAGAAGTGAAGCAAACATCGCCATGGACTAACTCAGCTGACTCAACCCCCATCAAACCAGCATTACAACACGCCGATCCAATAGTCCAGCCCGCGACTCAAGACAACAGCAAGCGCTCGTGGAATTTCTATGTCATATGAAGCGGTAATGAAGCGCAGGTCGCCGCTATTCATCGTGAGCATTCGTCTAGAATCACTGACCGTGGTCGGCACTAATGTCTCCCACACCGCGCCTGTTTGAGGTAGGTATGTGTGTGCAACAACAATTCATTGGCTCCGAATCACCACTCTTGGAATCATCCAAAATTTCCTTTTCCGAAGCGACGCTCGGTTTCTTATGTATGGTTCGCTGTCAATGCAGCTTATGATGAAAATTGTACAAAGACAGCCAACACGACATGATCCATCGGCCAGGACTAACATTTCCCACACCAGCACTTCTACACACTCACATGCAACATCGCAACTGTCACTACCAAAGTAAATTCTGGGACTTCTCTGCTGTTCTTACTTTCAGACCACAATGTCAAGTGTTGCAACTGCTACAATCACTCCGGTTCCCGAGTGGAATCCCACTACAGACGATGAGATCAAGCCCAAGGCTTCTCTGGTGAAGCTTGCAGCTTCGATCGACCCCGTCATGCTGACCCGCACGGCACCGTCTGTCGCCGAGGCGAACGGGCAAGAGAGACAGCAGAAGAAGTTTCTCCTTCAGAGCAAGGCCTATTTCGGTTGGTTTCTGTCCTAGCGAATTCATCGAAGCTAAGTGGGTTTACGTATAAGCTGACTGTGCGCTCTATCAAGACCTCAAAGCCTACGTCTTGAATGGCAAGGAATTCCCAGGAACCAGTGACGACTTTGATAAAGAGATCTCCAAAGCTACGTTCAAAAGTCTCGAGGCCATCGATAATACCATTTACGACGAGACCAAGCAGACGATGGTCGGCATAGGAAGGACATGCGGTGCCTTCTACAGAGACCACCTGTTCCAGATTGGTGAGTCTACTTTTGCTATCTCTCGGCATTCCGTGGTATCCGAGTTGCTTCATGCGTGCCCACGGCAGCTGACAATCTGAGATAGTTCAAGCTGGCGCTGTGGCCAAAACCTGGACCGAAGCCACCTCGGAGAACCTCCAGTCCAAGGACGCCCCCGCCATGAGTCTCTGCACTCAGCTGATGGTCCTGTGCGACACGAAGTACAGGAAGGCAGCCGATCTTGACGATGCCTTCACTAGCGCCCAGAGCGCCGCCGGCATACAGCTGAAAGAGCTTGAGCAAATTGCGCGTGCCAAGTGTGTTGAGGCTGGACGCATCGTCACCACCTTGCTCAAGGTACGTGTTCGGAAAGCCTTGGGATCATTTTCGCCGCCTTCGTCTGTTCTCGAGCTGAACTTCAGTCTAGTTTCGATCCGAGACGGATCCCTTCGTCGAGAGCCTCCGGGAGCTCATCACAAAGTGCAGCACGACTCCAATGAAAATCGGCGACACGACGGTGGAGGGCTACCTGGCCTACCTGAACGCCGACTACGCCGACGCCACCAAAAGGATGGCGAATAATGTGGACGAGTACGACGGCAAGTACGACGAGTGGAAGACGGCGACAGGCGTTGCTATCGGCATCGGCGTGAGCTTCGGCTGGGCCCCCATCTTCGGATGGACCACCCTGGCCCTCGCCGCGCATAAGGCGGATAACCTGCACAAAGCGTGGGAGCAGCTGTGGAATAGCTACACCGCCCTCAAGTCGGACAACGAGGAGGAGGCCCGGCTGATCACCTTCCTCGCCACCCTCGTGGGCCAGTTCAACGACGTGGGCAAGAAGATCCAGGGCGCCATCGACGCCGTAGGCACGCTCGGCGCTATGCTGCAGGACCAGGCCGACGCATATAGCGGCATCGACGCGACGCTGCCGAGCCTGGGCGCGCACACCCTCGGCGCCGATGCCAGTAATCGCCAGCTTTTCATCAAGAGTAAGCTCGACGTCACCGTCAAGAAACTAGAGGACCTTCGAGACGCCAGCCAGGGCTTCATGTACGCCATTCTGAACCAGGACCCGAACTTTGTCAGGACGATGACGCCGCCTTGATGGCACTGAAGCCATGCTCACCGGGAGGTGCTCTTATTGCAGCCGGAAGTATTGATAAGACAGGTACGCAAATAAATCAAATAGCTATTAATAAAAGACTTTCGCGCCATAAAGGTCTGGGTTTTCGTTGTCGTCGCGTCGTCGTCGTCGTTGTTATTCTACTCAACGCATCGAGGCAAAAAGCGGCGACGCCGACAACGTTACCTCAACGCGCGTATATATACAAATACGAGTAAGACATTTTTACAACATGGATTCAAAAGTCAACACGAATTGCACGAGAATAGAAAAAAGAAAATTACATGCAACACCGGGCATTCGCCGGTCGTCTCCGACCCGACTACTACTCCGGCCCTCACTGGTTTATCGATGGGAGAGCGGACGGGATCCCGAGTTCTCCAGTGGGTGTGGTCGCATGTGCCGGTATATTCGGTAGGGCTGCTCATATTGGCGCGTGGGGGGATTGATGTGATGAAAACCAAGCAGAAGGAACTACAAGACCTTGACAACTCTTCGAATCGGTACAAGAGATAAGCGACACCAGACAAGGAAGACTTTGAGAAATTAAAGGTTTAACGACGATAGAGGCGGTGTTAGAACCTACTCTTGAACATGTATGCTTTGACCAGCGTCACTTAAATACTCCGCCTTGGATTCAAGAAGATAGCATCAGGCAACTTACTAACTGCTTAGTTGGGAGCCTGTCAGGGAAGAGTGCTGACGAGACCGAGGGAGATTCAAGATCTATGTCCCACACGAGGTATCAGCCTCTGACATCGGACATCTACCCAGGGTTAGGTATTTACAAATGATCGCAAATGTGATATTACTACTATCTCATGGATATGCGGGTGACCTTCTATTAGATACAGACAGGCCATAGAGCTAGGACTTGTAGTCACATGCAGAGAGAGGATCAGGGAAACTCGAGTGTCGGAAGTTCGGAACCGTTGCTCGACATAGTATGCGCTCACGGCACCATAAAACTGCACGGCCTCGGCTCAGTGAGCATGTCCAAGCCCGCAGTCTCCCTCTTCCTCAGCTTAGCAACCTCGGCACGCCCCTCGGCGTCCAGGTGCTTCAAGTCGCCGCCGAGCGTTCTGCGCGCCATCTTGACAGCAACCGTATCGTTGTTGGCGAACTTGGGGGTGATCCCAGCTGCGAAGCCGCGCTGCGCGCCGTCCTCGACGTAGATGACCTCGCCGCCGACCATGGTGAGCAGCACCCGGTTCCGCCCCAGCGTCTCGTCGGGGACCTCGAAGAAGTTGTTCTCGATGACGATGAGGTCGGCCAGCTTGCCCACCTCCAAGGAGCCGAAGTGGTCGTCGGCGCGGAGGAAGCGGGCCCCATTGGTCGTGTGTGCGCGCAGCGCGGCCTCGCGGGAGATACCACGTCCTGGGAACGTGCCCTGGAAGGCCTCACCGATGGAAGCGGCCGAGTTGATGTTCTCCGGGTCGCCGCGCCGGGTTACGCCCGCCTTCAGGGCGAGCCAGACGTCGAGGGGGTCGACCTGCGGGCGTGGCCCGTCAGTTTGGTATTCAAGAAAAGGATGGATGGTCAAGACTCACAGGCCAGTCACTTCCGTAGACCGCGGGGCGGCCGGCGTCCTGGATTTGAGCGTACGCCTCAACGTTATCCAGGCGGTCCGGACCGAAGCTGTTGAAGGTGTCCGGGATGAACATTGGCGAGGGCTGGGACCACTGGTGGCTGAAGACGCCGTCTACTCCCAGCTGCGCGAAACGGGGCCAGTCCTCCTCAAGCGTCAGCGTGCAGTGTGCCAACGCCAGGCGGATGTCGCGTCTGTCCGGGTGCGCTCGGAGGTAGGCCTCGGCCGCGTCTAGGCTGATGTGCACGGCGTGGTCGCCGGTGACGTGCAGCTGGGCGTCGACGTCGTTGAGGAAGAAGCCCTCGATGGTCTTCGCGAGCACCTCGGCGTCCCAGTACGGCGCAGCCAGCGGGCCCGGGTCCGGGCTCCACACCTGCGTGCCGTTGGTCCCGTTGCCGAATAGCAGGTACGGCTCCGTGAGGGAGGCGGTCCGGGCAGAGTAGACGGGGACGCCGTCGACGAGCGCCTTGATAGCCTGCCACTTGAGAGTCGGCACGCGCGTGATGGTGGAGTTATCGTTCCTGGACTTGAGGAGTGCGACCGTCTCGGACACGAGCGCGTCGACGGCCTCGAGGTTCGCCGGGGGCTGGATGCGGTAGTCGAAGTATCCGCGCGAGCTCAGATCGCCGGCCTGCTGGACGATGCGCCACGGCTCGTAGAAGGGCCCCCAGTTCACCTCGGTGGCCAGGGCGTCCTGCCACGTCGTGATGCCGTTCTCGCGGAGGACGCGGAGCGCGGCGCGGGCGGCCTCGGCGTTCTCCTCGTCGGTGGGTCGCGGGGGCCCGGCGATCAGGATGTTGGCGCCGTCAAGGAGGATGCCGGACGGCTCCCGGGTCCCGGGGAGGTACTCGATGACACCGCCGGGCGGGAACTCCGTCGTGCTCGTTACGTTGGAGAGGGCGAGCGCGGGTGTGTTCAGGACGAAGGTGTGGAAATCGCTGGCACGGAGCGAGATAGGACGGGTGGCGCTCAGGGGGTCCAGGTCCAGCTTGCTGAGGCTCTCGCCACCGGCGGCCAAGGACATGTAGTTGAGGTTGACGGCGTCGAGCCAGGCATCTGGCGCGGCGCCAGGGTCGCTGTCGAGGCAGGTCCGTACGTGGTCGAGGACCTGCTGCTTGTTCAGGCGCTGGTAGTTGAAGTTGCATCTGAGCATGTTCTGCCCGGCTTGCAAGGCGTGTAGGTGGGTGTCAACCAGGCCGGGCATGGCCATACGCCCGCCCAGGTCCAGGACCTTGGTGGCGTTGCCGACGAGGTCCTTGGAGACCGTGTCGTTGCCAGCATAGATGATGATGCCGTCTTTGACGGCGAGAGTGCTGACTTTGTTCGAAAGTCTGTCGAGAGTGTAGATGGATCCGTTCTGGAGAACAAAGTCCGCCGCAGTTCCGGAGCCGCTGAGAGGGACGGCGGAGGACTGAACAAGAGGCACCAAGCCGAGAACTACCGCCTGGCCACCAAGCAGCAGGGTTTTGAGTGCCATTGTGTAGGTTTTTCTTCTGAAGATTGACATTGGAGAGTTTGAAGCAAAACGAAAGTGAAAGTGATGAACTATGAACGGCATAGTCGGATGAGGAAGAGAGAACACATCAGTGTCATGGATTGAGTTTCAACTCTTTATAATGTACACTTGAAGCCAACTGGATTAAAGTTTGATACAGAAGCTCACGTTCGTCTTTGCTAGGATAAGCGGTGGTGAGCGTTCCGAGCTCCGTCACCCCCTTCCGCGCTCAGGAGGTAACAGCCGCAGTAGAGTATTCCGATATAGAGCATGTCTGTCCATAGTGCAGAGGAGGCCGTAGTTGAGTCCAAGTAGACAAGCGTAGACCAAATGTACCAACCGCGCGGTTGGTTATTACATGTCGCTTGGCACCGCCGCGTAAACTAGCTAAGGGTAAGAGATATCGATACCGCCTCGAGATCCCCATCCTTACAGGGTACAGTAATCTGTTTGACGACACTTCACACGCAGCGAAGGTCCCATTTGCAGGTACGGACATCACGGCGATGGGGAGGCCGGCCCCATCCGCCGCCCGCACGACATTACCTCATCCCGCGCGGCATCCCACCGGCTGCACACAGACGCTACAAGGGACCACATCCAAAGGATTACCTACCTAGGTTAATCATTCTTAACGCCGAGACAAGCCCACACCTTTACGCTTGTTGTTGCCTTCTACTACGGCGGGGACGGGCCGGCATCGGTGGTTGGCAAATAGGGGGCTTCGTACGACAACCATCGGAGCCGCCGTTCTTAAAGCTTAAATTGCGGTCCGACGACCATCTTCCCATTCTATGCTCGTACATGCTGCTTCGTACCACTGATGGACGTGCGGAACGGATTCCAGGATAGATATTGAGATTACAGCACGTTAGGGGTAGATTGGCCCGAACGAACAGCTTACATGCCTCACTCCATGATCGCATGTCAACTGCACTCCGCCACCTTATTAATTATCAAGCATCCCGGCGAAGCACGGTCGAGGCTTACAAACGCCTCGATAGGAGTTAGCCAAGGCATCGGAACTCGGAATGCCCGGTGGGATGCAACGCGGCGGCCGGCTTTACACATGTCGCGCTGGGCAGGAACTCTTTGGTTCCGGACTCTTTGGTCGGGGATAGATAGAAATACGTGGTTAGGAGCTTGAGATCAAAATAAGTAGTGCGAGTAATCTGGATACCGGCAAGGGGCCTCAGCTGAAGGCGCACTTCACTCAAAGGTACGTCGCAAAATGCCGTCGAAGGCAAGGAGGTATTCAGTACCCTACCCAAGTGTAAGCAAATGAATTTCACACGAGGCAACTTCAGACTTCCTACATAGTACGGCGGGAACTACTGCTGACCGGGGCAACAGGCACGCATTCTTCAAGTGCGGTCGTACATACTAGTAGATACACTGCAAGTACTCACATAAGTACCTCCGTAAAGGGGACTAATCCGATTGAAAGTGCCTAAAACAAACTCTGAGACCTCGGTACTTGTGTAAATAGGCAAAAAGCTAGGGAGAGCAGACGGTAATCACCGGGTATACCAAACAATACATCAACAACACAGAAACATGCCAAAAAGACGACAGAGGCAGGATTCGAACCTGCGCGTGCGAACACATGCGCTTTCGAGGCGCACCCATTAACCACTCTGGCACTCTGCCACGATAGATGCTTGCTGTGGGCTTCGAGGCGCCGTACCGGCCACCAAGTCGGGAAGCTGCATGGCTAGCGAAGGATGGAGTGCTGGTGGGACTGGCAGGCCGAACTCGCGATGCTTGTAGTCGCTGAGAGAAACAGAGATCAATTGCTGAAGTCCATGGGGATCAAAAACGTGCCTCGGTGTGCCATTTGGATGTATATTGGTCCCGCCAGCTAACCATCTTTACATGTAGCTTCTTTCATCATGTGGAAGAGACGAAGAGAAGAACCCAAAGATTGAGGCTCATCAGGGGCATTTCAAATCAGACAACTTAAATTATTTCCAAGAATACAACGAAAACTAGTTGCGTTGAGTTGGAGGTTCCTTGATGGATATTACTCGATGGTTCAGCCATTGACCCCAATGCCCATCATCTCTCCCCAGCGTCCATGACAACGGATGGCACTCGCTGTCTACCTGTAGCTCGCCCCGATGGCCAATTTCAAGCAGCCTTCTTCGTTGCACGAGTCAGGTAACTGCAACTGTTCCAGTCGCAAGTATTCTGCATCCAGCCGTGGTTAGTAAACACAACCAAAGACCCCAGAGCGACACCCACTCACCTTGTAGACGTCCGTCCCCCACCACTTGAACCCCTTGGACGCACCCGTGTAGAACAGCGCAAAGAAGATGACGATACCAGCAATCGCAACGGAGCAGTCCAGCGCGGAACTCAACACGAAGTTGTACCGGCGCCACCAGCCCCTCTGCCTTCTCTTAATAATCAGGCCAAACACGAGGCCCGCGATCGCCCAGCTGCCGTAGTTGGTACCGGAAGCGGGCGGGATGTAGTTCAATCCGCCCAAGAACAGCGGCACGTGAACCTTCTTGAGCCATGTCGCGCCGGGGAAGACGCGCTTCCTCAAGAGATACACGATCGCGGGGAGCGCGGCGCCGACGAGGAAGAACCAGAGCAGGCCGCGGTACGCGGCACCTTCGGCGAAGAAGCGGCGGGGGCCGAGGGCACCCCAGACCATGCTCGTGTTGAAGTGTGTGCGAGAGAAGGGGCAGGTGAAGCCGTTGGGCGCGTTGTTGGTGCAGATGTCCGGGATGTGGTTAAGCGCCCAGTTGAGAACGGAGACTTGGCCGAGGCTGCCGATGACGAGGCCGACCGACTGGACGAGGAAGAGCTGCCTCGGGGGGATCTTGAACACCGTCTGTTAGCTGCATTTTCTTTCGAAGTAGATGTTGTGAAAGGGGAGAGACTCACATTGCAGTAGATTCCCAGCTTGAGGTCCTGGGCGAACGCGAGCCCCTTGATGCCCGAGATGTAACCGAGGTTGAAGAACCAGATGTTGGCGAGCACCTTGCCCTCCCAGATGTACCCGGCCACGATACGGCAGAAGATGTCGATCTGGATCTTCATATTGGTCGTCGCGTAAACCCACGCCAGCTGTTCCCATCGTCCACGGTCAGCACTCTGTTGCATCTTTGTAAACACCTCGTCCCTGAACGCAACTCACCGGAATGAAGAACACGGCCGAAACGGCAAAGGCGAGAAGCACGCCGTACCAGTGCAGCTGAACCGGGTATTGCTCGCAGGCGAAGATGCCCAGACCGAGGGCGAGCAGCGCAGCGATCCAGTACCACCACTGCGGTACCGTCGCGTACCCGGGCTGTGGGTTTTCCCGGGGCACAGTATTGCGGCCGAGGAGGGCGGGCAGCCGCGAGGCCTGGAACGCGGCAGCGATGCTGCGCCGCTTCTCGAAGAAGAGCCAGACGAAAAGGGAGGCGATTGTCGCGAACGAGAGGCCGAAGGTATTGAGGGCATACGTGACGGGGAGGTAGATCTACATCAACAAGAGTCTGTAAGCGAAAACTGTACCAACCGGACTGTAGTTGACCCGCAGTCACTTACGTCGGAGTACGCAGCGTACTTGGTCTCGTTGAAGCTAAAGCCGTGGGCCTTGTCGATAACCCTTGAGACATTATAAGTCTTGCCCAGGTTGTCGAAGATGGAGTTACTCTGGATAGGGAGGTAGGCCGACTCCCAGGTGTTGGAGTAGTAGAGCGCCGGGGAGATGATGTAGATCCAGAAGACCAGCGACGCCAGGACGTTGAGGATGGCCCAAGTCGGCACCACGAGGGGCGATCCGATGTACGCGATCTGGCTCCCTGTAGACACATCATCTTAGCAACAAAAACCACAGACATCAGAAGCGCGTTGCAACGACTCACAGTCAAAGGTAAAGGGAAGTAGCCCGATTCCGCTCTTCATGCCGAACACCTGGTTCACGACCGGGTTCTGGGGCGCGATCCAGCAGACCCAGGTGAAGTACCCGAGTGCGGGGAAGATGAAGTCGGGGAACCAGTACCAGCAAAAGGATGCCGTAAAGGCGAACATGAAGAACTTGTACCGAGAAGCCTTCCACCTAGTCCTGTAGTCTCGAGAGTCAGTCTGCGGTTCGACATGGTGCCATGTTGTTCAAGATAGAGAACGCCGACGTACTCAGTTTCCTCCTCCTTTCTGCTCGCATGCAGTGCAGCGTTCAGCGCCGTGTTGCCGAGAACTCCGGGCCAGAGCAGTCCCGCGGGCTCCACGACCAGGGACCGGCCAAGGCCGGCCAGGGCGAAGCCGTACAGGATCGTCGCCAGCGTCATGGCCAACTCGAACCCCCATCCTGCCTTGAGCCCGTAAAAGACACGCTGCTCCGTTAGGACATCGGCGCTCAACCGGGTCAGGAAGCTGAGGTTCGCCATGATATAGATTAGAATGTTCTCCTGCGCTCACAACGTTAATTTTCTAATCGCCACAGTTCAGTGACTGGATATGATGAACCTTGTAGTTGAACGACCCCGGGTTCAGGCTCACCCGGCGACCCCTGATCCCAAACCCCCAGTCGGGGACGACGAGCTCCCAGGCCTTGCCGATGGGGTACGCGAGGAACTGGATGGCCGACTGCGAGAGGCTGATGGACGGGAAGCGGAAGGTGTAGAGCGTGTTGACGCCGCTGCCGAGGAGGCAGAAGCCGATGCCGATCACCCACATACGGAGAGTCAGGCACGGCAGGGAAGGGTCGTCGGGTCTGAGGCCGACTCCGGCCGCGTAGAGAACATCTTTGCTGGGAGCGCTCGACTCATCTGGGGAGGCCTGGTCAGTCTTTGCCTTCGATACAGTCGAGCTGAAGTGGGATCACACACCGGAGGAGCGCTTAACCTGGTCGATGGAGGTTGTCGGGCTCAGGGGCTCTGGGACGTCGATCGTCGTGTGGTGATCGCCCGTCTTCTCCTCGAGGCTCGCCATGGTGGTGACCGGTGAGGATACGGAAGCGCAACAGCAAGTTGGAGATCAGATAAGATTGATGAGATTAGATGGCAACCAAGTCGCGGACCCCATCGCCCTTTTGTCAACTCTATCCCCCTTCGCCCCAGGTGCCCAGACGCAACTCCTCCCATCTCTAATTTCCTCGTCTGAGTTTGCGTGCGAACCAAAACTCGAAAGGCAAGCCCCACAGAACCCGGATTCACGGCACCGGAGACTTTCGTAAGCTTATGGAGCCCGGCCGTCTAGTTCGCAGAAGTTCGGGCAACGCGAGGGGCATCAAAGGACCCGATCGAGAAGGATTCTACGGCCAACCAGACAGCATTACTTCCTCGAGGCTCCGGAATTCCGTCCGTATCGACCCAAAGAAGACAGGAAGACCCTGCAGAAGGAGCCCGAGGGCCTCGGTTCTGTGCTGCCCAGGCCTCGTAAGGCTAGACGGGCGGGCCAAGACGGCACGCATGGAACATCGCTTGCGCTCATCCCGGGCCGAGAAGTGTGGAGGAGACGACCTTACGGCGTTCGCGATGGGTCGACACGGGCGGCGATTCCCCGCCGAGATCTCTTCGACCTATCAGAAGCGATTGACGGCGGAAGCAAGATGCCGTTTATCAAGGTTTTCGGCTATCTGTTCCGGATGAGGCTCAGCGTAAGGGTTTGTTTTGTGGTAGCTTAATCATCCTCTTGGGCCATGTGGTCTGAGGTTCGTGTTATTACTCTGGTAAGGACGACGCGTCCCAGCCGGTGGGAGGGAACTCCGAGAGCTGCCGAGTTGCCGAACATGCGATCTGGCAGATATAAGTACTCGGGTGAGTACGCCCAGGAGCATCTAGATGTTGAAGACAGTTCAGCGGCGCAATTATTTGTCCGTCCAACGCGGGGGAAGGACGATGATACGGCACCCTGGGCTCGGTGAGAGTCTCCATAAGCCCCCAACACCAACAGCAAGGCGGTTGGTTTGCTCGGTGAGAAGCCCTGCACCAAAATCCGCTCCAGTGGTCGGCCTATTGATGGGCCGATCATCGACATGGACGATGACTAAACCAAGATGAACCAGGCAGTCTAAATTTCGGAAAGAATGTGCGAGTACAAAAACAAGGTTACCAAACCCCGAACCCTGGTCCAGTCCGGCTCGACTCCCCCTTCTCGTGGGCCGTCCCATCCCGAACGAACGCCGAAGATGCCGGCCTCCCAAGCCGGTTTAACCCGGCCCCAAGCTAGCCCCGGCGGCCGACAACCGAAGCTCATCAAGACCAGTTGACGGATACCCGCGACCCAGACGGTAGTGTCACGGTGACACCTGCGCTCCGCACCCGCCCACGCCCACGTAGTGTAATAAACGGGCTTCTCCTCTTTTCCCGCGCGCCTGGTAACAGACGGGACCAGCAGCGGGTGTGGTTCGACTGTCGCGTGGGTTCGCTGCGTCTCAGGTTCATCTCATGTCGACTTTCTTTTTTGGGGCATGATGCTCGCAGCCCTACAGACAGGACTGACCGACGGACCCTCTGTAGGTCCCATTTGCGTTACGACAAGTATCCATCCGTAGGATCGTGTTGCAGACGGGTCGTCACTTTAAGACCCATTTGGGGCTTCTTAGGGGGCCCTCTCCTATATGTTGTGTTTCTGCGTTTGTCTTATGTCCCTGAGAAAACACACCGTCTCTTTGATTCATCACTGCTTTCGATGCCAAGTCGGGGCCAAGCAAAGCTGAAGGAAAGCTGATGCAGGTGGTTTGATGACGATCTCCAGCCGGAGCCGATATCGGACTATGCCATTCACATTCGACCGTCAATCCGAGACGGATGCACAAGGTGCTTACAATTCGATCCCGGTCAAAGTTGATCTAGCGGTTAAATCTTCGGACGAGCTTTTCGAAGCAGAATGAGATAGCTTTGGCGCTACCTGTGGCTGACACACTTGGGCTCAACGCCGGACGCCTTGAGCAGGATTCAAGTTCAATGGTGCTGGTGGGATCTATTCAGTCATTTTCGTACAATCCTATGTTGTGACAGTTTTTTTCTGTGTCGAGAGCGATTGCAGCAACTTCTATGGATCGTGGAAACGAGCGTTTCCTTCAAATTCACTCTGCGTTCATACATGTATTTAGGTGTTGAAGCCGAAGTTTGCTTCCTGCTCGGCGCAATGCTCGATTAACGTTATCTGTGTCTCAGCCGATCGGAGACCATCAGTGTGCGTTAACTTCGAGGAAAGGAGTTTGAGACTTAATGCATGCATGCATGGCGTCCTGTTGCAACACTTCCTCCCACAAAGATTTGGGCTCTGTTGCCCCTCTAAGTGACGAGAGGCCTCTGTTGGTTTACTCGTAGGTAAAAACGTTGGCAATTAATCTATACGGGGTCAAATATACGTAACAAAAGAGTAATAATATTTATAGGTTAGAAGTGGTCTGGGTACTAGTATTGTTACGGCTAGCCTTTTGATAGTGAGGTTTGTGTTAATAGAAGCTGAGGTTTGATACTAGGAGTAGTACTATAGTTGTTAAAGGGATCTTAGGTTTAAGGTACTTAAGTAATTAGTTTAGGTATTTAATAAAAGGGTTATAGTAATTACTACTAAAAGGCTAAAAGTATCTAAAGATTAATATAAAGTTAATAGCTAAAGAACTATAAAAAGAAGGACTTAAGGGTACTTAAGTCCTATTTATATATAAGTCCTATTCCTTTATTTATACTATAGTAGTAAGTATAATACTAGTTAGGTAAGTACTTAGTAATTACTAGTAAGTACTTAGTAATTACTACTAAGTACTTAGTTTTAGTTATAGCTACTTAGTACTTTATTTTATTTATATATAACTTATATTATAGTTTTTTCTTTTTTAGGGAGTTGTCCCGTAGTCTATATTAGTTACGTTTTTTATTATTTTTTTAACTACTAATTCCCTATAAGCGGGGTTTATTACTATTTATAACTAATAAGTTATAATATTAGGTCTTTTTTTAAAGGTCTTATTTTTAAAACTTAATATAAGTAGGTTATAGTCCTTAAATTAGGGGACTTATAAACTTATATTTTAATTATTTTAATACTAATATTATATTAAGTTATATATAAAAGTAAAAAGTATTTTTTTTTATACTATTATTATTGTTTTTTAGAGATTACTGAAAAAGGTTTTAAGGTTATACTTTATTCTTATTGTTGTATTAAGGGGTTTTATTATAAAGTATTATTAGGTTTTTTAATTTATAGTAAGTATATTATTATTAGTAGTATATAGAGGTTTTGTAATATATTTAAGAATATAATTTATACTTATGGGTTTAGTATTTTTTTTTTTGTTATTTAGGTTTTAATAGTTTTTAGTTAAGTATTTTATAATAGAGTTATATTATTTTGATAATAAAGAGAAGGAATTTAAAGAGTTATTTAGGAAGTAAATAGAGGCTTTAAAAAAAGCTTAAAATAATATAAATAAAGTTTTAGTTTATTTAGATTGTGTATAGTAGTAAAAATAAATAGTATTTTAAAAGGGTTAAAATTTAATAAATATAGTAGTTAAGGAGTCTATAAGTTTTTTTAAAGTTATTTAAGAGGCTTAATTAGTTAGTACCTTTAGTATAGTAAATTTTAATATAATTTTAGTAGACTGGGATTTAAGTACTTTTAGTTTTTTATTAAAAAAAAGTATTATTAAAGTTGTGGGGGGTTTTAGTTTTATTTTAAGTTAAGTGTCCCTAGGTGTAGAAATATTTTGTTAGTTTTAGGTTTTTTATTTAGTTTAAGTTTAAGTTATAGTTATATTATATATAATTTATTTATTAGTGTTTTTGTAATTTAAGTATATTGTCTTTTTTGCTACTAAGTCTAGTATTTCTATAGTTTGTTTTATACGTTAGTAAGGTTTAATACAGGTTTTTATATATTATCTTTATATTTATAGTCTTTTTATTTAATTAAGTACTTAATTTTTATATTATTTTATTAATTAATATAGTTAATAATTTATTTAATTTTATAGTTTTATTTTAAATTAACTTTAATATAGTTTGTAGTGCGTGACCCTTATAGTACTAGTTTAAGTAGGGATATATAAAAGACTAGGTGATATTTTATAGTATCTAGTAGTGTAAGTTTAAAGTTAACTTTTAAGACTTTTTTAATAATTTTAAAAAGTCTAAGTTTTTTAAAGTTTAACTTATTACTTAGTTATTTTATTTTAATATTATATTAAACAAAGTATATACTATTTCCTTCTTTAAAAGATAGTTCCTTTATTTTTAAAGTATTAGTATATTTGTATATACATTACTTAATAAATTCTAAATTTTATTAGAGTTTTATATAGATTTCTTTAATTTTATTAATTTAGACTTTAGCCTTTATTACTAAGGGTTCCGTTTTTAGTTCTTTATAGATAGTTAGTATAAATCTATAATTAAAGTAAAAAAGTGAGTTTTATATACTTTTTTTTATTATACTATTATAGGTAAATTAAGCTATTAGTAATAGTATAACTTAATTATTTTATTAATAGTTAATATAATATTTTAAGTATATTTTTAGAATTTAGTTAATTTTTTTTATTTGTTTATTAGTTTAAGAGTAGAATATAGTGGATAGTTGTGGTTTAGATCTAAGTTATAAAATTAAAGATTTTTAAAACTTTAAAGTAAACTGCGTTTTTTTGTTTAATACTATTTTTAATAGTAAACTGTATTAATTAAGAATATACTTATTAAAGATATAGGTAAGCTTTTTAGTTATACTAACTTTAATTTATAAAATAAAATAAATATATTTAGTAAGTTTATTTATAATAATTAAGATATTATTAAACTTTTTTTTAGTAAATAGTTTTTTTAATTATAGTAATTTAATAATAAAATTAAGGGAAATAAATTACTATACTTTATTAGGTATAGAAAGTAGTTATAG
This sequence comes from Colletotrichum musae, assembly GCA_027406025.1. Lineage (NCBI taxonomy): Eukaryota > Fungi > Ascomycota > Sordariomycetes > Glomerellales > Glomerellaceae > Colletotrichum > Colletotrichum musae. The sequence goes on along the minus strand of JANVYC010000001.1, from coordinate 6,347,779 downwards.
TTTTTTATATAGTTTATAGTATATTAGTTTATTTTTATTATAGATATTATAGTGTTTAATAGTTTTTATAACTTGTTCTTTAGTGACTTTGTTACTATAGTATTACTTAATTCTTTTTTAAGTTTTAGTAACTTTTTAGTATTTATATACTTTTATACTATAAATTATTTTAATTATTTTATTAATTATTTATTTAAGTATACTAGTACTAATTTATTTAGTAATTATTAAGAAGTAAATAGTTAGTATAAGGTTTTTATTTAAATCCTTTTTAAGGATTACTTAAGTTTTATTTAGAACTATTACTTTTAAGTTTAGTTATTTATTAAGGGTATTTACTTTTTTATTTTCTAATTCTTTTTTGTATATAATATAGAAGTTAAATTCTAAAAGGAATTCTAACTACTTAATTTGTTATTTATTAAGGTTTTTAAATATAGTAAAGTGTATAAGGTTTTTATAATTTATATATATTATAACTTTATAGTTAGTTTTTAAAAAGTATGGTTTTTATTCTTTAAATACTTTAATAATTACTATAAGTTTTTTATTATAGATTTAGTAGTTAAGTTTTAGTTTACTAAGTTTTTTTAAATAAAAAGTATATAAATATAGTTATTTTTTTTTATTATATTAATTAAGTTATTTACTAATAGTATAGTTTAAAGTATTAGTTTTTACTTTAAATAGTAGATTAGGGTTAGGTATTATAAGTACGGGTTTACTAAGGACCTAGTTTTTAATTTTTTAGAATGCGTTTTTTTGTTTATTTATTTAAACCTATTTAGCGTTTTTTTTAGTAAAATTAGTTAGGATTTTAATATTTTTTAAATATCCTTTAAAGAATTATTAATAGAAGTTAATAAATCTAAGAAAAAACTAAATATCTTTAATATTTTAGGGTATTAGTTAGTTCTTAACTATAGTGATTTTTTTATTTAATATTTTAATAATTTTAAGTATAATAGTAAATTTAAAGTAGTTTACTTTTTGTATGTAGAATTTGTTTTTTTTTAGTTTAATAAGGAGTTTGGTTTTTTGAAGCTTTTATAGTACTTAGTATATATATTATTTGTGTTTTTAAGGGTCTTTAAGAAAATAAGGATATTATTAAAGTATGTGATTATAAAGATATTAAGTTTTTTTTATAGGATATAGTTAATTATGTTTTAGAATATTATAGGGGCGTTAGTAAGTCTAAAGGGTATTATAAGGTACTTAAAATGTTTTTTGTAAGAGTAGAATATAGTTTTTTTTTTTTTTTTTTTTTAATTTTAATTAAGTTATAGGCTTTTTTAAGGTTTAGGGCTATAAACTAGTTAGTTTTATAGAGTAGGTTTTATAGTTTTAAAATAAGTAGTAGTAGGTATTAGTTTTTAATAGTAATGTTATTAAGTTATTAGTAATTAATATAGAGTTATAGTTTACTGTTTTTCTTTAGTATAAATAGGATTAGGTATTTTATTAGTAATATTAATTCTTTAATATAGTTTTTAGTTAAATATTTGTTAATATATTTATTAAGTGCTTTTATTTTTTGTTAGTTTAGTTAGTGAACTTTGTTAAATACTAGTGTTTGTCCTTTTTTAATAGGGATTTTATAGTTAAAAGTACTATACTTTAGTAGGCCTATTTTTAGTATTAGGGTGAATAGCTTTTTATATACTTTATATTTTTTTAGGATAGATAAAAGTTGATTTTTATTTATAATTAGTTTTTTTTATATTATAGTAAGGTCCTTTATATATAATAGCTGGGTGACTACTTTTTTGACTTTTAAGTAAGTAATATATTATAATGTGTGTATTATTAGTATTTTATAGTAAGGTTTATTTAAAGTTAGTAGTTAGTTGTGTTTTTTAGTAATTAAACTTTTTTTATAGTTTTAATAGAGGTAGTAATTTTTTTATTTTATTTATGGGTTTTTATTATATAGTTATAGTAGTTTTAGAATAACGTTTTAGTATTTTATATTTATAATATTAAAGTAATAGTATATTTTTTAATTATAGTAGTTTAAAGTAAAGGGTGTAGTTTTTTTATTAATAATACCTCTACTATACTATACTCCTTTTTTTTTTACGTTATAAAGTATATAGAGGTTCTTTTTTTTATTCTATAGTAGTTATAAGTTATTTATAACTTATAGTAATATAAAGTTATTTTAAGTGCTACTATTAATTAAGGCTTTAATTTATATTTTATTTACTATTAAGTTAAGGTAAAGGTATTTATTATTTTTATTTACTTTTATAGTTAAGTTAATAGATTTTGTTATGATTATTTATTATAATTCTACTATAGTAGATAAGTTTAGTTTTTTAACTATTTAAACTTTTATTCTATATATATTCTATTATTATTAGGGTACTTAATTACTCTTTTTTTTTTAAGAGTATTTTTAATATTAAGAACTAGTAGTGCGAAGTTAGTTCCTTTTTTTTTTTAGAGCTACTTTTTTTTAAGGGTCTTTACTTTTATAATATAGTGGACTTAGTACTAGTTAATGTGGTAGTTTTGTTAATTTATATTATTATTATATAAGTATTTTATTAGAAAGTTAGAGTTAGGTTTAAAGACTACTTCTTTAGTTCTTTTAAATTCTTGGATAATTTATATATAGAGTTCTTTTATAAAGTAGATATTTTTATATAGTATTTTCTTTTTTTAATAAAAAAAGAATTATAAGTTAAGCTTTTTTATAAAGTATATTTAGTATTTATTTTTAAAGTATTATAACTAAAAAATGTTATAGTGTTTTTTATATAGTATATTTAGTTATTTATAGTTTTTTAGTATATACTTAGGTAGTTATTTTTTTATTTTTTTAATAGGGTTAGTTTTATAGAAGATAATACGTTATTAGTTATTATTTAAGGAGATATATAGTAGGTATTTTTATGCTTTTTTTTATATTAAAGGTTTTTTTTTAAAATTTAAGTTTTAGATATTAGGTTAGGCTTTTTAAGTAATTTTATTTTAAGTATATTATTAAGTAATATTATAAGGTTTGTTTAAATTGTAGGGTGTGTTAGACTTTTATTTGATTTTCTAGGCCCTAGGATAGACTATAATCCTTTTTGCTTTTTTAGCGATTTTTGTATTTAGTTATTTAAGTTTAAGTAAGTTAGTGCGGGCTAATATTCTTTTGTTTTATTAAGTAAGTAATATTTAGATATATTTTATATAATCCTCTTTAGGTTTTATGTTAGTAGTGTATTATAGTTCTTTAATTAGTTTGTTGAGCTTTTGGATGATTTATTTGTTTTTATACTTAACTTTTTTATTACTAGGTATTATTAGGTTATAGTATGCTTATTATAGGCTTATATTATTAAGTTATTTTTAAGCTTTTTATTTTAGTTTTTAGTAAAGTGCTTTATAAGTAACTATAAGTGTTTTTTTAGAAAGGTTAGTAATATTATAACTAGAGTGGTTAGTGTTTTTAGGGTACTATTTAGTGTTTTTTTTATTATTTTTATAGATAGTGTATTTATTACTATAATATACTATTTATAAGAGTTTAGTATAGTTTTTTTTAAAAATAGTGTTAAGTTATTTACTTTTTAGTACTAGTTACTATTACTACTTTTTAGGTTAGTAGTAGTTTTTAGTTATATATTTTAGTTTATTATAATTATAGTACTTAAAGGTATACTCTTTACTGGTTTTTTATTATTTAGTAGTACTAAGATTTATAGGGCCTGTATAGTGTTTATAAGTAGTACTTTACTAGTTATTATTTTATTTTTATTAATTACTTTACTAAAGCTATTATTTTTAGTTATAGTACTAGAATTATTAGGGTTATTATTAGTACTTTTTATTAGAGTTAATATTAAGTTATTGTTTTTTTTTTATAGTGTTTTTTTTAAAAATAGTTATTAATTTTGATTGTGAGTTTAGTATACTAAAGAAAGTCTTTAAAGTAATTGATCTTAATAAGCTTGTTTTTAACTTTATTTTTTAGGCTTTAGTAGAATATAAAGATTCTAGATTCTTTAGTAAGGTTTAGTTATATATTAATGTATTAGAATTTAGTAGTGTAGTAAGTTGTGGACTTAGTTTATTTAAGTATAGTAAGATTTTACTTAGTTTATTACTTTTAGTTAGGGTTTTAGAATAGAGTTTTAAGGGTATGTTTAAATTTTTTAAAGGTTAAAAAGATGTTTTTAATTTTAGTAGTATAGTTATTTAGGGTTTTTACTTTAAAGAATTATTTTTAGAAGGGTTTAATTTATTAAAGAGTGTGTTTATAGAGGAAGGTGGTAGTATAGATGACTTATTTAGTATTATTTTAGAAGTTGTTTTAGTAAAAGTTTTAGTAGTTTTTGATTTAAATTAAAAATCCTTTAAGTTATTTAGGGGTTTTATTATAGGTAATAAGTAAGTTAAGTTTAAGTTTTTTATATTTATTTTAAATAGGGGTAGTAATAATATTAGTAGTAGTATAGAGGGTTTTATTTTAGGTTTTAACTTTTTATGTGTGTTAGTTAGTTTATTAAATGGTGTTTTAAAGTTCTTTTATTTGACTAAAGTGTTTATTAAATATTTTTTAAAGTTATTTAATATTATAGTATGCTTATTTTAACTACTTATTAGTATTATTATTACTAGATTTATTTTTATTGTTTTTTATACGTTACTTCTTTAGTTTTTAGATAAAGTTATAGGTTTATTTATTAAAGGACTTAAATAAAGTAAGAGTAACTTTAGGTGTTTTAGTGGAAGATATTATAGGATACTATTTATTAGTATTAAAGGTTAATTTACTAAATAGGAGTTATTAAAATATTATAATTAATTTTTTAATAGTAAGGTTTGTATTAATAGAAGTTAAGGTTTAATACTAGGAGTAGTACTATAGTTGTTAAAGGGATTTTAGGTTTAAAGTACTTAAGTAATTAATTTAAGTATTTAATAAAAGGGTTATAGTAGTTACTATTAAAGGGTTAAAAGTATTTAAAGATTGATATAAGGTTAATAGTTAAAGAATTATAAAAAAGAGGACTTAAGGGTATTTAAGTTTTATTTATATATAAGTTCTGTTTCTTTATTTATACTATAGTAGTAAGTACAATACTAGTTAGGTAAGTACTTAGTAATTACTAGTAAGTACTTAGTAATTACTATTAAGTACTTAGTTTTAGTTGTAGCTGCTTAGTACTTTATTTTATTTATATATAACTTATATTATAGTTTTTTTTTTTTTAGGGAGTTGTTTTGTGGTTTGTGTTAGTTATGTTTTTTGTTGTCCTTTTAACTACTAATCCCCTATAAGTAGGGTCTGCTGCTGTTTGTAACTAACGGGTTATAATAAGTATAGATATTAGAGCTATAGATAGAGCTATATAGTTATATAACTCTATATAGCTATAGCTTTTACTATAGTACTATATACTATAGAGACTAACTATATAGTAGTTATACTAATACTAGTACTTTTTACTTTATAGTTTAAAGTATAAGGCTTTAATAAAAAGAATAATTACTTTTATAAAAAGAGTAGTAATTAATACTATTTAATAGACTACTACTTTTTATAAAATTAAAAAAAATTTAAAAACCTTTATAGGGGTTAAGCTTTATTTTTAATAAACCTAGGGCTTATTAGGGTACTTAGGGCTTATTAAAGCTACTTTTAAAGTAACTAAAGCTTATATTTTTTTCTTTATACTACTTATATTTTTTAATCCTCTATATTCTTAACTCTATATACCTTTTTATATAACCTATCCTTTTATTTTAATTATTATACTATTACTATTAATAAAGTTTTTAAAAGTGTAGTTTAGAGAGGTTTTTATAAAAGTATTAACTAAGTTATTACTTTTTATTATTTAGTAGATATTAGTAATTTTACGTTACTTATAGGATTATTTTAGAACTATAACGTTAATTATTAAGTACTTTTTTTTAATAGTACTAAGTTTAATAAGGTATTTATATAGTAAGTATAAGTCTATATATACTACTATAGGGATTTTAAGAAGTTAAAAATAGTTAGTTATAATTTAAAGGGTTTTAGTAATTATAAAGGCTATATTAGTACTAGTTATTATACTATAAATTTTAGATATTAGTATACTATAAGTAATATACTTACTTTTTATAGAGCTATAGTAGATAATATTACTAATAAATTTAAAGGTATTATTAGTAAAGTAGTACTTATTACTAAGGATAATAATAAAGCTAAGTTATAATAAAAGGTTATTATTATTAATAAATAATTTATTTATAAATATAAAAAGCTTATTAATAGTAAAGTTAAGGGGGATGTATATTAGCTTTTGTTTTTAGTTATTAATCTATTACTATAAACGCTTATTTAGGACTTTAATATTATTATTACTAAGTTTTTAGTACTAGGTAGTAATTAATAAATTATAGAATACTTTTAGTTAATAGATTATTATAATATAAGTACTATAGGTTTATTATTAAATATACGTAGTTTTTTAATTTATTCTAGGGGTTATAATAGTAAGCTTTTTACTTTAGTCTTTTTATTAAAATACTAAGTTACTACTTTTAAGGTTTAAAATACTACTATTAAATATAAGGGGATTATTAGTAGTTAAGAAGGTCTTTAGCTTAGTTATAAAGTTTACTTTTTAAAGTTAATTATTTTTTTAAATTAAAAAATTAATAGTAAAGAGTCTTAATATATTATTAGTTTATATTTTAACTATAGTAAACTCTTTATTATTAATTAATAATATTAAGAAGTATAAATTATATATTAAGTTAACTATATTAAGCCTTTTGTAGTAGTAGTAGTTATACGTTACTTACTAGTATATCCCTACTTTTATAATACTATAGAGTAGTTTTTTAATAACTATAATAGTATTATAAGGGTAATAATACTTAATTTATTTAGGGAGTTTTATAAGAATAGTATAATTAAGTTTTATTTTTAATTATATATATACTTAAGTAATGTTGTATAGTTATAGAGTTATACTATTATAAATTAAAAAAGGAGCTAAAGTAAAGATTAGTTACTATAAAGTTTATTAAATTATTAAAAACTATATAAGGATTTTAGTTTTTTTATTATTAGTATAGCTTTAAATTATAAAATAGGATTTTTTATAGAGGCTGTTTATAGTCTTTTTTTAATTTTATTAATAATTCTTAATTTAAATATATAGTAACTATTATAAATTTTAAAGTTATAAGGGATAAAGTTAAAAACGTTATAATTTTAAAGTACTATAATCTTTTACTCTATTAATAACTAAAAGGGTTTACTAAGTATAGTAATTATACCCTTATTATATAGCTTAATTATAAGGGTAAAATTAGCTTTTTTTTTTACTAAAATATATATTATAGTAGTGTTTTTATAAAAGTGACTAGGACGTTTTTTAAGTAGCTAAGGGAGGTTTTTAGTAGTAGGGAAAGGAGTGGAATTAATAATAATTTTATTAAGGATTTTCTTAAGTAGCTTAACTTTACTAGAAGTAACTCTAGAGCTATTAGCTTTATTATTTTTAGTTTTTTTAGTATAGTTAAAGTTATTTAATAGTAAAGCTATAAAGTTAGTTTTATTATTATTATTATAAAAGGGTTTAATAAAGGTTAATTTAAATATTTATAAGCCTTATAAAAGGGCTAGTATATAGAACTTACTATTAATTAAAAGTAGTAAGTATAGGCCTTATTAACTGCCCTTTTTATACTATACTCTAACTTTAGATTAAAGTAAAAGGTTAAAACTTATAAATATATTAAAGCTATTATATACTTTAAAGCTTTTTATAACTATTTATTTAATATAAAAGTAGTAGACTTTATTTATAGCTTTATAAATAGTAGTAGCTTTAGTTATAATATTTAGTAATAGTAGGAAGGAGTTATTTATATAAGGGTATACTCTAAATACTAGTAAAGTTAGGATAAGGCTATTTAGGCTAGTAGTATTATTAATAGTTTTAACTATAGTTTAAAAGTAAGTATTATAGTTTATTTTAGAGTTTTTTACTTTAAAGATCTTATAAATTCTATATACTATAATATAGTACTTTTTAACTTTACTAATTAAGTAGTATACTTTAATTAAAGTATTTTTAAAAGTAATACTAAAGGATTTAGTATTACTATAAAACTTATTAAACTAAAATCTAGTACTTAGATTAGTAATAAGGTTATTAGGGGGTTTTTAGTATATATTAATTTAGTTTTTTTAGAATACTTATTATAGATATTTAGTAAAGAGTAATTTTAAAAAGTAAGTAGTATTAAAAGTTATAGCTATATTAACTATATATAGAACTAGTTTATTATTAATATATATAATATTAATAATAACTTTATAGTTAAAGTTAAAGTTATTATAAAGGTTAAACTTAAAGTAGAATAGTACTAAACTATTAAACTAGTACTAATAGTATATATAATTAAGGACTTTAATAATAGAGATTTTAATAAAGTTCTTAGCTTTTTATAAAATATTATAGAATTATTAAATAAAAGGGTAGTTAAATTATTAATAGAAATAGTAGAGTTTAATATTAGTTAAGTAGTAGAATACTAGTAACTTTTTAGGGTTAAAAGTAAGCTATTTATACCCCTATTATTAGATAATTAGGACTATAGTGGTACTCTAATAAAGTTTGTTATAAACGTTATTAAAAATAATACTAAATTAATTTATATTACTTAAACTAAGTAAAAATAGAGTACTTATAGGTATTATATAGAAGGTGATGTTTTTAAATAGAGTAGGGATGTTAATAGATTTAAGTAAGTTAATTAGTATTATATTTTTAAAAAAGATAGAGATTTTACTAGTACTAGAGGTATTAAATTTAAGGTTTAGTAAAAAGTAATTTTATAGTACTATATATTAATTATAGCTTATAGTTAAAAACTTTACTACTTTAGTATTAAGTATAATACTATAAAAAACGTTAAAGGAGTAGTAACTATTATATATAAATGTTAATATAAGTACTAAGTAGATAAAGGGGTTTATTTATATTAAATAGTAAGCTATAGTATTATTTTTAAGTAGTTTAAGGATATAGTAGCTATTAATAGTAGTTAGGCTATTAATACTTATAGAAGTATAATAGGCTATTATATAATAAATAAATTTAATATCCTTTTTAAGTTTTAAATTACTTTTTTTAAAGTTATTAATAATTAAAAGGTTATTATTATTATTTAAGGAGTCTTTATATTAAAATAGAAACTAATAATATTTTTTATAGGAGGGATTTTAAATATAGAATAATAATTTATAGTACTTATATACTTTATTACGCTTTTTTTATATATACTTATTAAACTAGTAATTAATTTTACTATAAATATAGTACTTTAGTAGGTTACTACTATAGAAAGAAGGTGCGTTACTATGGGAATAGTTATAAATATTATAATTTTAGTAGTAGTTATTATAATAGTTACTGTATTTATAGTTAATATAATAGGTATTTATAAAGATGTATTAATTACTTATAGTATAGTTATTAGTAATATTAGTAGTTAATTATAGGTTAGTAATAGTACTATTAAGTATAGGAGATCCTTTAATAAAAGTTAATATAAGGTTTAGAGAGGAGTAGTAAGTAGTAAGAAGTTAGTTATATAAGGTATAGTTACTTTAGTATTTTTTATTAAGTATAAGTTAAATTTTTAAGAACTTTATAATTATTTTATTAAGGTACTTAATATAAGACTTATTTTAGTTATTTTGTATTTTTATAGTAAAGTTAAAACGTTATTATTTAAAAAGGTACTACTAATGTATTTAGTTAGTTTTAAAGTAGTTATATATTATAACTATTATATTAAGGAGTAATAGAAGGGAGGTAGAGTTATTAAAGTAGTTATAATAAAACGTTTATATTTAGTTTTATAATATTAGTAAGAAGGTAATATAGGTTTAATATTAAGAGATACTTATAAAGTAGTAATTATACTTAAAGATTCTAAGCTTTATATTAAGAGATTTATATTAGTTACTATTATAAGTTATACTATTTTTAAGTTTAGAAAGGTTAGTAAGTATTTTTAGTATGGGAGGGTTAAAGGGTGGTAGTGGAGTTAGGGTGTTTTAGGAGAAATTTTTAAAATAGTAGAGGTAAGTTTAATTCTATATAGCCTTATAAGGCTAATAGGGCTAGTTATAGTATTGATTTTTTAAAAAGGATTAGGAAGTAGCTATTCTTTATAGTAGTAAGGTATTTATATTTTATAATATAGTATTATTATAATATTTAATTAATAGTAAAATAATACTTTTACTTTATTTAATTAGTTTTAAAGTACTATATAACTTACTATTTATAATGTATTTAAAGAAGTAGGGCTTTTTAGAGTTAACTTTAAAGCCTTTATAAAAAGCTATAGTTTTTATAATGTTTTTTTTACTTTAGAAGTTAAATTAAGTAACTTAAGTAGTATTAAAGAGTTATTAGTTAGTATTTATTTATAAGGAGTTAAATTTAATACTATTAGTATATAACTATTCTTTAGTAATATAATAGACTTTAAGTAAAACTTATATAAAGGTATTTATTAATTAGTTACTAAAGTTAATATTAAAAGTCTTTTAGAGTATATAGCTAGTATAGTTTTTTGTTATATACTTATTAAAAAACTATAGTAAATAAGTTTTAAATATAGCTATAAAGGTTTTATTAATAGGCTTATTATACTTTAGAGTAGACTTTTAGTTAGTAAAGTTTATATTAATTACTAGTTTATAAGTAGTTATTATAAGGGGGAGGTTTTTAAAAGGTTTACTTTTAGGGACTATTTATAATATTTTAATAACTTATATAGCTATATAAGGGTCCTTTTAGTTAAGATTATAAGATTTACTAAAAAGCTTTATAACTACTTTATAAAAGGCTAGTAATAAGGAGTAGTTATTAGGTTATAGATAATTAGTAATAGCTTTAGATTTTATTATTACTATATAGAAGAAATAGAGTTAAAGTAATAAATAAGGGGAATAATAGATAGAAATAAAGGAGGGATTATAAGGATCTATAGAGGGTTTTATTATTATTAGTTTTAAAAGACTTAGTAATATCCTTTATATTTAGCTTAAAGATATAGATTTTTTAGAGTTTATTAAAATATACTTAAGTAGGTTATAGAAAAAAAAGAAAGAGACTATAAATTTATAAAGTTTAATATATAGGTTTTTAAGTAATAGAATTAGTAAGTAAATAGTAGTTTAAATAACTAATAAATACTAGTAATAAAATTTTTATTAATTTAAGTAATTATAAAGTAATTTATACTATTTTAAGTAGGTATAGTAGGGGTTTAAAGTAGGGGAGTAAGTTGTGATTATGGTTAGTAAAGAGGTTTTTTTATAAAAGTAGATTTTAACTTTTATTAAAAGGAGGGAAGGTAATATTAAAGAAGTTTATAGTTATAGTAAAAGGTAGTAATAGTAGTTTTTTTAAAAGAATTATATTATTAAAAAGTAGGTTATAGTTAGTTTTTTAAAAAAAAGAAGAATTAAAAAATATAAGAAGTAGGTTAAAAAAAGGAGTTAATAAAGAAGGGAGGTTAAAAAGAAGCTATAAGTAGAAAAAAAAAGGGAAGAGGCTATTATAAAAGGATTTTTTGTGGTTTCTTTATAGTACTTTAATAGTAATATTCTAGTTATTTAAAGTTATAATTTTATTAATAGAGGTTTAATAGGATTGTAGGTTTATTACGTTTTAAATTTTTTTTTTTATACTTATTAAAAGTTTTACTTTTAAAGTTAAAATTACTTTTTAAGATTAAAGGGATACTTAGTATAGTAATAGTATTTTAGAGGTTCTGTCCTTAAAGTTAGGGTTATAATAGTTTATTATTATTTTTTTTAAGTAATTCTAATTAGTTTATAGTTTATAGTTAAGTAGTAATAGGTAGGTTAACTACTAATTAGTATTAGTTTATTTATAAATAAAAACGTTAATAATTAATTTATATAAAGTTAAATATATATAATAAAAGAGTAATGATATTTGTAGGTTAGAAGTGGCCTGGGTGCTAGTGTAAATATTAGAGCTATGGGTAGAGCCACGTAGTCACGTGACTCTGTGTGGCTATAGCTTCCACCGTAGCGCTGTACGCTACGGGGGCTGACTGCGCAGCGGCTATGCCAACAGCCTCCCTTTGAATGTCGAGTCTCGTCCCGGGCGATAATCTTCTAACTTAACCTAAATCGTATAGTACGGCCGATATCCATTTCATTGTCACTAGCATCAGGCTACATCTCGTGAAGTTCACGGGAAAGAGATCACTCTTTCCCTCAATATGAAGCCATGTTGGGGGTCATCGCGAAGCGAGTGGGATGATGCCTCCGGTGAGCTCACTTTTCACTCTCAGCGCTTTTAGCGCTGACGGCACGCCGCTCATTTCGACAGTCTCGTTGCCAAGTTGAGCACTAGCAGCGAACCGACGGCGACAGGACCAAGCCCGACTAGCTATGGTGGCAAAGAAGACTTGGAATCCGTCCAAGGGCACTTACAGTGGTGTGAGTCCTTCCATCGGTCAGATCAAGCTAGCCAGTAGCGATTGCTCGTGACGATATCGATGACTTTAACCGCCGAACGACTCGATGCCGATTTGTGCTCCCGAGCCTCTGGGGTCTTGAACAAACCTAGGCGACACATACTGCAGAGTTTGGTATTGGTCTTCTTCATCGCAACGGGACGCAGGAATGGCCTGGGATCATGGAAGGAAACGAGAGAAACGTTATGCTTCGAGTCAGAAAGAGATCTCGTTTCCATCGAGACGTGTATCACTTGCCTCCAATCGATCGGCAATGTAATTACTGAATGGGCACTCCGACCACTAGCTTCAACGAGTTCTCTGTTGGTGCAAGTTGAGCCGGATGAGAGACGGAAACTGCCGTTATGTCTCGTGTCAACCTGCCAGTTGGCTGTACATACCTATCGACACGGGTAGTTGACGGCTTCTTGTGTTGATAAAACTGGTTGACAGATGTGGTAAAATCAATAATTCCAACTTTTTATCAACTTGCAGCTTCGCGGACGACCTCTCCCCGGACGAAAAAGTGAATTTGCGGTTGAGCTTTAGTGATGTTGTGGGAGCTTTCAACATTTGTCTGTTGACTCGGTTGTCTCGTCAGGACTTGCCCTCGGAGTACGCGCGATAACACCGACTACTTCAACTTACCTCCGACCCAGTCATGTTGGATATCGAGGGAAAGGCGTCGCGTTGTGCGGTTGGGGCAAAGAGGTTTTCCCGAAAGGAGGCGAGCAGATTCTTTGACGCGCACAATACTTTTTCTCGCTGAAATTTTTCTCCTCTAGGCAGCCAAGGGGGTTGTACGGACGATGGCCATCGGAGTTGTTTTCCTGTTCCAGCAACCAAGTTTTCGTTGGTGTTGGTTTCGTGAAAAAGCGTGTTGGTCCAGAACCCACCAGGCTCACCTACACCCTAGTATCGCAGCCAAAATAGCGGAGGAAGAAAATAAATAAAAATCCAACTAGGACTGCCGCCGGCCAGTCAGCGCGAAGACGACGCTCTCTTGACCTCTTTACCCCCTGTGTCCGGCTTTCGCATTGACAGCGGTACAGCTCAATGTCGCTTGGCGTCCGCAAGTACAGCGCCGGTCCCATCGTGGGGGCCCCTTCTGCTCGGATTTCATCGACGAGCTACAGAGTTTGACACATCGTTTGACTGAAAGAAGGGAGGCCCTCCTCAAGACTGCGTCGCGCGGAAATAGGCAGACTGCAATGAGAGAAGGTCGACACCAACGAGCCACGTCAGCCTTCTGTCTGCCCACCATCATCCCCTCTATGACTCGGGAAGCGGGCGGCACAGCATCGCATGCGTGTGAAGACAAAATAGTCATCATGAACGGATCAGGCTCTCGCCCGGCCTTCGACGGGCTGGCCGGAGAGCGCAAGCATTAGCCGTCGGATGTGGGCACGAGTGGACTGAACGATCCCCAAACTCCCCCCTTCCCCGATCTTCCCAACAACCAAGTGGCCGGATCAGGACGCCAGCATATCGACGCATGGTTTACGGGGTGGCCTGGTGGTTCTTCTTTTTCGCCTCTAGGTCAGTCTAGACGTCAATCTTTTACCCGGAGGAGCAAATGCTGGCGTGGGATGCCGAGCCAAGTGGTGGGTGGAAGAGACAGAAGACAGGAGAGAAAATGGCGAAAAGAAGGTGAGGAAGACCTTCTGAAGCTATTTGACTGGATCCCACTTGCCGCGGTGTGCGTCCCGGCTCTGCATGGGCTCCTCGGACTTGAAGGCTCGACGGTTCGCCGTGATTCGTCACCAGAAGGCGTGACAAGCTAATATCTGCAAGGATCCCTGCTCGCTGTCAACAGCTCGATCGTTCATGGACAGCAAACCCGCCATGAGGGTGGGGGGTTTCTGCGTGTCTCCCCCTAGCTTGACGGGTATGTGGGAGACAGTTCCTTGCCGACTCTGGCAAGCTCATCCATGCCACCGGCGTTCTACCCCTGCACGCCAAGGGTTGAGGGAAAAAAGTGAGCAGGAAGAAAGGGAAAAAGGTTCTTCTTCTGCCTCTGCCGCTGCTGTGCCGTAGCTCCTCCCGGAGGCTTGCAGAAAATGCCGCTACGATCTTGGCCTGGTGATTCATGGCTCTAGTGTTTCTTCCGATGGCTCTTGGCTGAACGCATGTGAAGCTCAGTTCGGAACGCCTGGCCATCATATTGTATCTCTGTACAGCTACGCTTCCAGACTGGTGTGGTCAGGTTGCAACGCAGCGAACATGTAGCCTGCACCAGAAAGACAGAGACTGCAGACGCAGGGAAGCAAAGGATGGACAGACTTTTTGGTAAGAGAGACCGACGAGAGAGACATGGGCCGGCAGACACCCATCTTCACCCCACCTTGGTTACCACCAACGTCGACGGCCCGACCAGACACAATATGGCCATGATCCTCCCCCCTTCACACGCCACTTTCTCTCCATAGGAGCCACTGGCTGATCTTTCACACACTTTCGGGTGCGAACGGTTCGGATCTGGGCTGGACTGCTGCTAGGCCAGGGCTACCCATTCCTTTCAAGAGAGCAGGAGGGTCCAGCCAAGTACGCGGCCCTCCGTGGACTGGGTTGTAGTGCGAGACGGCGTGAGAAGATCCCACCGCGCTAGCACGAACCCAAGCATACCTCCGATACTCTTCGAGCTTTGATTCGCTTCTTGGCATCTAATCTGATCATCTGATAAAGGAAAAAGATTGGGCGACATCGGCTTGGGGGGCCACTTGGGGGCAAGGGAGCTTGTAAGTTTTTTTTTCACTCATTGACAACTGAGTTCTCTTGGCAGGGCCCATCTTCCAATATAGTAGACCGGATGGAACCCTCGCTCCTTTAAAGTGTGATCTGCCTCCCCTTCTTCCCCTTCCTCTCGGTTCTTCAAGCAAGGTCGTACAGGCATCCTTCGCCTTCAAGTCTCCTCCATTCCTTCTTCCTTCCCACCCCCTGCCAAGCGACATTTAGCCTCGCAACAATGTCGGCCAACATCGAGACAAACGAGAAGCGCCAAGGGGACGGCATCGACACCGAGAAGAACGTCCCCCACAACGACGCCGTCTTCGAGGTCAACAATGACCAAAAGCAGGACTCGGACGGCGAGAGTGAGGACTTCCAGGAGGGTGTCAGGCGCGTCAGAGCCATCACCTCGGTCTGGACCAAGCAGACCATGATCACCATGTTCGTCCTGTGAGTAAACTCGTGCCTCTCGATCCCTGGCTCTCTCTTTGGAGGGCCCAAGCAGAGAACAACCGTATACTGATTCCGGCACGCCAAACAGCCTCTACATCGTCTCCTTCGTCGACCTTCTCCTGCAGTCCGTCCAGGGCAGTCTCAGCCCCTACATCACCTCGTCGTTCCAGAAGCACGGCCTGCTCTCCATCGTCAGCATCTTCGCCAACACCCTCTCCGGCTGTTGCCAGATCCCCATCGCCAAGGTCATGGACATCTGGGGCCGTACCGAGGCTTTCCTTATCATGATCCTCTGCTCTCTGGTCGGTGTTATCATGAAGGCCGCCTGCAAGAACATGGAGACCTACGTCGCCGGCCACACCATCTACTACGTCGGCCACTTCGGCATGATGTTCGTCATCGACGTTATGCTTGCTGATATGACGACGCTTAAGAACCGCATGATCATGTTCGGCATCAACGGCACCCCCAACGTCATCGTCGTCTTCGCCGGCCCCAAGATTGCTGAGCTCTTCCAAGTGAACTCCAACTTCCGCTGGGCCTTCGGCGCCTTCGGCATCATCCTCTTCGGCGTCTGCCTCCCCTCCGCTCTGGTCATGTTCTTCATGCAGCGCAAGGCCGAGAAGGCCGGCCTGCTCCAGAAGATCAAGTCCGATCGCACCTACCTGCAGGGCTTCATCCACTACGCCAATGAGTTTGACGGTACGTCGATATCCCATCCATCCCCCTTCCAAGGTTTCAAGCTAGCGTGAGAACTAATTCATGTCCCGCATGCAGTCATTGGCATCATCCTCGTCGTGGCCATGTTCTGCTGCATCATGGTGCCCTTCAGCATCGTCCCGTACTCGCCCAACGGCTGGAAGACGCCTTACATCATCGCCATGGAGGTCGTCGGCGTCGTCTGCGTCCCCCTGTTCTACGTCTGGGAGAGATATTTCACCCCCAGAACCCTCATCCCCTACAAGTACCTCCAGGACCGCAGCATCGTCGGTGGCTGCATGCTGTACTTCTTCATGTTCGCCTCCATCTTGTGAGTTTGGCCCCCGATTACCGTCCGGCTTTATCGCGGGATCTTTGCTAACGTAGCACCAGTTGCTGGGACACCTACTACGGCTCCTACCTCCAGGTTGTCCACAGGCTGAGCATCAGCCACTCCGGCTACGTCCTCAACTGCTTCTCCCTGGCTTCGTCCTTCTTCGGCCCCCTCTTCGGATAGTGAGTGTTCCCCTGGCCCCCGGCGGGCCGAGAAAGCTTGAGCGCTGGCGGTTGAACATGGCCTAACATCATTCCCCGACAGCATCATTAGCCTTACCGGAGACTACAAGTACACCGCCCTCGCTGGAATTCCTTTCATGCTTCTCGGCACGGCGCTCCTGATCCCCTACCGAAACCCTAGCACCAACGTCGGCGTTCTCGTCGTCCTCCAGCTCCTCAACGGTATCGGCACCGGCATCTTCGCTGCCTGCGCCCAGATCGGCGTCATGGCGGCTGTCACGCACCAGGAGATCGCCATCGTCATGGCCATCTGGGGCCTGTTCGGCGGCATCGGTTCGACCGTCGGCTTCACCATCGCCGGTGGCCTCTGGAACAACCTGCTGCCGCACAAGCTGTGGTCCGCGCTGCCTGACGACGCCAAGAACCAGACCATGACCATCTTCGGCGACATCGTTGTGCAGCAGTCGTACCCCGACGGCAGCCCGATCCGCGACGCCATCGTGGCCGCGTACGCCGACATCCAGCACCGCATGGTCATCGCCGGTGCCGCCTTCGTGCCGGTCTGCCTGCTCTCCATCCTCGTCTGGAAGCACATCAACATCAAGAAGCTCGAGGCCGAGAAGGGCATCCAGACCAAGGGCACGGTCTGGTAGACGTGCTGTTTGTTTTCGTTGTTACCCTGTGTCGATGCTGCCTATGTTCATGCGGGCTGCGTCTTGTGGATCGCTTTGTCAAAAGAAATACCCCCTCACCGGCCGAGCAGAGTGAGATGAACAAATGGCATTGCGCCTTTGGTTTCTCCCTGCGGAGCTGCTGCCTCTAGATGTTTTGCCGTTCATTTGGTTGGACTCAATACGTGTACTTAATGGAATAGGGCCTCTCTCTAGGAGAGGGAACCTGAAAAAGTAATATTTTCTCAACATTCAATCAATCCAGAAGGATCTATCTGCTCGCATCTTTATTTTGTTCTCCGCACGGAAAATGCGTTGCTATGTGATCTTCGGACGGAAACTCCGCCGCAGCAATCATCTCGCCGGCCCGAACTTCTTCCCATTACGGGCAACAATACCATTTCGGGCTCACCGGTTATAGTGCTAGCCCTGTTGGTAACCCCGCGCCCCCGAACTCCGCATCGGAGAGCGGGCGGAGAGCGGGCTGATTAATGAGATGTCCGTCGAGGAGCTTTGTTAAGCCGGCCGAATGACATATGCCGTCTCCCCGTCACACCTCTCACGGCATGTGACTCATGCGGCCGCGAAACACGCCTTGCTCTGCGTGCCAAGGTGCCAGGTACCGAATCCCGTCAGCAACTAGCTCATCTCCACAACGTTATTGTTGAGAAATCAGGACACCTTATTCTTCCTTCCCACACCGTAAGCTCACAAGTCGGACGCTGGAGAGCTCCAAGGCGTCACTATGTCCGCAACCCCGCAACCTATTCGTCTCGAGATCACTGCATGGCGGACATTGGTCATCCAAAGCCAGTCTGGCCTTCGTCTGAAGCCAGAGTATGTCGCAATGGCTTGCTGACACAGCGTGGCTGAAGGGGGTGATACGCAGAACTTCAGATGTTGTCGTCATGCCACGGTACTTTCTTTTACCTGTTTGGGTCGTCCACGAGAATAAAAGGCACTTGACCGCCAGCCGGTCTTTGTTGAGCATGTCTACAATCAGACGACATCAACCAGTCGACAGTCAACCACACTCTCAACTCGCACAAGAAAAGAGAACCGGCAATTGATAAACACGGTCTCGAACACCACCAGCAGCACAACGATTGAAGCATAATGGCCGCCATCGAGAACCCGGCAATCCCCAAGGGGTCGACCGTCCTGATCACGGGCGTCAACGGCTTCCTCGCATCCCACGCGGCCGACCAATTCGTCCAGCAGGGCTACAAAGTCCGCGGGACGGTCCGCAACCTGGAAAAGAACGCCTGGATGCCCGCGTACTTCGACAAGACGTACGGCGAGGGCAACTTCGAGCTCGTCGCCGTCCCTGAAATGACCGCCAAGGACGCGTACGTCGAGGCCGTCAAGGGCGTCTCGGCCTTCATCCACGTCGCCTCCGTTCTCACCTTCGACTCTGACCCGGAGAAGGTCATCCCGGCCGCCGTCGAGAGCGCGCTCATCGCCATCAAGGCGGCCTACAATGAGCCGTCGGTGAAGCGCTTCGTCCAGACGTCGTCCTCGTCGACGACCGTCCCGGCGGGCCTGGAGCTGCTGCTCAAGTCCAAGGACCTCGTGGTCACGGAAGAGTCGTGGAGCCCGGACGCCCAGGAGCTCGCAAGGGCTCCGGGCCCCAAAGGCCCGGAGCACGGCGGGTACGTGTATGCCGCCAGCAAGATCGAGCAGGAACAGGCCGTGTGGAAGTACTACAAGGAGAACCAGTCAAGGCGGCCCGACATCGTTGTCAACAGCGGTAAGACCGCCCCCCGATTGGATCTTTGATATGTCCGAGACGCGCTGACAAATCGCCTGCAGTCGTCCCCAATATGAACTTTGGAAAGACCCTCGATGCCGTCAACCAGGGCTACCCATCATCATCCGGCCTTTTCGTCTACCTGATGAAGGGACTGCGGACGCCGGCTGTGCTCGACACTCCCAGTGAGTTGACTATATTCTGCTCACGACCATTGCGAACAACGAGCTGACGGGCGACTATAGTGTACTACGTTGACGTCCAGGACACCGGCCTCCTCCACGTCGCCGCCGCCATCCTGCCCGATGTCAAGGGCGAGCGCGTCTTTTCCTTCGCCGAGCCTATCAACTGGAACAAGATCCTCGGCATCCTGCGCAAGCAGAACCCGGACAGGACGTTCCAGGAGGACTACCACGGCGACGAGTACCCTCCCTTCATCAAGCCCAGGGACCGCGCCGAGGAGCTGCTCCGGAGGTTCGGCAGGCCCGGCTGGACCCCGTTGGAGGAGAGCATTGCGAACAACACGGCGGGTCTCAAGGGCGACGATGTGGCCCCCTCGTTGAAGACGGCCGCGGCGTTTGAGAACCTTTCGTAGATGGAGTGCGCTGTCATCTCACCTCTTCGAACGACGATATGAGGGTAGGAGGATGACTACATATATGTGTATGACTACTGGCATTTCTTCGCAATTTCTCGGATGAATAGAAACGCATTGGTTTCTTAGAAAATACTGGTTCATTTTCATATGTAAACTACTTTTGCTACTAAAAGTGTTAAGGTCCTGTCTCCCTCTATTCGCTCAGCCGTTGGTGTTTGCTCTCTTGTTCAGCACAAATGTTCTCAATCTCAGCTCACCGCCGAATTTGGGACAAGCACCAACGGTCTCTTGCATTACAGTGCTGATATATTCCACCAATGCGACTCAGGCTTAAGTCCCTGTTTGTTTGTTATTCGCTTGGCGGCCACCCGTTTGTCAACGCGGGTGCCTAAGCCGAGAAAATATTCTTGACTATGGACGAGCGACAACTTCCTGTTTCTTACAACAACTCTTGTCTTTTCTGGCGAATCTAGCTTTAGCTTCCTTCTGAAGGACGAGCCCGCCCACCATGTTAGAGAAGAGGCCTTGCAGCCTTTGCGTGAGAGTCATAGACGCCATCATGCTGCCGGATTCCAGGAGCTTCCCCAAGTCGCTGGACTGGCACTCTGACACCGAGAAGGTCGTCGAGTCGAAACAGTCATGCCCGCTCTGCGATGCAATCTGGGAGATGCTACTTTTGCCGTCGCTTTCCGGAGCCGTGGACCGATTTGAGGATATTACACACGACACTTGCCTTGAAGTCACGCTCAAGATATCCAATGTCACGACCACTGGGCGTGATAGGGGGTTGACATGGGCCTCCTTGAGCCTATCCCTGGAGGTTCCGCAGCACGGCTTTTCATACCTCACAGACGGCACGGTTGGAATATCCATCGAAGGTTCTGCGAGAAACTCTGGTAGGCTGGCTCCGCCCCCTAGCTCAATCTCGATATCTAGTCAGCTGACCGTCGAAGATCATCGCCATCCTCAGTTCTGGGTCTCAGGCCGGAGGCAGCCGCACCTCACAACGGCGGAAGACCGCATCCTCTGCGCCAAGGCGTGGCTAGAAGACTGCGAGGCTGGATTCCACCGCGAGTGCGAGCCGTCGGCGGCCTACCTCCCCACGAGAGTCATCGACGTTCGACCCGACCAGACGCTGCGACTCGTTTCCACAGGCAACTCGGACCAGGCGACGCGTCGCGCGCGTTATGCGACACTGAGCCATTGCTGGGGTAGACCCGGCGAGAACGAGATACTCAAGACGAGCAGCGCTACGGTGGCTGCTCACCACGAGGAGATACCGCAGAGCTCGCTGCCCAAGACATTCCGAGATGCCATCAGAACTGCTCGGTCCCTCGACATCCCGTATCTCTGGATCGACTCGTTGTGTATCGTCCAGGATGACGTGGAAGACTGGCAAAGAGAGGCCGCTCGGATGAAGAATGTCTACGCCGGTAGCACAATTACTATCGCAGCGAGTGGCGGCCTGGACAGTTCCTGGGGGTGCTATCCCGGCTCTGACGGCAGTCTTGAGCCCGTTTCTGATAACCCGCCGGTGGAAGAGAACGAACGTTTCGACGTTGTGTCAGAATCAGTTGTGGCAGACAACAACGTTCGAAGTTTTTCGTTCAGCCGCCCCGACATCAACGCCGGTTGGCCAACAAATATCTTGGTCCGATTCCGAAGCTCGCATCCTCGAGAAGTCTGCCGAGAGGCTCTTCTGAGCACACGGGGATGGGTCCTCCAGGAACAGATGCTATCCCACAGGACCCTCCATTGCCTGGACTCTGAGCTTCACTGGCAGTGCAGACGCGAGTACAAAACGCAATCGGGGCAGGAGCTTTTCGAAGACGGCTCGGAATACGGGCTCGACCACCACCATGGCCACAGCAGAACAACACCTCGGGGCATCAGAGTGTGGCACGAATGGATCGAGAGCTACTCCTGGCGAGAGTTCACCGTCGCTTCGGACCGGATGCCGGCATTTGCGGGCATCAGCGACTACTACCGTAGCATCACCAGCCAGCCCGTCGTCTTGGGCATACGTCGGGACTCGCTCGCACAAGATCTTGCCTGGGCGAGAGCCGGACCCAAGAGGGGGCTTGGGGCGGCACGCGCCCCGTCTTGGAGCTGGATGTCCTGCGACGCGCCGATCTGGGTGGACCGCTGGACTTTCGACAAAGGTTATGAGGGTCCGATACAGCACCACGTTAGTTCCAGCGTGCTGCACGTCGACTGGACCGGGCCGCCAATGACCTCGCCCATCCAGTCGACTATGTTTGTCGTCAAGGGGCCTGTCAAGGAGCTAACGCTGCGGATCGCACCGGAGGCCAAGAAGTTCAAGCCTCCCTACTTCCTCGTAGGTAGCGAGAAGTCAGATTTCTCCGAGCGTCCCATTCCATGGAAGTGTGCCGGGCAATTTGATGATGAGACGCATCCCGGAGACGTAGAGACCAGTTACGTCTGCCTCCTTCTGAGCACGAGGCATCACAAAACAGCAAGGGTTGTCAGGGAAACGTTTCTCATTCTTGTCCCGACAGTGGAGATGGTGAGCTTGGCAGACGATGACGTTGTCGAATGCACCGGCTTCCGTCGCGTGGGCGTCGCATCGAACAGGGGGACGGAGAGGATTTTTGAAGATGCAGAAGTGAAGACTTTGGAGCTCTTTTAGAGAAACGAGATATTTACTGGAGTAAAGACTATTTCTCAGTCTCGGAGTCGGTGCCTTCAGGTTTCTCTGCATGTCTCCTGTGTAAGTCTACAACAACGTACCTGTCCAAGTAACAGTCAGTTTACAGAGTCGAAAGTATTTGGACGCATGAGTCCAGGTGGGTTCCATGGAAATTTTAGCTGGATGAATTCAATTGATCTTCCGATGCGGCCGGTTCTTCTCGGACTTCCAGATGAAAAAGGCACTTTGATAAAGACGACAGTCTCTTACATCAAGAGCCGCGCGTTACAGCTCTTTGGAAGAATTCCGGTTGGGTGACTTAATACCGACTTCTACCTAGTTATACTACATATCGAACATGCCTTTAGGCCATTTTGACTGTGTTCAACACATGACAATACTTGGCTCATAGTAACATGGAAAGAGATGGAAATTCGTATCACTGTCTTCATATAAATCAACTTTGATTTACTGCGGCCTTGGGCCTGCCCCGAATGAGTGCATAATCAAACTTGGTACTGTCAGCCCGAACAACTCAATTATTCGCCCAATACCTCCAAAGAAACCCCTTCGACAATATGGACGGCAGGATTGGTAATATCGGACCTTTGAACTTAATCATATAATGAATTTCGGCCTAGGTATTAAGAGGTGCTTAGTTCAGTATGCCCTTAAGAGAGACACAAGGAACTATAGCTGATCTAGGGCTAATTTCCAATGCATGGAAACCAAAAGAAAACATCGGAGATTTTTTCTTTCCTTCGCTCGTGGCGGAGTATTAACAGAGCCTGATTCTGCTATATCCTCCAACACGAGTTCCATATATAGTCCAAAGTCAGCCCACCCTTGGATTAACACCTGCACTATGCCGGCAACTTACTGACTAGCCCTACTGGGAGCACTTGCGGTTTTAGCTTCAGGAACAGGCTGACCATCGGGCTATAGCGTCATGCGATATCAACGTTTGCGGGGGCCTCTCCCTCGCCCCAAACATGGTTTCGCCCCCAGATTCCAAAAAGCCATGTAGTGGGTTTCCGCGGCTTTGACGCCAATAGTGTCTGCCCATTATGAACGGCCTGATCAACCTTGCCGCAGGTTTGGGGGAGACTGATTCAAGTTCGAGGTCGATTGTGGGCAGGCGGGAAGATATCCACCTGCCGCCCGCAGCAATGGCCGCCGCGCAATCCATAGTCTCGTGGTTATTGCCGCTGTTTCCTCTTCTGGGGCTGAGTGTCCACGGGTAGATTGGGGCCACGAAGTCATCGGGGAATCAACGGACAGAACAATGTGTGCAGGTCCGCTTAGCTAAGGTAACATATGTAAGGGACAGCGGGGAAGATCACACGCAAGGTAACAACGTCCAATGTGAAGCATCACGATAGGAGGCTTGAGGCTCTTGGAAGTTCCTAAGGAGGAGACACAAGATCTCCCGCTAGCTGCCGATCGACGAGACAAGCACACAGTTCGAGGAGGCCGCGGGTTGCTCGACTTACATACCCGAACCAAGTCACTGGGTTTTCATATCCAGATCGGCTACAGAAGGAGTCGCGTGTCATCTCTGCTCCATCGGTCCATCGGAGACGTTTCCAGCACCGGCACATGTCAGTCAATGCCTCTAGTCTTTGACGCTGCTTACATCACCATCGTCATCACTTGGGGGCCACCCTGGCCGCCCATTACGAGACACGAAAGCAGCAACGCGAATTCCAAAACCCATTGACGTGCCCCCAGAGCGAGAAACATTAATATCGGCCCCCAAAGTCTCCGCACTCTGCAAAGTCGGCACTTGCGAGGCTTCCCCGGCGGAAGGAGGCCCGACAATCCCGGCACGTCCGGCCGCCGGGAGAGTCCTGTTCGTCGTGGTCAGGGCCGATCCCCGCTGCTTCCTCCCAGCCGTGGCCCCGACGGTGGCGGCCGTCGGGGTGATCCCGGATATGTCTCCTCGCACGCCTGCTTGCACCCAGACACTCGGTTCTCCCCGCCCACATAGCTCTCTGGGCATCAGGCTCTTTCCGTTGCGGCTTCAGTGGGCGAGGGCGCGAATCCGTATCACGTTATGGTTATATTGCCTGCCTGCTATCGTCCTTGCGGGGATGGACCACGGCGTGCCTGGTATGCGAAAACGAATGTTTTGCCTGTGCCCGCTGAACGCTTTCCTGCCTTGTGCCCAGCGCCCAAGGGCTCATCTCCTACACGGTGTCGGAACTCCGGTCCGAAGAAGGCGTCTCGGTAACTGGCCGGAGGCACACACACACACACACGGCGCTCATCTCGTCTTCGGGACCGGTTTCTCCTTCGGCTGCCAACCGCTCCGGGCGACACACCACCATATTTGGTGACGTGACCCGCCAGGCCTTCAGCCGAACTCTGGGCGGGCTGTCAAAAGAAAATAGAATCAAGAGGGCCGGCCTGCCAAGTCAAACCTTGGCCTAACTATTCACACATAGCCTCTTGCTTTGGGACTTCGTTTAGTGTAAGCGAAGCTTTTTCCCATGTCCTCGTTAACCAACCACCCCATAAGCATCGCGAACCAGATCTTCGCGAACCTTGGTGCACATTAATCTGGAACGAAGGAAAACTCGCCTAACGGTTAAACCCCCTCCAGCCAAAACAGCATTGCCAGGTCAACTCCCGCCTAGTAACGCCCGGGGGGATTCCCATAAAAGCCAAGTTCTTCAACCCTTTCAACGTGTGTCAAAACCCGCGCCAATCAGGTCGCCGGCATCTTTGGGAATGGCCCCCTATATCACGACGTCCGGTATCGCTATAGCCATCGTCAATCATACCTCATGAGACGTCGCGGGAAACTCTATTCTCGGCGCACACGCCCCCTCGCCATCCCTGTTCCGCCTTGAAGGGCAGCAAGGGTTCTTGGACGTGGGTTCAGCAAGCGACAGGGGAGAACCTCGATACACGGGAGGAGGGACTTGTGGTCTCCAACGACAACTCTGCCCACTCACACACGACATTTGCGAAGCTGAAGGAATGGCTCTCCCGCTTCCCAGAGCGTTCGTGCGCCCTCTGATCTGTAATGCGCGCCACCGGCCATGACATAAACTCTGTCATGCCAGTCCGAGTCAATGTTTGCTCGAATTCTCGATGTAGTGCCATCCCATGTCTCCTAGAACCCACTTCTAGCGTGCTTCTGCGAATTGCAAGTTGATAGTGTAGGGAGTCGAGCCAGACTCAAGTTGAACACACTGACATGGGAGAGGCCGCAGAGGCTCCTGCCGATCATTGCCCCCTCCATCATGAAGCAGCGGCTGAGGGCGGTCCCGATCCCCCCCTCCCCCCCGAGGCCTGCCAGATCCAAAGCAACCCCTTGCGTGTTGCTACCGCGGTAGGTCCGCAACAGGGCGCAGCACGTGGGCGTAGCCGATGGAAGCGAGCAGGTGGGCAGCAGTCTGCAGAAGAGAACCTTCCAATTGGTAGCCGATCCGGTCGGTCGGATCCCCGGCCGGTGTCCAGTCTATTGGTAACTGCTGTTATCGAGATGGGCGGCCTTTACTTCAGGGTGTTGAACGTCTCAAGGGGTGTTCAGCTGGTGCTTCTGAATATGGCAGCTGAGCCCCGTGATGTGCCGATGTGCCGGCCGTCACATTGGCTGGATGTCGTGCTCTCCCCCGGATGATGTGCTTTACAGTTCGTTGGCCAGTGCCTTCGCCGCTTGAATAAACAATGTTTTGCGGGAATCATCTCCAACCGTGCGTAGATCGGGGCTTTCGTGATGTGATTCCCGTCGCTCTCAGATCTCATTGCCAACCAACACACACGAATGTAAGCTGTCAAATTTGAAAGTGATACGTGATAGATTCTCATAGTAGAGCAGATATTTCTCATCAACCGTCAGAAAAAAAAATAAGAGTAAAAGTAATGAGAAAAAAAGAAAAATGGTGAAAGAAAATCCCGCTATCCAGAATCGAAGGTATCAATCAATCAACCCGTCCCGTCCACGCTCACCACATGTCCCAACACCATTCCCGTCCATACTTCCTTAGATGCGTTCTTTTTTTGTGTGTGCGTCCCCCTCTTCTGTATATGCCTTTCCTCATCACCGCCAGCAACGACAACCGTCTCCGTCACGGCAACTCGTACAGGCTCTTCTTCCTCCCCTTCGGCTCGCTGACCACGAGCGTCTCCTTGCCGTCGATCTCGGCCATCTGATACGACCCGCCGAGCCCGCCGGGGCTGCCGTCCCACTCGCTGCTCGGCCTCCTCATCGTGCCGCCGACCATGAACGTCCCCGTGCCCATCGAGCTCACCGTGCCCGTGCCGTTCCCGATGTTCATGCCGCCGTACGCGATGTGTCCGGTGTTCGACCTCGAAATGTCTCCTCCCGGCCCGACGCCGCCGCCGTGGATGCTCGACCCGTCCAGCTCGACCGGCCCCCGCTCCCGTCTCTCTTTCCTCATCCACCACATCACGCCCACGGCGACCAGCAGCGCGCCGCCCACGCTCGCGCCCACGCCCATCCCGACCATCGCCACCGTCCCGAGCCCCTGCTTCTCCCCGCCGCTGCTGGGCGTCGTCGCAACTTGTCCCGGGTCCGTCGGCGCCGTGTCGGCGGCCCCCGCGGGCGTCGAGGCCGGGATCTTGGACGTCATCGTCGGCACCGACGTCGCGGCGGGCGTCGCGTGCGGGGCGCCGCCCGGTCCCGTGGGTTCTGCGGAGCTTCCGCCGGGGCCCCTGGAGCCCGAGGGGGTCGGCGAGGACTTGGCCGTGTTGAGCGTCTGCACGGCGAGCGCGTTGCCCGGCGTCGCGGCGATGAGGGGCCCGAAGACGGCGGCGGGCGTGCTGCAGCAGCGCGTCTTCTCGGCGGCGGACTCGCAGCAGAACTTGCCCGGCGTGGCGAAGCCTTGCGAGTCGCACTGCCACACCTGGACGCCGTTGAAGCGGAAGTCGTACGCCGAGCTGTTTCTCCTCGTGTCGGGGTCTGAAG
This sequence comes from Colletotrichum musae, assembly GCA_027406025.1. Classification (NCBI taxonomy): domain Eukaryota; kingdom Fungi; phylum Ascomycota; class Sordariomycetes; order Glomerellales; family Glomerellaceae; genus Colletotrichum; species Colletotrichum musae. The sequence continues at coordinate 6,320,257 of JANVYC010000001.1, read as the reverse complement.
GGCTTGTTAGTCGCCAACTCATCTCCTCACCCCTTACACACACAACCCCCCCAAGACGAAGCATGTGTTCATAAGATAGAAGAGACTCACTCAACACGCAGTTCTGAGGGCAGATGGGGCTCTGCCACGTCGGGTCGGAGCACGTGCCCCTCGCGTACGCGATGCCCGTGTTGTTGGACGTGTCCTCGAGCTTGCACAGGCCGTTGCTGAGGCAGGCGTTGACGCTGCCGCAGCACATGCTGACCTCGGCCTTGGGGTCGCACGGCACGTCGAGGCTCTGGACGCCGCCGGGGAAGAAGCACAGGTTCGCCGCGGCCCGGGCGGCCGTGGCCGAGCTGACGAGGCACGCGGCCAGCGTCAGTATTGTCGTCGACCTCATCTTTTTGTTGTTTTCTGGGAACTGTTTCGGATCGGAAAGGTGATGAAGGAGGTGTTCAAAGTTGTGTGCTGGGAACTTTTCGTTGTATATCGACTTTTTTGGTAAAATGAGCGTATGCGTTGTGTATGTGTTTTCGAGAACCAGCCTCTTCCTTTTACTGTGTGATAGAACGGATTCGTTGGTCGTAGTCGGCGTCGACGTCGAAGTTTCGGTCGTGAGGGATATCCGATGACGAAGGACGTTATGAGGCTCGGCCCCGAAAAGGAAGAATATGCTTCCCGTTTGGGGGCGAGATTGAGAGAGGGAGAGAACAGATGAAGAGAGGAAGAGGGAGAGAGAGGGAGAGGGAGGGGTGTGCGTGCAAGGAAGAGTGGGATGGCAAGGTGATTATGAGACGGAAAGCGGGCTTGGGGGTGGGAGGAGGAGGAGGAGGAGGGTCGGTGCGGATAAGATGTGCCCGGTGTTGCGTGAGGTGTGTGTGTCGATGATACGTCTTTTCCGAAACAAAAAAACGATGAACCCGGAACCCGTTGGACGAAGAACGAAGAAGAGGCTCTAGATCCTTTTTTCCTCCCGTAGGATTAAGATTACCTCTCAGACAATAGGTACGAGGAAGCGAGGAGAACCAGTAAGAAATGAGTGTGTATGAGTGTGATGGTGTCTGTTCTTTTCGATCAACCTCCTCGGCGTTTTCTGATGTGTATTTGTGTGTGTAATGCGTATGAGAGAGACGTAATCAACACGTTCCCTAACTGTAAAAGGCAAAAAACAAGAACACAATAGGCAGGAGGAGGGATAGTAGGAGGAGGCGGGAACGATGAACAAACGACAACCGCAAAATGAGCGAGAAAGAGTTGCAAAGAAGGTCCGAAAAGGTCTCCAAGACAGGACGAGGAGGAAGGCGGCGCAGCCAACCCTTAAGAGAGACGACATATTCCGGGGGGTTCTCTCTCTCTTCCCCCCCTCTCTCTTACTACCAATACTACACATTACTACTACACGATCCTGATCCGTGCTTCCTCGCCTCCCCACGAACCCGTCTCGCCGGCAGCACGCCGACCCGGGGGGGAGCGAGGACGAGGGAGTGGACTCTGCAGCGGAGGGTGCTGCCTTCTTCAGCAATCGTGGCTCTTGTGGACGAGAAAGCCAAGGCACCCCAGGGAGGTTGCTAGCAGCAAATCACACACACACACATCAAATCTCTTCTTGGCTTCAGGTGTGTGTGTGTGGTCACCTTGCCAAGTTTGCTGTTACGGATCCCGCCTAGAGTAATACTGCTAATACTACACAATACAGTCCCAGCATGCCCAAAAGGGCAGTATCCATCCTGCCTGGCAGGGCCAAGGCACCGGTGAGCCTCTCCCTCCTGCAGCGAGCGTCCCAGCGTCCGATTGACTCGTCCCATGAAGATTTTGGGGCCATCAGCCCCAGGGTTGTTCCGGGCTTCAGGCACGGAAGTACTTGCACCGTATTTACAGGGTATTCGAAGAGTCAAAGAACATGGGTTGACGGGTCTCCTGATACCAATTTTTTTTTTTTTTTTTTTTTTTCCTTCTTAACACTATTATCGGTAGAGGCAAAAACGCACATTTTAACTTAATTCTAGCTACATTATCAGTATCTACTATACACTACTACATATTCGTAAAAACTAGGGAAAGTATATAAATACCCTTAAAGCTAGCTAGTAGGTTAAAAACCTTATTAATAACTTATAGAATAAGGATAAAAGATGAGTTAATAGGGCTAAGTTTGTTGGATTTCCTTTTTTTATTACTATACTACTTAAATCCTTAGAACTACTATACTTAATAATACTAAGTATATTAATATAGTAGCTATATATACTATAGGCTACTAATTAACTAGAATAATTAATAATAATATTACTATTATTAACTAGTATATTAACTAGCTAAAGCTAAGATAGTATTACTAAGAGTTAAAGACTAAAAAGCTTATAGCTTATTTTATACTTTTATACTAAGTAGTAACCTTTTTACTATTCCTTAACTACTATAGTAAACTAGGGGGTAGTAGTAATAATATTACTGCTTTATAAAAGCTTACTAAGTAGTTTAAAAAGATTAATGAGTGGTTTTAGAAGGGAGATATTTACTTAAAAAATAAAGTAATAGTAGAGTATATTAATAGACGTTATAACTACTTTAATAAGGTTAAGAAGGTATTTAAAAAGGGGATAAGGGGGTACTAAAGAGAAGAAAGGGGGGGATAGGAGGGTAGAGGAGGAGGTAGGGGGGTAATAACTACAGGGATTCTGTATTAATAAATACTAATTAATAATACTAAGTTCTTTTATAAAGGAGGTTAACGGGTCTCTTGGTTTCTGTAGTAGTATCTAGTAGCTAGAGTTAGAAATTAGTTTTTTAGTTTTTAGTTTACTTTTAGTTTAGTTTAGTATTACTAAACTAAACTAAACTAAAGTGGGTCTATACTAAACTAAAACTAATTAATAGGACCCCTAAACTAATTTAGTTTAGTTTTAGTTTAGTTTAGTATTACTAAATACTAAAAAACGATAAATAAAAATAAATAACGATACTATAGAAATCAAAAACTGTATTTTTTAATTATATAATTAGATATATATAGAGATATATACTACTTATAATATATTAGATTTTAAGTAGATTTAAACTATAGTTTTTATTATTTTTACTTATTTATATTTTACTAGGTTATTAATTAAATAGAATATTAAATTTAAACTTAAAAGTGCTTAAAGGGAGATTTGAACCTAGAACCTTTAGAAATAGTAGTATATTAAGTAAATAAGAGTCTAAACTACTAGACTATATACTAAGATGTATTTATAATAAAGTATTAACTTTATATCTTATATATAGTATACTCTTACTATTATTTTATTAAAATAATAATAAGTGTAAAAGTAAGAGTAAAAGTAAGAGTAAAAGTAAGAGTAAAAGTAAGAGTAAAAGTAAGAGTAAAAGTAAGAGTAAAAGTAAGAGTAAAAGTAAGAGTAAAAGTAAGAGTAAAAGTAAGAGTAAAAGTAAGAGTAAAAGTAAAAGTAAGAATAAAAATAAAAGTAAAAGTAATAGTAAAATAAAAGTAAATATAAAAGTAATATAATACTTATAATAGATATATCTTTATAAAGAGACGTTATAAAAATATAAAAAAAATATATTTAAAATTAGTAAAAAATTATAAATTTTTTAATATATATATGTGGTCCGTGCGTCGCACGGACCTTGTATATGCACGCATGGATATAAAGAAAACTTTATATAGTAACTTAGTTAATATTAATACTAGTACTAAATGGGCTTTACTTTTTATAGTTAAAGCGGGGTTTTAAGTAAACTTAAGCTTTAATTTCGCGTTTATCGGGGGTTTTTTAAAGCCGAAATACTAATTATAAAGCCGAAAGGCCGAAAAAGAAAAGTATTAAAGGAAGGAGATTTTCCTTCCGTTTCTTTCTTTTTTTTTTTTCTCTATTGATTTTAATATTTAGTAAACTAATAAATACTTTATTATATACTATAAAAAAAGCTCTTTTTAAAGAATATCTCTTCTATAAGATTTAAGATACAACAAACTACTTCTATTACGTTTTAATATAACGTCTATCTCCCTTTTACTCTTTACTATTCTAGGGCCTTTTTTATTGACCTTCTAACCCACATTTCAGCCCTTACAGGGTATATTTACAACAAAAAGACCCTAATAGGGCCTTCTAAACGAGCTAATTTTTTATATATATATATTATATATAATAAAGAGGTGTTTGAGAGGGAGTTATACCTTATAACCTTTACTAAAATCAAAATCCTTTTAGCTATAACGGTTTTTTTTTACAATAATTAAATATTACAAAACACTATATTAAATCCACCAAAAATCGACTTTTTAGATATACTAAAAACGGGGTGTTTAGTAGATATAGAGGAGTATTTAAAAAAGAAGTATTTTAATAATATTAATTATATATTTTAACTACCCTTTATAAAGGGTTAGTTTAAATTAATTTGAACGGTATTAAGGAGTAAAAAAAGAATTAAAATAGATATTAAAAAATATCTTTAGTTAGTTTATAGTTTATTTTTTTTTTATTTAAGTATTATTTAATTTTACTATAATTAAAGTTTATTTTTAGTAGGTTTTAAATGTGTTTTAAAGTTAAAGTAAATTTTACTTTAAAACATACTCTTAAGTAGTAATAAAACCTTATTTAAATATATAAAGATAAAAAGATCCCCTCTTTCTTTTTCTTTTTTTCTTTTCTTTTTCCTTTTAATAAAACACTTTTAAATCTCTTATAACATAATTATTATTAAAAATACTATAACACTATATTACTTTTATATACTTTTTAATAAAGTTATATAAAATAGATTCTTTTACTACTTCTTTTTCTTTAGAGTCTAGCCCTTTTATAGAAACCTCTTACCCCCCCCTTTAGCTACCTACTAGTAATAGGCCTTTTAGTAGCTATACTTATTAGATTACGTGGATTTGAGCCTACTGCTCTAAATAGTGTAGGAGCGGATTTCGGCCACCCGTATAAGCCGATAGCTAAGGGCCGGCCTGGATTAATAAAAGGTCTAGCGGCCAAGCCCCTAATAGCTAGTACGGGGCGTAATAGGGGTAAAAATCGCGTATGGTAGTATATAGATACATACTTTAATATACATACTAATTAACGTATAATTTAATAATTAAGAGTTTTATACTATAACCCCTTTACTATATATAATTAATTAATTACTATAAGTCTATTTAAATAAATATATTACTATAATAACTAATTTAGTTATTAGCAAAATTTTCTTTATAGGCCCTAAGGATTAGATCCCCTAGCGAAACGCTATTTAGACTTAGGGGGTTTCCTTTAACCTCTAGAACACTATTAACCCAGATACAGACTACTAGCTACTAATTAGCACTATAGTACTACTTCTAGAGCTACTCCTAAGTAACTACTTAAAGAGCTTTATTTACTGTGGACCTAAGCTGCTAAGCCTTTACTCCTTAATACTCGCAGAATCTAGCCCTCTAGCAGTTATCCCTAAGGACGTTCCCCTCCCGTACGGCGTTAATAACTTCTACTGTGCTATAAGTATTACGGACCTCTTAGCTAAGTACCTTAAGTTCTATAATAATACTTAGACTATATAGGGAGCTATTAGCTACTACTATAAAAACTATAAAAAGAATAAAAATAACTTAGTTATATAGATATAAAAAACTGTATTTTTTAAGTTTTAGCGCTAGTACTATAATATAAATAAAGGATTAATTAACTAGTTATTATGTTTTAAAAGCCGTTTTAATATAACTACGTTTTTTTACTATAACTGTATAGAATAGGTACTTTAAAACTACTTTACGATCCTTTATAGCTATTACTTTATATTAAAAATAGCTACTACTAAATAGTTTAACTTATAGATTACTAAAATATATAAGGGATAAGCTATTTTACTTAAAGCTTTTTTAAAAAACGAATTTTAGTTACTTAATATATACTAAGTTTTTAAGTACTTATTAATTTAAAGCTTTATTTAAAATTTTAAGTTAAAGTACTTTAGAGTATAGTATATAGTTATACTTAAGGAAATAATTTCGTTAATTATTAAAGTAATTAATAATTTATTAGAGTTAATTAAAAAATTTAAGTATACCCCTGGGGTATTTAGTATTAATTAATTAAATAGCTTAGAATTAAATAAATAATATAAAAATTATTTATAAAGTACTTATTTAAAGTAAAGTAATTATTAAAGTTTTTTATAATATAATATCTACTCTATTTATAACTTTATTTATTTACTTAATTTATATTATTATATTTTTTTTAAAAAAGTATTTAAGGAATAGTATTATAATATAACTTATTAAAAGTATACTAATAAGTACTTAAAAACTAATAATTAATTAATTAAACTTATTAAGGATCTCTATAGTAAATAACTCTATAGTTAATATATTAAGAGTTTTAAGTAGCTATTAGTAGTATTTTAAGTTGCTTTTTATAAGGGCCTATAAACTTACCCTTTTAAAGACTCCTACTTCTTTAACTTTAGTATATTAATTTATATATTCTATAATAAGTAGCTATTTATAAAACTCTAAGTAGCTAGTGTAAGTAACTATTTATAAGTAGGCTTTAAGCTACTTATAATTAAAGTATATAGAGATATAAGTATTAGAGTTACTTAAACTAATAAAAGAAAATCTATAATATACTTTTATAATATAATACTTTATACGTCTATAGTAACGAATCTCGTTTCTTACTAGCAGCTATATAAATAAAGATACTAATAGAATAAGCGCTTTAGGTATTAGTTAATACTATATAAATTTAATTATAGTTTATTTAGTATTATTAAAGTTAAATATAGTTAATATGTATTTAAGTATAATAAACTTATTCCTAAGATAGTGCGTAGTAGTTATAGCTTTATATAGGCTATTTAGTATACTTATACTCCGTAGTAGTAAAATAAATATAACTCTATAAGGTAATAGCTTTTTAAAAGTAGTAAAGAAACGTGGTACTAGTAGCTTAGCTACCCTAGCCCTAAGCTACTCTACTATTTAATAAGCTTTATAAAAGGAGTTTATATTATAGTTAGTACCCTTAGATTTAATAATAATAAGGCCCCTTGCCCTTGCTGCGATGCGTACAGTATTAGTAAAGTAAAAAGAATAATTTATTATAAGCTACAAAAGAGCAACGCGTACACCCGCCCTAGTAAGTATATTGCGTTTAACTTCTACCTATATATAAAAGGATATAGTAGGTTTATATTTATACTAGTATTTACTAACTATATTACTTAGTACTTATAGGACTATTACTTTTTTAACTACTTTACTAATACCTTTACTAAGACTTTTAATAAATTTATTTTTATAATAAAACTTTAATATAATGTAGATATACTAGTATTTAAATATAATAGAGAGTTTATTAAATATAAAAAACTAATAGCTACTTTTTAAGTATAAGGCTGTTTTATTAAGTTATTTACTTTAAATACTTAAAATTAAAATAGTAGTACTAAGTATATTAGTACTATAGTTAAAGCTAAAGTAAGGACTATAAAAAAAGGTAGTAAGCTTCTCTATAAGATATAGTTTAATATATATAAATCTATAGTATATCTTTATAACTGTATACTATAAGTGGCCTTTAGTTAAAAGACCCTGTATAAAGTACTTTACTAGTAGCTTAGAAATAATAATACTATAAAGCTAAGTCTTGCGTATTTATAAGTATATAGTTATAAAGTATATACCTTTATAATTACTGCTTAGTTTAAAAAAAAGCGCTTTAACCGCCTTGCTAGCTGTGCTTTTCTAGAGTTCTTTATAAAATATACTTTAATAAATTAGTACTGTATATAGATTCCTTTAATTAAAAAGGTTATTACTATAAGAAATATAACGTTTAATAAGACTTAACGATTTAATAGCGATCTAGAGGCCTTTACTAAAAATACTTTAAACTTTAATTTTAATACTATTACTACGTAGGTTTATAACTGCTTTATTAATAACGGGGAGAGTGACTGTTAAGTACTGCGTAGACCCCTTCTGCTAAGTGAGAAGGACGATAAAGTTATACTTTTTATAAAGGCCCTTAGTAAGATCTTTAAAAATCCTGATTTTAAAGACTCTGCTGCGAAGTAAGCTCCCCCTAGTAAATATTTCTATTTAATAGCTTACTTTAAGCTAATATTAATACTACTTAATTTACTTACTATTTTTTTTTAGGTGCTTATTTATAAAGAAAAGCGTTTAAAGAAGTATATAAGAGTAGTGCTAAGTTATAATAATTTAAAAAACCCTAAGTAGATTTATTATAATATATTTACTAGGCCCTATTAAAAGTAAAGCTTTTATAAAGCTGCCTTTTTAGTAGGGACTTTATTATTATATTAAAATACTCTATAGTATTACTACTTTTAGGCTAGTTCCTTAGCTACTTATAAACTATTAAAGGAGATTTTTAGTATTTAATATACTTTAGGGGTATTTTAAATAGTAGATATTAAATACTTTAATAGTAATTTTTAGTTATAAGAAAAGGATATAGGTGCCTAGGGAAATAAAACCTCTTTACTAGGTGGGTATAAAAAGCCGTATAAAGTGCGTAGTGATTTACTAGCGCCGGGTACCCCTTAGAAAGATCTCCAACTTCTACCTATATCTTATATAAAAGTGTTAACTTACTTGTATACTATAGCTATATAAGTGGCTAAGGTGACTTATTTTAAAAGCTACTTAGAAATAAACTTTTAAAAAAAGGTACTTATAGGTACTATAAAAGGTACTTAAATCCTTAGTTACTATTAGGTTTATATATATAAACTAAATAAATATAATAAATTTTTAAAAATTAAAGTTTAGTTTATTATATATAGTAATTAGTAGTATTAAAACGATTAAGAAATGTATACTTTAATACTTATTAGTATATCTTTTTAAATACTAATAGCTATTATTAATTACTTTAATTTTAAACTCTTATAATATAATACTATAAATGCATTTATACGTGTAGAGCTTAATAAGGATATTTATATATAAATGCCCCTTAGTTATTAAAAAAAGGGTACTATTCTTAAACTTGTTAAAGTACTTTATAAATTATATTACTTATTACTCTTTTAGTAGTACTATTTTAAAGTGGGTTTATAAAAACTTAAGTTAAAGTAAGTTACTAATAAAAACTACTATTAGATATATAGCTATATAATTTTTTTCTTTTATATAGATAACTATATACTCTACTTTTCTTTAAAGTACTATAATAAAGCTATAAAGTTTATTAAAACTCTTTAAAAGTAGTATTATTTTAAGGGTAGTTAAAACTTATAGTAGTTCTTAGGGATTAAAGTTATTTGCGACTACGCTATAAAGTAACTATAGCTTTTATAATCTGTATATATTAATAAACTTATTAAATAACTTTAGTAATGTATAACGAAATTAAAGAAAGTGTATATCTTACTACTTTAGCTAAGTAAGCTCTTTTTATATAAGGGAATAGCTATGTATACTAAGACTAACTAGTACTAAAGTAACGTTAGTTTTGTAATATACTTAGTAATAATAGCCCGGCCCGATGTTGCCCTTCTAGCTAGCTGTTTCGCCCGCTTTAACTATAACCCCGGCCTAGAGTACGTTAAGGAGGCTAAGAGGGCTATAGCCTACCTTATCTACTAGTGCGCTTTATACTTTAAATATAGTTATAAAGAAGGAGGACCTAATAATAGCCTTATAGTTGTTATAGATATAAGCTTTACTAATAATATAGTAAATTATAAAAGCTTTTAGGCCTTTATAATTAAGCTTTTTAGTAGATTAATTAAGTAGTAAGTTAATAAGTAGAATATAGTTACTATATTAACTATAGAGGTTGAGCTACTTATGCTTTTTTAAGTAGTAAAAAAAGTAATTTTTATAAGTTAATTAATAACGGCCCTTTGTATAGACCTTAAGGAAAAGACTTTTAAAGCTGCTTTAGTAGTTTTATTATTAAGTATATAGATTTAATATAATAATTAATAAATAATCCGCTTTATTAATAAGGAAACGGTTTAGTTATAAATAAAGCTATACTATATTAATATTTATAACTATTAACTATATTAAGAGGTTTAAGAAGGCTGTATTGTTGTTAAGTATACCCCTACGATGCGGCTGATAGTTAATGGGTTTATAAAGTTACTTGCCGGTGCCTGCTTTAAAGTATTCTTTAAGTAGCTGAATTTTGTTAATTAAACTAAGTAACTTAAGGTACTTTATAAGGCTAAGTTTAAGAGTAAGTGGCTTAAGGGGCTTAACTTTATTAATAAGGAATAAGATAAAGGATTGCGAGCTTTAAGTGCTTTAAAAACGGTACTACTCTTTCTACTATAGGGGCGGAGGTTTAATAAGGGTAATGGGACTACTTAAGAGCTAAATAGAGTAAAGAGACGCTACTTTAGGGAGGTATTTAAAAGGTACTAATTGCTGAGTAATTATAGAGTGATTAAGGGAGTAATTAGGCTATGGATTATATACTAAAAGGAGTGAATAAGATAATATATTTAAAAGGCCTTTTAGCTGTTAATATAGTAGTAAGAGCCTTATAAAGGCCCTTATTAGGGAGGTGTGTTAGATTATGTAGATTTAAGCCTACTGCTTTAAATAGTGTAGGAGTGGATTTTAGCTACTTGTATAAGTTAATAGCTAAGGGCCGGCTTAGATTAATAAAAGGTTTAGTGGCCAAGCCCCTGACGGCTAGCGCGGGGCGTAATAGGGGCGAAAATCGCGTGTGGTGGCATATAGATACATACTTTAATATACGTACTAATTAACGCGTAATTTAACAATACTACCTATACTAATACTACTATAGGCACTACTTTTAATTTTAAAGACTCTTTTTTTAATAAAGAGTTTTATAAATTAAAGAGTAATACTAATAGTAGTATATATATATTTAAAAATAACTTATTTACTTAAACCCTTTTATTTATTAATATTATAAAACTATAAAGAATATAAGTTAATTGTACTATATAAGTTATACTACTTATATTTTATATATTACTAATATATATATATATATATATATATATATATATATAGTTATATTTATATAATTATTATTAATTACTTAATAGTTATACTAAAAATTAGGTAGTAAAGTTAAATAGCTTTTAAAGCTCTAATTTTATAGCTTATTATAAAAAACACTATAAAGAATATACTTATAATAAAAAAACTAAAGCTACTAAACTTAAAAGTAAGTAACTAATTACTATATTTACTATTATATATACTAATATAAACTTATTTATTTAGAAAAAAGCTCTTTATTTATAAGAGATGCATTTTTAAACCTAGAATTTTAAAAACGACCCCGATCTAGTACTATAAATAAGTTTAATAAAGACGACTATTATTTAAAAATTCTCGATTTTATTATTAAAAATAATATACTATTTTTAGTAGTAGATTCTAACTCTTTTAAAGAGTTTATATACTATAATAACCTATAAGTTTATATATCTTTATATTATTTATACTAATAATTACTATTAGGTCTACTTTTACTATTAATCGCTATAAAATTAAGAATATTCTTAATAATACGTATAGTAAATTACTATCTACTATTATATATAAGATAAACTAAAACGTTAAAACTATAGGGAAATTTTTCTTTATTTTTGATATATGGACCTCTAAGCTATAGGATGCCTATTTAGGCTGCGTTTTAAGCTATATTAATAGCGATTTTTAGTTTATTTATAAGCTTATTAGTAGGTTTTTTACTTTTAATACTATTAATATTATTTACTAATATATAGCTTAGGATTTTAATATTTACCTTAATTGTATACTAGGTTATATATATATAATGAGTTTTAAGCTACTATAACTAAATATCTAAACTTAACCCCTAAAAATATCTTTAGGTAAGTATTATAATATATATATATATATATATATATATATATATATATTAATATTAACTTATATATTAGTTTTACTAAAAATAATTACTTTATAAACAATAAATTTATATAATAATTTAATAGTAATTATAAGTTACTACTAAATAGCAACTTTTAATAAGATATTCACTATATAGCCTATATTATTAATCTAATAGTACAGACTATACTATAAGAGTTTTTACTAACTACTACTTTAGAAGAAAGACTTTTTAACTATATTAATAGTAATAATACTATACTACAATAAGGTCTTTTTTTTAAAGTAGTAGAAGAGACTTTAGTAGAGGATATAAATAATCCTCTTAGTAGTAAGTTATATTTCTTATTATATATATATAAATATATATATATACTAATATTTAAAATAGGTATTATTAGTTATATACACTGAATTTGTATTATGACTAAATATACTAGCGAAATAAAGCGAATACTTTAATAAACTATATTATTCTATAAAGAACAAAGTACTTTACCTAGTACTTTTAAAAAAAGAACTATCCCTATAGGTAAGTATATATCTTTTTAAATTACTATACTTTATATAGTATTATTATATTTATACTAATATATATATATATATAGATGTTTCTATACACTAGAACTCTACATATCGAATAATAAAAGCTATTCTAGAATTTCGCCCCGCAATCGAATATATACATATTAATACTACTAATAAAAAGTTTAAAAGACTCTTTATTAGTAGTAACGAATATTTCGCCCTAGGGGACCTTAAATCTATATTTGAGGTTTTTTTAAAACCCTCTATATAACTATAATCCGAATTATATATTAACTTTAATAAGGGTATATTATATATATACTGTATATACTAAAAGCTTAACGATTTATTTTTTAAGTTTAATACTTTATAAAGCTAGCTTCCTAAATTAGTAAGTTATTTATATATTTATCTATTAAAAGTAATATATACTAATATTAATTACTTTATTAGTCGGCTTATTATAGAGTTTTAATGCACTCTATGTATAGTGGCATATAAAAACTTAAATTTTACTGGCCTAAAAAGCTTTTAGAAGACTCTATTTAACTATATAAAGTTTATATTATGGGTTTAATATTAGACCCTAGGCTTAAACTAGAGTAGTTTAAGCCTAATAAGCTTTTAGTATATTACCCCCTTATTTACGAAGACGTTAAAGAGCTTTTAAAATAAGAATATCTTTAGTAAGTTATTATTTATATTTTTATTTTTATTATTATTATATTATACTAATTAGTATATAGAGTAAAAGATGAAAGGGATCTTAATAATCCTTTTAACGATATTGAAGAATCGACTATATTAAATGACCCCGATTTAGACGAAGACTTTTATACTAGTAATACTAGTATTGACGTAGAGTATAATTTATACTTTAATGAGCTAGTAGTACTACAATTAGTAAGTAATTACTTTGTTTACTTTTAATATTTATATTAATATTATAATAGGTTGACCCTTTAATTTACTGGAGAAATAATAGCTTTAAATACCCTATTTTATCTATTATAGCTCGAAGATATTTAGCTATTCTAGCTACTTTAGCTTTAGTAGAAAGGGTTTTTAATATTTCTAGTAATATTATTACTAGAAATAGAAATAAGCTTTATATAGATATAGTTAAAGAGTTAATGTTATTAAAATATTAGAAGGTTAGTATTTTAAAAGAGTTGGAAAGTATTATTAAAGAAGAAGAAGAAGGTATTGAAATTATAGAAGAAGAGGTTTAAAGGTTTATTTTTATATATATATAGCTTAAATACTAACTAAAGTCACTCTTTAATTACTTTTACTATTAATTTTTAATTACTATTATTATTACTTTTCTTTTTACTCTTTATTACTTTTATTTACTTTTTTTATTACTTTTAGTATTACTCTTTTTATTACTACCCTTTTTATTACCCTTATTACTACTCTTTTTATTACTTTTATTACCTCTATTATTACTCTTTTTATTACTACCCTTTTTACTACTCTTATTACTACTCTTTTTACTACTCTTATTACTACTCTTATTACTACTTTTTTTACTAACCTTATTACTACTCTTATTACTACTCTTTTTACTACTCTTTTTACTAACCTTATTACTACTCTTTTTACTAACCTTATTACTACTCTTATTACTACTCTTTTTACTAACCTTATTACTACTCTTATTACTACTTTTTTTACTACCCTTATTACTACTCTTTTTACTACTCTTTTTACTACTCTTATTACTACCCTTATTACTACTCTTTTTATTACTTTTATTACTACTCTTTTTATTACTCTTATTACTACTCTTTTACTACTTACACTATAATACTTACTACTTACTACTATATAAGCAACATATATTAAAGAATATATTATATATAGTTAAGTAGTATATAGTCTAGTAGTTTAGATCTCTAGTTTACTATTTCTAAAGGTCTAGGGTTCAAATCCTACTCTAGGTACTAGTTTTTATTCTCTTTAAATTTAAAAATAGTAATTTAAATAATAATTTAAATAATAATTAAATTAAAACTTAATTAATAATTAAGTAATAGTTAAGTAATAATTAATTAATAATTAAGTAATAGTTAAATAAAACTTAAAATTAATAATATATAATACTTAAATAATATATATATATTATTTAGTTTTTAATTTTAATTAACGTATTTAAATACTTTTTAAACTAATAAAACTAGTTATATAACTATATATAATATATAGTTATAAAAAGAATTTTATAGTAATTTAATTTATAATATATTATTTTTATTTATTTTTATTTATTGTTTTTTAGTTATTAGTTTAGTTTAGTTTAGTTTTAGTTTAGTTTAGTTTAGTTTAGTATACCCCTATACTAAAAAATACTAACTAAAGGACCCCTATACTAAACTAAAACTAACTAAAGTACCCCTATACTAAACTTATAATACAGAGTATCATAATTATAATTACTAAACTAGTTTAAGTAGGGGTTGGAAATTAATATAGATTTTAGTTAAACTTCCGCTTTTAGGATCTAGGGGCCTATAGGCTCTATATAAATACAGAATAAATCCTTTCTATATAAATTAAGTTAAAATATATTTAAGCTATTTTCGGCCTTAGTAATATAAACGGCCCTTATATTTATATAGGCTAATTATAGTATTTCTCGCTATAAGCCTCCTATACTCGGATTACTTAATATACTATTATACTCCCCTTTACTATAAAGCTATTTAAATCTGTAGTACTCTAAGCTAATTAGTTCGAGTATATTCTATAGTTTTTTAAATACTAGTCTTTTAAGTAGTTTAATAAATATATCTATAATATTATTACTTAAGTAAATATATTTAAAGCTAACTTCTCCGCGCTCTATAGTCTCTTAAGTATAGTGGTTATAGACTCTTATATACTTAGTTTAGTTATTACTACTCTTACTTTTTATAAGTATAATTACTTCTGTATTATTAGCCTATATACAGACTAGTCCCGGGAGCTCTTTTCTTAGCTTTAAAAAAAAACTCTAGATCTATACAGCCTTTAAGGCTACTACTAAAGCGGTATAGTATTCTGCTTTTATAAAAGACTTTACTATAGTCTTTTAATAATAGGACCTTTATAATACTAGGCTGCTAACTATAAAGAATACTTACTTAGTTATTGACTGCGAGGTTTTAAGATACCCGGTATAATTACTATTATAGTAGCCTTTAAAACTAAAATTATTAATTTTATCTACTTCCTTCTATATAGTATACTAGATCTTAAGATTATAGTAACTCTTAAAGTAATATACTAAGTACGTAGCTTCTTTTTAATATTACTTAAAAGGCGTATAAGAGAACCTTTTTTATAAGCTATATTTAAAAGTAATGTCTGGGCGGGTTATTTAAGTAGTGAATTACTCTTTATTAAGTATTTAATAATACTACTCCTAAAGGCTTTTATTAACCTTACTTTTAATTAGTATAGTAACTATAAAGGCTTCTGCTTTAATAGGGGTATTAGTAAAGCGTATTTCTTAAGTAAATTCTTTTATAATATCTTCTATATAAGTACTTTAGTAAATTATAGTTTTTATAACTATAAATAATAGTTTAATACTTAGGAATAAATTAGGGACTCTTAAGTTAATAACTTCTACCTACTTACTTACTATAGTAAGTATATAGTTAATAGCTTTTTTAGGGCTAATAATAATAATATTATTAATATAGGTTGCTATAAATACTTTATTTTTTGTATTGTGGTATATAGTATTATTAAAGGCTAGTAGCTTAAAGCTATAGTACTTAAGAACCTTTTATAACTTTATTTACTACTATTAACTACTTTAGTAGAGTCTATATAACGCCTTTTATAATAGAATTACCTAATCCTAACCTAAATTATAACTAACTTTTACTACGTAGTATTTAAATTAGGTATTTAAGAAGAAGTTTTTTAGTATTTTAAATAGTAATATATAGATTTACTTATTAAGATCCCTATTAAAATATACTCTAATAAAATTCTATTAGTATATAGTAAGTCCCTTTTAGTAAGTATATATAAAAAGAATTCTCTAAAAAGTAAATTATAAGGTTAATATATATATTTTAACAAAGTCCCTTTTATATACCTATTAAAAGCCTTTTATTATAATCCTTGCCTTTTTTTTAGTTATAATTCCTTAAGCCTTTTTATACTTAAGTACTTATTTTATAATAAGCTATGTACTCTTTAGTACTTTACTCTTTAAAATAAAAAAAAAAACTCCTTACTTAATAAAGATCAGAATTTCTATATATATAGCTTCTTTTTATAACTCCTAGTCTCCTATAGGCCCGTTATATACCTCTATAAGGGTTACTAAGTCTAAGTACAACTAGATCTTTATACTAAAAGCTATTAAAATAAAGTTACTTAATAGCTTCTCTTAAGTTATAAGCCTAATTTCTTAATTTAGCGAGTAGTTTTTACTTATACTAAGTATAAGCTAAAGAGCTATAAGTTTATTATAAATAGTATACTAATATTTTTAAAATCCCACTCCCTACCCTAGTAGTAAGGACTAATAGAAATCCACCTCCTTAAAACTTATAGACTTATAGAAAATAATAATTAATAAAGTTATTACCTCTTAGTACTTAGGGATCTATATTTAATAAACTTAATCACTTATATAGCCTATAAAAATACCTTCTTTAGCTCTAAAACTTATCTTTTTACTTTTTACTTAGGTTTTAAAATTAATATTAATAAAATAGTAGCTACTAATAACCCTTAAGTTACTAATATTTAGAACAAAGCGTCTCCTAGGCTTTAAATCCTCTATAAGTACTTAAATTAGTATTCCTCCTTTAACTACTAAAGTAAAGCTTTTATTAACTATATATATAGTAGTTAATATAATTTATAGCTATAACTCGGCTAGAATATCTATATTAATATATATAGAACGTACTTTATTTATAACTATTTAAATAAAGTACTTTATAATACTATTTTACTTATAAATATACAGAAAAAACAACTCTACCTATGTACTTATATCTCTTAGGGTGACGTTTAAAAATAAAGATATAAACTCTTTAGTATTATTTATATAAATAACTTTAATAAGTTCCCTAAAATACTATTACTAGCTGCGCGCGTAGTTAGTGAGTTTATAAATAAGGTCTTCCTTTAAGTTTAATAATATTATATCCTAGTTACAAGATTAATTATTTATAATAATAGTAAAGTAAGTGTACTACATAGCTAGCTTAATTTCTCCTATATCTACGTAGACTATATCTCCTAAGTACCCTATATACTTACGTAGTGTATAAGGTAAATACTATAAGCTCTTTAATAAGTTGTATATTAAGTAGGGTTAAGGTATAATATCTTTTACTATTAGAATATATCCTTTTATAAGCTTAATTAACTTAATTAACTCGTAATACCCCGAGTAGCTAAATCTCTTATACTAAAGTTAAGTATCTTTTTACTATTCCTTTATCTATATAAAATAGAGTATAGCTAATAGGTTTAGGTCTACTAGGGATAAATAAAAACCCCTTTCCTTAATATTAAACTTATTAAAAAGCTCTTTATTCTACGTAATTAGTACTCTATTAAGTAAATAGCCTTTAGCTTTATAAAAGCACTCTTTATTAAATACATTTATAAAGAGGATTAGTAAATATAATACGTTTTATAGCTCTATAACGTAACTATTATAGAAGTGTAAAATAACAACCCCTATAAGCTCTAAGTAAATCGGCCTATTACTAGTTATAACTCGCTATTAACTTATAATAGCTATACAGCTTTTATACTACACTATATTATTAATTATATATATACTTACTTTAGAATCCTAAAGTTAAGTATCCGTTTTCTTTTTAGCTAACTAGAAAAGGGTATTTATAAGTATTATAACCTACTTATTATTTATAAGCTCTTTTTTAACTATTTTTACTTTACTTTTAACTACCCTTAAATTATTTTAAATAACTTTAAAGTCTTTTTATAATATCCTTAAACCTAAAAAAAAGTCCAGCTTTAGTAAGTTAGTTTACTTAGATGCCTTTAGTAGTATATTACTCTTTAGTAGTATTATAAAAAGCGCTTTAAAAGTCTTTTCCCCTTTACTTTTATCGTCCTCTTTCTTCTCTACCTTATAAATAGCCCTAATATAGCCTTTTTTACTATAGTTCTAGTATTTATAATCTAAAAGGTCTCTTTTAGGGGCTTTCTTTAGCCCTATAGTAGATTAATTACTATTTATTATTTATAAGACTATAACCTTTTACTTATTATATATACGGGCCTTATTAGTAAAGTTAGTAATAAACTTATTAATTATAATAAGTATACTACTTTACTAAAAGGATCTAAAACGTATAAACTAATCCCTATACTATAAGTTTATTCTTTAAAGGAATATATAAACTTTATTCTTTAGAGTTATTTAACTACTAACTACTTTTAAGTAATATATAAGTTTATTAAATTTTATAATATAACTTATAGAGTTACTTCCTTTAAGTATGTACGTATAAAGTTAATCTTAGAGCTACCCGTACAGAACTACTCTATAGCCCGTATAGTTCTAAACTAGTATATACTATATCTACTTCCTATTTATAATATACGTAATAAGGGATATAGGGCTATTAAAAATAACGTTCTTAATCTTATTACTAATACATAAACTCTTAATATTACTTAAGCCCTTTTTAAGTTTAAAACTACAAATCCTAAAAGCTATTAAAATTTAAGTTAACTAAGTAAACTAGTTTAATACGCCTTTTAAAAAGTATTCTTTTAGTATTTTTAGCCTAAAGTCCTTAAAATAATCTTTTTATATACTCTTTTTCTAATATTTACTTTTCTTTAGTATTTTAATAAATACGCGTATAAGAGACGTTGTTTTTAGTACGTTTTATATTATTATATTTAACTTAGGTATAAGGGACTATAAGCTTAGTATCTATAAAAAGCTAAAAGGATATATTAAAGGTAATAGTAGTCCTTTTTAAGCTATACTAAGTGGCTTATAAATAGGGGCTGGTATACTTCCCTACGGGTTAAGAAGTATAGGGGATTAATTATTATAGGCTTTACTTTTTTTAGTAAGGTCCTAATATAGCTATTTAATAATCTCTTTTTAACTACTACTTATAACTTTTAGGCCTTTAATTATTTTTATAAACTAAGCTATTAATAAAAAAGACTCTTCTTTTATATCGTTTTATAAGTACTTTTCTATACTTAATAATATATTAGGAATTTAGGTAATTTAAATATAAGGGATCTAGTACTTTTTTTAGTAATAGATAGTTAATAAACTAAGTTTAAATAGCTTTATATAAGTTATACTACTATATAATGTAGAGTATTATAATTATAATTACTAAGTTAATTTAAGTAGGGGTTAGAAATTAATATAGATTTTAGTTAAACCCCTACTTTTAGGATCTAGGGGCCTATAGGCTTTATATAAATATAGAATAAATCCTTCTTATATAAATTAGGTTAGAATGTATTTAAGCTATTTCCGGCCTTAGTGATACAAACGGCCCTTGTATTTGTATAGGCTAATTACGGCATTCCTCGCTGCAAGCCTCTTGCGCTTGGATTACTTGATGCGCCGTCACAAAACTAAACTAAACTAATTTCTAACCCTGCTGGCAGCCCAGCAAGGCCAGCTAGCAGCAGCAGCAGCAGCAGAAGCCCATTGTCAATGCAGACGCCCAGACAAGGGGGTGATGCCGGCACATGACTCGCTCTCTTACCGCAGCATTTTACTACCGCCCCACGCGCGCGTCTGGTTTCAGGTTCGCCTCTCTTGCTTTGCTGCCCACGCTTCCCAGCTCCCACGACCATTTTCCTCTCCGACGGAATCTTCTCCGACTCTCAACGTCTCTGGTCTTACTCGTAGTCACAAAGGGAGAAGAACCCCATCGGATTACCGTGTTACAGTCCATGACGCCAATGTCCTTGGCTGCTTCTACTGATGATTCCTCATCAGCTACAAGACAAATACACAAGGGTCCGTCGTAAATAGAAACCCAGAGTCATGCGTCTAACCTGACCAATTCCATATATTAACATCCCCCCCATTCCCCCCCTCTTCGTCGTCCTACAGGCCACTCTCTCACCCCCAGTCTGCCCTCGTTCTCCCTACAATAGCGGACTTCTCCCTCTGAGAGTCTTGCAAAGTGCCAAAAAGTGCAGCGATATTTCCACCAGGCAACCGCCCTGCACCCTCTTACGCCATATTTTCCAGGGGTGAGACCCTCTCGCTTGAGCGGAGAGAGCGCGCGCCCTACGAGCCTGGGCTGTGGAGGGACTGCCCGGCGTCTAGAACGTCTTCGTCTTCAGCTTCTGCCCCTGCCCTCACCTTCCCCTTTCACTGTTCCTATGACCCTGATGGGTTTATTCCCGCCCGGCGGAGTTTGCCAATTCGTAGAAAGTGGGCATTCAAGACCACGGGTCTATTCGACTCTGGGCAGGACTTTAAAGGTGAAAATTCGTGAAAAGTAATCACGTCCGCCCAAAGGTCCCTTCCCCCCGGAAGCAGACTACGCCCCGAAACCCGGTAGGCGCGCGTGAGAGAGGCCTCAGCCCTGGCATCGGTTTCTCCGGGGGTACACCCGGGTCGGTGGGAGAGACGGGGACAGAGACAAGACAAGAGGGCAGCGTTACTCTATTCTTGGGGGTAGATGCCGGGTATAATACAAAGGGAATTAAGAAAAATTCAAAAGAGAAGGACAAAAGTAAAAAAGAGACGTTCCGCCCTTCTCGATCCACCTCATCGTCTTTCTCCCCGGACCGGCCAAGCGTCTCTCCATCGTGTCGCGTCGTTCTCGTTCAAAAATCGGCCGTACATGATCCCAATTGTCGTTGTGCCTCTAGTCGTGTAGCGTGATGTGATTTGCCCGCCCGGAGAAACGTCCCCTCCGCGCGGGTTCGCAATAATCGTCGTTCCCATTTCCCATCCCACCTCACCGGTCAGTCACCCGTTGGCGTGGGACCTCCAACGGCGAGTCGAGCGATGTGGAATTGTTCTCCCGAGACCCCACAGGCTCGCTCGCGCGCATACCCCCCCGGTCCTCGTCCCGCCTCTCTCTCACTCTTCACAGACACAGCCCGCCTGGGCCGTCAGACGGCTCACGCCGCAGCCTCCTCCTCGTCGAGGGGCTCTACCCTGACCAGAATCTCCTCCAAAAGTCCCTCGAGGAAGGTGCCCACGTCCCTCCCCATGCCCACCGGCTCCGCCTTGTCGTAGTGGTCAATCTCCTTGCAGACGTGGGCGAGCTTATATACGAGCTTGCGCAGCTTCTCGTGCGCCGCCTCGGCCCGCTGCTGCTTGGGCGTCACCTGGCCCATGGCCGCGGCCGGGCTGGACGAGCCGGGCTGGGGTCGGAAGGCCTGCTGGAGCCGGATCTGCCTCCTCTTGAGCGCCTCCTCGAGCGCCGGGAAGATGACGTCGTTGAGGGCGTCCAGCTCGCCGTTAGGGTTCGATGGCGCCGGCGACGGGAACGACGACGGCGCCACGGGCTCGGGTGTCGGCGTCTGCGTCTTGGAAGCCAGCGCGTGCGCTTTGTGGGCGTGAGGAGGGGGCTGCGGCTGACCCGACTGTGACGGCTGACGGAAGTGCCCATTATTAGGCGACTGGCTCGGTATCCTGTGCGGCGGCGGCTGTGGCGATGCCTGCTGCTGTTGCTGATGGGGCGACGGCCCACCGCGGTAGGGCGGGATCTCTGGCAGAGCCATGGGTGTATTCTTTGGGTTGGGCCGCGGGCCGTGAGGTGGTGGCCGCGGCGTGATCTCCTGATGGGATTGCGGCTCGGCGGGCTGGATCACGGGGCCTAGACTCAGCAGTCCCATGTCTCTCTGCAGCTGGGCCTGCAGCTCTCGGTCGTAGTCCGGAGATTGACTGACGGGGACGACAGGCGGGATGAGTCGAGATACGGGCCGCGGCGTCTCGGGCGCTCTCTGTGACTTCTCTGGCGATACTGGAAGAGGCACTTTGGCCGGTGACTGGGGCGCGGCCGTCGGGACTGGCTTCCTCTGGGGCGATGCCTGTCGAGACGTGCCGGTGTTGGCGCTCGCCGCCTTGAGGGTATCTGACGCGATGGCCAGGTCGCGGGCGAAGTCACGCGTCTTGGTCGGGCTGTTGTCTCTCGGCCGCTCGCCGTAGTCGTCTGTGTTCTCCATCGACCTCGCCGCCCTCGCGTTCGTGGCCGACTCGTCCAAGGCGTTGAGTCCCGGCCGCGGGACGACGCCGCCTCTGTCGCCGACGAGTCTCACCGTTCCAAAGTCCCACATGTCCTCGTCCACCTGCTGGCGCTCGTAGTACTTCTCGCCCTCCTGATCGCTCTCCTCGTCCTCGCCCTTGTGCGTCGCGGCCCACCGGTGGTGGCGCTCGATCAGCTCCGTCAGGTAGCTCGTCTTCTTCGCGCGTCGTATGAAGGGATGCTTCAGCAAGTCCTTGGCCGTGGGCCTGTCCTTGGGGTCCCTCTGCAGGCAGATCTCGATGAAGTCCTTGAACGCCTTGGTGAAGTTCCCCTCGAGCCGCGGCGGCGGGTTCTTGGGGATGAGAAACAGCACCTTCATGGGGTGGATGTCGGCGTAAGGAGGCTCCCCGTTGGCGAGCTCCAGGGCGGTGATGCCGAGGGACCAGACGTCGGCCTTGTGGTCGTAGCCCGACTGCTTGATGACCTCGGGCGCCATCCAGAAGGGCGTGCCGACGAACGTGTTCTTCTTGGTCATGGTCGCCGAGAGCTGCCCGGAGACGCCAAAGTCGGCGAGCTTGACCTGTCCGTTAGAGCTCAGGAGGACGTTCGCAGCTGCATCACACACTCGTTAGCATTCGGCCAGGGCCCCTCTATCTCCCGCGTGGCAACATCGACTGACCCTTCACGTCTCGGTGCAGCTTCTTGTCGGAGTGCAGGTAGTCGAGGCCGAGCAGCAGCTCGCGGATGATGATGGCGATGTAGTCCTCCCCTATCAGGCCCGGCTTCATCAGATCCGCGCAGCTGCCGCCGGAGCAGAACTCCATGACGATCCAAAGCTCGGCGCCCTTGGCGTACGAGCCGTAGTACTTGGTGACGTAGGGCGACTGCAGCTCCGACAGGATGGCGATCTCCTGGATGATGTCTTCGACCTCGTCCTCGGCGCTCTCAATATCGATAATCTTGATGGCGACGGCGTGGCCGGTGCGTCGGTCGACTCTGCGCGACACACAGCTGTCAGTCCATGTCCTTGCTGTTGTGAAGTCGTCTCGAAGCATGCACTCACCCCTTGTAGACCTTGCCGAAGCTCCCACCACCTGCAAGGACCTGCGCGTTAGCAAGTTGCCGTCTCGGGAGCAGAGGCGGCGCATACCAATGCAATACTCCTTGGTGTAAAGCAGCTCGGGGTCGAGCGCCTCGTTGCCCTCCTCGAAATCCCTATCGCGGTCTCCCATTGTTGCGGTGTGCGGTTGCGCGCCGTAGCCTGTGCGGTGTGTCTCGTAGTTGACTGCCTACGCAGCGCGGCGCAAGTTCAAAGTCGTGGGTATTCGTCCTAGCCGCGGCGAGGCTTCGTCTCTGCCCAATTGCCGACGAAGGTTTCTCTCGGGAGAGTTATACGGCAAGAGCCTTTCGTCCTCTTCCTCGTGCTCGCGTGACGATGGTACGAGGACCAGCCGGGTGGAATAGGGGAATCCCTAGAGTTTCGAAGGTGGCGCGCGGCTGACAGCTCTCGATGCTGCGGGGAAAGAATAGAAGCCAACGGATGCTGCCGTCGAGCTGAAGTTCCGGGGCGTCGAGCTACCGCGGGGGGAGGGCAGACGACGGCGGTGTGGGTGGGTTGGACGACGCAGAAAGAAGCGATCTGGAAGAAACAATAGGCAGTTAGCACGAGGTCCTTTGAAAGCTCGGCAAGCCTAACGGCGGCTAGCTCCAAGGGGGGGAGCGGCGCCGGTAATCGTACGTCTTCTTCAAGTCCGTTGTCTCTGTCTCTTTTTCCCTTCTTCAAGGAGGGGAGGAGGGGCAGGCCGAGACAACAGTATACCAAGAAAAAGGGTGCGTCGGAGAAGGTCTACCTAGGTAGGCATACCAGGACAAGACACTCTCTAGCAGGCGGCGGCGATTCGCATTCCTCGAGCTCGAAGCGCAGGAGGTGGAAGGGAACGGACGTCACGGTCGTCGATCCGCGCAAGGCAGCCAGCGGAACAGGGTGGAAAGAATAACAGAGAAGAAGCCGGAGCCGTGATCGAGAGGTCGTTCTCGTCGAGTCGAGTCGATGTGTTTGGTGGAAGTCGGACACAGGCGGTGGCCCTAGGCAGAGAGCAAGCGAGAGTCTGCGGGACAAGCTGAGAAGCGCGATACCGTGACAAGATTCAAGATCAAGTCAAGCCAGAAGTGAGTGAAGCTCGAGTGATTCCGGGGAAGCGGCGGTCGAACTGTTGATGGCGCTGCCTGCCTGGATAGAGAGAGGTACGTGAGGTACGAGGTACCGGACTCGAATTGACTTCACTGTTGATTGTTCTTCCCACCCCCGCAGGATGCTGCTGCTGCTACTGCTTCTTCGCCTAGGATCTTAGCTAAGATGATTGGTTATTATTACACCCATTAGCATGTTTAGGTGCCCTGTGCCCCCCCGTTCCCGCGTGCGTGTGTGTGTGTGTGTGCCCGCGCGACTCGATTGGGTCCCTCTCCGGTTCGTTGTTTATGCGACCGCCCACCCATAAGGTCGAGGGGTTATAATAGGTCGGGGGGGCTCACGGTTCACCAGCAACCAGACCACTGTTGTTGACGTCCCGCAACTTTCCCCTCCTCACTCGCTGTTTCCCCCCCCCCTGTCCAGTAAAAACGTCAGCGCTCCCCTCCTCAACCGTCATAACAATGGACAGTTGCGTGTTATGTAAGCCTTTTAACCGAGCGCACAGACCCTCCAGCCCTCCACCTGAGAAAAATCGCCCGTCCTGAATTGCCTGGGCGGCGCTGACCGAGAAGTCTCTGCCGACACATGATTGGCTGAGGTCATTTTCTTTGCCTTGGGGCCGAGCCGCGCCAAATGTCCACAAACCGTTCCAGGAACCCGTTCGCGACGCGGCCTTGATTGGCTGCCGGTGCCGGTAGTGCGCCACGCATCACGGTGAGCATTGGGGTGAAACGCCCGATGCCTGCCTGCCTAGGTTATTGAGGTCTCTCAGGTGGAGGCAGCCTTCTTTGTTTCTGTGGCTGGCGATGGACGACGGCCTATCCGGCTTTCTCGAACACGAGGACGACGAGGACGACGACCCCGGCTCGACATCTACGCTTAGTCTCTAGCCCTCACAAACAGCACACCCACGTGGTCTCACGGCTACAGAACGACATACGAAGTACCGACGACTGTGTGTTGCCTCTGAGGTCTATTCACGTCGCCTCTGTAAAACTCGTCTACCCTAGCTCCAAGGTGGCCGTCCGTACGGGGCCATGCTTCCTTGCTCGGTCCTTCATCCCCGTGATGTGTGTTTGTGTGTTCGGCGAGCTGCATCCCCAGCCTGCAGCAATCAACGACTCGACAACCCCCGTCGACCCCGTCGTGATATGTGTGTGTGTGCGTGGAAAGAACCCAAGGGGGGGGGGGGGGGGGGGGGGGATGAAAACAAAAACAAGCAAACGAAAGATGAGAAAAAGAAAGAAAGAAAAAAGCCAGACCTCCCCTGTGCCGTCCTGTCCTGTCCTGTCCAGTCCTGAATCTATCGGCCTAGCCGCGGCCCGTGAAGAAGTCATGCACGTTTGTCCCGCCTAGGCAGGGTTGTCGTCATTAGGTGATCCGCCACGCTCGATAAAGCTCGTTGGGAGCTTTTGCCAGCGGTGAAGCTTGCTGCCGGCGGCGAACTTAGTCCTCGATAAACTCGATCATGACCGTTCCCTGCTTGAGACCCGCCTCGGCGATGGTCTTGTCCAGGTCCTCCGTCAGGTCCTGGCCCTGCGGCATGCGCTTCAGCTCAAACTCGATGCCGGCCTTGCCCTCCAGAGGCTCGGCCTTGAGCCACTCGTAGATGCGGCGGACCGAGTCGTCGAGGCTGAAGCGCCGGATGACGCGGCCCGTGGGGTGGCGGAACTGTATCCTCGTCGTCGTGGCGGGGTTGTTCTCGGGCTCCGTGTGGGGCTTGTCTCCGGCGATCTTGGCCCAGATGCTGCTGCTCTCCGAGACGGCAGGCGCCTCCGGTGTGGGTGTCGCCGCCTTGCCCTTTTCACTAGAAGAGTCCGACTTGGTGAGCGCGTCGGGGTCGAAGACGTTTGACTTGGCCTTGGAGCTGCTGCCGCTGCCGCTGCCACCGCCGTTGGCGGCCTCCAGGCTGTTCTGCAGCGCCATCTCCAGCATCTCCTCCTCCGTCATGCGGTCGACGTCGATCGTCTTGGGGCGCGCCGCCGTCTGGTCGGCGACGGGGTTCTTGCTGAAGGCGGCGAGGCTGTAGCGGTCGAGGAACTCGGCCAGCTGGGCGTGGAACTCTCTGGCGGTGGGGAACGGCCGTCCGCTCCAGACCTTGACCTGCTCGCCGGTCCTCGGGTCGATGATGGCGACGTGCGGGTAGTTGTCGGGGTTCTCGTGGCCGGCGCCGTGGAAGTAGAAGGTGGTGTACTGCTGCGACAGCGGCGAGCTCTTGTCGTACTGCAGGAAGATGAAGCTCTCCGCCAGCAGCTGGCGAACATCCTGGTCCTTCCAGATGTCGCGGTTCAGCGCCTGGCAGTTGAAGTCGCTCATGTCCTGCAGGTTGACCATGATCCACTTCTTCTCGTCCTTGCCCTCCTGTCTCGCCTCGTCCCAGTCCAGTCGGGACATTATGTCGTAGGGTGGTCGGAACAGCTCCGCGAGCCTCTGCGCCCGGGAGCCGCCTTCGGTCGAGGCCGGCTGGGACGTCGCGCTGTCGTCTTCCCAGATGGAGAGGTTGTGGCTGAAGGGTCCTCTATTACCGCCTGTTGGTACGCACGCGTCATGTCAGTGGAAAGATTCGCCTCGACATGCTGGGACGAGGCGGGACTGGGGCTTACCTCGCGCTCTCGCGGCCGCCTCTCGCTGTCTCATCTGTGCTCGCATGATGGTCTCGAAGTCCATGCCGTCGTCGCCCTCGTAGCCTCCGACCAGCGTCTCGGTGGTTCTGGCGATGGGAGAGCGGACCTCGTCGAAGCCAGCGCCTCCAGCAGCAGCACCACCGCCGCCGCCTCCACCGCCGGCACCGTAGAGCTCCTCCTGCAGCTTCTTCGCCATGGCAGCGTCTTCCTCTTCCTGTGCGTTGCGCGCGATGGCAGCCGCCTGGGCGTTGGCAGCCACCTCGAAATCGTCGTCGTCGTCATCGACGGTCATGGCCGTGTCGCCGTCGTCATCGCTGTCGATGTGTATAACGCCGCGGTCGTCTTGCCGTCCAGCCGACGGACGAGTGCTGGCGGGCACCGGGGGGGCTCTGGAAGCGCTGGAGGGGGTGTCGGCGGGGGCGAAGCTGTGCTGGATGTCGGGGCTCTCGAAGAAGAGCTGAATGGCGGCCTCGAGGTTGTTGCCGGCCATCTCGAGGTAGCCTCGAGCCGCCTCGGGGCTGGCGGCCGTGATGGCGACGAAGTTGGAAATATCCTCGTCCATGGTGGGGGTTCGCGCCTGCTGTGAGTGGTGCTCTGGGGTATGATCGGGGGAAGGTTGACTACTGGAGAAGAAATGGACGCGAAGGAGGAAGGAGGTTTTTGGGGTGGCGGTCAAAGAAGAAAAAAATATTACTGCCTGGTGGCTGACCCTTGTGAATACAGCACACAGTGAATAAGGTCTTGGGCAAAGGTAAGGTAGGAAGTGTGAATGTGAATGTGAATGTGAGTGCGAGTAGGTTCGAGGGCTCTGGAAGGCAATGGCACGTATTATGCCCCACCTTGAACCGAAGACTCTGGTGTCTCGTCTCTTGTGGTCTGGCACCAGGCGAGGGGCAGCTGCAGGTCTGCGCTGTCCGTCCGTCCCCTTGGTGGATTCGTGATTCGTGCTTGGGTTTGTGTTTGGTATCCGTAGTGAATAAAGAAGGATACAAACAACAAAGAGAGATTGGAAGCTCCCAAAATTGTCTTCTGTATGGATAGACAAGGGGGGTGCGCCACAAGGTACCACCAAGGTAGGTAGGTGGTGAGGAATAATGGTGGTGTTGTTGCTGCGAGTTGCTGCTGGAGGGCTGGTCCTGGGATTAGGTGCCTATAGGTACTGCCTAGGGGCACTATAGTGAGGTACCTCAAGGTGTCACTGACGGAAGGCGCCAGCTCAGTGACGCAACTGCAACTGCCTTCAGAGGTGGCAGATCGGAGAAAAGGCAAAACCTTTTTGCGGTGGGGCAGCATGGACCCGCCTAGGTGGCTTACCTAAGATATTATGAGGTGGTATATTCTTGACTGCACCACGCTCAGTTCTAAGAAGATACCTTGTAGGTTGGGCCAAATTATTTCAAGTCCAGCCTGGCTTTGCTCAAGTCTTGCAAGTCTTGAAATAGACCACCTTCAGGAGCATAGCAAAGGCACCTGAGTCGTAAAGGCAACAAATATCAGGATTAACACCAAGCATCTAGAATGACAGATCCATTCCAACCAGGCGTCAAGTAACTCTGGCCCGAGGGCCACACCATGGACTTGATGTATGCCTACTCCTAGTCTAAGAGTTCCCTTCTAGTGCAATCAGGACACTTATGATCAGCTTGTTCGCGTGTAATACAAATTACTTCTCGGGCTTAGCCACTCTGGATCCGTTCACGAACTTATTCGCGGATGTCTTCCGGTCAGGCAGCTGTGGTAAGTTCTTGTCTGTCCTGGCGAAGTTGGCGAATGCATTCTGGGGTCCCTTAAGGTCTCCAGTGGCTTCATCTCGGAATGAATGCTACAAAGGAGCAACCAAGAGTATAGGTACACAGGTACACAGGATACAAAAAGGCATCTGCCTAGGTTCTATGACACATATGACCACCAAGAGTGACGGACGAGGGTTAAGGATGATGGACGACCATCAGAGATGACGGACGAAGATGAACAGCAATGATGGACACTATTATCAACCAAGTCTCATAGTCCTGACAACATAGATTATACCCAGATAGAGCTTCACAAGTCACAAAGACGGCGAAAGTATCATTCTCGCCGCGGCAGAGGGCATAGGGCACAATCAAGCTGTTGTTGAGAAAGAAGCAATTCAAAGCAAGTTGGGGTATCTTTTAAACCCCCCTGGTCCAAGTCTATAAAAACCCTCGGCCACCATCACCACCACCCCCTCCCCCTACTTCTCCATCTCCCCCAAGATCTCCTTGAGGTGCTTCTGCACCTCAAGCGACCTCTCCTCCGCCAGCAGCTTCTTCGCCGCCTCCGCGAGGCTCTTCCCGTCGCCGCCGTCCCCGAGCACCCCGCGCCGAATCGCCCGGAATACCTCCCCGAGCGCCATCGCCCGCATCGCCCGCTGCGCCTCGGTGCCCACGTCGCCGCCGTCGAGGTCCAGGCTCTCGAGGTACCCCCGCGCGACGTCCTCTCCGGAGGCCGCCCCGGCCGGCTTCTCCGCGGCCTTCAACAGGTCCCGCACGCACCCGTACCACACCTCCCTCCTGATGCCTTCGAACCGGGGGCTCTTGAGGTACATCTTGAGCAGCTCGTACACCTTGGCGACGACCGCGCCGGGGTCTTCTTTCATCTGCGGCCGGTTGTACCCCCTCGCCACGGCCTCGACGCCCGCCGCCACGGCCCTGCGCAGCTTGTCGCCCGACGCGTCGTCGACGTCCATCCTATCCTCGTCGAGCCAGTCGTCCAGCGCGCCGCCGACGACCCCGGCGATCTCGTCCAGCATGTCGCGGTCCTCGCGCTGCTCCGCGAACCTGCGCAGCGCCTTGTACGCGTGGGGGCGGTAGTCCTCGTTGTTCCGCTTCGCCTCGCGCAGCGCGATCTTGACGTGCTGCGCCGCGATGCTCTTGTCGTTTTCCCAGAGCTTCTTCCCGCCGCCGACGAAGGACGGAAACGCCTCGAGCAGCTTCTCCTTGCCGGGGAACGTCTTCAGCGCGAGCGCGCGCTCGAAAACGGGCCACAGCGCCGCCAGGTTGGCCTCCGACATCTGCCCCGTGGCGTCGCTCGACGCGATCACGGCGCCGACGGCCGCCGCAATCGTAAACGCCGCCGTGTGCTGCAGATTCCACCTCGGTGCGTCCAGGCCCCTCGCCACGAAGGCCGCGACCTCGGGAACGTACCGCGCGACGGTGCGCGAGCTGCACCCGTGCTGGCTCCAGACCTCGTCGAAGCACTTCTTGGCGTACGCGTCCGTGTCGTGCCGGCCGAGGTACGCGAACGGCACGAACCGCGCGCCTAGGCGGTTGAAGTGGTCCGGCGCGAGCTTCGACACGCCCAGCACGACGTCGGCCACTTTCGCCCGGCGCACCTCGTCCTCGGCGCCGAAGTACAGCTCCACGAGCCGGTCGGCGAGGCGCTCCTTGGCGGCGTCGGGCGCGACGCGGAAGAGGTACCCCGTGGCGCGGGCGTAGCCGCGGCTCACCTCGTCGTTGCGGTCGAGCGCCTGCTTCTCCATGAGCTGCAGGAAGCGCGCGGAATACGGCTTGAAGTCGACGGCGTGGCGCATGACGAGGTCGCCGATGAGCCGCGCGCAGGCGACCTTGGTCGGCATGCCGATGGCCGTCTTGATGATGTCCTCGAGCTTCGGGGCCAGCTCCTTCATGCCGTTGGCGTCGAGCTGGCGGAGGCAGTTGTCCACGGCCTCGGACACGGGCGACTGGTTGACCCACTGCGCGCGCAGCTTGTCGATGTGCTCGCGGGAGTCCTCGCCGACCTTTTGGTACGCGTAGTTGATCTGCTCGGGCTCGATGGTGCTGTGCAGACCCAGCAGCGGCGGGACGAACTCGACGATGAAGGGCCTGAGGTTGGGGCCGCCTTTCTTAGTGATGTCGATGATGGTCTTGAGCGAGAACATCTTGACCTCGTCGACGCCGCTCTCGAGGCCGCTCGGGGAGAGCAGGAAGCGCAGCGCCTGGCCGAGCATGGCCTGCGCCGACGGCGAGGAGCCGCCCTCCTCGAGCTGGCGGACGATGGTGTTGGTCAGGCCCATGCAGAGCTTCAGCGCCGCCTCGCGCACGCTGCCCTTGACGTCGTCGAGCACGCGCAGCGCCGCCGTCCAGATCTCGGCGTAGTACCGCTCGTACTTGGGGAACGGCTGGCCCGAGATGAGGTCCGACACGGCGCCGCAGCTGGCCTGCCGCACGCGCCACTCCTTGCCGAGGATGTTCTTGAGCAGGTCCTGCATGATGGCGTCAAAGTGCTCGGCGATCGTCTCGTTGGGGTTCTTGACGAGCGCCCTCCAGATGTCGTCCATGGACCGCTGCACGTTCGAGTTGGGATCGAAGCGGTAGCGGAAGAGCTTCGGGTACAGCTTCGGGTCGACCTCGCTCTCGGACAGGATCGTGCTGAGGCCGAACCTCCCGAAGGCGGACCGCGTCGACCACGTCGCCGCGTTGGTCGCCAGCGACATGAACTTGTACACCAAACTCTGGTCGCCGACCTCGTTGGCCAGGTTGACAATGTCCTTGTACGACGTGACGGACTTGCCCTCGCCCGTCGGCAGCGCGCCCGGCTCGAACAGCTCCGTCTCCTCCTCGACCTTGATCTGCGTGCTGTTGCCCGTGAAGGCCGAGACGAGGTCCTTGACGAGGTCCTGCTTCAGGCCCTCGTCGCCCTTTTCGTACACGAGCGACAGGCCGCGCGAGGCCGTCTCCTGCACCAGCTCGTCGCGCGCGCTGAGCAGCCTCATGAAGGCCGCCTGCGCCTCCCGCAGGCGCGACTGCACCTCGTCGAGGTGGCCGCAGTGCTGCACGAGGCAGAAGAGCCAGATGCCCGAGGCCTTGAGCAGCGAGGGCTTGGTGGTCTTGCAGTCCTGGAAGAGCTTGTCGAGCACGGCCGTGATTCTTGTGCTGCGCTTCTCCTTCTTCCAGGGGCCCGCGACGCCGTCGACGTTGAGCGTGAGCTTGACAAAGTCCGACTCCCAGCACGCGACGGCCGCGGTG
This sequence comes from Colletotrichum musae, assembly GCA_027406025.1. Classification (NCBI taxonomy): domain Eukaryota; kingdom Fungi; phylum Ascomycota; class Sordariomycetes; order Glomerellales; family Glomerellaceae; genus Colletotrichum; species Colletotrichum musae. Next base: position 6,287,873 of record JANVYC010000001.1, on the reverse strand, counting down.
ATGGCCTCGCCGACAGTGAACTGGATCTCCGTCTCGCGTCTGCCGTGGAGGCCAAAGAGCACGCGGAGGATCTTGTCGATGCCCGAGGTCTTGCTCGACGGATAGAGGATGCCGTCCTGGGGCGTGGCCTCCTCGTTGGGCTCGTTGAACGCGAGCGCCAGCCGGCCGAGGGCGAAGATGGCCTTGTCGCTGCCCGCGGCGGCCTTCTCCCCGAGCCTCTCGATCACGTAGTCCGCTGTGAGGTTGTTAACGTTGTCCGGGATGTACTGCGAGAGGCCGGCGGTCCAGAGCTCGGCGTAGCAGTCGAGCATGGCCTCCTCGAGCGACGGGCCGTGGTGGCTCTTGTCCATCAGCAGCCTCGGCGGGAGGTGGACGTCGGCCGGGATGGGCAGGCCGTAGTACGCCGCCCGGGAGAAGATGTGCCCGAAGGCCTGCAGCGAGCCCTCGACGGCGTTGGCGAACGAGCCGACGGACGTCTCCCACGCGAAGATCATGGACTTGAGGTTGCGCAGGAACTCCTGGATGTGCTGGTTGCGGATCTGCTTGGCCGTGGCGTCGGTGATGTCGAGGTCCACCTTGTTAAGGGGATGGGGCACCAGGATGCCGCACGCCTTGGCCGCGAGCGCGCGGATGTGTCTGCTGTTGTTCCTCGTGCAGGCCTGCAGCATGTGGGCGTAGCTGGCGATCTCGTTGAGGGGGCCAGAGGGCGCGAGGGAGGCGATGTCGACGAGCGATCGAAGACAGCTCTCGACGATGGGGTTGGCGCCCTCCTTGTTCTTGAGGCGGACTCCGTCGAAGCAGATCTTGACCAGAAGCGCGACGTACGGCTCTTCCACAGACCGAAGGTAGACGCGGACCTTCTCGCGGGTCTTGATATCGTTGCGCACCAGGGTGTCCAGCTGCTCGGCCCAGCCAGGGACGAGGGGAAAGTCGGGCAGCGCCGCGACGAACATGGCCCTGCGGACATACTCGACGGCAACCGGGTACGCAAAGAGCTTCTCGCCGGCAAAGTTCTGGATCGTGGCCTCGGTGTCGAGCTCGAGGTGGAACTTGCCCTGGGGCACCGTGCCGCGCCACTCGTCGCTCGAGAAGTCGTCGGTGATCTTCTCGCAGAAGAAGTAGGCCATCAGCTTCGTCCAGTCGGGCATCTTGTGCGACTCGCCGTCGCGGTAGGTCCAGGGGTCGAGCCCCTTGCGGCCCTCCTCGACGACCTCGGTGCGCTCGCCGCGACGCCCCGCGATGGCGAGCACGTCGATCCAGCGGCCTCGCTCGTCCCACGACGCGATGGTCTGGTTCGCCCACTTGACGGCCGAGAAGCGCGCGCTACGCACGACGGCGCCGTCCTCGGGCAGGTTCATGTAGTGCAGGAGCAGCGAGATGAGGTTGACCATGCCGCTGCCGCGTCCGTCGCCGCTGACGGTCTCCGGGTCGAAGCTCCGCGTCAGCCTCGACAGCGAGCCCTCGATGTTAACGACGGCCTCGGCGGTGGGGTCCTCAGACAGGGAGCGGAAGAGCCAGCCGACGAGGGTGAGCTTGTCCTGGACGGAGGTCGGGCTGCCCGCGCCGAGGGTGCCCAGGAGGTCGTACGCGATGGTCCTGAGAGCCTCCTCGTCTGCCGAGAGGGTGCGGGGGGCGGGCCATCCCTGGTCCTCGACGTAAGAGCGCATCATGTCGACGAGCTTGGAGCCGACGGCGAAGGGGGCCTGGGTTGGACCGACGGTGGCAGCCCAGTTGAGGAAGTTGAAGAGGGCGCGGTGGAGCTTGGTGCGCTCGAGGCCGCTTGTTGCTTGAAGGTGAGAGGGGGCGTTTGATGAAGTCTCGGTGCCAAAGTCGAGCGTGACGACGGCATGTATGCGGTCATGCATCGTCGTTGCGAGGGTTGATCTAGAGAGCAAGCTCAAGATCCTGATGCGGTGCGGGGCAGGCAGCCTCGCGTGGGCATTGTAAAGCTCCTCGACAATCTCTTTCTTCTCAAAGTCGATGGTCATCCTCTTGAGGATGTCCTCGCCCACCTGAGAGACCTGGTAGTCGGTGCTCGCGGCGGCAGACAGGGCGGGCAGCAGACGCTCCTCGTCCCTGAAGGCGGCGCTGGCCAGCAGCTGGGCGATCTTGCGGCGCAGGTCGTGCATCTTCTGGAACGCGGCGGCGGCGTCCCGCTGGTCGGGCTTCAGGAAGTCGAGGTCCTCGGAGCTCAGCGCCGGGTTCAGCCGGTCAAAGTCCGGGCGGAGGGGGGCCGAGCCGCCGGGGACCCTCAGCAGGAGGACCTTGCCGAGCCACTTGGCGATGAAGGCGGCGTCGGCGTCGTCGGTCAGGCCGCTAGCCTCGCGGAACGACGCGTCCTCATCGCTGCCGCGGGGCGGGACCTGGATGTCCGGGATGATCTTGAGCAGGAGGTTGAACATGGACGACTGGGTCGGTCCCTGGGCCGGCGAGGAGATGCCCTGGGCCACCTTGCTGGTGAGGGCGCGGCGCTCGTAGTCCTCGAGACGGCCGATGCTGTGATGGATGAAGGACACGTCGAGGTAACGCAGGATTGGCGATGTCGTGTTCTTGTACTGGTCTATGAGAGCTTCGACCGGGAGAACGACGCTGTTGTGATGATCAGTCAGTCTGGCCTCATCTCATCTCATCATCACCCGCAGTCAAGGAGATACATGGAAGCAGCGTACCTCGGATGCAGAATGAGAGTCTTGAGCTTTCCCGCGAATTGGATGACCTTAAAGATTGTCAGACTCATTTCCATCATCACAAACCAGAAGCAAAGCATGTCAACTCACCTCATTCCGGACCGAGGCGTGCTCGCTCGTCGCCTTGAGCAGCAGGGGACAGAGGTACTTCTTTAGCATTTCATTGAGCTTGTCCTCCTTGTTCGAGGCCTCGAGGATCCGGATCTGGACGGTCCCGACGAGGCGTTTCTCCCGCGCCTCAGTAGACTCGCCCGACATGATGGGCAGAGGCGTCGGGACGTCGTGCGGGTGATTTGGAAAGTGTTGTGATGAATATCTCTGTGAGTTTGATTGTGAGTTGATGGAAACGGGGAGTTTTGGAGGCGTGGGGGAGCGAGTACCAGTTGGTACTTAGGTAGAGAGTGAGTACCTTGGTGAGGCGCTCCAGGTAGCGGAGGTATCGCGTCACCCAGCCCCAGGCGGTCGAGTACCTGACGTGGCTGCTGTGGCGAGCACACGGCACGGCGTCGACGTCGCTTCCGGCTGCCTGTCGCGGGCGGGATTACCAGGTGGTAAGAAGCTGAATAAGCTGGAATCCGCAAGGTTCCAGAAATTCCAGCGGGCGGCCGCAGGGGTCCGTCGATTCCGTAGGCGTTCCGAAACCGGTCTCTTTAGCGAGTCGTGAGACACTCTCGCCTTCTGGGACGCTTCTGGTGTAACTGAATACCAACCAGGCTGTTGTTGACGTTTTTGAGGGTTCAAGATTCAGGATGGGAGAGGGGATTTTGGGTGTTTTGAAAAAGGACAAGAGAGAAATTTTTCTGGAGGGGGGACTTGGGGGATGTTTGGGTCAGTCAGGCCAAGTCTCCATACAAGGCGGGTGCAAAGACTCTACAAGAGGCGGGTGCAAGGAAAGACTCTACAAAAGGCGGGTGCACTCACCTTGTTTGTTTTGCACTCGCCCCTTTTGGACAGAGAGACAAGCGGGTGCAGTTGGATGAGGATGATGTTGTTGTGACTGGAGGCCAGGGTGCAGACGACTAAGGAGCTAGAAAGGACAACAACAACTCGGGCTCAAGGCTCACGATTAACGACTCGGGCTTAGGGGTTGACAGTGCACAAGTACATACTTCAATTACAGGGACTGCAACCAAAAACAAGTGAAATCCATTGTGAGGTTGTAGTTACAAGGGGAGATCATGACGATCTATGCTGTATTGGTTCACTTTGAGTAGAGACTTCAGGCACTGACTTATTGTTTGTGATTTACACTCCAGGTCACTACTTATAGCTAACCCTGTGGGGTCACAATAATAATACCTATACGTCTGATTGAATTGGTCAAAAACGATAATCGAGTAGCTGCTGCTGTATCGTGGTTAAGAGGTAGACTTCCCAAGTTGTGCACCGAGTTTCCTCCCTCTCGAAATTCAAGGCGATACTGGGTACAACAGTGAGTTGTGTAGAAGAAGAGTTTTCCCGCAAGGTAACTCAGCCATTCAGAGTCAGCTGTTTAGTGAGCTGACAGTGGGAACCGGTGGCAATTGTTGAGCGTCAGAAGAATGCAAGACTCAAGGGCACCTCGGGAAAGAGTAGGAAAGAGTTACATCCAAGTCAAGATGTAACTTGATCGGAGGCAGTTCCCAAGACCATTTGCCTTCTAAAACGAAAATGGTGAGAGAGTAAACCATCATACGGAGCGTTGCTTTCCAATGGCACGGTGCTTACGACTTCCATGTCTCTCATTGCAGGAGCCAAATTGCCAATAACTCCGTTGTGTAGCATGAATCCCAACTGAGGTCATGTATCTAAGGAGCCCACTCAAAGACGCATGGAGTTCCCTTTCCGAGCATCAAATGTTCTCTTCTGAGTCTGATCATGAGATAATGTACCACCGCTGGCTTGATGCTTGACCGCAACTCTGTCCTCCAAGATGTCGACAGTATCTAGACATCAGCCCGCGGCGAGTATGCATTGAACTGACAGTCCCGAGGTCATCTGCTTGACATGCGCAGAGGATGTGAGAAGAGGGAAGCGAGATATACCGTTCAGCCAGGTGGGTAAATATCAGCGATGCTTCACCCACATGCATCCTTCCCAGGTAGAAGGCCTCGCGAGAAGACCTTCTGACACCAAACGCTCTATGTGGCTCCGTCAGCAGTTGGCATTTCTGTTCCCGATTGTTGCCCAGCACTAGGCAGTTGATGTTTTGAATTTCACTTCATCTTGTGGAGAATTTTGAGACTTCATGCCGGAGGTGGAAAACGGTGACGTGCCTACAGGAGCCGAGTCTAACTTTTGAACCACCAGCTTACCGAGAGCAACATCTGCAACAGCTTACCAACGGCAGTTTCTGAAGGACTGCCATCTTGTATCAATAACACCACGATGATACACACGCAACGTAGAGCATCCAACATGCTCACTGGCCATGAAGCGTGGGGCACAAATCCGGGGAGGCACCACTCGCCCTTCTCCCTCGAGAGTTTTATCTTCCTCGGGCTTCACCTGCAGTCCCAAGTCACACCATCAACCACTATTGGTTGTGGCCAGCCAGTACATTCCTCGAAGCCACGAGAGTAAGGTCTGGAAGCACCTCTCGAGGATGACTTTACACCATCCGAGCTCACGCCTGACATGTCAAACCACTCGACGACAGATATACACAAGCCTTCATATGTCGAAACCATCACAACTTCACCGTGGGCAGCCAACATCTGTGAGATCTTGTGCCTTCGTCTACCTCCATATTTACCCAGTAACGACACACGCTCATCACCATCGCCCACCTCCAACGCTCACCAAAAGACTCATGATAGACGTCTCGTAACGAGGGACGGCCCGGGGGTCACGCTTCACAGTACACATCAGCACACGACTCTTCAGAAAATGAACAGTGGACGGCATGGACGAGACCACGCCTGGTCACAGAACACAGCCCATCAAGTCTCGCCCACCGCGTCTCGACGGCTCCTCGTGAAGCTCTAGCCAGTCGTCTCTCCATCCCCGAACCGCAAACGCCGGCGACAATCTCTTTCCCAACACCTACCTCTCTGGAGAACTAGCCCCATCATCCCGCGAGAACACATCACTCACCATCGCAACACCCCATCCCGCCGCCGTAGAATCCCATGACATGTCATCGACAACCCAGTCCTCGTCCCCCGCAGCCCCGTGACACATTCCCTGCCCACTACAGAACGCCATAAACCAGCCTTGCCCTCGTACCCCCAAGCCAGACGCCGACATCTCCCCGAATCACCCACCAAAACTCTGACCTCTACCCAGCAAGTCCCTACCTACCTAGGCAAACCCTCGCAGGCAAGGCATCCTCAACCTGCCCACACACCCTCTTCAGACGAAACATACACCCGCCCCGTCAAAAAAAAGCCCACTTTGTAAAAGAACAGAAGAAAAACTCTACTTCAAAAAAAAGCCCACCCTTCAAACTACAAACACACATGAGACGGAGCGGCATCTACTACGTGAACCCACTTCACCTACATCCATCTTCCAGCTACACCGACACGGCTTGGAACTTTCCTATCGAAATTCCTCTCGACGCCAGCGGACCCCGACGAAGAAAAGGCGGACAGGTCGTCCCGAGTCATCGAACAATTGCCCCTCCGCGTTGGTGGTCGTCGCCAATATCAACGCCATCAGAGTAACTAACTGCCCCTCCACAACCTCGTCGATATACCGCCACCAAGGCCCATCCACAACCCAGAACCCCGGGGCCGGCGGAATCCCAAAGTCCTAAACCGCCTCCCATCGATCCTGAATACGCAATGAACGGTCTTCGACGTCAGAATATCGAAAACCCAAAAGGCGCCTTACTCGGGGATCGTCTCCCCCATGAACCCGCCTCCGCCACGCATCCCGAATATTATGATTGACTTTGAGGTGGCGGCGGCACCATCGCACAGAGTTGGAAGGAGAACGGCGAGATTAGGTTTTGCATGCATTGCAGGCCTCCTTAACGCCCCACGCAAAGAACGAGCACAACCCCATTCGCGAAAACACGGATCGTTGGAATCATCTACCCTCTCTTACCCAGACGCCGGCCGTGACCCGTTTACGCCGCCAGAGAGCCGCCGCAAACCTCCGAACCCCGAAAGGACGCCCCGACGGTACCACCTCCTCAAAATGGCTTAGAGGAAACGACGGAGCTCGAGGTTGCGATGCGACCTAAGAGCTTGGTTGGGCTCGCCACCGTGGAAGAACACCACCAGACGTCGGCCGAGATAGTTGAGGTGTCGACCGACTCGCGCGGTAGGAGTGCGGCGCAAAGATGATCCCTTCAGCGAGCACACCGACGGCAAGGGCCATGCATATCTGACCCCGAACCACCTCTCGTAGTCTCAACCGAAAGGTTGCCCTTCGTCAATCAGGTGCGCGCAGTACGGTTCTATCAATGACCAATGGGTCTTGTCTGACGGAAAAGCCGTCCTCATCCGTTGGCGTCCACCGCCGGTCCTGCTCCCGGCGCCGCTTCACATGATAAACTCTCCATGTGCACCCTCAACCCGCCGTGAACTATAATAGGCCACCCGCGCCATCCGTTCAAATGGTGGCTGCACAGGCGCCAGGGACTTCTTTCTTTAGAGTTTGGCTACCCGACTCACCGACTCTCCACTGTTTTTAAGAACGACAAGACACGCTGCAATGACGGGAACCTCGGTGCCTCGCTAGCCGTCTTGGACGTCGTGCGGCCTGGCGTTCAGGTACAGGAAAAGCCGTTCTTAAAAAGGGTTGGATGCGACGTTCGGACCTCTAGCCGAGGCCGGGAACAGCGGAAAGAACGCAGACGGGGCATCGGATTGGTCACATCAAGTGTAAGCTTCGTTGGAGACCAAATCGCGAACATCGAGTCGCAGACTGATTTTGGACTTTGGCCAGGGGACATGACGTACCAAGTTGGTAACTGATTAACGCTGTCAGCAGGTGTGTCCACTACTGCACAGTTCGTGGGTAACAGGATGATGACCTGTTCAACGATGGCGACTCTGTGGTGTCAGCCTTGAAGCCTGTGAGCGAACGTGCTTGTTCGCGCTGAACACGAGCCGCATCTCGGTTCAAACTGCAAACTGACAGCCCCTCGCTGGGGTGCAAAGCACGTACTGAGAGGAATGAAGGAGCTCGGGTGAGGGAATAAAAAGCAGGAATACAGCGTGAGTTCCGCTCAACCACACACACAGCAGTGCGGCGCATACGCGAGTCAAGGGCGGAGTAAGTCGGTGCTACACGTACGCCCCAGCGAGTAGTACATGCTACTTTTACTGTACTTTTACTGGTCCTGCTGCGCTAAAAGTCGAATGAGGTATGGATGGATGGCTTGAGATTCGCCCAGCCGGCCGATGTGCAATTGCATGCGAACCAGCGGCGCCCCAAACTCTGCATATTATCGAGGTGGTGTCCAAGTCTCCATGATCTGGCAGTCTCCGGCGCAAAGGTTTCACCCGTCGAGTCAGGACACCGCGGATGCCCAGTCGTTGAACATGGCTTTCGGCCACGAGGGAGGTGGAAGACTACCGCGGGCTAACGAGATGCTTGCGACGCGCGACACTGGTGGAGGGAGTTGGAGCTGCTAGACAGCGGTTCAGTTGAATCAACAAGTCGGCTCAGCTCTGCTCTGGTCCAGGGGGCAGGGGTGTCGTCGATCAACGTGGCCCTTTCCCCAGAGTATGACCACTTTCGACATCCCGAGGTGAGATGTGGCCTGGCCGTCGAGGTTGGCTTCCAAGATTTGGAGTGGACCTGGCCTTCCGCCTGGAGCATTGCGCGAAAAAATGAAGAAAAAACGGGAAATTACTTCTGGTGAGCAGCTGTGCTGCAACCCTTCTCATCAGACGACAGCCGCAGACGGGCTTCGAGAAGCATTTGCTGAGATTGTGCGGCGCGAGGCAACCCAAGCAGCCTCCGCCCTGTCCGTATTTGACGGCGGTACGAATACTGCATGCTGTCACTTCCAGGGAAGACGCGCCTCTGCGGGCTCTGTGGAATTTCAAAAGGTCCTGCGTGATTCGTTGTGACAGCATGCGGTTGAGACATGCCAGACCTTGCTAGCCTGGGAACGCACGTAAATGCTGGTGGGAGCCATTGAATCCCAAAGTAGGTACTCCGTCGTCGACATTGTTGTACATGGCCTGGATGTCTCCTCGTTGCCATCTGAGAGAACCCGACGGATAGCGCGTTATGGCCGAACTTGTTCATGCCCCGTGTCCGAGCAAAACACAAGACAGGTCTCTTCAGCTCCGAGGATAGGGGTTAGGGAGCATGCTCGGAGATTGACAGAAACTATGCCGTCTTTTGCCATTGCAAGAAGAAACGGAAAAGACAGAGTCGTCTATTGGCAATACCAGCACTCGTTATCGACCCATGGCCGCAGGGTTTGAAGAATGGCGCCATGTCAACACAGATACCTAGTCGAACTGTCAACGGCAGGCAAACTCAAGGGAGACGAAGCCGTCGTAAACTGGAATTCCGTCACCCGTCGATTCAATATTCCGATGTTGGCTGCGTGCAGGGCCTCTTTGGGGGAGGCCAAGCCACATGGCGGGTGAGTTTGGCGGCCAGTCAGAGAGGGAGGGAGGGGAAAAAAAAAATCAGAGATCTGAGTCTTTCCGCACCTCGATCCACGGTAGCAGTGGGAATCCCCCCTGCAGCGACTACACCCACCAAATACCCTGGTCGTCGGATGATTTCATTTCTGGATAAACCGCTGTCGCGCTTTTGACTTGCCGAGGGCCTAGCAGCTCGCGCGCCGCGGCCCATGTACAGCCTACGAGATTCTATTCATGCGAGTCGCGACGCTGATTTTGGGGGCATCGACCACTTCGAGTGCCGCAGACAAACGCCGGGATTGAATGACAACGGCCATTTGGCCTGCCGCTGGATTGCGCTGGGATTGATCTTCCGGGCTGGCCCGAGTTTGCGGGCTTACTGGTGAACTGGCTCCCGCGCGCCCCGTCCTCAGTCGAGTTAGAGGATCACCGTCTGGGCGCCGCTCGGGACTTTGCGCCGGCAGGGCAAACGCGCAGTGAAGAGCATGTCGCAACCTGGGTCTGTCCGCGTAGCAAACGCGTCTTCTGTTGCCCAAGCGTCGACGTGTCAACGAGACGCGAAACTAATTAAAATCACTGCCCATGAAGGAGGGGCCGATGCTCTTCCGCCCCGGTCGTCAGGGTTTCTACGAGTGACCCGGGCCTTCGGGGTCTGCTTCTGACTTCATTCAATGTAGGGCAGCCGTCGTCGTCGATAGGATAGAGGTGCCCGATGGCGCTGTCAACGTCAGCCGCGTGCCAGGGGTGTCCTGTTCAGCAAAAAGCCAGGGAGAGGCAATATCGGCCTTCTTATGGGCCATGATGCCAACCCGAGGGCTTTGCCCACACTGCCTGAACAAGGAAGCCCATGACTTTGCGAGGCTCGAAACGAAGAAAAATCTGACGTGTCTTCTCCGTGACCAGGATCTGGTCGGACCCAAGGACCATCTGCCGACTCCGGGTTCACCGGTCATGTGCGGCACTTGACGAGAAGCCGTGGGGAAAAGTCCATGACACGTCGTCGCGGACACGTCGGTCTGTTGCATGTGTGGGAGGCGGAGAGCAACGCTCGGGGCCAAGATGGCGATTTCACGGTGCAAGAGAGTGATATCCGCAGTTGCAGGCGGAACAACCGAGGGTAGGCAAACTGCAAGCAGCGCTGGGACCATGAGAGCAGTGGCCGTGACACTTGGGCGAGTTGGGTTGACACTGTCGAGGTGTTTCGAAACGCGATGCGTGCACAGCCGGCTAGCGAAGCACGGCTTGATAGAAGGAGCTGCAGCAAAGGTTAATGGCACGACATGTCACACGAATGGCCCTTCAACTTGCCTCTTGCGACTCCCATCGAGGACCAAAAGCCCATCTAAGCCAGGCCCAGAGTCCAGACAAACAGGGGAGCTCGGCCGAAGCATTTCGGAGTCCATGAGGGGTTCGCGTGGAGGAAGCCAGCGGCAGGCAAAAAAGAAATGAGAGGGGGTCAGTGTCTCAAATGGTGACTTTTTGAGTCGACCTCTTTGGTCCTGGCGTGCGCACCATGTCGTCTTTGCCTCTCCATTTCCATCTCCCTCCGTCCCGGTGGTTGATTAGACAGAGACACAAGCACACGGAAGGGTCTCGATCGACGAGCGGCATCTGGAATGATGACCGGGGTGAAGCATTCTCGGCGGGGACCTGACGGGCCGGTGATGGCTGGGGCGGCTGTATGCGGCGAGGTTAGCGAAGCGAAGGCTTTGTGCATGTCATCTGATGGTGCAAAAGCAAGCAGGCCATGGGAACCGCAGGGGACAGGATACGGGGTATCGCAAGAGAGCTGCAGCCTGCAGAGGTTGAGGGCGGGCGAGGTCTTCGAGGAGCAGTTGACTTGGTGTGGCGCCGGGGTGGGCTGTCGTTGGGGAGGCAAGGAGGGACAGATCGGAAGACCCTTGGCGAGTGCTGGATCTTGTCTTGACTCTTGGGGGCTCGCCGAAGATGATTTGATATTGACAACCGAGTGATCCTGGTGATAGCAATAACACCGTCAATGCAAGGCCGGTTGACGGGGCGGCGGCGACGATCCGTAGAGACCCGAAGTCTGGATCGTGGAGGCTGTTTGGTGGTGTTTTCGACGCTGGAGGCTGGAAGTGGAAAGAATTACCTCTAGGAAGTGCAGGTAGGAACCAGCCAGTAGAAATCCGAGGTGTCGTTTCTGTTGATCATGCGCGGATAGGAACCTGCCCAGGTGGGTGCTACCCAGGTCCTCAGAGGTAGGCAGGCACGTAAGTAGTAGGCAGGTGCGTTCACTGTAGCTGGTGTTCGAGAATCTCAGGCGGCAGGCGGTTTCCTCGTTGAGCCCCAAGAAGGGTATGCGATAGGTACCTGCCAAGGTACGGATACATCGCCGGGTATCCATAGTAGGTACATGGATGGCAGCGCGGTCCAGTAACGGGTGACGCCATTTCGCGTTCAGACCAGCATGTACCAGGCTGTCGGCCGGCGGCAGGCGCAGGCGCAGACGTCGACGTAGGGCAGCGACGTTTTCTGCTTAGCGTGCCTTCCCGCCCCCGTGTGATCTGCCCGGAGGATTGCGCTACCCGAGGTGCCCAGGTACCGTACTTGCGTACCTGCCGTCCGTCTCTCCCTTAGGCGGCGTTGCGAGAGGTAATTCTAGACATGGCGAGAGCCTTGCATGTTGAGAGGTGGTTGTGAGGAAGATCAAACCGGGCACGAAGGCCAGGTACTCCGTACATTTGCGGAGAGATGGAGAGCAGGGAACGAGAAATGGAGACGGAGATGCAGCAAGAAGCAGCAAGGTTTTCAGGCAGACAGGGACACGAAGATGACAATGGAAGGACCGAGACAGCCAGTCTGCACCTGGTCCTTCCTAGAGTATCCGTACGCTCCAGTCAATTAGGTAAGTACCTCCCTACCGCTGACCTGCGGATAGTATCCGTAGAGGTATGGACCTACCTCCCGTATGGTCCATGGAGGTAGGTAGGTCGGGGAGCTGCCCTGGCACCTGGACAGGCAGGTCCTTCCCCTCGTCTTCCAATCGGCAGTCACTGTCGCACTTGCAGTCGCGGCTCGCAGGACGGGGCAGGCACGGGAGGGACATGTGCATCAAGTACCGCCTACGAGGAGGTTGAGGTACCTCGCCGAAGTCGATGGAAGCTACGGAGTACCTAGGTATTCAAGTCTCGACGTTGGCATTTCCATGCTCGACTTGAGCCCCTCATCCCGTCCCGCAGTCTTTTTCTTGTCTATGGACAATCTGTCTTGTTGCAAAAAATGGCACGCATGTGGCCGTACCGCTGCCGCACCCGTCTTCGCCGTCGTCGTCTCTGGGTAATACCTGAGGCACTCAGTCAGCCGCTGCAGCGCTGGTGGCAGGCCGTTCGTAGCCGGTGCCCCTCTACGGTGCCGTGCCTTGTTCGATTTGGTTTCGTTTCGTTCGCCGGGGCAGCCACTGGCCCGCCACCAGGTACCTTCCTAGGTACCTAGGTCCATTTGCTCAGCGCACGGCATCCAAGTCCGGCCGCCACTAGCTCCACCCATTCGAGGTCCACTTTTACAGGTACTTTCTATTTCAGTGTTTCTCTCATATTTCCTCGATTCACTGAACGGACTACCTCAAAGCTGTCAAGATGCGAGGTAGGTAAAGGTGCCTCGTGTGCCTGATGTCTTCGAGATGCCAGTATTATATATGGACAGGATCTCAGGTATCTGGAATTGCTCTATCAAAGCATGCTGCGCGTGCCTGCCAAAGTGTTGTAGGTACCACGCTGGTGGAGGCAGGTAAGCATAGCAATCACCAAGGATGGAGGTAAAGATACTTTCGACCTGCTTCCAGGAAAAGTACTCTAACAGTACCTGCCTGCCTCTACAGCTTCTTGGGCAGCACTTTTAGGAGCACCTTCCCTTCCCTCCTCCACAACACCACCTTGCGGCGCGCGCACAAACCACACACCTACTCGCTGGACCAAAACTCACACCCCCTCCTGCCCTGGGAAGGTAGGTTCAGGTCGTCGCCCTCCGCACTTGCACCTGCCTTGCCTGCCCGCCGTACCTAACCTCGCTGAACGTGAGAAAGTGAATGTGACGGACGACCTAACACGATGTACCTCTACGGCTCTAAACACTGCAAAGAGTACCTACGACAATACATCCCAACCAAGATCGATTCGAAGCTTCGGTACGTCGGCTTGCGCCTTACGCAGTGCAGTAGCTTAGCTTAGCCCATCGCCAGAACCCGGTCGTTCTACTTCTCCTTCCTTCCCTCCCTCTCTACCCGTACCTCTACCAGTCACTCCCCTCATCTACGTACGTCTACGGATACATAGTGTCCCCTCTCACCCTCTCCCTTTTCCCACTTTCCATCCTTTCCATCTCTCTTCGCATCGCTTCTCTTTCTGCCCCCTTTCCTTGGAGTTGCACCTCTCTCTGTCTGCGTCGTCTTGCACTGCTATTGCTTGGCTGCACTGCTCTCTCTGCTCTGCTCTCTGCCCTGCCCTGCCCTGCCCTGCGTGTTGCGTTGCTGCGGGTTTTTGCTGCTCAAACGAAACACCTTTTTTGAGTGATTGTCGTGGTTGTTGCAAAAAAGTCGTGGCTTCTGCTCGCTGCCCCTGCCTTCACCCGCGCCTTCCCCTGCCTAAACGTCACCACTGACAGAGCGAGATCCACGTTACGCCTTGCGCGACCCTCTCTCTCACCCGGAAGGAAAAGCTAAAAAGAAAAAAAAAGAAAAAAAATTCTCTGCGCGCGACTTCCTTGTCCCGTTCCTCTCCCTCGTCGTTAAACACCCCTCCACCCCCCCGAAAATCCCACCTCAAGGGAAAAAATTGTTCTCTGTAATAATTCTCTCTTCCCCCCCTCCTTACGAGTCGCACGACGTTTCTCCTGGTCATCCGGAAAAAGAGTCTTTTTGTTGGCGCCCAAAAGTAAGTCCATCTCTTTCATTGTGTCCTCCCCATTCACCATGTCTCCCCCCTCGTCGAATCCTCGCAGTCGCAGTCGCAGCCGCAGCCGCAGCTGCACCAGTCGCGAACCTCCAGGTCGTGTCCGATGTCCCGGTCTTCGGCTTCCTCGGCAATCCTTTGTCGTCGACGTACCTCGCCGCCGTCCGTCGCGGATCAACCAAACCAACGACTTGCGCTGGTCGGGGAAGATTTGGACTTGCTTGCTCTGCGCGCATTGAACGACCCCTCTGTGCGTCGTGGATCATCCCGGGTCGTCGTTGTCGATCGCCAACCACTGCCGAGCGAAGCCACCGAACCACGACGTCACGACACCGTCGAAATGTCCTATGCGCCCTCGACCACCTTGGACCTTTGACAACCACGCTGCACACAATCCTAGTTCTGGTGGTCTGTGGCCTCTGGACCTCTCCCACCATCGACGAGGGCCATAAACGCCACCACTCTCTCGCAATCGACCTCAAATATGGATGGAGGCAGCTGTCCAACATAGCTCAGCCGAAGCTCACGACGCAACACTCGGGAATTGTGGCCAGGACAGCAAGCAAAGCAGCTGGAAGGGGTTTTGCATGGGTGTTTCTACCACTGGAGGATACTTTGAAGATCGGGAGCAATTGGGCAAAAGCTGTGCGTGGGCGGCCGACGAGACGACGGAGGCTCTGACGACGGCGTCCCAGCTCGTCCATCGTGGTGGCATCGTCAACGCCACGGGAAACCAAGGCGATGTCTGTTACGGCCCCCGGCGTGTGGTTGATCGTGGCACTGGGGTTGGTCTGAGAATCTTCTCGGGTTCGACCGTGGCTCTCCGGACCGGAGTCTTCTGGTTGAAGGGGTCACTACTACGCCATTTCAACCTGTTGTGACCACACTCCGATTTCACGTGGCGGAACAACGTATGGGACTCGAAGCTCACGGCGGCCCTGAAGGAAATTGCGACTGCGACTGCGACTGCCTTGCGACGCTTTGCCGTGTCAACGGACCAACTTGCTCTGCACGCTGCTAACTGCTCCTTCAGGTCCCCATCAGTTCGGATCCTTCCTTTGGCCCATTTCTCTGGATCTTTGGCGAAAGGTTTCAACCCACGGCATCTCTTGATTTCCGGCAACAGGCGTCAGTCTAGGAGAATCAAAAGTCGAATTCGAAGCACCCCTCGGGCTTGTTTTTAATCGGCGGCTATAGCATTCTTGTGCACGAATACCCCACTCGATCTTTCGGTTTTTTCGACTGGGCGTGCTGGCGTCTTGAGAGAATCGACTTTAACAAAGTGCTTTTCGGAGTCTCGGTTTTGCGTCTGATACAGGTCGTTCTGTTCGATTCTCAAAACCAACCCACTTTACCAAAGGAAGACGGCATCGCTGCTTGATCTTCTTAAAACGGTACTTCCACACCTCACGGCTCGCTGCCGAAAACACGCTAACGCATGCAAAGATTTACCGTCACATCTCCAACCTCCAACGGTACGTCGGCCAAGAAATCGGCATTTCGGACTCGCCTTCGCCGATAACGTCCACCTCGTCTCGAGTATCATTCGCTAACACGGTCGCCAGTATCGAAACACTCCAACATGGACGGCATCAGCCCCTACAACCCCGCCCAGGGTAACGGCGCCCCTCCTGCCAACGCCAACGGCGACGGCTTCGGCACTCCCGTCTCTGGTGGCATGCCCTTCCCCGGCAACAACGGTTCCGGAGACATCTCCGGCGGTCAGGCTCCCATCCAGTCTGACGCGAATAAGAACACTCTGTGGATGGGCGAGCTCGAGCCCTGGATGGATGAGAACTTCATCAAGGGTGTCTTCCTGACTGCCACTGGCGAGCCCGTCAACGTCAAGGTCATCCGCGACAAGACCTCTGGGTATGTCTCCTAACCTGACTTGGTAGGGTTTCAACGTGACTAACAGACCCAAGCAACGCCGGATACTGCTTCGTCGAGTTCACCTCCTCTGACGCCGCCAGCAAGGCCCTGGCCCTGAACGGAAACCCTGTTCCCAACTCCAACCGCGCCTTCAAGCTCAACTGGGCCTCCGGCGGCGGCATCAACGACCGACGCGACGACCGCGGCCCCGAGTACTCCATCTTTGTCGGCGACCTCGGCCCCGAGGTCAACGAATACGTGCTCGTGTCCCTCTTCCAGGCGCGTTTCCCCTCCTGCAAGTCTGCTAAGATCATGACCGATGCCATGTCGGGTCAGTCGCGCGGCTACGGGTTCGTTCGCTTCACCGACGAGCAGGATCAGCAGCGCGCTCTTGTGGAGATGCAGGGCGTTTACTGCGGAAACCGCCCCATGCGCATTTCGACTGCCACCCCTAAGAACCGCAATCACGGTCCCTACCAGCAGCACCACGGCAACCAGATGATGGCTCCCGGCATGCCCCCTCACCAGCAGGGATTCTACGGGGTTCCTTCTCCTGCTCAGTACGGCGGCGCTTACGGAGCTCCGTTCAACCCTCCTGGCCAGCAGATGAACCAGTTCACCGACCCCAACAACACCACCGTCTTCGTCGGCGGCCTTTCCGGCTACGTTACCGAGGATGAGCTCCGCAGCTTCTTCCAGGGCTTCGGCGAGATCACCTACGTCAAGATTCCTCCTGGAAAGGGCTGCGGTTTCGTCCAGTTCGTCCACCGCCACGCTGCTGAGATGGCCATCAACCAGATGCAGGGATACCCTATTGGCAACTCCCGCGTCCGCCTGAGCTGGGGTCGCAGCCAGAACAACTCCGGCGTTGGCACTCCCTACCGCCCTGCTCCTCCCCCGCCCCACTACTTCCCCGGTGGCCCCGCCGGCCCCGGTGGTTACGGTCCTGCCCACTTCGGCGCCCCCGGACCTCATGGCCCCCCGGGACCTCAGGGCCCCCCTGGTGCTCCCCCCCAGGTATGTTGGCTAGCATTACCCGAGATTGAGACGCTTGGTCACTAACTTCCCGTGCAGTAGAGTGAGGGTTTGCTAGCATCCATGGGCACTGGCCTCCTTTTTCGGCCTGCTCCCGCTGTGAGCATCTGAGGCAATGAGCGATTTTCTCTCGTACAGTGTTATTGCTTACAACTTCTCAAAAACTTTTCGTCCTTCTCGTTCACCGCCGCCGCTTTGAACCTTGGACGCAACGCTGCAACGATGGATACCTGGGCGAATGACGCATATTTTCTTTGGACTTGATTGATCTTAGGCATACGGATAGCGGACACGATTGTCAGACGTCACGAGAACGACCACTACATGCGTTGCGGCCAAATCTCCGGAGTCGGGCTTGTCTTGGGCGTCATCATTGCGCATGATTCTTCCTGGCTTGGTTGTCCCTTCTATCTGTCTACTCACACGGGACCTGCCCCAACAGAGAATTTCCTAGTTCTTTTCTTTCAGTTTTGCTTGCCGTTGTCGTTTTGCTACTTGTGACAATTCTGTGCGTGACTGAAGCATGTTCGTTTCCCAGGGTTGTGTCCCTTCGTTCCGTCGCCGCGTCAATACCCCCTTCGCTTCGCCGAAATCCCTGTTTTTGTCTTGTGCGAGTCCACTGTAACAGTATCGAGGTCGCTTCGGTTTGGTCGAGAAGTAGGGGCACGGTGTTTGGGGTCCTGTCCAGGTCAGTCGGGTTCTAGGTTGTGTCAGCTGGCGCCTTCGGGGTGGGAGGGGAGTAGCTTTTCGGTCAACGGATTGGCTTGGCTTGGGAAAAGGGAAAACAAAAATGAAGATGGCTCCTGAGGCATGTCTTTTGTCTGTTTCACGACGGCGAAAGGCGTTGGTGTGTGTGTGCATGAGGGAACCTTTTCGGGGTGGGAGTCGATCGAACTGCTGATAGACAAAATCGAGAATGGCCGTTACGAGACTCAATGTCATGTTTTTGTACGATGTTGACTTGCAGCAAGGGGAGCCCGGGTTGAGGGTGTTGTGAGAGCTGAGGTGGCCGGAGCTGGGCTCTGATGTCTGCGGCTTCTTGAAGAGCCGGACTGGATCATCTTGGGGGTCTGCATGTGTAATTTCCTTCGGTCTTTGAGGTGTTCGTTTGGTGTATCTTGTGACGACTACCATGGACGTCGGGAGGTTGCTTGGGTCGAAAAGTGCCTGGGCCGGTGACGCCGGTAGAGCGGGGAGGGTCGAAGGAACTTCAGAAGGCGAGGAGGCCTGCGTAGATAGACCCATCCCAAGCTGGCGGTGCCTCCCTCCTCGGGCCGGCGTGCTCGTTTGCTGGGTGTCATCCGGCGTGAGTACTGACTGGCGGTGGTTCCACGTCCTTCTGCAAGAGAGGTAGGACCCGGTGCTTCTTGGCATACCTACCCTGGAAACGATGCAAAGCACCGTGCGGCAACTCCCTCTCTCCAGTGGAACGCCTGGGTAGATTATGGTCCTGGCCAGCGCATAGCTACAACTGGAACATGTCTCGGCGGCTGACAACGGCTTTGGTGTGTTTGAGCTAGATGAACGAAGGAGGCCTGAAGGACATCAGAAACACACAAAGAGGCTCTTTCCTTGGGTGGGAAATAGTTTAGGGTTCAAGAAGAAACAAAATGTAGCTGGCTTATATGTGTGCTCACTGAAAATGGTAAGAGGAGGTCGTTATGTTCCTGATCCCAGATTCTAAAGGGATGAACGATGTGTCACCGTGTGGAAATGGAAACATGCCAACGGCAGCCAACTACCTACCTATTGTCTTTCCTCCCCGGTATCTCCCTCCTATGTGTAGGTTTTCCGAACATGGATATTCTCTTCTACCTCATCCCGAGCTTTCGGTCCATCGGAAAAGAACACTAGAACATCGGTTTGTTCAGAAGAAGCGCCAAGTCAACTCGGAACGGCTACTGCTCGCGAATTGCTTTTCTGTCTCGTCAACTCGTAGTCACCCTCTTGGCGCGGTGCAACCCAGCAACAAGGCTCTCCAATAGATATACAGCTCCAAGGACGTGATGCATGTAATATTGACCATCTAGACCGGCGGGACCAGCATATGCAATGCAGGACCACCCTTGTTCTCAACTCACCAACGACTCACCGCTCGACCCCTCTTGAGCAGCACATCCCGATATGTTGTTGATCATCGTGCTAACTCGAGAATGCAACTCCTGCCACATGGTGTGCCCCACGGTTCCGATTTCCTCTGCCGTAGCTCAGCACAGTGACCACTTTCCCATTGCCATACCTTCAGCTCAACCCATGCTGCAGCCCAGGCAAAGGAATTCTTGGGCATGCCCGAGGACACCCGCGTACATCTCTTGGGACCTACATCTACCTTCCGTATTGGGTAATGGGATTGGCACTTTTTTCGAGGGGGAGAAGTGCGATACCGCCGACCGCGTGCTTTTCTCGTGTGGCATGCCACCCGGTTGTCTTGCATCACAAAGGCACCGGGAATTCCGCTCCATGCATGTCTGGGACACTCTCCTATTGCTCCCAATCTATCTGGGAATACGCTTCGACCATTCTCGCGGGACGAGGAGGGGGATGCAGGAATTAAACCTGGAGTTCTTTTTCTCGGCGGCAGAGATCGCTGTGTATTAAGGTATATATAGCCGGCATGGAGTAGCTGTGTTGGTGGATGGAATGTTGCTTCTCCTTTTCCCCTTCACCCAGCTCTCTTCTCTGCATCTCCTCCAACAACACGCGCTCCTTGGTATCATCCTTCTGGTAAACGGTCTATTCACCTGCGCAACCATGCGATTTCCCACCCTCGCCGGCGCAGCCTTGGGCGTCGCCTCCGTCGTCTCGGCCAAAGAGCGACCGCAGAACCCGGCCAGGGTCGCAGGTAAAACAAGAGAAACCACGTCCCCGGCACGCTCCCCTCCACCCCTTTATCCTCTGACGAAAAAACATGACAGACCTCTCCAACAACGGCGCGCGCATGATGAACAGCATGTCCATCAAGAAGGACTGGTGGCGCGCCGAGGCCGAGTCGGGCGCCGCCACCGCGTCCTCGTACCCGCGGCTGGGCTACACCCCGTGCGTCGACGGCACGGCCGAGGCCGTCGCGGGCGACCCGCTGCACACGTTCCGGTGCCGGAACGTCGACCTGTACGACTTCATCAGCCACGCGGACCTGGGATCGCCGGCCGGCTGGGAGGGCCGGATCGGGAGCAGCTCGTGGGGGTGGACGGACCCGGAGTGCGGGCGCGAGTTCGTGGCCAGCGGGATGTACGAGGGCACGGCGTTCCTGGAGATCCTGCCCGAGGGGAGGTTGCTTCACCTCGGCTTCCTGTGGGTTCTGCCTCTGTCTTTCCCCTTGTTGAGACTGGTTTGCTGATGGATTGACCCCCTCGACGCAGGCCGGCTCTGGCGAACTTGACCGACGACGCGTTCTGGAAGGAGATCAGGAGCTACAAGCACTATATGCTTATCGGCAGCGAGCTGGCGAACCACGGAGTCCAGATCTTTGACATGAGGAAGGTGAGGCATCTTCCACGACTTATGGGAGGAGTGTAGTCACGCTGACATGTTGCCGCAGCTTCTCGACATTGACCCGGATGAGGCCCCCATCACCTTTGGCAGCGAGGATCTGACCGGGCACTTTACGGACCTTCCCGAGGGCGCCAGCCACAACGTCGTCATCAACGAGGAGCGCGAGTACGGGATCGCTGTGGGATCGCGGCCCATCGACGCCGAGTGCTACGGCGGGCTGATTTTCTTCGACCTGTCGGACCCCTCGAATCCCGTCAAGACGGGCTGCAACCCGGACGATGGCTACGTTCACGATGTAAGAGACATGTCTGTTTGAGACTACGTGTTTGGGCTGACCTTTCCTAGGCCCAATGTCTCGTGTACCGCGGCCCAGACGAAAAGTATCTCGGACGCGACATCTGCTACGCCTACAACGAAGACACGCTGACCATGTAAGCCTCAAAACCCCGTCCCTTCATCAAGAACCTATTGCTGAAAACCCAAAAGCTACGACGTCACCGACAAGGCCAACTCGTCCATCATCTCCATCACGTCCTACGACGGCGCGGCCTTCACCCACCAGGGCTGGATCCTCGACCCGGACTGGCAGGAGTGGCTCATCATGAACGACGAGTACGACGAGCACGACGCCACCGGCCCCGCCGCCGACGGCTACCCCGTGTCCTACATCTGGAACGTCGCCAGCCTCGAGACCCCGAAACAGACGGGCATCTACAAGTCCACCGTCCGCGGCGTCGACCACAACCTGTACTCGAGGGACGGGCTCGTCTTCCAGTCGGCGTACGGCACGGGCTTCCGCGTGTACGACGTGTCGTCCATCCCCGAGGACCCCTCGGGAGGCGGCGTGTGCGAGATCGCCTTCTTCGACATCTACCCGGAGGACGACGGACTGCCGGGCGGCGGGAACGTCAGCTTCAGCGGGACGTGGTCTTCGTACGCCATGTTCGACTCCGGGTTCATCTATATTAATACTATCGAGAGAGGTGGCTTTCTGACCAAGATGACGCGCCGCGAGGGGTGCAAGCCGAAGAGCTGCGATGCTGATAACTGCCTGCGGGCGATGCGCGCGGAGAGCGTGGAGGGCCGGTTGGAGGAGAGCGTGGAGTTCTGCGGCGACTTCACCGCGAGCGTGACGGCTAATGTCAGCGTCGTGCCGACGTATGCTGCCTCTGCGTGCGGGGAGAACGTCATTTCTCGGGTTAGTTCTGCGTGCTCTTGTCTGCCGACTCCCCCATGAGGGGCGGACCGACGATTTCTGTCTTGCTGGTAGAGAGAACTGCGTATAGACAAGAGGAATAAACATAGCTTGACGTAAACATGATCTCTGGGGCTGTGCTCGGCATGGCTCGGGGGGAAAGCACGATTCCAAGCTTCAAGTGCCCGCCGGCAGTTTCCTCTGACGCCGTTGAGTTCGGGCTCCATTCTCGACTCACGTAGATGTCTTGGACCTCAACGGATCTCATGGTGAGTCTTTAGCTTGAACTTTGTCATTGCCAATGTCGAGACACCGAAACCATACGAATCGAAGAATGACAAGTCCCTCAAGTATACAGGTTGTTCGTTGAGTTGAATCGGTCCGTTTGGCTAGCACCGCTCCGGCAAACCAACAATCAGAGCAACCCGGCGAGCCCGGGACTTGGAAGCGACTTCCCCCGGAGCCGTATCCCTCGCAACAGATATCGTGATATACCTCGAGTTGCCTGGTCACTCCGGAGGTTCGGCGGACGATGCGTCCACCTGGTATCGGTCCGACGCAAGGGCCGCACCATGCAAGCATCGCCAGATTGGGCGAAGGTCGAGAACACGAGTCGTCAGGGCGGGCTGTCTTTTGACAGAAAGCCGCAACCGTTGTGCATGTTGTGGCAGGGGTCAAGTTGACTCTGAGCCGGGCAAAATACTTCCCACCGTCGTGCGGGCAGACGTCGTGTCGTCCGAGCCAGGCGCCAAAGTGCCTGTGTGGCGCGCATGTTTGCATGCGTCCGTGATCTTCTCAGCAAAAGAACAAGCTTAGTTGGCGTCTCTCCAAGAAGACGTCGAACGACTTGCTGCAAGGAAAGCATAATCAGGAACGAGGATTCGATACCAGAGATGGGATAGTTTTGTGGCAAGGAATAGCCAAGATGATGGTGATAGTCTTGGGAAAAGGTTTCTTCCGGGGTTGCTGAGAGTACTATTGCTGCAGAACATGTGGCTCGTTTCGATGTTGAAGTAAGACGAAATAAAGCTGGTTGCCGATAGCTAGACTCAAGTTCCCCTTGGCGTCCGGTTGTGGCGCCTCGAGCCAGTGAAGTCTGGCAACATCCGCGAACTTTTGACGACTGCAAAACAACAAACGAACCATTCCGAGACTTAACATCAGTTCAACGGCGAGCAGCACATCATGGAAGCCACGACTTTGGCCCGAGCGCGGGACAGGAGAGGCACCTAGCTCCCGCGCTAGATCTCAGCGTTTCCTATTACAGATGAGAAGAAGAGCTACCTAAGCTCTGCCACCAACACGGACCGTCGTAAACAACCAGAGATGGTCTCTCTGCTATTTGCGAGTTTCCCCCGGCCGGGGGATCTGCACTCGGTGGACAGTTAGCTCGCGGTCTGTTGAAGGGCTCGCGGGGAGCTCGTTCTCCACGCCATGCCTATTCCCGTAACAGGTTCGTGGCTCTGCGCAAGGCCGCGGGAGGGCGTCGGCGGCTTCGGCAGTCCAACTTGCAGACACAAGTCGTGGCGCACGGCAACCATTCCTGGACCGAATCCTTCGTCTCGCCGTTCAGGAGATATAAACAGCTTCGCGATCCCTCGAGCAAGAAAGAGTCTTGTCTCATCCAAGCCAAGAGCCTCATCTCAACATCTCACAAGTCTCCCAGTCTCTCCTTCGAACAGTATTTTCAATCTTTTAGTCTTTCTTTCACATAACACCAGTCTACTACTACTACGATTCCTTTCTTTCAACGAAAATGCGCTCTCCCGTCCAACAACTCGCGCTCGCAGCGCTTCTGCTTCAGTCCGCTGATGCTGCCCCAGCCGGCCTTCTCGATACCCTCGGCGGCGCCACTAATCTGCTGTCTCTTCCGACCAACTACGTCTCGCTCCTTTCCGGTATCCTCGGTACCAAGTCCCAGGGCGGCGCCAGCAACGTTCTGGACGCCGGTGACCTCCAGTCGAAGCTCGGATCGATCTGGAATAACAAGCAGGGCGGCTCAGCCGACTTCTACGGCAACATACAGAAACAAGTCAACCAAGGACTCGTTTCCCCCAACCTTCTCCCCGGGTTTAAGGGCCTCCTCGGCGGCGGCGGCCTCCTCGATATTCTGAATCTGGCCAGCGTCGCCAATAAGCTAATCGCACCCATCAACCCGATCGACTCGACCAACAACATCAACCCGGTCAACCCGGCGAGACCCATCTACCCCAAGAAGGACGCCGCCGACGCGCCGTACAGCCTTACCGAGCAGCAGCTCCGCCAGGCCATCTTCATCCCGAATACCTTCACCTACGGCCGCAAGCCCCCCGTCATCTTCGTCCCCGGCACGGGCGTCTACGGCGGCGAGGCCTTCGGGTCGAACCTCCTCAAGCTCCTCACCGACGTTCCATACGCCGACCCTGTGTGGCTCAACATCCCCGGCGCACTGCTGGGCGACGCCCAGGTCAACTCCGAGTACGTCGCCTACGCCATCAACTACATCTCCGGCATCAGCAGCGGCGCCAACACCAACAGCACCAGCAAAGTGAACGTCATCAGCTGGTCCCAGGGCGGCCTCGACACGCAGTGGGCCTTCACCTTCTGGCCCTCCACCCGCGCCGCCGTGTCCAACTTCCTCCCCGTCTCGCCCGACTTCCACGGCACCGTGCTCGCCAACGTGCTCTGCCTCTCCCCCGGCGGCGGCGCGCTCAACGCCCCCTGCGACCCGTCCGTCATCCAGCAGCAGTACACCTCGCTCTTCGTGAAGACGCTGCGCGCCCGCGGCGGCGCCGACGCGTACGTCCCGACGACGACGTTCTACTCGGCGCTCCTGGACGAGATCGTCGAGCCGCAGCAGGGCACCGCCGCGTCCGCGTACCTGAAGGACGCCCGCCGCGTCGGCGTGACTAACGTCGAGGTGCAGTCCGTCTGCCCCGGCCGCCCCGCCGGCGGCGTGTACGGACACGCGACGATGCTGTTCAACCCGCTGACGGCCGCGCTGATCGGGGACGCGCTGCGTAACGGGGGCCCTGCGCAGGTGAGCCGGATTAATCTTGAGGAGGTGTGCAAGGACTTCATCGCACCCGGGCTGACGCTCGAGGACGGCGTCGCTACTGCTGGATCGATCGTCGCTGCGGGTATCCGGCTGCTGGCGTACCTTCCGAAGCTCATTGCCGAGCCGGCCCTCAAGGCTTATGCTCGTTCTCAGGCGGGCAAGAGCTTGTCTCCTTAGGAAGCAGATCGGAGGTGTGTTAGCATGAACGGAGATTGCGAACGTAAACGATCGAATTGACCAGGAGAGGTGTTAATCTTCAGGGGGTTGTATATATACCAAAATTATCAGAACATAACTTGGAGTAATGGGATTTACTAGTCACTATCCTTTGTTCTTCTGTATCTGGAAGTCTTCATAATCCAGATTCTCTGAGATCACCGTTCTTGGCGTCTACGTGAGGGTTGCTCTAGCTAATAGTGTGCCGCATTTTGCCAAGAGATCTCTCAAGATGTCCACCATCCAGGCACACTGGCGATGCTTGGCTGTCCCTGCCAAGACTCCCGACATATTCGCTGGTGGGTGTGGAGGGTTACACCGAGGTCGGAGCGTCTTTCTCCCTCATCACGAGGTATGCTTCAAGATGAGATCGCGGCAGAGTTTGGGGACTGTTCGATGTAATGATTAAAAAGTAGATTACTGTTTTCTATGCCACAGGTTCTCGGCATGAACGTGTATTTAGACTCTTCCGATACCAGCACCGAGCTTGACGATGGGCGCCAGGAGAGGCAGCGGGGTGAGCTTGAACTTGTAAGGGGCCTTGTAGAAGTTGCCCTTCTGCGTGATGTTGACGCCGGCATTACCCCAGTCGTTGCCTATTTTCGCACGGGCGTTAGCTATCATTTTCCACTTGTGCCTGAGAGAAATAACTCACGAGCACCGAGGTTGGCGAAGCCGTCCAGCTCCTCGTCGCCGCAGACGCACGTATTGGGCGAGTCCTCGGGGATGACGAGGCCGTAGGTGCTGAGGGCCTCGCGGGTCTTGCCGCGGAAGATGTTGCCCTCGACGAGGACCTGGTTGTCGGAGCGCGAGTGGATGGCCTGGTAGAGGAAGTCCTCGTAGACGTTGTTGTAGATGTGCTGGTGGCCGAAGCGCCCCGCGGGCCCGCGGGTGCCCTCGTTCTTCCAGTAGTTGTGGTGGTAGGTGACGTGCAGGTGGCCCGAGTCGAGGTCGCGGAAGGTGGCGTCGTTGCCGACGAGGGAGGACTTGTAGTGGTCGTGGAAGTAGTTCCACGAGACGGTGATCCAGTCCGAGGCGCGGATGATGTCGACCTGACCGTCCTGTTTGTCATGCATCAGTAACTGCTGAGCCATTCAACTCCCAGGAGCTATGCTGCGTGTGTACGTACGTAAAAGTCGGGCCCCTTGGTGATGTCGGACGTGAACTCGTTGTGGTCGACCCAGACGCGGGTCGAGTTGCGGATGGTGATGCAGTCGTTGTCGAGGATGTGGCTGATCTTGAGGTTCTGCAGCACGACGTTGGTCCCGTTGAAGACGTCGACGCCCTTGCCGGTGATGTGCGCCGTGTTGCGCCAGCCGACGACGCTCTTGTTAGAGCCGACCTTGAGGCGGGCGGGCAGCTCGAAGGTGCCCTTGAGCACGACGGTCCGCGGCTCGGTGCCGGCGACGGCGGTCTGGAGCGCGGGGACGTCCGTGACGGTCACCGTCGGACCGCCCTTGCCGCCGGTCGTCTTGCCGAGCGGGTTGTCCTTGGCGTAGCCCTCGACGTCCCAGGAGGCGATGCCGAGCCAGTCGAGGGGGTTGGCGGTGGCCGCGCCGAAGAGGGCGCTGAGGAGGGCCGGGGCGGCGAGTCTCATTGTGTCTGCGGTGGGAGTGAATCTGAACAGAGGTAAGAGGCGTGCGATCACCAGAAGAGACTGTGAGATGGACGAGAGGAAGGCCGAGGAGGAAGCGGGATTCTGTGAGGGTACTTATACGCGAGGACGGCGACACACCAATACCCAACCTCGCAGGTCGAGATCTTCAGTCCCAACCCGCCAGACTCGTGAGCAGTATTTCCTTCATCCTCCAGCTTCCCCAGCTTCAACACCTTTTTTCACGTCATGATCGATCCTAATGGCTCCATGCGGAGAACCCTGTCCGCCTCGCAGCGAACATCACCAATGATTGCCATCCAACATGCCGGGTCGGGACCCTTGGTCCAGCCATGCCGTGTGCGCCAAGAACCGGCTAATGGCGAGAGAGGCCTCACGAGTGGTGGAAATTCGCACGCTCCGTAGTCCTGGCCACGATGGGCGACGAGGGGGAAATGATTTTGCAAAGACGACGGACATCAGCAGCCTCTCTGTTGTTGGGGTAAGGTGCTCTGGACGCAGCCAAGACTTGCGAATGGGAAGCGAAATGGAGGGATGCGAGGGGAGTTCCGCGTGGAATTGGTGTTTCTTTTGAGAGGAAGAGTGTGGGAGAGGTGGGATTCTGACTTGCAGGAGGACCGGAAGGACACATGGAAAGGTGGCATCGAGAGGAACAGTTGGCTTCGCTACCCACCGCGGGACTTTGTGCTTGGCCGGCAAACGTTGGCCGAGGAAGAGGGTCAGTAAACATGATACTTTGCCAAAGTTGGGGTAGATACGCCCCGAAAAGGTCCAGGTTGTCGATGCTGGTTGGACCGGTGGGAATAAGCTCATGGAGACTCTTGATGTTCCCGGAAGTCAAATGAGAGACCCGAGACTCAGTTTCAAC
Organism: Colletotrichum musae; assembly: GCA_027406025.1. NCBI lineage: Eukaryota > Fungi > Ascomycota > Sordariomycetes > Glomerellales > Glomerellaceae > Colletotrichum > Colletotrichum musae. The sequence goes on along the minus strand of JANVYC010000001.1, from coordinate 6,260,404 downwards.
GACGCCTGTTCTGCCTCATGGCACATAGAATGATGGAATTTGAATTGGAAATCTTCCTTAAGATCAAGGAGTAGCTACGTCTGCATGTTTAATTGCCCTTGTACCAGATTAATGTCTGGATTGATTAGAGTCGGACGGGAAGCACGAGTTACCCCTCATTCCGGTCTCGGGGGGACACCACACCACACACCCATGTCTTCCATTACTCACTAACGTCGGTGTGGTCGACGCACACCTGTGAGGCACAGAACGCCCTTGGCCTATAGATTAGATGAAGTGACCACCCGGCCCTGCGCTGGTGAACCCATGGATCGTGCACTGGGATGGGCTGAAGTCTTGCTGCGGTGTTGCCCCAGCTGGGGAACGCCACACGGAAGCCGATGTCGTGTTATTCCGTGAACCAGATCGTCGAGCTTGTTGTACGTCGAATCTGGGATGGCTTCTTGGCGAAGCGGCCCAGGAACTTGTTGCGCTTTCGTCTCCTGGAGGATATCGGCCGAGTCCCGGAGACAGCCCCACCAGCCCCGATTCCGAGTCCGGAGGTGGACCCGCATGAGGGCTTTTCCCACCCTCGCTTCACGACTCGTTTCTCCCACCACACCAACCCAAAGCGTACATCCATATTCCGAAATTTGGCACGTGGTTTTCAACAATTCAGCTGGTCTGGTGGTGTAGTTGGTTATCACGTCAGTCTAACATTTAGAGGCCCTCCTCGCACTGTCACACTGAAGGTCTCCGGTTCAAGTCCGGGCTAGATCACACTTGGGCGAATGGTTTAGTGGTATAATACTCGCTTAGCATGTGAGTGGTCCAGGGTTCGATTCCCTGTTCGTCCATCCTTTTGCCCTCTCGATCTGTTGACTCTTTTTGTTCGGTCTTGCTTGCTCTCTCCATTTAGCATGTCTGTCGTTCTGAGGCGAGATATCACTAAGAAAGAAGGAGCATGTTGGATGGTGATGCACTTGGACTACTTGCTTTTTGACTTCAAACGATTAATTGCTCTATTATTGACCAAACTCCTTTCGAAGCACTTGCTTTTTAACGCCACCCAGTTCCTTATGCCAACCCTGTCCGAGAACAAAACTACTCCTCCTTGCGCGCCGCCTTGCGCCCGACCATCAGATACATCGGCGAAAAGATCTTCTCCTTGCCGCCCAGCACCAGCGCATCGGCCGCCCGGGCGAGGCTCTGCGAAGTCTTCACCATCCCGGGCGGCGCGAGCCTCAGCCCTTCCATGACCGTCAGGAACCCGTGCGTCACCATCCTCCCCAGGCCCGTCATGCGGAACGTGTAGAGCAGATCGCCCGCCGTCTGCGCGTGGCGCCAGCTGCCGGCGTCGAGCGGCCAGTACCAGGGGATCGGGTCCGGGCGGTCGGCCATGTCCTCGTGCTCGAGGACGTCGAAGCCGGCGGCGCGGATGGAGCGCAGGGCCTCGGCGGCGGAGACCATGTTGGCGATGCCGTCGCCCTGCTCGATCTCGATGCGCGTGTTGCGCTGGCGCATGTCGTCGTCGTCGTAACGGTCCGTCATGACCCACTCGTAGACGCCGAAGACGCCGCCGGGCTTGAGGACGCGGTGGATCTCTGAGTAGACGCCCTCGAGGGAGGGCGCGTGGCAGGTGGCCTCGATCGCGTAGACGGCGTCGAAGGTGTTGTCCTCGAAGGGGATGTTCTACCGGCACGCGCGTTAGATGACGGGAAAGAAGATCGGTGCGTGAGAGGAACTAACCATGAAGTCGGCCTGGACGAACTGGACCTGCCCGTCCATCTTCTGGTTGGCCGTGTACCGCCTCGCGCGCTCGATCTGGTACTCGTTGATGTTGAGGCCGGTGACGTAGGCGCCCGTGAACTTTGCGATCTCGCGGGCGGGCCCGCCGACGCCGCAGCCGACGTCGAGGACCTTCATGCCCTTGCGGATGCCGGTGACGTGGGCGAGGTAGTGCTCGTGGCGGGAGATGCTCTGCTTGAAGCTCTCGCCGAGGGCGGCGCGGGAGAAGTGGAAGCTCTGGCCGAAGCCGTACTCGTAGAAGTCGGTGGCGAGGTTGTAGTACCTAGAGATTGTGTCAGACGGCTGCGTCGCGATATAAAAGGATGGAGTTGTCTTACTGTCTTGTCAATGTGGCGTAGTCTGCTGCTCTGGCCTGGAATTTGAATGTCAGTCAGCGTGGGAGCTTCAAGAGTTGAAAAGGCCGGAGCGTACCTCTTTGTCCTCCTTGGTCTCCTTCTGGGCAGTCAGGTTGTCCCAGTGCTTGAAGTACTCGTCTGATGCAGCCTTTTGCGCCTCGTGATCTTTCTTGAGCATCGCCGACATGCCCTTGTTGTCTTTCGATGTGCCCTTGTGGAGGATCTTCTCAAAGGTTGCCTCGCTGGCCAGGAGCACCCGGGTCTCTTCTGATGCGTTTCCAGCCATGGCGAATGATGATCTGGGGTGTATAATGTTGAAATTGGGTCTTATTCGTGTGAAATGATAGATGCGAAAGACGCAGTGAAGATGATGGATGGCGTTGGCTTGATCGGTTGGGGATGATGTCTATTTTTCTGGAACAGCATACATGCAGATGCGCCTTCTTCTTATATTCTCATACGATACCTCTTTACTCTCGTCATGAATGCCATTTTGATCCTTTGCAACACTGGTACTAGCACCATCGCCAAAACGAATACGCGATATCTGAGGTGATGTTCTCAGGAAATATTGGCAATGACCAGCAGATCCGAATACGAATGCGCTCAGTGACCCCCCGGAACCAGTTTGCGGCGCAGAGACAAGTTGAGCTGTGATTCGCCCGGTAACCCGCAGTGGAGCCGACCGAGATGACGGTACTTCGCATGTGCTTTTCCAATCTGCAATCTTCGATCCCGCAAACCGAGAGATCCTCGAAAACTCGATCAAAGACCCTGCAGGAAGTTGAGATTGCTCTGTGATATGGGTCTGCGTGTTCGGGTTGAGATCCTGTCCCATCCATGGAGCGTTAGATGGGGGAAGTTTGTCGGTTCTGTGGGACTAGCCGGGCCGGCGGGCGTCTTGGCCCCGAACAAGCTGAAGCTTACCCGAATACGAAGACCTGCTTCTGAAGACGCTGTTGCGAACTTTGGAAGCCTTAAGACCTGAAGGTCAGTCCCATTTCTTCCCGTTAGATGGGTTTTTGAACTGCTCTGCTCGATTTCCTCCCCCTTACCTTGGGCTTACGACAGTGTTTCTTCCGACGATGTTGAGCGGCTTGACTTGGTTGCGATGCCCCTCGCAGTGATTAACAGCACCTAAGGTCACCTGAGTTGCGTACCTTCAGTGGTCGGATTACTGGGCCGTTCGTTGATCGTCTTCTCGCTCAACCAACTCACAGCGTCTGATATTCAGTAGATCAAATCAATCCAGAGACGCTTGAATCAGACGAACATCTTCTGAATCAAACGTTTGGTTAGTCCAATGGACCCTGGCATAGCGCTATGTTGTGATGGTTCAAGGCCATTCGCATTTGAGCGGACGATGTCGCTTATGTCAGTGATTGCGCTCCTCCAGTACTCATAAGGAGGTGTCCCACCGTCGATTCTTCACTTTTACCATGCCCCTCGTGCTTCGCTGCGTGATAAACTCCGTTCATCTCTATCGTGAGACTGTATTAGAGTGGCCAGAGGGCCACGCTCGGCTGTCCGACTGCAACTCAACGCTCAGACGTCCGGAGCCGTTCCGAGGCCGCCCCGGAGCATGGTTTCCGGAGCATCGCCTCCGTCCGAGGTCCCCGACGGTGCTCCTGTAGAGACACATAGACCCCCGACCGGTGTAGAGGAGAGGCCCGGAGAGCCCCCACGGCTTGCGAACCCCCGCCCCATCGGATCGGTGCCTGGCGGATCATTGCCGGGGAAGTTTCCAGAACACCACCACCCGAGATGGGAACCCTCTCCTTATGACAGCAGAATTGATTCTGACTTTTGCAATCCTTCCACGAACACGAGAGTCGCAGTTTCAGTGCATCCACGATGCCTTCATATTGATCACGGGTCGTCTATAGACCCCTCACATGACTTGCTGCTTTCTCCCTTGCTGCAAGCCTCAGGCGGACCGAGACCGTCACGTCGGACACATCATGTGCTGTTTTAGAGTGCAAGCCCACTGATTTAACTCTCGACGTTTGCTGGTCCGAAGGTTGATGAACGGCAATACGAACAGCCCCCGCCCATCACCGCTGGCCGGGACCACGCGCCGGAGACGCCTCCGGAGGCGTCTAGGTCCCGCTGTGGCTGGAAGCCCACACACGACGATCCAGATCCCAGATCCATCCGGAGCCTTGCACGGCAGCTTGAGCCGACTGGAAGCGAGGGCGGGAGAGCAACGGGGGGCTCGCGGTTCTTGGCGGCCGCCGTGGGTCGGAAGGAGGAGCGAGACCAACGATCCCGGGGGTGTGTGGGCGGTAAGAGTGCGGGGGAGAAAAGTCGCCGGAAGCGGGTGCGCGTCCATGTGTGTAACATTCCGTACATGCGGGAACCTTATGGGAAAGGTGAGTTGGGATGTGGGAATTGGATTTCCCAGCCTGCGGCCGAATTACATAACCAATGCTGTCTGTCATACGCCAAAGACAACCTCAACTGAAGGTTGCTTGCCCACGCCGCTAATCTGGCTCTTTAACTATCAGCACCCCGCGGGGAAGAGAATAGAGCTCAGGATGACAGCCTGGGGGCGCGATCTCCTTCCCTCTCGTGACCGGAACGGAGAGGCATGCTGTTTAAGGTTCCGCGCGTACACAGTAGCCTGGAACTCGAATGGTCTGGGACGGTGTTGGGGCCGGTAGCAAACGTCAACTCTCAAGAGCCGTCGGCGTCCGGGCACCAATCGCTGTAACTTGGACGGTGCCGATCTGGCATCACGGAGTGCTGCCCGAGTATGTTGTAGTTGCCGATATACAACAGACGGGACTTGCGGAGTTGTCCCGTCTCTGAAGTCGTCCGAGGTTGATGGGCCATTCATCATGATGATCCAAGAAAAGCATCAGACAAGTTCCCCCAACAAACAATAGACGCCGATCTCCTCCAAGAATCATTCTCCTGCCTCCCCCAGACCACCCACATCACAATCGTCCCATTGCCGTACATGATCTACAGGGGACCCTAGTTTCAGCGACGTCAGGAGAAATCCCCCAATTGGCCAATCCGCAATCGAAATCTCGCAGAAACCTTCGCTGCATTTGCCGGTGGAGGGAGGGGGGCCCGGCACCATAGTAGCACCGAGCATTTCGTTGCCATTCTGCGGTCGTGATTGGCGAGTCTCTCTGATCGTGTCTTTTGCGTCCTCTTGGTGTCGTGAAGCCTTCCCCAAAGCGGCGTCAGGCACGCCACATGGCGCAGGGGTGTCCGCGGTCTCGCCGGCTCTGCTGTTATCGTTATTTTTGCTTTTCTTTTTCTTTTGGGTGTTGGTTCGTAAACTTTGCGCGCAGACACACACACACCAAGTTTTCCAACCGATCTTTCTCTCGGTGGATTCCCAGCGGCAAGCCCATCGACGAGATCCAGCTTTTTTCTCTTCTCCTGCATACACCCACATACATACGACACTAACCCGCCACGCATACACGCACAAAGTCGCACACACACTCCGCGACAACCGCACGCGAACCAACCACCCACCCCCAGACCACACTTTTTCTCCAGACCATTCTTCCCCGCGCGGAGCCAATGGGTCGTGGAGAAGGTGGAGTTCATTCCTCCTAGTGCCCGGATTCATGCGGGTTGGGGGTTCATGCTAGGGACAGACTGACGGGAGGAAGGGGTGGTGGACTCGGACGACCTGCTCTTGGCTTCAGATACAACACACTTCGAACAGGAACTGGACTTGCCCGCGTGCCTTACGCCCATCAACCCATCTCCACGCCACCTACTTCTGGAATTGAATTTGAGCGAGCCAGTGAGAAGCCACGAAACTCTCGGGGGAGCGTCTGGCCCTGCCGGGTCCGTCCTTCGCCCTTCTTCTCCTGACGAGGGAGGGGGAAGAGCAGAGACTTGGAAACATCATCGTCATCGTACCGTGCCTTTGCCCCCTTGGCGGGAAAGGGAACGCCGCCAGTTCGACGAGGCGTCTGAGGAGGATATAAGAAACTTGGATCCCCATCGGAATCAAACCGTCCCAACCCTTCTGATCACTGCCAACCCCAGCAGACTGATCTCTCATCCGGCCAACCGAACCCTCGAGCCCGGAACCTACTCACCCACTTCACTTCTCACCAGCATCGTCGTCGAAGAAGACCAGTTTCCTCCCGCACAGAGAGACGAAGAGAAGCCGCAACAATGGCCGTCCCCGACATATCCGCCGAGAAGGCGCAGCCCCCGCCCGCCGACGCCGCCGTCGTCGTCAAGACCACCGCCGCCGAGGCCGCCGAGGCCACCAGGGTCGAGGTCAACATGTCCTTCATCCAGGCCGTCAAGCTCTACCCGGCGGCCGTCTTCTGGTCCGCCGTCTTCAGCACCGCCGTCATCATGGAAGGCTTCGACAAGACGCTCATCAACAACCTCTACGCCTACCCCGTCTTCCAGCGCAAGTTCGGCGAGCTGCAGCCCGACGGCACCTACCAGCTGACCTCGGCCTGGCAGTCCGGCCTCAGCAACGGCGCCCTCGTCGGTGAGATCTCGGGTCTGTTCCTGAACGGCTGGATCGCCGACAGGATCGGGTACCGCAAGACCATGATGGGCGGGTTCGTCGCCGTGACCGCTTTCGTGTTCATCATCTTCTTCGCCGAGACGCTGCCCCAGCTGCTCGTCGGCGAGATCCTCATCGGTATCCCGTGGGGTATCTTCCAGACCATCACCGTGACCTACGCCTCTGATGTCTGCCCTACCCAGCTGCGAGCCTACCTGGTATGTACTTCCTTCTCCCGTCCACGAACGTTCACCGTCTGACATCCTGAACCCCAGACCACCTACGTCAACCTCTGCTGGATCATCGGACAGCTCATCGCCAGCGGCGTCCTCCGCGCCATGGTCGACCGCAACGACCAGTGGGGATACAAGATCCCCTTCGCCCTGCAGTGGATGTGGCCGCTGCCTCTCTTCATCGCCATGTTCTTCGCCCCCGAGTCCCCCTGGTGGCTGGTCCGCCACGACCGCCTCGAGGACGCCAAGAAGGTCATCCGCCGCCTCACCAGCCGCCAGGACGCCAGCTTCAACGTCGACAACCACGTCTCCATGATGGTCAACACCAACGCCCTCGAGATGGCCGCCCAGGAGGGCACCACCTACGCCGACTGCTTCCGGGGCGTCAGCCGGCGCCGCACGGGCATCGTCTGCGGCACCTGGGCCGTCCAGACGCTCTGCGGCTCCACCTTCATGGGCTTCTCGACCTACTTCTTCCAGCAGGCCGGCATGGCCGTCGAGAACTCGTTCAACATGTCCCTCGGCCAGTACGCCATCGGCTTCGTCGGCACGCTCCTCTCGTGGGTCCTCATGAAGCACTTCGGCCGGCGCACGCTCTACCTCTCGGGGCAGGCCGTCATGTCCGTCGTCCTGGCCTCCATCGGCTTCGCCGCGCTCGCGGGCCGGGACAACGTCGCGGCCCAGTGGGCCATCGGCAGCCTGCTGCTCGTGTACACCTTCTTCTACGACTGCACCGTGGGGCCCGTGTGCTACTCGCTCGTGTCGGAGCTGTCGTCGACGCGGCTCAAGACCAAGACGGTCGTGCTCGCGCGCAACCTGTACAACGTCATGGGCATCGGCACCAACGTGCTGACCCCCCAGATGCTGAACCCGTCGGCGTGGAACTGGGGCGCCAAGAGCGGCTTCTTCTGGGCCGGCTCGTGCCTGGTGTGCTTCGTGTGGTCCTACTTCGTCCTGCCCGAGCCCAAGGGCCGGACGTACGGCGAGCTCGACCTGCTCTTCGAGAACAAGGTGTCCGCGAGGCTGTTCAGCAAGACGGACCCGGCCTCGCTGCGGCCCGCGAGCAGCGGCAGGCTGTCCGACAAGAGCGTGAGGGTAAGCGAGATCGAAGAGTCCTCTGGTAGGCCATGAATGTGCTTTTTCTTACGGCTTGTTTCGTATCCTTTTGTTTTATTCATTTCCTCTGGTATTGGACCTGGGAGGGAGTTGTGGAGGGTGGTGTTCTGAGGAGGAAGGGACATGCTGTATTTACGGATTGAAAAGCAACGGGCGAATAGCGGGAACTACGGCAAATACGGGAATTCTGGTCTGGAGAGGACGGATACCAGGTGGCGTTTCATTTCAATGTAGAAATAGAACGGGAGGTGTACATATCGGGCAAAGAGAGCAAATTGGATTCGACTTCGAATCACTCTGTGGTTAGATGTCGTGATATCTTCTGTGGTGTTTATTCACGGGGAGCGAAATACCGAGACAAGTATCGTTAGTCAGCATTGTCCCGACCTGTCGGGTCGCACCGGGAAGCCCTGATCCATCCGATTGGCTCGGAGCGGAACAACAGATCGGCATCGCATACAGGGATACCGGGGATAGACCGGGACTTACATAAATCATATGCAGTTGGCCGATCAAGTAGAATTTGATGTTTGCTCTCATCAACACCAACATCACCAAACGACTCACTACGCCGGACTCGCGAGCTTCGATCCGATTCAGCCGAATTCGTGAGAGACGCCGCGTATCTCTCTCAATGGCTTGAAAACAACATATCGGCTCGTCTACGTCCCTCGGTGCTTCCACGTTCCTTCCGACGACCCCCACGGAGTGTCACGTGTGTCGACACCGATTTAGCAACCACAGATGCTCCGGCTCCAGGTCGGTCGCCATGTCTCCATGCGGCATGGCGGCCGGGCCTTGGCGAGGCTGCCGCTGCCGCCGCCGCCGGTGAAAGTTCACTGGCGCGCGAACTCCACCATGAATCCCCGCGACGCCGCCCTGGCAGCATGGAAGCAGCAGGAACGAGAGGCAGAGGAAGCTGAGAAGGCCGAGCGTGAGGCCGAGAGGGCCAGGATTAAGGCCGAACGTCAGGCCAAAATTGACGCTGTACAAGCGGCCCAGAAGGCCAGGCTGGAGCAGAAGAGACTGGAGATGAGAACGGCTGCGGAGATGAAGTATGCGCTCAAGGTAGAGGCCAGGAGGCTCAAGGAGGAGAAGCAGAAGAGGAGACGCGCTCGGCGGGAAGAGAAGAAACGCCTCGCGTGGGAGGCGATGTCGGAAGAGGACAAGGCAAAGATGCGCCGCAAAGAGGAGGTGGCGAAGAAGTGGCGCGCTGCGGCGAAGGAGTCAAACCGCCGGCGAGCGGATGAAAAGGCCCAGAAGAAGGAGAGACGAAAGCAACAGCAAAAGCAACAGAAACAGAAACAGAGGAAGACCTCCAAAGAGCAATCTGATCAATCTGAAGCAAGGGCCCGGCTGATAGCCTCGAAAGCACCGACGAGAGCCATCGTCCTGCCGAGGTCTGTGGTACCCGCTTGGATGGACCGGTCGAAGGGCGGCGGTGCCATCGGCTACAAGAAGCTTCAGGAGCTCCAGGAAGATCAACACAAGGCCAGAAGACTGGCGCGCCTTGAGAAACAGCTGGAAAGAATCCAAGACATCCGGGAAGAAGGGGAAAAACTCCGCGCGAGGGAGGAGCTGCTGACGGCGAAGATAATGGACGAGAAGCGGCTGAAAAGCATCAAGCGTAGCCGAATGAAGTGGGTGTACGAGAACGTCGCTGGCGCGAACCTCTATTCTGCGGGAGAGGCCAAGCCCGTCCAAGTCGTTCGCCAGGATACCATCATGGCGTCAACCACGATGGTTACCTCCAGCACCGATTGTGAGGTGCTTTTCGGCTACAACATGACGGACTCGATAGACGGCGAAAAGGGCATCATCCAGGTCCCAGGTGAGTCCTCCGAAGCCCCGCCCCCCCCCCCCCTCTCCCCAAACCACCCCCGTCGTGTCTACGACCGTGGACTAGTCGCTGGACCATCGCTGATTGTGTTGCCAGGTCTCCCACCGGTCCTAGATCTAAGTGTCAAATTTCCCTTCACCCTGGACCCAGACGCAAAAACGTCTGCAAGGCAAATGATCCTGGATGGAAAGTTCTACGACGCGGTCTTTCAAGCAGCGGCGCTTACCGGCCGGGAACTGGACATGCGCAGCCTCAACTTCGTGGCCACTCGCGCGGCCCTGAAGGACCTTTTCGACTTCGTTGCCGGGGTACAGACGCCTGGTAACTTCAGCCGCCTAAACATGAACATCGTCAAGAACACCGTGTTCCTCCAGCGGCCCAGGAGAGAGCTGTCCGAAGAGGACGAAATCGCCAAGTTGGAAGCCAGATGGGCGAAGTGGGGACACGCCTTCGAGAAGGCCATCACGAAGGCCGTCCCGCCGTACGAGAGCAGCTGCAACTACATGCAAATAGTGCGCTACCGCCTCGGATACCACGACTGCGCCGTGATGGTCGAGGTCGACGCGTGCAAGGAGAAGCCCGGCCCCCAGGCGCGTCCCGCCAAGCCACCGCCGGTCGGCGAGCAGGAGCCCCTGGTCCCGTCGAGCCTCAGCTTCAGGTACGAGGGCTCGACGCCGATGCCCAACGAGCTCGCTGTCGAGATCAAGGCGGTGTCGGCGGCCTCGAGGTTCGACGACCACAGACACGAGATGATGAAGTACGCGGCCGAGCAGGCCTGGTTCGGCCGCACGCCCTGGCTGATGGTCGGCGAGCACGTCGAGGGCACGTTCAAGAGGTTCCAGCTGTTCGAGACCAAGGACCTGGTCCTCGAGTGGGAGAAGAAGCACCAGACCGAGCTGCGGAAGCTGAACGCGCTGCTCTGGAAGCTGCGCGACGTCGCGCGCGAGCACAAGGACGAGGCCTTCGCCATCGTCGCCGGAAACGGCAAGCTCCAGGTGTTCCAGGTGATGGAGAACGAGCCGCCCATCTCGTCCGAGTACGTCAGGAGGTTCTGGAAGTACAAGGATATGAAGGCCCAGGGCAGGAACAAGGCCAAGGCCAAGGCCGAGCCGAGCGAGGATCCGGCAAGGCGTGAAGAAGCGCAGGCGAAGCAGCAGCAGCAGAAGGAGAAGTTTGAGAGCCGGAAGTTCAAGGGCTGGTAGGGGCCCCGTCACCGCCATCGAACGACGACCGCTCGGATTCGGGCTCTGATAAAGCTCTCCGCGACGATACCGCGGGAGATGTCAAGGAGAAGCTCAAACATCGCGCGTTACAGATCATATCCTTCACGACCGCACCTACTCAACATATCGCTACGGTCAGCCTACTTCATTGGGTATACCACCAGCAGCTGCTGCCCAGCTGGGCTTGTCGACGAACGGCACATAAACCCCAACAGCTGCCAAGGTGCGAGGCCTCTGGGGGTTGTTTTCTCTTCTCAAAAGCAAGTTTGTGAACAGGAGTTTGTACATTATCATCGGTCTCGGCCAAAAAGTTGAAATATTGCAAAACAAGTAACGTAACTGTGATGGAAAAAAAAGAACCGCGCTAACATTTGTCAATTGCCGCGCGCGTGTGCCGGTGGCGAATGGAATTTACGTGTACCGGATCTATGTGAACAGGAACAACCCAGACAGAATGAGCAACATGGCTCATGACTGATTGGGTGCCTAGCAACTGAGACTGGACGTGTGAGCCCAGTCTTGTACCGATGTGCAGGGCAGACTCGTGGCGACGAAACAACGCACTTGGGAAATAGAGCTGAACAAATGGAACTGAATGCCTCGATTAACTCGGGAAATTCTGTACACTTGAACGCGTTACCGATGACTCTACTACGTTTTTCTGCTAAGTTGCACATGTCAGCAGGCTTCGGTTCCAGGCAGCCGGGAGGCAACCAAGGCGACTGGCACCGCCTCGTTGCCTCTTCTGGATCGGCAGTTCCAATGATTCCACTTACAAGGCTGCGCTTGCGTCTCACTTGGAATCTACTAGTGGCTATCTTGTCTATTCTTGGGTAAACGAATGGTTCGTAAGTTCCCGTTGGGGTGAAAATGTTGCATGTGCATGAGGGTGCCTGATGCAAGGAATCTTATGGCCGCGATCGGTAGATGGGCATCCTTCTGCCGGCCACTCCGTGCAAGGAAAAAAATTGGGCGAGGTATAAAAAGAGGAAGAGATGGCCCGTTCGTTCGCAATGAGAAGCGGTATCTCGGCCCTCTCTGCTTCGGCGTTCCAAAGTTTTCGCGTTTGCTTTGTTTTCTTATCAACCACACAACACGCTTCGCAATGCGAGGAACAACAAAACCCAGGATAGCGCAATGGATCTCCGGCTTTCGGACCCGAGGCGGTCCCAGGCGGTTCGGGAAGAGGCGACACGGCGCTGCCGTCGTCGGCTACCGGAATAGAGACAACGCAGCGAGCGTGGAATCAGACCTGGAGTCGACGGCGACGGAGTGCAGCAACCCTGAGAGCTCCTCCTCCAGCCCGTCGTCCTCATCGCCCCCGTCATTGTCATCGTCGCCGTCGAGTACAACAAGCTCCACCAGTTCTCTGAGGGACGCGCCGCAGGTCGTTGCGATCCAGGGCATCGACGAGTGGGCGCTTTTCCTCGCGCTCGAGAAGGAGTTTGGCCTGAGCGGGTTCAAGATCAACCAGAGGTCGGACAGATACGAAATCTGGGCACCTAGAGATATCGGAGAAGTCAGTTGTATCCCCCTCACTCTCACATCCCTCCCTTCAGCGCGCGCGCATACACACACACGTTTGAGGAGGCAAGAAGGCAACAAGCTGCATACAGAGGCAGCTATTTGATCATCTGCATCCTCCACCAAGCCAATATTGCTGCATGGTAGCGGCAGGCTGGGGGGGCGGTGGTGGTGTGATGAGCAGGCTAGTGTGCATGAGCTGACTGGGTAGCAGGCTGAGATCGGTCAATGTAGAATGTGGTAGGGTGGTAGGGTAGTGTGGGTGGGTTTCGTCTTTTGAACTGACATGCGGTGAGGGAACAGGTGATTGCAACGTTGGGGTTCCATGAAGAGGCTGGCAATTACTGAGAGTCTGAGACAGGGCGTGGCAAAAACGCGGTGCAACCCAGGCGGGATTCCAGTGTTTCTAACAGTTGGAGTACACACCAGGAAGACTGTTCATGCTTTGTATTTTATCGATTTACAATTTCACCGAAAGGCAGGATGCCCAATGGGAGGCCTACCTACAAATTAGCGATCCATAGCAACTTGGTTGGTCTTCATCAACCTGTCAACCTGCAAACCAACCAACCAGCCCCTCACCCCGACCTGCATTGCCTGCCGTGGCTCGACATAACTAGTGGGCGTGGCATGCAGGCTGGCATTCAGCGCGAATCAACTAGAGAGGCACGAGGCGGAATGTCTCTGGCACACAGCCCAGCGCCGATCTACTGGATAAGGGTGAGGCGACTCGACCAGAGCCTCGCCTGGCCAGTAATAAAGACAATTCCACGGCCTCCAACATACATAATAGACATTGATTGAACTGGGAGTTCGGTCATTTCATCATCCTCTCTGAAAAAGTACCATTGGTTCGCCCCCCCCTCCCCCCCTTCTCTTCCCCTCTCCCCCTTCCCCCCTCCCACCAACCCCTCTCTCTCTCTCCGGTCCCTTCGCTCGAAGCGGCGTCGATGTCAGGTATTGAGAAACGGAGCAAAACGGAGCGACTTCTGGCGTCATTGGAACGCCTCATGTCCCCAAAGCTGGGAAAGAGTGGCGGGGACCACGCAGCACAGGCTGCCGGTGCCATTCCCGAGATGTCTTCCTTGCACTTGAACGGCGAGTCAGAGTCGACAGAGATAGGAGACAGTTCATCGCAGTTTGTACCGGACCCCATTATAACCATAACCAAAACGCCTGAACAGGACACGAACACCGCCAACGTAACCCGCTCACAAAGTGCTGCGTCTGAAAGAAAGATAGAATTCAGGTACTCCGGCTCCCAATTCATCAGTTCCGAGCCTTTCATCAATGTCGGGCCGTTGCCCGGCAACGATGTCGAAGACTATATCAAGAACCGGCGGTCACAGAGTGCACTGCTGTCCACCAAATCGGACGGAGCGTTTCCGGTGCAGTCGTCGCTCACTCGAAGCTCTACCATCATCACGGACAGCACCCCAAAGACGTGTGAAGACGGCGGGCGAGAGTACGAATCTGCACACTTGCGCGCACGATACAATCCGCAGTGTGGCTCCAATGGCGCACCCGCATCTCCTCCGCCGCGCCGGCATTACACTGGGCGAGATGTCCTTCAACAAGTCTACGACGACCTGACGGGCGACAGTGCCGTTGTAAAGAGTGCGCTCGACCGCAAGAGTTCAGAGTTCGTCCCCTGCACGGTGCTGAACGACATCATGTCCTACGAGACTGTCTTTCAGATCCTCGGCGAGTGCTTCTCGTCAGATGAATGGACGGCCGAAGACGCACAGCGCATAGCCCCGCATGATAGGAGTGATTCGGGCCTCCGGCGCTTGTTCGCCATTCTCATCATCATCGAGAAGCACAGAGACATACTCCATTTGCTCCAGTTCGACACAGGGCTGAACGACTCCTACCTGCCGGCGCTTGATAGCAAGTCCGAGACGCCAACGTACCGGCAAGAGCAGCTCGAGCTCTTTTTCAGGCGACAGGGGTGGAAGCCAAGGCACAAGAAGCTTTTCTGCCAGGCACAGTGGGAGCTGATGCCCGTCTTCTTCGGCAACGCGAACGGCTTCGATGTGCACTACAAGTGCCGCAGTGGCGACATCCTGCCCCTGGTGAAGCACAAAGGCAGCGTCCGTAAGCGAGGAGGATTCAGCCACGTAGTTTCGTACGTCCTCCACGAGGACCAGCAGTCATTGAAGCGATACACGGTCAGACTTTGTTTTGCTCTCTTCTGAGCCTTCCCCTGGTCTCTAAAGGCGGCACGTGTTGCTAACGCAAAAAGGATTAGACAAACGGCGCGAAACACCCCATCGTTGTCAAGAAACTACACGGAGTAATGAAACGCGATGAGTTCGACGAAGAAGTCAGAGTCCTCCGCCGCCTCACGAGATCCCAGCACGGCCAGAACCAGCTGAACCACCACCTCGCAAGGCTGCTCGCCACCTTCGAGGTGCCCGAGAGTGACGGCGGCGACACCGGCACGGTCTTTTACATGATGTTCGAGTGGGCGGACAAGACCCTTTCCGATCTCTTGAAGGAGCCGATGCCGTCGAGACGCACCTGCGGCCAGCCGGAGCTGCATGAGTGGGCCGCCGAGCAGATTCTCGGCTTGGCGACGGCGCTGCAGGCGATGCACAGGCTTGAGAGGGCAGAGGACGACCCCGACGATAGGACGCGCGGGATACACGGGGACCTGAAACCGGCAAACATCCTCCTGTACAAGAACTGGAACTATCCCGAGAGCGACGGAGACAGCGGCTCCCAAGGGTTGTCGTTGGGATCCCGGACACGCTCGGACGTCCTAGGCGTCCTGCAGATCACCGATTTTGGATTGAGTTCGTTCCACCACACGCGGACCGCCGAGGACATCAAGTTCCGGGCGATCGGCGGCGACTATTGTCCACCGGAGTTGCAGTTGAAGCTTTCAGTCTCCCCATCTCTCGACATCTGGAGCATGGGCTGTCTCTACCTTGAGATACTGACCTGGATCCTCGAAGGCAGCGACGGGATAAAGCAGTTCCAGAAGAGGAGGAAGGACACCCCCGGTTTTCTCTACATAGCCCAATCGCTTTTCTACAGCGTCCGCGGTGGGGATGACGAGGGGACACACATATCTGTGAGCAAGGCGGTTCTTGAGGTAAGTCGGGACTTGCGCATGTACTCCCAGGGATGACCTGCTGACGATACATTTCTGGTAGTGGGCCACGCGTCTCTACAACTCGAAGCGCGGCTCAGACTTCACTCGCGAACTTCTCAAGCTGGTGCTCGAGCGCATGCTCGTTATCGAGGACAGGAACAACGGCAGACAATTCACTTCGGTGCCGGACCCGAGACCGGAACGCACGAGACCGGAGAGCCCCGCGTCATCAGGAGGCCGGCAGATAACGCGAATTCCGGCCGAAGAACTCGTCAAGAGCCTGCAGGAGATCCGGAACGGTAGGGGCGGGAGCAAGAGCAGGTACTACACGAAGTCGAAAGCCAAGAAGCCGCACAACTTTTTCGACCTCCCGCGCAGCGCCATCTACTCGCCGAAACCATTCACGAAGATCTTTAACGAGGTAAAAGCCGAATATGCAGCTATGAGAGAAGCATAAGGGGTAAGAAGAGCTGCAAAGAGAGCACAAGGCTGACAGTGGAGGAGACTGGAGCGTGATTTGCATGTACATGGTGGGCGAACATCGTAACATTTTACAGCGAGCATCAGCGCTTTTCATGGGTTTAATGGGGATTCATAGACCGTTAAACAAACTGTTCTCCTAAGTGTAATATAATTCAAACCCAGTTGATTCAGACGAACATATAGTTCGTGCCCACAACGTTACGCCCATCAACTGCCACATCACTCCTCCTCTGATTCGACCCGGCCCGATATCCTCTCCAGCTCGGCAATGTCTTCCTAGAGAAACATTACCATATCATCGTCACAACTGCAGAGCGGTGGACCTACCGGTTCGAGGTCTGTGTTTGCAAACAGAATCCATCTGTCTGCTTCTTTCTGTGCGTTGTGCCCAGGTTTAGTGTCCCGTGCGAAGCCTCAGCGAGGGGTTTAAAGAAGGCGCACGCGCATGGGATACAGACCTTGATGTCGTACGAGTCGACGCCCAACTTGTCGTCGAGAAAGATCCTGACCTCCCAGATGTCCATGTACGACTCCATGAAGGGAAACGCCCGTTGGATGTTGAACGTTTTGGGCTTCTTCTGCGGCGATTTCCTCGGATTCTGGGGAGCAAGCGTTCCTTCTCCGTCGTGGGCCTGCGCGTTTGTTTCTCTTTGGTTTTGGTTTTGGTGCTGCTGCTCGTTCTGGGTTTGCCGCTGGTTCTGATTCTGACTTTGATTCAGAAGCTGCTGTTGATTTTGAGGTAGCTGAATATGCTGATGTGGTTGATTCCGATGCCGCGGTTGATCCTGTTGTTGCGGCGGCTTTGACTGACGGGTCTCTAACTGCACCTCAGCCATGCCTGGTTTATTTGCGCTGTTGGAAGAATCCGAGCCGTGCGACCAACCGCAGCACCTCATGAACCAGGACATAGTGCTGTAAGGACACTGTATTCGGCTGCCACTGGGATTTTATCGGGTGAAGTACTTCATCAACGGTTCCTCACAAAAGTCTTCTTCTGTTGGGGGAGAAAAGTTGATAAAACCCTGTGCCTCGACTACCTAAACCACAATGAGCGGTTTGGGGACCTAAGAGCGAGAGCAACGCCGCGGCAGTGCCGCGGCAGTGCGTCGGTGGTTCGCCAGCAGTTCGCATATCAGAATGTAATGTGATGTCTCAGATACATGGGGTGTATGTCGACTTCCTGCATGCAGCTAATAGTTTTCAGCTGGGCTGACCAGGAATGCTCCAATGATCGACGGCGGCCCGGGGCTTAGGCAATGCAATGCCACGCTCTCGGTGAGTCGTGGTCACGCACGCTGATAGGTTGCCTCACTTTCGTATTGTATGTTAACACACATGTTTAAGAGTGACGAGGAAGGCTTGTCGGCGACTTAAGGTTGAATGTGCAGGAACCCTCGTGAGATTGACAAGTACAACCTTAACCCCTCGCATCATTCCCGTCACCGGTCACGCCTAATGGAGTCGTTATGGGCGCGGCAGACGTTCTCTGCGGGCGACCTACGTCGCTTCGTCACTGGGCAATCCGAGCCTGGCCGAGTGGAAGGCGCCAGGATACACGCCTATCGGAGTGAGCATGTGAGTGCGACCCTACGTCTCTTTCTCATGGTTTCACGACTTGAAAATAGCCTTTCTATTAACATCCCATGCCGCAGACCGGAACCGACTGGCTAAAGCATCAAAATGTGGAAACGCTGAAGCCGGAGGACATTCAAGATGGTCGCAACGAGGGCTGGCTGGATTGGGTGGGCAAGGTAAGGGACTGTCAACATGTTAGATGAAAACTATGTTAAGAAACTTACGTTCTTCGTTCATCAGGTCAGTACCGCAGGGTCAAAGGAAGATGTATTTGCACTTGCGTACGGTTATTGATGCCCTCTCTCACCAGCAAGAAGTTCTGCTAATGATGCCAAACCCCAAAGAATCTCGCAGAGAGCGCTGCCGAAAAATGAGTTCGAGACAATCTACGACCACCCGGCGCTGCTCAAATACGTCCCGATGAAGGCCGACAACTTCAAAAAGGTCGTTGAAGATTTGCACATCCACCCAGCCATCAGTGTTCTCGTTAACCTCGGGACGCCGACGATATCGAGGATCAAATCGCTAGACCGTCGAGGTAATCCGCCCCCTTACCCCCTCTCCTCCTCAATCCAGCAATTGAGTTCCCTTAAGACCTGACCGAATACAAAGTCTACACCATCCGCCTCGAGCAGTCCTTAACTCACCAAACCGCCATGACGATAACGTACTTCCCGGGCAAGGAACAGGTTTCCAGCTCGCACACCCGGGACAGGATACACGCAATCATCCTGGGCTACGACGAACACGACACAGAAGAGTTGAAGAAGCGACTCAAGAAGTGCAAGAAAGCAATATTCTCTCCCTTCACCCTGATCAAAGCGTTCCTCCACGTCGAGAAGAGGCGGCGCTTCGACGAGGTGAACAACAAAATCACAGCCTTCCAGACGATCCTGCAAAACTACGGCCGCGTCCCGATCGGAAACGAGAAGTCTCTAGACCACAACAACATCGCTAGTGACAACGAAAAAAGCCCCTTACACAAAATGAAGCAGGCCTGGACCAAGTCGCTGACGAGCAGCTCCGCGCGCAGCGGCAGCCTGGGCGGCGGCGCCGACGACCCCAAGAACCTGATCCGGCTGTACCTCGACGTGTGCGCGCTCAAGAACGCGCTGGCGGCGTGGAACGCGCAGCTGCGCTCGCTGCGGGAGGACGTCGCCGACGGCGAGTTCGGACCGGACGCGGCGGCCGACGTCGACCCGCGCGAGTACCTGCGGCGGCTGGCGGAGGAGTACGACGTCAAGATCAACAAGTGCGACACGGTGCTCCAGGGGGCCTCGCTGGCCTTTCAGATGGTAATGCCCGTCGTTCTTTCTCATTCTGCGGTAGTGGTTCAAGTGGGATGATGTTTGTGATTTGGGCTGACGTTAAACTTTCTTACAGGAGACGGCTCACCTCTCGAGGCTCGATACGCAGATTGCGCTGCGGGACGGCAAGCAGATGAAGGCGGTCGCGCTGCTGACTATGATTTTTCTCCCGGCGACGTTCATAGCCGTAAGTGGTTCTCTCTCCGATGAGGTGCATGCACACTAACTTTCTCCCAGACCCTTCTTGCTGTGCCGCATTTCGAGGCGTCCAAGAACACGCAGGCCTTTCCGGCGTGGATGTGGTACTTCATACTCTCTCTGCCTCTGACGGCCATCGTGTTGGCTGTCTACTTTACGTGGATCAACTGCTACAAGACAAGCACGCTAGAAGACTCTTTCAAAATGGCTTAACTCAGCAGTAGTAGGACGACATATAGGTACCAGCGCGCGAGTTGTTGCAGCGATCGATCTGGGTGGGAATATCAGACGACGTTGATATTCAAGGTTTGCCGTGCAGTTGGAACTGCATGGTAGCATCAAGGAGGCTCAGATCGTAGAGGATGGAAGGATTCATACCCTGAACCTAGGGTTCTTTTTTGCTATTTTTGTCCTACGCGACGTGGAGACATCAAAAGACTTTTGGTCGAAAAACCAACCGCCGATATCAAGTTCCAGTTTGTCCAACATCATCAGCCAGTTAACATAGTTCAACCTCAGGACCATCATGCAAGGGGGGTCATATCGACGCGGAACTTGTGCGACTCCAACGTTTTGAAACTGCGGCACGGCATAGCACTTGTGACACCAGCAACACAGAATCGACCGTAGAGTGATCGTACGGATAGGCCAGGCAATCAAGTTGGATTGGCAAACGGCAAGCGACATCGCCAAGTCTGGTCCCTCAATGGATTTTCCAACAGGAGGAGCTAAGCAAGCTACACCCCTGTCGTGAAACAGTGTTGCCGCGATTTCACTCCTCCCAGGCTCCCCGCAGGCCAGGCCAGCCTACCTCCCCTCTCACAACCAAAAGAAGGCTATTTCGCTTGTTCAGGGTCGTTATATAAAGAGGGAGCGACCGCACCCGCCCGCCAATCTGTGCCACCTCTCGCAGTTTCACGAAGCGAATCTCTCCTTCTCCATCCCTCCCCGCTCGGAATCCTCCAGACGACAACATCACGCTCCATCTCGAGTCCGGCGGAAACCTAAACCCGGGCGATAAAACTTTGTAAAAGAACAGAAGAAAAACTCTACTTCATATAACCCCTTGGATATTTTTATGCTCCGGGCGATAAAACGAACCGAACCAAACGAACATGTCCCAATACGGCAACCAAGGGGGCGCAGCCGCCGGCGGAGGAGGCAGCTTCAAGGACCGCAACTGCCCCAACATGCGCGGCTGCTGGTCCTTCTCGTGGGAGGCCTACAGCCTCAAGACGTCCGACAAGGCGGCGCTGCTGCGGCGCATCTGCATGATCCTCGTCCTCGCGATCCGCACGGTGATGTCGATCATCAGCGTCGTGCGCGACGGCATCGCCGGGAGGGTCGTCGGGCTCATCCTCGGCATCATCCTGACCGTCATCGGGTTCTTCTTCATCGCGTGGTGCCTGGCCCTCATCGGACAGGCGGAGGGCCGGCGCAAGGTGCTGGGCGTCATGGTGGTGAGTTTCTTTTTTTTCTTGCGACTGGCCCTGGGCGAAGGCTTGGAGGGGTTCCGGTTTTGCCGGCTTGGCTTTTCTGAGAAATTGCGGCTGCTGACGTTTTGGGTGCGATTCGTTTGTAGGGCCGTTGGCATCTCGACGTGTTCCTGCTCGTTACGGCCTTCATCCATGCCGCGCTGCTCGTTGGCAGCTTCTTCGGGCTCGGCAGTGCTGGCGGCTACGCGACGTGGCTCATCATGTGGCTGCTCATCTTTGGCGTCGCGTGGGTGTGCAGGTGGCCTGCCGAGCAGGAGACGTACGTCTGATCGAGGCTGTCGGAAACGGTGTGGTGTTTGGTGTGCATTGATGAGGCCGTGGAGTGGTTGAATGGATCCGACTCGGGCGTGAGGTTGGATGCTGGGGATTTATCGGAAGAGCGAGGGATGCGGCGGTGGTGATTGAGACGGGCTTGGCGTTTGCGATACCCTTTGATAGCTTGAGTCGCTGCACGATTGGCAGACTGCAATATTATTCGGTGTTTCGATGAGATGATATGGAAGCTCGTTCTTCGCCTCCAGATGCCGCGTGTTGCTCAACCATGAGTGTATCGGTCATCGGGAATATCGTGAGTGCACCCAGTCATGTTGCTCATGAAGTAGCCGTCGAGTGCATGGGTTTCTCATTGAGATCTCATATGAATCTCATAAGAGGTCTTATCTCATGTTCAAGCGAGTAGTGAAGACTAAGTGCCCCGCGTCGGGCCGATGTACCTGTATGGAGCCCAAGGTCAGGTACTCTAGCGCGGGCGGACCCGGACCGGAGCGCGCTCCGGCGGACGGCTGGAGGTGGAGCAGCCTTTCCCACATGCCGAAACTCGCCCGCGACATCCGGCCCCTCGGCAAGTTCGCATCAGCACGCGTCTGTGCCAGTAAATCGACTCTTGGGTGCGACGCAAAATAAGATCCATCTCTTACTTATGGCTCTTGGTGCGCTGGCTTATGTTATGCGATCGGGCTTGCCGAGGCCATCTGCGAGACCATCCTCTTCGCTGGCGCCAAAAGAACATCGCGGCGCCTGCAAAAGACAAGGTGATGGACAATCTAGGAATCGAACCTAGGACCTACCGCATGCGAAGCGGTCGTTATACCACTAAACCAATCGCCCAGTTGTTGTTGAATGAGGAACAGCGACAGCGACCTCAAGACGGGAGAGTTGAGAGAGGATGGTGACGGCATCGAGGCGTCCAGTCGCGAGGCCGAGACCGAGACGTGGCGTTGTCGAACTGACGGAAGCGGCATGGCCACAAGCCTAGGCCAAAGCCGGTGAGAGTCGGAGCATCACGGGATCACGTTGCGCCGGATCGGTCGGGAGGGCCGGCGCTGTCGGAAGCTGGGTCCGAGGCGGAGGCAGCAAGAAACGGGACGAGAGACGGCCTTTGGAGGGTATTATAAGCTCTTTATTCTTCTCTAAATTCGCATCTCGGGAGTATCGCATGCAATCGTACAGACAAAGACGAGGAAGGTATGCGCGTGGCAGACGGACCCCTTTTAATTCAAGAAATCCCCCCTCAAAAAAGAAGAAAAGAAAAGGCGAGAGAAAAGGAAAGCGTCAACGGGCTACAGGGGGTAGTGGTATCTACCGCCTGTAGCCCAGACGCTCCAGGAGCGACTCGCCGGCGGGGGCGCCGCCCTGTCCTTTCCTCAGGCCGGCGTCGACGCCCTTGACGTAGTCGAGGACGCGCAGGTGCTCCTTCTTGAGCTCGTCGAAGTCGTGGGAGAGCTGCTCGTGCCAGGGGTAGAGGACGAAGACCTGGAAGCCGAGGGCGGACGAGGCGACGACGAAGTTGGTGAGGGAAATGGCGCGGGTGATGAGGCCCATTTTTGCGGTTTTTGTATGTGTTTGTTTGAGTGTCTGTATGTGGTTTATCCTTTTCGTTTGGTATGTTCGTGATCTAGGAGTTGTTTGTTGACCTCGGTCAGCTTCGTCTGGGCATCGCGGGGTATCTTGGCCCGAACGGAAAAGCCGAGGGGGCCAAGGAGATAACTCACCTTGTATGAACGCGACGAGAGCGGTGTTGGTTTGTGTGTAAGCCGTTCGTGTTCGGTCTGTCGCAAAAGGCAAAAGAGGGAAATGCTGGCACCCGAGATGGAGAGAAAAATGGTCTATCGTGATGAGGTTGAAAGAAAGGGAAAACGATAAACAGGAACGACGGGAAAAGATAATTAGGACAGTCGGAGAGAAAGAAAGAAAGAGGAGGAAGGGGAGGGATTGCGGCGAGGAACGGCATAGAAATTGTTTTACAACGAGAGGAACCCGGGGATGATACCTGAAAGACCTATTTGGGAAGTCCCCCAGCCCCGATTACCTCACACTTCACCGACAGCGGCCCGGCGGCAAAAGCGGGGGCCCCGAGAGAGAGTCGCGAGGACTTTGCCGTCACTTTGAAGTTGTTCGCGTACAAGTGACAAGGCTGTTGTTACGCTGGGCTGGGGGGAGAAGGAGAGAATACAAGGCAGCGGAAAACCAACCATACAAGAGACCGAAATCACAAGGTTAAGGCTCCTGTTGGTGGGGGTTGACCAGTAATTCCTGCCTATTCAGTCTTCACCTCTGTACCGAGTACTTTGAGAGGTCAACCATGTTGCCAGTCCGAGAAAGGAGGCAAGGTGATGAATCAAGGCTCCGATGGAGAACGAGTGGCGTGACTTTTATGGGGACTGCTCTCCCGCACTGGACGGTTCCCTACGGCGCACCACGGTAAGGGGTGCACTGGCAGAAGCACGCGACTAATAAGAGCTACAGAAGGTCCCGGGGTGGAGCCGGCAGCCCGAAGGGACGGGGATCCCACCGACGCCGCCGACTGGCTGTTTGGGCTGCCTGGGCTGCCTTTCTCTTCCTCGCGAACCCGACTCTCTCTCTTTCTCGTGACGGGAGGAGAATACGTTGGTTTTGACCCTTGCCCCCGGTCTTGGGTTCCCTCTCGGTTGGCCTAGAGGCCTTCCTCTTTTTTACCGGGCTCCATTCGGGTGCGGGAGGGGAACAGAATAGCCTGCACTTACAGGGGATGAATGACGCATGTGACAGAACCTTTTCACCACAACAACCCACGGGAGAGGGAAAATTTTGTCGCATAGACCACACATGCCCCCATGCTTTGGGAGAGAGAGCAATCTCACTACTAATATTTTATCAAATTCTGTGTAGACAGTTTCTTCGTTGTGTTTGGGTATCGATCAGACCCGCCCTTTTTCACTGCAAGTCCCCGGGTAAGAGGTACACAAGTACACCACCTGCCCAGACAGGTACTTTTGCAGCGGGCTCCAGCAGTAAATAGTGACGTCGCCCAAGGAACCCTCAGCCCTGTTATCGGTCATGAGGTACCCAAAGCACATGTACCCATGTACCCACCCATGTACCTAGGAGGTTGCCCGCGGGAAGTTGCAGGTCACCGTTTTTCGTCGTGACATGTCACAGCGACGAATCACTGCCTGTTCGTATGTATCGGCAAAAAGCAGTAGACGTCCGGCCCGGCTTAAGACGGTCACCGCCTGGGCCCCGCCTCCCGAAGGACCGGACGCTCGACGGCCGGTAGCGGCACCTGCAAGCGGGTCGCGGTAATAATCGGGCTCGCCACGTGTCTATGGAGCATCGTTCCTCCCGGCTGCCGGCCGGTTTCGACAACTCAGTCTCGACATCATCACTCAGGTGCTCTCGTCTTCTATTTGAGAGGGTCCGATGCCCTTGAGAATTCATCGTAAATGCTTGCCGCGTTTACGTGACAGTGAACGGAGTGTCGGCACGACTTCCCGACCGGTAATACCTCTCTGTTGTCGAAGTACTCTCAGCTGAGCATTTACGTGTTCAATCTGGCCGCAAGAAGGGATCAATCTCATCCAAGCGACCTGGATCTTTATACGCGACACAGGTTAGAGCCTTCGGCCTACTTTTTCTACTTTTTGACGAGCTAAAACGACATCATTGGCCAGAGACTCAGCTACCGTAGGCGAACGAGAGGGGGGAAATTGTTGTAGAAGGATGCCTACCTCAGTCTAGTGCCGGAAAATGGATCTCTCCAGTTGATTGATTGACTGGGTTCTTGGCTGCGCCGCTGGTCACGAGTTGGCTGCATGTCAGCCTCGAACCACGCCGTCTGCCTGGCAAGGCTTTCTCCCAAAATCAAAGACGACTGCATCATCCATATCAGTAACAACCTCAAAGGAACAACTACTCAGTTGAAAAGGCGAGCTAAATCATGGAGGCAGCTGCAGCTGAGGCATCAGATGTCGTCGTTAATACAAACCCCCCCAAACACACAATTCATACGCTGGACAGTGCCCTAGATGTCATCTCCAACCTCGAGTACGAGCCTCTGGGCGCAGACGAGATCCGGCTCATCAACTTGCACCCGGGCAACTGGGACGATCCAATAACCTGTCGGCTCGAAACCCACCGCCTTGACGTCTGTCCCAAGTACGCAGCGCTGTCGTATGTCTGGGGCGACATGACCGACCCGGTCCCCGTCATGGTCAACGGGCAGAAGCACCACGTCGGGACCAGTATCTTCACCGCCCTCCGACGCCTTCGCGAACTCGTCTTCGGTCCCGGTTCCGTACCCGGTCCCGGCGGCTTCGCCTCCGAGTTGTGGGACGGCGTGAGCACACTCTACGTCTGGGCGGACTGGCTTTGCCTCAACCAGGACGACGACGTGGAGAAGGAGAGCCAGATTCCCCGCATGGGAGCAGTGTTCGGCGAGGCCGCTAGGGTAGTCGCTTGGCTGGGGGAGATTGACGAGAAGGAGGAAGATGCCGCCGAGCTTCTCGTAAGACTGTGCCGGATTAGTCCTCCCCCGGAAGACCCGTATCCCTGGCGGGCGGAGTCATATCAGGAACAGCTTCACACCGCCATGGGCGAACATGCTGCGGATTTCATAGGCATCCTACTCACCCTCCTCTATCGGTCTTTTTTTAAACGCCTGTGGATCATCCAGGAAATGTAAGCCATCCTCCCCCGTCCAGGCGTCACATTCCTGCCGGTCCTGATGTTGGGGGCACGAAGCCCTGAATGTATTGAGGTGCTGAAAGTGGTGATGTCTGAGGAAGAAGTTGTTGCTAGGAGCCTGGAGACAGGAGGAGGCCTAGGAGGCCTGGGGGTCATGTGTGCGCGTGACCACGCTCCGCAACACCCGATCTGACAGCTAACATCCTGAGAAAAGGTCTCTGGCAGACCTGCCGCCGATCATGCTCGCAGGCCGCCACTGGTGCGACCTCCTGGCCCTGCATCGCGTCTGGGGCTTCGCCTGCGCTGCGGAGCTCCGCCACCACCGCCCCTTCTACAGGTCCCATTATAACATCGAGGTCTTCGTGGGCATGCGCAGCCTCCACCAGGAGCCCCCGGCCCAGGACGCTGAAAGACTCAACCCAGAGCGCGCGGTGGGTGTCCTGAACAGGTACCTCAGGATTCAAAGGGCCTTCGGCGCCGCGAGGCCGCACGACCAGCTCTACGGCCTTCTCGGCGTCGCCGCCACGGGCGACGATCTCCCGCCGGCCCTGCGCCCGGACTACGCCACCCCGTTCGCCGAGGTGTACAAGGAGTACGCCCGGGCGCTGTTGCGGGACTGCGGGGACATGTCCATACTCAACCGCGTCCGTAGCGAACTCGAGGGCGTGCCGTCGTGGGTACCTGACTTCCGCGCAATCCCTTGGGAATTGGGGCAAAAGCCCCTGCCCGGGCTGGAGTTCCTCCCGGGCGACAAGATGGTTGTTCGCGGGGTGGTCTTGCAGCGCTGCGCCGCCGTCTGGCACCCCGTCGGGGAGAGCTACTTCGGGACCGAGGGCTACGGCCTCGACTCCCAGATCACCTCTTTGCGGGAGTTCTTCCTCGCCGCAGCCGAGGGCGCCGGCGTGCCGCTGGGGACGATGGTGGACGCCTGGATGCGTATGTGCCTAGCGGAGATGAGGCTCAACAACACCGAGAAGGCGCCCCTCCTGTGGGATCTGGTCGGCCGGTCCGTGGAGCTGGGCCGGCCGGTCGAGTCAGAGGTCTGGAAGACTTCGGTCAGGGACGTGAGCTTCGGATTCGATTCCTCGCTCGTGGCCACGGGTCGGGCAGCGGTGGATAAGCTTGTTCGCTACGACCTGGAGGCCGCGGTCGGCGACGTTGTGTGCGCCCTCGAGGCTTCGTCGATGGTGGTGCTCTTGAAGCCTTTGCCGGGGGGTGAGTACCGGTTCCAGGGCATGTGCTTCAGATGGGAGGACGATAAGATGTTCGAGGTCGACGACGCGTGGTTCGCTGTAAAGGATCTGCAGTCGTTTGTGCTGGTTTAGATTCTTTGCATTTCGGGCGAGAACTGCGAGAAGACGCTCCTGAAGATGTCCCCAGTCATTAAGTTCCTGTTATGGGCGGCTTACCCAGGTCTCGCACATGTGAGATTGACACCGACGTGGTCATCGGCCAGTCCTTGATGAACTACTCATTCTTCCAAGGCGCCCCAGTTGGCGTTGTCGTGGTCATGTATCTCGATTGTCGACCTCATCGCCGCTGCAGCTGTCGAAAGTCAACTTTTTCAAGCGCGTATTCTTGAGAAACTCGTTCACATCTATCATCATAACTGCCTCCCGGCTTAAGCTGAGCAGCAAACACATTGACTCGATCTCAAGTCGCAAGAGAAACACACTTGCTGTTCGACAATTACCTAGTCCGCGGCAGAAGATCTCCGCAAATGGAATACCGTGCCCAGTGCTGCTTTGCCCGGTGTATCTCCGTTCAAAGAGCCGAAAGGCTCAAGCTAGCCAAGCACGCAACTAGGCATAGCCATACCCATATAGG
Organism: Colletotrichum musae; assembly: GCA_027406025.1. NCBI lineage: Eukaryota > Fungi > Ascomycota > Sordariomycetes > Glomerellales > Glomerellaceae > Colletotrichum > Colletotrichum musae. Next base: position 6,232,917 of record JANVYC010000001.1, on the reverse strand, counting down.
TACCCATATAGGTAGGCCCAAACCGGCCTATAGGTATTTTTAAGTACCTAAAGATACCTATAGGTTCGTTTAAGTATAGGTAATTAGAGTAGGACTACTTATAGGTATTTTTAGGTACTTAAAAATACTTATAAGTTAATTTAAGTATAAGTAATATAAAATAGGTCTACTTATAGGTATTTTTAAGTACTTAAATATACTTATAGGTTTATTTAAATAATAAAAAAAGTATTAAAACTTTAAAAAATATAAATATAAATATTAAAATTAAAATACTATTAAAGACTATAAAGTATATTTAAAAAAAAGATTAATAAAAAGTTAAAATATTAAAATAAAAAAATAAAATTTACTATTATATATAAAAAGAATTACTATACTATAGTACTAAATAGTATTACTTTAAGTTTTAATAGTTATTATAACTAACTATTATAAATATTATATTTTAAAAAGTAGTTTATTAAAATTTATTAAAGTTTATAGTATTTATTTTTAAATTCTTTAAGTAGTAAAGAGGTAATTTAGGAGTAAATAGAAGCTTAAGAAGTAGGACTAAATAGGGGTATAAGAGTATTCTTTTTTATAAAAACTTAACTTAAAGTAGTTAAATTAACTTTAGTACTTTAAAAAGTAATTTCCTTTTATTTATTAGAATTATTACTAAACTTAATAGTAATATTCTATTATAAATATCTATAATAAATAAAAAGTAACTTTTAAGTTTATAAAGTTAAAAAAGAGTTAAGTATTTAAAGGCTAAATAAAGGATATATTATTATTCCTTTTTATTATTATTTACTATATTATTTAGTATTATATTATTTAGTTAAGTTTTACTTAACTATACTACTTTATTTTAATTAACTTTAATAGTTATTAAGTTAAAAATTAATATAGTAACTAAGTTAAATTATAAATAGTAGTAAATATATTAAGTTTTACTAAAAATACGTTTAAGAGGAACTAATATTAATTAAATATAAAGAAAGTTTTTAGCTATTTAATAAATTCTTTAAAATATAAGTTAAGTCTTAAAATTTCTTTAGAATTAAGTAGTAGATTAATTTAAAGGGACTTCTAGGATTAAATTAATAAAATATTAAATATTATAGATAAATAATTTATTTATTTTAAAGAAGTTATTATAAATTAACTAAACTATACTAGTAGTTATTTATAGTACTTATATATATAATTAGTATTTATAGGAGTAGTTTAAGTTAATAAACTTACTTTTTTTTTAAAACTAGTTTCTTTTTAGTCTAAAAAGATTAATTCTAGTACTTTAAAGCTAGTTTTAGAATATTTTAGGATATTTAAAGTATAGTAATAATAGTACTTTATATAAATATAAATAAAGTCCTTTTTTACTTTAGTTATAAAAGTACTTATATTATAAAAAATATTAAAGTATTAATTTATATACTTTAATTAATAAAAATAGAAAATTATATAGTTTAAAAAAGGAGTAAAAAAAAAAGTAACTCTATAAAATATAAATACTAAACTATTAATAATCTTTTTAATATAAAGTTTAAGTTTTTAATCCCTAGTATTAATAGTTTTAATAAGTAATTTTAATTAAAAAGAATTACTTTTAAACTAAGTACTTCTTCTTTTTAAAGCTTTATAATAAAGTTTAAAGTATTACTTAATAAAATAAAAAAGTAAAAGGGTACTACTAAAGTTAAAGTTCTATACTTTATTAATTAAATTAATAAAGAATAAAAGGGGCTTTATAATATTAATTAAAATATTAAGTATATTCTATTTTAAAAGAGAAATTATTTTTTAAGGATTATTAAAAGGATAATTTTAAAACTATGTATTAATAGTTTTTTAGAATTTATAAGTTTAGAAATATATAAATATAGTAAAGTTCTAGTAAGTTTTAATATCTTTAATTAAAATAAGGGGTTTTTATTTTAATTAAGTAAATAATTAAAGATTTTTAAATTCTAAATTTCTCTTTAATAAAAGTTTAAGTACTTATATAAAGGTCTAAATTTATTAAAATAATAGGAATTTAGTAAGAGTTATTATAAAAGTTATTATAAAGAGTAAATATAAATACTTATTTTATAAATAAAATATTTAAAGCTATTTAAATTCTAGGGGAGTAGTTTAAATAAATTTAACTTAAAATTAAAGTTAGAATTCTACTAAGTATACTAAAGAATACTAAGTTTATTATAGTTATTAGGGGCCTTTTATAAAATAACTTTAAGTATTTTATAAATTAAAGAGGTAATAAAGTTATAAATATATATTAAATAATAGATATAAATAATATATTTTTATTTAAAAGGATTAAGTAACTCTTTAATAACTACTTTAAAAAGTTTAAACTTAAAAGAAGAAGTATTATTTATTAATACTATTTAAAAGTTAAGTAAATAACTTATATTTTATTTAAACTAAATAAGTACTTCTATAATTTTATTAGTTTATTATTTTATAATATAACTAGCTTTTATATTAGTAGTTTTAAGTAAAATATAATAAAAATTCTAGTTTTTATTAATAAAGTAGTAAATAATACTAAAGAGGGAATATATTAACTTAAGAGTATTTTAAATATTAACTATAAGGGATACTTTACTATTTTTAAGTAAATATTTAATTACTTACTATTTAATAAAAATAGTATAATTTACTACTTATTATTAAACTATTTACTAACTTAGTAATTAAAGGGTTAAATTTATTTATAAAAGAAGGTTCTAGAAGTATAAGTTATTAATAATACTAAAAGAAATATTTATTATAGTAATAAAGTTAATAATAAACTCCCTATACTTTATTTTACTAAGAGTAGTTTAAAAATAGTATTATTATAAAGGTTTATTATAAAAGCTAAAAATATACTAAAAGTTAATTTAAACTTATTATATTATTTATATATCCTTTTTTAAAATACTATTAATATATAAAAGAAACTAAATACTTCTTTATTATACTAGTACTTAATACTTAAACCTATAAGTAGTTTAAAATTTAAGAATAATTCTTATAAATTAACTTAAGCTTCTTAGTAGTATAAAGGGCACTTTAGTTAAAATATACCTATTTAAGGGATTAAATAATATACTAGGGTTAAAAAATACTATATTTATATTTAGTATATTCTTTTAGGTTTTTATAAATAAAAGTACTAAAAGTAGTATAAATAATTTAAAATAAATACTAAGTAGTTAAGTACTACTATTACTTAAACTTTAACTTAAAGTTTAAAAAAAATAAAATAACTTTTAATTAAATAGAGAAGTAAGTTAGTAAATCTATAGATAGATTTTTAAAAAGGGTTTATTAAAGTAGTATATTTTTATAATTTAAGGCCGGATTAGTTTTAAATAATAAACTACTTATAATAAAAATAAAAGGAGTTAAGTAAAAGAAAAAAAAAAGTAAAATAAAAGTTATTATAATAAACTATAAATTTAAATATATATATAAAGAAGGATTACTTTATTAGTTATTAAGTAAAAAATTAAATTACTAATTTACTTTTCCTTTATTTATACTACTTTAATTATACAAAACTTTTATTTATATTCTTTTTTCTTTACTATATAAAATAATAAAATACTACTCTAACTATCCTTACTAATTATAAATAGCTATAAGTAATTTTAGTAATTAAATTTAGAGATTCTTAGTATACTAAAAGAAAAAGATATTAACTTAGGGATAATAAAAAAGTACTTAAATCTAAAACTCTCTATATTACTATAAATAGCTAAAAGTCTTACTATAAAAAATACTAAAAGAATAAAAAATAGTTCTAAACTTAAACTAATTAAGTAAAAGAAAATATTTTAAAAGTCCTTTAAAGTTTTTTTAAAAAAAAAAGTATAAAAAGTAAAGTTTAGTAGTATATTAAGAACTAGGTTTATTAAAAAGTATATTAATATAAATAGTAGCTATTTTTTATAAAATTTAATAACTTTAAAAGTTTACTAAACTACTCTTACTAAAAGTAGTATTTTAATAACTAGTTTAGGAAATTTTACTTTTACCTAAGATTTTTAGTAAAAATAAGTTATAACTATAAGTATCTATACTTAAGGCTTTATAAAGTATATTAAAAGATTTTTTAGTAATATTCTTTAAAAGTAAGTTATATTAAATTAGTAAAAGTAATAAATAATAATTAACTTATATAGTTTTAAATTTTATAGTAATTTATACTAAATAAGTTATAGTATTAAAAAAAGATGTTAATTTTATAAAGTAGCTTTTAAAGTAGTTTATTAGTATACTAATAATACTATAGAGTTAAATTAATATAGTAAATTATTATAATTTAAATATAAAAAATTAAAAGAGATTTTATTAATATATTATATATTTTTATTTAATTCTATTAAAAGTTTACTATTAAATATATTAGGTAATTAAATTTATAATAAGTAATATTTAAGTTTAAACTATTAACTAAACTTTTTAAAAAAAAGAAAAGTATTATAAATTAAATAACTTAAGTAAATAACTAATTAATTAATAATAACTTATAATAAAAACTATAAACTATTATATCTACTATTAAAATATTAAAATAGTTTTTAACTTTAAGTATTTAAAATACTATTTTATATTAATATAAATATTTTTATAGTATAAATAAATTAGTATAATTAAGAAATAAATTATATACTAAATATATAGTATATAATATAAATATAAAGTAAGTATATATATATTTTTAGAGCTTTTTTATATTAATATATTTTTTAAATAAGTAAAAAAGAATTATAGTTAATAATTAATACTTTTTATATTAAAGTAAAGTAATTAATTTACTAAATATTTTAAATGAAACTTATAAAATACTACTAATAAGTTAGAATTTATTATTTATAACTACTTATATATTATTAGTAATATATTTACTTTTTTTATATAATATTAACTTATTAACTTATTAAATATATATATTAGTTAATTATATTCTTTACTATATTCTTTTTTTAAAATAATTTCTACTTAGTTAATTTCTTTTTTTACTTTACTATAAGTAGTATTATAACTATAAAGAAGATATATATTACTATTTATATATAAAGTAAAATACTTAAAATAACGAATTAAATAGAATTAATATAATAAAGTTAATAGTATTTAATATATAATTATAAAATATTTTATACTTATTATATAGTTTATTATATTCTATTTATATTACTTAAAGTAAAGTATATTATATATTAAATATTTAATATAAATATAATATATATTAAACTTATATTTATTTATTTTTACTATATATATTAATAAGTTTAATAAAGTATTTTATTATAGACTTACTTTATTTAAAATTTAAGTATAAATTATAATATACTATTTATAAATAAGTATTTTTTTAATATTATATTAAATATAATATTAAAAATAAAAAAAAAAAATAAATAAAGAATATTTAAAAAGTAATATTAAATTAATAGATAAAAGTATTTAAAACGTGTATAATATATATTATTTAAAGTTAATTATATAACTTTTAAAAAAAGTTAAAAAATTAATTTTTATTTTAAATTAATAAATTTACTTTTTACTATACTTAATACTTATAAATTACTAAAGTATTATACTATATAATATTAAAAAAGTTAAAGTTTATATAATTCTATAGTAATTATTTTTAAATATATACTTTAAAGTAATTTATATAATTAAATAAGTATTAAAAGGCTTTAAATAATAAAAAATATAACTCTATTAAATTAATTTCTTTTAATTAATTTCTTTTTACTTTATTATATAATTATAATATATATATATATATAAAGATATATATATAAATATAATTTAAGTTATTAAAATTATAATATTAATAATAAAATACTTTATTAATAAGATTTTAGGTTTTTTATTAAAAATACTAATAATTAATATTTTATATAAGTTTTTTAAAATATTAACTATATTTAATTAATTATATAAATATACTTAAAAGTACTTTTAATAATTAATATAAGTTATATATAAATATAAGTATTAAAAACTTTAAATACTTTATTAAAGATATTAAAAAATATAAAACTATTATATAAAATAAACTTTTAACTTTATTTTAAATATAAGTATATAATTAAATATACTATATAATAAATTAAAAAATAATTTCTTAAATTCTACTATTAAGTAGTAATTAAAGTATAAAATATAAAATAAAATAAAGTAACTAAATTAAAATAGTTTTTAAATACTAAGTATAATAGAATTTTTTTAAGAAATTAATATTTATTATTTATATATAGTAAGTTAATAATATTTTAAAATATTTTAAGAAATATTAAATTATTATAGATTAACTAAAAATTAAATATTAATATAATTAATTACTATATAATACTATAGTCCTTAGTTATTTATTTACTACTTAACTTATTTAAAGTTAAAGAATCCCTAGACTATAAACTAAAAAAGTAAAACTACGTTTTATATAGTAGGGTAAATAGGGTTAAAGAGTTCAAGTAGTAAAGTTATTAAAAAAAACTCCTAAATAGTTAAAAAGGATTTATTTAAAAGTTAAATAAATTTACTATAAAACTATACTAAAGGGGGGAAGTTAAGGGTTTTAAGTAAGTAAATAATAAAGTTAGTTATAAGTATAACTATTTAGTAAAAAGTAAAAAGATACTTAGGCTTTTTTAAAATATAATACTTATAGTTATATAAATTAAAGGCTTAGTAGTAGTAGTGGATTATTTTTTTAAAAACTAGTTAAATAAAACCCCTAGGTTATTATAAAGGATACTTATAAATACTTCTTTTAATAGGCAGTTTAGAACCTTTAGAGTTTTTTAAAAAATAACTTAAACTTTTTATAATACTTTATAAAAATAAAGTTAAGTAGTGCTTTTTTTTTAGTAAAGATAAACTTAACTTTAGGTTTACTATAATATTTATACTTATAAAAAATACTTATAACTTTATTAAAGTTACTAATAAGAAACTTAACTTTAGTATATATTTTTTAAAGGATATATAGTTAGTTTAAGTAAAAGTACTTATACTAGTAGTATTTTTAGGTCTAAAGTAGTTAGTATTATAATAATTCTTTAAAATAATTCTTTAAATTAATTAAAAACTTATAAAAAGGATACTTTAAGTAATTTTTTTACTTTTATTTTTTATATTAATATCTTTAGGGATATACTAAATTAAATTATTACTCTAGACTTTCTTTATTTTTATAAAAATAGCCTTTAGGTTATTAAAGAGACTTTTATTTTTAATATTCTTTTAATCTTTATAGCTATTATTTTTAATAATAAAGTTATTCTAGTTATTATACTAGGCTAAAAATAAGGGCTATAGAGCTAAGAGTATAATACTTAAATTAACTATAACTTATTCTAAGTAGTAGTCCTTTTAGTAGCTATAAATAATTAGTATAATATTTTACTTAAAAATATAAATACTTATAACTTAATATTAACTACTTTAATTTTTTACTACTTTAGAGTAGTTTATTACTTAAGACTACTTACTTTAAAGTTACTTTTTTTTTAACTTTTAAAGAACTCTTTACTTAGTTTAAGTAAATAAAAGTTTAGTTTAATTAAGGTTTTATTTATTCTAAGTTATATTCTTAAAATAAGCTTATACTTTTTTTGTATTTTAGTTATTAAAATACTTATTATTAACTTTATACTTTACTCTAGTACTTAAACTAAAAGAGTGGCCTAAAGAGGGTTAAATTAAATAATTATTATAGGATTTAAAGTTATAAAAACTTACTTTAGTCTAGGTTACTTTTACTTAGACTTAATAAAAGGTCTAGGTAAAAAAATAAGAAACACTACTTAGAGAGAGACTTAAACTCTTAACTTCTAAACCTAGGAAATAAAAAGTAAAAAGTAAACTACTATACTAAACTATAGCCACACGTCTTTCTATAGCTATAGCTAGCTTCTAGTAGTTTAAATTAGTGTAATTTATATATATATACCTAATAGGGCTAGTCTAAGTAACTAAATCCTAACTTACGCTTAACTAAATACTAGTACTAGTACGTAAAACACCGGTTTAACTAGTAATATAGCCAGCCTATTATAGTAGTTTTACTAGTAAACTAGTGCCCTACTAGTAGTAAACTAGGCCTATTATAGTAAAGACCTACTTTTTAACTAGTATATAAAAAGGTATATAAAAAAAAAAAAGGTCTATATAAGTAGCTATTTACCCCTAGTACTTTAGAATAAAAGAAGTAAGTAATTATAACTTAATATAGTTAACTACTACTATTTTACTTAATTAAATTACACAATTCTATAGTACTCTACTTTTTTTTTACTTTTACTTATTTAACTAAGCCTAAAGAAGCTCTAGTTTATAAAAGCTATTTTAAGTATAACCTCTATTCTTACTTCTTTGCTTTTAGTAGTTATAAGCCCAGCTACTTAAACCTTATAACTAATACTACTTTACTTAATTTAAATAAAGCCTTACTTATTAAAGCTAGCCCTAATAGCTTAGTTAATTATAGTAATTCCTATATAACTTTATTTTAATAATAACTCTACTAACTATACTTATTTTAAACTAAAAATTAACTAATTCTTAATCTTTTTAAAAGCTTTTTAAAAATTACTTATACTATTAAAAACTCTAAATCTTTTTATTATAACTAACTTCGCACTATATATACAAAAAACGAAATATTTACCTCTTTTTATATATTTCTTTATTAAAACTCTTTATTTAGAAATTCTATTTAATATAACTAACTCTATTCTTTTAATTTTACTAACTTTATTAATAAAGCTACTTCTATAATAGAGTTTTAGCTATTTAATTAACTTTTTAAACTTTAAAAATTTAATATTCCTTTTTATTCTTTAGATTTTTTTATTATTACTAAAGTTTTTTATATTCTAAAAAAGTCTTTTAAAGACTTTTAAGAATTTATTAACTCTAAGTTAAAAAAAAAATTCTTTTAAGACCTAGAACTTCTTTTTAAGTCTCTTAGTTATTACTTAGTATAACTATATACTAACTAAACTACTTTTTTTTTAAATTTTTATTTAAGTTAATAAAAATCCTATTTACTTAATAAATTTAAATTTTTTTTAACTATTATAAAATAAAAAAGTATATTCCTTATTTTATAAGTAGTACTAACTACTTAGTTTAGTTTATTTATTTTAAAGCTTTACTTATTAATAAAAATATAAGAGTTACTTTTAACTCTACTCTTTATAATAACTAACTTTTAAAAGACTTTAAAATATTAACTTATATAAAGTTATTAATTAAAAATAGCCCTTTTAAAGTTATAAAAAACTATAAAATAGGCTTTAAGGCTTAGAATAAACTAAAGAATCTATATAAACCTAAAAGCTTTACTTTTAAGTACTTAACTTATAAAGAGTTCTTTAATACTTTTTTAAAAAATTTCTTTACTATAAAGGATTACTTAAATAAAGTAAAAAAACTTATAAATACCTTAACTTCTAAAACTATAACTCTACTTAAATAAGTTATTATAGTTTAGGTTTTAAATAACTTAAATAATAGTCATAAAGGTTTTATAACTAATATAACTTAATTTTTTAAAAAAGATTTTAAATTTTTTACTATAAAGTCTTTATTTATAAATTTTATAAATAAAGTAAAGAAAAAGGGAACTTCTAAAAATACTCTATTAGTTAAATAGAAGTTTTTTAAATTTAAAAAACTTTAAAAAAAAACTAAGGGGGTATATTGTACTTACTATAAGTTTTAAAACTATAAAGTTAAAGATTATTTTTTTTATACCCTAATAAGACTCTAGGAAACTAAAAAAAGAAATAAAAGATTATAAAATTTAAGTTTAATAGAACTAAAAAGGCTTTAAATATAGTTTAAAAGGCTTTAATAACTAAAAAGGCTTTACTTATAAACTCTTTAAATTCTAAAAACTTTATTATCTTTAAAACTAAAGTTAAAAAGGTTAATACTTTTTAACTAAACTCTATATATATAGATAATAAGGTTAAGGAAGATATAAAGTAGAAAAATATAAGTTTAATCTTTAATAAGCTTTATAATAACTCTACCAAACAGCCTATAAGTACTTTAATTTAAAGGATTATTAGTAGTATAGAATATAGAGATTCTAAAGATAATAGTAATACCTTTTACTTAAATATAAGTACTATTATTTATATTATAAGTAATAAATCTTTATTTATAAAAACCTTTTTTATAAGTAAAAAGGTTAACTAGGGAAAAATAAACTCTATAACTATTTCTTTAATAAGTATAGTTACTATTAAATTCCCTTTACTAAATAAAGTCTTTATATTAAAAAACTACTATTATATACTTAAGTTAAGTATTAATCTACTTAACTAAAAGTAGCTTAAGTATTATTCTATTACTTCTATATTATATAAGGATATAGTACTATTATATAGTATAAACTTTAATAAAACCCTTTATAAGGGGGTATTATAGTCTAAACTTTATAAAGTTCCTTTATAAACCCTTTTTTATAATAAACTTTAAAAGTTATAAAGTAGTTTTATAGTAAATACAACTACTATAACGGCTAATAAGCTTTATAAATATAAAAAAATCTATTTATCTAAAGTAGATTTTAATATATATACCCTATAGTATAATAAGTTAAACTATATAGGGGATAAAGCCCTCTAATGTCTTCCTAGTAATACTATAAGTAATATAAATTTAAAAGAATATAAAAAAACTAGTATATATAGTTATAAAGTTTATAATAAAGCTAAGTTTACTACTAAAGCTAATAAAACCTTAAAAGACTATAATAAGGAATACTCTTTAAACTATAAAGTTATAGTAGATTTATATAGCTCTATAACCCCTCTTACTTATAATAATTATTAATAGTTTATTATTTTTATAAAGTAGAAGTTTAAATTAATTTATATTAAGTTATTAAAAACTAAGTCTTTAGAAAAGGTTAATATAGTAGTATTAAAATACTATAATAAAGTTAATATTAACTTTAATACTATAAAAGAATTTAATATAAATAGAGGTACTAAATTTAATAATAACCTTATAAACTATACTTACTTTATAAAAGGAATAACTTATAATATAAAGGTCCCTTATACGTATAAGCTAAACGGTATAATAAAACATATTATATATACTATAATAAATAAAGTTAAAGCTTTATTAACTACTATTAATTTACTTAATTATATATAAAGAAAAGTAGTATTAGTAGCTTTATATTTATATAATAGAACCCTATATAGTTCTTTAAACTATAAAACCCCTTATAAGCTAGTTATAAGTTATAAACCTAATATAGCTAATATAGCTACTTAGGGAAGTCTTTATTACTATAAAAATAAAGACCCTAGCCTTAAAAAGCTAAATACTAGAGTTTATAAAGGAGTTATAATTAACTATAATAAATTTATATATAAGATTTTTAATATAGAAAAATATAAAGCTATATAGGCTAAAGATATAAAAAATTCTAAAAAATCAGTTTATTACTTCTACTATAAGAGATAAGCTCCCTACTATAATAAAGGATATAAATAGCTTTAATAATATAGAGTTTAATATACAGCTACGTAATAAATCTAGTGGTCTAGACTTAAATCTAGAGGTAAATAAATATAATAATACTAGTAATAATACTAGTAATAATAATAATAATAATAATAATAATAAAAACTCTATAGTAGTAGAAATCCCTACTATATTTAAAGAGGTTAAAGAGTTTTATAAAGACTATACTTAAGTTATAGATTAAGAAAGAGCTTTAATTACTATAAAAGACTATCCTTAACTCTCTATAATTACTACTATTAATAATAGTAAAAAGAGGGCCTTTTATATTCTATCTACTAGTATTCTAAATAAACCTTCTACTTATAAATAAACTATAAATAGTACTAAAAATTAGTACTAGATTTAAGCTATAAAGGAAGAAATTATAGAGTTAAAAAAATCTAAAACTTAGTATATATATAAACCTCTTATAAATATAAAACTACTAGGGGGTAGATAGGTATATATACTTAAATATAATAATAAAGGCGAAATTATTTACTATAAGGCCTACTAGGTAGTATAAAGTTTTAACTAATATATTAGTATAGATTATTTAAAAACCTTTAGTACTACTTATAAGTCTAAAAGCTATAGAGCTATACTTATACTAGGGGTTAAAAACTCTTAGTTTTTTAGGTAATATAACGTTAAAAACGCCTGTTACTATACTTTAACAAATAAAGAAATTTAGGTTTAATAACTTACTAAATTTTCTATAAATCTAGTAACTAATAAGTATATATATAATCTAAATTATAAAAATACCTATAATATAGAATATTACTATAAGCTATATAAGGCTTTATATAGTTTAAAATAGAGCCCTAGACTCTAGTATAAGTATCTAAAAAAAGTTTTATTTAAATTAAAATTTACTTTGTCTTTATATAATAAGGGAATCTTTATAGTTAATAATAAAGCTATATAAGCTATAATTATTTATTATATAGACAATTTTATACTTTCTACAACTAAAGAGAGTTATATAAACTTCTTTTATAATACTTTAATTAAATATATTAATATAAAGGATATAAAAAATCCTATAACGTTTTTAAAGAACAAGATCTTTATTAATAAAAAAAATAAAACTATAAATATATATTAAATTTAATATATAAATAAACTTCTTAAAAAGTATAATAAAAAGTCTATATATATATATAATACTCCTTTAGATACTAGTATTAAACTATATCCTAATAAAGGATAAGCTACTAAAAAAGAGATAAATATTTACTAATAAGAAATAAGTTCTCTAAACTATTTAAGTTTAAAAACGAGGCCTAATATAATACATATAGTTAATATATATACTCGCTATATAAATAACCCTTTTAAAGAGCATATTATAGCTCTTAATAAAATATAAAGATATTTAAAGAAATTTCCTTACTTAGGATTAATTTATAACTACAATATAAACCTAAATTTAGTAGGTTTTTTAGACTCTAATTAAGCTAGAGACTTAATAAATAGAACCTCTACTATAAGTTATATATTTACTTTTAGTTTATATAATACTATTAACTAAAATAGTTAAAAACAGAAAACTATAGCTTTAAGTACTTATAAAGCTAAATATATAGCCCTATATAAAGCTTCTAAAAAAGCTATATATCTTTATAACTCTATAAACTATATATTTACTACTTTAAGTTTTAAACCTATTAATAAACCCTCTATTTTAATAAATAATAAAATAGCTTAAAAAATAACTAAAAATCCAGAATTATATAAAAAAGCTAAGTATATTAATATTAAATATTATTTTACAAAGCAAGCTATATATAATAAAAAACTAGTTTTATACTATATAAATACTAAGAGTAATTTAGTAGATATTCTTACTAAACCAGTTACAAGTAATACTTTACAGTATTTTAAAGACACTATAGGTCTTAATAATAAAGGGTTTTTACCTTTACTTAATAATATATTAAACTTAAAACCTAAAGAAGTTAAATAAATAGTTTACTAAAAGGTTTCCCTTATTTTCTCTTTATTTTAAAGAGTTTTTATATACAATTTTCTCTTACCTTTCCTATTATAATAGGTTTAAGAGTTTTTACTATATAAATAGCTAGGATTTTTTTTCCTTCCTTTTATAAGGTTTTTCCTAAACTATATATACTCTATATACTATATATACCTTAAGGGGGTGACTTAAACCTAATAAAAGGTCTAGGTAAAAAGATAAAAAACACTACTTAGAGGGAGACTTAAACCCTTAACTTTTAAACTTAAGAAATAAAAAGCAAAAAGTAAACTACTACACTAAACTACAGCCGCACGTCTTTCTATAACTACAGCTAACTTCTAGTGGCTTAGATTAGTATAATTTACACATATATACCTAATAGGGCTAGTCTAGGTAACTAAATCCTAACTTACACCCAGCTAAATACTAGTGCTAGTGTGTAAAACGCCGGTTTAACTAGCAATACAGCCGGCCTATTATAGTGGTTTTACTAGTAAACTAGTGCCCTACTAGTAGTAAACTAGGCCTATTATAGTAAGGACCTACTTTTTAACTAGTATGTAAAAAGGTATATAAAAAGGGAAAGAAAAGGTCTATATAAGTAGCTATTTACCCCCAGTACTTTAGAATAAAAAAAGTAAGTAATTATAACCCAATACAGTCAACTACTACTATTCTACCTAATCAAATTACACAATTCTATAGTGCCCTACTTTTCTTTTACTTTTACCTATCTAACTAAGCCTAAAGTAGCCCTAGCTTATAAAGGCTATTTTAAATATAACCTCTATTCTTACTTCTTTACTCTTAGTCTTTTTAATATTTTATTAATACTATTTTAGTAAAAAATAAAATTAGTACTATATATTAAAAATAGTAAGTAAATATATATTAATAGTAGTAAATAAGTAGTATTAGTAAGTTATAAAAAAAAGAGTATATAGGATATTAGGTTAAAGAATTAATTTTATAGGTTATAGTAAGTAAAAAGTAAAAGTAGGCCTAACTACCCCTTTTTATTATAGAAAATATAAGTTTTAGTTTAATTAAAAAAGGTATAATTAAAATATTTTTTTAAAAGTAAAATAAAAATATAAAAGTATAAAAATATAAAAGTATAAAAATATAAAAATATAAAAATATAAAAATATAAAAATATAAAAATATAAAAATATAAAAATATAAAAATATAAAAATATAAAAATATAAAAATATAAAAATATAAAAATATAAAAATATAAAAATATAAAAATATAAAAATATAAAAATATAAAAATATAAAAATATAAAAATATAAAAATATAAAAATATAAAAATATAAAAATATAAAAGTATAAAAATATAAAAATATAAAAATATAAAAATATAAAAATATAAAAATATAAAAATATAAAAATATAAAAATATAAAATTAATTAAAATTAATTAAAATTAATTAAAATTAATTAAAATTAAGTAAAATTAATTAATTTTTATTTTAATTATTTTAGTAGTATATATAATTATTATTTATAATATATTATAAACTTTATAATATATTATTTAGTTAAAGTATAATTATAATTAATATAAAGTAAATTAAATATTAATTAATTATAATAATTAAGTATTATATTTAAAAATAAGTTTATTATAGTTATTCTTTTTAAAAAATATAATAATTTAATATTTTATTTTATATATATTTATTATAAGTATTAATTTTTATATAAACTATATAAAATATATTATATAATATAATTAATAAATAAAAAAAGTTTATAACTATTAATATTAATATTTAAAAAGTTATTTATTAATATAATAATTATTTTTACTTTTTATTATTTATTAATATATTAATACTATTAAAAATACTATTTAAACTATATTATATTTAATTATATTTAAGTATAACTTATAATTTTAAATAAAAATAAAATATAAAAAAGTTATAATTATTATTATATAAAGTAAATAAAATAAATTTTAATATAATTTTTTTTAATTTATAATATAATACTAAAAATATAATATATTAATAAAATTAATATTTATATATATATATATAAATATATAAAAAACTTACTTTTATAATTAATATATAATATATAAATATAATAAAAACTTAAATATTAGTTTTATATATAAAATACTAACTTTTATAATTAATATATAATATATAAGTATAATAAAAACTTATATATTAATTTTAAAAGTATATATTATAAAATAAAAAATATTTTTAATATAAATTATTATAGTTAATAAATAATAAATAATTATTTTATTTTAAGTATAATATTTATTATATTTTAATTTTAAAATTTTTATATTAAATAAACTTATTTTAAATAAAATAATATACTACTTTTAATATATTATATTTATTATTTATTATTTATTATATATTATTTATTATATATTATTTATTATATATTATTTATTATTTATTATTTATTATTTATTATTTATTATTTATTATTTATTATTTATTATTTATTATTTATTATTTATTATTTATTATTTATTATTTATTATTTATTATTTATTATTTATTATTTATTATTTATTATTTATTATTTATTATTTATTATTTATTATTTATTATTTATTATTTATTATTTATTATTTATTATTTATTATTTATTATTTATTATTTATTTATTTTAATATAATATATAGTTTTAAATATAATTTTATTTTATATACTTACTTTTTTTATTACTACTTTTTATTTTTAACCTTTTTTTATACTTACTATTTTTTTATACTTACTATTTTATATACTTACTATTTTATATACTTATTATTTTAATATATTTACTATTTTAATTATTTATTACTACTTAAAATAATTTTAATACTACTATACTTTTATAATTTACTTTTTTTTTTTACTACTCTTTTAATTTTAACTTTAGTATTATTTTTATTTAAAGTAAGTTTTTTTATAAATCCTTTTATAATAATTAATTATAATAATTTACTTTTTTAAAAAATACTAGTTTAAACTTTTTATTAAAAGGACTAGGTTTTTAAAATTAAATACTAAAAGAATCCCTACTTTTATATTAAAATAGCTTTAAAGACTTTAAGTAAAACCTTAAGTAAATTACTTCTAAGCTATAAAGTACCTACTACGCCCCCTATCTATAAATACTACTTTAAACTTAATAGTAAGTTTAAATTATTATATTAAGTTATTATAAAACTAACTTTTTCTTTTAACTATTACTTTTAAAAAAATCTATTACTTTTAAACTACTAAAGTACTTTTTATTTTTAAACTCCCCTTTTAGTACCTTTATAAAGAGATTTATAGTAATTTTAATACTAAAAATATTTACTTTTAAACTAGTACTATTTAAGTTTTTTAAAAAGCTATAAAGACTTATATTACTATAATATTTACTTATAAGTAATATTATTAAATTATTTTTTTAAATTTAATATTTATTTAGTAATTAACTTTTTTACTATTTATACTAAGTATATTACTATTTAACTAAAGGACCTTTACTACTTTTAAAATATCCTTTTAGTTAATACTTTTATAAATAATAAATAGTTTTACTTTTAAATAAACTAAATATAAAAGGACTTTTTCTATAGTTTATTATAATTAATTATTATAACTAATTAATATACCTCTTTAAAAATTTAATTAACTTTATATATATATAATAGTTTATATAATTTAATTTTAACTTTAAATATATTAAATTTTTAAAGTATTTTAAATTTCTTTACTTATATTACTTATTTATTTAAGTATTTAAAATTATTTATTACTTAAATTTATTTACCTATTTAGACCTATACCTATTTTACTTATTTATTTAAGTACTTAAAATCACTTATTACCTAAATCTAAATACCTATTTAAACCCAACCTAAATTACCCATTTAAATAGGTACCTATATAGAGTGGCCCCAAATATTTAGGTCCCTATGGGCCCCCATAGGGACCCAATGCCTATGTCTACACGCAACCGCGCGGGTACATTCCGAGTTGCTGCGATGGAGCCTTTCCCGAATTACGCCATCAAGTTCCGCTGTTATTTATGTATTGAATTGCCAGTTTGGTCTTTCTGCTTGGTCTAAGAAGCCCACTTGCCGTCCTTTGACGGGGCCTTGACCCCTGGACTCTAGAGCAGAGATGCACTGGAGAGGGGACGCGATGACATTTTGCGAGTGTCTATGATTTTTTACCGACGACCTATAAACTCGATAGCCCGACGGCAATTGCATTTAAGGTGATTTCGAGATTTTGAAACCTTCGATCTATATAGGCTGCGCTCGTTCAGGATTGAAACCTTTCACCCGTGGCTTGCAATATGCAGAATATGTTGATGAAGAGGCCACGGGCAACTCGCAGGAGGTCGACTTCAAAGCAATCAACTCCTCCGGATGACGGCCGCTACCTGGTGGCGGAAGCGGAAGCACGATCGGAAGCGGGAATTCGCCATGCCGGCGATGTCTGTTGCCATCGCCAAACCCTGTCTGGCTCCCACTCGCTTCCCTCGTTCGGAGCCGATTGTATCATCCACCCCTCCAATGTTGGAATCGCGATCGGCCCGTCACGGCATTCCCAACCCGGAAGATACCACCCGCTAAGATCCCACTTGGCTGTCAGTCTCTCATAATCAGGACGCTCCTATTCGACGAGTTTCTGGTTCCGAGCCAACTCTTGATTACGAGAACTTCTTGTCAGGGGGAGATGCGGACACTCGACCGGGACGATATCGGTGGCTGACTGCAATGAGAGCGAGGTATTACTTTTCGAAAGCTGGATTGAGAAGACGTGCTGGGACCCCAAAATATTCCATTAGGATAGAGAAAAGAGTTTTTGCGTGCTTGGTATAAGTAAGCCTCAAGCACGCCGTTTCTCAACCTCCTTCCCCCTTGAACATTGGCGCCATGCAGTCCTCCACGTAGTCAATGTCCTAATACGCGGCCATCAAAGCTCGACATTCACTCTTACCCCCCTGATATCCGAAGCATCCTTTGTGACGCATCACCTTTCAGCCCTACCCGTTTACGCTTCCGTCACTCCCGTGCTCTGACTGCTTGGCAGGAACAGAGATGGCTGGGCGACGCTCATCCAGCGGCAGCGCTGCCGCTCAAGCCAGCCGCGAGAGAGAGCAGATCTCCAACGGCAGCGTGCAGTACATCGGCGAGAAGGGAGGCAACGACGCGCCACTCACCTACCAGGATGCCTCTGGCGCGCCCGTCGAGAACAACTCCCCACTGGGGTACTCCGTCGGCCCGGTTACCATCACCCTGCTCAACATCACCATGATGATCGGGGCCGGTATCTATTCCACACGTAAGTCGAGTGCCGCTACTTGAGCCTGTATGCCTATGACTTTACTGACACTAGCCATCAAGCTGCCTCGATCTTGGCCGGAACGGGTTCCGTGGGCGTCAGCTTCGTCTACTGGACTCTTGGATACCTGGTACGTACATGTCGTCAACCCCTGAGGTTAGAAGCCCGCAGCTAAAGCAGCTCGTTGTTAGTTCTGTCTCGCATCCGGCGCGGTCTATCTCGAGTTCACGGCGTACTTCCCCAGTCGGTCTGGTTCGGAGGTCGTCTTCCTCGAGCAGGCCTACCCCCGCCCTACGTGGTTCTTCCCGACGACCTTTGCAGTCCAGGCCGTGCTACTTTCGTTTGGAAGTGCCAACGCCACGGGTAAGTGAGCCACTTCAAGTCACTTCGCCGGAGTCTGATTTGTTGCAATAGTCATGGCCAACTACTTGATCGCAATCTCTGGACATGAGGGGACAGACTGGCAAATCAAGGGCACTGCCTTGGCTTGCTACACGATTGCCACGCTGAGTATGTAAAACGTCCCATCAAGTTGCTGCTGTTGAAAAGCATTCTAACGCGGCACAGCACTGGTGTTCAACACGAAATACGCCTATTGGTTCTCCAACGGCGTCGGCCTCGTCAAGATCGGCACGCTCCTCTTCGTCATCGTCACCGGCTTCGTCGTCCTGGGCGGCCACACCAGGGTCGAGAACCCGACCGCGAACTTCAAGGACGCCTGGTCCGGCAGCGCCAACGCCTCGGCCTATGGCATGACCACCGCTCTGTACCGCATCATCTTCTCATACGGAGGGTACAATAACGCGTTCAACGTCGCCAACGAAGTCAAGGTCAGTGCAGTGATCACTGCAGTCTGGTGATCCCGAAGATGTTCCCTGAGCTGACACGCCGTGATCATTGTTAGAACCCGGTCCGGTCTCTCAAGATCTATGCCACCGCCGCCCTGACGACCGTCTACGTCCTGTACATGTTTGCAAACGTCGCCTTCTTTGCCGCTGGTAGGTCTTACTACAGCCTCTTCTCGGAAAGCAAGGTTCACTGACAGTTGTCTTCCGACAGTCCCGAAGGAAGATTTCGAAAAGTCCGGACTCACCGTCGCCAGCCTGTTCTTCACGGCCGTCTTCGGGGACTCGGGCGCCGTGCGCGGCCTCAACTTCCTAATCGCGCTGGCCTCGTTTGGCAACATGATTGCTGTTATAATCGGTCTGTCCCGCCAGATTCGAGAGTGTGGGAGGCAGGGCGTCCTCCCCTGGACGAGATTCTGGGTTTCCACGAAGCCGTTCGGGACTCCGTTGGGGCCATACGCTATTATCTGGGCCATGACGGCGTTGATGATTCTCGCTGTTCCGGCCGGAGATGCTTTCACCTTCGGTACGTCAGTGCAATTCAGCCACTTATGCCATCTACTGACAACTACGCTCAGTCAACGACCTCGGGATCTTCCCCGCGGCCGCCTTCAACCTCGCCATGGCCGTCGGCATCTACGTCGTCCGCTGGCGGCGCAGCAAGCTCGACCTCCCCGAGCCCGAGTTCAAGGCGTGGCACGTCGTCATCATCTTCAACATCTGCATCCAGCTTTACCTCCTCATCATGCCCTGGTACCCTCCCGCGGGAGGTCAGTACGCCGGCGACGTCAGCTTCTGGTACGCGACATACGCTGTCACCGGTCTTGGAATGTAAGCTCTTTCCCCTTAGTCCCCCGGGACCTTTCCCTATCTCCGGCGCTTGTGGTGCCGCAGAAGGCTAATCGTGCTGGTAGTCTCCTCGCCTGTGGCTTCTACTACTGGATCTGGGCGATCCGCATCCCGAAGTGGAGGGGCTACGAGCTGCGACAGGAGCTCGTCGACCTCGGCGGCGGAGCCCAGAGCCACCACCTCCGGAAAGTCCCTTACGGCCAGGTCGCCGAGTGGGATGCCACTCACGACGCGTCGGGACGCGAGGTTTCATTGCCCGTCGGCGAATTTCAAAGTGTTGAAAAGGGTGTGAGGACATCGTCGGAGGGCAGCAACTCGGACGCTGGCAAGGGAATGGTTCAGAACAGCAGCCGCGTATAGGTCGACCCGCGGTCTTTACCCCGCGGTAGATGACTGCGGCCCGATTATTCATCGAATGACCGAGACGCCCCGAAGAGACTGGACTCGTTGACGTGAGTGATGAGTCGTTGGCTGGAGGCTGGGGTTGGAGGGGCTCTCAATGTGTGGTGGGGGAGTCGTGTAGTTAATCAATTGATGCCCACCTTCCTGATTGTCTCATTGTTATCGATTCGGTATCACCCACGTGAAGCAAATATCGGCTATCAACCGCTTTGCCAAGCATTGCCTCGAGGGGCAACTAGGCTTAAGGCGGGATAGAAGGTGTGAGGCAATCACGAATGCAAATTAAAAGCATGTCAGCACCTGTTCCAGCGAAACACCTGAGAGTTGATAACTGAAAAAATGTACCAGAAGAAAGATTGCCAGGGGCTTGAGGGGGATCTCGCACTAGGGTTGGTTGGCCGCGTCAACCCAGGCTGCGCTCAACACAACATACACATGGGAAAGGGAGATCCCGTCCACCGGCCGGAGTACCCGGGAAGAAGGTTATTCGAGAGGCTCGGGTTCCTCTCCTCTAGACTCTAGTAGGGACCGGCGAGCCTTACAGAGGGCCTGGGCCACGGGCGGCCATGGATGGCCGCGCGGGCGAAACTTGGCGCGGCAGCGTTGCGGTTAGCCCTCGTGGGCTCGAGTCAGGGAATGCCCTCGTCTGACAATCGCGGCTGTGGCGCTAGCGCGGCGCGAGGACCTTTCGGTTATACATGAGTCGCATGGAAGAACCTCGTTCCACGGATTCCGAACCCTTCGTTATCGGTACTGTAGGTCGAGTTGCTTGTCACACCGCGTGCGAGATCACCTGGTGCAGGTATGCCTCGTCACTTGCGTTAATCTTGTCCGCTTCTGCACGTCAGCACTCCAGCCTCGCGGGTCCGTGGACTTTCACCCATGTCATGTTCGGAGAGACTCAAGAGTCCTTAAGGCCGGCAGGCTCCTTCGTGTTGATCCACCGCATGGGCAGGCAGAGGGAACCGCGCGGGCGGACTTGAGTCGCACGCGCCCTACGGCCACACGTGGGAACCTGTCCAATGCGCGGGAAATGGGAGGAGACTCCGCGTACCGAGTGGAGGGATCCCTGATGACGAGTTTGACGGGTCGGCAAAATTTGAGTTTACCAGACATTAACCTAGACGACGTGATCCTCCCCCTCTCTGTCGACTTCTCAACAGGCAAGTCGGCAACTTATCGTGAAGGGAACCCAGACGGATGGCCGGAGAGGTTGCACGGGCTCACCAACCGACATGTCAATGTGAAACCCCCGACCCAGCGGACATCGGACGAACCAATGGACCACGGCGCCGGGCCCAGGGTTCATGAATCAGACGTTCTGGATGGCTCCCCCCGCCCACCTGCCGACGCTGTCGCTCAGGCCGAATCGAGGCGGGAGGCTCATTGAATCTTACCTTACTCGGCCTTCACTGCAACCCAAGTCCAAGGAAACCTCGCGTGGGTCGAATCAATGCCAGACAGGCCGACTGCAGGTTGCATGTCCCTCGTGTAGTATTCATAGGACCTGTTGCCAAGAAACCGATGACAGTTTCCTAGGGCGGGCTCTCCCTCACCTACATGATGAACCCAGTCGGAAATAGACTGAGTGCCTCGCGCAAATTCAACAGTTGCGGATATCCGTGAGCATCCTTCGAATTTTGGGTCTCTGTCCACGTCCACGCGTGCGGATAGGCCCGCTCTAGAGTAACGGTCCCCGACGATGGGTCGCCGTTCTCCAGATACTTAGGGTATCTTCAGCCCCGGGGCGGGTTGTTGGTTTCAGTCCCCTCAGTCTTGGGTTTCTTTTCTGGAGTCGCCGACGACCGCATCAGGAAACCATGCTCCGTGCTCCCCGGGACGCATTGTCGGGCTGGATTCTCTTCTCCGGATAGCCAAGTTTCAACTGATTCATTTTCCTCCGAATTCCTTCGTTTCGACTCCATCGGCCATGAAGAGCTTCTTGCGCTGGGCGCTCGTCCTGCTGCCGTGGGCGGCTGGCACCGCCGTGGCCCAAAGCGATGCCGGTACATCTTCTACTTCACCACTTGATATCTTGAGCCAGATCCCCGACTGCGCCGTGCGTTATCCATACTTCGACTTTTAGCCCAGAGGCAAGCTAACATGAAAGCCGTCAGGTTTCGTGCGTTACCACCGCTTTCCTCGGTTCGGGATGTGGGCTCGACAACATCGCCCCGTGCGTATGCACCAACGTAACTCTTCTGAACGATATGTCTGGCTGCGTCCAGACGTCTTGCGAGTGGCAAGACCAACTTAGTACGTAGTTCACAGGCAGTAACGGATGATATCAAAGGCTAACATCTGGCAGAGCTATCTTACGCTACCGATGACCTATGCCACGCCTATCCCTACTCTTCTAGAGGCCTCGAGATCAAACTGGTGGTGGCTTTGCTGGCCGTCCTCACGTTCCCCATCATTGCCCTTAGACTTGTGTCGCGCTCAATGATAGCCGGCCGACTCGAGCTCGATGACTGGACTACACTCGGAACAGCAGTGAGTTGTGATGATCACACCTATTGTGGGATGCTTGTTAACGAATTGAACCCTCAGGTTATTCTTGCCGCAACCTTCGGATGCGTTATTGCTAGTAAGAAACCCGAAACCTTCTTGTCTTGTGAAGTCGCGTCTAACCCGAGCAATTACAGGTGCCAAACTTGGCTTCGGCCTTCACTACTGGAACGTGAACCCAGCCAATGCCCAGCGCGTTCTCCAAGTAAGTGCCTACGATGCCGAGTTAGTTTCTTTGACTTCCTTGTTCTGACAGTCAACATCAGCTCTACTACGCCGTCCAGATGCTCTACATCGTGGTTCTCATCTTGGCCAAGGTGTCCATCGTCGCGCTGTACGCGCGCGTCTTCCCGGACCGCAAGTTCCAGATCTTCAACAAGCTCGTCTTCGCTTTCCTCGTCCTCCACGGGCTGGTCTTTGTATTCATCATCATGTTCGAGTGCGCGCCAATCGCCAGCATCTGGGACCGCACCCTCGAGCGCAAGTGCGTCGACCTCAACGCTGTGGCCATGTCCAGCGCCATCCTCAGCATCGCCGAGGACGTCGTTATCCTCGCCATGCCCATCCACCAGCTCAGCAACCTGCAGCTCGGGCTGAAGAAGAAGCTCGCCGTCTGCTTCATGTTCAGCCTGGGGTCGTTGTGAGTTACATCGATGGTTGTTGACAGGATCACTTAGATGCTGACTTGTGCTAGCGCATGCATTACTTCGGTCATTCGACTTCGCTGGCTTATTCTGTTTGCCGCGTCGTTCGACACGACTTGTAAGTTCGCAAACTGACACGGGTTGCTCTTTGGAACGAAACACTGACACGCAACTCAGGGGACAACGTAGACGTTGTAACATGGAGCATGACCGAGATCTCGGTAGCCATGATTTGCGGCAGCCTTCCCGCCCTGCGGCCGCTCTTCAAGAAGTTTCCCGGATTCCTTACCACGATACGCGGATCGACCGTCGAGATCAAGGAGACGCACGACAGGGGCAGCAGCCACCTGGCGTTCAGAGACAAGGGCGACATGCCTCACTCGCCAACCGCCCCGAGCATGGTCATCATCCACATTTCGAACCAGCACGATCCCAGGATGAAGCCGCTGCCGCCAACACCCCTCCAGCCGCTCTACTACCACCCACCGTGGAGGGATAGTGACGGCCCGCCGCGGACACTGACGCCGAGCAGTGCTCAGACCCCTAGGAGAGATGTGGAGTCGGCGGACTATGAGATGGACCTCAGGGACGGCGTTGGTGCGAAGCCATGGATGTAAAGGCGCATATGTCAGATACCCTTTTCTTTTCTTTTTTTTCTTTCACTTACTTTCTTCGCTTCTTCTACACATCATTCTTCTACTTCACTAGAGCTCAGTCTCTTTTTACAATACTTTACAACAATATTCAATCTTCTCACGTCACTGTGAGATCGGGTCAGATTTTGCCGACAGGCTGCCCATTGTTGAAAAATGCGTGAGATGCTGTTTCAAATGTCAGAGCCGTCGCCCCATTGAACCTAGCCACAAAAGGGAGTGCAATCGGGGTTTCATGCGAAGTCACCAGCAAAGGGCGGGCGATGCTGATGTAGCAGGGCTCCGGGAGTGGCATGTTGTCAAGTCACTATGTGCGGTGAAGGGGAAGGATGTGGAATGTTCAACGCCAACTAATTAGAGTCCCTGGGCGGCAAAGTCAGTTCAACATTCCAGCCTGTTTCAAGCAAAGTAACCCACGAGTCTCACAGCAACCTTTTGTTCTTTATAACCCCTATACGAGTTAAGTTTGCAACTTTGCTCTTTTCCCCCGAGGTTTCACCTTTCTTGTGCGATACGTAAACAAGCACGAAGTGGACAGCAGAATTCAGCAACGCCATGATTCATATTCATCGTCTCGCTCTTTCTCTGTGCGTCTTCTTCCACGGCACTGCCTCCCAAGTCTACCCTTACCGAGGCTGCGGGAAACTCGTCGACGAGTCAGTCTTGATCTACGCATATCAGGATTCGGGCAACTCGCCGCAAATGTGCACCGACCGTTGCGACAACCTCGGCTATACGATGATCTACTTGGCCAACGGAAATACGTGCTATTGCTCCGAGAACTCTCGCCCGGCAACATTCAGAGACTGTCCGAGCCCCGGTGAGAGCCTCTGCACGCAGCAGTGCTCCGGGTCGTCAAGCTTCCGTTGCGGGGGGCCCTTTGATGAGTCCGGGACCGCTTACAGCGTGTACGGCGATTCTTCAATTTCGTTCCAACCTGGGACCGGCTGCCCGAGTTCTTCTTCGACGATCTCTTCAACTGCGTCGTCATCCTCGCCATCTTCGACACCCTCGCCATCTTCGACACCCTCGCCATCTTCGACATCCTCATCGTCTTCTTCTTTGAGCCTGACATCCAGTTCAACCACGGAGTCGTCCTTCTCAACTTCATTCTCAACTTCATCCTCAACTTCATCCTCAACTTCATCCTCAACTTCATCCTCAACTTCATCCTCAACTTCATCCTCAACTTCATCCTCAACGTCATCCTCAACTTCATCCTCTTTAACGTCATCCTCCTCAACTGTATTCTCTTCGACAGTTATTCCGACGGAAACCTCTATCTCTCCGTCTACTACCACCGTTGATGAAACGACAGTATCTTCTAGTACTTCGACCCCCAGCCAGACCACCAGCTCAAGCTCAAGCCGCTCAACTACTCCGGTAACAACTTCAAGTATCAGCACACAATCAACCGATACATCTACAAACAGCGTCTTTACAACCACCACTTCACCAGCATCAAACACACCATCATCGTCGACCTTGACGGGGTCGACATTGTCAACTCCAGTTCTCGGCTCTTCGACCTCACCGTTAGTCACTTTATCAAGAGATACGAGTTCTGTGATCACAGCATCCTCGGCAAGCTCTACACCCATCGGAACCTCGTCAACGGCCTCGTTGCCGTCTCTTGGTTCAACATCTAGTTCGGGGGCCCTCATAGGAACGCCTGTTGTATTTACGATTGCTCCATTAGCAACGGCCGTATGAACTGTGGGAATAGCAAGTTCAGTCACACTAGAAGGTTGTCTTTACTCCAAGGTCATTATCAGACATACATATATATTTACGAAGCTTAAGGGACATCGTTTCTGTCCGGGTCTGTGCCGCAGAGCGGTATTGTTTGTGTCTTCTTTGTTTCCCTTAACAATACCCTGATTTTCATCGCCCAGAACAATCAACAAGCGTAAGAAGACGGAAATGCGCTAGACTTGACGAAATTCAGAGTTTCTTTGAAATGTCTTGATGCATGGCCGATACCCTGCCCCGGTTGATTTGCTGTCTACCGCCGTTGTAATGCTACTCGATGAATGATTGTCGACTGATTCATTTGAGCTTTTCAAGTTGATCAGGCCTAAGACACCTGTATATCGATTCATGAATTGACTCGTTTCTCCGGACCTTGCAACCTCATTTCATCTTTCACAAACTTCGAGCAGATAGAACTAGAGCTCCTACGGCAGCATCATCTCGGCTGCGCCACATTCATACATACCCCTGGCAAATCGCCTGCTTGATAAGACACGAGGCAGTGCCGCGCACCATTTCTCAGGCTCTCAGCTGCCTCGTTTATGTATGCTTTCCCGAATGCCAATCACCTTCCGTCTGACAAGTGTCTTGTGCCAGTGGCGGTGCACACTAAGTCTTGGGCGCCTCTGCAGGCTCTCGCGCTTCTCAAAAACAGCGGGGGTCCTCTCATTTTCCTCGTGGACCTTTTGTGATTCTCTTCTGCTTGCCCGCTTGAGTGTCGCGGCGTTGTTCTAGTCGCCGTCACGCCGTCGCCCCGCCCCGAATGGAGCTCGCGTTCACCTTCGGCGCTGTCGGCGACTTCATCGCGGTACTTGAACTCATCCAGAAAATCGTTGCCGCCCTCGACGACTCGCGTGGATCGGCGAAGGAGTACCGAGATATCGCCCAGAGCCTCCAGATCCTCGAACGGACGATCACGCATGTAAAGGACGTTTACAGCGACCAAAGTCCGGCCAGCGTCCACGGGGACCTGCGCGCTATCGCAGTATGTATCGTTGAGAGGATCAAGGAATGCCTGGAGGACTTCTGCGGCAAGACCTGGAAGTTCGGGCCGAGCCTCGCAAACAGCGGGACGAATAACGTCCTTCGAGACACCGCCAGGAAAATACAGTGGAAATTCAAACAGGGAGATGTCGAAGAGCTTCATAGTGATCTGTCACGGCTCTCGATGCCACTGAATATGGTCTTGGAGATGACTACCTTGTATGTCTGGAGACAGTGTGGCGAGGCCGTTAAGCTTCCTTCATGGAGAACAGCTGCTAACTATAGGCCTAGACGTGCGGTTCAACAAGGACACAAGGCTACCCAAAAACAGATGAATGAAAGCGAAGCGCGCACATCAGCCGTCATCCGAGACTCGAGCCAGTCGATCATGGAATTATTCGGAGCGTTTGAGGAGCTAGTCCTTACAAAGCTAGATATTTTGTCCCAGCTCGGGATGTATTCGAATACCTCAGCAATCCAAATCATTCGCATGGCCAACGCCGTCTCGAATGACCTCATTAGCATCAAATCAATGCTGATGCGGCTTGAGAGACCGCTGAGCGAGGAGCAGTTCATCTTCGAAGACGTTTCAGGGAAGGTGTTTCCGATTCACCTGAGAACGGTCACGTCCTGGGAAGCATTCGAGTTCATCATTGCCGACCACTTCAAAGGCAGGAAAGGCGCTCGTCGGATCCAGCGCGGTCACTATTCGATACAAGAGCGAGCAACGGGTCGAGGGGTGAGCCGCTCGGTCGATTGGCAAAGTGCCTTCCTTCCGAACCAGAGAGTCGACATGAGCATGATGTGCAGGCAAGCACAGGATGCGACCCTGACAACATCATCAGCAAGCTGCCCAAGATGTTTGACGGTATCTTCGGGAGAGACGGGCGTAGAAATACAATGGTGAGCTCGGAATGAATGCACATAAACCCACTAGGTGACGTCAGAGTCTAACCGTCTACAAGCACCCAGTGCAACATGTTTTTCACCAGGGTGGTTGAATTGGATCACGCGCCAATACTCCCCTTCGCGCGTACTTCGCCTCAGAGAGCTCACAGTCCACACATGGAACCACCATGTGAAGGCAAAGTCGACGGCAAGACACCTGGTCACAACGAAGGCAGTGGCCGGTCGAGCAGTCCGACAGAACAATCAAGCAGAAAGCCAAAGAGCACGAGGTCGGCGAGGGCGAGCTGGTTGAAATCGACGGTCAAACCTACGTTCTTCCGCGAAAACCATCAAGATCATTAAGATCATACAACAATTATCCAACAAGTTATGAGACGACATATACGCAAACAGTGGGCGACAGATATCCGTATATCTACCGAGAGGCCACCGCACCTCGCAGGACTGCAAATGAAGAAATAAGCTCGGGGGTTAATACGGTTATTCTATTTTGACATGTCTGGTGAAGACTCTTATTGGATTTGACTGCCCATGCATCACAGTTGGTGTGGACGTATGAACCCTCAGCAAGGAATCGCGATTTGGAGGGCGGGCTTGGTCTATAACGGATCGTGGGGTGTTCGGCGGGGAAACAAGACGAATTGCAATATTATAGCTCGTATTGCCATCTACACTCCCTATGACCCATAGTCCAACACCAGCGAATTAATCTGGAAGCATCTAACTCTCGTAGATTCGCCAGCCCTTGTCTTTGGGGCCATTAGATGGTGCCAGCTGCACATTAACCTTTCGCGCCACCTTGGTCATGTTCTTGATCGTTCCTAAGCTGCCGTTTTTCTTCCGAAGATCCTCATCGAGGCCGAGAAATAGAAGGGCCAGGGGCGAGGACTTCCACGCAGTGCAAACACTTCCTCCCGGCCATCTGCGACACTGGGGCGCCGGCTGGCAAGCTCAAGAGCCAAGAATATCCACTGCAAGACGAGTAGCAAAGCAGGGTATGGAATCCAGCCCCAGTGCACCTAGATACACGTCTGCGTGCTGCTAATACTGCCATTAGCCATCGTGAGCTTGCTCATATCGTTCGACGACCCCTGCAGGGCAGCACCAGGGTTATTGCGAATAGCGGCTGTGATGGAGTTTGCCAAGGCTCGAAACATGCTGTTAACCGTAGTAAGGTTACCATGGTCTCCTGCGTATGCTTGTTCCAACCACATTGATCACTCTACATTTCTTACTTTGTCGTTTACTCCGAACAAGCTTGAAAGAGAAGTTTCAATTGCGGTCCCGGCAAGAAAACTTAGCGCTCAGACGCATTCTTGTGCATAAGACTTCCAGGCAAGGTTGTTCGGATTCGGTGGGTCTCCATATGAGAAGATGGTATTCCAGGTAGATTCGACTTGGACTGACTGCGGAGCCCCTTCTGCCATTGTAGAACACGACCTCTCCTCGCCGTCAATCAGGCTGGAGTAAGTCACGAGAGTCCAACCTTATTGATTGTTTGTCGGATTGATGGGGCAGCTCCGTAACATCTGGCTGGCTCTTCGTCCTCTGTTTCCGAGTAGATTCCATTGGTAATTTGGCCCCTGTGCCGCTTCACGCCCCGTTCAAGCTTACACAGGCCGCTGCCCGCCTGTGAGAACGAAGCACAACGGATACGAGCTTATGAGAGGCAGATACTGGAAAAAAAAGTGGAGGTTGCACACTTCCGGTGGATCAGACGAACTGCCTTGGCCGCAGTAAGATTGGCACAGATGAACTCGGAAAAGCAGTCCGACAAGTGCCTCACTGTCTCACCCCTGAAGGGTGGTTCCAGTCCATGCCGGTATACACAAAGCGAATCCCGCATCTTCGGACTCGAGCCAACTTCCTTCTTTACTTAAGAATAAGCTCAACGTTGTTTTCATCGACAACCCCTGGATTCCACCTGTTTCAATACACGCTGTGTGAATGTCTTGAGAGTTGCTGAATTGTTGGAGAACTTGGAGACTTCGGCATGTGGGGTGACACATGAAGAAGATTCCCTCCAATTAAAAGCCGTGACAAATTTTCGTAAAAGATACGAGTTTGTCCGAGTCCGAGGAGCGGGGACCGGGACAAAGATTCCGCTTGGCAAAGAAACTAAACTGTCAGTGTGCCCATGTCCATCCATGCCTTTCAACGCGCCAACGACTGTCGAAACTATTCAATCCTATTCAATAGCTCCCGCGAAGAAGCTAGTTGCCGAGACCCTCTCGAACGACGTCACATGCGTTGAGCTGAAGCTATGGGAGCTTCTGCCCTCTCGGCCGCCGCAGCCTGAACCCGAATATCCACCCGTCGCCCGAAGCCGATCGCGAAGACCGAACGAACGATGGACCGGGAGAAGGATCCTGATCGGAACCAAACAGGACCTCCGGCGAACCCGGTGACATGTAGCGCGCCAGCCGGAAAGACAGCCGGCAATGGCGGCTGCTGCTGCGGAACGTGCCGCAAGAACAAGAGGAGGTCGCACAAGAAGTCTCGCAATGGATGCCAGAACTGCAAGAGGAGGAAGGTCAAGGCATGTCCATGTCCCCCTTTCCCACCGGACCCCTTCCCACATCATACCATCGAAACTGACCGCCGCTCCTTGCTCTACTAGTGCGACGAGATCAAGCCCGAATGCGGCAACTGCGTCCGCTTCTCCATGCACTGCGACTTTGCCCCGAACCCGGCCCACTCCCCGATAGCGTCCTCGCCTCCGGCCACGCCGGCCCCGATACCGACGCCGAAGAAACGGGGCCGGCCGCGGAAGGTCTGGGACGCCCTCCAGAATCTCCCGACTCCGACCGCCTCCGACCCCGACTCCGTCCAGACACCCCAGATCACACCGGCCGTCGTCGTCACCTCTTCGGCTGCGCCCCCGGTCGTCTTCGTCGAGCCCCCGTCCCCTCCCGTCCTAAACCCCGACGACCTCGAGCTGCTACACCATTACATGTGCCACACCTCCATCACCCTCGGCGAGGCCCGCGTCTGGCGCGAGCACGTCCCGCGGCTGGGCTTCCAGCACCACTACGTCATGCACATGGTCCTGGCGATATCGGCGCAGCACCTCGCGCGCCTCCGGCCGAGCCAGGCCGGCCACTACGAGGCCCTCGCCGAGCGGCACTCGACGAGCGCGCTCCCCGCTGTCACGGACATCATCCCCCGTCTCAACAAGGACAACTGCCAGGCCCTGTACCACACAACCGTCCTCGTCTGCCTGTCGACCTTCGCGCGGCGGCCGAGCCCGGGACACCTGCTCCTCGTCGCTGAGGACGGCGAGGTGCCCTGGTGGGCCCTGCTGCGCGGTGTCCGCTTCGTCGTCAAGACGATGGGCATTCAGAGCATCATCGCCGGCTGGTCCGACGACGGCGTAAGCTTCGAGCATACCTGGACCCGCTGCCCGCCGCTCCCCAGCCCCGTACACAAGATCGTCCGCTGGGAGCGCCGCTTCGCCGACCTGGCCGACCTTGTCGCGACGTCCCCGGAGGTCGACAGGGACATGTATACGGCTATATTGGAGAGCCTCAGAGCTTGCTTCGAGATGACGTTCGGCACCGACGCGGAGCCCGTCGAGCACGTCCAGGGCAAGTTCGAGGTCGTGATGCGCTGGATGTACAGCATGGACGACAGCTTCGTGGACCGGCTGCGGGAGAACCACGTCCTGCCGCTCGTGCTTCTGGCGCACTTCAACGTGCTCGTCCAGACGCTGGAGCACTTCTGGTTCATGCACGGGTGGTCGGAGCACCTCATGGAAGGCGTCTATAAGAAGCTGGATCCTCAGTACAGTACCTGGCTGCATTGGCCGGCGGAGCAGATCAAGAGACCGGGACCAACCGACAACGGGGTCCTGTCCGTGCAAAGCATCATTGACTGAGAGGAACGTCTTGTTCTTTGCGACATTACATACTCCAACGCCTACACCACATGATGACTCGAGCGACCTTACGATGGCTGCGCCTCCAACTCCTGGAAGCCAAAACCGGACCAGCCGCGGACTACACCTCCGACCCCTGAAAGGCAAACTTGGACCACCCGCGGACGACGTGTCCGAACCTCCAGAGCGCGATCGGGAACGGGATCAGGGCGACGCACACGGCCCCGAGTATCGAGCCGCCGACGCTGATGCCCAGGCGAATCATGAGTATCTTCCCCGCGTACGGAAACCCCGCTGCGAAAGCGGACCGCACCAGGTTGTTGATGGCCAGCGCACTGTTGGCGTGCGCGAGGTAGACCTCGGTCAGGTAGAGCACGCCCGACATGAAGGTCAGGATCGACCCGCTGCCAATGAACACCCCCGAGAAGATCTGGGCGAGCGCGGGGATCTCGGGGGAGGAGGTCCACGAGAACCAGAATATTCCTTCCGTGGCTAGTTGTCAGCATGGGTCTTGGTCTTGGCTCATTCACGCGTGTCATGCTCCCACGAACCTGAAGGCAAGAGGAGGGATCCCAGCATCATCGGCGGCAACCTCCGTTCCGGCACGTGTCTCTTCGTCCGAGCGAAGACGGGCCCGACGTGGAAGACGCTGTGGAGGCCCAACACGACACATGCGATCAGGACGCCGGCCAGGATGCCGAAGAAGGTCATGCTCGAGTCAACAAAGGACCAGCCTCTGACGATGACGAAGGCCTCCGGGTAGAGCGTCAGAGTCAGGTAGATGATGCCGTAGACGAAGCTCATGTAAACCGTCATGATGGCGAGCTTACGGCGGTCAGTCAAACGCAAAAGTCGCAAAACGCGAAGCGGATAGACAAGCAACGTCGGATCACTCACGATGGGCTCCAGGACGAGCATCCGCACCGGCTTCGTCAGATACTTCTCCACGAACGTCGACACGGACGGCTTGTTCCCCTGCGAGGCTGCAGCGACGCCGGTCCCCGCGCGCTTGCGGAGCCGCCGTGCCCTGCGGCGGAGGATCACGGCCTCAGACGTCTCCGGCGTGACGACGCACGCAACGACGCCGATCGCCACCGACGCGATGAGCGTGATCCACCCAGCCCACCGCCACCCGAGCCTCGCCGTCACGACGCTGCCGACGATTGGCCCCGCCGCGGGCCCGCAGAAGACCGATATACTGAACACGGCCGTCGCGATGCCGCGGGATGTCGGGTCCGTTAGGAAATCCACAAACATACCGCTCATGATGGCCAGCGTGGACGAGCCCGCGACGGCCTGCAGAAACCTCGACACGAGCAGCGACGCCGGGGACCACGACGCCGAGGAGAGGACCTGGAGGAGGCAGAAGACGACGTAGCCGGACCACAGCGGCCGCCGCTTGCCGTACAGCTCGGACGCCGGGCCCCAGACCATGGGCCCGAAGGCGAAGCCCAGGACGTACAGGCTGATGCCCAGGAGGGATACGTCTTCAGACATGCGGAACTCGCGGCCGACCTGGACGATGTAGCCGCTGAAGACGCTGCTCGAGAAGGATACCATGAAGGTTGCCAGGGAGTTGGTGGCGACGATGGTCCACTTCCTTGACGGGGACCAGTTCTGGGGCCTGGCTGGGTCGTCTGGCCCGTCCCAGTCCACGGTGACGGCGCCGGCGCCGGCGTTGCCCTCGGGATCTTGGTGTTGAGATCCGCTGACGTTCTTCTCGAGGGCTGTCGCCTCCACCACTGCTGATTTGAATACCATGGCTTAGCCTGGATGTCTCACTGCAAAAGGGGTTGTGTTTCTCGTCGTATCGAAAGGATTGCGTACGAAGGGATCGCTGGTCCGGGAGGTTGCTGCGTGCAAGGGGATTGTGGGACAGGGCGAGTATTACAAGCATTCTGGGCTTACTCTCGTCAACACCAATGCCTCCCCATTCTTGAGAGCCATACTCCGACCGCCATCTGCAGTTTCGCCCGTTATGGGGCTCGACTCATTGCAATGAGCTGAATCAGTCGGGTCGTAGAGGAGGTCCGAGAAACATCTGGATGGGAGTGGAGATAGTTCTGGAACGGCCAACTGCGTCCGATGTTTAAACATAAGCATGAAAAGCTCTACTGCTGACCCCTTGTGTATGCTTAAACATGAACGTATATCTACAAAGTTTTTCGATTGCCAGCTTCGGCGCTTCCCAATCAGGAAAACAAGAAGACGAGATCACTTGAGTGACCACAGCTCCGAGGCGATGTGGTCAAGGGTCCCCTTCTGTTGTCAGCCGCACGACTAATACAGGCATTCGTGCCCTCAGGCCGTGTCTCGTTTCATCATCATACCTCTCGGTAACGCGGATCGGGAGCTAACCGCTCCTGCTGGGGCCGAAATATCGGGAATTATTGCTTCGGAGTTTGGGGCCGGAACTCAAAAACAGGCGGGCGAGGCTGGACATGCCTCGTGAACTTTGATCCTTTCCAGGTCTTCACAACGACGACATGAAAAGGGACTGCCTCAAGGGGCTGAGGTTTGTTTCTAGAATTGCTTTCCTCAATGCAGGAGGGGGCCAGGTCATCGAGACCCTTAGACTTCTATAGCTTTGGCTGTAACTCGCGTCTGTCTGGTCAAACTCGAATGACCACATACGAGGAACGGTACAATTATCACCCTGTGAAAGGTACTAGGTCTCTCTGAAACTGTTGGAGGCAATTGTTTCAAAGAATGACTCGAACCAATGTTCTAAGAGCCAGCTTGGTGCTCGTACACTTACTTCTATCAGCCTTGGGGATATCACGGCGAGATGAGTCGACCTTATTCCGACGGCCACTTTCAATTAGGTTTGAACCTTCAATGACATACCACAACCGCACAAACATACGATGAGGACCTCGGACTAGTAGAGTCGACCACACAGAGGCGAAGAGTTCGATGGACATACCTGGTCAGACTCTTCAGGTCTGACTCTTTGAAGCAAAAGAAGGGTTCGTTCTGGGAGCTGGCTGGTACGGACCGAGTGCTATGTGGTCAAGTTGGCACGGTCCGGATCTTTGGGAACAAATACTTCACATACCTACCCATGTTCACCCCCAGCATGATGTTTACATCTTTTTCTCTCTCGTAACTAATTCAAACAATTTGATCTGCAAGTTTCTTCCTTTTCACCTAAGCTGGGTTCACCATGATCACTATCTATTCCCTTCCATGGTCTGGGACCATGGTTTTCTCCTACGTTTTGCTGACGCCAGTCGGAGTTGTTGTCTTGTGCTTCTACTACCTCTACCTCCGCCACCTCTTCAGTTCTTTCCGAACTCTGCCGTCCCCTGCCCAAGGGCCACTGTGGAAGAGGCTGCTTTACGAGCCACGGCTACCCGAAATCGAGCGCTGGATCGACACGATCCCCAACAAGGGCCTCATCCGATACCACGGACTCTTCAATCGTGAGCGCGTCTTCGTCACGAGCCCCGAGGCTACCAAGGACTTCCTCGCGACGGGGGCATACAAGTTCGTTAAGCCCGAGCTGCAGGCCACCCTGTCCGAGCTCATCTCGGGCCGTGGGCTGCTCACCCTCGAGGGTGAGGAGCACAAGCAGGTCCGCAAGCGTCTCAACCCGGCTTTCAGCCAGGCCAACCTGCGCGCATGGTTCCCGGCTCTGTGGAAGACCGCAACCGATGCGCTGCACGTAGTCCCGCACTACACTAGAACGTATGACGGCCATGCCGCCGCAGACAACGGCTCGGAGGGCTCGTTCGCCGGCGCCGCGCTCATCCAAATCCCCATCGCCGCGGCCAGCATCGACATGATCGGCCACTTTGGCTACAGCGTCGAGTTCGACACGCTCAACACCATGGCGTCGAGCAAGCTCGGGGTCGCGGCGCGCAACGCCCAGGACAAGAGGAAGCGTTTCGGCCGGGCGTTCGTCCACATGTTTAAGACGACGCGGCATGGGCAGCTCACCTTACAAGCGGCATCCATCATCGGGCCCAAGATCGCGCTGAAGCTGCCCCTACGCGCGGTCCGTACCATCAAGAGCATCATGAGTCTGTTCTACGACATGATGCGGGAGGTGGTCGAGGACCACGAGCGAGCCGAGGCCCGACTCGAGACCAAGGCCCCAACCTCCCAGGAGCGCATCGACATCATGACCCACGCCGTTCGGTCAGGAGTCCTCTCCCACAAAGACCTCGTGGAAGAGGGCGTCCACATGATCTCGGGCGGCACCGAGACGTCCATCGGCACCGCCACCTGGGCCATGCACCTCCTCTCCCGGCACCCGGACGTCCAGGCGCGTCTCCGTGAGGAGGTCAGGGCCAACGTCCCCTCGCCCTACGACCGCGGCGCGACGGCGGCGATCAATCAGGCTGACCTCCGACGGCTGCCGTACCTCAACGCCGTGGCCAACGAGGTCCTGCGCTTCCACTCGGTCAACGGGCTCCTCTGGCGCGACTGCGTCGAGCCGGCCACCATCGCCGGCGTGCCCATTGCCAAGGGCTCCACGGTGATCTTCTCCCCGTGGGCGCTTAACCGTGACCCGAAGCACTGGGGTCCCCACGCGCGCGTGTTCGACCCGGACCGCTGGCTTGACAGCCCGGCCACCGGCGGCGCGGACCACTCGTACTCGTTCATGACGTTTGGGGGAGGGCCGCGGCGGTGCATCGGCGAGCAGTACGCCCGCGACCAGTTGCTCTGCGTCATCGCCGCGTACGTCGGCCGCTTCGAGCTGGCGCCGCTGGACGACGCTGCTGCGGCCGCCGGCTCGGACGAGGGGACGGAGATTGGCGACAACTTTGCGCTGACGCTGTTCAAGGTGCTGGACGGATGGGAGCTGCGCGTAAGGAAGATCCCGGGGTGGTAGGGCAGGACGCGGGAGCTTAAGTTTGGGACGTGTGGCGGCGGAGATCATAGTGCCGTCTGAAGTCGGCTGGTAGTCGGCTTTGAGTTTGCTGAAAGTAAATGCACATACTGCCCAGAGAGTCTAACTGTTTGTCAACACTTCGAGAAAGTTGCCTTAACCAGCTTGGACCGGAGGTCATTCCGGTGCACTCCTATGGGCTTTCCTAAACAGGTGCAACTTCTTACAAGAGCCTCAAGAATTATTCACCCATTCACTCTCGAGAACCGGCCCACAGTTTACTAAGTAACTCGATTCGAGAATTCCTGATTTTAAGTCATACTATAGCACGATGTCTCGGATTCTATAGATAAGTTCTACTTGATGTATAACTCTATCGTGCCAAGTCGCATGCAGGCGTCCGCCAGTATCAAAAGAGATGCATAGCTAGTTGTACACGTTGTTACCAATCACAGTGATTGTAGTCCTTATTTTGCCGTGTCATCAAGAGGTTAAACTTGCAGGTTGCTATTCTTTATCATTTGATTAAGCTGTACTCACCTACATGTATCAATCTTGAGACTAGAGCGCAGAGACAAGATGTTTGTCTCTCATGGAACATGTTAATACCGACAGGCACTCTCGCAGTTCTGTTAAAACCTTTTGGTCGATATACGTAGCCGCGCTGTTCTAGCCTCAATATTTCAGTCAAGCGAGGGAAAGAGACGTGAAAGAGAGACAGTACATTGCTGCAGTCAATCCGACTCGCTTGCCGCCAAGCGAGAGTTTTGGTTGGGAGTTAGAAGCATTGACACAGGCAACGGAAGAGACATGTCAGGCTATAAGCATGGAGTCAGGATCTGACCCGTTTCAAGCAGCTTAAAGATCTTAATACAAAGATAGACTTCCCTAACTACGTTGTCCCTCTGCTGATGGCGATTCAGGGGTGACGTGACAGTCTCGCCTTGTTGTTGGAGGACTCTCGCGCCCTCCAATCGGCATGGGGGTTGGCGGCCGAGATTCTATCCCGACTCGGTCCAGATTGGATGCGACTTTGGCTGCTTTATGGCCTTGCACTGCCCTATGCCCCCCCCAGACCGCCATTCTTAATGAACCCTTAGCCGTCCCAGCCCCTTGTCCCCAAACAACCCATGGGGGACCCCTCTGAGCTCAACCACGTATCCGAGTTCCTCGACCCTACGGAACACGTCTCCGTTGCAACCTTAGACATGGAGTAAGGGGAAGGTGAAGGTCAATGATACAAGGCGAAAATCCCTCGTTCGAAGCATGAACCACGCATTCGTTGGAGCTAGGGGATGGTTGGTGGGAGGACTTCGGCGGCCGTCCTGCCGGGATGCGCTTCCTGTGACACCCGCATGTTCTCGTCAGCACGTGTTCACCCCGACATGCCCGTTCCAGAGACCTGGTCCTTGGGGGGCCAAAGGGAAGAGCTTAGCGATATTGAGTTAATTCTCCGAGAGGACGCACAAGATCCTCATCCCGCTTAACGAGAACCCCTGGAGAAGAAGGATTGGATGTTGGGAGATCCGAGATGGCCTCGATAAGCGGGTAATCACTAACCAGCCGGTCGGTTTCATGTCCTTCCAATTATTATTCAGTCTCGTAAGACCAAGGACGAATGATGAAGCGGGCGCGTCTTTAGCGTCTTAATTGATGGTGCAATGTAATGCGAGATTCGGCCATCTCGGTCGACCCTGTTTTTGCCTCCCATCGTCGCCAAGCACCCAGGGAACGGCTGGTCGGAGGCCCTGCCAATACTCACCCTCACGAGACCAATCCCTCCAGGAGAAGCTACGAAAAGTTTTCAAGGGGATATTTCTCATTTCCAAGCCAAAGTCCTTTTTCGCTCCCGTTGGTTCGGGCTAACAATGTAATGTTTGTTCACCACAATGTCCCAAACCTCCTTCGCGCCCCATCCATCGCGAAAATGGCCAACTCCTTCTGTACTCCATAGAGCGCCGCCCCCCTCCGTAAACCGCGTCGCACAACCACAACGCACGACGGAAAACGCCCCAAAATGCGTCGCGATCATGCCGGGACCTCTCGAGGGTCGTCGCGCCCGCTTTTCGGCCGCTCTTACGTTCTCAATTGCGACTAACGGCAATCGTCGAGGTGGCGGACGGCTCCGCCGCGGCCCCGATCGCAATTGCGATCGGGGGATTGCTTCTTAGTCGTAAGCGGCCCCCTCGTCGAGAAATTGGCCTCTCTTCCCTTCTTTCTCATCGCAATCCATCTCTACGAGTCTATCGAGTCTCTAGTACGATTCTGCTTGTTCGGAAACCTCTTTGAAGCTTTTGTGTGGTTGTCTTGTGTGTATCTATCCTGTTCGCTGCGTGTTCAGGGTTGATCCAGTCGCCTCTTCCCCATGTCGATGACTTGAACCGAATGGTGCTCAACAACACGCCAAAGAGGTGAATAGATGAGAAGATACTGTCAGGAGCGAAAGCTCGCTGGCGTCTTCGGCATATCCTAATACTCCAGGGAACCCCCCAGACTGACTTGACTACCAGATCTACCAGATCGCCAGGTCCATTCACTCGGCAGCAACAGCCCTCATTCTCCCTCGACGCCGTCGTCCGCAAAGATCCAAAGACACTTCATCCGAGCAGCCGCCTGACGGAAGCCTGGGTTCGGGAGCAGCAAGACAACTATCCCGCGACTATCGTCAAGCTCGCCGAGCCGAGCGAGTTCAACATCCGCCAGAACCACTACCAGCGCATCGACAAGCTCAAGGAGCTCACCCACCACGTCGACTCCCTCCGCGATCCCGCGGCCCCTCATCACCATCAGATCTGGTCTTCGTCCCCCGCCGTCAGCCATGGGCGAGAGCAGCAAGAGAGTCCGGCAGCGAAGCCGTGAGTCCAGCAGCGGAAGCAGCAGCGGCCACCGCACCTCCCGTCACGCCGCGGACAAGCGTCCCAAGCTGTCCACCAATATCCCCGTCGAGGTCTTCCAGCAGCAGCAGCAGCAGCAGCAGCTTACCCCTGAATCTCCCGTGGGATGGTCCGGCATGAAGGACTTCCTCATGACGGAGCTCAGGAGGGAGATGGGCCTGCCGCAGCACCGTCCCCACCATCAGGACCACGTTGACGAGAAGAGCGTCAACCTGGCTTGCCCCCTTTTCATCAGAAACCCGGCGGCCTTTACCCACGTCCGGAACTCCTGTACCGACGGGAACATCAAAGGCGGTATCGGAAAGCTCATGTAAGTGCTCCTCTCGCTTGCTCCACAGATATGTATGGGGTCTCAGGGACTGACTTGGACCCTTATTAGTGAGCACATCAAGAGAGTCCATCTCAGGAGCGACAAGCAGTGCCACAACTGCGGCGCAAGGTACGGCTCGAAGCCTGCCGAGTCCAAGTCCTCCCACGCCCGGAGCTGCACCAAGATCTGGTCCCCCCATGAGCCTCCGCTGCTCACTGAGGAGCAACACCGGGTCCTGGAGAGCCTCTCCGTGAGGGCCAGCGGCCAGTCGCTGGACTACAAGTACCGACACAAGCTCCTCATGAAGCTCTTCCCCGGCCAGGAGGAGTGGGCGAAGCGCGTCGAAATCTGTACGTCGTCCCCCGTCTGCCAAGACAAGCATCAATGTGATCTCCGTACAATAAGCTGACTCGGTACACGTAGACCACGACTCTTACATGCCCTGCCTCCTGCCCGCGCAGCTCATGTTCGAGGCCATGGAGAAGGCCGTCGACAGGTGGGAGAGGGGCTACGCCGCCCACATGTACGACTCGGACGGCAGCGACGCCGACTCGGACCGGTCCCGGGACTACCGCGGCGTCTCGGGCTCGAGCGCCGGCGCGTCGCCGTCCACCGACGCCTCAAGCGCGTACCCGACCGCCAGCTCGGGCGGGTACAGCCGGGCCCTCGGTGCCGGAGCAGGCGTCGGCTACGGTGCTACTACGTACCAGCTCTCGGACTACGCGGACGCGAGCTGGGAGGGCATGGAGGAGGACATGTCCGTGGCCACCGGCACGACGGCACTAGCCTCGGGTGCCGCCGCGACGACGACGCGCAGCAGCCGGCATCGCAAATCGGCCGCGGCGGACGTCGACTACGGCGTCGCGGCGCAGATGCAACAGGACTACCAGACGTACTCGCACTCAGGCACGATGGACGACTTCGACGAGCTCGCCAGCGCGTCGTATGTCGACCACCTCGAGCCCGTCTTCGACGTCGTCTCGACGGTGCCGTCAGATTATCACTCTTACACGATGGATGTCGAGCAGATGATGCCGGGCGACTACATGGTGGACCACGGCCACTACGCC
This sequence comes from Colletotrichum musae, assembly GCA_027406025.1. NCBI lineage: Eukaryota > Fungi > Ascomycota > Sordariomycetes > Glomerellales > Glomerellaceae > Colletotrichum > Colletotrichum musae. The sequence continues at coordinate 6,191,544 of JANVYC010000001.1, read as the reverse complement.
AAGGACACGATAAACCCCAAGGACATGCACAACACGCTCATCGGCCTTGGCTCCGCGGCGGTGCCGAGATACCTGATGAACGACGAGGACGAGACTGGGATTGTGTTGCAGGACACGCAGGAGTACCTGGGCGGCCGGAGGTTGCACAGGTGAGAGCCTGGCGACGTCGATGGAGATTGGCATGATGCCGGCATATATGCCTTTATATCACGATAATCTTGGTCTTTCCCGGAACGGAGTTTGTGGGAACGAAACGGCGTTCGACCGCGGCAGTAGCCTGGCATGACAAAACTTCGGGGATGGTGTTTGGGAGGTTTCACGAATGATGATGGCTTCTCTAGGGTGCGGTATGGCTTCGCATCGGATGTCATGAAGATATGTGTCAAACGACAACAGTTTTTTTTGTTCTTTCTCATTATTACAGAGTTCATTACCATGAGTTGCCCTGCAGGGCCCTACAATGGAATGCAGTCACAACATTGTCATTGACTTGAAGTCGCTTTTCAGTGAAATATCGATGCCGTCTCAAAGCGCCCAGGCAAGAGCGACCAAGACGCCAGCCAGAAGAGGCGTCTTCAAGTCAACGGCAAACCGTCCCGCCGCGGAGGGTTTGTTGGTAGGAGTAGCCGCCGCGCCTCCGGAGGTAGTCGCCGCCCCAGACCCAGACTCGGAGCCGGAGCCGGACCCAGACCCACCCGATCCGGACCCGGTCGCGGGGGCCTTGGCGTCCGCAATAAGCAGACCGGAGATGGCAGACAGCACGCTCAGTCCCTCGCCCACGCCCGTCGTCTTGTCGACGCTGGGCTCGACGTACGCCTTCTCGCCCCAGTACATCCCGCACGCCTCGACGACGGCGCCGCCGTCGGACGTCTTGCAGTGCTTGGCCGCGGCCTCGGCGGAGGTCTTGAGAACGGGCAGGACGTCGGCCGCGAGGAAGGGCGCGACCTGCGTCGCGGTGGCGAGCCAGCGGTGCAGGTAGCTCTTCATGAAGAGGGCGGCGGAGGGGCACCGGCCCTGCTTGCCCTCGCAGGCCACCTCGAAGGCGACGCCGTCGGGGAAGAAGAGCTTCAGGGTCGCGGTCGTGAGCTTCTGGGCGCGATCGCGCCAGATGTCGGAGCCGTTGGTCTGTAATCGGACCGTGTTAGTCTTACATGTTGCTGTCGTCCGCTTCTCAAGACGAATATGTCGAGAGATAGGGCAGGGTGGGCTTACAAAGTTGTACATGAAGGCAGCGCCCTCGATGAGAACGGCGGCGTTCATGGACCACTGGATCTTCGAGATGTCGGTGCAGTTGCTCTCGACGTGGGCGCCGTCGTACACGGCCCAGGTGCTGTTGTCGATGAACTTGACGCGGGCCAGCCAGTCCCACGTCTCCTCGGCGCGCTTGGCGTACGTGTCGTTGCCGGTGAAGCGGGCGAGACGGGCGCCGAGTGTGAGGAAGCACCCGTTAGCAGTCGCTACATCGAGGCATGTAAGTTAACCTATCCTGAGTTGCGCTTCTCTTTGGGAGATGAGACTCACTCTGCTTCCAGTCGTAGCCGACGTTGGTGGGCGGAATCTGCCAGCGCAAGCCGCCGCCGCACGTATCGTCGTGGCGTTCCGGAAGGGCAAGAGTCGTCCACGCGTTCTTGGCCAGGTCCAGCCAGGAGGGCTTGCCCTCGGGGCTCTTGACCCCGTACTCGGCCGCCTGCATCGCCGCCGAGGCCCAGAAGCACTGGTCGTCGTTGCCCATGCTGGCCGTGTAATTGAAATTGGCGTAGTCGTCGAAGGGCCCAGCCTGGAAGGCCATGCCCTTGACGACTGACTCCTCGAAGGAGTCGTCGCCGGTTAAGTGCTGGTAGTCGAGGTATGCGCCCCAGAAGCCGGCGGCATGGATCCAGTAGTAGTCGCCGTCGTTATCGGTCGGGGGGCCCGGGAGGATGCCGGGGACCTTGCCGGGCTTATCGCCTTCATACAAGGTCATCAAGCTCTTGGCGAGCGCGCCGGAGGACTTGATGATCTCGTCGCGGGAGCCAATCTTCACATCGTCAGCGGTCGCGCCGGGCAGGCTGGCCGCAAGGAGGAAGGCGCCCGACAGGGCTGACACTAGAGACACGCCCATCTTGACGAGTTGACGGTGGTATTGTTGTTGTAAAGACAATTGCGGAACTCAAGCTGTGAATAAAGTTGAGTTGCCAAGACTCGATTGCTCTTGCCAAGCGGAAACGAGTGACTTTGACGCGTAGTCAAGAAAGGTTGATCGTTACTGTTGATGGGGTCCAAACGAGGGTGGGAGGGAGCGGGAGGAGCCGACTCCTTTAAAGACAAGGAAGAGACTTGGCAAGTCCGCTTCAGAGAATCGGGTCGCAATGATGTCAATGAGGAAACTCGACAACACGACGGGAGGAAAAAGTAGGAATGCGTGATGATTTCGTGGAAACACGTTGGTGCTTACTCAATAAAATTAACCCCTGCTGTGCCGCTTGGGCCGGCGGCGGCTACCAAAATTGGCTGCCTGCTTGGCGCGGGTGCGGGAGAATAACAAGACTAAACTCCTTGCATCCTGGGCTCAGCTGACATGGTTCGTATTCAACGCGGACTTGCGCCCTTCAACATGAGAAACTTGGTAATTCTCCCTCTAGCCCTCTGGTACGATGCTCCTGATTCCGCAACCCGCTCAGCGGAATGGCTAAAATAACTCAGGTCCAAGAAACCAAGCACCTTCGCCTAAAACGCCCTGCTACAGCGACAAGAAACAAATGCCAGTTACGATGCTCCCGATTCCGTAACGCCGTTTGCCAATGCCTTCGTATTCGCCTCGTTCTTCTTTCCATTGGGCTCTTCGGACTCCTGCATATGGCCATCGGGCGTCGGTGTCTCTTTAGAATCGTTATTAACCGTCGAACCCCCTTTCTCAGGCTCTTTGGCCGTCGTTGTCGTCTTCTTGGAATTTTCCGCCTCTGCCGAATTGTCACCGCCGTTCTTGTCGGCGTCCGCATCCGCGAGAGCCTTGAGTGCCTTGGCCCTGAGTTGCTTCTTCTTCTTCGCCTTCCTCGCGGCTTCGGCCCGCTTCCGCCGCTGCGCCTCCTCCATAACGGCCCGCTCCTCGACGATCCATTCTGCGACACGCGCGGCGGCTACGGCGGGATCGCCACGATATTTGAGGAGATATCCCTGCAGCTGTGCCGGCGTGAAGATGTCGTCCGGGATCTGCCGGCAGAACTCCTCCGCCAGCTCGTCGAATCCCGTGCCGGTGTACTCCGGAGCTTTCGTCTCGTTGCCGTCGTCCGCCCCCTGCTTCTCGGCCAGTAGGCCCGTCCCTGGGTGCCGGCGAGGCCGGTACATTCGCTCGAACATGCCCCGCGCGCTCTGCTGCGAGATGTTCCCGAGGAAGATCATCCGGTCGATGCGGCCGGGTCTCACAAGCGCCTTGTCGAGCTTGTGGGCAACGTTGGACGTCATCAGAACGATTCGGCCCTCCTGCGACGCGACACCGTCGAGCACGTTGAGCAAGCCGGACAGCGTGCACCGCGTCCGCGCAAAGTCCCTCTCGGAGCTGGTGTCGCTAGTGCCGTCCTCCTTTTCATCGTCGTCGTCCGACTCGGCTCCGTCCATGTCTAGCTTCTTGCGTCGCTCGATCCCCACCGCGTCGATGTCCTCGAGGAGCACGATGCACTTGGGCGGCAGCGCCGTGAACAAGTTCTCTAGATCGCTATCGCCGTGGATACTCGGAATGTGCACAAGGTACAGCTCGAGGTTGAAGTGACTCGCCAGGGCGAGGGCGAGCGACGTCTTGCCCGTCCCCGGGGGCCCGTAAAATAGGTAGCCCCTCCGGTATGGGATCCCCCTCTCTGTGTAGAAGGCCCGGGTGCTCTTGTGAAGGTACGTGGTGATATCGGCGATGAGCTCGCTCTTCATCTTGTCATCGAAGTGCACCGTCTCGAGCGGCCGGATGGGCCGCAGGATAGTTGTGTCCCAGGACTCCTGGCCGTACTGGTTCTTGGTGGCCCGTACCGTGATGAAAGACTCGCGCTGCTTGTCGGCAAAGTCCCGGCAGTTGTCGAGAAAGGTCTTGATTGGCGCGATGGACCGGCCGAGGCGCATGACGACGAGCGGCTCTTCTCCCTGGGGCGCAGCCGAGTATTCGTCCGGGATGCCGAAGTAGGACCCAGTGGTCCGGGATGGCACTCGGCGGACCATGAAGAAGCCGCCATCGTGGACGAACCAGGTGGTGCCAAAGGTCGGTAGGTACTGCACGGGGATTCTCTTCTCATGGTGAAGATCGTCGCGCTCGATGGGCTTGCGGTCGTACCAGGCGTCGTTCTGGATGACCTCGGTCCGGGCCGTCAGGATGCGGGTGCCCTTTCGGGCGAGGACGTGGGCACCGAGCCAATTGAGAACCTCACGGTTGAGCTTGTCGTTGCTCGCGATGGATATCGACGCCGTGAAGAAGCGCGTGATCCACCAGTAGATCTGCGTCCACAGCTTCTGGAGGCCCGTGATGGCCCGCGGAATGTCGCCGCCGAACGATATTAGCAGCACCACCGTCGCGAGGTCGACCCTGAACCACCGCGAGAAGAATCGCTGTAGGGACGCAAAACCCGGCGCGCTGCGCTCCAGGAGGTCGCCGAGTCCTTGTGTCGTCGCGTCGGTGGCCCCGGAGAGGAATGAGGCCTTGGTGAATTTGAGAAAGTCGCCCATGATTAGGTATGATGATCTATGTGTATCGTGTTGTGTTGCGTGTGGTGTTGCGAGAGAGTAAACGGCAGCAACGACAGACAAAGGGAAATTCGCTAACGCAGAAAGTACAAACGCCGAAGTGTCATAGCCAAACTCACAATATCAGGCTCGGCTGGGAGTGCGCCTGCTCTCTTTATGTTGGAAGCAAGTGTCTGACGCCGCCGTGTGAGGCCACCTGCGCGGCCAAGTCGGTCAGGCAGACGGACAGGCAGGAAGGCTGCCTTATTCGCACTTGCGCAGTTCTAGGCTTACGACGGTATGGTACTTTTCCACTCATCCCAGGCTTCGATTATTACTACTCTGTACTAGGTCACGTAGTGCTGACCCATGGGAAGCCGAGCCGCTAGCCAGAACAAGACAGCCGGTATGCGGGATGGTGAACCGACGCATGTCATGGGGATGTGGCGACGAGCTATTTGCTGACAGCAATGTGTAGAGCTGACGCTTCCTGCAGGCCAATCACTCTGAGGGCGACCAACAGCATCACGACGCTGTGGGACGTCGGCTGCCGCTTGTTCCCCAGGACGCGCGGTTATCGACGTTGAAACAATGAAACCTCACCTTGCCCTACGTTACTCAGGGACTCTGCCGACTTATTCTATGAGCGTTAACCAATGACTGCTAGTCTGAATCGCAGAAAGGCGACGGGGCTGGACTTGACAGTTCAATTGCCACAGCTTGCAATCAACTCGACTATGGGAAACTTGGAAACCATGATTTAGCAGCCAGCAATAACACATAGGCGATCTGAAGAGTCAGTTCCCTCAACTTCGGCATGACGCGTACAACATGAATCAAATGCAAGGCAGAACATTGAGACTAGTCACGCATAGGTATGGGGAAGCTGGAGCCTGGTTTCATTATCAATGAATTTCCAGGGGCAACTCACAGTCAGACACCCTGTTGTTGCAAGAGCAGGATCTCACACCCATTCGGACCTTTAAGAGCCCTTCTCGAAGCTACGCGACCGCCCTTTATCGAAGTGACGGTTGGCCCGTCGGGCAAGAAATGACAACTGAAGGGCGCTGGGCTTCTTCCACTGGCTTCAATGCCAACTCCTGGTAACACGTACTCAGCAAGCGCTCCCACATGAGATGTGACTAGATACAGCAAATTTCCATTCCCAGTTCCTTCAGCCCTGCGTTATCTGCTTTTGGCCTTCCGGGCATGACCATCAGCTTACCTAGACCCTGCATCGAGCCCCCCACGCTGGCTGCGCTGCTGACATCCGCCAGCCTGGAGTGCGTTCGCCTGGCTCAGGCAACATGCAGCAGGAGTATGTTCTTTTTGGCATCAAAAGCGGTTCGCCATCCGCGAGGGAGGACGAGATCCAGGCTTAGCAGAGCTGCCCTATCCTCGAATCCCTGGCGGTACACCACACCCCTGCACCCGATATGTTTGGCCTCAGAAAAGATCGACACTCAACTGCCGGCCATCGCCGGTAGTTTCCAAGCTCGACGGCATCGTATCACGGCCGCGTCCCTTTCGATGGAGCTCTTGCATGCCTAAAACTGAAGCTAATGTTCATTCAAGTTAGAAGACCTTGAGCGGTGAAGCATCGATCAGCGAACGGGGTGTCCACATAGAAATCCCTCAATCAACGGGGCGTCGTTGAGCCCCCCGCTGACGAGGTGCTGACGGCCAGTAGTCGTGGAGCTCAATGTTTGGCATGCTCTACGGAGCATGGCACGACTTCCAAGGCATAAGGCTACAAGCAGCTTCGTGGATGAAGCCGAAACGGCACCCATGGCGATAGCATCGACAACCATGGATCTATTTTGTTCCGACATTGTGTCATATTCCAAGAAAGTCCCCTTCTCCTGGATCGCTCTACCGGTGAAGCTTGAAAGTAGCCCCTCCATTAGTCCACTAGACCCTGCATCCGAAAGCACCCCATGCATCAGACACGTGGACTCGGCCTCATAGCCACAAACAACCCCGGGGCAACGCTTCTATACGGGAAACAAAGTCCCATGGATGCAACCTCGCTGGAGGGGCCGTCGGCAAGGTCAACGAGGGAATTGGAGCTCTCGAATCTGAGATTGATGAGATAGAACCGACAAAGTCGCAAATCTCGTGGCATTCCCGATGAGCCCCTTGACAAGACCCTGTTGGATGCGCACGAACCTCTTGTTGAAAGACCCATCGGACCATTGTCCGACGAATTACTGGACGATAGAGCCTGGAGGGGAGGGGGGTTGCAGCGCTGAAGAATGCTCCGCAACGGATGCGAGCTCATGAATCGCCGAGACCCGCAGACGCAACCCTCGCAACTTGACGAGAGAAACCGCCGCACTGGCAGTGCAATTGCCGTGAGTTTCCAGGGTTTTCCGACTTCCGATTATCAGGGGCACAACGCTTGGCAGGGATCTTGCCGGCGGACCGTCTCATTACGAGTTCAGAGGAGACCAAAACAACTGGGGGGTGGAGGGATGAACCGTAGTGGGGGACTTGGTTCGCGGCACCGTCCATGAGTTGGCGGCGGTACTTAAGATCTTCAACGTCGCCTTCCTCGTGAGCGACTTGGTCTTGACGAGCCCCTTGCCAGCCTCTCAACAACACTCTAGTCACATCTCCCTCACGAAACACCAAAAAAACCACAATCATGTCCGCCGCCAAGCCCACCTTCGTCCTCGCCCCCGGCGCCTGGCACAAGGAGACCTGCTTCGCTCCCCTCGAGAAGGTCCTCGGTGAGAGGGGCTACCCCGTCGAGGCCGTCGCCTACCCCTCCGTCGGCGCCGAGCCCCCCGTCAAGGGCCTGGCCGACGACGCCGCCGCCGTCAGGGCCGTTCTCGAGAAGCTCGCCGACGAGGGCAAGGAGATCGTCCTCGTCGTGCACTCCTACGGCGGCCTCGTCGGCGCCAACGCCGTCAAGGGCCTGGGCTACAAGCAGCGCGCCAAGGAGGGCAAGAAGGGCGGTGTCATCACCTTTGTCTACCTGACCGCCTTCGTCGTGCCCGTCGGCCTGTCCATCAAGGCGATGCTCGGCGGCCAGTTCCTGCCCTGGATGGACTTCAAGGAGGTGAGTTTGCTCTTCTGCCAGAGACCAGAGACGGCAGAGACCTGTCAGGCTGACGCCGTCCACAGTCCGGCCACGTCTACGCCCGCACGCCCGAGGAGATCTTCTACCACGACGTCGAGCCCGAGGCCCAGAAGGCCGCCATCGCCGAGCTCCAGCACCAGTCCTCCGCCGTCTTCTCCGACGCCGTCGACTACGAGCCCTGGCACGAGATCGACAGCATGTTCCTCATCTGCACCGAGGACAAGGCCATCCCCCTCGCCATCCAGGAGGCCATGGCCAGCTCGCTCGGCCCCAACGGCTTCAGCTACACCGTCAAGGCCTCGCACTCGCCCTTCCTCTCGCTGCCTGCCGAGACCGCCGACGGCCTGGAGCACGCCGCAAAGGTCGGCCAGGAGAGAGTCCGCGCATAAGGTCGCCGCAGGTCGGATGTGTGTGCTTTAGCGAAGATAAAAAGTGTAAAATTGAATGAAGTCACGATTATGACCACTTGATGTTCTGCGCAGGGCGCCATAAGTTTGGAGCGTCTAGTCTTATGGACAATTTCGTCCAAGACTCCGAAATCTCGAGTAACCGCTGGCTCGGGCGAGACGTTTTTTCCCAGACGACCACGTTCGCCTTTGGCCAGTGCTGTTTAAGTCTCTTCGCGACCGCTCCCCTGAAGACAGCTCCACCAAGAGCCCACGGTGCCACGAGTCTTGGGATGCGGCTCCAAAGTCCGAGCGTACATCTGCAAGTCATACAAAATGAGACACTGCCGCGTGGCAAGCGGCTGGACCCGTCCAGCTTGGCCAGCAGTCTGAGTCACAGAGCCCTATGATCCCCTGCACCCTCGTGTGAAGGCCCCTGACATGCGAATAGGTGTCAGGTGTGAGTGGAACGGCCCGGCTACCAAAACGTCTTCCTAATATGGAAGAACGCGGGGTGACAAGTTGTCACTGGAAGTGACAAGATCTTATTCATCTTGCTTAACTATGCCTAGGTCCACACACGATCCTGCCACAACACGGAGCTAAAGTTTGAGAACTCCGGGCAAATTCTCCTCATGGCTAGGTTCACTCTATACTCGCAATATGTCGTCATTGTGTGCAAAAGCCATCCTTCTCCGATGTCCCATTTCAACAAGTCGCCTGCAAAACTAAAGCAGATATTAGACCTTACGAGAAGTACCTGAAACCCGAGGAACACCCTCAGGCCAAGACTACAAGACGGACTTGGGTGCGTCCCAGTACTTGGGCTCCGCAAACGTGACGTCCGAGTCCTCCATTCTGATGCCCAACTGCCAGCGTCCCAGACCGGGCCAGAAGTTCTCATGCCCGTCCTCGGCAACCTTTCCGTCCTCGTCCGCCTGCCGGATGTCGAACCAGCCCAGACTCGCCTTCCTCGTGGTCTGGCCCGGCGCGACGCTGCACCAGCGATCCGTTCCCGGCAGCTCACCCTGGCTGCCCTTGCCCTCGGGCAGCGGGGGCTGGACAAGAGTGGCGTCGATTCCGACAAAGGAGAGCAGGTTCAGCGAGAGCGGGAAGGAGGGCACGTAGGGGACTGGCTTGAAAGTCGCGCGGAAGAGCGGCACGGCGCTGGCTGAGGATTCCCGGACGTCGCCTGTCGTGTCGTGGGGGAAGACCTTGACGCTGGTGCTGCCGTCGGGGTTTTCTGTCCACTGGAAGGCGGCGAGATGCTTGGGGATGTTCCAGTCTGATTCTTGTGTCAGTGCTGGCTTATAATTTCATCAAGTGAACGTCAGAAGCAGCCAGACGACGGTGACTAGGACTCACTCTTTCGGCCGTTCCAACAGGTGTACTTCTGGGAGACGTAGATCCTCGTGATGCGCGCATTCTTCTTCTTGACCCGCCTCCCGCCCTCCTCTACCGTGTACTCGTGGAATCCGGGGCTGAGAATGAGCTCGTCGTAGGGGCCCACGGGGCTCTCAGTGTATCGTATGATCTGGATCATGCTGATGCCGCCGAGAGGCCTACTCCCCTCTGGGTTGATGAAGGAGGAGTTCGCCTCGAGAGGGGAGTAGGTAATAGTCGGCGGGTGCTCCGCCTGCTTCCGCGGCGTCCAGAAGCTGAAGAGGTATATGTCGCCCTTGAGCTTCCATGGCGGCGGGACGTGGGTGAAGCCGTCGGACGTCATGGTGATGCGAGGATAGAATCAAGCAAACCGATGATGCTTCGTGTCAGGGACAAGGTTCAAGAACTGCGGAAACAACACCGGGTATAACGACGACCAAATTCAACAAAACTCAAAAGCTCGAACAAATACACGCTGCGCTGTCGTGAACCTTGAGGTCGTGAAGCTGTCAAGAGTCCCGCGGGGTGGTGTGGAGGAAAGGAACGGGTGGACGGGGGGAACGGTGCAGCCCGCGCGCTGTGGGGCGTGCTCAGCACCTTAAATAGCCGACGCCCACAGGCGTCTTCGGCGGCTTTTGTGGAGCCTCGGCTGCCGAGTGCCCCGCCCACGAGCCAGTTACCGTGTTGGGAAACACGGGCCGGTGACGGTTGACGGGCACATCGAGGCAAGGTAGAAGTGATATCTGATGACAGGCTTTAAGCTCTTCTCTGAATATATTAGTCGAGCCATCGAAAGTAAATTGCATTGCCAAATTGAATGTGTCTTCACCAGTCGATCCTGAACGTCGCACGGGCTCTTGGTCTGTTCTGATGTATGATAGTGTTTCTGAATCTCATATGAGACGTATCTCCTCAAGAGAATCGTCAGTGGTCATGGCCTCGCCATTCATGAAATCGTGTAGGTAGCTATTCATTTCCAGACGTCAGTGTCAAGCTCGAGTCTGAAGACATCGTGACGGTTCGTCTCTGACTTACCATTCGCCCACAAGCTCACATGTCCTCTCGGGGGCTTCTGAGTCCCTTTCCTGAAGACAAAGAAGGACTCGACTACCCGGAAATACTCCCAGAATGCAGTCAGGGTGAACGGGGTTGTCTGCTAGGCCGATACGTCCGGTCTCCGTGACGAAGAACGACCGCCCAACCAGTGCAGTATAGAGCGCGTCGCCGTAGATCTTGGCCTTCCCATGCAGAGTGACCGGCGACTCATAACTCATGCTCTCCCACCATGTCTCCCACAGCTTATCTGCATCGAAGGCTCCCAAGACTGTGAATTCGTATCGAGGCCCCTTCTTCCTAACGCGAGAAGCGACTATCGTCCGGCGGAACGCGTCGAGGAGCACGTTGCGATCTGGTGTGCTGGCCTTGAGACTCTCGCGCAGGTACCTTGCTTCTGCGCTTTTAATCAGATCCAGCAGATATCCTTTGTTCTTGAAGACCGCTGGTTCGAATGTCGTGACCCACGAGATCCTTTCCAGAACCTTGCCTTTCAGGAAGAGGCTTTCGTCCTCAAATCTCACCGAAGGTTCGCCGTCACCTCCGGCGTTGTAGCCATTCGACCACAGCAGGATCCTCGGCCCCCGTGTGACAGTCCAGTCGGGGCACCATGTTGGTAGTCCAGGCACGCTACCGGCGACAGTTCTGTTGTGGTGACTTAGGACGACCAGCGTCTTCGAAGATTCGATAGACGCCCGGACGACGTCTTTATAAAGACCCTGAGCGGACTTGGCGTAGTCCGGTTCGAGTACCGTATTCTCTCCCATCAAGTGGAACAGGCTGTACACTTTGTCCCTCGGGTCCGACGACTCGTGACCCCGGAACCGGTACAGTACGTTGACCGGATCAACCGTCCGCTCTCCGGGGACCGACGCCTGGTACTCCGACCTTGTGTGCCACAGGTGACTGATCGGTGTCGGGATCAACTGCCGCACGAAGTACTCCCGCCCCGGCGGGAGGACGGCATTCCACTTGAAGTCGCCCAGAATATCGAGGGCCTTGCTGAACGTCTCGCCGGGCACCTCCAACCTTCCGCAGACGAACACGACCTCCGCCGCGACGGCGTGCTCCTGGACCACCCATGCCCTGTTCCACCAGGTGCGTTTCATTAGCTGCCGCAGCGCTCGCCATGATTCTTTTGATCCCCTATCGGCAAGCATGGATGAGATGCGCAGATAGTCGCCGTACCGCACGTTGCGCGCCAGGTCCTCAACCAGCTCAAGCGCTCTATCGGTGCCGCGGTCGGCCTCGCCGAGGAAGACGGCGACCCGGGACGAGTACCGGTAGATGGCCCACATCCGCCGGACTTGCAGGGCGGCTTCGGCCGCGTCGCTTTGGTTGATGCAGATCGCGTCAATCCACAACACTCGCTCTTTCTCCGGGTGCCGCAGGCATATGAGAGCCGTCGAGAGATTCCGCGTCACAGAGAATGGCTGCCCGTTCAGGCAGATCTCAGTCTGGTTTCTGGCATCACCCCAAGCGTAGGACAGCGCCTCGTAGGTACCTCTTGCAGCCCCCAGTGACGACTCTGTCAGCCTGCAGCTGATCGGCTGGGAACCAACGCCGGGTTCCAACGTGACGTAACGCAATGCCCAGCGAAACCTGTCTAGCCCGTAGGTGCTTCGAGAGCAGTCGACGAGCTGCCGGTACAAGCCCATTTCTGCGGGATCGGGTGAGCGGTTTCGCAGACGGCGATTCGCGTCGCTAGAAGCCAGTCGTTGATGTGTGTGTGAACATGTTGCTTCCCCGCTTACCTTCCAAGTTCTCAGAGTAGAGGTACCACAAGCACCCCGGCATCGGATCCCGATAGCGTTGAATATGTCAGCCAACCTCAGTTGCAGTTCATTCCCACCCGCCAGTCAACAGTAGTAGGCGGACGACGCTTAATTAACCCATGTATGTAACCCAAAAAGGCCCAAGAGAATTGCTGCGCTCATCTGGTTCTGGCACTCCCTCCCGATTGCCCTCGATATCGACAGGGGTCGGACCGGCCATTTCACGCGATTACTACTGATGTGATGAAAACAGTCCGCGTCACTGAAAATGACTTCGCTGATTTCACAAACGTGCATGTCACCTTACTTAGGGCATTCCGAACGGTTGCCATAATGAAAAAGCAACTGGCTATGAGCAACCTAGCATACCACCTTTGGCAACCGAGCAGCATGCAATTCGAGTCCGGTGAGTAAATGAGAAATCCTCACGTCAAACGATCAACCCAAAGAGCAGCAAAACATAACAGACCGACAGCGTCCACTCGATTTCTTGGACATGATCCAAGCCTGCCAGCCTGCAGACAGTCTGAGACAACAGGGTCAGGGTAGCGATGTAAAAGACACTGTTCAGCAGGTCAGCAAACCACGGAGCCATTAGGATACCCAGAAGCCAGCTTGAAGCGATGAGTCCCTTCTTGCAAGATGGACTCACCGCATGCGGTGTCGTCCTATGAGCTGGGGCAGCCCGGCATTTTGGCTGCCGCTGTGGCCGTCTGCGGATGATGAGGTGTTTTGACGAGCTTGAATACCTGAGCCGGACTTGGACTCGCTTTGATTCTGCATGTTCACCATGGCGACCTCAGAGACTCTTTAGTGTAATGATAACTATGAGCTTGAGAGATATTCAGTCGGAATGAATTCTTGCTTGCCTCGGAGGTATTTCGGAGGTGAAATGCGTAATGAGCATCATGGGCCGCAGTTGGAGGCGGTAACTGACCTTTGTATATCTTGTACGCCAAGAAACACCGGAAAAACGGCTATATATTGGTGGATGTATTTACATGGGCTTTAAGCAATAGCTTCTCGAGCTCGATAACCGCTTCGCCCAGTTATCCAGAGCGAGTTTTCAACTCCTTCGACGGTGGCGTGATAAAACCCCATCACACGGCACGGCACACTCAGCTTGATAAATAAGAAGAGAACCTCCACTTATTAATAAAGCAAAAAAATCACCGTCAATGACTCTGTCGAAGCTGCTTCCCAACCGAAGATCAAGGTCTTCACTCTCAGACGATATCGATGGAGCCCGCCATCGTATCTATCGCCAACGCCAACCGTCTACTAGGATATAGTGGAGTCGAAACACTCATTTCTAGCCTCTGGCCACAGGCTTTCAGTCTGCCGTTCTTCCGGACGGATCCAAGGTCCCCGCTGGTTTCCGGCACATATGTCAGCTGGGTGTGCACAGCCCGACGGCATCACACGTGTAGCAGGAAGTCATAGTTGATGAGGCCCTATCGTTCAATGACATCTTGAACCTCTCAGGATCTTCAGGTGCGAATGGCCTAGAAAGGCAATTTTTCGCGTATTGCAACGCACTTATTCAGAGCTGGCGTCACGAGGCTTTGCCGCTGTGATTCAGCTAGTGTGGCTGGCTGATGGGCACACCCTCTCGCCCAGCCCCGCGCCTGGAGTTCAGCTCCGATTGAATTCCCTGGTAACCGGTTCAGGCCAGAACTATCCCCATTTCGACAACCATCACTGCCTTTGAAACAACCCCCATCGAAACAACGGGCGAGTAGTATTTGTACGTTCGTATCTCATCGGCTCAAGTCTTCCTTTTCGGCCACAGCACGCCTCTTTTGACATGCTCTTCGTGACGAGGCTGGCTAACTCACAACAGACCTGTGGATGTGTGATTCGGCGAGGGGGTGTGTGATTCGGGAAACCTAGCACCAGTTCAGGCCTTCAGCTGGAATTATCTAGAAGAAGGTCTTGCACTGATGAAGGATGTACCTTCGAAGCTGAGGTCGGCATCCGAATGCACTTTTACTCTTTCTCGTGGCAGCGAATAGGAGATGAGATTTTGAGATTGGTGATTGTAACAATGTCTCGCCTACGCCATTTGTCTTGGCGACCTCGACGAAGCTCAAATCGAGCTCGTATTGGAGTCTATCAAAAGGCGTCTTTGTGACATATGGTTCCGTCTTGACACGAATCTCGCTCTTCAAGTTGGGAGTGGAAAGGTCGCCGGTGGTGTGTGCCAACTTGAGTCTGGACTCAGTGCATGCATTCGCCATGTCGCCAAGCTGGTTATAGTTTCAGCGGCGAAGTGTTGCGATTTGCCAATCAGGCCAACAGAAATCAGCATCATCTCCAATACCTTTCTACCCCGTCGGGAGAAGATAAATACCTACCGGTTCCCCAAAAGCAACGAAAGAATTTCTGATATATACTCACCAACAAAGACAAGAATAACATCACAAAATCTCCATCAGCTCAAACTTCCAAGGCCCCTCATCTTTCCCGATATAAACATCAGAATGGGTTCTACTACCACCACCTCCACCGAAGCCGTCATGGCTCGCCAGACCAACGAGGCCCCCAGCATAAGCCTCACCAGCGCCAACGGGGCTCCCTACGAGATCAACGCCCCGAAGGCCGACGCCCCGGCGGAGCACGACGAATCTCAACCTAACGAGGCCCCGTCTGAGGTGTTCTCCATGCGGGTCGCCCAGCTCGACCCCTTCGACGTCGAGGTCGACTGGCCCGCGGGCGGCGGCTGGCAGACCACGTCGGCCGACATCATCGCCAAGACGGGCATCACGCGCTGGAAGGTCTTCAAGGGCGGCCTGGTCTGGAAGTACCGGCTGTGGTTCACCAACATCAAGACGTACGACTACGAGTTCGTCGACGCCTCGGGCGACCACTACCACAACAAGACCCAGAGCACCGGGGACCACTACATCGACTACAACTCGGACGGCCCGACCATCACCCATATCTATGGCTTTTAGGGGGTTCAGGTTTCGTGACGTCGGCTGTGTCGGAGGCGTAACGGGGGATCGCGCCGTTGGTTGCGGGAAACTTTTGAATACAACTAGTTCCAGACTTTGACGAGGGATTGTGTCTTGAATTTCGCTCTTTATCGGTATTTACTAGGGATTGTGGTGGAAAGAAACTGATTAAACACATTTCTTTAAGAGATCTATGCGGTTTTTAGTTAAACTCGACTTTTGATATGAGTTTTACTATCAGAGCCTTGCATTACTTACTAGGCCAACCAGTTTTGTGTGAAAATGACAATAATGCTAGAGCCTAGCAACAGTAATAGAGCCGAGCGATGGCAAGAAACCTCAGCGACGGCATGCGGCGTAAATACGGTCCTCTTAACCAGGACCTGATTCACCTTATTAGGAAAGTCCAAGTAATATCCACCTAGCAAGCCCCAAATGGTACAAATCTTCCATAACTCTATGTCGTTGTAGATAGCTATTCAAATCTTCCACAGAATCTGAAATGCAAGCCCAAAGTTCCTAAGACGGCTGCGAATAAACAAAACACGCACTGGCAGGACGAAGTTAGACCGGACCTGCTCTTTAGTAGGCTTAAGAATTTACAGAGAAGACAGGTAGGCAGAACACTGCACGGGTTTCAATGATATTTATTTAAATTGGGAGAAAACTCCAAACCTAGCTCGGTTGTAATCTGAACAAACGACAGTGGCTGACCGCTCCAAACGGTCTCATGTACACGTCTGCTCAAACATGGATGTGGGACCTTCCCTTTAACATCCAGCCATAGCCATCCACGAGCGCAACCGGGCGCTCCCGCGTTCTCGACGAGGCGCCCGACGCAGTCCCTTGCCTATGCACTTAGCAGCATCCGGTAGATCCGCAGCATCCGATGACGCAGCCGATGTTGCAGGCGGGGCAGCCCGGGTTGTTGCAGGTGCCCATGCAGGTGTCGTAGAAGTCGCGGTCGCAGCGCTTGTCGAGGTCGCGGGTCTCGAGGCTGCGCTCTGTTTGGGGGAAAGACAAAATCAGCAACTAGAATATTTTGCAGGACGGCCCTCCGAGAAGGAACGCGACGATGATAGGAAAGGGATGAGTAGGTTCATACCATGGAAGGTCTGGGCCAGGGCGGCGTAGTCAAGAGGAGCCGGGGCGGGCTGCGCGGCGGGGACGGCCGAGGCGAGGGCGGCGAAGAGGGTAGCGGCGGTGGCGATGGAGAACTGCATTTTGAAGGTGGTTGTGTGTTTTTGGTGGGAAAGATGGCTTAGGTAGGTTGTTTGTTGTTGTTGTGTGTTGCTTGAGTTGAGGTGATTGCGTGATGAGTTGAGCTGATGTTGCGATTTCATTCCGGTGAGCAGAGCAGACCTTTATACCTTTTTTCCATCTCTTAGTTACCATCCTAGACCACTCGACTGGTCGCCAAGTTCCTTACTCTTGGAAGGTCCCCAGGCTCCCTGGGCATCTCTTGATCGACATGACCTCGCTGGTTATCATTGACACCTCAGGAGTTTGGTCGTTTCCTTGACGTAACAGTCTGACAGACGATCATTTCGAAAGGGAGAGGGAGAGGAAACCTAGTGCGACTCTCGGCGACATTTCTCAAGACCGAAGGATTCAATCTCAACTGCTGCAAGGAATGACTTCTTGCCAATTTCACCAGAACTGACAGTTTTGCCAGCGTGATCAGCGGTATAACCGCCGCTGCCGCCTCCATCGCGGCCCATGCCCAAGGCGCCAAGGGGTCGGATCCAAGTGGGTATATCAAGCCGTCCGCTCGGGCAGGACGATCGCGGAGGGAGAAGATCAGCCCTACCAGCCTCCACAGAGGAACAGCCCGGCTAGGCATATCTGTCTGTATTCAACGTTTGGCGCTGTCAAAGTGGGTGAAAGACAAGAGGGCGACGGCTCTACCGTCTGCGATCACTAACGACAACCATGCCACCACCGCCCAGACCGGTTGAACAAGACATCAAGCCGTTCGGCTCGTATCATCCTCGAATTAAGAAACGTAATCAATATCAACATCATGTTATTTCTACTTAGTACCACAGTATTGTAAGAGTGGTATGAGGAAGCGTGGGGGGACCCCGCGAGTCCTCAATCCTTCCTATGTAACCCCAATGTCTGGTTATTGAATCCATCATCGGCTGTTCAAAGTCGCCATTGGCCAGAGGCCAGAAGAAACTTCTCGTAGGATTTTCTTGGCTCCCTAGCGCCAAGACAGAAACCCACAGTTGCCGGTCCAAAGAGACACAGCCTGACAGGGCGGCCCCCAACTGCAACATCAAAATCCTTACGGGCGTCTGGTTTGAGACACAAGTTGCGGGGACAGAGGCCTGAAATGGTCAATGATCTACGTTCACGGCCACGACGGGCGATGTCTATTGAGTTGTTGCCTAGGGCAGGTAACACCATGCGCAATCGCGAGTTACGAGAAATCAAAGATTAAGGGAGGAGGAAGCTTGCGGTTCCTACTTACGTCAAAGGAGATAATAGACAATCACGAAGCTTATCCCTGGTGGCTTCCCTCCAAGCCTTCGGGTAAGGAGAACAAGTCTACACTACGGCTTTAGAGCGCCTCAGCCATCCATCCCTTCAGCCCCACGATCGTCAGT
Organism: Colletotrichum musae; assembly: GCA_027406025.1. Taxonomy (NCBI): domain Eukaryota; kingdom Fungi; phylum Ascomycota; class Sordariomycetes; order Glomerellales; family Glomerellaceae; genus Colletotrichum; species Colletotrichum musae. The sequence goes on along the minus strand of JANVYC010000001.1, from coordinate 6,173,616 downwards.
GGCTCAACCAAGAATCACACTAGTTCAAGACGCCGGCTGGCTTGCCGGAGCCATGGAGCCGTGGGAGCTAGCGTCCCTCGAAGGAATTCCCCACGACCCCTTGGAATGACGCATCATTGGCTTGCCAGGTTTTACAGGGTCCTTGCAGGTTAATCGCCCGGCGATGATCATTGCCGTCTCCAGGTGGTTATTTCGACCACGGAGTCGAGCTCCAAGGAGGCACAGGAAATCCTCCAGGCTTGGCTGCAGCACACCTACCTCGCTAGAAGTTTGGGACAGTACGGATAGGTGCCTAGTCTACAACTTCACGGAAGAATCAATACCTTCCTCTGCCACGTCGACGCAGCTCAAGACAGGTATCTTCCCCTCAGACACATTTCCTGATGTGCATGAGTTCTCGTCACCAGCAGCTGCCAGTCTCTTCGGGTACAATGCCAGCGTCAACCCGGGCGTCGTGCAAAGCGCGGAGGGATGCAGTCACGGTGGATCAGCATCCCCACTCGATCCTCTGGTCACCGCGTTGCCGACTCGCGAGCTGTCACTGATAGGCCACTAACCGCTCGGGAATATGCAAGGGAGTCGGAACGGGACGAAGGACGGCACGGGGGCAGGATCGAGCGGGGAGGGGAGAAGGGGAAGCAGGATCGAGTGGGGGAGGAGCTAGAAATGGATTCCGTGGTTATTCGGGCCTTCACAAGTTGCACTGGGGCCCCCCTTTCTGACGGACTGAAAAGGCAGGTGATGGGGTTTGCGGGGAAACTCCTTTTCCCCAGAGTCACCGGAAACATACGACTTGATGGGAATACGAACCTTCCAAGGACGCATCTCCCAACCCGGGAGGGCCTGCCCGTCTGCTTCCCGCGGCCCCCTCAGGCTTCCTCCAACTACCGAGGTCGCCATTCAGATAAGCGGGACAAGTTCGCGACTAAGAAGGTGAGAGGATGAAGTCGGTACCTCAGTCGTCTTTACCCTCATTCTACTCCTTGACTTGGGCAGAGGGAAGCGAAGAGTGGCCCACACGAAGAAGACTAAACAATAGGTTAACAAGAAACAAGCATCATGACATGTGCTCGTTGAGATCAAGGCACATGTTCTGTAGGTTTGTATGCATCAATCATTCGGGTGAGAAAAAATCTATCTATACATCCATGACAGCTTCTCCTCTCACGGAAAGACAACGCTAACAGACATCCTAGCCGTCTGTGAAGACACCAGAGGGCAACCCGTCCAGCCCTCAAACCCAGTCTCCTCTATCTAGGAAACAAAGAGAAACCCATTCCGGAAAGAGGAAATGATCCTGTACAGAACGCCATGCTCATAACCTTTCAGCCAACATAGGAGAGGAAAGTAATTCGACATCATTCACCCCCCTCAGCCTCTGCCAAACAGCTTCTTCGCAGTCACCCTCCTGGTCGACGAAGGCGCGTACTCGGACTCATGCCCGTACGTCCCGTACCCGTTCTGGTGCTCGCCGGTCGACCAAGACGGCCGGTACGAGTCCGGGGTCGCCGGCTCCTCGGCCCTCAGCTTCTGCGGGCGGGGAGGCGGGGGCGGCGCCTGGGACGGCGGCGCCGCCGCCGAAGACTGCGAGGGCGCGCGGTAGTACTCCTCGTCCCACTCCGAGTTCGCGCGCTGGGGCTCCTGGCGCTGGGTGGTTACGGGGGTGGGGTGGCCGGCGTAGGTGTAGCTGCCGTTCGTGGCGGGCTCCGCGGCGGGCTGGGGGGTCGCTGCGGGGCGCTCTTCGCGGCGCTCCTCACGGCGCTCCTCACGACCGTCGTCGCGGCGTTCGTCGCGAGAGCGTGTTGGCCGGTGGGCGGGCTGTGCTGGGGGAGCCTGGGACGAGGCTGTGTTGACGGGCTTGCGGGTCGTCTCTCGGGGCTTTTCAGCGGCTTCTTCCTCGTCTGAGGTTTCTACTTCTAGATCGCGGTCTTCATCGGCGTACTGCAATTCAGTTAGCATCAGGTTCTGCGGATATGCTGCAGCGGGGAAACTCACCATCCTCAACTCCTTCCTCATAGCCAAGTTGGCACAAATGTCGCGCGCCTCCTCGATGGCGACCTTCTGCGTCTTCAACGTCATCCTGCGGTCGCGCGTCTCCTTGTTCTCGGCAGCAATGGCCTCCACCGTCTCGCTCTGCATGCTCAGGATCTCGACCGAGTTGAAAATGCCGTACAAGCCCTGGAGCAGGTGGCGCTCGACGACCTGGGTGATGGTATTGCGAATGAAGGTCTTGGCGGCGAGCTCGTAGAAGATCAACATCTTCTCGCACACCTCCTGAGCCTCGGTGTAGGTGCCGCCGTCCTTGGTAACCTCGAGGTGCCACTTCCGCAGTCGCTCCTCGTACTCCGGGTCGTACGGCTGGATCTCGAGGTTCATGTCCTGCGTCAACCGCTCAAGCTCCTCCTGGGCGTCGGCCATGAGCTTCTTCATCTGCGGGTCGAGGAACTGGTAGCGCAGCGGCTCGCGCATGCGCTGCGGCCAGGCGAAGTCGATAACCTCGGACAGGAACTCGTTGCACACGACGCCCAGGTTGTCCTTGTGCTCCTGCGCCAGCTTGGGCCAGTTCTCCGAGTAGCTCTGGAAGAGCATGTAGACGGCGCGGGGCTTGGGGTCCATGGGGAACTCGGAACCGCGGATCTGGCGCAGCAGCATCTCGACCTCCTTGGTGACGAAGTCGCGCTTGCCGGTGTCGGTGATGGCCACGCCGTCGGGGGAGCGCGGGTCCGTGGAGGAGGCAAAGCCGAACTTGCGGCCGTTCTGGCGGATGCGGTGGGAGAACTTCTCGTTCTCTTCGATCGCGCGCGCACGCAGGTTCTGGGCGGGCGTGCCGCGCGGGTCGGCCGTGGCGCGGAAGAAGTTCTTGCGCGGGGGGTTCTTGTAGAAACCGTAGACGGCGGGGATGACAAGTTCCTTTGACGACGAGAAGAGCTCGACGAGTTCGATGCGCATCTCCTCGACGGTGTCCTTTCCGGTGCCCATCGACTTGAGCTCGCCGTCGCAGTCGTCGAGCGCCTTCTGGATCTGCTTGCGGAGCGTCTTGACGTGTCGGCCAATGTGTCGCTGCAGCTGCACGCTGAGCTTCTGCTTCAGCGCGCCGGCGCCGCACATGGAGCCGGGCAGAGCACGCCACTTGCCGCGGCCGAAGAATTCCTCCTCGCGCTGGCGACGCTCCCGGGCGGACGGCCACGGCTGGCCCTGGTCGCGGGGACCGGGGTTGAGCAGGACGTACCAACCGAGCTTGAAGAAGTTCTGCTTGTCGCGGTTCTGGACGAGCTCGATGAACTTGTCCTCGAGACCGATGGACTCGCAGAGATCAGGCTTCGTGAGGACGCCGATGGTGCGGCTACCGGAGGGATCGAAGTGACGCGCCTTGGTCAAGATGGGGGCTTGGACGTAGTCGGTGTTTCCACCGACGACGGCAAGAATTATCGTGCGGGAGCTCTTCATGTAGCGGTCGCAGAGCGTCTCGATGGTCTTGATGTCGTCCATAGACTGGTCATTGTTGGCGTTCTTGACGAGACCGGGAAGATCGACAAGCGTGAGCAGCGGCATGTCCGGGCCGCGCTTCTCGACGACGAGGATATCGCGGGCGGCGAAGCGGCCGGGGATGTTCTTGGGTGCAATCAGGTCGACAGCGGAGCGCATGAGCGACTCGAAGGACATGTCGGTGTCGACAGCGCCGCCAAACTGCTTCAGCTTCTCCTGCTCACGAAATGTGCGGTTTTTGTCGGGGATGATGGAAACATTCAGGGTCGCATCGTTTGACCGCCTCAGACGGATCTCGGTCGCAAAGCGCGTGCAGGCGCCGGCATCGCGGGGGAAGGGGGTGCCGGTGATGGCCTCGAGGACGGAGCTCTTGCCGGCGGACTGGTCGCCGACGACGACGATCTGGGGGAGCTTCACGTTGTCGAGCTGGGCGAACTGCAGCTTGTCGATGAGCTCGAGCAGGCCGCGCTGCTCGTTGGCCATGTCCGCCGTCCCCAGCGCCGAGTCGATGGTCGGAGCCATGTCGCGGTCGGGTCTGGGCGAGACGTTAGCAGAGGAGCGGTAGTCACGGCCTGCGGGAGGAGATTCGTACAACGAGCCCATCAGTCGTGTGGTTTGTGTGTGTGTCGGTGTTCGTATGGGTCGTTGTTCGGGTTCCTCGTACGTGCTTGCGCGTGTGTCTAGGTGTTCTGAATAGGTAAGATTTGTCGGACGAACAACAGGAACAACGGTCGTAGCGAGATGGAGAGAGGAAAACAGGGGCGGGAAGCGTTTTAAAGAAGCAGAGCTGCGTCTTGTCTTGGGTTTGGGTGTGTCTGTGTCTGTGTCTGCCAGGATAAGCTTATGTACAATTACGCAGCCCCTCCAGGCTGCGCCAGAAACATCTTGGCTGGACCGAACATCACATGCCGGCTAGTCTGGGCACGTAACGTACATAGTAATTGCCTAGTGTACAGCTGTACTGCGTGGCTCAGGGAAAACCGGTGCCTGGGATCTGGCCTCTCAGTCGTCGCAAAGCTGCGTCGTCAGCTCCCATGACAGGCCAGTTGGCCACCGTTGACGTGGGGAAGCGCAAAGCTTCGCCGGCGTCGCCACTGTGGTGTTGGGAGGGTTATGCTGCGCAGCCAGTACTGTAAGTATCTCGACAGCCACAGCATAAGTGCCGTCATTTCCACTTTTGGGGGGGAATCTCGGCAGAGGCCCCAGCCAAATCCGAGACTTGTTCAACCACTCGGTGGCCTCCCTGCGGGCTGGGGTAGATTGAACGGTACGCGGAAAGAAAGAAGACATGGGCAAACTCTCCTCGTCCGAAAAAAAAAAAAAGTGAAGCTCATCCTTGTCGACGGTCGTGTGTGAAGCCACAAAAACGGGCTAATGGGCGAATGACGTCGGCTCTCGGCGGCTGGGCACAGCCTCATTTGGGGTACGTACTCCACTCTGCGTCCGCAGCAGCAGCCCAGCGCGACTCGGACATTTTTCGCAGCAGCCTGGGGAGGGCCGCGAGGACTGGTACGCATGATGAGGCGTACGCGTCGGAGGCCCCTTGTCGCCCGTTGCCCAACGAATTCAGTGGTCGGGCAAGTCCGTCTGATGGCTGGATTCAAGGCGAATGAGCGAGGTCTCAAGCGAGAATCCCGCGTTTATGGTTGTCGATGGCTTGCCACTATCCACGAATGGCAGTTTTCTCGCAGATCGGAAGACGGGAGAAGAACTGGAATTGCGGCGGTGCAGCCATTCAAAAACAGTTGAGCCACAGCTAAGTCACGTGAAAGGCGGTCTGCTTAGTTGAATGTGGCTTGTGTCTCCCATTCAATTCTGCCAGCTTCACCGCCCTGTTTATCCCTGCCTCCTGAATGACTTCACCACCATCACACCTCGGACGACATCTGACCGTGAAACGCACCCGGCCCTGACATCACCAGCTCGGGGGCCCTCGCTCAGTACCCAAACTCCTGCCCGACGAGCTTCTCGCTCAACCTCCACAGCATGTCCGCCTCGACCCTGCCGCGCGCCCAGGGGTACACCTCCTCCCCGTACGGATCAGCGACGTGACAGTCGCTCACGAACTCCCCGTTCGCCGCCTTCAGCCCCTGATCGAACGCCGCAAACACGTGCGTCGCGACGCCCTCGTCCATGCTTTTCGGGTGCACATCCTCCGCCTTCCACCACATGGCCCTGTTCCCCATCCTCTCGTCCGCCCGCCGCAGGCCCGCGAGGAAACCCGCAAAGTCGGCCGCCCCGTGCGCCGCGAGGTTCGTCGCGACGAAGCCCGGGCACACGCTGAACGCCGCCAGCCTTCCGACAAACTTGTCCGCCAGCGCGACCGAGAAGAGCGCGTTGGCCGTCTTGGACTGCCCGTAGGCCGACCACGGGTCGTACGTGCGCCCGCCGTCGAAGGCGTGGTCCGTCCAGCGGACGGGGCCGAGGCGGTGGCCGTTGCTGCTGACGTTCACCACGCGCGGGTCGGCGCCGGCGAGGAGCTTGGGCATGACGAGGTTGGTGAGGAGGAAGTGGCCCAGGTGGTTCGTCTGGAACTGGGTCTCGAGGCCGTCTGGAGTGAGGGCGTAGGGCACCGCCATGATGCCTGCATTGTTGACGAGGAGGTCGATCTGGGGCACGTCGGACCACGAGTTCACCGCCGCGGCTGCGGAGCGGACGCTGCTGAAAGAGGCGAGGTCTAGGGCGAGGGGTTTGACGGCGATGTCCGGGTGGGATGCCGCGAGGTCATCGACGAGGGGCTGGAACTTGGCCGGGGAGCGGCCCGCGAGGATAAAGGTTGCGGGCTTGGCCACCGCGACCTGCCTGACGAAGGCCTCGCCGAGGCTGTTGGGCGAGATGCCGGTGATGAGGATGGTCTTCCCGCTGATGTGAGGCGCGTAGAGCGGGACGAGCTCGCTTGCCTTTGTGCTGCTGTCGTACGTGGGCGCCATCGTGATTGGGATGCGCCGATGATGATTTCGCGAGTGACTTGACTGGCCGAGTGACTTGAAGGTATGTCGATGATGGATGGAGGTATGTCGATGATGGATGGAGCATGATGTCGAGATGAAGCCAGTGGGCCCTCAAAGCTATATACTCCAGCCTCGCCTGCCGATCCTCCGAGCATCTATCACGGCACAGGCTGAAGTCGCTGTTGATCTTCAAAACGGATCGTTGTTTCGCCGTCCCTCCCATTCGGATGACCAAGCTGCAGGGGGGTTGTCCATGTCGATGATGTCCTGGTGCTTGTTGGCTGTGGTGGCCGCATGTTGTGCCTCTGGTGTTGCCAGATGGCGGAGTTACCGGCTGGAAGCACCCGGCGTTAACACCTCGAACCAGCATCACCAAACGGCTCTCGAGAAAGAAGGGACTTTGGTATGACTTTGTTCCATTCAATGTGAAGTACGCCGCAGATCCTCAGGTCGTCGCGACCAGTGCCCCCTTCATGCATATGCCGACCGATGCACGATTACGGCCCCAATGGCCACAATATTCCCCCGAACGCCGCATCAGTTATAAATCAAACCACAAATTCCGACTCGCCAAGATGCAAGCCCCTCCTTTTTCCGGCGACTACCTCCCCGTGCTGGAAGAGTTCCCGGGGTTCAACGGCTCTGCCCGCTACCCCGCGTGGCGCCGGTGCTGCTCGGGGCCGTGCCCCACGCGTTCGCCCCGCTGCCGTTGCGGAAGGGCCGGTACTCGCCGACGTTGTGGAACGCCGCCGACGAGTCGGGCTCCGAGAGCCAGGAGTTGAGCGCCGCAGATCCGCCGGGCTGTTGGTACGCGTACTGGGTCGGCGTCTGGCCCTGGTGCTGGCGCGGGATGGAGGTGTATTGGGAGGCGGTCTGGTTTGTGTTTGAGGACATTGTGAATGTGTGTTCGGAATTTGGTATGTTGTTGTGGGTGGATGAGCCTATGAGTAGCGGGCTTGGTATGGGATTTATGAAATGGTGATGGTGATACTATGGTGGTGGTGATGGAAAACAGAGAAGAGAAACTCCAACTCTGGACCGACGAGTTCCTTATAACTCCCATCGGAATCCTCAACTCCATTCGCCCTACTTGCAAAAAGACCGCCGTGTCTCTCATGATCCTCACTGAGGAGCGGGATGAGGAGCCACGGAGATCCTCACGGGCAAGAGGTGAGGAGCTGCCATGGGCGCTGAGGCCACGCGCGGTCCTTTTGAGGCCCTGTCCACGCCTCACCACGTCAAACAATCATGGGATAAAATTGTAAAAGGACGGTTGCGAGTGCAATGCCATCAAAAAACACCGGCACCCATGGTTCCAAAAAGCTGGAAAGCTTGCTCATCCGGGGCGTGGGAGCTCTCATTGCAAAAAGACCTCACATACCGAAGGCGAGGAAAACAGGGGTCTGGAGATCACTAAAAAGATGCCGTGAGCTACTGCAGGCACGACGACACCCAACCCAGGACGCGACCACATGGCGAGCATGGGGGGGACCGCGACAAAAAGACCGCGCTGCAACACTGCGATTTAGGGCCTCTGTTGGAATTCCGGGGGGGCAAGCAAAAGTACAGCCCGGGCGGCTCAGTGGGAGCGTCCCCTAAATCTCATCTGGATGACCTCGCTAATGCAGTGTCTTTTTGTTTCGCGGATGTTGATTGGCTGCCTCGCAGAAATCTCAGGGGGGTAGCCTCCCGTGATGGTTGAAGCAAAAGGACACTCAGGGAGTTCGAGTTTGGAGGCGGCTCTCTGTCAAAAAGACCGCCAAGTGTTGAGAACGTGCTGGTGTCTACTTAACCTTGGCGTGGCTTTGAGGTCCAGACTTTGATTCAAGCCGCCGGCCCTAGAGCGTAGTACGTCATCGACGCAAAAGACCTGACTTGGCCTTCCAGTCTCGGGGATTAGCTGGAGAGTTCGACGCGCAGCATTCAAGCTGCCTAGCTGTGCTCTATTGCCTGTATTGCGACCTCTTGATGGCAACAGGTCCCATATGGAACTCCTTGAGCCTGTAGGAAGCAGACACCTTGATCACTTGTTCAGAGCCGGTAGACCTCACAGCAACGGACAGCATGCTAAATGGATATATCTCCGGGTATCTAATGTTTTGCAACCTGCCAGTGACAGCTCCTTCGCCGATAACAAGACAGCAGCACCGCCAAAAAAATGTTGTACAGACCACATGTTCCAGATGTGGGCATCCCTGTCTTACTCCTGATCACATGTGAACAACAAAAATCAGCTCCTCTCCCAGCCCACGGCCCGGAAGACCTCGCCAATCGCCCCGAGCACCGTGTCGACTATCGACTTGACGAAGCCCTGGCGCTTGTTCTTCCCGGACGAGTCCCGCAGGGGGTCCTCGCTGCCCATCGTCGGCAGCACGTTGTCGCTCGCCGACAGGCTGACGAAGAGCGCAAAGGGCACCATCCAGACGCACAGCCCGAAGTAGGACGCGATCTCGGTGAAGGTCGGGACGTCGGGCTGGTCGTAGTACGAGTGCATGTTCGAGTAGGAGCGCTGCTGGGCGGCGGAGAAGTGGCGGAACCAGAGGTAGTGGTTGACGAGGACCAGGACTGGGAGAAGCATGCGTCAGCTTGACATTGTCTCTTCACGAGAGCCGGCTGGCGAAGAGGTACTCACCACAAGAGGCCAGGAACAGAGGGTCCGTCAGCCGGACGAAGGGGAACCGCCGCATGTTGCCCAGGTAGATGACGTGCGAGACGACGCCCATGATGGTCAGCTTGAAGGGGAACTTGTCGACGACGCACAGCAGGAGCTGCAGGACCATGATCGAGTAGATGAGCTTCGTGAGCAGGCGCTTCGCGATGACCGTGTGCTCCTCGACGAGCTCCGAGAGGTAGTACAGGCCGGAAGCTGGAAACAGCGCGCAGCTACGTCAGCAATGCTTCGCCAGAACAGCCAAGGGAGACCTGGAGGGACGAACCGATGGCCAGGGTCAGGAAGCAGAAGCCCACGATGGAGCCGAGGTAGCCGACGAGGGGTAGAATCCACATCTTGACGGCCTGTTTGCGATATGTCGAGAACTATGTGCAAAGTGGCATGGGGAGGAGATGTCGGGATGTGATGGTGGACAGAAAGCTGAAGCGGGAGCTACCACATTGTGTAATTAAAGCCAAGCTGAGTCCCGGACGGGAGGCGCGTCAGGGGCCCCTTGGGGCTTTCAGGGCGTCATTTGGTGGGTTCGCCCCTCCACCAGCGCACTGGAAGCGTGGCCTTTGCGCCGGAGACTCGGGCGTGTCTTGATCCGATGGAGGGAGCTCCAGACGGGAAGTACGTACTTAAAATACCTAAGTGATGAGATAAGCGACTGATCTTACAGGTCGAGTCCTCCCCCACCAACGTCAAGGATTCTTATCGTTATCCTTATCGATAGCTAACCGCACCCCCGACTTTGCGAATTTTTGAGGATTCCCACGACACAAAAATTCACCGCCCAATTCCTCGATGCGCCGACAACCCTGACCGACTACGCCGACGACCGACCTGCCTTGCGAAACCCGGGACCGCTCTTACGCCTGAATCTCTCCCCAAAACCTGCCCATCATGTCGCGCCCCGAGGACACCCTGTGAGCCTCACCCCTCCCGGTCTCTCAGGTCCAAACCCCGCTAACCAGCTCCCCCTCCAGCGCGGCCGACATCCACTACAATGACACCGAAGCGCGCAAGTACACGACCTCCTCCCGCATCCAGAACATCCAGGCCTCCATGACCCGCCGCGCCCTCGAGCTCCTCGACCTCAAGCACCCTTCGCTCATCCTCGACGTCGGCTGCGGCAGCGGCCTCTCGGGCGAGATCCTCTCCGCCGAGGGGCCCGAGGACGGCGGCCCGCACACCTGGGTCGGTATGGACGTCTCCCCCTCGATGCTCGACATCGCCCTCCAGCGCGACGTCGAGGGCGACCTGCTCCTCGCCGACATCGGCCAGGGCGTGCCCTTCCGCGCGGGCTCCTTCGACGCCGCCATCTCCATCTCCGCCATCCAGTGGCTCTGCAACGCCGAGAGCAGCGACACCTCCCCCGAGGGCCGCCTCACGCGCTTCTTCAACGGCCTGTACGCCTCGCTCCGCCGCGGCGGCCGCGCCGTGTGCCAGTTCTACCCCAAGAACGACACCCAGCGCAACATGATCACCCAGGCCGCCGTCAAGGCCGGCTTCGGCGCCGGCCTGCTCGAGGACGACCCGGAGACCAAGAACGTCAAGCTGTACCTCGTGCTGACGGTCGGCGGCACCGCCGAGGGCGGCCGCGGCGGCGACATCACCAACGTCGTCGACGGCATGGACAACGTCGACGTCGAGGACTCGCGGCGCAAGGCGAGCGAGCAGAGCGGCAAGGGCGAGATCAAGAAGGGCTCCAAGGCGTGGATCGTCAGGAAGAAGGAGCAGATGGAGAGGAAGGGCAAGGTCGTCAAGGCCACCTCCAAGTACACCGGCCGCAAGAGGAGGATCGCCTTCTGAGGGCGGGGAACTGCGTTTTGGGAGGTGGGGTCGGGGTTACTTGCGGATGACGACGCATGGCACGGCGTTCTGGGTTATAGGGGGATACAAAATCTTCTTTTCTTTTTTTTACTAGAGATCGAATGCGAATCAGATACCCTCGGTCAATCGTATGGGAGGTCGTGGTGAAGATTGGATTGGATGATCGATGCTACTGTCATGATCTGCTCTTATCGTCACTGACGCTGTAGAGCAGAATGACCCCTTCTTGGATGATGCTGAAATACACTCATGGCTTGTCACGGTGTCACTGGTCTGTCGCAGCTTGGTTTCCGACAGATTTCCGAGCTTTGCTGAAGCTCGTCGCAGCGAATTCCAGTTGGCCTATGACGACAATGAGAAACATATCCTGCGGGAGGCCGACCGCGATAACGTTCGGGAAGCTTCTCCCTTCTTTGGAGCTCCGGCTTCTCGATCGTGCTCGTCGCTGACATCATGGCAACGCCTAGATCTATTTAATGCCTCCCGATGCCACGACAAACCCTCGACCGATCATCAACTCCAGTCCACCAGCAACCAGCAATCAGCCAACTCAGAACCACGGCCACCAACCAACAAGTCAACCCATACTGTCAACTCAACCAACTCTCAAATACCTCTTCAACATGAAACCAACTCAGGTTCTCGCCACAGTCGCTCTGGTCGCCATCCCCAACGCCACAGCCTCGCTCATTGGGTACGGCATATGCCAGGCCGGCTGCGCCGGTGTCGTGACCGCCTGCTACGGCGCGGCCGGCGCAACCTGGGGCGCGACCCTCGGAGCGTCGGCCATCCCGGCCGTAGTCGGCTGCAACCTTGCCTTCGGGAAGTGCCAAGCGGCCTGCGCTGCAGTCGCCCTCGTCCCTACCCCGTGAGTTGCGTTCCGCATCCGCTGTTTGTAAGATGCCCCGGACTTGTCGGAGTTTGTGGACACACAGTACTCATTTCTTCCGTGATAGGTCCGACGCGCAGTTTGACGGGGATTTCGGAGAGGAATTCGAGACGCTGGACGGTGAACAACCCTCGGTGGATGAGGAGGCATATAGCTGGGGGATGATGGGTGATCTAGTTCTTTCTAGCCCGCCCTAGGTATCCAGCTGAGCTTGACAGCCCATAGAAATCACTTGGATACCTGAAGTTAATTTCAATTTGCTTTCTTTAAAAGATGATCCTACCTACCACCGAGTGTTATTTGATACCCCGTTGGCTGAAATTCCCGGAAAGAGGTAGGAGGGTAGGTAGGGCGCGCATGACCGCTCTTTGCCGCCAGGCTTGCCCCTAATAAGTAGCTTTGGGTAGGCACGCAACTCGACAGGAATCGGGTTGCCGCATCGTTCCTCGATACGTACCTATCTAGGTTCTCTTTTTCACTTTCGCTTTTCCAGACCCGAGTTGGATCACTCGGAGGAAGAAAATGTATCTATATATAATTGCTACTTCTTTTCTTCTGACTTGAAGTTGACACCAAACACGACTAACCATCCTCGTCTCAAACTTTCCCACAACTACATCTACCCACTCACGGCAAATACCTCACAACAACATGCAATCCACCACACACAGCGTCCAGCCCCGATAGACACACACGCAAACGGTCATCTTCCTCCGCGGCAGGAACAGCGTGCGCGAAGAGCTTCGCAGGCGAGTCCCTCGAGAGCGAGGCATCCGAGCCAGCCAACCAGCCCAGGACGCTTCTGGATCTCCTACCCACTATCCGATGTGGTGTTCCCCAGCGCTCCCTTGATCCGATCAGAGAGATTCGACACGGACAATGTCCCAGTGGTTTGATGCATGGTCGCTTGAAGATCCGGAGGAACAGGCCCGAACTCCAGATTTCCGGCCCCAGACGAAGTATTGATTCTATTCTCGAAGTAGTCCAGCAGGAGTCTCTCCTGGCTCCGATGGGAACGATCTCCTTCGCCCGCATCAGCCGAGGCTTTGCTACGTCCCTCGCCGCCGTCCTCCCCACGCCGAAGTTGCACGGCCTGGCCGGGCTGCTCAGATTTTGCATTTGGAAGCCGCCCGCGGCAGTCGTCGCGGAGCTGGCCGAGGAGAACTCCCCTTCCCACGCGAGCAACGGACAGACGCCCGTCTCCAGCCCGGTATTCCTCGCCCACGCCAACGACGACGAAGCCATCGACGTCGGGCTGCGTCGTCGATCGAGAGAACGCCTCGAGGCGGCCGCCGCTGTGAGTTTAGTGGCCATAATCTCTCCTGCGGCGTTTTCACATCCTCGATGTTCGTGAGTTGTAATAGCTAAGAAAGGCAGCTTTGTTGTCCATCACGGCCTACATATCGCAAGGTGGCAGTATAAGGACTTTACAACTATGATACAGCTAGCGTGGCTGCCCACGCCCCAGAACCATATAAATACCTGGACCCGAAGCTGATGGCAACGAATCGCGTATATCAATTCGAGCGACTCATTCTACGGTTGGCTCTTGCGCTATGTGTAGGGCACAACCCGTCGCCGCATATCTTTACCATGCTGTCAAAACCAATCGGCCACCCGTTGCGTATTTAATCGCGTTATGTTTCTAACCGCCTAACACAATGTGTCTAGTAACACGCTGTAAACGTAGGGGCAGGTAATCCGACAAAACGCTCATACGCTCAAACCTGTTTCGTAGTCCTATCAGTTCCGGTACAATCAGAACTTCCTCGCAACCACAAATAGCCCTGGTCTCTTATTGCCTGTACTGCCGCCTTCTCAGGAGGCGGTGAACACCTCTTCGGCGAACAGAAAGGAGGCTAACCCGTTGTAGGTGGGAGATAATTTCTATGACCCCCCGCTGACAATTCCATGTCGTCGATACATTGTCCACCGGCCACGATTGGATTATTCGACGCAGTAGTCTTAGGTGTGCTTAGCGTAACCTGCCAACAAATATGGAGGTCTAGAATAATCTAGCCCCACGTGGCCTGGTTGCCCAACGGGTCATATGCCCTCCCACTAATATCATCGTGTACCTAGTTGACCTAACTAGGTGGGTGTCTGGGCGTCAAAAAAATGCCAAAAAGAACGGAGCCGGGCGGATTCGAACCACCGACCTCTCTGCCAGAATGATGATACTATGGCTCATCGTATCTACTATTGTAGACGAGATTCTGACAGAGCACTCTGACCACTGAGCCACGGCCCCCTAAGGTTTTAAGGTAATTTGTTAGGAAGGGAAGGGCTGTTCACAATGATAAGGCTATTTGTCTTCGAGGGAGCCTGGGAGGAGATCTCGAAAGGGTTGGTGGCTGGGTCGGTGGCTTGCAAAGCCTCGGAGCGGGAAACTCTAGTATGGTGCATGCTTCCGCCTCGGGTCGGCCACCTGACGTGGCTCTGGGAAGGACCATACTTCCAGGGCTGCTTTTGAGGCGATGTATCCTCAGGAACTAGTTGATTATATCAACTAGGTTGAGTAGCGGTTTGGTCTTGGGGCTGAATGTACGACTGAGGAGCATAGTAGTAGCCACCTGTGTGCCAGTCCTGGGTGGCCGGGTTGAAACACAGGCTCTGAGGCATTTCGCCTCCAGTGATGATGGATCTGCCCATCTGGTGTTGCATATGCCCTGAGTTCCGGCATCGATGAGCTTTGATTGAACTCGCTTGTCTTCTGCATCGCGAAGGGCTCCGTTGCGAAAGTTTGGCTCGCGGTGGGTTGGCTCGTTTGGTAGACATGGTAGTTGTTTGGATTTGGTCTGTTTGTGACGACGTACTTTAATTCGCTGAACCGGCTGCTGGCTGAGGCTACCGGGGTTGGGACTGTTGCACCCCGAGGGGATTCTTGGGTCGTGGTCATGTGTTTGCGACGTGGTTTGCCTCCCGCGAGAACTTTTCCAGGCTCTGTCAAGTAGGTGACTGTTACTCGTAGGGTAAAGAGGTCGACCAATCCGTACGGGGTCTGAATATTCGTTGCAAAGAGTGATGATTCTCGTGTGTTGGGGTTGGCCTAGGTGCCAGCGTAGATATCGGGGAGCTATGCGTGAAGCCACGTAGTCACGTGGCTCCGTATGACTAGCTCCCTCTGAGGCGCTATACGCCACAGAGGCTGACGGCGCAGCGGCTATGTCGACAGTGATGTTGGGATGGATTACCTTGTGAATTCCAGGTCGTCATCCTACAGGAGCTGTCTCTTGAGCAGCTTCTCCACGACGCGTCTCATTTGCCTGGAGCGTGGAGGTCAGCACCGGGGCGTTCTGATAAAAGTCTTCCAGCCTGCCTGACTTGTTGTTTGTATACTGTCCGGTCGCCCAACACCCAGAGCATAGACTCGTCGGTCTGTTTGTCATTGGTTCCGTCTTGCGGCAACACGGCGTTCTTGATCACCTTGTAGGCGGTACACGCTGACAGCTTGAAAGTGTGCTTCGTCATCGGCGTCTTGAGCCCAGTCTCCAGGAGTTGCTCGAGTTGGGTGGAAGATCTGGATGAGGGCCGTGTAGGGCCTGGTGTAGGACGTGACGAGGAACCGTTTGGCTAGCTTAATGGATGGGCTGTTGAGGTCCAGGATGTTTGGAATGGGCCCTGGTGCTTATTAACCACTGGCGGAAGGTGGTCCGGTCGGGGGGCTCCCTCCTTCTCTTCAGCGAGATACAGACTGTAATGGTCATTAGAAGAGTTGCAGCGGTCAACGAAGGTGACATACGGTTGATCGTCAACATTAACCGGCAGGGCCTCAACTTCGAGAATGACCCGTTTGCGTTTTTCCAGGTCAAGTTTGACATCCACCGGAGGCACAAGATCTCGGCGTGGAAAAGTGTAGCGAGCTTCCTGTTGGGGTCGTCGGCGTGGCCATCCTTCTCGTTCCACCGAGCTTTCATCTTGGCTAGCTCAGCACTGATTGCGTTCACGATCGGGTTCGTGCCAGTTAGTCCACTGTCTGTCAATCGGGGGGGCGCTTATCCAGTTGAGTGGCGAAGACCGGGGGAAGTCTCGTCACGTTGGCGGTAGCAAGCTGCAGTAGTAACGCTCTGTAGTGAAGTCCTTTCCGGGGCGGCTAATAACCTGTCAAAGAGAGATAATCCGCAGCTGACCGGGCTGCCGCGTCCCCTCCGGAGCGTGGATGTTCGGCGGAGAGAGAGAGAGAGAGAGAAAGAGAGAAGAGAGAGAGAGAGAGAGAGAGAGAGAGAGAGAGAGAGAGAGAGAGAGAGAGAGAGAGAGGTTGTTGCGCAAGGGAACTTTTATTAAGACTCAGTTAGCGATCTAATGGCTATAAGGGAAGGTGCCCCCCTTCCTTCTAAAAAAAGAAAAAAAAAAAAAAAAAAGAAAAGATCTTGTTGGTTTTTGGGGAAGGTAATCGTCCCGCTGTGAGAACATGATTACTACTTTTATGTTGCTGGCTCCTAATTGATTTGGCTGATTGCTCTTTTAGGTAGTAGGCACCCAGCTAGTGAACCAATAGAGAGAAGGTCGCAAATACTACATGCATCTTTCAGTATCTCATAGAAGAATAAAGGGGCTGGTTATGTCAGCGCAAAGATCACTTCGATATTCGGCTTCAAAATGACAAGTTGTTGCCTGTGGTTGCTTGATATCTCATTGGCCAGTAGATCGACCACAGATTCATGCAGTTGGCTCGTATGATCCATGTCCTGGATGACGAGGCGGACAAGGGTTCTTTTGACTGGCACCAGTTGGTTCGTCATTCTCAAAAGCCAGATCGACCTCATCTCCAGGCTGCCCAATTACTCATCTGCATCTGTGACTCCTTGTCTTGCCAACACGTAGGTAGATAAAAAGAAGTCCTCGCCCCCATACGACAAAGACGCCAACACCTACCTGTCAGCTAGCGGTCAAGCAAGTCAAAAACCCCAAAGAATCCATCCCACAAAGTCAAAACAACACACGAAAGAGACAGAGAGATAAGACACCCGCCATGTCGTCCTCCGAGCGGCCCAGAATGGGGTCGGCGATGAAGCAACTAGCCATACCGTGGTACGACTTGATCCCCGGCGACATCGACACAGACGTCGTCGAAGACTACCTGCACGAGCTTTTTGGGCTGGAAAACGTCAGGATCCATGTACGGGTAAACCTCCCCCTGGAAGATGTTTCCCCCCTTTTGTCGCGAAGACCTACTAGCTGACACAAAATGTCTTTTGCCCTTTTCTCAGTCTTATGCAAATCCCTGTCAACTCGACCTGCCGCGGCGCCTGACGCAGAAAGAGAGAGATGAGTTGATCTCTCGCGCGTCGTTCCGTTCCGGAAACTGCCACGAGGAAGGGGCCTTGGTGGCCGTTCCCCGGCGACGACGCCCGTCGCACAGTAGTGACGACGGGGCCGATGGCCATGCTGTTACAGACCTGGTCGTACCGCGTCTTTACCGTCTGAAAGACGGGGCGGACATGGGTTGGCATCGCGCGGACGCAACTGATCCGATGTTTGTCACCATCGACATCCACTCCGAAGGTCGCGACGAGATAGTCGATGGGCTGTACGGCGACGAGATCCGTTCCGGTGCGGCCTCTAAGGTGTTTGCGGTGCGAGGCAGAGTTGTCTCCGAGAAAGCTGCAACGGAGTGCGAGTCCAGCACTCAGAAAGTAAGTTTGAAGACAGGGACGATCCACACAACTTATCACTCACGGGATGATGTTGACTGTCGGCTGCTAGTTCGCCCTCAAACGAATACGCATAGAAACACCCCAGGCGGACCTCCCCCGCGAAGTCGAAGCCTTGAAAGCCGCGCAGTCCCTCCACCATCCAAACATCGTCGAAACACTGTCCGTCTTCCGCGGCGGCCCAGACGAAGCGGCGCCATCCCTCGTCCTCACCTTCCCCCTCGCAGCTGGCGACCTTGAGAGCTTCTTCCTCGGAGACCACGACCGCAACGAAGCAATCATCTCCCGCAAAGGAACCCTCTGGTCGCAGTTCCTCGGGCTTGCCAGCGCGCTGACCCACCTCCACTGGTCCTCTGCAAACGTGATCCACAGGGCCTTCACAGCGTCCAACGTCCTCGCCTACCTCGACGAGAAGACGGGTCAGGTGGTCCTGAAGCTCGCCGGCTTCGGACAGTCCATCGGGAAGCACGACGAGCTGACCTGGCAGACGGGCACCGCCGCCCAGCTGGCGACCGTGTCGTACGACGAACCGGACATCGTGTGGAAGTTCGTGACGGGCAGGGGGAGCGGGGCCCGGCGGCTGCCTGAGAAGCTTGACCTGATTACCAACGATTACTGGAGGCTCGGATGCGTTTTTGCGCAGCTGTGCTTCTTCATCGTCGGGGGGTCCCGGGGTGTCAAGCGGTTCAGAGAAGCCATCGCCGTTGAAGGCGAGGATAGTGGGTTCGACTGGCTCGGGGACGGGAGGCCGGCTGGACCGCGCTTTGATGATGGCGATTGGGTGAAGAAACAGGTCCTGGAATCGATAGAGGAGCTGGGTAGGGAAAGCCGAGAGGTGGCCCAGATACAGATTGTTCTCTGCGCCATGCTAGGCAGGTCGATCTACCGGCCCGACGATGATGCTGTCACCAAATATCTGATCAAGGTATCTATTCTCCCTCTCCGCGCCGCTCTTAGGCTGCAAGTCTATACATAAGAGTGATGGTGTGTAATGGCTGACGGTTTGAGTAGCACACGGACTGGGCGGGTTGTCATTATGATGATGGCACGAGGACCGTCAGACTGTACCCGGCGGATACACCTCCGCGCGTTTCCAGGTTCGAAAATTGGGGACTCGGAATGAAGAAGTGGACGGAAAATCTGACCAACTGGTCATCATCACCGTCTTTCCCTCTCATCTCCAGACCAAATGCAGGCTTCAAGGAACAAGTGAGGGTCGTCTGGAAAGTAAGTATCCGTCTTCGCCTCTCCCACCCTTGTCGACCTTCCAGCTAACCAGGTCTGCTCCCAGTCTGGGAATGATGACCTTTCCACCACTCTCTCACAGGACGAGGCACGTCGCTACAAGGGAAGTTGCGTCGCGTACTTTCCAGGTGGGAAACCAGTCCTCCCCAGCTCCGGCCGGAGTGCCGGCAAACGTCCCGAAAGCGGCTCCCATACGGACCAGGACACAAGCTATGAGCGCGAACACGGCCTCGTGGGCGTAGAAGAAGTTTACGCGAAGCTAGCAGCCGTCGAGGCGGCCGCCAGCCCGAGAAGCTCACAATCCACCCTCGGAGAGAAGCCCGTCTGACCGAAGGAGGTTCGCGGAGCTGTGCGTTTTGTTGCCAGACACTTCGGTTTTGGAGGCTTGGAACGCAGAGAGTGCAAAGAGCTCGAAGTCCTTTCCGGATAGCCTTTGGAAACGGCCATGTCTGAGGGAGGACATTCTGTTTGAAAACTGGAAGTTTCTAGTCACCTGGCGTGGTAGCGTTGGTTGGGTTTCCATCACGCATCGCGGTCGCCGACTCAAGTGTGTTTTAAGAGAACGTCTCTCGCCCCGGAGATCACCTGATTAGATACTGAATCCCTTTTCCCATAACATTCTCGCCTTCTTGAAAAAGAAGATGACACGTCGCGAAGAGTATAAAAACGACCTTGACCCGGTTCATCACCTCGGTCGCCACCCATGCGGTCAGCCGGGGGTTGCCGGTCTGGCGCATTAGGGCGGTGATCACGCCGTCGGGCTCCTGGTTCTGCCCGTTCCAGTTGCCCCAGAGGCGCAGCCCGAGTGCTGCGGTTGGAGAGGCTATTGATACGGGCTTCGTCCGTTGTACATGGGTCAGGAATAACCCCGAGACCAAGGACGACGATCAAGGACGAAGCCCAGGGACGGAGACTGGAATGAACAACCCAAAGGTATCACAGCATTACCCAGCCATACAAACAATAACAGAAGTTATCTCCCACCTACAACGGGTTGGCCTAACGTCCGTACGCCGACCTCATGTTCAATCGTTGTTGAGATTAAGTGCACTGGGAATTAGCTCACCCGTTTATAATGACGAAGACCAAGAAGGACCAGACAGAACAGCAAATTGTCATAACAAGTCATCAATTGTCATTAGGTATCTATACAATAACCACCAGATTCTCATACATCCATCTTTTCTTTCCCCTTACTCCTGCGCAATCTTCAGCACGGCCTTGCCAAAGTTCTTGCCGGTGAGCATGCCGACGAAGCCCTCGGCGGCTTGGTCGATGCTGTCGGTGACGTGGATCTTGACCTTGAGCTCGCCCTTGGCGATCATGGGCTGGACCTTCTCCTGGAAGGGCTTGTACTTGTTGGGGGACAGGTCGACGAGGAAGCCCTGGAAGGAGATCTTCTTGGCGACGAGGTTGAACAGGCCGCGGACGCCCTTCTGCTGCTCGAGCGGGGTGTTGTAGTCGGAGATCATGCCGCAGCCGATGATGCGGCCCTGGGGGTTGAAGGACTCGAGCGCGGCCTCGAGGTGGTCGCCGCCGACGTTCTCGAAGTACATGTCGATGCCCTGGGGCGCAAGGCGCTTGAGGGCGTCGCGGGGCGACTCCTTCTTGTAGTTGAAGCCGGCGTCGAAGCCGAGCTCGTTGATGATGTAGTCGAGCTTCTCGTCGGAGCCGACGGAGCCGATGACCTTGACGCCCTCGGCCTTGGCGAGCTGGCCGACGACCTGGCCGACGGCGCCGGCGGCGGAGGAGACGAAGATGGTCTCGCCGGCCTTGGGCTTGCCGATGTCGTACAGACCCTCGTAGGCGGTCATGCCGGGCATGCCGAGGGCGCCGACGAAGAGGGGCAGGTCGACGTTGTGGGCGTTGGGGACCTTGAAGAAGCCCTGGAGGAACTTGGCGGGGATGGCGGCGTACTCGGAGTTGGGGCCGAGGAAGGAGGTGACGAGGTCGCCGGCGGCGAACTGCGGGGTGTCGGAGCGCTCTACGCGGGCGACGATGGACGAGACGATGACGGCGTCCTGCTCGAAGGGCGGGATGTACGACTTGCCGGCCTCGGCGGGGCGCATGCGGCCGCGCATGTAGGGGTCGAAGGACGAGTAGAGGACCTTGATCAGGATGCCGCCGTCGAGGGGCGCGTCGAGGTCAATGGGGCGGTCCTCGACGACGAGGTCCTGGCCGGGGACCGGCAGGCCCTTGGGGACCTGCTTGAAGATGAAGGACTTGTTCTGAACGGGGGCCATGGTTGTGGTTGTGGTGGTCTAGAGGGTATCAAATGTGCAAGTTGGGGGTATCGAGGTGCGTAGAGAGACGTATGAAATAAGATGGAGAGGAATTGATTGATTTTCAAAATGAGCATCGAGACGGGACGTCACGATGTCTTAAATGCGACGACAACTTTCTCTGGGACCTGCCGAATTCCGCCCTCATCCACAACGGCAACGGGTCCGCGCCCGGGTCCGACGAGGTGGTCCCCTGGATCTGCCTCTACCGTCTGACAAACACGGGGACAGCGAACGTGGTCGAAACTATAACGTCATGATGGAAGAACCAGACATCGAAAAATAGAAAGTCCACTCCGAGGCGGGTCGTCCTGCGGTGGAGTTTGGATTCGCCATCGAGACCCGGTGCTTACACTACACCTCTGTGAGGTGGTTTCCCTATCCAGATAATGTTGCCGCACAATCGCCGTTGGTAGGAAAAGAAGATCGATCGGTGTTACTCGTCGCAACTGTACAGCAAGCTGGGTGAGGTACCAGATGTCTTGGCTGACCGCTTGATTCTTGCTCTTTGGAGGTCGTACCCTGGTCTGTCAGCACCTTATGCGAACCATTTTTTCCCTCCATTTTTTTTTCCCTTTGCCCCTCCATTGCCATATAGTGTAGCACTGACATCAGCGAAATGCCGCGGCACATGGCGGGGCAGACCGCCCAGTTGCCATGCGGAATGCGAGACGACCAGGCCAGGCCTGTGATGAGGAAGAAGGCTAATTGATCCATCAACGGGCGGACCGGGGCCACGGGTTTCGCTTGCTCAATTGTCCTTTTCCGATACGTATTTGTCGTGTCCTTCCCGCCGCTTGTTCGGTTCGTGTGTTCGTTCGATCGTCATCGTGATTGTCGGGCTTGCCGCCGTCAGCCAGGAACCCTCGAGTCAGGTGGTCGCCCATCACTGACTAGCTGCTGCTCATCTCTCCATCTCTTCGTGGGCCACAGAAATTCCAGTCATGAAGCCATGATGACAAAGCAGGCCACCCAGACACCAGGATAACGTCGCGGCACTGCTACCCTTTCGGCGGAGTACCCCCGATACGCAGGGCCATACCGAGGTCTGAAGGGTCTGAAGAGATCTGGACCAGGTTGCCAGGGCCGTCGTGGTAGTGAGCCGAGGCTGTCGCAGACGGGATCCGGGGCAACTGTTGGTGTCGGGCGAAAGTTGCCCCAGGACATGCATCGAATTGTTGATTTCAAAGCCAAATTTCCGTTGAGCAGGCGCGCCAAATTCCGCCGTCTGATCCACATAGCCGATCATCCCTAGTGTCGTGGTTCTTCTCGAATTCTCCAAAACTCCGATCCCCTGGAACAAACCCCCACCTTATTACCCTGGCGTTCTTCAGCGGGAACGGTGGCGAGCGGCACTAAAGATGTCTTGCCAGCATTCTCGCGTGTCCCTTGATGAGTGATCCCGCGGGGATGCAGCTTTCGGGGGCGGCACCTGCGGACGTCGTGACCAGGCGCACTTCCGTGGGCGACGATTCGGACGTCACCCAAAACTCCTCGTAGCCCGTGGGCGCGAATCCCATCTTCTCGAAGCAGCGTCGTCCCTCGGGGGTCGCTGTGAGTGCTGCCAGACGTTAGGTGTGTCCAAAGTTGGGTTACCAACGCACTCACCTGAATGTCCGACGACCTTCCACCCCTCCTCCTCGGCGGCGTCGACGACGGCTCTCATCGAGATGTCCGCGAATCCTCGCACTCTACTCGCCTCGGGCACTTGGAATCTCTCGACGTGGAAGATGTGCAGCCCGACCGCCGAGCCTTCGTCGCGGGGACCGGGGAACATGGTCTCGGGATCGACGTCCGTCTCCTTGATCTTGCCGACCAGCAGATCGTCCCACGAGGCCGCTAGCATCGGGAGGGCGATCACTGCGCCGACAACCGGTTCCAGGGAGTCTGCAAGGTAGAAGCACGAGGCCATCTCTGGCGCCGCGATGGCCCAGCTATTGAGGCGGTCCCGGGTCAGCGGCGCGGGGTACATGTCCTGATCGGAGGCGAAGATGCCCTCGAGGACTTCGGGGGTCATTGGTCCCTTCCGGAGTGACCATGTCTTCGTACTGGATTCTGCCATGGTGTCTGGGGCGGTTCCTCGAATGGTGATGATGTCGTTTGTGGATGAGGGATCCATTGAGGCGAACTGATGGACGTCGTCAGAAGGTTGCAAGCCTTACTACCACGCCCTAGTCGAATTGGGTTCAGCGATTGAGATGGGGTGACAGGCGCTGAAAACCACTGCGGCGCAGGGGATCTGTGACCCACCGGCACCTTCCCTCGGGTGCCGCGGCCCGGACGGGAAGGTGTAGAGCACCCGAGAGTCTGACGGGAAGGAACCGCTTTCAACCACCAGCTGCGGCTCCTTCCTGTTGAATATTCTCCTGCGATCGGGAATACCTCGGTGGGTACTGAGGTACTTATGGAGATTTCTAGGGAATTACCATATGGTAAAATGGCTTGGCTAGAAGTCGATACTTTTGGGACGACATGGCACAGAAAGGCAGGCGCGGACAAGTCACTCTCAAAGTCGTGATGAACCATCTTGTTAGATGAATTGGACCAACTCGCTGGGTAGGGTCTTAACACGGGACGGTGAGGGAGAGCATGTGTTAGTCAAGGTGAAACATGTTCAGTTCAACAGGAGAGCGCATACATGCCCACTGTCTTATAGCAGGTTGCGTTATATATCGGATGGCATTGCAACTTCAAACTGCGCGACTGTACTGTGAAGAACGACATTAACACATTCTGATGTGCCCAGTAACAGCCAGATCAGATTTCAAGATCTTGTAATATAAGACGAAGCTCCTCTGGCACCAACCTCTTGAGTCCGGAGTGCCAAGTTCATGGCATCGATAGAACTGAATCGCCAATCGTATTCATTACCATTAATATTATCTGAACCGCCCGGCTTTGACCATGCTCACGATAAAACTCATCAGTCTGCTCTCAGTCATAACTGGCAGCATTGCTACCTCTCCTATCCCTACGCCTATCGCCAGGGCTGACACCAGATATCGAATCTCCGACTTTTACGTCGGCGCCGGCTTCTTCCCCTCTACGACCGTATGTCGTTTCAACATCGAGATCCACGACAGGAGGGGCCGGCTATCCACTCCAGCCCGGTGCTACGCGAGCCTTTCCACCTACAACTGGACCCCAAACCTCACCAGTATCCCCTTAACGACTTGTGACGACGGCGGATCTTATGAGTTCTCCTTCGTGGGAGCCTGAGAGTGGCCTGTGTATGGATACGGGCTCAAGGTCACAGACGTCCTCGGCGGCTGCGCCACAAAGCACTATAAGCAGTCGCTTGTCGAGCCCGCGGAGAGCATGATCGGCTCCGACGGCTGGAAAAAAACCTACAGATATGCCATCGACGATCCTGATCCCCGATATGTGCCCTGCGAATTGGGTAGCCGATGCGCGATGCTCTAGGCCATTGGTCCTACGATATCTGGGAGACCATGTGCGCAGGAGCACTTCAGAACGAGCATCATGGCGTGGAAATAACCACATGTAACTTTCTGTGGAGAGTTGCCCACTTTTCATAAGTCTTCAGATCAGTGTTTTCTGGATGGTCTTGGGGGTGGGCTTGCCGGTTGGACATACAAGCCGCCGATGATTCCGGTTCGAATTTTAAGTCTAAGTGGCACACACATTCGTTAGATGGATAGCGGAGCTCTTTCATACTATTCACTCATTCGTCAAACTATACAATAAATGCCAGTGATACTATTTCGGTGAACTGTGCTTAAGATTTGAAAAGATCTATTGAAGACTGGAGGTCATGGGCGATTTCCTCTCAACCTATTTTGTCCTTCGCAACCAAAGTTTGTTCTTTAATGCTCGGCAAATGAATAAGTACTGCGTAATCATTATGGTACCTGCCTACTTATTTATCTATTCCAGTAGGTTTCATGTAATTTCCATCCTACCTGGTGCCTCCAGTGCCGCCAGGTATCCGAAACCCTTCATCTCGCAATCTACCGTCCTCAAGGCGCCATACCCATCACAGCAAGTGTGCAGTCTACAACCAGCACCCTGACTCACGCCTCCAGCTCCCTCTCGACAACAACTCTCAGCGCCTCCTTCGGCCTCAGCGTGAAGTTCGGGTTCGCGAGCTCCATCACGCCGTTCCAGCCCGGCGGCGGCGAGAACCGGAAGCTCCGCACGAAAGCGACGATCACGGCCTTGACGTTCAGCAGCGCCATGTTCTTCGCGATGCACCCCGTCGGCCCCTGCATGAACGCCTCCATCGCGTACGAGTCCTTGGCGGCGCGCCCGTCGGACCACCGGTCGGGGTCGAACGTCGCGGCGTCAGGGCCCCAGACGAGCGGGTTGAAGTGCGCGACGGCCGGGCAGAGCGTGACTTGCGTCCCCGCGGGGACGAACACCCCGCATACGGTCACGTCTTCCGCCGCCTCTCGGGGGAGGAAGATGGCTGCTCTGCTTAGCTTGGGGCACTGGAGCGGCAAGAGGGACGGTCATACCTGGTGAGTAGCAGCGCAGGATCTCGCGGAGAAAGTTGTTGACGTAGGACAAGTGCTCGATCTCCTCATAGCTCGGTTGCCAATCTTGTGGCTTACCCTTGAAGAGAGACGCGACTTCTTGCTTGAGGCGATCTTGGACGTCGGACCGCGTGGCAAGAACATGGGCTACCCACATGATGGTAGATCCGGTCGTCTCGTGGCCTCCAGCAATGAAGTTGAGCATCTGTTTCCACGGTCAGCAAGGGGCGATGGTATTCCTGACCAGCTCACTTACATATTCCAGAAGCTCCAGGTCAGTCCACTGCCTCTCACTGTTCTCGAATTGGCAGTCCTCCATGATGAAAGTCAGGATGTCTCTTCTATCCACTTTTCTGTCACTAGGAAACTTCTCCTCCGTCTTCATCTCCATCATGCGGTTGCCCACACAGTTCAGCAGCATCGTTCGAATAAGAGCGACGTCCCGGAGCCACATCTTGTTGCTCTTCAAAGGGAGCCACGAGCGCAGGGGGATGTGTCCATCTACGAAGGTGATGAGATTCCCGAGCGCTGGTTGCCGGATAATGCGCTCGTACACGTCCGCGAAGTGGGCTTCCGGCAGGGAGAGACTCTCGAGATCGCATCCGATAGACCCGATAACGAAGACGTCGAGCGTCGCTTTCCGGATGAAGTACTCCACTGCGACTGTCAGCATACAGCCGCAAGCAATAACACATGGGTGACATACCGTCTATCAGTTTGCGGTCATCGCCGCCAAGCTCATTACTGATGGCCTCACACATCTCCTTCGCCTTGAGCTGGAAGACGGGGAGCATCTTGCGAGTATTCTGATTCGAGAACGCCTCTGGCAGCAGTCGCGTCAGCTGAACCAGCTCGAGACAAAACCTACAATAACGAGATACGACTCACTGGCAAGCTGCGTCCGTTGCCTCTTTCTATCCTCACCCTCCGAGAACATCAGGCCGTGTCCGGTGATGGGGGAGAACATGCGCCCGGCGAGCTGCGACTTGCGGAACGAATACGCCTTCGTCTGCTGCACCTCCTTGAAGGCCGCCATGCTGTTGACCATGAGCGTCTCCGTGTTGCCGATCGAGAGGTACCGCACGAGGTGGGCTTCGGGCCATCGGCGCATCCATGACAGGAAGATGTCCGCCGGGCCGGGCGTCCTGATTTGGTTGAGCAGCTGGCCGACGAGAAAGTGTCCGCCCTGGGATTCGTAAGCGTTCGTCTCATAACATTCCAGCCGCATCGCCTCTCTTACCTGGGCCGTGGGAAGGTGGCGCAAAGGTGATAACCAGCGAGGGTAGATGAAGGCATTGTATACCACCTTCAATACGACCAACAGAGTGAAGCAGACAATGAAGAGTTGGGCGGCGGCGACAGCAGCGACATGACCAAATCTCCAGCCAAGTGAAGCGACCACCAGCGAAGCCCCGGCGCAGAGCTTTACGGCCATACTTCTTGAGCAGATACTTCACCCTAAACTAGAGCCAGAGGAGAGACAGAATGAGCAAAAAATGGCGCAGTGGTGGCGACGTGGCGCCGTAGAAAAGGTGGAAGAGGTGAATCGAGATGGTAACAGGAAACCCCCAAGAACCGAGTTCAAAGCGCCCGAGACCGAAACATGGCTTTTAAAGGAACCATCCCAAGGGGCTGTCGAGTCTTCCTTCGCGAAGCTCGTCCACGTGGTCGAGGTCCTCTTTGCTTCAGCCACCAGTCGAACCGTCTTCTCCTCCCACCCACCCCGGCGACGATGGGATGGGCAGCATGCCTGTTCCTGCCTAGAACACACGAAATCTCCCGCAAACCGCATCGCAGATCCCCGCCAAGGAGCCAGAGCTAGAGACGAACCGCCGACTGATCCTGGCAGACAGGCAAACAAATCCAACGCCACCAACGAGGGAGGGGTGCAATATAGAGAAGACGGGGGGGGGGGGGGGGGGGGGGTGGTGGGAGCATCCCGACACGAATAGACCGCAGCCAAAAGGCGCGCAATCTGTTCTCTCCGTAGTACGGCGCCTGCTCGAAAGAGCTCGCATAACCACTGAATCTCGCTTTCGGGGGACACGACCCCTGACTGCAGCGTGAAGTCCACGAGGGGGGTGGCTGTTGGAGGGGTATGCAAGAGTGAGTGAGGCTCCTCCCGGTTCCTCAATGGATGGCGGTCAACAACTGCACAATGAATCGAAGAGGAAGATACAAGTCACCTGCATGCCGAGGCCGCAACCGAGTAAGTCAACCCCGCCGCGCGGTGTCACGAAGTCGAGTCTCTGGGACATGCATCCAGCATCCTCCCCCTCCTTTTCAAGATCCTATTGCTGTTGTCAGATTGAAGATTACACTCTGAACCCTGCTAGATATACCTTCATCATTGGGGAAAGAGATTAAGAGGAAGGGAGCTAGTGATGGTAGGGTAGCGAGGAAGGATCCGAAGGAAGAACTTGCGAAAAAGTGTGTTCCAGCCGGATGTAAAGATGTAAGCTCCGCGTCGGGCACATGCGCCATCGTTTCTTTCCAGCGAGTCTCCTACAAAAAAGCACATTATTCACCAAAAGAACCATCGGTAACTTTCTTCCGTCAACCCAGACCCTACAACGGGTCGTTGCAGGTATACTCATACAAGCTTATTGGTGGACTATCACCTTTGTAACACCAATGCAGTCCCGGAAGAGCCCGCGTTATATACATTTAGGCTCACGTTCTTACCTAGCGGCTCTTACGGAAACAGCAAAAAGAAGCATGCCTCGCACAAGAGCTGAGCTCGGGGGGCGTAGATCGGGTTGAGGAATCCCGGGATATCGTGATTACACTGAGTTCTTGGTGTCTCTGATCCAGCAGGAGGGGGGCGAGCCTGCGATCGATCGCACAGAGATCTTTCTCATCTCCTGGGAGGGCTCTAAATCTGCCGTACGACGCACGATAATCGCCTACGCATATTAAGTGGCTGAAACTTGGCCAGTTGACAGGTAGTTTCCCCGGCGCATCGCAGGTGATGAAGAGTGCTGATAACTTGGCTAAATCTGCGTTTTTCTTTTTCACAGTCAAGCAGGTGCCTCATGTAGTTAGGCAAGAGACGGAGGCAATCGTTAACCCAGGTTTACCGACAGAGGCTTGAGATTTTCGCTGGCAAGAGCGGAAGTGAGGCCAACGACGCCGTCATCCACGCCTCACCTCCAGTTCTACTCGCACCCATCCGTTCAGGAGACAAGTGTCTCACACAAGCCTCGCGCTATGAGCCAATAGCCCCGGGGAGCCTGCAGAATGAGGCAACCTCGGTGATTAGTGATACCCTCCTTTCTACCAGAGGTCTAGGAATGCCCGCGCAGCTTGACGCAGAGTCGCAGGCTGCAAAGTGATTGATCCGGAACCGTCGCACGAGACACGCCCAGCATGATCGCGAGATTTCCCGGGTACCTGGCCGTGTTCCGCGGTGGAGGGTGGTAGGCACAGTGTCTTCGAGTGCCGGAATACTTCTATTTTGGGGAGAAGCGAACGAGGAGAGAATCGTACAGCGCAGGATCCTTTTCTCATTGTGTCGAACTTAAGTTATATGATTGTCTCTATTTCTATCTGTTCCTGTCTCTGGCTGGATAGATATTTGCGTGACGTTTGATATGTGGGTTTTGGGGGTAAGGTACGGACGGTAGCGATGGATGGCAGTGAACATCGTGAAGTAAGTTGCTTTCCTACATTTATAGATACCCCAGTAGGTGGCAAGTAAGTCCCGGTCCCTTCAATGGAGTCCATCCAGGCGGGGCTGGACGGCACGTCTCGGACCAGCGACGGACTGTCGGGACCCACCTTCCCGACCGGTCACGGCGCCGGGCGGGGGCCTCGTATCCCGACATCGGGTGTTTTCCTGATATCCAACGCCATCGCCGAAGCAACAAGCAAAGCAGACTTACGAGAGGGTGCACTGCACCAAATAACAGAAGAACAGGAGGCAAGGAGGTTTTGACGGGTGGGAACGTTACTGCAGGTTCAATGGAGCTTGCCATTGTTACATTGCAACCCAACGGGCGGGGTGCTCTTATCTGTCGATCGGTGACATACCCGAGGATGAGGAGAACATTGATAGGTTGCGTTGCATTCATTCTCAGGTAACACGCACAATACGAAATATTGACAAAACCATCACCTGTATCCAGAGGCCTCTACCGGAAAATTAGACGAACTCATTACTCAATGAGTGTAGTAACTCATAGCAGCCGGCATCGCATCGCACAATCATGGCTCCTCTAGCTCGCCTCATCGCGGCGCTTCTTTGCGTCCCAACTCTAGCCTGCGGGCTCCAGCTCTTTCCTCCCCCGCTCCGCACCTTGGACGCCTCCTCCGCCGAGGCCGACTGGCACGTTCCGTCGACGCCTAGGACGATCTACATCGAGACCGTCATGGCGACGACGGCAGACGCGAACGGCCTGACGCTCATCCCCCCGAGCGGGCACGACTTCGCCACCCTTTTCCGCGACGACATCAGCCGGCTCACGGGGGTGGAGTGGGCGCTCCGCACGGTCGACCGGCTCCCCGTTGCCGCCACTAGCGGCGCTGGCGGCATCTTCCTCGGCTCCTTCACCGGCAACGTCTCCGAGCTAACCTACGAGGATGGCACGCCCACGTCGGAAGGGTACGAGCTCACGATCTCCGACGCGGGCGCCTTCGTCGGCGGCACCGGGGCGCGGGGGATGTGGTGGGGCACGCGGACGCTGCTCCAGATACTGCTCCTCGCCTCGGAGAACGGGCAGACTCTCCCTGGAGGACGGATCGTCGACGCGCCGGCGTATGCTACGCGGGGGTACATGCTCGACGCCGGGCGAAAGTGGTACAGCCCCGGGTTCTTGAAGGAGATGTGCAGCTACGCGTCATTCTTCAAGATGAGTGAGTTCCACTACCATCTGAGCGACAACTACCCGCTCAACCGCGGCCGCAACGAGTCCTGGCAGGATGTGTACTCGCACTTCTCGCTGCGTCCCGAGGAAGATACCGGTTTGCTGCCGATACTCCACGGACGGGAGAACGAGACACTCTCGAGGGAGGAGTTTGAGGATGTGCAGAGACACTGCGCCGCGAGGGGCGTGACTCTCGTCCCCGAGATCGAGGCCCCGGGGCATTGTCTGTACCTAACCAAGTGGAAGCCCGAGCTGGCGCTGCCGAAACGCGACCTGCTGAACCTCTCGCACCCGGACGCGATTCCGACGGTGAAGCGGGTGTGGGAGGAGTTCCTGCCGTGGTTCCAGACGAAGGAGGTCCACGTCGGCGCGGACGAGTACGACTCTACCCTGGCGGACGACTACATCCGCTTCGTGAACGAGATGTCGGACTTTGTCAACGCGACTTCGGGGAAGAGAATACGCATCTGGGGCACGCACGAGCCCTCAGACAACGAGACGATATCCAAAGACGTGGTGGTCCAGCACTGGCAGTACGGCCAGTCTGACCCGGTAGAGCTCGCAAATGACGGTTACGATGTGATCAACTCGCAGGACTGGTGGGCTTACATGTCCATCAAGAACGACCACGCACCGATCCTGCCGGCGCGGTACCCGCAGTTCTTCAACGAGAGCAGGGTGCTGGGCTTCGCGGACGTGGAGGGATGGCAGTGGACGCCGGCGGACTTCAACCCGTTCAACGAGACAATGCAGCTTCCCGATGGAGATAAAAGGAATAAGGGGGCGATCTTTGCGGCGTGGAATGACAACGGGCCCGACGCGAGCACGCAGCTGGAGGCATACTACGCCATGCGCCGCGGGTTCGCGCTCGTCGGGGCGAAGGCCTGGAGCGGGCGGCGCGGGCCGGAGTTGCAAGGGGACGAGGAGGAGATTGCGGCGGGTGTGGATTTCTTCTCGCCCCGGGCACCGGGACAGAACCTGGACCGCGTGATTGGGGGTGACGATTTCTCATGGGCGCGGGATGCTGAAGATTCGGACGTCGTTGAGCTCGGGCACGGGAGCAAGGGAATGAACTACACCCTAACCCTCTCTTTCACCGGGCCCTTCACGCTCTCTGGCCCAGACGACAGTCTCGAGCTCCGCCATGACGGAACGCTGGTCTTCGAGGCTGATGGGTGGGAGTATCCGCTCCGCGCGGTGGCGGAGTCGGATGCGCTGGTGCTGGACCCGGGACACCCTGGGCGCATCTGGGTTAACGCGACGACTTCGACGCACGAGGTCGTGAAGGTTGATACGCCGGCGAATGTTACGATCGTGACGGATGTGGTGCACGGGAGCGTGGCGTGGGTTGACGGGGTGTTTGCCGGACGGTTCGAGGTTTTTGTGTATGGCGGGCGGAATACGCAGTTTAGTTGGAGTCAGATGGCGTTCGTGGCGCCTTTGGAGGAGGTTAGAGGTGGAATGGAGGAGTTGGAACTTCACGGGGTGGCGAGGATTCCATCGCGAGGAAACTGTTCTTGATATGAGTTTGGCGGAGGTGCGGATGACATTGGATGTTTGGTCTGATGGGAACGAATCAGCGTCGGGGAGTTCTAATATCAACTAGACTGTTAGCATGATCTCCTCCTACAAGTTGGAAGCTGTAGCATGGAATGTTGAAACTCAGTCATGATGACTTACTAAAGTTGAAGTTGCTTGAAGGTTGTCCCATGGCTGAGCTAAGATGATGATCGTCCACTATTGACCGAGCGTAGATAAGGCTGAGCATCTATGAACGCCCGAGTGTCATCCTTTTCAGCCTCCGGACGTCCGGCACAGACCATCCGTTCTAGCTTCGCCCGAACGTATATATTTACCCGGTCCCGGGGGTCGGGCGGAACTCTAAACATGGGGATAAGCCATCGGTCCTTGATACTTAAAGACGACTGTCATCCATGGAATTCCAGTTCTCCAACTTGCATAGTCCAGTCACCACAAACAGCTCACCATGTCCGCCCTCAAGCCCATCGTGATCTACCACGCCAACGCCGGCCCCAACCCCTACAAAGTCCTCATCGCCCTCGCGGAGCTCGGCGTGCCCTACACCAAGACCGCCGTGACGGACGTCAAGGGCGCCGAGTTCTGCAGGATCAACCCCAACGGCCGCGTCCCCGCGATCGTGGACCCCAACAACGACGATCTCGTCCTCTGGGAATCGGGCGCCATCGTCGAGTACCTCGTCGAGACGTACGACAGGGACGGGAAGCTGACACTCCCTGACGCAAAGGATAAGTGGCTGCTGAAGCAGTACCTGCACTTCCAGATGTCCGGGCAGGGCCCGTACTTTGGGCAGGCTGTTTGGTTCTACAGACAGAGCGAGCCGAATGTGCAAGCCAAGGAGCGGTATATTGAGCAAGTTGTTCGGGTTTTGGGCGTGCTGGACGGCATTCTGAAGGACCGGGAGTATCTCGTCGGGGGGAGATTGTGAGTCGTCCGAGTCGTGTCCCAACTGCTGGAGATGCTTACGCCATTTCACAGCACGTACGCCGACTTATCCTTCATCCCATAGAACCGCGTGGCCCTCGGCGCCCCCTTCTTCAAGGATGAGCTCTGGGGCAAGTACGATATCGCCTCCCGGTTCCCCAATTTCGTGGCCTGGCACGAGCGGCTCAGCTCCCGGGCGTCTGTCAAAATCGCATATGAGCCATAGACGGAGGCCGCTTTTGGTGTTTTACTATATTCCGAATTGTCGATAGAATTCTGGGAAGGTAGACATTGTCCTCGAAGGAATCTTCAAGTCCTTAATCTCCAAAAGCTTCAATCTTTTTACATTCAAGCAGAGTCGACAGGTTCCTATTAGTCCTCCATTACATCGTAATGACTATGAGAGGAGGCGCCTTCGTCCGTGTTGGCGGAGCTTCTTGCATGGCCAGCCAGATCAAACTCGATACCTCTTAGCACAACCTTGGCCGCATCTTCTAGACGCCTGGCTCTCTGTTGTTCGAAATAACCTCCGCTTGTCAAGCCTTCTAGGTCCCATGTCGCCCCATGCTGCACGAGAATCCGTGCCACTGCTTCGTGATTCTCTTCGACAGCCAAACGAAGAGGCGTGTCGCCATTTGCGCCCTTTACATTTACCAGGGCCCCATGCGCCAGCAGCTTTCTGACGATGGTCTCGTTGCCGAGGCTGGCCGCTGAGTGGAGGGCAGTGAGGTAGAACTCGGATCGCGCTCTCGCGTTCACGTCGACGCCGTGCTCGAGGCACAAGTCGACCATGGAGTCGTTTCCCAAGGTGACGGCCAAGCTGAAGGGTGTAAAGCCGTGCTTACCCGGGATATTCGCCGACGCGCCATGTTGAAGGAGCAGCTTGGCCACCGAGTAGTTCCGCCCCCTGATTGCTGCGTGCAGGGCGGTCTCGGTGTCCGCGTTTGGAAGATTCGGGAATGCTCCGTGCTCGAGAAGCACCTTGACAAGCCGCTCTTGGCCTGCGACGGCTGCGGTATACACCGGCGAGGGTATCGCCGGTGAAATCTTCACTTGCCCGTTGGGGTTCGCACCTTTCTTGACGAGCAGCTCGGCAGTTGTCTCATCGCCGTTCGCGATGGCAATAGTTAGTGGGGTATACCCTTTGTAGTCTACCGAATCGAGGTTGGATCCTTTCTCGATAAGAGAATGCACGATGGCGATATGGCCAGAGCCCGCCGCGAACGAAAGAGGTGTTCTTCCAAGGCAGGCATCGGTACTCTCCGTGGCAGCATCCCGCTTAAGAAGCTCACGTACGATCGCTTCGTGTCCGAGATCGGCAGCAAAGGATAATGGCGACCGTCCCATATCGTCCTGCGAGTTGATCAAAGACATCGCAGTCGTGTTTTCGAGGCTCTGTCGGTCACTGCCTCTGGCAGCTGAAAATACGTTCTTATTGCCCTCGTCCGAGATCAATAGCCTTTCGAGTAGTCGATCGAGGACAGCCGCCATATGATCTCCTGCCAGGGCGATCAGGTGGACAGCCGAGTATCCATCTTGGTCGATGGCCGGGCAGTTGAAATAGTCAGAAGTAACCATGAGCTCGGCTAGGCATGCGCGGTTGGTCTTGATGGCCCAGGTGAGCGGCTGCCAATCCTTCCCGAGGCCATGTCCATCTGCCTCAAAAAACACCTCATTGACCGAGAATCGATTTGCGGCAGGCCCAAAGAGCGCCAGAGCGGCGGCTAGATTGCCGTTGTTCATAGCGGCAGCGAGGGGGAGCCCGTCCGGGCCGCCTTGGCCATGGACGTCGGGATGCCGCTGCACATACTTCTCCAAAAGGGCTGTGAAGTTGGACTCGGCGAGAAGGTAAGCCAACGTCGTGTTTGTTGGATAACGCCGAACCTCGCGCGATTCGAGCACGTTGGCTATGTGCACCCAGTCCCTGACGGGGAAGCCCTCGAGGAAGGCATCCTGCGGCAGCCCTTGGGACGCTGCAGCATTGGCGTGGTGAAGCAAATTTGTGGTGGCGTACTCGAGGAACGGAAAACTCTCCACAGATCCTTCCCGGATCATTTTGCCATGCCAAGAATATGCTGAGGGCAGCCTGGGCCGGCCGTTGAGGGTCTTTTGAACCACGTAAGGTGTGATGAACGACTGGCAGCATCGTCTCAGCTTCTCATGACCCAAAGTCTGAAAGTCGGGCCACAAA
Source organism: Colletotrichum musae (assembly GCA_027406025.1). Classification (NCBI taxonomy): domain Eukaryota; kingdom Fungi; phylum Ascomycota; class Sordariomycetes; order Glomerellales; family Glomerellaceae; genus Colletotrichum; species Colletotrichum musae. The sequence goes on along the minus strand of JANVYC010000001.1, from coordinate 6,138,608 downwards.
TCGGGCCAAAGCTGCTCAAGACCCTTCTCCTTCACTAGGAAGTCTACCACAGACTCGTGGATGAACTGCACAACTCCGACATCCGACCTAGTAACCTCGGCGAGCCCCCTGGATGCACTGGTAACTACCAGGTTCATGGCTTCGATGGTGTCTCTCTCTGCATCGTAGGTAATCGCTTCGCCGTCATCCTCACAGAGTCCGGATCGGATGGCGAAGTAGAACTCCTTCCGTGTGAGCGGCCGTTTAGCGTAAAGTATCCACTGGATGCAAAGAAGGAAGTCCCCCATGTCGTCGTCTTCTCGTCTCAGGATATCCCTGAACAGCTCATTCAGCTTAGACGGGATCTCTTGTATTCTTTTCTCGACCGTCAACATCCGGCCGCGAGTGAACTCCTTATTCAAGAGTTCAACAACCAATACGACCCACATGAAGACGCCTCCCGCTCTTTCCAGGATCTGGGCTCGTATTTTCTCCACGTAATGACCGCTGCCTGCCCTCAGATAGCTCTGGACGTATCTGGCCAAGTCCTGCTGGTGTCCAGGCTGGTCTTCGAGGACGAGCCTCAGGCCGTGCCGAACATCGATGTGGGGATAGTGCCGGCTAGAGAAGCAGACTTTGAGGCTGACATCCGCCCCGATCGCCTCTTCGCTGATGTCTTCAAAGTAAACCACCATGTCCCGAATCTCTACCTCGTCGCACTCATCGAGGGCGTCGACAAAACAAGTCAGGCTGCGTTTTCCAAGGGCGAGAATGGCGTCTCTCAAAAGTTCCTGGACAACATCGGTAGAAGGACAGCCCTTCTGGCGCTGCGGGATTAGAGCCGTGTTGTCGAGCACCGCTTGCAGGTCCGGAACTTCACTGAGAAGCTGAAAGAGCAGCGAGCGATATAATCCAGTTGTTGACTTCTCCAATGTATCCCCGCGAGCGTTGAAGAAGAAGGCAATGACGATGTCATCTGGTTGAGCGCTCCTCCTGACGCGGCTGAAAGAAAACTTCATAATTGTCGACTTCCCCGCCCCGGGTTTTCCACTTATCCATAGAAAGCCATGATGGTGGGCCATTTGAGAAGGTTCAAGCCAATCCTGGTAGACTTGGTCCTGGAGGAGCCATTCGCAAGTCCTAGAGTGTGCAGTTTTAATGTTGTTGTGGCGTGAGTCGATTTGCTCGAATTGAAGAGAGTCTAAAAGGGGTTCTCGGCGGGAGAGCAGTCTTTGGCCTACTGATTCGCGTTAGCAGCAGTCTATGTGCTCGAAAACAACTACCCACCTTCCTCTGCTCTTTTGTCCGAGGTCGGGGCCGCGAACTTGTCGTCCCTGTGACCGCTCGGAGTGAGGATAAACAGGAGTTCCTTCGCCAAAGCGGCAGCAGCAGCAGTAGCTGCGGCATATTTCTGCCACTGCTTGTTCTTGTGCGAGTCTGCGTAATCACAGATTCCCCGGATCGCAAGGCACGGAAAGCTGTCCATGAGACCAGCCGCCTCCATTTCGAAGCACGCAATGTCGAGCTCCCCAGCCATCAAATCCCGACTCATGCCAGACTTCACAACCTGGTTACCGGATGCAATGCCGCCATAGAAAATTCTGGGGTCGCCGTCCATCCGCGCAGGGCGTTGTCGTAGTGCAGATGGACTGCAACGACTGCAGTCTGACGCTCCGCCGTGGTCGTAGGCGGCCACAAACAGTCGATCCGGACAGGTTGGACGGGCGTAGTCGGACATGCGCGGGTACCGATTATGCATGTCTTGGAGGATCTGAGGGACCTGGCTGCCCGTCGTCTCATGCAGAGACCGCAAGTTCGCGATGGCGTTGAGAAGAAGCGGCGGAGGGGCTTTGGCGAGTCCCGTTCTCTGAACCTGTCCCCCGGGCAGCAGTTTCCCCATGTCATATTGTATGACTTTGGTGCCGACGACTACATCGCCTAGTCGGATATCGAAGGCCCTAGGCACGCCGCCGCCGATGCCAACCATGAGGCCGACGCGAATGGACGAAAAGCTACGGCGCATATGGCTGGCCACAATTGCCGCGTTATTCGTACCGTACTGGCCTTCTGGCAAGCATGCCATCGCAATATTGTGCTCTCTGATGTTTCCCAGAACGTAAGTATTCGTGTCTCCTGCTGCCCGAGGGAGGTCTTCGTGAATGGCGTCCAACATGGATCGCCCTGCGGCAAACTCAATCGAGAGGGCGCAGATCCATCCTACCGTGTACTCGGCATAAGATAGTCTGATCATTGAGCGCTCCTGGCCACCCGTATCTGATCTGCAAAAGCCATCATGCCATCCAGATGTACTCACGCCGATGCTCTGATACCCTGCCATCGCACTGCGCTGGGCGTGATTGCGTAGCAATCATATAGCGCTCATCAGGGTTCGACACCGGGTTTGCGCATTGCGGTGGAGAGGATTTCGAGGCTTCGAAGTGTCTTCTTAGGATGGTATTGACGGAGACACGTTGAGTTGGGAAGCTAGCGAATCGTTCGCCTTCAAAACTTGGCGGTCAGCACCTATCGGGCAGCTCGCCCAAAGACCGAGGGAAATATTAAACCCGGTATGCTCCACTGTATCTTTGCCCATACAACTGAACTTCCTCTCCTCTTCACCTTGTCTCCCCCGCATTACAAACCTGCAGGGTACCTACCAGACTTGAAATCATTCGATCTTCTAGTTAGCTTTTCAGACCTTCAAAAGAAAAGACGACTTATATTCGGAGATTCGTATGCCTCGAACGCCGCGAAGATGAACGCCTTCTGTCATGATATGAACGAGACGTTGTACCTGGAAACCGTCAAGCAGCAGCCCAAGCTCCCCGAGGGGACCTTCGCGGCGTGGCATGTGGAGGCCAAGACGAGGCCGCCTCTAGAGGTTTTCGCTCTAGGTTCGTATCGGATCTACCACGAGTTGGGGGAGAAACTTGACCGAGTTTCTACTCTCGTGAACGGCATGTGCTGAACTAAAAACCGTCTAAAACCAAAGCAGACGGCGGCGGAGTCCGGGGCCTAGCAGCTCTCCGCATCCTCGACAACGTGATGGTCAAGGCCTACGGCAACGAGTACGAGGTTGCGAATGGATGCTCGTCGGCGTGTAAGCACGAGACAAAGTGCATCATACCGTCCCAGGTCTTTGGCCTGGTCGCCGGGACCAGCACCGGAGGGCAAGAGTCCACCTCGATCATGGACTGCTGCAGAAAAGCGTGACTGACGAACGTTCAACGACATATAAACCAGTCTCATCGCCATCATGCCGGGCCATCTCGGCATGGGGTCAAGAAGTGCCTCGCCATGTATAGAAAATCCATGCCTCTCGTCTTCAACTTGGGTAGCCGGCTCGACGCGGGCAAGGGGATGTTCGACGTGGTCCGGAGCGGGAGGCAATGGGACCACCAGATCCTGGAAGACGTCGCCAGGGAAATCATCCACGAAAGGTTCCCGGAGGTGAAGAGCCCCATGGAAGTTTATCTCATGAACGGCGACGGCAAGATGTTGCAGGGCACGGCCCGTTGCAAAGTGTGAGTGCGCCGTCCCCCTTTCCTTCTGCCTCTTCTCCAGACCCGTTTTCTCACAAGCTCCCCAGGTTCGTGACGGCAAGCAGCAAGGTGGGCGGCAACAGCCCGCGTACTTCAAGGACATCACCGTCAGCAACCCCGTCACGAAGGAGGAGTACACCTTCATGGACGGAGGTCTGGGTGCGAACAACCCTCTCAGCTGGTCGGTCGTGTTTATCCCCCTTGGATATGTCGCGGCTGGGTAGACCCGTCTACCGAGCCTCGGAAGGGGGTGCTATGAACTAACACCACGCAGGGTCTGAAGCGAGATCCTCACCGACTACGGCCCCTACCGAGAGACGTCCTGCTTCCTCAGCATCGGCACGGGCATCCCCCTGAGCATCTCGCAGCGACGATAAGCTTGGGTGGCTTGCCCAATCTGGGCGCCTACGCCTCCTTCATGGCCAACACGAAGGTGGTCAACGTCCTCTTCCGCCCGTTCATCGACCACTTCGCCCCGCCGCGGGGACGCCCCAGTACTTCCGCTTCAGCGTCGCCGACTCCCTGTCCAGGGACGCCTCCCTCGAGAAGCACGGCGAGGAGAGGCTCGAGACGAAGGGGCCGTGGTATGATAGGCACGAGGAAGATGCGAGGAACGACGGGAGGAGGAAGGAGGTCAAGATGATGGGGCTGGACCAGGCGTCGCCTGAGGCCATGGCGAAGATTAAGATCGAGGTCACTGACTACATGGCCGGCGAGGTGGCTCAGAAGGTCTGCCCAGTGTGCCCTGGTGCTGAACCCGGATGATGCCGATAGGACCGATCCTGCCAACGGGTAGGGCGCGACCGCGGCACCCCTGCTGGCGAGCCCCCAGCCGGTCTCGGCGAGCGGGGGGAACGACGACGATAGCCGCGTGAACGGCAACGGCGGCCTCGTAAACGACGCCCCGAAGAACGGCGCTCAGCCGAATGGTGTCCAGGTAAACAACATCAAGGGCCCGAACTGCAACATGGTCGTAGAAACCGTCATCCCAGTCCAGGTGTAGACCGGTCACTGGCAGCTCCTGTCCGACGGCAACAGGAATCGCCGAGGCTCAGCGCGGGTCGAGTCATTGCTCAGTTGCTGTACTTTAGTATTGCAACAAAGACAAAGACGGCCAACGCTTTTCCATGCTTCGATTGTCCTTTAACTACTACCAGACTCTTAAACTACCAAACCCTTCGTTCCCAGAACTCTAAAGTCTATGTCCTACCTATCGTGAGTGGTTGTTCGTGGTGGCGGTTTGGTTTTGGTGCTGACGGCCAAGCCAGCTCGGCCGAAGACAAGTCGCAGTTACGCGTGGAGGGGTACTGTAAGACCGACTTGGCGGTCTCAGAAGAAAGTGGAGAGGTGGGTTGGCAGGGAATTCTCCGGGACAGAATGGCGGCTATCGATGCTGAAGATATCCGGCGGCGGAAGACGAGAAGTGACGGCGGGAGAGACCGCGATGTTTTGTCCTTGGCGGTTGTGATTTGAACGAACGATTTTAGGGACGTATCTAAAGGTTAATCTATTATGAATCAAAGAAACAAATTGACGTTGACCGAATCTTGACAGAGTTGAAACGGCGCTGCATTTGTGATTAAAGAAAACCACGTGACGGCTAGTGCCCCAGATCCGAAGCTCAGCCGAAGAAGCCGCTAGGCCGAAACAGGGATGGCGCTCCACGCTGGTTCCTTTCCTTCCCGAGAGGCGCGTGAAGGTTCTGCTGTCTACGGATAGCGCTGCGCAGCTTCACTTTCCCGCGGGTGTCGTGCTCTTGCTCCAGTGCCTTCCGACCGTCCGGAGGAAAATAAGCGGGTCGTTGACGAATTTCTGGCCAACCACAACGCTGGAGATAAGGTGGGAACAGCCACTTACGAAATCAGACTGCGGCGGGGGTCAGGCGTGCGGGAAAGGCTGCTGCCAACTGCCAGTTTTGCGCTCCGTTGCGCTGTGCTACCTAGGTACTGCCCGCCCAGCGTCGGGTCCATTGGTACCGTCCCTCCGTGAATTGTGGCAGGTGCACCACAGACACAGACACAGACAGAGAGGTACCTTACCTCCATTGCTTTTTGCGGCATTTGACCACTGCGGCCAACCTCGCGAAATTCCACTCTTTTTTCCTACTCTTCCTCCCAAAACCTCCATCCTCCGACCCTCCGAACCTACGACCTGCCCGAATACCCTCACGAGGCACCTCAACACCGTTCAAGATGCTTTCCCGAGGATCCGCCCGCACTGCGCAGGTACGTTGTTTTGCCAATTGGCTCTCCTCCCGCCGGAGGAGGGGATCGCGAAGTTTTTTTTGCTGGTGGCAGTCCAGCCTGCGTGTCTCCATCGTGAGTCAAAAGCAAGGACAGACAACAACCACCATGATCTGGACAGATAGCACGAAAAGACTCGCGCGAATGACAGGCGACCGCAAACCACGAACCTCCCGATGCTAACGTCTTTTCCTACCCGCAGATTCTGCGCACCGCGCAGCCCGCCCGCGCCTACGCCACGGTCGGCTCTGACATCTTCAAGCCCACCAAGTTTGGCGGCAAGTACACGGTCACGCTGATCCCCGGTGACGGTATCGGTGCCGAGGTCGCCGAGAGCGTCAAGACCATCTTCAAGGCCGACAACGTCCCCATCGAGTGGGAGCAGGTCGAGGTCACCGGTATCAACACCGGCTCCCCCGAGAAGACCGAGGGCGCCTTCCGCGAGTCCGTCGCCTCTCTCCGCCGCAACAAGCTCGGCCTCAAGGGTATCCTCCACACCCCCATCGAGCGCTCCGGCCACCAGTCCTTCAACGTCGCCCTCCGCCAGGAGCTCGACATCTACGCCTCCATCTCCCTCATCAAGAACATCCCCGGCTACAAGACCCGCCACGAGAATGTCGACCTCGCCATCATCCGTGAGAACACCGAGGGCGAGTACTCTGGCCTCGAGCACCAGTCCGTCCCCGGCGTCGTCGAGTCCCTCAAGATCATCACCCGCGCCAAGTCTGAGCGCATCGCCAAGTTTGCCTTCAACTTCGCCCTGGCCAACAACCGCAAGAAGGTCACCTGCATCCACAAGGCCAACATCATGAAGCTGGCCGACGGTCTCTTCCGCTCCACCTTCCACCGCGTCGCCAACGACTACCCCACCCTCGAGGTCAACGACATGATCGTCGACAACGCCTCCATGCAGGCCGTCAGCAGACCCCAGCAGTTCGACGTCATGGTCATGCCCAATTTGTACGGTGGCATTCTGTCCAACATCGGTGCCGCTCTTGTCGGTGGTGCCGGTATCGTTCCCGGTTGCAACATGGGCCGCGACGTTGCCGTCTTCGAGCCCGGTTGCCGTCACGTCGGTCTCGACATCAAGGGCAAGGACCAGGCCAACCCCACCGCCCTGATCCTGTCCGGCTCCATGCTCCTCCGCCACCTCGGCCTGGACGACCACGCCAACCGCATCTCCCAGGCCATCTACGGCGTCATTGCCGACGGGTAAGCCAGACTCGAGTCTCCTGTTTGTGATATCAGCAGCGCTAACAACCTCCCAGCAAGGTCCGCACCCGCGACATGGGCGGCGAGGCCACCACCCACCAGTTCACCAAGGCCATCCTCGACAAGATGGAGACCTTGTAAATTGGGCTACCACCTACACCGACATGACGCATAGTGTAGCTATTAGAGAACAGCAACCTTACACACCCTTCGGTGGCCGAACAACCAACCTACCCTTTTTCCTCCCCTCGACCACTTGCCAACCGCGATACTAGACTTCGGCGCCTCCGGCGGAAAGCGAGACGTGAGGGGGAAACACGGGAGAACTGATACCACCCATACCGATGCGGTCGAAACTTTCATGAAAATTCCCCCCCAGACCATAAAGAAGCGGAAAGAAGAGAGGCCAACTTAGAAATTTCTTTGTCTTTTTTGGTGGTTATTTTTTGGACACGAAACCCATTTGCGCGTACCTTGGGGAACGGGGGGTGTTCTATTGCGGCCTTCCCTTTCGGTCCTCTCTCGGTGGGAAGATTGTAGTTGTATCCGTAAACCAGTTGTACGTACGTAGCATAGGAGTCACGCAAAGCATATGAGTTCCTTTTTCTGTCTTCAAACCACTGCGTCCTTCCAATTTATATTATCTGTGAGAAGCGCCGTCGCATGCGTTCCTAGGTAGTCATTGTTGAGTTTGGCCTATCCTGTCTTAAACTATAGACAATCATCGTGCGTTTCACGTCTGACGTCTGGTGCCTGCTAGCCTCGCGCCACGGGAACGGTCACTGCTATGCGCTGTGTATGGAGGTACGTATTCAGCCTCGTGTTCTGCGTGGAGCAGGCTTGTTGTCGGTCACTGTGGTTGCCTCGGCTTGAAAATGTTTCGGCTCGGAGCGGCCGCTCGTTTGTTGTTGGCTCGGATAACGTCGGCCCTCCGAGGTCGGCCCTCGGAGCGCCGAACTTTGTCTCGGATTTTGGGCTCGGAGATGTCGCTGGAGGAACTCGGCGGGGTGGACCAATGGGGACTCAGGGACTGTTGGTTCAACCGTTCAATGACTTGGTTGCCAGACGGACCCGCTTGCGTGGATGGGGTTTTCCAGCATTCAAGCAGAGTCTTGAATTCGGCAGAGGCACCGTCGACGCGCCTGTCAACGAGTGCACAACTTACAAGTGAATTCATCAGAGTATCCCTCAAATCAAAGTTACAGAAACCTGGTTGACAATCTGCCCAGTGTGACCTTTCAACTCGACACCTGATAACCCAGCAACACTGAATGACACTCTCGAGTTTCAATCTGGTACTCCACCACAGCGACAGCGTCCCCCAGCCCGATTCTTCTCAGTCCATCGACAACCTCTTCGCACTGGTAGGAGTCTTGACCCCGTCGTACCCAGACGCCTTGATGCCCCATTCGAAGCAGTTAGCCCACAACCTGCCACCCAGGCTCGACTGGCTGGGAGCGGCGCCTACGCAATCGTCAGTCTCGACCCAGATCCAATAGCACGAAGGAGAAGGGCAAGGGGGTGAAAAACGCTTGGTGGAAACTCACAACTGGCCTGCTGCTTCTCGATGCTCTCAATGTGCTTCACGCAGCTCTCGGCCGTGAGCTTGTCGACCTGCCCGAAGATGTTCTCCCCGGGGCCGCACACGTTCTTGTACTGCGTCGGCTTGAGCCAGAAGTGCACGAACCCCGTGTCGAAGAAGGTGTTGGGCGCCTCCGGCCGGGACACCTGCCGGCTGTAGTCGGTCCAGAAGAACCCGACCCGCTCGTAGAGGCTGAGGAACTCGTTGCCGAGCTGCTGGATGTAAAACACGGCGTCGGCGCAGAACCGCTGCACCGCGAGCGCGTCCGGCGTGTACGACGGCACCGCCGGCTGGTCCCAGCAGAGCAGCGTCCCGTGGTCCGGCATCGGCCCGAGCGTGTACTCGACGTTGTACCACGCCATCCCGCACCCCTCGTACACGAGCTCCGCCTGCTCCTTCATCCAGAAGTCTTCTGCGATGCCTGGGAAGGGGGGGGGGTTAGCGAGAGAAGAGGTGACGGCACGGCAAGGAGAGGGACTCACAGGGGGCGTGGTTGTGCAGCGCGGTGAACACCTGCCTGCACGAGTGCTTGCACTTGTCCGCCGGTCCGGTGATGTTCCATCCAAAGACGATCTGCTTGTTCTCGCCGACGTATCTGTGGGAGGCGGGGTACACTCCGAGCCAGTCGCCGCTCACCTTGTCACCCACGGAGTCACAGACCTCATTCATCAGTCTACAGTCGTTAGCCCCCCTATCTCATGCTGGACAGGGGGAATGCATAGTGGGCAGGTGCATTTGCGTGAGAGGACAAGCAAGGAAAAGACGTACGGATACCAACTGTAGAGATACGTCCATCCCCTCTGGTTGCATGTGATCGCGAACCGGGCCTGGTCGTCGGCCGAAAGCTCCACGTCGCCCTGGGAAGCAACGGAGGCGCCTTTGCCGTCGTCGCTTCCGGGGAGGTCTCCCGGAGAAGGTAGCTGCGGACCGTTGATGCCCGGGCCGCGGCCGAACCCCAGGCCCGCTTCTTCCGCGGGTAGGGCTGACCCCAAGTTGAAGAGAGCTGCGGCCAGGATGAAGCTGGGCGTGAGGCGCATCGTAATTCTTTGAAGTGAAGAGCTTGAAAGACGGAAAAAGATAGAGATTGCTGTTCGATGATTTGTCTTGCTGATTGTAAAGGTCCGTAGCCCAGAACCTGCGGGAGGATGGCCTGTTTATATACTCAGCTTCATGACGACCTTTCTTCATCGTGACCGCACATACGCCTTCAATTCTCGCTGAATCTCGTCAACAACCGTCGTCCATGTCAGCAGCACAGACGTGCGGCGTTGTGTCCAGGGCCAACAGGGGCAACGTCCTGGGTGTAACGAGAAAGGCGCGTTGCAGCCAGGACAGAACATGTCCTGAAGTCGACCAAAGACCACACTGCCCCTTTTTCGAATCAGAGCCTCGATCGCCGGCAGATCCAATCGGAGCCTCTCCCAGCGTGCCGCGACGCTGTGGCACGCCCCCCGTTCACCGTCACGGCAACACACACAAACCTTCCTCGGCTATTTTTTTGCGAGACATTCTCATCTCCTCCCCTTGACGACCTCGCACAAGAATCTCTTCGCGACGCTGCTCGCGTTATCGTGGAGGTTACCCCAGAGAAAGAGCAAACACTGTCCTGCTGATCTCGAACAAAATGCCAGCTCAGGCGGGATGACGCCATCGCGATGCTCGGCTTGTTGTCCAGCTCGTTTCTGGCCTTGTTTGCGTCCCCATCGCAGGGTGGTAGAAGGAAGTCGGCAGTCGCCGCGAACTTTGGAGACTTGAAGGACCTTAATCTCGAGTCCTCTCGGCCCGCTGCTGGAAGCCTAGCCGAAGCCGTGCTGGATACGTACATGATCGATGTCCCGAGCCTGGGGGGGCTCCGAGCCGGCTGCCCGAGAGCTCAGGAACCCGAAAAGTTGACGTCCGGTCGTTGGGCTCCCGGAGAATGTGGTTCGGAAAGCATCTTATCGTAGTCCTTTGACCGCGTATCCAGAGGACGTACTACATCTCGTTGGATCAGCTGCAACCAACACTTCGGCAGTTATTTTGGGCGGCTGTCTGTCTCATTGCAACACCGTCGTTATGTCTTGCCCAACCTGGATGCCGTTCCCTTGCGACCAGTCTGGGGATGGAATGGGTTTCGCAGCGACGTGAAAACTTCCGCCCCTGGTGTCGCCACACAACAGACGGTCGCCCGATGCTGTCCCACATTCTCCTGGGCTGGCGGTCGATGATATCAGACTGTCGGTGAGACTTGGTGATGTGATCTCGAGGAGGGTGCAGGTCGAAGCTTGTTGCATGGCCGTCGAGAGTAAGATGCCCGATGGCCAGCAGCCCATCGCCGTGAACATCGCACCAGAGCGATCTTGATACGATCCACGTCTTCGATATCGCATGCCATGCGACGCTCGTGCCAAGCGCTCTACCCGTCCCTTGGGCTACCCGGAAGCTCATCCGGTCCCTCTACCTCCTCTCTTGTGCTCGTGCTCGAGCTACGCTCGCTGGTGGTACCAGGCCGATGCTAGGAGAACAACATGCCGGTATCGTGGATTTCCAAGCTCGCAGCGTGTCGCGTTGGATTGAATCGTGTGAGCACACGGGATGGCATGTACTAGAATCGTCAGCAAACTGTATGCCAGGAAGCTCACGAACCTTGGGATTCGGTCTCTCTCCCAGTCCAGAAGATATCATCATGCCACAGCCACGGGCATCGGCATACGACCCGTCGCATGACCAGGCCGAGATTCGCCGGACAATCCCCCCCCCCCCCCCCAAGACTCGGCTGGCAGGATGTGTAACTCGGCTTGCAACAACGTCTTCCCGTGTGACTTGACAGTCTCCATCGTGGGCACACGCTAGGTGCATCCGGCTTCTCTTGGGTGGTGCCTAGACGACGGTGAAAACCGCCGGCTTGCACCTCCTCTGAGCAAGACAGGAAATAATCAAGAGCTTTGCTTTGCTATGTTTGACTTACCCATTAGGCGTACTACCTAGTCTATCGTCCTTACTGGGCTCCGTCGTCGTCACTAGGCTCTATCCTTGTTACTGAGCTCCGTTGTGGCTGGAGGGGGTGTTGGATACTAGAGGAGAGGGTGACGAATAAGATATCCCACATAATTGAGTCCCCGAGTCCTTCGTTCTAGATAGATCAAAGATCCCTCCGCCATAGTTGTGTAGTCGCGCTGTCTCGAGGTCCTAGGTGATTTTGATTTAGTACATGAGCGATAAGACATAAATGTTAGGTACCGAGACACCAGAGTCCATTCGGCGTTTCGCTTCTTCTCAGACGGTCACAGAGGGGGACTGAAAACTCATAACCGCCACAAACAAGCGAAGCGAGCAAGACAGCGCGAATGTGCAAAAACACAGCCTTGGCTCCTTAGCCATGCCTGCAGCAGCCTTGAACATGAGCACTGCTACCTAAGTGGAGTTTTGCATCGCGGGAAGGCTGCGGACGCACAGCAAGGGCTGAAGCGGTAGGGGGTATCAATGTCTCTTCTCTTCCTCCTTCCGACTTCGAATGGAACCGAAGAGAAGATACATAGGTGAGGACTTCCCTTAGGGAGGTGGAAGGATGCAGTGTGTACATGCGTACCTAGGTAGACAGCCCCCAGTCCCGACGAATACATATGGATTACATACAACCTAGGTACCTAGTATAATGTAGCGTTCCTGAAATGCAAGTCACGGACGCGCTGGATGGCACCTACCTACCTTTCTGACGATTGTAGTCCTTCCACAAACGGCGAGGATTCCTGGAGTACCACCTGAGGAAGGTATTGAGTGGTCTACAGGTAGCTAAGGACAAGTTCATCTTGATTCAGGTAGGTACCTATCTTCCTAGGAAGGCGGTTCAATTCGCGTCCTTCCTATGCAACGACAGCAAGGATGGACAGAACGAATACGTGACCTACCTACCTAGATTGGTATTGCATTTTCTTCCTCCGCCTCTGACTCTCCCTTCTCCTACTCTTCCACGTCTGACTCCCGCCGACATCGACTGAAATATTCTTCGTCTCAGACAGCTGCGGCTTTTTTTGGAATCTTCATTTCCTACCTTGGTCTCAAATCAAATAGACTACGACAAACATTTCCCATCAACCCGATACAGAAGCCTTCGTCACCCAAGATGGCTGTAAGTCGAGCTCTCGGGCTCTTGCAGGCAATTTTCATTGGCAAACCCCTAATGAGCCTCCATTCCTGCAGAACGATGACTCCCGACCTGATGACCATGGCGACGGTGAACAGGACAGCAATATCAATGTCGCTAACACGCCCGACCTACCTGACGAAGAGCCATCACAGCAAGCCCCGTCAGAGGCGATGGATGTAAGTCAAGGTCTCGGGCTGTTGCAGCCAATTCTCACCGGCCAACCCCTAATGTGTGTCCATTTCCGTAGAACAATGACACCTCGGACGACGACACCTCGAACAACGAAATCGACCCAGATGTCGCGAAAGCACTCGACGATGTCGACAACTTGTTCGGGAAATTTGTACAAGAGGTAAACGAGTGGCTTGAAAAGGAGCTTTCCAATCACTGGAGGCGCTTTTCCATCAGGCCAGACCCTTTGCCTTTCGTAACTACTTTGGGTGGCGACCGCCAGCTATCGACCCAAATACGTCGACTGGCTGAACAAAGATTTCGCGGGTTGACTAATTCCAACCAGTCGGAAAACGACCAGTCGCAAACAAACACTGGGGAAACTGATGTCAATAAGACTGACACCGTTACTGACACCTCCACGGACGATGCCGACCCTCTCCCCTGTATGACATGCCTCGCAAAATTTGTTTCGGATGAAACCATGCCACTCCCCCGTCCGACTTGCACGGAGAGTCCAAATAGGCAATCAACACGTAAGCACTCACTCTTCCATTTACTCACAAGTTCACTTATTCTAACACTGTGAAGGTCCATCTACCCATAACCAATGTGTCGAGTGTTATGGGGTCCGGAATCCCGTGACAGGGAAAAGAGGGAGAAGTGTCCCTTACGAACGGGTGAGTCTATCTGAGGCAACACAGACAGCATTAACACAAACTTCTAGGCGCTTCCAAAGTATCACGATGCCCTCAAAACTTTCATCGAGAAGGTAGTTGAAGTGAAGGCGAGACCTGCAGAAGCACAGGCTGCACAGCAAGAATGAGGCACGGAACCAGCACGGCGGGATCATTATTGAATAGTACCTAGCGTGTAATCACTAGCGTTGAGGACGATGAAGCCCAGTGACGACAATAGAGCCTAGTAATGTCAATGTCACCGACACTCCAGTTTCAGCCCGGCGTCTTCGAAGCACCTCATTGCATCGATCCACGCCCAACTCTCTCGTTCATTCAGTGACCTATTAAGTTGCCTCGAGTTGTTGACCGTTGAGAGGCTGTGTGAGCCGACCTTTTCTGACAACCTTTCAATAGCCAACTCAAAGAAACGATACGGAAGGGCTTCAAGCTGTCAAAACTGCACTAACAGTCTATCACTTTAGGGTGCGGGTATTTGGTTTGAACGAGGTATGCACGATGGGCTTCAGATTAGCACGGACAATGATGACCTGAACCTCCCGTGTCCGATGCTGGATAGCTTGGCAAGTACAATGCTTCTCGCCGCAATGTCAATGCCCTTGGCTCTGGAATCGAAGGATTCTGGCTTTCACGTATTGGAAGCTGGGGATATCCAGGTTGCCGACTATCTCTCGGCGCTTACCCAGGTGGATAGTTCATGTGCTTCCCCCCAGATCCGCCCGGGGCGAAATCTGAGGTGATCATTCATTCCTCTTTCCATCGCGAGCGGCCTGCCACTCAGAAATAAGCAAACCGCCAAGTTGTTGGCACTTTTGCAGATCTTGGAAAGAGTGCAACGCGGCAAGGCTAGCTGCGGCGGCCCAATCAGCCGGGCGAGAAAGGTAATCCATTTGTCACCATCCATGATGAATGACTTGCCGAAAGAGGAAGCCTTACATATGTCTATGTGTTCGCACAGTCATATTCAGATCGATGAATTGTTGCACCAGAAGATGTCGCAACCCCAGTCTTTTCCGCAGGCCGACTCGGCGTCAATGTCCGCAGCTGAAATAGCTCGCCCTCCCACGTTGCTCTCGCAGGCACTCAGGTCGGGCGCCGGGGAATGGTGCATAGCACTTTTGACATGATCCCACTTGCCAAGAACAAATCCGAAAAAGGGAAGAAATCTGCTCACAATGAAGGCGGATTCAAAACGCGCGTGGGTCGTCTTGGCAATAAAGTCAGCCAACGTTCAAAGTGGCACCGCCACCCAACGAGCGAACCAACAACGAGCGTTTGAAGTCCACCAACTCGTCCGTCCCCTGGGTCTCTCTTCAGTTTGCGGGACGCCGAGATAACATTAAGTTAATGCATTGGCTGCCTGCCGCGAGAGGTTCGGGGCACACGACATCGAGGCCGACAGACCTGCCTGCGGCCTCTGCTCTCAGGGCAAGGATGGGCGCAAACTGGAGGGTGTTTTCCCTGGAAAGAGACGGGAATAAGTGGGAATACTGGCAGACACGCGCCGTCCACATGTCGCGCGGATCAGGAACTGTGCGATGGATCGCAACACGCGACGGCGGTCTCCGACCCACGCAACCACGCCCTTTCGGCTTTGTACCGTCCAACTTTGCCGTGCGCAAAGGCCGAACGTCGCACAGAGCCAGGGGTTAAGCTGCAGCAACTCGACGAGGCATGAGTAAGAGCGGTTACTCACTTGAAATCCCCCAGCCGGCACACGCGTGGAGAAAATGGCATCTCTCGTCGGCCGCCTTCCGACATCCGAACCAAGCTGAGCGACCGCTGCCGCGATACCGCCTCGCGGTAGTGTAGCATGTGGCCTTGCCAACCGCAACAAGACATCCGGCCGAGGCTTGGCCAAGGCGGGTAGGCTGCAAAAGACCTCGGGACGAACTTTTGATTCTCTTGGGAGGCAAGGGGGGAGACGCCGACAAGAAGCCGTCCAAGAGTGCTTGACTGGTCTTGCCTCCATGCGCCGAGGTCGCGGCGGCGAGGGGCAGAGAGACAAACAGGCGGGCAAGGCAAGCAAACCAGAGGCCGAGATGGCACTGTTGGAGGGGGGAGACCGCAATATATAGGCGGCTTGGCGGGACACTTGGCGGCATGGCCAAGAAGGCCGAGTCCGGGTTCGTGGCCGGGATATTGCAGCGAGAGCGGAGCCTACCTCCGGCGGGACCGGCCCACCCACCACACTCGATGAGGAAGCTCGACAAGGGAGAGTCGGACGGCAACTGTGAAGTTGTTCCCCAACGTCACGCCGCCCAGCCTCACGACCTCCACGAAGCCGATTTGCGAAACCCGGAGGTGCGGGTACCGTCCAGGACCTTTTGAATCAGACCGTGTATATCGGCAGGGATCCGAACGAGATGGAGATGAAATCAAGACTCTTGACTGGCTGTTTTCGAGATGCTCTGACACATCCAACTCGCTTTGCTGCCAATCAGTGAGGTGCTTCTTGCGAATTGAATCGACTCAGAGATACCCAGAAAATAGACTATTCGTCGAGGCTTTGTCGAACCCTGGGAGCTGAGATCAATTTTGGGGGATCCTCTCCTGATCGATAGACGTCTTGGCATGAGGGACCTTTTGCCCCAAGGGCGCGGCCGACAACTACCAAACACGTCGAGGCTGTCCAAACCACCTGCGATATTCGGGAATCGCCTCTGCGTATCGTTGGCCGTTTTCTGCGGGCGTATTGGCCGGCCCCTCCATCCCCATGAGAGGCAAAAGTTCCAGGGGGCTTGGTACCCTTGGGAGCGTGGGATCGAGAACGAAAGCATCCGCTTCTCGATGACTCTTACAGACTGTGGCTGGAATTGACTTCCAATCTGCGTCTTTCGCCTCCCCCACAACTGGTGGTGTGGTTGAGGGGAGGGAATCGACTCGATAAGAAGATTTATTAAAAGACCGGCCAACCCACTTCTGGGAGCTCTGCTTCCTCTCTATCTTGACACCAAGCCAGGTCCCCTCCCAGCCCAGAGCCAGCCAGCAAGCTCCAAAGGCTCTCTCTCCAACATGGTCGCAACCAACCCGGCCCCCGGGGCCATCCAGGCCGACACGCAGATTCCCGCCGTGGATCCGGCCCACGACCCCCATATCGTCACCGAGAAGATCCGCCACTCGGAGCAGATCGATGATCTCAAGAGCGAGGTCAGCGGCGATGAGCAGATCACCGACCTCTTCAGCCCCTTCCCCGAGATCAAGGGCATCGAGCCCGAGGAGAACCCCCTGACGTTCCGTGCCGTCCTGACGGGTATCGTCCTCGGCTCGCTCGTCAACGCGTCCAACGTCTACCTCGGTACGTGGAGAACTTCCTTTTTTGCGCCCGTTCCAGCCACACATTCGTCCGGGCTCCGTACTGACATGTCGACACCGCAGGTCTCAAGACCGGTTTCTCCTTCACCGCGACCATGTTCGGCGCCATCTTCGGCTACGCCATCGTCCAGATGCTCGCCAAGATGGCCCCGAACATGCCCCTCATCGGCGGCCGCTTCGGCCCCCAGGAGAACTCCATCATCCAGGCCGCCGCCACCGGAGCCGGCGGCATGTCCGGCCTCTTCGTCGCCGGTCTGCCCGCCATGTACCAGCTCGGTCTCATGTCGGACAACCCCCGCGACGACTTCCCGCGCATCCTGACCATCACCGTCGTGTGCGCCTTCTTCGGTCTCTTCGCCGCCGTGCCGCTGCGCAAGTTCTTCATCATCAACGTCGCGCGCGAGCTGAACCTCGTCTTCCCCACCCGTGAGTCGTCCCAGTATCAAGTCGAGTTGTCTTTGAGGAGAACAGCCATGCTAACGTTTCGGTTCTCACAGCCACCGCGACTGCCATGACCATCCGCTCGATGCACGCCGTCGGTAGCGGCGCCGTCGACGCCGTCAAGAAGATCAAGACGCTTGGATACTGCTTCATCGGAGCCCTCGTCCACATCATCGTCTCCCAGTACGCCGATGGCATCCTGCACTACTGGTACATCTTCAACTGGTTCTACATCTGGAGCGGATACTCCAACTGGGCCCTGAACATCAACAACTGGGGCTGGTACATCCAGCTCACCCCTGCCGTACGTTTCCCTCTCCCCATCAACCATCTTGATCTCTCAACTGACACGACTCCCAGTTCTTCGGCTCCGGCATGCTCGTCGGTCTCAACGCCGCCTTCTCATGGTGGGGAGGTACCTTCCTCGCCTGGGGCCTCATCGGTCCTCTCCTCGTCAAGCACGGCCTCGCCGTCGGCGTCCAGCTCTACCCCGAGGACGAGAAGTGGAGCGACATGGTGAGCTTCAGCTCCATGGTCGTCCCCGAGTCGGGCGACTTCGTCCCCTCCCCCCGCTACTGGTTCCTCTGGCCCGGTGTCATGGTCCTCGTCTGCTACTCCATGGTCGAGTTCATCCTGCACATCGGCGTCCTGGTCGACGGCGCCAAGTACGCCTTCCGCGAGGGCGCCCGCAGCATCAACAACCGCCTCCAGGCCCGCGGCAAGTCCAACGAGTTCCTGTCCAAGCAGGCCGCCAAGATCGACAACGGCAACCTCGTCGAGGACTTCGCGCCCCCGAGCCAGCAGGTCCCCGTCTACGTCTGGGCCATCGGCACCGTCGTCTTCACCGCCGTCGCCATGATCGTCTGCCACGTCCAGTTCCACATGAACGCCGGCCTCGCCATCCTGGCCTGCCTCCTCGGTCTCCTGTTCGCCTTCCTGTCCATCCACGGCGGCGCCGTCACCGACTGCACGCCCCTGACCGCCTCCGCCAAGGCCTCCCAGCTCGTCTTCGGCGGCATCACCTCCGGCCAGGGCATGGACCCCAAGCCGGCGCAGAGGATCAACCTCATCGCCGGCGGCATCGCCTCCGGAACCGCCGACGTCGCCACCGCGCTGGTCAGCGACTTCCGCGTCGGCTTCCTCCTCCGCACCCCTCCCCACCTGCAGTTCTACGCCCAGGGCATCGGCGCCATCGTCTCCGTCTTCCTCGCCCCGGGCGTCTTCGTGCTCTTCATGGCCGCCTACCCCTGCATCTGGCACGAGCTCCGCCCGGAGGAGAAGTGCCCCTTCACCGCGCCCTCCGTGCTCGCCTGGCGCGCCGTGGCCGAGGCCGTGACCATGCCCGAGCTGCCCATCACCCGCTCCTGCGCCATCTTCACCATCGTCATGGGCGTCGTCTGCGCCCTGCAGGCCGTCTTCAAGACCTTCTACCTCGTCGGCGACCGCGCCAAGTACCGCGAGTACCTGCCCAACTGGATGGCCATCGGCGTCGCCTGGGTCCTCGGCCCGGACAGCGGCTATGCCAACGCGATCCTGTTCGGCGCCATCACCGCCTGGTGGTGGAGGAAGTACTTCCCCAACAACTTCGAGGTGCACTGCTTCGCTGCCGCGGCCGGTCTGATTGCCGGCGAGGGCTTCGGAGGTGTCATCAACGCCGCCCTCGAGCTTGGTGGTGTGAGCGGTGGCAAGCTCGGCACCCCGATCGGTCTCCCCGGCCCCAGCTAAAGGGTCTGACGACGTCTCACTGAAATGCATCTATGTCACGGAACGAAAGGAAGGCCTTGAGCTTTTACATGTTACGCCAAATACCCCTTACTTAATCAAACATTAGTTCCTCCTAATAATAACAACTATCAGTTGTCTCATAACACGCTTTCAGAACTTTGCATCAACTTGTGACTTTAGTGGTATGAATACATGAGCTGAATGGCCTTTTGGCCCGAAATAAAATAGACAAATGCCATCGTCCCCCGTAGGTGCTTCTGCCTGAGATGTGACTTAAAAGTGGAGGCTCGGATTGAGTCCTCGACGTCCCTGGCACAACGCATACAACGACAACTATCAGGAGTAAGCCAGTCACTGGAACTTGGCATTTGAGTGCTGTTTCGTCGGTTTAGATTGTCAGGGTTTGACTGGAGTTCAACAATCCCACAAGTCAATCACAGAATCGGACAAAGACGAAAGAGTTTGTGAGCGCAGTCAGAAGATAATGTTGCTATTATCCGTCTACCTATAAACAGTCCTCCACATGATACCAAGATAAATACCGAATATTGTATACACTCAAGATAGATACAGTCAATCCAAGAATCCACACACGAAAGAAAGAAAAGATATGTTACAAAAGATGGGGGCTCAGACGACTGTCCGTCCCCGGATGGATGGCCAAGGCATCACACCGCGTATCTGACTTAGGCAGAGGTGGCAGTGGCAGAGGCAGGGTAGACGCGGATGGGTGTGGTGATGGGCTCCGCGGGCTGGAGGCCGATGGGGACCTCGTAGCCCTTGGGGGGGTGGAAGGCGTCGGGGAGCTCGATGATGTCGCGGTAGTAGTCGGGCAGGCGGGAGCCCTTCCAGAGGCGGGCGATGGCGGGCAGGACGGTGCGCTTGGCGCCGCCGAGGATGTCGAGGTTGGGCGAGGCGTACAGGTGGGAGGTGTTGTAGGCGCTGCTGAAGACGCCGCCGTAGCTCTGGTTCCAGTAGTAGTTCTCGAAGACGTCGCCCGCGATCTCGCTGTTCCACTCGCGGATCTTGTCGCCCGTCTTGCGCGCGACGAAGCTCCACACGTTGGCGCCGACGTCCCAGCGGCCGAGGGTGTGCAGGCACCAGTTGGCCTCGACCGAGGACAGCTCGCTGTAGTGGTTGTAGTAGGCCGGGTCCTCGGAGCCGACGAGGTCCTTGGGCACGGCGGAGCCGAGGAGGATGCCGGCGACGTGGTTGCGGGCCAGCGGGTCCTGGCCGTTGGCCTGCCAGGTGATGTAGACGAGCGTGTTGCCGTTGTCGAAGTTGGGGTTCTTGAGGAGGGGCTCGACGAAGCTGCGGGTCCAGCTGCAGGAGACGCTGATGTTGGTGTCGTGGCCGTTGTTGTACAGGTTGGGCGTGATGAAGGCCCACTGCGGGAGCTTGTTGGCCTCGAGGTCGTCGTATAAGAGCGTCAGGTTCTTGAGGCGGGCGAGGCGGTGCTCCTGGAGCGTGACGGAGTCGAAGCGGACGAGCAGGTTGTGCTTGCGGGCGTAGTTGCCCTCGACCGGGTTGGAGTACTCGAAGCCCTCGAAGCCGGTGTAGGGGAGACCCTCGTTGTAGTCGCCCCAGCTGATGTCCTTGTCCTCGAGGAGGTCGACGATCGTGGAGACGTTCTTGTCGACGAGGAGGAAGGAGTCGCTGTTAGTGCCGTAGTAGTCACCGCTGGCCGGGGCGACGTAGTTCGGCTGGCTCGGGGTGCCGACTCCGTAGAGGTTGGTGAGCAAGATGCCGCGGTCGATCAGGGCCTGGCAGTTGGGGTCGGCCGTGGCGTTCTCGTAGGCAGTTGTCTCGAGGTAGATCTGGACGATGCGGTCGAGGCCTTGCCCTTGACGTTGGAGGTGGGCGACTCCGTCTTTGCGGTGGCCGCGGCTGCGGCGACGTCGGCGCTGCCGGTCGACGTGTACTGGATGTCGGCGGCCGTGTTGACCGGCGTAGCGGAGACGGTCGTCGTGGCATGTCCATAGCCGCCGTCGCCGCCCTTGCCAGGACCCTTGCCGCCACCGGGGCCCTTGCCACCTCCGTAGCCGCCGGGACCCCAGCCGCCGTTGTTGTTGTTGTCACCGCCCTCGCCGTGGCCATCTCCCTTTCCATTGTATCCTCCGTCGTGTGGATTCTTGGCTTTGCAGGACTTCCCGTTGCCGTTGCCGTTGTATGACGGGGCGGCAGCTGCGAGGCCAGCGGCCAGCAGCACAGTAGTGAGCAGGCGAACCATCTTGGCAATGATGGTATTGCAGTAGGGAGAGAAGGTTCTGGATTGACTGTGAAAAAGAGAATGAACTGGTGTAAAAGGTTGAAATGAAAGACTATGCTCTGTGAGAGAGTGTGAGAGGTGGATGCCGAGAACAAAATTTAAGGTTGAGGCGGCCGATGATGCTCCTCCATATACTCCTTGAGACCCAACCGTCCCTCGCTCAAACGTGAGAAACTGGACTCCCATTCTGCTTGTTGTTCCCATCGTGTTTTGCGCAAGTCCTCCTGGGCACACGTCCTCGTGTCCGTGGACAGCCCAGGCGCTCTTCACTAACCCGCCACACGCTCGGCCGAGGGCCGTTGCAGCCCGAGAGTCCCCGGGTTAAGAGATAATATCGAAATCTCACCAAGGTCATTGCTTGCTCAGTGTTTCCCATCTTCTAAATCCGGTAATGCGTGGAGTGTCCATGTGTCCTTCAACCATCGCCAAGCTTCGCGGCCCGTTTAACCGTGATCCTGAAGCTGGGGTAGTTGCTCGGACGGCCTTGGCCAACGTCGAGAGCCCAAGCTTGGCCTGGCTGCTGCTCGTGGATCAGATAGGGCTGACGGGTAGCTCAACACCGAACCGTCGACCAAGGACCCTGAAAGCTCAGTTCACCTAGACGTTCGTGCGTGTGCCGCTCTCCCCCTTTTCTTGGCCCAAAGGCTTGAAGCATCCTGCCGCTGTGGAGATTTGCACGGGCGCTCTGAACTACTAAGCTGAGCGCGTAGCGGCTCCCACACAGTCCGAACATCTGGACCGCCTCAAAGCTTGTGTACGCTTGAGCACATCTTGGGGCTAGTCTCCCAGCTAACGGCTTGGCGCTTTGTTGCCCAGCCATCTGGACGACTAGCCACGAGCCGCTACAGAAGCGTCTTGGACCCTGAGTCCTCGACTTGAAACGTGCCACAATGCTGTTGCTAAGGGCTACGACGAGTGTCCAACTTGTGGTAAACGTTGCCAAAATAAGCATGTCGGCAAGAATGCTTGCCTGAAGGTGTAGATGGATAGTTCAGGCAGTGGGCTTGGGCGGTTCTCAATTCCATTGTGCCGATTGTCGTTCAGTTATTTCATTCTTTGTTGAAGGCTTCAGTCGATGCGGGAATAGATCTGATTCTCCCGAAGAAACCGGACCGTGCCTTCCTCCAGAGATGTCCAGACAAAGCTGAGTGAAGTTTTACTATTGACCGTCAGATTTTCACCTCTCTGTCTCCAGCTAATCAGATCACCTAATCCTGCATCAAGTTCGTATAAGTGAGCTAAGCTAAATCACACTGGAGGCCGAGTCTCGATAGTCAAGGGTGGCCTTCCGGAGGGCGCAAGAGTCTGTGGGCCAACGCCCTCGGGGTCTTTGTCAGGTAGCTGCAGTCAACGAGAGGACTCGTCGCTTTTCGAGCTCTAACCTGGCGCCTGTCGACGTTGTTGTATTCTCTGTAGTCGTCTTGGCGGATGATGCCAAGGTGGCAACGCCCTTGGCTTCATTGAGATTTCTATTTCGTGGAGGTTGGCCGCATGTTGCTTTTTGTAGTTCTGCGTCCGTTGTGAAACGAAGATGGCTTGAAGAAACCTCGAAGCACGTCATGAATGATGCATTAAGAGGCTTCAACCGTGTCACAGCAGGATCTACGTGTCATTCTAAGGGAGCCTAACCCACGCAACTGTAGTACCGTGGTAGGTTGTACCATCCTTATTCGTCGGTCAGTGTGAAGTGTGGAATGAGTAAAAGCGATTATTGACTGCAATATTTCATTCACTTAGAACTTTATTCACCGATAGGTTGTCGAGCTCAAGGACACTTCGACATCAGCTCGAGCAATTTTGTGACCATGCCCATGGAGACTCGAGAATTGAGAAAGTGAAACACATTTCACACGTGCTGGAGCAATTGTAGGCCAGTATCCTTACTTTGATGAGAGTCTTCTTTTATTGGAGAGCTGAAGGGTGTGGTATTCGACTGTGCAACTTCTGGCGTTCGGGTTCCTGGTAATGTGAGTACACATACCTATGTAAGCGCCCATTGGTGATGCCCTCATTGCCCAGTCTCCGTTTCGCTCCTTCATGTGTAAGTAGCTACGGCAACGCAGGCACGATCGCTACATGCAAGAGCTTTCCAGGTGACCTTCTCTAGTGTCTCTGAGACTCATTATCATACGCATGAGCTAGTTAAACCGCAAAAAGCCCACACGCAAGATATGCCAAGCGAGTAGATGACAGGATTGACGACGCTTAAAACGACACACTGAACGAGCAGGACACGCTCAAGATACAAGCCACAGGGGCTTGGCAACCGCCACCTTCTCTCGCTCGGCCTCGGTGGGATCGAGCGACTCCGGTCCTCGCAGCTAGGAAGACAAGGCATCTTGGCAGATGGAGGATCCGACAAGACCACGACGCGAGTCACCTCATACCCTGTCCGCCTGAATGGTAACCTGTCGGGTTATTCCAGCGGCCCGGGAGGAGCGGGCGAGGTCCGAAGAAGGTTATTTTGGGCGCCTCGAGGTTGAGCAAGTCCCGAGCATCTGATATGCTCGGCAGTGCTGATTGGCCACCCGGCACTTACGCGTGTCCACCCGGGGCACCGGTTCGGACGGAACGGCCCCGGGTACGTCACCTCCCCTTACGAAGTATATTGCAGTGATATGAATCTCCGGCTCGGCGAACGAGCCGTCGGTTTAGAAGACCCGAGTGGTGGGTTGGGGGCTGCAGCATCGCGACTCACGAAGCATGTTGAGACAGAAAGAGAAAAGGAGAAATGGAGACACTTCCATGAAAGAATGAGCTCGGTTCGGCCAAGGTCGGAGCTGCATCATCCCGGCCCAGAGCTGGAACCCTGCAACGGCGAGTCCCGCCGTGCGTTTGTCAAGGTATCCATTCCGGTGCGTCCATTCCATGGGTGCTCCCCCCACCGCCGGGTGGTGGCAGTGCGCGTATTGTGGGAACTGTCAGAGGAAAAATGCGAGAGAAACCCTTGAAATACCGGCATGGTGTCTGTCCTCAATTGAGAGGCCACTGCCGCGATTTGTCACCCTCTTGGGGAACCGCGAACTCGGCGCTGCGGGCGGCTCGATTGGGGAGCACTGAGGGTATGTAGGCGACAGCGGCAATGCAACGACAACAACTCACTCGCGCAGATGCACATGCGACTGGAAATCCCACGCAACCACACCCAAAAAGGCCCAGTTTAGGAAGTTGGACTCGACGGGGGCGAATTGGGAGCTTGGAGGGGCAGATCGATTCTTTGTAGTCATGACAAGACGATGCTGGCGTTGGCGTTGGTGTTGGTGCCTTCAAGATGTACCAGTACCATCGAAG
Organism: Colletotrichum musae; assembly: GCA_027406025.1. Lineage (NCBI taxonomy): Eukaryota > Fungi > Ascomycota > Sordariomycetes > Glomerellales > Glomerellaceae > Colletotrichum > Colletotrichum musae. The sequence goes on along the minus strand of JANVYC010000001.1, from coordinate 6,114,014 downwards.
GGACGGGTACAATTACTGCACAATACGTAAGATTCGGTAGTCGATCCCAGTGACTTCTGTCAATTCTGGAGCGCTATCTAGGCTATCGAGCATCTATGACACAAACAAAAGCCACCCTGAGAGCTCCGGCTCCCCGCGGTTCCAGCAGGCTTGCCGAACCAGAGCAGTTAGTGCCTGCTAAGAGAGTGCTATTGCATGTATTTTGTGTACCTAGGTATCCGTGGTGTACACTTATGTAACCTCGCTAGTCCTGCGGCGAAGATTAAACGGGCTAGCGACATTTGCTAGCGTCATATCTAATCAATCAGATCATCTTATCTGATCACACCCTTCACCACATCCGCCATCGTGAGTGGCCACAACCCCCTGGTCCGACCCCCCGCTGCTTCCCACCCGTGAAGGTCCAATGCTCCATTGCAAAATTCTTCCATCCAGACCAGCAGGAGCGAAGGAGAAAGATGGACGGGCCTGATCGTCCCTCCCACTTTTGGCATCCCCAAAACCGCGCAGTCAAGGGAAGGGGCCCGGAATCGGACACCTCATCGCCTCCATCTTGCCCGGTCATTTTTTCTTGCATGTGGCCCTGGTAAAAGGAGGGATTCTTTTCGATTTTTTCCCACCTTCTTCTCTACGCGAAAAGAGGCACAGCAGCGGGAGGAGAGCAGCAAAAGAGAGAGAAGCCCGGCTCATCTTGCCATTTTCTTTCTCCCAGGAGTTTCTTCCCAACTTCCACACACTCTTTTTTCCTATTACCCCCCTCCCTCCCTTCCCCCCCAGACCTGCCGCTTGTCGCCTCTTTTTGCTGGAATCCTCCGACCGGGACCCAGCAGAAGGATCTTGTCTGATCTGATCTGATAAGCGCGACAAACCAAAATCTCCCAAGATGGCGGTCGCTGAGAAGCAAGAGCAGCAGCAGCAGCAGCAGCAGCAGCAGCAGCCTGAACAGGCTGTCGTCGCTCCCCCAGCAGAGGACCCCAAGAAGGATGAAGAGGAGGAGAAGAAGGCGGACGAGCTGCCGGTTAGTCTTTCCCTGCCTGAGATGCGCCCGCTGAGCTGTGCCGCTGGGCGCTGCTGTGCTACTGCTGCACGCCAAACATTCCTTTTTGGCTGTGGTCGGCCCGTCCCGCACAGCTGATTGCCCTCAACACCAAAAGAATCCCATCACGAACCCGATCGCGATGTCGCCAGAAACCTCCTCAATCCAATCCCCCTCGACGCCAGAGATGCAATCCGGGATTTACTGACAATTCTTTCCGCAGCTTCACAAGAAAATCTTCATCTTCTTCCGTCTGCTCTTCGCTGCCGATCCGACATGGGTCGACGTGCTCCTCATCATCTTCGGCACCATCACCGCCATCGGTGCCGGCGTTCCCTTTCCTCTCATGGGTATCATCTTCGGCCAGCTTGTCGACAGCATGAACGAGGCCACCTGCGCCGCCGACGCCAATACTGACCCCTTCGCCTTCGAGGACGCCATCAACGACAAGGTCAAGAAGACGGCCTACGTCGGCGTCGGCGCCTTCGTCCTCATCTACAGCTACGTCACCTCTTGGAGCATCATCAGCCAGCGCCTCGCCCAGCGCATGCGCACAAAGTACGTTTCTTCGCTCCTGCGCCAGCCTCCGTCCTTCTTCGACAAGCGCGCTGCTGCCGGCGAGGTCTCGAGCAGGCTACACGGCGACATCACCGCCATCCAGTCCGGCACCTCGGAGAAGGTCGGCGTCGTCATCAGCGCCCTCAGCTTCTTCGTCACCGTCTTCATCATCGCCTTCACCAAGCAGCCCAGGCTCGCTGGAATGCTCGTCTCCATGTTCCCGGCCTTCATGCTCTCGTCCTTCTTCGGCGGTGCCTACATCGCCAAGTACAGCGGTGCCATGACCCAAGCCGTCGCCTCGGCCTCGTCCATCGCCTCCGAGGCTCTGTCCCACGTCTCCGTCGTCCAGGCTTTCGGTGCCGCTCCGCGCCTCGAGGCCAAGTTCGCCGACCACATGATCACCGCCCGCCGCGCCGGCATCCGCAAGGGTATCGTTGCTGCCATCCAGGCCGGCCTGCTCTACTTCATCTCATACGCCGGCAACGCCCTCGCCTTTTGGCAAGGCAGTATCCTCATTGCCGACTCCATGGCCGGCCGCGGCAACGGCGCCACCGTCGGTCAGATCTACGCCGTCGTCTACCTCCTGGTTGACGGTAAGTCCGATCCGAGCCCTCCTCTCCGCCCCGAGAGTGGGAACCCGTGCTAATTGCTCATCTCGTTTCGCAGCCTGCATCTTCCTCGGCTCCATCGCCCCCATCCTGCCCCTCATCGGAGGCGCCACGGCCGCCTTCAAGCGCCTCATGGAGGACATTGAGGCTCCCTCGGAAATCGACGGTACTTCCGACGAGGGCAAGATTCTGCCCCTGGACGAGCCCAAGGGAGTCGCCCTCCAGAACGTCACCTTCGAGTATCCGTCGCGCCCCGGCCAGCCGGTCCTCCGCAATGTCAGCGTCGACTTCCCCGCCGGAAAGTACACTGCCGTCGTCGGTCTCTCCGGCAGCGGAAAGTCCACCATCGCCGCCCTCATCGCCCGTCTCCAGGACCCCAACCAAGGAGCTGTCCTTCTCAACGGCCACGACCTGCGCGAGCTCAACGTCCGCAGCCTCCGCAGCTTCATCAGCTTCGTCCAGCAGGAGCCCTCCCTCCTCGACCGCTCCATCCTCGAGAACATCGCCCTCGGCCTCATCAACTCGCCCAAGGAGTCCCACCAGCACCTGAAGCCCTTCCTCAACGGACCCCAGCTTGCCGAGATCGCCTCTAAGGGCAAGAACGCCCTCACCTCCGTCGACGGCTATGGATCCGAGATTCGCGAGATTGTCGAGCTCGTCCGCCAGGCGGCCGAGCAGGCCGACGCCGCCACCTTCATCAACCGCCTCGATGAGGGCTACGGCACCTTGGCCGGTCCCAATGGCTCCCTCGTCAGTGGTGGCCAGCGTCAGCGTATCGCCCTTGCCCGCGCCCTGATCCGCGACCCCAAGATCCTCGTCCTCGATGAAGCAACCTCCGCCCTCGACTCCGCCAGCGAGAAGCGCATCCAGCGCGCCGTCGAGCAGGCCGCCACCGAGAATCGCACCATCATTTCCATCGCCCACCGTCTCTCCACCATCCGCAACGCCGACAACATCGTCGTCATGGAGGCCGGCGAGGTCGTCGAGCAGGGCCCCTACACCGAGCTTATGGCCCGCGAGGACGGCGCCTTCGCCCGCATGGCCAGGCTGCAGACCGTCGGCAGCGCCGAGCGCGCCCCGGACGCCGGCTCCTCCGTCGACGGCGACTCCCTCGATGCTTCGACTCTCAAGACCGACCACATCGTCAACGAGAAGGGCGAGGACCCCGACGAGCCCCTGAACGAGAAGGCCCTCAAGAAGGAGAAGAGCGGCAGCGGCGACGAGGGCGAAAAGAAGGAGGAGGACAACACCGGCCTCGGCGAAGAGAAGCCCTACGGCACCGTCTTCAAGGGCCTCGTCCGCCTCATCCGCCCATCCTTCGCCTTCCTCGTCGTTGCCATCATCGCCGCCACCATCGTCGGAGGAACATTCTCTGGTTCGGGTCTCATCTTTGGTTTCACCGTCGGCGCCCTGAACCCGTGTGCCAGCACCGTCGACCGCGTCCTGTCCCTCGGCCGCTTCTTCTCCGGTCTGCTGTTCGGCCTGGCCTGCATCGAGTTTTTTGCCAACTTCTTCGCCTGGTCCTGCTTCGGCACCATCGCCGAGAAGCTTCTTTACTCGGTCCGCGTCCTCTCTTTCCGCTCCCTGCTCGAGCAGGATGTCCAGTGGCACCAGTCGGACGGCCGCAGCGCCGCCGGTCTGCTCTCCATCATCACCAAGGACACCGCCGCCATCGGCGGTTTCTCTGGCTCGACCATCGGCACCGTCTTCGCCATCTGCGTCAACGTCCTGGTCGCTGTCATCCTGTCCCACATCATCGCCTGGAAGATCGCCATCGTCTGCCTTGTCACCATCCCCCTGCTCCTCGGCTCCGGCTTCATGCAGCTCCGCATGCTGGCGCGCTACGAGGAGCGCCACTCCGCTGCCTTCTCGACGGCCACTGAGGTCGCCACCGAGGCCGTCCAGTCGATCCGCACCGTCGCTGCGCTCTCGCTGGAGAGGGAGGTTATGTCATCGTACAACCGCCTGCTGTTGCCTCCCCAGAAGCAGATGGTCCGCGCCTCGGCCACGACCAACGTTTGGCTCGCCCTGTCCAACGTGACCGGAACCTTCGTCAACGCTCTCGCATACTGGTGGGGCTCGCAGCTCATCATGAGGGGCGAGTACACGCAGACGCAGTTCCTCATCGTCCTCGTCGCCATGCTGGTGTCCGCCCAGCTGTGGGGAACCATGTTCTCCCTTGCCCCCGAGTTCTCCCGCGCCCGCACCTCGCTCTCGCGCATCATGACCGTCATCAGCCTCGGCAAGGATGACGACCTCAGCAAGACCGGCACCCAGCCCAAGAAGCTCCTCGGCGACGCCAACATCCAAGAAGACGTCGAGGCCACGGGTGAGGCCAAGCCCTCCCGCCCCAACGCCGGCGGTGTCCGCGTGACGTTCAAGAACGTCTCCTTCGCCTACCCCAGCCGCCCCGACGTCAACATTCTCGACAACGTCTCCTTCGTCCTGCAACCCGGTCAGTTCTGCGGTCTGGTCGGCCCTTCCGGCGCCGGCAAGTCCACCATCATGAACCTCGTCCAGCGTCTCTATGGTCCCTCTGCAGGCTCCATCCTCATCGACGGGCACGACATCGCCAACCTTCCCACCTCTTTCCGCGACACTGTGGCCATCGTCCCGCAGGATCCCACCCTCTTCGACGGCAGTGTTCGCTTCAACGTCGGTCTCGGCTCCGCGCCCGGCACGGAAGCAACCCAGGAGGAGATTGAGGAGGCATGCAAGCTGGCCAACATCCACGACGTCATCGCCGCGCTCCCCGAGGGCTACGAGACCGAGTGCGGTCCTTCCGCGTCGAGGTTGTCTGGTGGTCAGAGGCAGAGACTTGCGATCGCAAGAGCTCTGGTGAGGAAGCCGAGGCTGCTGCTGCTCGACGAGAGCACCAGCGCTCTCGACGCCGCGTCAGAGGCTGCGCTGCAGGAGGGTCTCGAGAGGGCGTCGCGTGGAACGACGGTGCTGGCCATCACGCATCGTCTGCACACCGTCCAGAAGGCGGACGTCATCTTCCTCGTTGAGGGTGGCCAGATCGTCGACAGCGGGCGGCATCAGGAGCTGATGGACCGGAGGGAGAGTTATCGCATCAACGCCATGCAGCAGATGCTGCAGTAGGTGGATGCATGAATATGTTCTCAATTTTGAGACGACATTTCTCGTTGGATCTGGTTAATACTGTCAGAGGGAGGGAAAAGCATTGCGACGTGGGATTTTTTGGTTCATCTTTTGGATCGCGAAAGAAAAAGAAGAAAATTTGCATCTTGTACAGTCTTATATAATACCTCCACCGCATTCAATTTTTTGGTTTATTATCTATAGAGTATCTACCAGCGAATTATAGACTTGACATTTCTCAATGACGATTGAGTAGCTGTGTTGTAACTGCTGAAGGATCCCGTCGGGCAGGTGTTGCAGCGCATCTTGAACCGAAACGGCTTACATAAGCAGGATCGGTCTCGGGCTTGACAGCACCATCAACCAGCATCGCTAGTAGCACCTTTTCCGACTAGACTTGGGAATACCTAACCATTCACCTCAACCTACGCACCTGCCTTCCCAATGCCACACTTACAGGGTGTATAAGAAACATTTTACTTAAAGATGTCACCAGAGGTAGGGATCAACTAGCCGAGAAAGCAAAGTCATGCCTAAGCGTCCCAGACCCTCGAGCGATCCCAGGTCCTACCCTCTCGCTGAGTTCGATTCATTATACTGTCTTTCGTTTTTTGCTCTTTCATTTTTAGTCCCGAGATGTTTTGTCCTTTGAACACAACCCCCTACGCAAACATGAATGCAATTTGCCTCACAAAATTAGGCAACCCCTTATTCATCTTTTATCCGTTTGCAATTCGTTGTACGGCACGGCCTGTTTTGTTGGGCAGACCTGGGTTACCGCCGGCTGTCGGTGTTGGTCGGTCGGGAAGGTGCTTCTCTTCAGGGGGTCAAAGTCCAGGCAGGCAGGCAGCAGCACCGACACCGACCACGTGACCGGGGACCCCGAGCCACCTACTTCGTCGTTCCACGTTCGTCTGTTTGTGCCCGACGACAACGACGACACTGACATCGCCATCTCGCGACGTCCAGAGACTGGTTTTCCCCTTGCAAAAGTAAGTTAGTTCCGCCCAGTTGAGGTGCCACCAGCCTTTGGACTCAAGCTCACGTCGTAATCAGCTCCATCCCATCCCAGCCATGGCTACCGCAACGCCCACCAAGCCGGCTCCCATCCTGGAGCTGCCAACGGAGATTCTGTTGCAGATCATCAGTATGCTCTGCCCGCACTGCGTCATCGAGTCTCAGAACCTGGGGAAGTGCTCCTGTGACGCGGTGCCGGGCAACTACCACAGTCCGATTATGCGGCCACTGAGCGGCCGCTACAACGAGTGGGAGACCCTCCGCCACGACCTCTCGCGCCTTTCGCAGACCTGCCGCGTCCTTCGGGAAGTCGTTCAACCGGTCCTTTTCCACTGCCCGGTGCCCCGCTACGGCCGCTTCCTGTCGCTCGCCCGCACCCTCGTGCGGAGACCAGACCTCGTACGCTTCGTCAAGGAGTTCCACCTCGGGATGTGGATCATCGTGTACGACGAGGACGCCACGATCGAGGATCAGGATATGTTCAACGCCTTGCTCGAAGGCTTCGAGATGCCCCGGCACCTGCTCAGGGAGGACGGCACCTGGCCGAGGGACTGGCTGCAGGCCAACAGGCGCCCCGAGCCCCACGCGTACGAACGCATCGGCGACTCCTTCTTCGACAACCGCGTCAAGGTCGTGAACGCGCTCTGCGCGACCATCGTCACCAACGTCGAGCACCTCCACCTGCAGCCCCTCGACGACCCGGAGTTCCCCTTCAGCGCGCCCGGATCGCTCCCACGGCTGACCGACCTGACCCTGTCGGCCGCGGACGGGATGCGGATGGACTGCGCGCGGGCGATCATGGACGCCGCGCCCGCGCTGGCGCGGTTCAAGGGCTTCAAGATCAACGGCGTGTCGGCGCCGAATGCGCCCCCGCTGCGGCACGCGAACCTGCGGAGCGTGGACCTGGAGAGCAGCCTGCTCGGGCCGCAGGCTATCAAGGACCTCATGCGGGCGTTCCCCCGGCTCGAGGTGTTCGGGTACGAGAGCGGCGGGCTGCAGGACGTCGCCTCGCCCGACCAGCGGCAGGCCCGGCCGAGGGAGGTCGGCGAGGCGCTGCTGCTGCGGAAGGACACGCTGCGGGACGTGGACTTTTGGCGCTCCGACGGCTACACGGACCGCCCGCGCGCGGGCGCCGACGGTTTGATGCCCAGCCTCAAGGGGATGGAGGTGCTCGAGGAGCTCGCCCTCGATAGGGAAGCGATACACGACCCGCGTCTGCCAGACTACGGGTGGGACGACGACGACGACGACGAGGAGGACGCCGAGGCCCCGAGGCGGGAGAAGACCATGATCGTCAACTTCTTGCCGCCGTCTATCCGCTACTTCAAGTTGTACGACCGCCGAGGTGTGTTGTTCCAGGACGTGGCGAGGCTCGCGGCCGACGCGCGGACCGCCTTTCCGGCGCTGAAGAAGGCGCGCTTCTGGGGGTACTCGGAGACCCAGCGGATGGCGCTGAAGGGGGCGTTCCGGAAGGCTGGAGTGAAGTTTTACCAAGGCGGCTACCTGTGACGTGCCGGAGCGTCAGTCCGGGAGTCAGGGGACTCAGACGGTCTTGGAGATGTGTTGACACATGTGACACAAGCTTTCTGAAAATATTAGTAGATGTATGAGGTGAGACGGGCAATCCTTTACCGTCTCTGTTCGGGGTAACATCTATCCGCCAAGCAAACAAGGTACATGTGAAGTAAGGGAAATGAAGAGGATTTGAGGACGCGGGATCGTCGAAAAGCTTAATGTCAATTTCAACATCACCTCCCGCCCCCTGAGACAGCTGTGTTTGTTGCATTGCTTGCCATCCGCGAGCACTTGTCGTGCTTCTCCACCGCTCGGGATCCAGGATTTTGCTTGCTGGTGACCCTCATGTATCAAGACATCCCACGGGTTGCATTTGTCGACGCGATGTCACCCCCCCTAAAACAAAGGACGGGAACTAGGGGCTTATCTGACATGTCAAACGGTGCGACTTGACTTCCGCGGGGAATGGCCGGCAATAAGCAGCACAGAACGCCACGATGACGCAAAATGCACAGGTAAGAGGACGGGAACGAGGCCCCGCGGGCGGCGAGGGAAACCAAGTGCAAACCACTCACCGCCGGCTCATTGGGAGATGGGTGGCAGCGGTAGGCCTGAGAGGTGACTCACAGACCGATGAAGCGGCATCCGTCCGCCGGTCATTTGTGAGTAATTTCGTTTTCGATTGGGGGTTCTCACTCACTACTCTCAAAGGGGATTTGTCCTTCCTTGGTTTGCTGATGGGCTGGGTTCTACGCTAGCCCCGGCATACGAACGGCCGGTCTGGTGATTTTTGCTGCTGTTGTTATAGCGGTGGCTTGCTCGGATCTGCCGGAGGTTACTCCGCCAGTCCCGAGAATGTCATGAGATGTTCCTACCGGTTTGATAGTTTGGATTGTATGGATTAGAAAGCAACTCGGTTTGCGGCTTCATCCGAACCCCCTTTTTCATCCAAGTTAGCTAGCTAAGGATGGGCTTTCATAAAAAGACCCGGATCCCGATGATCTGTTTTCTTCTCCTTGCTGGTTAAGATAAACATTGTGGTTACCTTTTTTTCATTGCTCTCATTCTGGATCTGGTATCCCCCTCCTAGCACCGGCCCCCCTCCCAATCTTACAAATCAAATCACACCACCGCAGCCCGTGATGTCAGCAGCACCAGACACCGCACAAGCGCAACCGGCGCCGGCAGCCGTGGTTGGCGAGACGCCCCGTACTAGCTCGACATCGTCAGTCGGCGCAAAGCCTGCCGCCGGCGTGGCACCGGGCAGGAAGACCCGGAAACCCAAGCACGCCAAGTCCGGACCCTCTCCGAAACGGTCCGCGACCTTCTGGCGCTCCTTCAAATACCTCCTCGACCTCTCCCCGAAGCAGGTCGACGACTTCATGGCCTCGTACGTCATCTACAACCTCGACTGGGCCGACGAGCCGGGCATGCGCGCCGCGCTCGGCGAGGACTACGCCGCCCGCGTCGGGGACTGCCTGCGCGCGTACTACGGCGTGCTGAACCACCTCTGCGCGCTGGGCGAGGTCGAGAAGATGTACATCCCGCCGTTCATGGACCCTTCGAATCCGTCCGTCACGGCCAACCAGATCCTGTACGAGGAGTCTATCGTACGAGATCTGGGGCTGAAGCCGGGAGACGAGGTGCTCGATCTCGGATGCGGCCGGGGACGCGTGGCGGCGCACGTGGCGGAGGTTTCCGGCGCGAGGGTGACGGGGGTGAACATCGACCCCGATCAAATCTCGCAGGCGCGGGCGTTTGACGAGGAGGCCGGGCTGGGGAATGGGTTCGTCGTGGGGGATATGAATGACCTGCCCCTCCCGTTCGGGGACGCCTCGCTGGACGGGTTCTACGAGATCCAGGCGCTCAGCCTGTGCAGGGACATGCCCGCGCTCTTCGCGGAGCTGCACCGCGTGCTGAGACCAGGAGCCAAGGTCTCGCTGCTGGACTGGGTGAGGCTGCCGGCGTACGACCCGCGGGACGAGAAGCATGCGGAGCTCATGCGGCGGACGAAGCCGCTCATCGGGGCTGTGGGCACGCCTACCCCCAAAGAGATCGAGGACGCGTTGCGGCAAGCTGGGTTCGAGGTTCTGAGGTCGGATAACGCGAGCGTGGGAGGGCTGCAGGCGCCGCTTATCGAGAAGGCGGATGGGTACTTTCGCGCGCTGAGGAAGGTCGTTGGCGGGCTTGTCAAGGCGAGGGTGCTGCCGGCGCATTTGAAGACGTTGGTTGATCGGCTTTGTCTGGATGGACGGGCGTTTGTGGAAATGGATCGGGGGAGGCTTGTTACGACTAGTTATCGTGTTGTCGCGAGGAGGGGGTAGGTGAGTTTGAAGGGAGTGGTTGTGATGTTGATTGGTTTAGAAGGGAGGGCTTTATATCCGGGAATGGTGTTGGGGATTGGGATTCATACCTTAAATACACGATACCAAGGACGTTTACCTAGAACATGATTAGTTTAGATGTTGGTAACAAAGTTGTCGGAGAACCGTCACAACCGGAACCCCGGCTCACGAGATGCCACCTGCCCGAACCTGCTAGACCGTAGTCTGATAAGACGAACGCGATGGTTTCCCTTGGTGATTGTGCCGCAGGTCTGCACCAACTGACCAGCGGAGTTCACTCAAAACCAATATAAAAGCCAAGATCTTTCCTGCCTTTGCTTTCCCGAGGAGAAATTCGTAGAGTTCACACGGAACTGTCTTCCTCTCCCGTTCTTCCAGCTTCTAAATTTCGACTTTAGCTATGGCCTCCAAGGACGAGGTCGAGGCAGTCGCCTCTGACCCAAACTTTGAGATAATCACAACCTTCGCCTACTCGGCCGGCCTCCCGCAGAACGAGGCATCTCTGCCGGGTTCGCATTGCTACCTGCTCCAGCACGGCGTCGACCGCCTCAGAGCCGCAGCTTCCGACTTTTCATGGACCTCCGTTGTCCAAGACCTGAATAGCAGCGGCCGCCTAGAGTCCCTGTCGAGGGAGATCGGCGCCCACATGGCTTCCACCCACGGCGAGGCATCCCAAGACCCAAGCAGACGCTTCATCGTCCGCCTAGCCTTCAGGAAGGACGACGTCCTGCGCATCATGTCCGGCCCGAGGCCCAGCTCTACGGACCCGCTGTACCCGACCACCTTGTCGAACGAAAAGCCACCGTTCATGTCTTCAGTGATGCCGGTGTACATGGACACCGCGCCGACGACGCCCTCGCTCTTCACGAGACGCAAGACGACGCACCGCCTGCCCTACGACGCCGCCTGGGAGCGCGTGGGCCTGGACGACGAGGCGTCGCCCGCCGACTGCGACGTGCTGCTGCAGAACGAGGATGGGCATGTCATGGGCGCCGCGTTCCGGACGGTGTATTTTTGGAGGGGAGGTGGGTTCGTGACGCCGAGTGGCGATACTGGGTGCAAGATCGGCGTCTCGAGGAGGTGGGCGCTGGAGAACGCCGGTGTGAAGGAGGCGTTGATATCGGCTGCGGACGTCGAAGATGGCGAGATTGTTTGGTTGAGCTCGGCTGTCGGGGGATTCATCCGGGGAAGGGTCTTGCTGGAGAGGAAGACGTCGTTTTTGACCGACTGAGATGTACTTACGTGCGGGTATGGCTGGAGAATGTTAGTGGTTGTCGTCGGGTATGTTCATTCTCGATGGCAAATTGTATCCACTGAAGTCTTCCGAGACTCAGTATGGCACCATTGAGCTGGGAGTACCTCGCTCAGCTCAATCTCATACGGTTGCTTGGATTTCCGCCAGCTCTCAGAGTAAGGCAAGATGGGCTGCTGAGTACGGAGCGCGTTTGCTGGCTCTCAAAACGCCTATCGAGTGCAATTCAAAGGGACTTCTTGGCTTCACTATCAAAGGTCACGCAAGAGTTGTACAGAATCAATTGAAAGGCAAAGCTTGCTACCACCCGAACATAGTAATCAGAAGATGGCCAGCGCGTTAGGCGGCGATCCCACTAGGCACGGGACGTTCATCGGCGCCGACGTGAGCATGAACGAATACCGGCCCGTCTTCTTGCAGTACGCGGACAGCCGGCTGAGGTCCCACAGCTCGCCGATGGGCATGCCGAACAGGCTCAGGAAGTACGGGTGCAGGACCAGGTCCGTGTAGCCGGCGACGCTCCCGTCGGGGTGGAGCGGGGGGAACGCCTCGAACGAGTTGTTGTCCGACACGGCGGCGGCGAAGTGCCTGTTCCAGAACCACCTGGCCGTGTCCTCGCTGCCGTGGACGCCGGAGAGCTGCATGCCCCCCATCTTCCCGAGCAGCTCCTCGGCGCTCGTGTTGTCCACGGTCTCGGTGCTCCCGAACCGGATGAAGAAGACGTCGCCCCTGCGGAACTCGACGCCCTGGTGCCTCGCGATCTCCTCAATCTCCTCGACGGTGACGCGCTTGCCGGAGAAGGGGTGGTAGTCGATGCCCTTCTCGTCGGCGTAGGCCTTGTAGTCGATGAGCACGCCGCGGGCCACGACGCCGCCGCGCGCGTGCCAGTGGTCGATGGTCGGCATCTTGTTGGCGGCCGTCGACGGCGCGGAGAGGTCCTCCTGCGTCGGGCGGAAGCCGTTGTAGGCGAGGCCGGTCGGCTGGTGGTGCCAGTGGATGAGGCTGTCCCACTGGCTGCTGCCCTGGGTGTTGAAGTCGAGCTCGTCGTCCCAGCCGTCGCCCGGGGAGAGGCCGGCGTCGCGGAGGGTGTGGACCTTGTGGACGGCCTGCTTGCGGCCGGGGATGTTGAGCTTGTTGAGGCCCTGGAGGTTCCAGCTGGAGGTGTCTTGTGTGAGTTAAGCGGTCTATGTGAGATAGGGGTGAAAGCGAGATGAGAGTGGCTTACTTGAGCGAGATTGATACTCCGTCTTTCACCTCCTTGCCAGCCTCTCTGATGACCTCGGGCGTCAGGAGGTTCAGCGTGCCATAGACGTCCTTTTTCCCGTCCTTGTCGAACAGGCCCCAGGCGCAACCCTGCGGCATGCCCTCGACCTTGGGGAGGTCGTCAAAGTCGGGAAGATCAAGCACGTCTTTTGCGGAGGAACCCATCGTGATGTATAGTATGTACGGGCGTCGCAAAGCAACTGAGTGAGTAGAGATAGGATCAACGCTCGTACCCTTTGTCTTTTTATCAGTCCAAGACTGGCTAATCGTATCAAAAAGCCAAGAACAGGTCGTCGTGTAATATGTGCCAATGTGGCCGTTTCTTCACACCCCCTGACGGTGAGGGGAAAACCCTCGCTTCCCTGCACGAGAGGGGTCGACGCTGCAGATGGTGGGGAGATCAATTCTCCAGCATTGGGCCGGGGCCGGGGATCTGCTCCTGTTTCCTGCGGCACCTGCAGGACGTAATCGCGAGCGGAAAATTGCAAGATACATTCGGTACTTCGTACTTCGGTTCCAGGGTACTTTGGTGATACAAAAGTGCTTTTATGGATGAGGGTTGCGGGCGTTGTGGTTGCGATTGAAAGCTGGTCCCCATCAAACCCGAAGTCTATCTTTGACTATTACTATCCCTCTCTACTTACTCAAGCAACTTACGCGATCCAATGCATGTATCCGCGGTAGATGAATATGAAACTCTCCCAAGATGACGAAGCAATGTTATGCCATGACAACAGACGAGTCATCTAGACATTTCATTGAACCTCGCCACAGGATTGAATCTCGGCGCTACAGAATGTCTCGGCCTAAGAGTGACCCCTGTCTCGGTAGCGTCCAACGGCCTCGGGTCCTTGATTCAAGCTTATTCTCGGCTCGAGCCAGCTCATGTTCCCCTCTTTCTCGAACTCGTCCCTGGAATGGGATGACACCTGTCGAGAAGGTGGTTCTTCGCCAATCTCGGTTTCGCTTTCGCGGACAAGGACCAGTCATGTTGCGGTGACGTTGCGAGATCCGAGAGAGAGCGCGGTAGCGAGCCGCTTCCCGGCGGGAACAGGGATCGCTCGACGCAGGTGTCGTCTAGAAACGGGGGCGGACGGTATGTGGGAGGGGCTTCGACGCAACGTCCCCCTCAGTCTCCAAGACTTTAACCTGCCGGTTCCCCACGGCGCAAGAACAGGGTTGACGGCTGCTCGAGCCTGGAACCGTGCTGGATGACAGGTAACTCCAACGCCTATCACCTATTCATACGCGGAAGCAGACAGACACACACACAATCCTTCAAGTGTACAACGCAGCATTATCGTAAGACAGTAGCTCATCCTTCCGCCGGCCTCTTTCTCTATTTCCGCTCCGCTACGCTTCGACATCCCCACCGTCCTAAGCGAGGTAGCACCGAGATGCTGTCTCATTGCGAGCAGCGAACGAATACGAATACGTTCTTGCGTGCCGATCCTCTGCTAGTTGATGCTGCTCAGTTTCCCTGGCTTTTCGGGCCAGTCATTCTCTCCGATGCCATCATGGCCACCCTCGTAGGCCCCTCAGGAGCTAAGCCCCTGTCATGGCCAGAACCAGTTCGTCGTAAAGCAGGACGGCTAGTAATGCATGAATCACGGCCAGGGCCGCGTGGATGTCGTCCTGTCTATCTGGGGCCGCTGCTCGCTCGGACGGACCCAGTGTGAAATCCATATATCTGCAGATCCGAGTCCCTCTCGCAGCGGCATCATATCCCCATTCTCTTCGTCTCATCTCATCTCAAAACCATCCCAGCCAATCGCCCTCCTCCTCGAACCCTTCGGACCATCTTGTGCCGGATCATCACCCCTCCGAACCCCGACTACCCAGACCGAGTCAAATCATGTCGGCACCTCCAGCGCCCGTCGCGGGGACGGAGGCCGGGGCCGCTGCCTTTGACTTCATGGCCCTCAACAAGAAGTACGCCGAGGAGAAGGAGAAGCGCCAGCGCTCCGACGGCATCGAACAGTACATCGAGCTCGAGTCCGCCGAGCGCTTCCGCAAGCTCGCCGCGGACCCTTGGGTCGACCACGCCGCCCTCAATGCCCAACCCCCCAACCTGCGGGACGGCGACGAGGTCAAAGTCCTCGCCCTCGGCGCAGGATACGGCGGCCTTCTGTCCGCCATCCGCCTCGTCCAGGCCGGTTTCAGCCCCGATGACGTCCGCCTCGTCGACACCGCCGGCGGCTTCGGTGGCACGTGGTACTGGAACCGGTACCCGGGCCTCATGTGCGACGTCGAGAGCTACATCTACATGCCGCTGCTCGAGGAGACGGGCTACGTGCCGAAGCACCGCTACGCCTACGGGCCGGAGCTGCGGCAGCACGCCGAGCGCATGGCCGAGAAGTGGGGGCTCGCCGACAAGGGCGTCTTCCGCACGCAGATCAAGAGCTACGACTGGGACGACGACGCCAGGCGGTGGATCGTCGCGCTCGAGCAGGACCGCGGCCCCGGGGAGGCGAGCGTGTCGATGACGGTGCGCGCGCAGTTCGTCATCCTCGCCAACGGCGTGCTCAACCACCCCAAGGTCGCGCGCAACCTCGAGGCTTTCGAGGGCCCCGTCTTCCACACGGCCAGGTGGGACTACGGCGTCACCGGCGGCTCGCCCGAGGAGCCCAACATGACCGGGCTCGAGGGCAAGCGCGTCGGCATCATCGGCACCGGCGCGACGGGAATCCAGGTCGTGCCGCAGCTGGCCCGCCACGCCAAGGAGCTGTACGTCTTCCAGCGCACGCCGTCCGCCGTCGGCGAGCGGGGCCAGCGGCCGACGGACCCGGAGGAGTTCCGGACCAAGGTGGCCACCGGCCCCGGCTGGCAGCGGCGCCGCACGGAGAACTTCAACGACATGATTGCCGGCAACGAGCCTGCGGAGAACCTCATTGGCGACGGATGGACCGAGATCAAGTCGTACAAGTGCCTCATCGGCGGCCGCCACGAGAAGCCGCTCGGGATGGAGGACATTCCCGGCCACATCGGCAACCTTCTCGCGATCGATACGCCGCGTGCCGAGCAGCTGCGTCGCCGGGCCGAGGAGATCGTCAAGGACAAGAAGACGGCCGAGTCGTTGAAGGGATGGTACCCGTCGTGGTGCAAGCGCCCGACGTTCCACGACGACTACTTGCCGACCTTCAACCTCCCTCACGTCCATCTCGTCGACACAGACGGCAAGGGCGTCGACCACGCCACCAAGGACGGCCTTGTCGTCAACGGAACCGAGTACCCGATAGACGTCCTTGTGCTCAGCACGGGGTACCGCCCGCCCGGAGTCGGAATGGCCGAGCCCTCGGCCATGTCGAACGCAAAGGTCAGGGGTCGTGGCGGGCGTCTGCTATCGGAGAAGTGGCAGTCCCAGGGCCCCTCGACGCTGCACGGCGTGCTGACGAGCGAGTTCCCCAACATGTTCCTCACGGGGCCGATGCAGACGGGCGCGACGTCCAACTTTTCCTACGTCGGCGACATCGTCTCGCAGCACACGGCGCACATCCTCGCTGAGGCCGTGAAGCGCGCGGCCCCCGGGGAGGAAGGGAAGGTCGTCATTGAGAGCGTGCCCGAGGCGGAGGAGGCGTACGCGGGGCTCATCATGATGCGCGCGGCGTGGTTCTCGGCGCTCGGGGTTTGCACGCCGTCCTATCTCAACAACGAGGGCCACATGGGCAAGCCCGAGGAGCAGATGAAGATGATGAGAGGCGCGCCGTGGCCAACGGGCATGAACGACTGGGTCAAGTTCATCGAGGAGTGGCGGGCCGAGGGGTCTATGAAGGGCATCAACGTGACTGTATAGCGGCCAAGTTATAGAGTATCATGAGATAGGCATAGCGTCAATGGGATAATCGGTCGAGGTTCATCTGCATGAATTAAAACCTGGTGATTATTCAGAGAGAATTAAGAATGGAACAGCGCCTAAGATCATCTTGAACCCATTGTCAAAGGGACTTTAGTACCGGAACAAGCGTAAGTCTCATCAAGCTCCGAAGGATTGATTCCCAAGGCTATTATTCCTCCCAACCTTTCGATCCATTTTACAAATTAGATTACCAGATCTCATGAAAACGCCCCCCGACGCTAAAAAGAGTACGGCTCGGATTAAACACCACGATGCTTAGAAGATGTCGCTGAGTATCGTCTTCCCGCCGTCCAACCGGTCCGCCTCCTTTCGGAGCGCGTCAGCCCTAAACTTCCGAAACGCCGTCTCGATCCGGGCCCGACTCTCCGGGTCCTTCTTGATGCTCCGCGCCGCCGCAGCCGTGCCGGAGAAGAAACCGAGCTCCCCGCCGAGAAAGAGACTACCGAGCCCCAGCAGGCTGTACGCCGCGACGTCGCCCGCCCTCGTCGGGGCCATCTTGGCGGTCATGTCGGGAATGGGCTCTGCAACAAAATCAGCAATCATTCCTGCAGGTTATCGCACGCTACGGAACGAATGACGAACCTGTCCTCCCGCTGGCGAACTGCACGTGCGTCGGCTTTTCCGTGGCCCGGAAGGCGGCGAACATGTCTGCGCGGGCGCGGCGGAGGCGGAAGGCGAGAAGGAAGCCGAGGCCCAGACCGACGACGGAGCCAAAGGTCGCGTGCGCGCTGACCTTGCGGGCGGCGCTCTTCAGGAGGTCGCGGTCCGAGTCGCGGAGGTCGTGCTTGAAGTGCTCCTCGGCGAGGGCGGCGAGGTCGTCCGAGGACGGGGACTTGCGGAACGCGGCGAGGGAATCGCGAGACATATTGGTGGTCTTTCAGGCGTTTGGATAAGTGGAACAGGTTTTGTGATGAAGTGAATGTGAGATCGGAAATGTCAATCAGACGTTGGCGAGGGCGAAGAGAGTTGTTGATGTATCGAGGAAAGTTCGGATGGCATCACAATGGCTAGACCCAGCTGGCCAAGGTTTGTGTTCTTTGAGTCGAAACTATGACGTCCTGCATACGTTATCGGGTTTGGCGCCATGTGCGGAGAACATTCCGGTCTTCACCACGACTTTCCCTTACTCATACTTACCTACGCTCAATTGATATCCATTCCCAGCTCTTTTAGAAGTTGTCAGAATCAACTATTCAGTCGCATCGTATGAGGGTCGACAATTGGGGTTGAGTCTGATCATGCGCAGTTCGATCGTTAGCAGCCCGCCCCCTGAACGGAGCGACATGAGCTCGCATCCTTTCGCGCCCTGCCGGTCACGGATCTGCATCGGCCTCGCCAAGCGATCCCCGAACCATTCTGGATGCTGGCATTGCACCAACCGCCGAGATACCGGCCAGCTCATCTTCACGTCCTTAGCCTGCTCACGATCGTTGGCGAAATTGAGCTTTGCGATTGTCGGGCGAGCACCGCGAGGCACATGGTGCAGATTTTGGGTATCATTCAGCATCGATAGGAAGGGTGGCCGAGTTGGTTATGGCGCCAGGTTAAGGTCAGCTTAACATCTGTTTCCTGGTGGGGCAACCCGCGCGAGTTCGAGTCTCGTCCCTTTCAATTGTTATCTTTTGCCATTTTTCCCAACAGGTAGACATATGTGCTGCTCGGCTGTGGTTACTGTTTTTTTCTCACGAAGATTTCCTCCATGGTGTTGGAGTTTTTACTTTTCCTCCCCCGCGGTACCTTCCTTGGTGTACCTCACATCCTCCGAAACTTAGTCCACGCGTCTAGCACCAACCTGCAAGTCGGACGCTGGAATCACAAACAGGATCAACCCCCTGGTGATATCGTTACCGCGACTGACGAGGTCCCTGAACTTCTTTTCAAGCTCTGACGATTAGAGAGTCAATCGCCTGAGAGGTAGGTCGACAACGTCCAAGAGGATTTTGAGGACGTTACGGATTCTCGTTAGAGTCAGTCACTCTAATGTCCAATAAATAAAGCGATCACTTGTTGCCTAACAATAGTAGCCGTTGACATTGACCCGCCGCTGGAGAAAAAACAAGCTTTGCGTCCCGCATTTGTATAGAGAGGCTCATTTTAACCATAACGAAATAAAGGCGGTTACATTGTCTCGTTGGCGTTAGCAGTGTCCACCAAACACGAGCAGAGCCTGTAGTGATTTTCCCTTCGTAAGGACTCCCTGGAAAACTGGGCGAGTTCAGTCGAACCCCTGCCAAGCGTACGCAACCAAATCTGTTGCGCAACCTCCACGCAATCCTGTCAATTGTCAATCGGATCTCGGCACGAACGCCTGGGGCTTTCGCTCTCATTGGCGTTTGTTGGTACTTTGGTCCCTCCGTAATCAGAGGCCTGGACGATCTAAAAGACTCGACTGTGGCCCAACGAGCTTCCTATTCGGGCAATCCGTTGCGCTTTTATCAAGGCTCTGGTGAGGCCCGCCAGACTCGGCTTTTATGTGTACCAGCCAGGCCCTAACGGCTCTTTGACCGATGGGAGATGGAGATGCACACGCTCGTTGAGGCCTTCGTGCACTTCTTTGCATACAAGGGGTTATTTACAAGCAGAGCTTTTACTTTTGTCTTTTTTTTTTTTTTACACAAGAGGCCTTCGTGCACGAGGCGTATCAGTCATGCCGCGAGTTTGCTGGGACATACTTAGCAGATCCGATGAGTAATGTTCGCCCACGCCTAATGAGTCATTTAACTCGTCATTATGTTCGCGTCTATTATCGCAATACCTGCATTGAATGATAGGCCTACGACGTGAGATTACGAAGGCTCCCAGACTTTCGCGCCGCCGGCTTGCATCTAGGGAGCCCCCTGTCCATGTCAGCGACATTAAGCCGTCCAAACTTCTAAATGATCGTGAACAACCCGCGACGGTTGACTCTTCCACCCTTATCCCACACTCACGGGTGTGTTAGCGGTCATGGACAACTTCACCGCCATCGCAGACTGCGAGGCCTCCTTCGGCCCCGCGGCGACCGCCTGCAGCGGCCGCTTCGACTTCACCCTCCTGTTCCAGCACTCCCTCCTCGCCATCGGCCCGTCGGCGGCCCTGCTCCTCGCCCTCCCGGTCCGGCTCCGGCAGCTCCTCCACCAGCGCCGCAAGGTCCTCCGGCACCCCCTCAACGCCGCCAAGATCGCGGCATGCCTCCTCTTCGCCGGCCTCCAGGTCGCCCTCCTCGTCCTGTGGGCGCGCTCGCCCCTCGCGAACCGAGCCTCCGTCCCCGCCGCCGTCCTCGGCGTCCTCGACGCCCTCGCCCTCGCCCTGCTCAGCCACGCAGAGCACGTCCGCTCCGTCCGCCCGTCGACCCTGATGTGCCTGTACCTCCTCCCCTCGATCGCCTTCGACGCCGTCCAGTGCCGCACGCTCTGGCTCCTGCCTGGGTCTTCGCGCGGCCCGCTGCCGGCTATTTCCACTGCTGCGTTGGCCGTGAAGCTCGTTGTGTTTCTGCTCGAGGCGCAGGGGAAGCGCCGGTTCCTTGTCGCTGCGCTGCGTGGATTAAGCCCCGAGGCGACCAGCGGTATTATCGGCCGGGGTTTCTTTTGGTGGCTGAATGATCTGATGACCAAAGGCTTCAGGGCGACGCTGTCGCCCTCGTCGCTGTACCAGATCGACGACGGCCTGCGCTCCGAGGGTCTCCTGCACCGTCTGCTCCGGCGCTGGGAACGGCGTGGGGCCGGCGAGAAGCATGCCCTGCTGCTCTCGCTATCCAGCTCGACGAAAAGTGTATTCGTCGCTGCGGCCGTACCCAGGTTTCTGCTCATCGGCTTCAAGTTTGCACAGCCTTTTCTAATCAATCGGATCATCACGTACGTCGACGGGGACCGAGGTTCGGATCCCAAGTCCGTTGCGTACGGGCTCATCGCCGCGACCGGCTTGGTTTACCTTGGATCGGCCGTGAGTTTCGAGACTCGAAGACTTTGACTGGTAACTTGCTAACTGATGTTTTTCACGCTACATAGCTTATGATGGGCTTCTACCAGCACAGGCTGTATCGTTTCATTACCACTGTCCGAGGTTCCCTGGTTTCCTTGATCCTGTCCAAGAACTTGGATCTCGACCTGGCCGCCGTCGCAGACGCCTCGGCCCCGCTGACTCTGGTGAGCACCGACGTCAGAACCATTTGCAAATCGTTCGAGTCGATTCACGAAGTGTGGGCGAACCCAATTGAGATTGGCATCGCCATTTGGCTGCTGCAGAAGCAACTCGGCCTCGGCAGCGTCGGACCCGCCATCACCATTATAGGTAGGATCCTTCGAGTCAGCAAGATTGCCCTGGTGGCAGGTGCTAACACTCCTCTCAGTATGCACATTTGGTATGGGAAGGCTGGCACAGCTCATGCCGCCGGCGATGAAGGTCTGGAACGAACACATCCAGACCCGCATCACCGTCACCACCGAGGTGCTGGGAGCTATCAAGGAGACAAAGATGCTAGGCATGGCTCCCTACCTCCAGAAGGTCATTCAAGACCTGAGAGTGGAAGAGCTCGTGCAGGCGAAGCAGTACCGCGCCATGATCACCTACATGAACCTCCTCGGTACGCCACCAGTCCCTTCTCGTGCCGGCATCTGCATCATAGCTAACAGATCACAGGCAACGCGCCTTCGATGCTCGGCCCCGTCGTCACCTTCGGCATAGCCATCCTGGCGCAGAACATCCATGCGGGCGCAACGCTGTCCATAGCCACCGTCTTCACCTCGCTCACCATCATCGACTTGATGGCCGGTCCCCTGGCCCAGCTCCTCTCCGCCGTCCCCAGTCTCTCCGCCTCGATGGGAAGTTTCGAGAGAATTCAAGGTTTCGTCAGGAAAGCCAGGCCCTCGACCGAGCCTCTGCACCCCGAGCCCCAGGTCACTTTCGACAGCCGGCCGGACCAGAACGATGCCGCAATTGAGTTGCAGGATCTCTCGTCAAACAAGGCCTTTGGCCAACGCGAGGTCGCCTTCGTCGAGAACGGCGCCTTCTCTGCCAAGGTCGGCTCCGAGCCGATCTTGCGCGACATCAACCTTCGCATCCTGCCGTCCACACTCACCATGATCATTGGCCGCGTTGGGTCCGGCAAAACTGTGCTACTCAAGGGTTTGTTGGGCGAGCTTCCCGCCACCGGTTCCGTCCGGACGCTCCAGGGAGGCGTCGCCTACTGCGCGCAGACGACGTGGCTGTCCACGGCGACCGTCAAGGAGAACATCATCGCCCAGACACCTCTCGACCAGGACTGGTACAACAGGGTCGTCCATGCGTGCGCTCTCGTCCCGGACTTTGCGCAGCTGGCGGATGGAGATGAGACTGTGGTAGGAAGCAAAGGCCAGTCTCTAAGCGGTGGCCAGAAGCAGCGCGTTGTGAGTTCTTGCCGAACGTCAAGCCAGCAAGTAGATGGAAATGTCACTGACGCTTACAGGCCCTGGCACGAGCTGTTTACTCTCGGAAGCCCGTTCTTGTCGTCGATGATGCTCTGAGCGGCCTCGACTCATCTACTCAAAGCCACATCTGGGATTGTGTTTTTGGCCGCTCCGGTATTGTTCGTCGGTACGGAGCTACAATCATTCTGACTACTCACTCACGTAAGGAAGGATCTTTCCTGGGTTTCCAACGCTGTTTGCAAACTAATGCCATTCCAGTCAGCTCTCTCAAGTTCGGAGATCACATTGTCATCCTCGGCGACGACGGGAGGATAGTCCACCAAGGCAGCTTCGACGCAGTCCGACGCAGCGCCTATCTCGAAAGCCTCTCTCTAGAAGACCACCAGCGCGTCGAAACGCGCAGCGACGCCGACAGCGGCGACAAAGCATCCAAGACCCCAGGCAAGAAACAGAAGCCGAGCGACGCCAAGGAAAAGGAGGAAGACCTTCTCAGGAGAGCCGGAGATACGTCGCTGTACTGGTACTACCTCAAGTCCATCGGCTGGTTCTACGGCATCCTTGGTGCCGTGTTCTTGGTGGGAGAAGTGCTCTTCCGCGTCTTCCCCCGTGTGTGCCCCTCCCCTTTTTGCTTGGGACGTAATCACTGACACAATCGCAGAGGTTTGGCTCAAAGCCTGGACGGAAGACGACGCCAGGACGGGCGGAGCAGATACTGCCATGTACTTTGGCGTTTATGCGGGAATGTCTGTGTTATCCTTGATCGTCATGGGTATCGATATCTGGTAAGTCACTTCTGAGACTCACGGTTCTTGTGGAGTACTGCTAACGTCAAAAGGATCGTTTTTGTCGTTATCGTTCCGAAGTCTTCGGGAAACCTGCATTTCACTTTGCTCAAAACAGTTATGAAGTCAGTTGGATGAGTTCAATCATATTTACGTGCATAGCACGAATGCTAACGGCTTGTAGAGCACCCCTATCCTTCTTTCTCACCAAAGACACGGGCGATTTGATCAATAGGTACTTGCAGTCTAGTACCAAACATGCATCCTTCTTGGGTACTAACTTTCCTCAAGATTCAGCCAGGACTTGTCTCATATCGACCGAGATCTCCCCGTGGCATTGTTCATGACCTGTCTAGGTGCGTTCAATCTCACTTCACTCAAACCCATACATAAAACCCATACATAACATCTAACATATCGCAGCGGTGTTGAATTGCACGGCCGGCGCGGCTTTGATCATGGTCGGAGCCAAGTATCTCGCCGCCGCCATCCCCATCTGCCTCATCGCCCTGTACTGCCTGCAGGCCTTTTACCTCCGCACATCTCGGCAGATGCGTTTCCTCGACCTTCAGGCCCAGGCCCCACTCCTCAACAAGCTCATCGAAACGATCGACGGCCTGCCGACCATCCGAGCCTTCGGCTGGCGCGGCGCCTACCGCGATGCCTCGCTGCACCTCCTCGACGAGTCGCAGAGGCCCTACTACCTGCTCTTCTGCATCCAGCGCTGGTTGACGCTCGTCCTCGATATCTTTGTCGGCGCCATTGCCGTGCTGCTTGTCACCCTCGCCATGCTGATCCCCGACGCGACGAGCACTGGTGCTATCGCTATTGCGCTGTACAATGTGCTCAGCTTCAACACATCTCTGGCTGAGCTCATCACCAACTGGACCGAGCTCGAGACGTCTCTCGGTGCCATCTCGAGATTGAGGACGTTTGAGTCGCGGACGCCGGCCGAGGAAGGCCCGGCCGAGGGAGAGGAGGAAGAAGTCCCGCCGCAATGGCCTTCGCGGGGTCGTATCGAGATCAAGAACATCACTGCGTCGTACTCGCCAGACACCAGACCTGTTCTGCGAGACGTTTCCCTGGATATCGGCCCAGGAGACAAGGTCGCGATATGCGGGCGCACGGGAAGCGGCAAGTCGTCTCTGACGCTGACTATCTTCAAGCTCTTGGGCCTTGACGCGGGCTCCATCGTCATTGACGGAATTGACATATCCCGCGTCCCCAACAACGTCCTCCGCCGTCGCCTCATCGCCATCCCGCAGGAGCCTCTGCTCTTCCCCGGGACACTTCGGACGAACCTC
Organism: Colletotrichum musae; assembly: GCA_027406025.1. Taxonomy (NCBI): domain Eukaryota; kingdom Fungi; phylum Ascomycota; class Sordariomycetes; order Glomerellales; family Glomerellaceae; genus Colletotrichum; species Colletotrichum musae. The sequence continues at coordinate 6,089,992 of JANVYC010000001.1, read as the reverse complement.
TTCCCGCAAGGCGACGGTCTCGAGCCGCAGCACATCCCGTCCGATGATGTCCTAATCTCCGCTCTTTCCAAGGTGTCGCTTTGGTCTGCCATCTCGCTCAGCGGTGGCCTGGACACCTATGTCTCTAACTTGGCGTTGTCAAAGGGTCAGAAGCAGCTCCTGTGCCTCGCGAGAGCGATGGTGCGCAAGGACTCCAGCCGGGTCCTCATCCTGGACGAGGCTACGAGCGCCGTCGACCAAGAGACGGAGGAGACGATGGCCAGGATCATCGAGCAGGAGTTTGCGGAGCACACCATAGTCTCCGTTGTTCACCGGCCGCAGGCTCTCCGCGGACTGCACAAGGTGGTGACTCTTCAAGACGGCAAAGTACTCAGGGTCGGACCCCCGGAGCTATGATTAGTGTCTGTCGTTCACGATGTGGCAATTATTGAAAAACAATATCCATACAGATGAGCTACAAGTAATCTCTGATATTTGCTCTTTGAAATTTGCCACATCTATCTAGTCTGTTTAGGACATTCTTAATAATGCATTTCTTGTGCTTTAGACTCTGCGCTCAGTGACCATTTGCGTGATCGCCGCTCGTTTTGTATATGATCTCCTGTAGGTTGTTGTGCTCCTTAACGGACTTCGCCCCTGGTGGCTTTTGGAGTTGAAAAGGAGTAAAGTCCTTAAGAGCAATTTTGTCGAATTCCTTTCGGAAAGCACCAAAGTCCCAGCACTTACCCCACGTATTGGCATCGGGCAGGGGAATCTCCGTATGTTCATACCATTGATAAACTTCAGCATCGTGGTCAGTCCTTGTATGGTCTCAAGATTCATGGGCGACGACGATGGTTGCGCCACTCACCATAAACTCCTGGATCGCCGGCGCAGGTGATGTGATCAAAAATCATCGCCAGGCAGTGCGCGATATGGTAACTGTGCATGGGAACGGTCTCGGTGCCGTTCGGATAGTAGTATTCTTTGTACAAGGCCTTGCGGATGTAGTCCAGGCAGTGAAGTCTGTGGAAGACGAGGGCGTGGCCCAGATACGTCTTCTCCCCGTCGCGGTGGTACTCCTCGGGCAGCTCGACGGCAACCGACGGGTCTTTCTTCAAGCCGAGTACCTCTGCCTCAGTGAGGGGAATCGTTGCTTCGCTCGTGATGCCCTCCCACATCTTGTCAATCTCTGGGTTCGGCGCGGACCCCCAAACCATGTCGCCGTCTCCGCCGGCCAGTGTTTGCGGCTCGTTGAAGCGCAGGGCATACGGGATCTGTATTTTGTCTAATAAAGGTGCTGCAGACGATGATGGTCAATTTCGAGATCCGGGGCTTGCGAAAGGAGCAAGGTAACGCGACTTACAGTAGAAGGATGTCGCCTTCAACGCCCTGTTCAGGGGCCTGTGTCTCCACATGTACCACGACGCCGATCCGATGGCGAGGAGGAAGACGTGGCCAACGACGAAGATCTTCAAGAACTTCTTCGCCGTCTGATAACGACTAGGACGCTGGATGCGAATGTCCGTCTCGTCATCGTCGACGTATTGTTTGTCTACTGGAACGTATCTCGCTTCCGCCGTCCTCTTGAATGCGTGGTGCATATTGAAGAACATCGTCAAATCGTTTCGGATTCGTTGTTGAAAACCCCGGGCAGTCTGACAAATGGTCTTCTCTTGACGCCGGGACGGTGACAGTTACCGTGTATGGTTGTACAGAGGTGAAGAAAGTGGTTGTATATGGCCTTGCTAGGTCTGGCTTTAACCTCGAACTGCCAACTGCTCCTGTCGTGTAGAGTTCGTAAGCGCGGTCAGAGATAAGCTCAAGCTTCCTAACTGCACAACCCCAAATGGGTGTTTAGCCGGTCATACATTGGCTTCTGGGTCTCCATAGTTTCACGACGCAATTAGCTTCAGACGCAGTCAAAGTATGCCACGCCGACAAGAGGCTTAATTCGTCGTCGGACCTATTCATCATTTGAGGGCTGTTCCTCCCACCAGTGGCCGACTTGAGTTCCCAAGCTGCCGCGATTTAGATGGCTACCGTAATTGGGGAGATCGGAACTCGAGACTGAATTAGACCGCGAACGGTATTGCCCACCACGAACAAAATGGCCTTGTCTGGTCAGAGCTGCAATTCAAGACTGACATTCAGAGAGAGATTCATCGTCAGAGCATAAAAGCTTCCAAGGGTTTATATGAAGTAGAGTTTTTCGTTTGTTCTTTTACAAATTCAGAGAGATATGACCCCGCCTTCGCATTGCCTTCTGTGACGGGTTGGGCCCTGTCATGGTATGACTCGGTCTCGGTCCTATGGGCCTGCCAACCATGGTCGGCCCGAAGCTAAAGTTGATGAGGTATTTACGATAACGTACGATACCGCACTACCGCATTCACATTTGCCGATGCTGCTGTCCTTGCTCCAGGAAGCCTATATTGTGTACCTGACCTCGCAATATGTTAGCGAAGACAATAGAAGTGTCAGTTAAAAGTACCTGAAACTGCAATACATAGGATCGGCCTGGTGTATTGTGAACAGTGCTTAATTCGCAGCCGAACAGGCAACGTTCCAATCGAATGTTGAAGGGTGGACTATGCACGCGGGTGTCTTCTCCCGGAATCATGAAGCATCGTCGTTTGAGTTTACCAAGCTCTCGTTCGTAGTACTTTCGAGAATACCTAGTCTTTGGGTTCGCAGATCTCGAAGCACGTCTCGCCCGCGGAAGCACGCGTCTGGGTGATTCACACACATGGATAACACGACGAGCCGCGTGGATTCCCAGCAACTGAGTTTACCTTCTGTTCCTCGCCATCGAATGTCCTCCATGACTAGGGTAAACTCAGTTGCAGCCGTGATAGGTAGGTCACTGGCACTTATCCCTAACCTCGCTCGAGTCATTCCACGTTGCTACATTGACCAAATCAGACATGAAGGTTCAAGCAGGATGACGAGATGACCCAAGACGGCAAAACTGGCCTTCTGGACTCTTTCCATATACAGGTACGGCGCGAGATATACTGGTTTTCTGAGATGAATAAAAGAGAACCACGTTGCCGGTTAGACACCAAATAGTAGGCGCCGAATGGTCATATCTATTGCCGTACCTACGACGACAACTCTTCTGACAACCTGCTGAACGTCTAGGTATCACAGCTCGCCGGATGCTTTAACTCACAACGCCATGGCCTCAGTTACTTTAACAGAGCCTCGAACGGTATCAGGTGTTCGCAATGCATTTGTGGAGTGCCACGAGGACAAGGCTCCATACTCTCCAAATACTTTGAAGGCTGGAAGCCTGTTCAACTCCTCGAATGGCTGGTGGTGGCAAGATGACGGTTTACGGAGCCTGAATCTCAGGCTGCTCGCCGTATTCATCAGCCCCCTGATGATAGGATACGACGGAACGTTAATTGGATCCTTGCTTACCATGCCTCGCTGGTTCCAAGGTAAGCGATCTTCATAACCAGCCTGGAGTGAACTTATCCGGGTGCTAACCGTCTAGACCTCGGAGTCAGTCCGAAGGACAGCAGTATTATCGGGCTGATGGGCGCTGGCTACTCTTTTGGAGCCATGATGGCCTTTCCGTTCACGAGTTGGATTGCAGATACCTGTGGCAGAAAAATCATGATCATGCTAGGAGATGTCATTATGATAGCTGCCGGTGAGCCACATGTCTACATCCGCCACGCGAGGCAAACCACTGACCTTTACCAGTGATAGGACAAATCTTTTGTTTCGACGCCCGCTTATACGTTCTTACTCGCTTTATTGTGAGTCATCATACATGCTAACTTGGTCGAACTCGATCTCATCTTAGAGTAGCTCGGGATAGGCTCAATGTTCGTCATCGCCAGCTGCCCTGTCCTGCTGACGGAGCTCGCACACCCGCGACAAAGAAGCTTCCTAGTCGGCGGATATGCATCTCTATTCTTCGTCGGATCTCTCAGTACGTTATTCGTCCTTGTCACTCGCTTGTGTAGACATCCTAACGGTTGTTCCAGTCGCGGCATGGGTCTCCTTTGGAAGTCTGCATATCCGTGGTCAGTGGAGTTGGCGAATCCCGACCCTGCTTCAACTCTTCCCGCCGGTGATACAACTTCCATTCATCTTGGTCGTACCGGAGTCACCGCGGTGGCTAGTCTCACACAGCCGTCACAACGATGCTAAGGAAATCCTGATCAAGTACCACGCCAACAATCAACCCCACGACGAGCTGGTCACTGTTCAGTACGCCGAAATATGCCAAGCCATCGAGTTGGACCAGCAGAGCCAGTCCATGGGCTGGATGTCTTGGTTGCGAGGCCCTGGGAACCGCCGGCGCCTGTTGCTTGTGGTGTTCTGCACAATATTCGGGTCCTGGAGTGGAAACGGCATCATCACGTTCTATTTCTCCCTCGCCCTGAAGCAGGTGGGGATTTCGGAGCCTGCACAGCAGACTGGAATCAACGGCGGACTCCAAATCTTCAACTTGGCGATCGCAATCCTGGGCGCTAGCCTGGTAGACAGGCTTGGCCGTCGCGCTCTTTTCCTGACCTCGGGCGTCGTCATGCTTCTTGCCATGGTCGGCTTCACCGTGGCCACGGAGCAGTTCGCCCAAGAGGCACGGTCGGCATCCGGCAAGGCGCTCGTGGCCATGGTCTTCCTGTTCCAGTTCGGCTCCGACATCGGGTTCACGCCGCTGACTCCCCTGTACACGGCTGAAATCTGCCCATACCATCTCCGAGCAAAGGCCATGGCCCTGCATTACCTTCTCATGTATGCCTTTGGCGCGGCAGGGCAATATGCCAATCCCGTCGCGCTGCAGACGATGGGGTGGCAGTACTACTTGGTTTATGTTGGCATTTTGGTCTTTGAGGTTGCCTTCACTTACTTCTTGTTTCCCGAAACAAAGGGGCACACAATTGAAGAGGTCTCTGGCATTTTCGACAAGGATCCAAGGTAACAACTGCATGGTTGACTGGATATAAGTGCCTTAGAATTGAAAAGTTGAGTCAGAGACTCAGGAAACATCCCTTCAAAGTCAACTTCACACGGCATAGTTTGCCAGGTGTCGCTTCCAGTTCTGGTGTGGATAGAGGAGCCCCCTGGCTACCACATGTCGTGAGATTTTTGGTTATAGCCTGTAGGTGATCATATTGATCAAAATTCCCTGGCCACAATTCATGGATAAAAGTCCATCGCTGCACGAGTCTTTGGGAATCGGGTCATCAAAAACAATCGTCGGCCATGACCCTGCAAGTTTCAGGGACTTCGGTTACAATAAACAACCGGAACATTCTGACTTATACGTATGGTTCTCACATTGGCTTTCGTGGTTTTTGCCATTTTCCGAGCATAAGAATGGAGACTTCGGAGCAGATCAGAACAATAAGATCGCGTAGTATGTCCGGTGGACTGGTCCGGCGGAATGGTCCGGCGGAATCCGAATGCGAGCTGCCTCCGCCTTGTAGGGACAGCTCGTACTACAAGGCGAGGACAGCTCGTAACTTCTTTACCAAATACAGGAAAGTTTATCTTAAAGATTCATCGACCAGATGAAATCGCTTAGAAACTCCCGAAGGAGCGGAGCACGAGCAGGGCTTCAGCGCCCGTTTCCGTGCGCATCACCATGCGGTTGCTTGAGTCTAGAAAGTCTACTTTGGCCAGGCCGTCACCGAATCTCAAACGGGATGGTGGGAACAATTATAATAGGTTGGGAGAGTCGGGACGAGTTGCCACGCATCTGATCCTCAAATAGGGCATATATTCCGCCAAGGCTCAAGCATTCGAGCTGTATTCTACCGTAACGGTTTTGGTCTGTACAATCGTGTTGCCGCGGTTGATGGCCTCATCCAACTCGAAGACATTCCCGGCAATATCCCGGCTATCTCCCGTCCCTATTACTGTGCTGCTAGGCTCTCCTATCCTTGCCATCACAAATGTCTCGGCAAATGCGACGCTGTCTGAGTCGAATTGCATGTACTCATTACGGTTCTGCGCACTATTCGAGGCCCCAAACGTTCCTCGACTGGCCTTGCTGCTGCCGCCACTTTTCTTGGCAATGTCTTTGCGTGCATGAGGGCTTGCGCCGATGAGTCTAGGCGCGACCTGTAGGAGAAATCTTCGCAGCGTGGGAAGTGCTGCACAAATAACAAGAAGGTTGCCTTCGACGATGCTGCAGTGGGCAGAAATCACATCCTGTTAGCCTGCTCATATCTGACTGCATGTGGTGAATACTGCTTCTTACATCCAGAGGCTGGCGTAGGATATTACCCAACTTGGGTCCGTGGTCGTCAACAACGCTGGGAGTATCGCTACGCGTATGAGAGAAGTGATGACGGTACTGCCAGGTTTTCAGAAATGTTAGAATATGGACTTCCTAGGAGCAAGGTCCTTGAAATATGTCGTATGAGGAGTGGAAAGCTTACAGAGAGCCAACCCCAAAGATGAAAAACAGGCCGATCTTCTGCCGTCGAGGGACCTGTAGCCTGACAACGATGGGGATTGGCAGGCAGAATAAGACAAGATCCGAGATTATGTTGGCGATAGCGGTCGCGATGTATAACGCCGGCCGGTTGATGCAAGTTCCCTTAACCCTCACATCCCAGCTCATCGAGATAGGGTCGCAGGCGAAGATCAGGGCGAAGAAGATGCCAATGCTATAAAGGGCGATGATGGCCATCATCACCCGTATTGCCCACTTGAACCATCTCTGGGGCGACAGTCGCCGGTAGAAAATGAGAAGAGAGACCTTGGCAAAGCTAGCGCTGGCTGTGTAGATCGGGGCTGCCAGGTAGATAGCCTACTTGAGCATGATTAGTGGTCACTTTGCTACGGAAGCTGTTTGGAAACGATGCACTCACGAGCATGAATTTGTTGAATTTCTCCAGAGAGATTTCCCATCCATGTACGCCTAGCTCACTGTTAGTCGCGGCAAGTGGCGCATTCACTTCATCTCAGGATATCAACTTACCCCCAGCCCCAATTGCGAACATGTCTTTGACAAAGTGTTATCAGTAAAGGCCCGAGAAGTAACAACGACCAGGTATCTTACGCGTAGCTAACACAATCGTTACTATCGCAGTCGCCTGGAGTCATGTTAGTACGTTGCGAAAGCCGGCCGCTGATCATACGCAAGCTGGCACCACACAAAGCAACACAACGCGAGGTAGAGGGATGAAGTTTCATTTACCCATGACAAGATGAGAAATACTTGATAAGTTCAAGTCAGCTTAGTCCTAAACGTCGCGGGACACGCCGGCGTTTGGTAGTCCAACTCACCGTCGTCCAGCTGCAAGCGCCCGATTAAAAATGCTTTTGTGTACAACCGCTGGCCCATGAGCAAGAGGCTCAGAAAGGTCCCAAATCCAGACACATAGAATGCCTCAGGGACAGCTCGGCGCTGCGGATTGTCGAAGTTGACAACGTAGCCCTCGGGGGCTGGAAGTACGGTGACGATCCCGTTGATGACGGGCATCTTGGCGAGGAAAGTTGATCGGGACGTGCCGTCCTCGACGCCGCGATGGAATATTCGGCGGTAAGGTCAGAACGACCTATATCTCACCTCGATACGCATGGGGCTTGAAACGGCGAGCGGCGGCCCTGGGGAGGGAAGAGAAGCTGTGAACAAGATGGGACCTCGGACTTGATTATGTACAGAGTTGGTGACATGAACTCAGTCGCAGCCCCGCGCATGGGAGGCCACGTTCCATCCAATCTATGCATGCAAGGCTTCTTCGGCACTGCTCCTACACCAAGAGCGTTTCCCACATCAACGCGATCCTGGTCACTTGCACATGTGCTTGGGTGAACTCCCATACGCGCCTGTGCTTGTTAGGCCCTGTCGACTCTGAGAGTGTGTGTCGCGTTTGCCAGTAGGCATCCGAGCTACTACAGTACCGATGGCATGAAGAAAGACGCGTGAGAGCAGCTGAGAAGCGCATCCAGCCTGACTAGTGTTGTTACGACATCCGTCTCAGCGACCAACCCTGTATCAGTCATCGGGCCCGAGTGAGATGGGAAGATGATGTGATCTACCGATCCCCAACCTCCTGAGACTGCTGAGCGAGGAAACAACGCACGAGCCCTGATGGTTGCTGGAGAAAGCTTGGCATGCTGGAAAATCGGGCAATACAACTTAGAATTCTAAGAATTTTCCCAAGCATCCGCCTCCTCTCCTCCAGACCCGTCACGGATGATCTGGCGCAGCACGGATGTCCGATGAAAACGTGGGGACAGCTTCGTGTGGATCCCTCATTGACTGGGGTTCCTTGTACCGCTTAACAGGAGGTTGCGTCGGGTGAAGCTTATTTCATATTATGTAGACTCTTCAGACGATTTTCGAGGAAAGCTTAAAGTCTCAAAAACAGATCAAGACTCCCAAGGATAAAGAAGAGGAAGAAGTCGACGAGAAACCGCGGGACACCAAGTCATGGATGGACCGTGCCCATTTCAAACTGCTGTCAGTCAGTCCCATCCCCCCTCCCAGGTCTAAACTTTGTGATTGTCGCTTCCCTCATTCGTGAGCTTATGCGGTAGCTTCTCATCCTACCCTTCTGGTCATTTCCTGGCCGATTCGGCAAGGTCATTAGCGGTTCTGTGTATGGAAGATCGCCGGCACTATTCCACTTCAACCTGAACTAGCATGGGTTCTGCCCACCCACCACCGGCGGGAATGTTCATCGACGAAGCCGTTTCTCCTCAATGAACGGGGCTTCTGGGCATAGCGCCGGCAAAGGCAATGCTACCCTCTAAGCGAATTCTGACGAACCTATCATGACAGAACTCGGACTAAACGTCGGTGAGGGGTTTCCTATCCATGTCGTTGCTTACGACGCGACGGATAAGAATGATTTTAGGGTTTAGGGCAACTCAAGACGGGGGTTTGGCCGGGCATTCACTTTTCTCTAGGTTACCCTGTCAATTCGATCTTTGTACACACCATCTTCCGGCCAGTCTGAGCAAGAATCCCCCAGCCAGCCGTTTCTATTGCTTCATTGTGAAGCGCAAAAGTATGAGGCCGAGTGTCATGAACCTAGCGCTCGGCGCTGTGGTTATCGCCGGTGTCAATGCGGCCGTTGCCACCACCCCCACTGTCGATAGCTCAAGCGGCCAAGCAGCGGCATGCGTGAGTCGTACTTTTCTTCCGACCCTCCGCGAAGCTTGACCTTTGCCAGCTTGTAGCATGTGCCGGCTAGACCTCCCGATCACCAGATCACTGACCGATCTGATGTTTTCAGTGCTCGAAATTAGACCAGGCAGAAGCGCTCACGGGCAAAGTATACCTGCCTGACTCGGCCGACTACACGGAGCGGATGGAGTCTTACTGGTCTGTCAGTGCCGCGCTGAACCCGTGGTGCGTCGTGCAGCCGTCTTCCGCTGAGGATGTCTCCGTTATTATCAGAACACTCGCCCAAAGCGAGTGCCCGTTCGGTGTTCGTGGCGGTGGCCACGGGTCATTTGCGGGGTCAAACAGCGTCGAAGACGGTGTTACAATTGACTTCGGTAAGCCGCCAGGCATTATCCTTTCGGCAAGTCTCTGGAGTGCTCCGGCACTGATTCGATCTACTAGGAAACATGAACGGCACATCATACGACACTAACACCAGACTGGCATCCATCCAGCCTGGCGGTCACTGGCAAACCGTCTATGATACCCTTGCCCCCCACGGGGTGGTTGTCACCGGCGGTCGTGCCGGAACTGTCGGTGTGGGGGGGTTCGTCACAGGCGGCGGCAACTCCTTCCATTCAGCATCCCATGGTATGGCCTGCGACCAGGTCGCCAACTTCGAAGTGGTACTCGCCGATGGCGCCATCGTCAATGCCAATGCCACCTCCCACCCCGATCTATGGCAAGCGATGAAGGGTAGCGGCGCCAATCTCGGCCTCGTGACGCGGTTGGACATGTACGCAATTGAGTTCCTGGACCCGAAGAACCCCGTCGTGTGGGGCGGAAATATCTTCTACGACTTGAAGGCCGGCCCGAGAGTCATCGATGCATTGGTTGACTTCACTGACAACGTCCACAAGGATGAGAACAGCTCTTCCATTGTCTACTGGGCGTACCTCCCGGAGATTGGCATGATTCTCAACGCCGCACTAGAGAATACCCTCGCTGAGGTGGCGCCGCCCGCCTTCGATGGCTACTATGGCGTCGGCGACATCACCGAAGACGCCACTAAGGTCGACCTCATGTCTACCGTCACCAGCGAGCTTGGCTCGACCCAGCCAGCCGGCTTCCACAATGTGTGGTTCACGTTGTCCTTTGCTAACGATGCCCGTGTCATGAACTACGCCGTCGACAAGTTTTACACTCTCATCGAGGATCTCGAGGCTGCCCTCGGCGTCGAATCGGGCTTGACAGCCCTCTGCATGTTCCAGCCGATCACTAAGTCTATCGTGGACAAGGGCATCAAGAACGGCGGCAACATCATGGGTCTGGATCACTACATCAAAGACGGCAACGGCATAATGTTTCTCCTGACTCTTGCAGTCAACACCGCCGAGCAGGAGGCCATTGCGTTTCCCATTACCGAGGCTTACATCGAGGATGTCGACGCCCACGCGAGGTCACTGGGGTTGGGTTGGGACTGGAGGTATCTCAACTACGCCCACAAGTCGCAGAATGCCATCTCCACTTTTGGCGATGTCGCCATTGAGAAGCTGAAGGCCGCGTCTGCTAAGTACGATCCTGCTGGCATTTTCCAGACTCTCCGTCACTCGGGGTTCAAAATCCCAGCATGAGAACATGGGGATTATTTGCAAAGGCGGGTACTTGATTGGAAGGAAGGGGGCCTCTTTCTGAGACTTCTAGTACATGTATCTTACTTAGATTCCCCATCCCCTAGTAAGATGTCGCCGGCTTGATCCTTCAGAGTCTCAGTGGAGTCTCCAGCGTCTCCGGAGAGGCTCAAGAGCCTGCGTTTAGTTGGCAACTCGTCTATATCGTGGTCACCAGTCAGTAGCCAGAATTTGATTTAGATGCGAATAAGCCCGCATGCCGGAATGAAAGCTGTTGTTTCCACTCATTCCACCGTATTGAACTTTTGCGCTGGGTCCGGTGACATGTCGGCCCACGTTCGGGAACTGAAACGGGACGAAATGGCTGGTAATGAGCCGGTGGCATGTATGAATCGCAAGTAAGTCAACGTAATACCTAAAAACACGTTCGAAGGTGCTTTGTAACTTGTAACAATAACATGAGACCTTCTCAGATAGACCCTTGTTCTGGCGTGGGTAGACGCGTGGACTGGGACGGTGGTCTCTGGAAGATGTAAAAACCCAGAACAACAGTATGATGCAGTTCCGATTGGTTTGAGTCGGAAGAGACTTTGTCTCATTTCATTTTGGTGACGGAGTGAAAGTCCGCGCTCACTGATTCGTTTTGACGGGCGATATAGTTTGCTCAAACAACAGCTGTTTTGAAGTGTTCGCATTCACGCGCGTTCGCGCGCCTTGCTTTTACGATGGCGATCTCAGGCACCATCGCCTCAAGTTCCTTCATTCTGATAACTAAGGCCCGGGGCCTACATGTACTTGAGCCAACCCCGAAAGCCAAACACCATTATAAATACGAGGCTATGGGAATTGGAATTACATATGAAGACAGGATGTCCAGGGTTGACTTCTTGATGCCGGCTTGGCCTCATCCCAGAATGATCTCTTTCCAGAGAGGCCCAGGTGAATAGCTGTGTCCGATTCGTGACAACGAACAATATCCCAGCCCTCGCCGCTCGGCAAATCCATCGTGGTTTTCCGGAAGCATCAGGGTATGGACCGCGTCGAGACCCTTATCCTGGACGTCATCGCTGTGCTCAGACAAAAGAATGAACTCTAGTGGCTCGCCATTAATAACACTCCCCGACTCCAGATCATCTAACCTGATAATGCCGCAGTTGCTGCTGTCTTCTCCGTGTATGGTGTATATTCCGGCGAGTTCGTTCTCGACTCGAATATGGCAGCAGACCGCCAATGTCCAGAACTGCAGAAACGAGTATCTATGACAGGCTATAGGCTGATGTTGATGCCGTGTTGGAGCCGTAAGGGCGATATCTAGACTGTATCGACGGCCGAATTCGTATTTGCGAGAAGACACGTCGCTACGATGGTTCGACTGAACGTCAGAATATGTCGATAGTAGTCTGGTGGCTCCTGAGCGAGCCTTCTCGTACCAGACTATCCAGTTTTGAGATTTGGGCCAGTTGCTGACAATGTCGTCGTACCCGAACGTGACGGCTTGTTCCCACCCTGCCCACGACCAGCTAGGGAACCCACGGCGACGGCTGGAAAACCCGCCGCCGCTCGCGCTCCTGAAAAGAAGGAAAGAGTCTATTTCTCCGGAAGGCAGGCCCTGCACGATCTCCTGCCCGAGTTTCTTACCGACACGGCGCATGGTTCCCGCTAACCCATGCAGCGCATCTCCCTGGTTGGTTAAGGCACGAGCGGTGTAGTGTTCCAGTACGCCGGCGTAGTTTATTACTGGTTCTTCCAGCCTTGAAAGTTGAACAAGATTTTGCGAGGCTCCATGCTTGCTCATTTCAAGGGGAGGGTTCGGGAGGTCTTGAGAAGTTCGTTCGGACAAGGTGGATTGGCGGCACCGGAAGAAGACTTGGTTATCCACGAAGATTATCGCTCGTCGGCACAGCAGCTGTTCTTGGAACCTGAGCATGAGAATATGAGCTCAATCGTTGTCAAACCCGTTATAAGTCCTTGTACTTACGTCCAGGCTCTTGACTGGTAAACCGTGGGTTGAAGCAACTGATCCAGACCCACAAACACACCCAAACGTGTGTTTTTCTTCATTTCCACCGTCTGCGCCTGAAGCCTACTGTTTCCGCGAACCCCCGGCAACCCAGACCTGGCATTGTGGCCGGTAGCTGCAATGATCGTGAGTTTTGACTCTTCGTAAATGCTGTCCATCACCTTTATCCCTCGTTAAAGATCTTCAGGGCCGTTCTGAACAAGACAGAGAGCATCGACCCAGACGTACCGAAGACCCAACCACCGAACGAGACAGAGTTTGTCTTGTATAGTCCTCGGCAACCTAAGCCACAACTCGTTTAAGCTACCGGGTAGTAGCATAGCTTCGAGATTTGTCCGCGTTAGTCTGATGGTAGGAATGCCTCCCCAGACGTAGCTCAATGCCACGTAAGGCAGAACTTCGCAGGCCTCTATCAGTCGGCTCTCCTCAACGTCTATGAGACGGAGTACGTTTAATCCAGGGTATGCAGCAGCAAACGAGATTGGCGTCTTCTCGCGTGAGCCGCAGGATACGGTGTGCGTCTCTGCGCAAGTTGATATCCAATTCGCCATTCTGGGATAGTCAGGTTCTGGCCTGACAACAGTCCGGAGGCAGAAGCTATTGTGCGCCTCGGGAGTATCGAAGTCGTCGGAGGCAAAACAGATGACGCAGCTCCTCACCCCGTAGATGACGAAAGCGCCCTTGCCATCGGGAACGGTGTCTTCAGACCAGAAAAGATTGACTGGGTTGAGGCGGCTTGCAGCTACGCCATCTTCTGGGCGAGTTGCCTTGTAGTCTTCGTGGATCGCCTGGGCTACGAGACGACAGAATGGGCACTTGCTGGTGCTGGCGCGGGCCAGCTCCCCCAGGTTGAACCAGTCCGAGATGTCGGAGGTTGGGGATTTGGCCGTAATTTCTGAATACGTAAGCGGAATTATGTTGCAGTATTCACACAGCGGCTCCATGGTATACAATCTGGTCGACGATGAGCCATGGAGACTTGGAAGGCCCGTAGGATGACGAATGGGTGAAAATGCACTGAAGCGGGGAAGTTGCAAGCAAAGATCGTCTTCGGGTGAGACACGAGCATTCTTGGCCCACGTGCGATTTATCTATCTGTATGTCTGCCAATCACCCACCCTGGCAGAGCTGAATTATTGGATTAACTAACTCATTATTGGCTGCAATGCAATGAGGTCGGTGTAAGCAAACAAACCCCCAGAGGCCCTTCGTACTTAGCCAGCTGCGACCGTGAATCGAAGAGAAAGGAAATGTGTGGCGAGGCATATTACGCCTCCTTTGGCCGGGACGGCTCTACCAGGGTTCCTGACACGCGTAGAGTATAGATCTCGAGCGTCGGGACTCTCTGCGAGAGGGTCCCTCTTACACTACAACCGCTTCAGACCGCCTTTTGAGCCTCCTCTCGTCGCCAAAAAATGTATGTAGAAATGGAAGCAAGTAGAAAAGTCAAATTAAGTGGTAATTGGTGCTTACTTGGTATGTTAGCTATCTCTGGATAATACCTCTCTGACAGAACCAAAGACTTCAGTCGGCAAATGTTCCACTCGTCTTGTTGCACTCTGCATCAAGTGACTTGTAGACTATGTTGCTCTCACAATAAGGCAGGAAGTGTTGAGGAGTAGAATTACATGAACCTCAGGCTCCTCATATATAACCTTCCCTCACATACAATCACATTCAACACCTGAATACATTCAGGGATTTCTGCCTCAACAATAAGATCGAATGCCAGCCCGGGAACCATCCTCTCTTCCTCAGCGGTGGTGTCTGCCCCTCCCGCAGTCCGATCTGTAGTACTTGCCGCTGTCGAAGTGCTTTGAGACCCGGCTGGCCGAGTAAGAGTTGTCGTCAGAGGGACCACGGTTGAACCCGAAGTGATCGTAGCAGCCGCAACAACGATCGAGCTGTCGGTAGCCGTAGGTTTCGCAGCATCAAAGTCAAGGCCGCATCCTTGCATGAGCTCGGCCAAGTCTGTTCGAAGCGATTAGTAGCGCTTCGGCCCCAGCAGCAAAGAGAAAGTCCAGAACGGTGATGAGAACAATTATCCGCTTACCATTTTGTTCGTTTGCTGTGGAGCCTTTCTTCTTGGCGCAGACAGCACAAGAATTGAAGGCAGAGTCGGCCTTTCTGTCCTCACAGACGCAGTCCTTGAACGCGGAGTTATCGCCTGCCTGGTTCTGGCACTTGGCGTAGAGCTTGATGAGACCGCTGCAGTCCGATAGGCAGGCCTGAAGCCCATCTTGCTCTTCGATGTCTCCTGCAGACCCGATTGCCAGGACGAGCGAGAGACAAATAGCGGTCCACAACCTCATGATGATATTTTGACGGGTCTAAGAACGAACGTAAAAGCAAATGTATCATATCCGCGAATGGTGGATGCTGTTGATATCTAATAAGGTTCACGAGCAAATTTCCTTCCAACAAGCCCACTTTTATGACCGAAGACCTCCCACGGCCCGGCCTTCACTGCAGACTGACGTCGGTCTGTTGTCCAGTCGAGACACTGCCAGAGTCGCGGGTATCACTGCACGGAGGCCAGGGTGATGTTGTGATCACACTGGCCGTTTCTTGCCGGCTCTCTTTATGATGAAGTATGCCGCGACGTTCAGCTGGCGAAATGTGCACGAGTTGCATTTGGGACGTAGGAGAAGAAAGTGAGAGTTGCAACGCTTTGCTTCGCCGATTCAAACGTGTTTGGACGACCTCGTTTGGTTTCAAATTTGTGGTCTCTAGCCAACCAGACTCGATACCAGCCGGACTAACATCGTGACTGAAGTTGGCTACTTCAGACGTTCGGTATCAGGTCATATGACATGAACGCGCGTTTTTATTTCGGAGGAAAGATGCTGACAAGTCAATACTTGTTCACAAAATGTTGAGGCATTCGCAGCTCCCACAACATATTAAACTTGGAAATGGGCCGGGGCGGCTAACCCCATCGCAAACGAGCTATGCTTGTAAATATATGGCTTTTAATGCACAGGACCTCAAGCCACGGGGGCTGCCCAGAAAATCTGGTTAGACAGTTTCTGCAGGGCGAAAGTGAGATTCGAAAAAATCGGAAAGTATAGCATCCGGTGGCGCACACGTGGGATGTCTCATTCGTACGCTGTTCTCGATTGCTCGTTGTGTTCTGCATGGTGGAGAAAGGACTGCATGTTCGATAATGCAAAGCCAAAGTTATGTACAGCTGTGCCGCAGGCAACCTTTGAGGCTGGCAGAGAATCGGGTACTGTCGGAAGACTAATACCTATTCAATGCATGGTTACATAGATCAGCTATTGAGATATTTCAACTGCTATGACATTATTGACGTTGATGATTCAGCGGGAAGGGAGAATGAGGCTATATCGATTTGACTGCCACGCAGACGAACATGTCTACCGCACACTCCTTTACAGTCTATCGTTGGCAGGTTAAACCTTTGCTCTATTCCCGTGTTCTACCCATCAAGTCACAGTTTCTTCCACCAGATCAGCCCAAACTTTCTGAAACGCTCAATGGGGAAGCCTTACGAGCAACCCCAGACGTCATGCGTTCTCTTCGAACCGTTTGTTGTTTGTGGTGGGAAGAACCACCGTTCATTGGGAAACGTAGAATGAATGATGCAGCGATCAAGAGAACAGGTTATTTCATCTCTGGAGGTCAAGTACCTGGAATATACCACATCTGTCTGCCGCAAACTTGTCCGTTCTCCTGATGGCTGGCATTGTTCCCACACATATGCACTTGATTCTGGGGAGAGAACCAGCCCAGCACCCCCGGCTGTACAGTTCTTCCGGAAATGTTGAGGAACGAAGCCACCTTCCTGGGCTGGACAGTGGCATAACCATAGTGGAAACAGGAGCAAAACCACATGTTGGCCGTCGATATGGTTGGTTACGGTGAGTTTAGGTTTTCGCCCAGGAGCTGTCGCGGAGACGTGGATGAACTCACGATTGTCCGTATCACATAAGATACTTGCAGTCCCGTTAAGTCGTTCTAGACCCCTCCACTTTTTTTACGTCGCTTCCAGATCCAGGGTCCTACACCTTTCTGCTAGCACGGTCTGCTTGTCTCGAAAATCGTTCATTCTAGCCTCGACGTTGCCCGTTACTAGCTAGGAGTTAGAGATAGAGATAGACAGGGTTTACTCGATCGACGACATCTAATCACAGGTCAGTTCTGCTGTAATCGGCATCACACCATCGAAATGCTGGGATTCGGAAAGAGAGAGTCATCAGACTCGAACTCGGCGGCAGCCCAACAGTCACCAGGGTCGAATTCAGCGGCACCCCAAGAGCCCGTCGTCAACGACACCCCTAAGCCATTCCGCGAAGCCATCGTGCCCGTAATCGCTTGCGGTGCGGGTCTGTTCTCTGACGGATATATCAACAATGTGAGGCCAGGCTGACTGCCAGGCCCCCTTCCTGAGTGTCGTGCCTCAATTCCTATGCTAATCGCAGCTGCCGGCTCAGGTCATCGGGTCTGTTACCACCGTCCTCGCCCTGCAGTACGGCGACCTTTACAAGAACTCAGAGGCGAAGAAATATGTCGGCGATATCACCTTCGCCGGCACCGTCGTCGGCCAGCTCTTCTTCGGGTACCTCGCCGACCGTTGGTCGCGCACCAACTCCCTGCTCGTCTCGACCATCCTCCTAGTCGTCTTCACGGCCCTCGCCGCCGGCTCCTACTACCAAGGCGATACCATCGGCATGTTCAACATGCTGGCCGCTTGGCGCTTCTTCGTATGTTGTCTATTCTTCATGTCCACATCTCTAGCCTTCAGAACCAGATAAAACATTGAACCAAGCCCCACGTTCATGTGGCTAACATACCGGCCTTTCGCAGGTTGGAATTGGCATCGGCGGCGAGTATCCCGCTGGAAGCGTGTCCTGCGCCGAGTCGACGAGCCATCTCAAGCCTGGCACGCGGAATAAATACTTTGTTCTCTCCACCCAAACCATGATCGACTGGGGCTTCGTCCTTGGCGCTTTTGTTCCATTCGCCGTTGCCGCCGCGTGCGAGAACGGCCACTATACCATTGTCTGGCGTACAAGCCTGGGCATTGGCGTCATATTTCCCATGTTTCTCTTCGTCCTCCGCATCTTCATCAAGGAGCCTGAGGAGTTCCAACGCAATTCGATGCGCCACGCCAAGACACCCTATTGGCTGGCGCTCCGCTTCTACGGCGGGCGTCTCTTCTGCATCAGCCTCATCTGGTTCATCTACGATGTGAGTATCGTGATGCTGGTTTGGTGTCTGCCACTCGGCCGTACCAGGAGCATATTCGAAAGTTATTTGAAGCTAACAAAAGAGCGGAAGTTCTCTGCATACTCCTTCGGCATTTACTCCTCCACTATCCTTAGTAACATCTACGGAGATACGGCGCCCCTCACCACCATTTTCGGTTGGAACACCGTCATCAACCTCTTCTTTATCCCTGGTACATTTTTGGGAGCTCTCGTTGCCGACTGGATCGAGCCGCGCCATCAGATGGCGCTTGGATCCGTTCTGCAGGCACTAGTCGGCTTCATTATGGCCGCGTACTACGAGAGGTTGTCACAGCCCAATATGGTTGGCTCTTTTGTCGTCGTCTTCGGCCTTTTCATGGCCCTGGGTGAATTCGGCCCGGGCAACAGCTGTGGCCTCATGGCATCCAAGACATGCGCCACTGGCATCCGCGGTATGACAACATCGCCATCAAGTCTGCTGTGTTCTCGTGAGCTAACATTGCGACAGGCCAGTACTATGGCATCGCCGCAGCCATTGGCAAGATTGGTGCCTTTGTCGGAACCTGGGGTAAGCCTTTCTCGTCATTCTGGTCGAGGCCTGCTCCCACATTGTCACCTTTGCTAACAGTTGCCTTCTCCCAGTCTTTCCCTACATTCAAGCCGCCGGGGGCAGCGACGCCGTCGCCTCAGCCCAGTATCCCTTTTATGTCTCCTCGTCTCTATGCGTGTTGATGGCAGTTCTCGCCTTTTTTTGCCTACCGCGCATCGGCCAGGATACAATCGCCGAAGAGGACGCGAGGTTTCGCACATTTCTCGAGGCCAACGGGTACAATACAAGTCAGCTGGGTCTCAAGAAAGGCGAGAACCCCGAAAACGGCGGCGTTGTCGTTCAGAGCAATGCAGAGCCTGACATCCATCCCCCAGCCCTCGCGCTTGTCAAATAAGCATAGACCGATTCTTTGATGACCATGGATGTGGCATGAGGTGGTCGAAGAGGGGCAATGCGTTGCGTTGCGATATCGTAAGAGAAGTTAATGGTTTTGGCACGTCAGTTTCGTGTGCAGAAGATACCCACATAATCCTCATTGCAACGCCGTTCTAAGCGCCAGCAACAAGAAACAAGAGGTTGGGCAAGCAACGGCGGATGAACATGTTCGATGAAATGTAATTATTTAATACAGAAGAACCTGCTAGAATTTGATTCGATTCAAATGCGGTTCAAGTCACTGCCTTTGCACTGCCTCACCACCCACATCGCAGCCTTTTCCACTGATCCCGGGTACTTGTTCCCGTCGTCTTCCAGTCGGTTGGAATAGAGATCCATCTCGTGCAGCGCCACCTTCTTGGTCTTGGCGTAGACCTTGTAACTAAAGATGTTGACCATGTAGATCACGACCCCAACGTAGGATGTCATGAAGGAAGAGACGGTGAACTTGGGGATGAACGCGTTGTATCCTGATACATTGTCAGCTATACATCCGCTCAGTCTTGGATAACAGAAATGACTTACCATTGAATACAATGACAAGGACAGTAATACCAAATGCGATGTACGATCCGTATGGCTGCAACGGCCCACGGTACGGCATCATGCTCCTCGGGATCCCTTGCGCCTTCATACCACTGGTGAAGCATATGTAGCTAAGCAGAACACTGACCCAGTTCAGCGTCCCGAACACGGTGACGAGGCTCACAAGATCGCCAAAGACTTGCGACGAGCTCTTGGCAGCGTTCATGTACGCCAGCACCGCGAACACGCTCGTGACGGCGACGCCGTAGATCGGGACACCCTTCCCCGTTGTTTTCGCGAAGATTCCCGGCGCCTGCCCGTCGCGCGCGAGTCCGAACAGCGTGCGCGAACCGATGTAGATGTCCGAGTTGGCCGCGCTGAGCACGAAGATAAGCAGGCACCCGTTCACGACGTGCGGGAACACGGGGATCCCCGCGAGCTGCACAGCGACGACGAAGGGGCTCGCCGCGGCGCCGGTGCCCTTCTTCGTACCCCCGATCAGCATGTCGTTCGTGTATGGCACCGACATGCCAAGCACCAGGGCGCCGAGGACGTAGAAGAAGACGATACGCCAGAGGGTCTGCCTGACGGCCTTGCGGATCGTACGGCGTGGGTTGGGCGCCTCGCCGAAAGCGACGCCGACGACTTCGGTGCCCGTGTACGCGAAGCAGGCCTGCACTGTGGCGGCCCAGAAGCCGAGGAAGCGGCCAGTTGGCCCCTCAACGAGATACGATCCGAAGGCTCCAGGGTCGGCCCAGTACTTGAAGCCGATCACCTCGCCGGAGGGCTGCCCACCCATGGAGATCACGAAGCAGGTCAGGACGAGCATGGTGATGACGAGAAGCTTCACAGCTGACATCCAGAATTCCGCTTCGCCGAAGAAGGAGACGTGGAGGAGCTATATTGCTGTTAGGCGTGGGGCTGATCGAAGTATGGGAGTTTCAACTCACGTTGACGGCCACAATTGCTACCGTGAACGTCGTGACAAATATAGCCACGTTGAGATCCGGGCGCCAGTATTGAATGATGATGCCGGCTGCCGTGAGATTGTTCGGTAGGACGATCGCGTATTTGAGAAAGTAGTTCCATCCTGTGGCGTACCTGGAAACGACTTTGTTAGTTTTCCATCTCACGAGGCAACGTTCTTGGGAACGTGAGCAACTTACCCAAGAGCCGGATCAACGAATCTTGTCGCATACCCGGCGAAGCCTTTATCTGAGGGAAGCATCGTCGCCATCTCGCCAACTGCAGTCATGATGAAGAAGACAACCGCACCGATGAGGGAGTACGCGATGAGGAGACTCGCCGGTCCGCCCCTGACGAGGCCCGTTCCCGAGCCGATGATGAGGCCTGTGCCGATTGCGCCGGCGACTGCGATCATGGAGACGTGCCGCTCCTTGAACTCTCTCTTGAGCTGTCCCGTCTCCGCCGAGCTACCCTCGACGTTGGAAACCGTACCTGTCATGTCGGGCGGGTTTGCAACATCATCACTGGCAGTCTTGCTGTACTTGCTGACGTTCTCTGCGCTCATGTTGAAGTCTCGAACCCGATCGTCGTCGGTTTGTCAAAAGTTGAATGAAAAGTTTGAGCAAGCAAATTTGACGCGACCGCAAACGCAGCGCGGATTGGCCGTTATATAGACAACCCAAACCACCGTGAAGGGGAAGGAGTCGCAAAACTACAGACTTTCGTCTCCATGTCAGATTGCCAGCGGTGATAATATCAGTAGGCTAGAGATGCCGAAAAGCTATCAACTCCTCTATCGGGATAGATATGAAAGAAATCCGGGGAAACACTCAACAAAGGTTCCACACAAGAAAGATAGCCACGAGACCAGAGATATCGCATGTAACAGCCCACCATCATGCGGGGAAAGGGGAAAGGGATGGTGCTTGAGTCTTTATCAACCCCGGACCCACAAACGGAGGTCAAAGTCCGTCCTGGGATCATTGGTGACTTGGGCATCCTTGCAACTTCTTTTTGGTTGTGTTGGAGTCAGCCGTTGGTCTAAGCAGATGCAAGATATGTCAGTTTGGAGTTCTTTTTAGATAACAATGTGGTTTATACCTGAATCATTACCCCAATTGACGCCCTGAACAGCAAGGTCCACCGTATTAATCATGCATCCCCCGCCAGGATACACATATGTCACGCGGCTAAGTACGAGTAGTTAAAGTGAAGTAAAGTAACAGCTTAATTTCTAAGTCCTATAATATATAAAAGCAAAAGTAAAGGCCCCTTTATAGAGGCTAAAAATAGAGTAAAGGTACTTAAGTAAGCTACTAAAGTAAGTAGTTATTTATATATATAACTTTAAATAGCTTTAGTTATTATAATATATTTCTTTAAACTTAAAAGAAGTTTAAAAATACTATACTTATAGCCTTTTAATATATAGTTAAAAATATATATACTAGTATTTAATAAAAAAAAGTATAAATAAAAGTTTTTATTTTATAAAAAAGACTAATAAATAAAATAAAAATCCCTTTACTTTATTAATACTATTTTTATTTTATTATATTATTTTATTATTATTACTAAAGAGTAGTTATACTTTTATTTATATAGTAAGAAATAAGTAAAAAAATTAATAAATATCTTTAAGTACTTTTAATTAGTTAAATTTAAGTAAATACTTAACTTAAAGTAAGTAAATAATAATTCTTTAAGGGCCTTAATTTCTTTTTTTTTTCTCTTAATAATAATATTACTATAAAGTATAAATACTTTTAGTTTTACTTTTAATACTATAATACTATACTTTATATAGTTTAAGGGTATTTATAGTATTTAGTTTAAAATATAGTATTTTAATAAGTTATATAGTATAATAGTTAATAATACTTTTAAAAAAAAGTAAATTAAGTTTGTATATATAGTATATACTATAAAGTATATAAAGGATAAGGCTAATAAAGAGGCTATAGCTACTATAGTAGCTATAGCTATATTTACTATAGTTACTACTAGTACGTTTAAATATCTCCTTTTTATATTATTATTACTTAAATTAACGCGTATTTTAATTTAAATTAATTTAATAATACTAGTAGTAAAAAAGGCTTTAAAGAGCCTTTTAAGTAAAAAACTACTTCTACTCTCCTTAATAGTAAGTTTATTTATTATTATTTTAGTTAAATTATATTTAACTTTATATTTATATAGATTTTAAAGAGAAAAAGTACTTTAACTTTATAGTTATTTAGTTAAATAACTATAAAGAGTTTTTAGTTTTTTAAAGTAAATTAACTTTATTTCTATTATTATAATTATATATTAATTAGTTTAAATAGCTTTATACTATATAAAAAGAGTAGTTATTATTACTTTTACTAATTAAATTACTTTAGTTAAGGGGGAGAATATAAAAAAGGAAGGTTTAGAACTTTTTAATAATACCCCTCCTTTTACTCTTAAAATACTTAAGCTACTTTTAAGTAGTTATAGTAAGTTTAGTTATTTTATAGTATTTTTTTTAAAAAAAAGTTTAGTTATTAACTTTACTTTAGTATAACTAAAAGTATAGTAGTTTTTAATAGTAAGGGTATTTAACTTAAAACTTTTACTTATATTTAGTACGTTTATAGTATATTAATTAATAAAGACTTTAGTATATATAATACCTTAATTAATAGTTTAAAGTATTATTATTATAAGAATAAAAAAAAGCCTTATACTCCTTTTTTTAGTAATAGCTTTATTTAGTACTAATAAAATAGGTTTTTTATTATAAAAACTATAACTTAGTATAAAGATACTAAGTATTACGTTTTTATAGCCCTTAATAATATAAAAACTTAGTTTTTATTAGTATTAATACTAAAGAGTAAAAG
The DNA here is from genome assembly GCA_027406025.1 of Colletotrichum musae. Lineage (NCBI taxonomy): Eukaryota > Fungi > Ascomycota > Sordariomycetes > Glomerellales > Glomerellaceae > Colletotrichum > Colletotrichum musae. Next base: position 6,066,715 of record JANVYC010000001.1, on the reverse strand, counting down.
TAGTAACTAGGAGTATACTTTTTTAAAAAAGGAAAAAAAAAAAGACTTTAACTTTTTTAATACTAACTTCTAGAGTTAAAATAACTTTTATAAAAATAACTCCTTTAAAGCCGTTTAAAGTAGCTATTACTTTATAAACCCCTAAAAAGGTAGTTAAAGTAAGTATTAAAAAGTATTTTCTTACTTATAATAAAAAGCTCTTATATTTAATTATTATTTAAGTAAACCTTAATACTTTAGTTATAGTTAACTTTAATTAAAGTATAGCTTTTTTATTTTAATTTATATTAAATATATTTAAAGATACTTTATAAGTTAAATATAAAAAAGTATAAGTTTACTTTAGTAGTAGTAGTATTACTTAATTTTAACTTAGTATAAATCTACTTTAGTAGTAGTAGTAATAATAATAGTATAAGTTTACTTTAGTAGTAGTATTAATAGTAGTAGTAGTATTTAGTTTAATAGTAGTACTTAGTATAGTATAGTAGTAGTTCTTTTATAAAAGCTTTTTATACTTCTTAGTTTTTAAACTAAAAGGAATTAAATAAATATAGGCCTAAGGCTATATTTACCTTATATACTCTTTTTACTCTTTATAATATATAACTTAATATTTTAAAAGTTAAAAGGTACTTTAAACTATTTAAACTTTAAATAAAGAAGTACTTTAGTAAAGCTATTAGTAAGTATTTTATTAGTTAGTATATAAATAATATTAAATAACTTCTTAATATACTTTTAGTAAAGTTATATATTTTATATATTAATATAGTAAAGTTATATTAAAATACATTTTCTTTTTTTTATAATAAAGTATATAGTTTAATAATTATTATAGTAAATTTACTATATATTACTTAATTTAAGTTTAAAGTTTTTAAAAAATCTTTTAAAAATAATTATTTCTTTTATAGTATACTTAAAACTAAAAAACTTAACTTTAGTTATTAAAGTTATTATAGTATTTTACTTTATAGCTTTTTACTAAATAGAACTACTAAAAAGTAAAATAATATATCCCTAAAACAACCTTTATATTTTTTTATAATTTATAAATAAAGTATCTTTAGTAATTAAAAGTACCTATACTCCCCTACCCCTTAAGTTACTATAGTAAAGTAAAAAGTAGTAAGTATAATATAAGTAATAAATAACTTAATTTATAGTAATTAAGTATTTATAAAAAGGGTTTATTAAGAATTTTAAAAGGATAGTATAAATAAAGGCTATATTAGAGTAAATTATAATTATAGTATATAGAATTAAATTAATTTTTTTTAATATAACTTTACTTTACTACTAATAGAGTCTTTAGTATTCTTTTTAAAGGGGGTAAGTAGTAATAAAGTTAAAGGGTAGTAAAAGTTTATAAAACTAAACTTCTTTATAATGTATTAAATATATTAATTATAGGTAAAGTAAATCTTTTTTACTTTATAGTTATAAATAACTTAAATCCTAAAATACTACTTAATAGCTCTTTATTCCTTAAGTTTATACTTTACTTTAATACTTTTAATAATTTACTTTACTTTTAAAGTATTATTTTTATAGTATATAATAAGAATATTATTAATATAAAAAAGAATAAGTATATAGTAGTTATAACTCTAAAAAAAGTATAGGTTTTTATTAGTTAATATAAATTTAAGGCTTTAAAGGGTTAAAAAAACTCTTTATACTAAAAAAAGGAGTATTTCTAAAGCTATAAAAAGCGTAGTAAAGCTTAAAGAGCTTACTACTTTATTTAAAGCCTTTTAAAAAGTAGTAAATAACTAGTAAGTTATTTAGTTTCTTTTTAGTATTTAAAAATATATTAATAATATTAAACTAGTTAACTTTAAGGTTAAATTATACTATAAGGGCTATAGTAACTTTAAAAGTATAAACTATAAGTATAACTATATAGGTCTACTTAAGGGGATACTTTTTTTAAAAATCCCTATAAACATAGAGCCTTACTTTATAGTACTAAAAGTATTTATTTTTATTAAGTTTATATATAAATACCTACTTAAAAGAAATTAACTTTACTTTAACCTTATAGGAGTTTATAACCTTTTATACCCCTATTTCTTTAAACTTAAGTACTTTATTATTTACTACTTTATAAAAGTAGTTTTTTAGCTTTAGTAGTAGTAAGTAAATACTCTAGTAAGTAGTTAGAACTTTACTAAGTTAGCTTAAGTAAACTCTAGTTTTTAGTATAGTAAACTTAGTTTACTTTACTTTATTAATTAAAGTAACAACTATATAGTAGTATATATAGTATCTTTAAGTTACTTTTTTTAAAGTATAGTTACAGTTTAGTATATATATATATTAAAAAATGTATTCTAGTTATATTTAGTATCAAAAAACGTAAAGTAGTTATAAAAGTATAGTAATCTTTATAACTTTACTTTAAGTTAATTTAGATTTTTATAGTTATATACTTATTTTAATCTCTTTAAAAAGCTACTTAACTCTTTTATATTTATATATAACTATATTAAAGAAAAAAGTAAGTTACTTTTTTAAAGTAAAAAGGATTTAGTTTTTATATTTAGTTTTTATAGGACTTTAGTATTAGTTACTATAATAATTTTATTTTTAATCCTTTTATAAAAAGAGTTAACTTTTAAAGTATAAAGTAAATTAAAGTGTTAGTATAGCCGCTGTGCAGTTAGCCCCCGTAGTGTACAGTGCTATAGTAGGAGCTATAGCTATATAGAGTTACGTAACTATATAGCTCTACTTATAGCTTTAATATCTATACTAATACTTAAGCCACTTCTAACCTATAAATATTATTACTCTTTATAATAAATATTTAACCCTATATAAATTAATTACTATATTCTTTTACTTATAAATAAACTAATACTAATTAATAATTAACCTACCTATTACTACTTAATTATAAACTATAAATTAACTAAAACTACCTAAAAAAAACAATAATAAACTATTATAACCCTAACTTTAAAAGTAGAACCTCTAAAATACTATTACTATATTAAGTATCCCTTTAATTTTAAAAAGGAACTTTAACTTTAAAAGTAGAATTTTTAATAAGTATAAAAAAAAAGTATTAAAATATAATAAACCTATAATCCTATTAAGCCTTTATTAATAAAATTATAACTCTAAATAACTAAAATATTACTATTAAAGTACTATAAAAAAACCGTAAAAAATCCTTTTATAATAGCCTTGTTTTTTTTTTTTTTACCTATAACTTCTTTTTAACTTCCCTCTTTTATTAACTCCTTTTTTTAACTTACTTTTTACTTTCTTTAACTCCTCCTCTTTTTAAAAAACTAACTATAGTCTATTTCTTAATAATATAATCCTTTTAAAAAAGCTACTATTACTACTTTTTACTATAACTATAAACTTCCTTAATATTACCTTTCCTTTTTTTAATAAAAGTTAAAATTTACTTTTATAAAAAAAACCTCTTTATTAACTATAATTATAACTTACTCCCCTACTTTAAACCCCTACTATACTTACTTAAAATACTATAAATTACTTTATAATTACCTAAATTAATAAAAATTTTATTACTAGTATTTACTAACTATTTAAACTACTATTTACTTACTAATCCTATTACTTAAAAGCCTATATTAAGCCCTATAAATTTATAAATTTAAAGTTTTTTTTCTTTATAGCTATATACTCTTACTTCTTAAGTAAGTAGCCTATTTAACTTTAGTTTCTTTATTAATAAAGATTTTTATTAAGTCTTTTAAAGTTAATAATAACGGGACCTTTTATAAATCCTTATAATCCCCTTTTTATCTCTATTTATTATCCCCCTTATCTATTACTTTAACTCTATTCTTTTTATATAGTAATAATAAAATCTAAAACTATTACTAATTATTTATAACTTAATAACTACTCTTTATTACTAACTTTTTATAAAGTAGTTATAAAGCTTTTTAGTAAATTTTATAATTCTAATTAAAAGGACTTTTATATAACTATATAAATTATTAAAATATTATAAATAGCCCCTATAAATAAGCCTTTTAAAAACCTTTTCTTTATAGTAACTACTTATAAACTAGTAATTAATATAAATTTCACTAACTAAAGGCCTACTCTAAAGTATAATAAACCTACTAATAAAACCTTTATAACTATACTTAAAACCTACTTACTATAGTTTTTTAATAAATACATAATAAAAAGCTATACTAGTTATATACTCTAAAAAACCTTTAATATTAACTTTAATAACTAATTAATAAATATCTTTACTTAAATCTTACTTAAAATCTATTATATTACTAAAAAGTAACTATACTTTAATAGTATTAAATTTAACCCCTTATAAATAAATACTAACTAATAACTCTTTAATACTACTTAAACTACTTAATTTAACTTTTAAAATAAAAAAAATATTATAAAAGCTATAACTCTTTATAAAGACTTTAAATTTAACTCTAAAAAGTTCTACTTTCTTAAATATATTATAAATAATAAGTTATATAGTACTTTAAAACTAATTAAATAAAGTAAAAGTATTATTTTACTATTAGTTAAATATTATAATAATACTATATTATAAAATATAAATACTTTACTACTATAAAAAGTAGCTACTTTTTAATCCTTTTTAAAAAATTAATACTATAACTAACTTTATTAACCTTATAAAGCTATATAAAGTTAACTCTACTCTTACTATTTTAAAAACTTCCCCTAAAATACTCTAACTTTAGTACTACTACTCTTTAACCTTCCTATACTAAAGATACTTACTAACCTCTTTAAACTTAAAAATAGTATAACTTATAATAGTAACTAATATAAATCTCTTAATATAAAACTTAAAATTTTTAAGTATAATTACTACTTTATAAATATCTTTTAATATTAAACCTATATTACCTTTTTACTAATACTATAAAGCTAAGTATAAACCTTTTATTATAACTACTTTAATAACTCTACCTTTCTTTTATTACTCCTTAATATAGTAATTATAGTATATAACTACTTTAAAACTAATTAAATATATTAATAGTACCTCTTTAAGTAGTAATGTCTTAACCTTACTATAAAAATATAAAATAACTAAAATAAGCCCTGTATTAAGTACTTTAATAAAATAATTATAAAGTTTCTAAAAATTTAACTTATACTTATTAAAAAGTACTAAAGTAACTATACTCTATATAGTTAACTTCTTACTACTTACTATTCCTCTTTAAACTTTATATTAACTCTTATTAAAAGATCCTTTATACTTAATAGTACTATTACTAACCTATAATTAACTACTAATATTACTAATAACTATACTATAAGTAAGTAGTATATCTCTATAAATACCTACTATATTAACTATAAATATAATAACTACTATAATAACTACTACTAAAGCTATAATACTTATAACTATCCCTATAATAATATACCTTTTTTTTATAGTAATAGTATATAAAAGTACTATATTTATAGTAAAATTAACTACTAGTTTAATAAGTATATATAAAAAAAGTATAATAAAGTATATAAATACTATAAATTATTGTTTTATATTTAAAATCCTTTTTATAAAGAATATTACTAATTCCTACTCTAATATAAGGGCTTTTTAAATAATAATAATAACTTCTTAGTTACTAATAGCCCTAGAAAAAGGTAATTTAAAACCTAAAAAAAATATTAAATTTATCTATTATATAATAATATACTATACTTTTATAAGTATTAATAACCCAACCACTATTAATAGCTACTATATCCTTAAGTTACTTAAAAATAATACTATAACTTACTACTTAATATAAATAAACCCCCTTTTTCACTTAGTACTTATATTAATGTTTATATATAATAATTACTACTCCTTTAATATCTTTTATAGTATTATACTTAATACTAAAGTAGTAAAGTTTTTAACTATAAACTATAATTAATATATAATACTATAAAATTACTTCTTACTAAACCTTAAACTTAATACCTTTAATACTAGTAAAATCTTTATTTTTTTTAAAAATACAGTACTAATTAACTTACTTAAATTTATTAATATCCCTACTCTATTTAAAAACATTACTTTCTATATAATACTTATAAATACTCCGTTTTTACTTAACTTAAGTAATATAAATTAACTTAGTATTGTTTTTAATAATATTTATAATAAGCTTTATTAAAGTACTACTATAGTTTTAATTATTTAATAATAAAAGTATAAATAATTTATTTTTAACTCTAAAAAGTTATTAGTATTCTACTACTTAACTAATATTAAACTCTACTATTCTTATTATTAATTTAATTACTCTTTTATTTAATAACTTTATAATATTTTATAAAAAGCTAAAAACTCTATTAAGATTTTTTTTATTAAAGTCTTTAATTATATATACTATTAATACTAACTTAATAAGTTAGTACTATTCTACTTTAAAGTTAACCTCTATAATAACTTTAACTTTAACTATAAAGTTATTATTAATATTATATATATTAATAATAAACTAGTTCTATATATTATTAATATATCTATAGCTTTTAATACTACTTACTTTTTAAAATTACTCTTTATTAAATATTTATAATAAGTATTCTAAAAAAACTAAATTAATATATACTAAAAACCCCCTAATAACTTTATTACTAATCTAAGTACTAAATTTTAGTTTAATAAGTTCTATAGTAATACTAAATCCTTTAGTATTACCCTTAAAAATACTTCTATTAAAGTATACTACTTAATTAATAAAGTTAAAAAATACTATACTATAGTATATAGAATTTATAAAATCTTTAAAATAAAAAACCCTAAAATAAACTATAATACCTATTTTTAAACTATAATTAAAACTATTAATAATACTACTAGCCTAAATAGCCTTATCCTAACTTTACTAGTATTTAAAGTATACCCCTATATAAATAACTCTTCCCTACTATTACTAAATATTATAACTAAAACTACTATTATTTATAAAACTATAAATAAAGTTTACTACTTCTATACTAAATAAATAATTATAAAAAGCCTTAAAGTATATAATAACCCTAATATATCTATAAACCTTAACTTTTTACTTTAATTTAAAGTTAAAGTATAGTATAAAAATAGTAGTTAGTAAAGTCTATACTTACTACTTTTAATTAATAATAAGTCCTATATACTAGCCCTTTTATAAAGTCTATAAATATTTAAATTAACTTTTATTAAACCCTTTTATAATAATAATAATAAAACTAACTTTAAATCTCTACTATTAAATAACTCTAACTATACTAAAAAAACTAAAAATAATAAAACTAATAGCTCTAAAAATACCCCTAATAAAACTAAGCTACTTAAAAAAATCCTTAATAAAATTATTATTAATACTACTCCTTTTTCTACTATTAAAAACCTCCCTTAATTACTTAAAAAACATTCTAGCTACCCTTATAAAAACACTACTACAATATATATCTTAGTAAAAAAAAAAGCTAATTTTACTTTTATAATTAAACTATACAATAAAAGTATAATTACTATACCTAATAAACCCTTTTAGCTATTAATAAAATAAAAAATCGCAGTACTTTAAAATCACAATATTTTTAACTTTATCCCTTATAACTCTAAAATCTATAATAGCTACTATATATTTAAATTAAAAATTATTAATAAAATTAAAAAAAAAACTATAAATAGTTTCTATAAAAAGTCCTATTTTATAATCTAAAGCTATACTAATAATAATAAAGCTAAAATCCTTATATAGTTTTTAATAATTTAGTAAGCCTTATAGTAACTAATTCTTACTTTAACTCCTTTTTTAATTTATAATAGTATAACTCTATAACTATAAAATATTACTTAAGCATATATATAATTAAAAATAAAGTTTAATTATACTATCCTTATAAAACTCCTTAAATAAATTAAGTATTATTACCCTTATAATACTATTATAGTTATTAAAAACCTACTTTATAGTATTATAAAAATAAAAATATACTAATAAATAATATATAACTACTACTACTATAAAAGGCTTAATATAATTAACTTAATATATAATCTATACTTTTTAATATTATTAATTAATAATAAAAAGTTTATTATAGTTAAAATATAAACTAATAATATATTAAGGCTCTTTACTATTAATTCTTTAGCTTAAGAAAATAACTAGCTTTAAAAAGTAAACTTTATAACTAAACTAAAAATATTTCTAACTACTAATAATCCCTTTATATTTAATAATAGTATTTTAAACCTTAAAAGTAGTAATTTAGTATTTTAATAAAAGGGCTAGAGTAAAAGGCTTACTATTATAACTCCTAAAATAAATTAAAAAGCTAAGTATATTTAATAGTGGGCCTATAGTACTTATATTATAATAATTTATTAACTAAAAGTATTCTATAATCTATTAATTACTACCTAGTACTAAAAGTCTAGTAATAATAATATTAAAACTCTAAATAAGTACTTATAATAGTAAATTAATAACTAAAAATAAAGACTAATATACGTTTTCCTTAACTTTACTACTAATAAACTTTTTATATTTATAAATAAATTATTTATTAATAATAATAACCTCTTATTACAACTTAACTTTATTATTATCCTTAATAACAAATACTACCTTACTAATAATACTTTTAAACTTATTAGTAATATTATCTACTATAACTCTATAAAAAATAAACGTATTACCTATAGTATACTAGTATCTAAAATCTATAGTATAATAACTAGTACTAATATAGCCCTTACTATTACTAAAACCCTTTAAATTATAATTAACTATTTTTAACTTTTTAAAATCCCTATAGTAGTATTTATAAATTTATACTTACTATATAAATACTTTATTAAACTTAGTACTACTAAAAAAAAGTAGTTAATAATTAATATTATAGCCCTAAAACAGTCCTATAAGTAACATAAAATTACTAATATCTACTAAATAGTAAAAAGTAATAACCTAGTTAATACCTTTATAAAAACCTCTTTAAACTATACTCTTAAAAGCTTTATTAATAATAATAGTATAATAATTAAAATAAAAAACTAAGTTATACAAAAAGGTATATAAAACTAAAAATATAAAGAATTAAGGAATATAGGTAATATAAAAAAGAAAACATAGGCTTTAGTTACTCTAGAAGTAGTTTTAATAAACCCTAAGTACCCTAGTAAGCCTGGGCCTATTAAAAATAAAGCTTAACCCCTATAAGGGTTTATAAATTTTCTTTTAATTTTATAAAAAGTAGTAGTTTATTAAATAATATTAATTACTGCCCTTTTTATAAAAGTAATTATTCTTTTTATTAAGGCCTTATACTTTAAACTATAAAGTAAAAAGTACTAGTATTAGTATAGCTACTACATAGTTAGTCCCTATAGTATATAGTACTATAGTAAAAGCTATAGCTATATAGAGTTATATAACTATATAGCTCTACCTATAGCTCTAATATCTATACTAGTACCTAGGCTACTTTTAACTTATAAATATTATTACTTTTTATAATGAATATTTAACCCCGTACGAATTAATTACTATATTCTTTTACCTATAAATAAACTAACATAAGGAATAATAGTAGTTTACTAGTTTAATATACCCTAGTAAGGGGTATAGAGCTCTTTACTCTTTATATATAGCTTTAAGTCTCTTTAAGTACTAGTATAGAGTCTAGGGTTAATAGCTACCCCCTATACTAGTTAAATAACTTTAGTAGGGCCTTTAAAATACTCTTACTAGGGTTCTTAACTATTAAAGTAAGTATTAATAAAAATAGCTTTTTTTTATTATATATTAATAAAGTATTAGTTATTTTAAAAATACTTAAAACTTAGAGTTTAGTATTAAAAGAAGAAATAAGCTTTTAAATAGTTTTAACTATAGTATAAACTACTTTACTTTACTCTACTACTTTTATATTTAACTTTAAATAAAACTTTATTTTATTAAAAGTTATATTATATATAATAATAACTTATTTAAGTAAGGGTACTTAAATTTAATAGAAATTATAGGTATTTAAAACGTAGTTTATAAAGTATTTAATATATACTTTTACTTTTACTTTAAAGTTACGTTTTTTTTAATTTACTTTATAGTTTTTCTTAAAGGAGTATACTTTATAACTATATATATATATTTAGCCTTAGTAAGGGTAAAGGTTATATATTAAAAGGGCCTAGTAAAAGGGTTTTTACTAGTAAAAGTACTAGTAAAACTAAGCTTTTTTAACTTAAATTAATAAAAGCTATACTCTTTACTTAAAAGGACTTATATTATAAAAAAAAACTATAACTATAGCTACTTTAACTTATAAAAAAAAAAAAAATAAATACTTTAAGTATCTTAATAACTTAAAGTATTATTTTTTATTTAGTATACTTATTCTCTTATTTAGTTCTTTTATATATAATAAAGTTATTTTAATTTTAATTCTTTTTTTTAAAGTCTATTATTAGTACTTAGTATAGCTATATATTATAATTACTATATACTTAACGTTTTAATAGATTTTATAAATAAATACACTATACTACTTTACTACTTAGTATTTAAATATTTTTAGTATATAAAAAACGGATTTATATTATTTATTAATATAAAGGAAAGTAAAAAAGCGGCTAGTATACTTATTTTTAATTACTATAAACTAATAGCTTTAATTATACTTTTTAAAGTAGTTAAAAAGATCCTAGTAAATTTATTTATATAGTTTTATAGTATAACTTTTAGAGGTTTACTTTAAAATTACTTAAGTAGTATAAGTTATTATATAATACTTATACTAAAAGTATATTAAGCCTTTAAGTTTTATTCCTTAAGTATTACGTAGGAGATAGTTAAGTACTTTAAGTTTTAAGTAATTAAATTAAAAGTACTATATAAAAGGATTATTACTTTAGTTTTTTAGTTAATAGTAGGACTTTTAAAAGGCTATAGTTAATATAGCTATATTTATAGTAGTATTAAAGTTAATAAAAATATATAGGGATATAGAGTAAAAAAAAGTAGCTTTATATTTAAAGAAAATAATATTTATTTATTTTTTAGCTTTTTAACTATAAAACCCTTTTTATTATTATTTATATAGAGTAAAGTATTAAAACTAGTATACTAAATACTTACTTTTTATAGGAGTACTTTAAAAATAATATTTATATAAAAGTTTTTTATATATATAACGTTTATTAGTATAAAGTTAAAAATATTTAGTTTATTAAGACTATTAAGTACGTTTTTTATAACTCTTATACTAACTACTAGAATAAAGTATAAAGTAGTTTTTAATTTAATATATACTTTTTTATTAAAGGGTTTAATAGAGTCTTTTTTAAAAAAAAGAAATTATTAATAAAATAAGTTATATTATAGTTATTAAATACTATATATATACTTAAAGTATAAAAAGTAGTTAAAGGAATAAAAAAGATATTACTAATATATATAGGTAAAGTAGGGGTCTCTAGGGCCTTTTAAACTAATTAATTATTAATTATAACTATAACTTAGTATATTTTTAAAAGAGTTAACTTAAAAGTGGCCTTAGTATTTAAAGTATTTATTCCTTTATTTCTTTTTTTTTTTTAACTAAAAAATTAACTTGAGTTTTATAAACGGGGGGGGTTAACTTAAATTTAGTTAGTATAAATAAGTTTAATTAAAAGGTTTTAGTACTTTTTTAAATTAAGCTTTTTTAAAAAAGTTTTAGTATTTATAGTAAAGACTTTAATATAAGAATAGTTACTTTACTTAAAAACTATAAAGTAAATATATATATACTTAATAAGTAATTAACTATACTCTTTACTATAAATATACTAAATCCCTTTAAACTTAATAGTAAAGGATTATAAAGTTTTAAAAATTATAGTATTAAAGTAGTTTATAAAAGTTAAAAAAATACTAAATAATTTATTTTTAGACTTTAAAAGTAAATTTTTATAAAAACGGTTTTTAAGTATAAATATATAGTTTTTAATTCAAATTTAAGTTTAGTTAAACTTTTTTTTTTTAATAACTTATTTATATTTATTTTATACTTAATTTAAAGTAATTTTTTACTTAATAGTAGTAAAGAAGTTTTAAACTATAAGTAGTTTTATAACGTTTAAAACTTTATATTAAGTTATTTAAAGGTAAATTATTTAAAACCTTTATAGTTAAGTATTAAGTATAATATTAGTATTTATTTTTTAAAGTATTACTTAGTACTTTTATTAAATTATAGTAAAAAGGCTTATATTACTTAAAGAGTATTTAGTATAAAGGACTTAAAGTAAGTTTTAAAGTATTATATTTTTTTATTTAAAGAGTTTAGTTTAAATAAATTTAAGAATATTATTAAAAACTAAGTTATTAATATATATTTAGACTTTTTTAAAAACTTTAACTTTTTATTTTTAAACTTTATTATTAAAGGATTTATTAAAGATATAACTAAAGTATTCCTTAAGTATTTTTTTATTTTATTTAATAAAAAGTAAGTTAGGGATTAGTTTAGGTTTATTATTATTAAGTATATATTACTTAAGAGTATTATTATTTAAAAAGGACTCTAAAGTATTTTTAAACTACTTTATTTTAACTTATACTTCTTTAATTTATACTCCTTTAACTTAAATACTCTTTTTTTTACTTTTTAAATAAGTTTATACTTTAGGGTACTTAAAAAAGTTAATACTATTTTTATATTTAGTATTTAGTTAATATTAAAACGCATTTTACTTTTAAAAGCTAAAGTAAATATAAAAGATTTATTTTAATTTTATATTTTTATTTTTTAGTTACTAAGTAAGTAAAATTAAAAATACCTTTTTTAGGAGTTTATTTAATAACTTAAAGTTATTAGAGTTAATTTAAAGTTAAACTCTTTATATAACTACTTTAATTTAAAAGTTTTTATATTATATAAAGTAGTTATAATACTTTATAAGTTTATAAGAGAATAAAAAAAAGGAAGTTAACTTTAAAGTTAAGTTTAATATTATTAAATTAAAATAATAGTAAAAGAATTAAAAATAGTAATAAAAGAGTATTTATATAAATATTTTTTAATAAGTATATTTATTTTAAAAATAGTAGTTTAAAAGTATAGTATAAGTTGAGTTTATAACTATTATATAGCTAAGTATAAGTAGTTAAAATAAAGTAAAGTAATAGTTTAATTTTTAAGTTTTATAATATATAGGAGTAAAAGTAAAGGCCCCTTTATAGGGGCTAGAAATAGAGTAAAGGCGCTTAAGTAAGCCGCTAAAGTAAGTGGTTGCTTATATACGCAGCTCTGAATAGCTTTAGCTATCACGATAATATATAACGGACTTGAGCCTCTATTTACTAACGCCACAGCGATACACGATATCGCCTCTCACGCGGGGTATGGTTACTTGAAGTATTATATCTCCTCTAACAGGTAGGTTGATGAAACTCGGGAGCCGATGTAGGAGCTTCTGGCAATTATAAAAGATGGGCGTAGTTTAATAGGTAACATTGGTTGAAACTGTCCAAGCAACACACGCCAACTCCTTCAACCCGTCATCAATTCTTCCAAGAACCCTCCAATCACTTTCTCTTCACATTTAAGGACTTTGTCAAAATGTCTCCCAGTGCCGTTTAAGACCATGGAGACGTGGCAGTCCGTACTAAGCCCCTGCCCAACTCCTCTACAGAGGCCGAGTTTTCCATCTTCCGTTCACTTGTGCCCCTCGTGGCAGATGAGAACATCACATACCTCAACGCCTCCTACCAGCCACCCTCAAACCTCATTGTTCACGGGGCTATCGCCGAGTTCTCGTCCGAGGCGCTTTACAGTCCGCACCCCAAGCCCCAATGGCAGAGCACCGTCGAAGAGACTCGCGAGATCGTTGGACGCTACATCAACGCTCCCTCGTCGTCCCTCGCTTTTACCCGCGACACTACCGAGGCCCTGGGCTGCTTCATACGTGCCATCAAGTTCCAGCCGGGTGATAACGTGGTAGTCCTCGACTCAGAGCACCCGAACCACGTCTACGGCTGGATGTCCCTCCGCGCCGCCGGTCTCGAAGTCAGACAAGTTCCGACGATCCCCGAGGCAGAGCGTTCAGGCATCGTCACGGCCGCCGACGCCTCTACCTTCGCCCCGTACGTTGATGACCGCACGCGTGCCATCGGCATCAGCTCCGTCATGTTCCACAGCGGGCAGTGGAACGACGTCGCCACGATCGCCCGGGCGTACCGACCCCGCGGCATCCACGTGCTCGCGGACCTGACGCAGCAGGTTGGCTTCGCTGAGGTCGACGTCCGCGCCATGTGCGTGTCCGCCGCGGCGTTCAGCATGCACAAGGGGCTGAACTGTCCTACGGGATTCGCCGTGCTGTATGTCGACCAGGCTGTCGTCGAGGAGCTCAACCCCACGCCGCCGATCGTGGGATACGGCGCGGTGAGCAACGTCCGCGCGGATCTCCTGGTTCCTGGCGAGCCCGTCGTGTACCACCCTACGGCCCGCCGATACGAGCATCTGAACCTCAGCCTGATGAATGCCGCAGCTGCCAATGCCTTCATGACGTTCTACCTCGGCACCATGGGTCCTGAGCGGATTCAGGAGCACCTCTTCCGCCTTGGAGATGCGTTGCGGGAAGAGTGTAGCAGTCTTGGGGTCAAGATCGTCGGGCCGTCGGGTCGAAAAGAGCATGCGCCCCATTTGTACATCCTGAACCTGCATGACCCGAGATGGATGGAGCTGCTTAAGGAGAACGGGGTATTAGCTACGCCGTATCGGCTTGGGATCAGGATTTCTTTCGGGTTTTACAACAACCTGTCTGATTTTAAGAAGCTGGCGGGGGTGCTGAAAAAGGGCGTTGACGCGGGGCTCCCATTGTGAACGAGGCGTACGTAGACCAATTTCGAAATTCACTTCCGTTTCATTTGACTGCGCTTGGTGGAATGTTCGTCCGTGTTTAATGCTCGATGATTAGATAATATACCATACCAATATACCAACGGTCAAACTAAACCTTGTACCAGCCTTTCTCTCGCCTGATGAGCCAAACCCCACGCCGAGCAGCTCTCGTCCAGCGAGTGGAGCAGGTAATTCGCCCCGTCGCGAGTGCCAAACGACGTGAGCGCGCTTGCTGCCTGCATGACCGCGTATATCATGATCAGTGGGCTGTGCCGTAGGCCGTACTGGCTTCGGTACTTCCTGAGGATGTGCGTGATGTCTTCTGCCGAAGAAACGCAATCCTTTCGAGCCCCATCGACGATCGCACTGGTGCCTTCTGATGTTGCGTGATCAACGTTGAGCGCGATACGGACGCTGTGAAATAAGAGACTGAGGGAGTCAACTAATTTTCCTTTCGAAAGAATCAGGTGCAGAGGACTCACTGAAGCGCCTCTACGCTGGGTATCAAAGGCGAGCTTGGGGGCTCCCACTTGTTCCACTTGACGTATTCTGGTAGGGCCTCGTACCAGCGGCACAATTCGAAGGTCAGGTTGTTCAGGCACGCCTGACGGCCGAGGGCGTCAAGATTCGAGCGGGTGGAGAACAGCGTCGATAGCATCTTCTCGATGACCTTGGACAGCTGGATCTGCTCCTTGAAGCACGGTATGAGCGGGTTGATCCGACCGAAACCTTTTTCGTAGTCTGCGAAGCCGGCTGGCAACCAGGGTTTCATCTCGGGAAAGTCCCTTTTTGGGTATTGTTAGGACCGAACGTGTGATCGATGGGAATATGGTTAGTCGGGTCTTACGGGAGTCTTTCTGTTGTCTCCATCTCCGCGTCGTCATAGAAGAGGTAGACTGGTCTTCCTAAGATGAGGCTGACCAGCTTGTCTGAAGTGTAGCAACCCCAGAAGATTCGCCTCCTGATCTCCATGTCCTCCCCTGTGACGAGCGAGGCATCGTGAGAGGTCCAGTGCTTCGGGTCTCTCTGGAAGCCTAGATCCTGTGCCATCCGGAACGCGATTCCTGTGAGGAAGTCAGCGGTTGGCGTCACTATGATCTATGAAGGCAAAGATCAACCTGAAAATCCCCATCCCTTTGACAGATTTCCTCGTCCAATCTCGTAGAAAGCCAGACAACGAAAGCCTTGTACAGTGACTATTGAAGGCTTCGTAAGTCCAGAGACGATAAGGATGCTCTCGGCCGCCAAGAAGAACTGCTCGCTGGACTCCCGGTGGTGCTTATCCGGCGACATGAGCGTCCCCAGGGCGCAGACGGACAGTAAGAGCGCCGATGACCAGTACTTGCAGTCGACCCTATCCCCGAAGTGGTCCCTAAGGAACGCCTCGCGGTAGATGAACATGAACTGCGGGTACTGCCACTTAAAGAACTGCATCAGAGCGTCCGTGACCAGCTCGTCTTGGAGGCTGATTCCGAAGTGCCTTGCGACGTGTTCGAACTTAGACTCGGACCCGGAGCCCCGAGGCACCTGGGTCGACTTCTCGCCGAAAGCGGCGGTGGACAGTGGCCCCCCGGCGTTCGCGCGATAGATACTCGTCGCGCCGTGGTAGATGAGCGAGCCCTCGAGGTCGATCTGCAGGTTAGCCGAGCTTCCTCGGCCCGAGCTACTCGGCCTCCTTCCTGCTACCTCCCCGTCTCCCGGCGTCCGCGAGCCGGTGGACTGTAGGTGGTCGCCGAACGTCACCGTCCGCAGCATGGCGTCCCGCTCGGCGGCGGAGGATCCCTGGAGGACGGTGATGAAGGACTCCAGTCGGGCCACCCTGTTCTCCAGGCTGGCCACGTACTCGTGAGTGGCGGGTCTCCTCTTGCGATCGACCTCCCGATACTCGCACACGTGTTGTGCCGATGCGCAGTTTCCGCACGGTTCAGTGCGGGAACATCGCAGCTACCCGGGGTCGAGGGGCAAATGTCAGCGAGGTCGGCATGGTCGGCGAGCGGGAAAACAGCGCACCTTACGGTATTGACACCGCTTACACCTGGGCGTTTTGTTTAGTACTACGTCAGATATATCTTTTGGTGAATCTGGTTGTCATCTTACGATATTATTCTTGCTGATTCTGAACACATTCTCATTTGTGGCTGACGTCTACTTGCAACTCAATCAATGCCGCACAGTTCCCGCGGCAAAGTTCAGTGGCGGCCGTCGGAACTCTTACTGCGGCGCTTAGTCATGTGATGCTCTACGTCACTGGGGTTAGTTCGTTGTATGTCTTTAGACTCAACAAGATATCAGAACGTTTAACAACCGGTTGCAAAGTCTCAATTGTCGTACATAGAAAACTACTCATCAAGCTCAATACCTATGATGTATTCTTTCCCAGGTTGTAGTACAGCGGTTTCTCAATAGCCTAGCAGAAATATCGCTCGCTCTCTCGTGGTGATCAACCCTATTTCCCCCTTCACAGTCATCCTGTTTGGTCGGTAGTATTTTCTCAATTCACTTATTGTTGTCTCAAAGGCTGGATATCTCTTATCATTAGCGTCCTTTTCTCTTGGTTGAATCGGTCTCGGAACCTGGCGCGCCGACTGGGCAACTATCATTACAAGTCAACAAAGTCAGTCTATCACTTCTCAACCTCTCAATGTCTGTTGATCTATCTTCGACCGGTTTTCGTCCAATTACACCTAGAATGATCTTGCATGAGCTCAAGAAGACAAGCCCACGGCTTGCCGACTCAACAATCTAGACCTCCCAGCGCATGACTTCGCCACTTGTGCCGCTTCACTCTTTTTATTCAATGGTTTTTGTCATGTCAGGGAGACCATACACCCCAAAGTCGCGACCAGTTCCTACTTCCTCCGATCATCGGGATGACCCGACTCCCATTGGTGACCATGATGCCACTTCATTACGCCACCGCGAGCCGACGACGGAAACTTAATACCCTCCAATCAAGTTGCGACTCAAGCGAGGCCTCATTCTAGTTTCGCTGAAGACACCGAGGCAGTGAGAAGACCTTTTGACGCGGAGTTCCGAGAATATGTACCTATACATCTAGACTACAACCCCCGTAGTCTTAGTCTGGGAAGCCGTTATCAAGAGCCTTTCGTAATAGGCACTGCCCATTTACCTAATATCCCGCGCGGGTCCGCATCAGATCATGCCCAGTTCTCGGCCTTGTCTGGTACGGTAACACCACCATCTCCCTCAAATACGTGTGTAGTGACGCTATCGCGGGCTTATACACAGCCCTGGCGATCGACCACCATGACTGCCCAAAAAGCTGGCCGAATCCCTCTGCAGAATGCGGGGTGCATGAGGGGACCATGTGCGGCCGCCTAAAGCGCTGATCTTCAAATGTACAGTTTGCTCCGAAGCTGTGTCCGAGGGGTCTCCAAGACTCTTATACGTGCGCCTGCTGACCTGCTGCAAGCCCTGAACCACGTCAGCGGGATCAGCTCTCGTCAGGGCCCACGCCTTGCTTTGGAATCACGCCTCTCTGGTGTGTTTCCCTGCATGTTTCGGGGGTGAGTCGGCCCTCTCGCAGGCTCCGGGGTTTGACTCCGAGTGATCATCAACCTGGGGTTTCCGGGGTTTGACGTACGCCCCAACAGCTCCTCAGCGACGATCACACATGCTTCTACGATTTTCTTTCCCTTCTGGAAGAATCCTACGGAAAGTTTGCGTCCGCTCTCCAATGACAGCCACGCTTCCCGGCTATTTCTTCACGACGGAGTGGCGACCGTATTTCGTCAGATTCGGGATATGATATGGTATTTTCACCGACTAGACTCCTTTCTGCCTTGGCGAAGAGACTCACAGATTGAACGTGGGGGGCACTTGAATATTGTCATAGACCCTGTTCTAGGTGAGTTAAAGGCTGCAATCAAGTACTCTAGACCCTTGACAACTGGATGGGAACATAATATTATCTGCACCTATTGGCACACACCATCACGGCTTTAGGCAACGGGCCGCGGTACTTCGACGGTGTGATCGTCCCGGCAAAATACACATGCATTTTTGATGGCTTCTGACGATGTGCCAAGTTCCAGGTTTTCCAACCTCCTTGAGGTGACGATGAACGGGAGATCAGCCATTATCGGCCTCGCCGCTCAACACCTTGATCTCGGCGTGATAGCAACATCACGAGCGCGGCCAATCCGGGTTTCTTTCGCAACACACCAAAATCATTTCATTCAGTCATGCTCTCCTAGCGGTTCTTTTGGTCGATCCTATGATCACATTCTCTACACTCACCCCTCCCCTCCCTCCATGCCATTGATGCCATGCCATGACATTCCAGCGAACCAGAGTAGTCCCAACCTATCAATCACTGCTCTCCAGCCGTCGTCGTCGTCGCCGCCGTCGCCTCATCCTCTAGCTCCCTCTCCACCCGAAGGAGCTCGCTCAGCCCCTCGACGATGACCTTGAGCTCCTCGGGCATCGGCCGGGCACAAGGCTTTCTCGGCGCGCCGCCGTACTGCTCAAAGTGCTCCATCGCCGCCTTAACGCCCACGAAGCCGGTCTTGATGGCCACCCAGTCCCCCCTCGCCACGATAGCCTGCAGCCGCCTCGCCTCCTCCAACTGTCCGGCGCCCGCGAGCTCCGCCACCCGCACGCACGCCCGCGGCGCGAGGTTCGCCAGCCCAGATATGGTGCCGTGCGCCCCGACGACCGCTCCCTGCAGGATGAAGTCGGCGCTGCCGCCCGCGACGAAGAACCCCTGCGGCGCCGCGTCTGCCACGCGCGCCAGCTTGCCCGTGTTGCCGCACGTCAGCTTCACGCCCACGACGTTGGGGTGTCTTGCGACGCGCGAGACGGCGTCCGAGGAGAGGTCGCGCCCGGACGCGGCGGCGGGGAAGTTGTACACGAGCAGCGGGATGGGGGAGGCATCGGCGACGTCGGTGAAGTGCCGCACGACCTTGTCGTCGTCGAGGAGGGTGCTGTAGTAGCTCGGCGGGAGCACGAGAGCGTGGGTCGCACCGGCGCGGGCGGCTTCGCGGCAGAGCTGGAGAGTCTCGCGCGTCGACTGCGCGGCGCAGCCTGCGACGAGAGGAATGCGGACATCAGGGGCCTCGTGGTGGATCGTGTCGGCGGCGCGGCGGATCATGGCGGTTCGCTCCTCGCGGGTGAGGTGCACCGCCTCGCCGTTGGAGCCGTGGACGACGATGCCTGCGACACCGGCGTTGATGAGCCGCACGATGTGTCGCTCGAGTGTGCCCAGGTCAACCTCTTCCGACTCGGTGAAAAAGGCCAAGGTAGGAACGTAGACGCCGTCGGGAAGACGGAGGTGCTGGGCCTTGGGTGCGCCATAGGTTGCTTCTGCTGGTGGAGGCGTAGCCATGGTCGTTGCCGGCATGTTGATGAACTGATGAAGGTGACTTGATGTTTAGCTCGAGTGGAGTGATGGAGCAGTTGCTAGACGGTTTAATGAACCAAGGTGACTGATAGATACCATGCCAGAGGGAATCAGGAGGAAGGGCGACGTTGTCTTATAAACCAAAAGACAGGAGAAAGAAACACCACAAGGCAAGACGTGGGGGTAGACCTACGAACTGAGGAGACACGTCGTCTGCCCGACTGCCGAGCTCTGGAAGCGACAGGCTACAGACGCTCAATATTCAAGGACTGGGTGCGATGTCACTGATACATCTGGCACCTTTTCAGGGAAACTGAACGGTTTCCAGCTGGGTTTCCAGGCTTCTCTGATGATACCCCGTGAGTCGTTGCCAAACTTGGCGCATCACACGGCCGAGCGGACGCGTGGGGGTGGCTACTCAATGGTTCATGGTCTTGCCCAGCCGCTTTTGACCCGGTGGTTGGACGACGTCGATCCAGGGTCGTTGCATGAAGGGTGTGTGTATCCATCCGCAGGTGTGGTGTGTGCGAAGTCCGAGCTGGACCATCTTACCAGGTTTGCGGTGAGCCCAGCGGCACGGCATGCATGGTTTGCAGCACCCGTGAGAGGCAAGGGATCTACCCCGACAGGCCGGAAGTCGCGGGATGTTTTTGCTGCCAGAGACAGAACAGGGCTGTTTTCCCCGTACGCCGTCTGTTAACCGCAATCCCACGCAGACGCCGTCCCATTTTCGGTGACACAGATGCAGATGTCGAACCAGGACGTCAGCGCGTGTAGCCACAAGCAAGAAGAGGTTTGCCGTCTTTCCATGCGGCTTACTTGCTACTCATACTCTAGGTTGCGAGACTGTATGCTTCCCGGATTGGAGTTTCCGGCCGGGGAACTTGATTTCGGAGCTGCGGATGATCATTCAAGGCCGCCAGCAACATAAACACAAGAGCTGACAACGCCGCCGTTTGTCTCTGCAACCCAGATGATTGGCGAGAAAGCCAAAGCTTCGTTCCTGTCTCGTCACCGTGACTTCAACTCTCGTTCACCACTCCGTACCGCCTTGGCACCGGTGACAGATGGGAAGCTGGGGAAAGTCGCCCAGACCGCGACCCCCACGCTCTTGTTTGCGCCCGGACATTCAGCTCTCCTCCGCAGGACGGAGCTAATGTAGCCTAATGACAAACCCTTGAGGGGTTGAGGGGACACCAGCAGATCTTCATCCCCCTTGTACGGATACGGTAACCTCCCTTCTCTCCTCCAGGCTCCCACTTCCCTTTGGACTCTCCCGGGTCCCGGAATGTCTCCCTCGTGCGCCCAGGTTCGCGGCTCCCTGCGTTCGACCATGGAACATACGCCCGCGCCCAACATAATAGGTGCCCCCCGACATGACCTGTTGCTGGCATGATGATGCCGACGAATCGCGAGTGAGAAGTCCACGCCAAGCGAGACAGACCCCCGCGGTGGCAGCGCGCGCGCGCCGTTCTGATGTGCCTAGCCGTCGCCACACGTTGCGCAAAACCACACCCCGTCCTCTACCAGGCCCCTCGTGATCTTGGCCCATCAGACCATTGGCGAATAATGAAAGAACACGGCCCTCCTAGTGAAGTCTACCCCTTACCGTTCGTGTCCACTTGTAGCCAAGCCAGGGGACCAGTACTATTTGCTACCAGGCTTTGCCGTGAAGTCCGAGAGCGGTTGTACTAGCCTCTGGTCGCAGAGAATCGCGCTCACGTGAGAGACGTGGGGGTTGCCTCCCGCTGATGTTCGTGCGAGGGATGAGTTGTCCCGGCCCTTGAGTGCCCGGGCTTGGTGCGTGTGAAGCTCTGTATCAGGACTCTATGTTTATAGGAAGCGGTTGCCGGAACTAGAGACTTCAATACGACCGCGGAATCCTGCACCCCGATGCGACCCGTCTACGTCCGCTAGTCGGGACCTTTACTCATAGCTCTGAGACTCAGAAGTGACGAAAGATTATTCAGGTCCCAGAATCGTTCAAGTTATCGGGTATCATGGGCATGACATTCTCTCTGTACCCACCAACGGTTGTCCAAATTACAGGAATTGACGAGCTCTTTGTATGGTGTTGCGTTGCTGCTGCCTTCAAACTCATACTCATTTGTGATAGTTATGGGCAGTGGTGATGGCCACTTAAGAAGACAAAGATTCGAATCAACAATAAGTCGAGACCCACACTTCCTAACAACCAATCTTTTAGAGAGTCTCTGTTTTACTATATTGCAAAAGCGCTTATGATGAAAATGTATGAGCACCCATTTGGCCGTGGTAGTCCCAGCACCAACAGTGGCCCGACGGGTGAATGACGACATCGTACCTTCGGATAGGAGCATCGCGATTTAGGAGTTGTGAATCTAGTTGAGAATGATCAATCTACACTCAGCAGGTGACTGCCCACATAAAGTGCAAACCAATAATCTCAACTCATGAGTTGATATGACTCTTGCGTTGGATTCCATGTATACAGAGTTTGTGATGTCTAAGCCATGTCAATCCCATCAGCAATTCCACGTTAGGATGAAGGTGAAAAATATGCGACTATAACTCTCTTTTTATAGGGAGACTTTATTGTGGGCTACAGACCACTTTATGACCCTTGGATACGCGCACACAGAGTACCGTCCCATTCAATAATAGATCCGAGAGTGAGTCTGGCAGGAAAGGCTGTCAGATACATGAATGGGGTGCGTGAATGAGAATGATGTAAATCGCACGTCTCGTGAATAGTAGGCTAGACTCTCGGTTGATCACCAGACTCTTAATCAATAGGACTGCTTTGTAACTGGGCGGAAATATCGTTACAGAGTTTCGAACCAAGATTCGTGAAGCTGAGGCTTAATTCTTCATTTGCTTTCATTTTGAGGAAGACTTGGAGCCTAAATGAGTGTAATTGCATAGTTATCGTGCCTGCTTTCAAAGACTGGATCATTCTGCTCCCTTAAACACATTTCGGTTCATCATACCCTCACGTCCAAACAGACCGCCGAGACCTGAACCACCCAGACCACCTTCAGTAGGACCCAAAGCTCCAGATGATCTCCCCACCAGTATCGATACAGCTGCCGACCCTGAACGCGGCGTTCGCATGGTCGGCGAACCAGGGCCCCTTCATGAGGGCGTTGCCGGGGCAATTCTTTGGCGGTGGAAGCGTGCCTGCTGGGCGGCGCTGCCGTAGACCTCGACGCGGACGGACTTGGGGCCGAAGTCCGAGTTGGAGCAGCTGCTGTCCCAGACGTTGTGCCGCTTCGATTCGCCGCTGCAGTGTGCGCCTTTGAACATGGTCACGACGAAGCCGGAAGTGGTGGGGGCGAGCCCGAGGGCAAGGGCGAGGACTGAAGAGAGCTGCATAATGGGCTGTAGGAGGTTGGGTGTGATGTTGTGTTTTGGCTTAAGAATTGTATCTGGTCGGGTTATTGTGATGGCTAAGTTCCTGTGCTTTGCCAAAGGAGAGGTTTCGCTGCATTTATACTTGGTTTCATCATTAACCCCCCCTGGGTTCTCTCTCTCTCCCTGATATCATACTCCGCGTGGCTCAGGAGCTTGTGTTAGGTCGTCTCCATCCTTCAGTATCACCATCCCATCCTACCTATGTTCGGCATAAGAAGGTTGCGATCCTTTGCTGACGGGTGTCTTTTGATCGCCAGTACACACCGAAGTCCTACGACTTGGGCCGGGCAGTGCGGCTTCTCATGGTATTGCAGGATATTAGACAGGATAGTCCTGGGAGTAAAAATGCTGCTGGAGGAGCGTTACAAAAGATTCTTGTGGAATCTGACTTCTCGATGAGAACAAATGCCCCCTTCGTCAGCGGCGGCGGAGGACAGGCACAAATACTGTTTCAATGTCAGCAATAACACACTCTACAAGACGAAACCGGTGATGGTGATAGTGCTTACGACGAAGGACTCTTGAAGTTCTGCTTGCAAAATTGTGCAGTTGGTTCACAATGACAGCTGTCCGTCACACAGTCTCACCTCAGGCTGTCAGCATTATAGGTAGACGAAACAGTTACGCTGTTTCGGAATAGGAGCGAAGAAATCTCTGGTCCTCTTCGAACGCGTCTGCCGCTGAGCAAAAGGCTTGCATATGCACTCGTAGAGCAGAACAGTCAAGCCGAGTTTGGTTGTGAAAGCTAAAAAGATACCACTGTTTTGGGAAGCTAACTGATCATGGATTTGTGATGCAACTAGAAAGTCCTTCTGCCGTCGAAAATTTGGCAATTGATGATAAGCTGTGGAATTAAACTGGAAGGGTCAAACACGGAAGAGTGAGATCTGAGTTTTCCCGTTCACAATTCAACACAGCATAGTTCTTAGGCGACGGGATTCTTGGCAAGAACATCTCTGCAATAGTCTAGATTACAGTTGGGACAGTGTGGGTAAAGGTTGCGGGATCTTCTCAACACCTCCATGGCGTATAGTTTGCTGAGGTCTTTAGAGGCAGAACTTGGTCTCCTCGATCACACTCAGCTTTCGATTGAAGTTGCTGATGGCATGAGCCTATCACCATCTTCCCGTCTGTTGCCATCTTCTGCGCCAACTCAAACGTAGGCTTTTTGAAAAGGGTCCGTCTCGGTGACGCGTCGACAAGTATTACTCATTGCGATCTGCCTGGTGAACAGGATTATACTTTCTCGAAGGAAATGAGCTGCTCCTTCATCTTTCCCGTGGCCATTTTCCGTGCGGACATCGAGGCCGACACGCATACGTGACTACGCTGTCACGCTGCAACGGTATCGAAATTTCTTCTCGAGTAGTCTCCTCATGGTCACCGACAACGTCAACGACGCGTACACTGCCACTCGCATCTGCATCTACGAGAGACGACGAGGCTATTCATAGTATCAATGAAGCCAGTCTCTTTTGAATACCAATTTCATTCGTTCAGACATCTCGAAGATTCTTCACTCAGGCCCCGTTTATCGAGGGGTAGAACATCACCGCCACGACAACTCAGCTGCACCTTGAAGGCCAGAACCAGCGGTCAACTACCTCAAATTAGAACACCTTGAGAAATCTCCCGATACCACCCGCCGTGAGCGAAAAGCCCATTGCGCGTACAACCGCAGCTCACGCCGCGAGGCGAAGTGCAGCGTTCTTGGCACGTTGCGTGGACATGGTGGAGAGATCAGCGCCGCCTTGCAGCAGCGCGATCGGCGGGGAGGCTAGCAAACAATCACCTTTCGGCAGAAGAAGTCCGCGGTGTGTTGGAAAGACACACATGGAGACGGAGAAAAGCTCTAGAAGTTTCATTTCCCCCGCCATGCGTTGCCTGCCGGGACGGAAGATTCGGTTCCTTGAGGGTATTCGCAGTGGGGGGATGCCCCCCCATCTGGGGAATGCGCAGTGATCCAATGGACATCGCCGAAAAGATTCGGGGGCACAGTTCCGCCAAGATGGTGAGGGGGAGACCACCCTAAAATTAGCATCCGCATTTCTCTTTTCAAGCTTCTATTGACCCCCTGGTACAGCTGAGATGGGGGGGAGAAAGATACCCGCCCACGCTCTGGCACTACTGCAGGCCGTGAAGGACATATCCCCGATTGCTTGGTGGTCTGGCAGTTTTGCGTGGTGGAAGGGCTCTTGACACGGACGGATCTGATCCCGGGTTTGAGGAAGATCGCGGCCAAGTTCCGGATTTCTGCAATTATGACACCCCGTTGACCCGCTTGCACGCCGTTCTCAAAGGTGATTACTATACACTACTCTAGCCGCAGTGGGAATAACGAGGACGCTTCTACGCCGAGTCGTCGGGCAGAACGAGAGAGACAAAAAAAAAGAGATAAAAACAAGACGTGGTGTCGATCATCCGCAGCCGGGCGTCATTCGGCGCCAGGGGAACAGGGGTACTCCCTACCAGGCCTTCCAGCGCAGCAGGCGCGCCAAGGAGGCAAATGTGAAACAGCAGAGAACAGAGCTGCTGCTGTGGTTCGAATGACAGGCGGAGGGAGAGGCCGCTGGAAGGGAGGAGGCGGGAAGAAGGGGGAATGCGTGTCGCGCCCCCGTGGCTCTGCTTCGCGTTGGCTGCTTGGCGGGGATGTGCCGGGCAGCGAATGATTGTCGTCTCAAGTGAAAAAACCTAAACGGAACAAACAGAGCTGTCATCTCAATTGGTCTGTTTTAGTTTGAGTTCATGGCGAAGCTGGAGATGGGACGCGTGGAATTGCATCTTGGCGGTTGGCCTCGATGCTATTTTCCGATCAGGCCAGCACTTGGACGAGTACGTCCGCAACAGTCAGAGTAGTACGAATTGGAGTCCAATGTCTCGGACAGAGAAGGAGAAAGCCTGGTTGGTGAGCATTCTGTACGCAGTAGGCATGCATGAGGCTTCTCGCCCCCTCTCGGCTCTCGTCCGGCTCCCACCCGCCGGCATGAACCTTGCCGCGACGGCCCAAGATGCGGTCATATCCGTAATCATGCTGTCAACCGTGTGAGGGTGTGGCACGCGACACCTTTCCTCCTCTGACCTGTTACCTGGGGCAGCGTAGCCATCTGAAGGGCGATGGTAGCAGTGGAATATGGTTTCGTGGTACGGATACTCCGTTCTCTGACAGCTGTGTAGGGGCCCCTCGAGGGAGAGGAAACACAGGGGCCCCCTGAATGAACCGTGTTAAGCTTTCCTGGGGATTCGGGGGCCGTCGGTGATAAGAATCTGTGAGAGCCACACACATTGTACACTAACAGAGCGAGACGAACCACCACAGCGGCCAACAAAGTCAAGAGAAAGCGCTCATCTTAGGTAATTAGTTCACCCAACTGCCGTAACACAGCTCATAGCTCTGTACCTATTACCTTTGGGCAGGAATAAACTCGGCAGAAAGGCTTCTCGACGGTTGCCGGGATGCTGAGTCGTCGAGTGAGGCTGGGGCAGCCGGGGTCGTTTCTTGGCTTCGCTCATCGGAATCCACTTTCGAATAGCTGCAATTTGAGTGGGAGGGCCAAGATGGGCCAAGGGGCCCAACCAAGACCCAAGCCTCCCGGAGTGACGATGAGCGCTGCCATCGGGGAGTGTTTGCTTTTTCCCCCTTCCCCTCTTTTCCTGTTGTTGGGGTTATCGTCTGTATGTTTGCATTCTCCGGGGTTACTGTTTCGATAAGGTTATATACCAAGCAACCATCCCGCTGTTGTTGGTCCGTCTCAACTCATCACATCAATCACAACTCCAACAACAACATCGCAACCATCACCAGCTTCACCTCACATCCACCACCAACAACCTCTCCAACTTTCTAAACACAAACCAACCAACAACCACCGCCAAAATGCAGTTCCGCCACCTCGCCCTCCCCCTCGCCGCCGCCGTCTTCGTCAACGCCGACCTCAAGCTCGACGACGACGACATCCCGACGCAGTGCCAGGCCGTCTGCCGCCCCGTCCTCGACCTCGGCCGCGCCTGCGAGGTCGACGACGACGTGATCCGCGACGACCGCACCGAGGACCTCCTCGAGGCCCAGTGCGTCTGCACCAACAGCAGCTTCAACATCTCGCAGTACGCGCCCCTGTGCGCCAGCTGCATGGACCAGAACGTCCGCGACCGCGACGACCTGGATGGTGAGTCCTTGACACACGATCTTCACACCAAAAACGATACTGACAATACCCAGACATCAACGACATCCTGAGGACCTGCGGCTTCGCCAGCACCTCGTACGCTTCCACGGCCTCCTACGCCTCCTCCACCCCCGCCGTCTCCGCCGCCCGCCCCACGGCCTCGTCCCAGCTGACCACCACCATCACCCCCGGTGCCGGCGTCGGCGCCTCCCCGACCCAGTCCTCCGGCTCCGGAAACAACAACAACAACGGCAACAACAACAACGGCAGCCCCACCACCGCCGGCAGCGCCGCCACCCCTACCAACGCCGCCGGCGTCCTCTCCCCCAAGGGCCTCGGCCTCCTCGGAGCCGCTGCCGTCGGCGCCCTGATGCTGTAAATGCATGCGCATGCGGTGTTTCCCCCCTTTTCCGTTGTACAATGAGATAGACCATGGACGGATTTGACGATATCATTTTTTTCGAGGGATTGCTTTTTTGGTTAGGGTTCTCACATTGGCGTGTTCGTTATACCCTAGCATTTACAGTCGCTTCTGATGGTTTTTGGAGAGAATTTGGTGGACGTGCGATGAGATGTCGCCGATTCACTGATCAATAGTAATGACCACCTCTATTCACACATCGTTTCTTGTCATTCCCTGTGACCATGGCTTTTGAAGTTCCTCATTCACTGTGGACCAGCGGGACTCACTTCAGCCCATCCTCTCCTGACCTAGCGGTGAATCGCGTCCTCTCCATGAGGAATTTGAGTATAAATCCAGCTGGCCTACAAGCAACATCGCACTGCCACTTCGCAAGATTCTCTCAAGCGCAGTACACAAACCAAGTCGAGCAAATTCGGTCCAAATCTCAACAGCAAATCAACACCACAGCAATGCTTCCGTTGCACGCGCCGTTTAGCAAAACTTGTCGCTGCTCCTGCGGCTGTATCGCCAGGATCTACGAGGGGGGAGGCAGGTGTGACGGCTGCGTTAAGGCGTTCCACGATGACGGGAAGCTGCCGCCCGACATTCCGAAGATCATCAAATGAGAGAGGGGATTTAAGACTGTGTTTGAGTATGGTAAAGGGCACGGGGCGGTCGGTGGAGTAAGACCAGCATGAGCATCTCAGTCCTCGCCAAGTAATGAGCCGTTCGTTAAACATCTGATTCATGCAATACATCTCTCACCTTTCTACACTCATACAGAGCTTTGTAATACTAACATATTATTCTGCGTTCTCTCTTAGGCGTGAAGTTTACTTCTGGTTCCTCATGCACGTGGCACACATGTTAACGTAACATTGAAAGTATTAAGCTACTGTTCACTGTCATCATTCCATGATAAAGAAGCATGGATATTGAGGATAGTTGGTCTATTCGCTAGTCTATGGAGGTCTACAACGGAACAAAATCTACGTAAAATGGTATCTCTGCAAACACGCAACACCGCCTACAAGCAACTTTTCCTTCCCGTATCCTTCCCATGCGCCTGACCTTGCCCTCATTCACTCAACCTCCCTCCACCGCCTCTCCAACTCCGCAACAACAAGAGACGTGGTTCCAGACCCAAGCAGCGAAGCAACAGAGCCGCCCTGCCCGGGCTGGACCTCCAGCAGGTTTGCAAACCCGATCCCGAGTCCGACGCCAGGGCCGTTGACCGCCGCGGCACCGCCACGACGCATCTGCGCCTCCAAGACCGTCTCCCGAATGACCGGCACCGTCTCGGCAAACACCTTCCGCCTCGCCGCAGCAGCAGCAAGCAGCCCCTTCACATCCCCACGAGCGCACGCGTCGGCGTACAGCCCACGCATCCGCGGGGAATACATCTCGCACATCAGGCTCGCATCCTTCACAACCTCGCCGCGGAGCGTCATCCCCGCCGCCAGCGCCGTCCCGCGCGCGAACTCGTGGTAGCACGACGGACACACGGCGCAGCCCTGCCAGCCGTACCACCTGCCGCCGCGGAAGTCCTCGTCCCGCGGGCACGGCGGCAGGCTCGCGAACTCGAGCGCGTACGCCTCCAGCGCGCCGGCGTCGGCGACGTAGAAGCCCTCCAGCAGCCGCGCTGCGTACGCCGCGAACCGCGGGCTGGCCGGGTTCAGCGAGCACACCGTCGGCGCGGCGCTGCCGCTGCTGCACCGGGGAACGAGCGACGCCGCGAGGCCGAGCGGCTCGACGACGCTCGCGACGCACCCGGCGCAGACGGCGAAGCCCTCCGGGTGCGAGGGGAACGTGAACCACCGCCCGTCCCGGATGCCGGCCCTCTCGCACGGCTCCTCGTGGCAGACGGCATCCAGCGCGCGCCAGAAGACGCCGAAGTCCTTTGCCTCGTGGGCGCGCGACATGGCGACGCCGAGGTCGAACCGCCCCAGCGCGCAGCGCGTCATGCTCCCGAACCGCGCGGCCGCGTCGGCGGGGAGCTCTCTCCAGCGCCGCTCCTCGCCGGTGCCGGCGACGTGGTCGGCGAAGCACGCCGCGCAGACGAGCGCGGACTGCATCCCGGACGTGGTGGGCGCGAACCACACGCGCGACTTGACGGCGACCTTTTGGCTGCGGGCGCAGGCGGGGAGGGCCATGCGTTCGGACGCGGCGGCGCAGAAGCTGGGCCAGGAGGAAGATGCTTTGAGCTTGTAGGCGCGGCGGATGGACGGGAGGGCGAGGTCGCAAGCCCACACGTCTGAAGCCGGCTGCGCCGAGGCAGGTTCGAAGTTGGACGCGGACGAGGAGGGGAGGACGTGGTCCTCGAAGCAGGCCTCGCAGACGACCATGTTCGGCACGGCGTTGTTCCTGGGGCGGAACCAACACTGGGCCTCGCGGCCGGGGACGCCGGTCTGGCCACGGCAGTCCGGGATGTCGCCGCGGCGGCGCAGGAAGGCGACGAGGTCGTCGGTGCGGCCCTCGGACAGCGCGCGCGGGAGGAGGTGCTCGACCACGCGCGGCGAGGAGGCGAAGTGGCAGGCCCGGGGCTTCCCGTCGTCGAGCAGCCGGCCGCGGAAGTCGTTCTCGAGGCGGGTGCCGGCGAGGTGGTCCTCGTAGCAGCGGGCGCAGATGTTGAACTCAGGGGCGGTGGGGTGGGCGTACCACGTCGTCGGAAAGGTCGTCGGCGTGTTGATGCAGGAGACGACGCCGCGACCGCGCTTCCGTGTGGGCGGGCTTGTGCGGCGGGAGTTGGAGCGCGGACGGGTCGGGGAGGTGACGGGCTGAGACGGAGGGGGAGGGGGGAGGGCCGGGGCGACGACGCCTCGCGGGGTGAGGTGCGGCTCCGGGGTCGGGTTCGTCGAGGGAGGGGTGAAGCAGGAGGTGGTGCTGGCGGTGAAGTCTGGCGTCGAGAGTTCCTCCCGCGGGGTCGAGGGGACGGAGTAGATGGTCGAGAGCATCGGCGAGGGGGCGAAGCGGAGGTTGTGGAGCGTCTCTTCGAGGTTGTCCATGTCGAAGACCCCGGGGCGCAGTTCTCTTCCTACCTGGAGGTACGCCGTCGTCGACTTCTCCGGCGTCGCCAGGCTTTCATACGGAACACGAGCGGCAGCCGGAGACTTGTGCTGGAAGTACCCGCCATCGTCTCTCTGCGGCGGCGTGGGTGGAGGCGGCGGGAAGCTCGTCAGGGCGTTGGGACCGGGACTTCGAAAGCCAGCGCCAGAGCCGGGAGCAGCAGGAGAGGAGGTCGCGGCTGGTCTCCCCGACGGAACGGGCAAGCCGCCGGCGTTCGGGATCGGGCTCGGCGGCGGAGGGAAGCTGGTGTAGCCGGGAGGGCTCGGCTGGCTCGTCCACTGCGGCGTCGAGGGCGGTTCGAGCATGGCCTTCTGCGCAGGGCGGACGGGCTTCGGGGCGGCCAGCGTGCTTGGCCCCCGGGGCGTCGGCGGCGGCGTCGTCGTATCGGCGCCGATGATGCTGGGTGGGGCCCGGGAGCTCCGGGTCGGAGTCGGAGGTTGTCGTCGGGACATTGCCGGTTTGCAATATCCCGCCAGAGCTGGAAAAGTGACGATGGTTTTTGCTTCACCTTTCTTCGGTGACAATTGCAGCAAGAGGGCTTCCTCGAAGTGTGTCGAGGTGTTGTCGTGTTTGTTTTGTTTGCCTGTGGGTGTAATTTGATTATGAGGTGGTGCTCGGATGGGACGGTAGGGACAGGCGCCGTAATAAACAACAACAAAACTAAATATTCCCCGTATTGCAGGAGGAGATGAGAGCAAGGAAAGGTGCTGCGGGAACTGTAATGCGACGCGACGTTCATCCGCATCTGCAGCTCGGGGGGGCCTTGTTTAAAGAAGCTTTTGTATCGGTTCTTCGACCTGTCAAGGGATAGCAATAGCCAGTACGCGCACACAAAAACATTGAATCTCTTCGCCAGATGACAAGCAGGAAAACCGATGAGAAGCGGCGTGTAATTTGGTGCCCGACGGGCGGAATGCCGGCTCGTCCCCACGGACGATCCACACCATCTCTTCCTTTCGCGCCCGACTTGCAGCGATCAGCCTGGACCGGGGGACCGGGGGGCCGGGGGAGGCAAAGACAGCTCACAGAGATCTTCCCTGAGCTGCGCTGGACGGCAGTTTGGCGTGTAATTTCCCGTGGACAATGTGCCACTTTGTTTCTCCTCCTTTGGGCTTGTTGATTCATGTTCTGGAAGGAATGGATGCTTATGCTACGGCCATGGACAGGCATATGGGCAGTCGGGCAAGACAGGCACAAGCAATAAGCGGCTTGGAATGTTTCTCTCCGCGAAGGACATGCCGCGTCGCGTATCGACCGGGGCTCTGGCCATGGAAATCGAAATGAACAAGTGAAAAATCTTCACTTTTTGGCCTTATGGCTGAAATTATCGGGCGCCAATGGGCAACTCCTCGTCCCTCGAGAAGGGCTGTTCTTTTTGTTCTTTTCCTTGTTTTTCCCCCTTTTCCTTTTCTTTCTGTCTTCCCAATGTTCCAGCCCATGTCCCGAGCACCCCGAGCATTTCACCCAACTCATCGAGAGCCCGACTAGCTGATCCCAGGAATACGATGGAGACTCACGACGACGTTGGGCTCGGCTCGCAGGGACACCGTTGGGACGTGCCCGTACTATCGCAAGGAAGACGAAGCGAGCAGAACAGGACTTGAGATGAACCCGGCCATGAGTCGTGAACACCACGGCAACAAAAAAACAACAGCTCCAGCAACGAAACAACACCATGGCAACGGTTCCCTTCACTTAAAGAAGCCCTCTCCTCTTCTCTGCTCTGGTCTTTCCTTGGTCCGTCACCCTTCCTCACCTTACCCTGCCGCAACTTGGGAGGAAAGGGATCAAGTGACCCGGACTTCGCAATACATGTGAGGCTGATGGCCCGCAGCGCCACCCCTTCCAAAGCGTCTGCCGGCATTTATCCCATGGTATTGGTAGGTGCAAGCGCAGCGACGGGTGAGGCAAAAGAAGGGTACGGGTATGCTTCGGTGCTGCAGGCCAAGAGAACCGAACTGGTGGGCGGCGCCGTCGCATGCAAATCACCTCCAGCAGCGGACATCCTGAGCCACACCATCTTCTCTGCTGTCTTCTTATTTTCCTCTCCTTTTTTCAGTCACACAAACCATTTCTCGGTCACACACGCACACCACACCATCTTCCTCACTCACCCGCTACGTCGCATTTAGGGGTCCCCCCTCAGGAGTCGAGGAAGGGTGGCTGAGACGTTCCAAGAGATCCCCCTTCTCCCCCAACTCCTCCCCTCCATCTACCTCTGACCTCCAACGGCGCCTTGGCAAAACCTCCGGCGCCAGTGGCCAGTCCCTCAAACACGATGTTGTGGGCGCGCGCCGCCGCGAGTAAGAAAGAAGCACAGCAAAAAAGAGAGAGAGACGAAGAAGAGACCATGAGTTCCTTCGCTCCGTTTGCGCTTGCGCTAGGACCCCTTTTCGAACCATGAATCCGCCGCCGACGCCGCCGCCGCCCCTCCTTTGGCTCCCGTTGGTAGGGTTTGGACGGTTCGAACCAACGGTCCATCCGCTGACAGGGGGCCGCCGACTGTTGTTCTTATCGCGCCGGGTTTTCTTTGGTAGCGATCTGTGGTGCATTGAAAGTATTGATTCGCGGTTTTGTCTTTTCTTCAGGTGAGGCCCGTCTGTTGTCTCGACTCTGTGGTGAACGACCATTGGACGTTGGACGGGCTGGACTTTGTCGATCTTCGTTGAAGATCTCGACCTGTTTGCTATACACACTATCCTATTGATGTCTTTGGTTCTCTATTAATCCCCAACAGCCGCTAGAAGCGCATCCTTCAAAACACCACAAACGCTTCCCGCGTGTTGTTTCCCTATCCCCCCAATCCACGTCGAGTCAAGAGTCTTTCAACGGCAAACAGACGAACGAGCCCCCAAACGTCCCTCCCCCCCCAAAACCCACCCGGCCGCCACCCTCAAGTGGCCGTTCCTTGGTGCCGACATGCTTGGACGTGCCAAAGCGGGCTTAGTCCGTCACATCATCCCCCGGCCCGGGAAATTATCACAACAGGGGCAACACCACATTCAGACGTCTTAAAACCTCCGTTATGACACAAGAACCGCAAGGGTTTGCTCTCTCAATGCTGCCCTTTCTGGGGGGGACTCGTCCGTTTCGTTCTCTTGACTTTTGAGAAAAGGCAAAAACATGGGTCGCGATTGAACTCGCCTGGTCATCGTCCACTTTTCTTTCGTTTCTCGCGGTCTTTCCCCTGCCTTTCCGATTGCAACGAAGGAGGGGTGGTCCTGGACCAAGTGGTATGGTTGATGGTTAAGTGGTTTTTCTATCCGCCCCCATCCGCCATCTATCTCAACCGGTTCGCTCGTTTCCATTTCGATTCAGTTGAATTGGATTGAATCCATCACCCACAGTCATTCGTTCACACGCATACACATACGTGCACCAACCAAATCAATCGGCTCCAACAGCCCATTCACTCGCTTTCCACCACGGTTCCTGGAGCACCACCCGAGGGGACAATCTGTTCAGTGCCCCCAAACATCAAATCGACCCCAAGCAGGCTTCAGACGCGCATCGGGATGATCGCAGGCAGACGGACGCGGCCCCCAAACACTCGCTTCGATTACCGATCGACGCTGACACTCGCTTGACGTGATAACGCTCGTCGCCCCCAAACGAAATAACACAACACACTCACTACTCTATTTCTTTTATTTTTATCTTGACATTACACAACTTCGACTAGGCGCAGTCATCACCAACGGAACCCAAACCTGCGGGTTTCCCGGGAGGGCCGAGAGAGAGGAGAGAGAGAGAGCGGAGGATGGTGGTAGCCCCGGACGTGGCCGCATAACATCCATTATCCAGCAAAGCATCACCAACACGACCATCACCAAACAAGCAAACAACGAGAAGCACACATCACGCCCAACATGCACGGCTTCGACTTCCCCCCGCCGCCGGACGAACCCGTGCCCACCGTCCCCCGGGACATCAAGGCCAAGCGCACCGTCCCCTCGCCCCGCAAGGCGCCCACCGTCCGCTCCGGCAAGGGCTCCATCTTCGGCAAGGCCTCGATCCCCTCCGTCTACTGGGTCGGCGACGACCCGACCCCGGGCAGCAGCGGCAACAACAACGAGGAGTACACCTTCTACCGCGAGGGTACCCCGCCGCCCACCGAGAAGGGCGCGGCCGCCGCCGCCGCCGCCGCGAGGATGCGCGGGCTGAGCCTGTACGACGAGGAGCGCCGCGCGCGCGCTGAGATGCGCCGCCGGGGTCGCCGCTGCGGGATGCGCGTGTGGGTGTTCTGGCTGCTCGTCGGGCTCGGCGTGTTCGTCGTCGTGGGCGTCGCGGTCGGTGTCGGCGTCGGGGTGAGCGTTGGGACGAGGAGCCAGGCGAGCGAGGCGGATGGGAGTGCGGCGCGGACGAGGTTGGTATCCCCCTTTCCGTCGTGAAGCGTTCACGATAAATATACAGTGACAGACTTTGCTAACACCACGAGCAGCTCCGCGACACCTACGCCGACGTCCAACGCGCCGAGTGACGCCACGAGAACCCTCCTCGCAAACCCGACGTCCACCACGTCGCCAACAACAGCCAGCAGCGCAGCCCCAACAACCCTCGTAACCTCGACGCGGCCGTCGTCCTCGTCGTCATCATCGTCTTCCACCACATCATCATCGTCATCGTCGTCGTCCCCGACGGCAACCTCGGGCGCCACGGCCCTCTGCCCCGAGGCCGACAACACCATCTACAACGTCAACGGCTCCGACAAGCGGTTCCTCCGGACCTGCGGCATCGACTACACGGGCGACGCCGAGGCCATCGACATGTCCAACACGCTGGCCGCCAGCATGGGCGAGTGCATGGAGATCTGCGCCAAGACGGCGCAGTGCGCGGGCGCGGCCTGGGGCAACGTGACGGCCGCCGGGGGCGCCGTCGAGCAGAGGTGCTGGCTGAAGAGGGATCTGAAGAAGTCGCACAAGGTCGCCAGTGACTGGAACTTTGCTACGTTGATGTGAGAAGAGGGTGGTTGAGTATATTTTTTTGTATATATCCTGGTCGTAATGATAATGTGTTACTCCCAAGTGGAGAGTCGAATTCTGATTAATGATATCCTGTATATCACCAAGTATCCAAATTATTAGCCGTACAATGTTCATCGAAAGGAAATCGTTGATCATATTCATACACCTCCCAGACAAACTAAACCAACTTTCCTACTGCGGGTATTACATGTTCCTTCATATCAACTTCTTGAACCCACCAAACAATCCTTACATCGCAGCAACGACAAATCCTGCAATAGCCACCGCAGCAAGGACGGCACCGGACTCCCTCGTAGCAGCGTTCTGCGACCCTCCACCGTTTCCTCCGTTGCCGTTGCCGTTGCCATTGCCACCACCACCTCCTCCGTTACCGTTTCCACCTCCGTTACCACCGCCAACTGGCCCAGCGCTCGTGATAGCAGCAACAAGCGAGCTGCACTGCCCAGTGCCGAGAGGCAGAACCGTGGCCACGCCCTGGACGTCGCTGCACGCCTGCCAGATGGCGCGGAAGTCGGTGATGTGCGCGTCCTGCCACGACGTGAGGCTCTGCGCGTACGACGAGTAGGCGGACCCGACGGACCCCGTTACGGTCGGGTTCGAGCAGGCGTCCGTCACGTTGGCGGAGAAGGCGAGGTACGACGCCACGTCGGCGGGCACCGTCGGCACGCCGTCCGTGATGCGCGGCAGGACGGCCGTCGCGACGGAGTTGCAGGCGGCGAGGTCGCGGCGCTGGAAGTTGCTGCCGCCGCGGGCGACTTGCTCGCCGGCGTTGGGCAGGGCGGTTTGGATGGCCATCTCGGCGCCGTAGGCGGTGGCGGCGAGGCCTGTTGCGAGGAGGACTGAGGAGCGCATTTTTGGTGTGGTATTTGTGAGTGTGTGTGTGTACGTGTTGTTTTCAGGATGATGGAGGAGCAAGGTCTGACTGACTACGGGGAGAGAGGACGACGAAAGGTGTTTAATACTGCGTCTCTTTGTCTCGAAGCTGCACGCTCGGGCTGTGACACCTCGACGATGACGACGGTGAAGGCGAAGCAAACTCGACGCACCGCCCGGGAGCGACAGGTGACGGATGTTCACGTTCGCCTCTCGACCTCGGGAAGAGGTGCGTCGCGTTCGTCTTGACTCTTATCCGCGACTGAGGACTCTCGTCTCATCGCAGACAGCACGCTCACTCTCTTCTTGCCCGCCTATCCACGGCTTACATCCGAGATGTGCCCACAGGCTCATCATGCAGCAACCCCTGTTGTCCGTCGCTTAACTGCGAAGGAAGTACGGTTGCCTGGTGCTCTCCACTGATGATGATCCTTCATGTTCACCTCTTGATGAGCGTGACCCGTAACCCAAGAAGAAAATGTCCAAAGGGAACAGTAGAACAATTGAGCTGAGTAATGGAAAAGACCAGTCACAAATGAACGGTAACTCGCCTCTTCCACGCTCAGCCACCGCTATACCCACGGACCCAAGAAGCGCACATGCTGGTCCAGGCCCTTCACTCAGATCCGAGCCCCTTGGCACTTCCATTGGCGGATTGGAGGAGATCGTGGCGGGCTTCTCGGTGACTAGGCTCGGGTCTGTGGCTCGATCGAGTCTGCCCGGTGTCAACGCGCGATGTGATGGCTCTTGTCAAGCGGCTCGGGACATTTTCGGGGCTCATTCACAGATATTTTGGTAGTTAGTGTCAAACTAGTAGTCTCGCTACAGGATCTCGAGCAGTTTTCGTGAATTTGTTGAGTTGCCTCATGACGGCGAGTCTCCCGAGTGATCTTCATTTAGTCTCGGCTGCCCCTGATCGTGAACTTCGCAATCGAGGGCATTGGACTTGGGAACGGATGAGCAGAGATGCAAGTCGTCGTCATCTTCGCACTCGCAGCCAAACACGCGATGAACTTCGGGCAGCATCGCCCAGCGGCGGAGCCCTGGCCTACAACCCAGAACCGTCCGAACTTCGGCTTGCTGGAAAATCGATGCAGCTGTTGGTATGCCGTCAGCGTACTTAGCCCGTCCAGACCATTGGGATCTTCGTCATACTGCGCAGAGGTCCCAGCGGTGGCAACTGCGAGTAGCTGAAGAGGCTGGCAGACAACTGGAGGTGGCAAGGTAACGGCATCAGTCTCGGACAAGATCTTGCGAGTTGTGATGCTCATCTTCGGACGCTCCTGATAGGAATTTAGACGGGATGCCCAAGATTGGCTCTTCCAGCTGGTCCTCAACCAGAGTTGGCCAATGGGCAGCAACGACCATTCAGCGTATGACCTGGCCTAAGCCCGCGAGCACCGTGGTTCGTGGTGCTCCGGGTGCATGTTCTTGGCGGTCCCTGTGTAATTCCCATGTCCGTGACGACCGGGAACGCGGACAGAGTGCGCAAATGCCGGGTCCGTGGGGGCCCCGGAGCGCTGCGTCAAAGTCCCGTCACCAACGGGTCAACTTCCATGAGACATAACTGTACGTGGTGTCATCTCGATCCAGCACCTTTGGGTTTTGGACGTGTTGGTAGTAGTAATTGTAGGCCGACATGAGTCTTGGGGATGAGGGGCGAGTGCCAGATGCATTCGCAGACGATGTTGTTCCTGGGCTCCCCGGGGTCACGGCCTAGTTTTGGCTCATGAACCCTTTTCCCGTTTGCCTCTTGTACCTTCCGTATAAAGTTGTGAGTAACTCAAGAGTTGGAGGATTCGCCAGGAAAGATGAAGTTGATGGCTTTCATATGTGGTATGACTCTAATAAGGAAGCGGCAAGTCAATCTTGGCCTCTTTTGTGCTTTTCTCTCTTCGAACACCCGTGCCAGAACGCGTCCTCCAGCACATTGATCCAGACCTTCTCCGTCCGCGACAAACGCCCTCGAATCTGCGCTTCCACTGCCCGGCCCGATTCACAAGCGCCGAAGTCCACTCGGGCTGACTCCGGTCGTAACTGGTGCCGAGTATCTCTTTAAGGAAGACCCGGTCTGCCGCAGTTTCGATGGTTGGAAAGCAGATGTCGAGCACAAAGTCTGCTGGCCCTATCTTCTATTAATGAACGACACCCACCAATCGCGCTGTTTGAGACTAGCTGCCGAAAGTGTAACTGTAACCGAATACTCAAAGTTGACCGGAGGTGTTGATGAGATTGGCCAGAGCTTCGTGAGACTGTAACTCAATCCAGGCCTAGCTAGATCCAACACCTTCGGGGCGAGACCGGCGAAAGGCAATACCGTATAAAGACCCCAAGACGTTCACTGAGGCGACAGCACAGAGGGAGCATTTCGAAAGGCAAACACCAGACACATAATACGAGAAACCCAACATGGCAGCAGTCTCTCGACCCCCGCCCTTCGACTCGGGCCTCAAGCGCTGGAACCCCGAAGACGACGGCATTTACATCCTCAACCGCGGCGACCTCGCCACGGAGCGTGCGCGCCTCGAGTATAACCACCACCGGATCTGGCTGCCCCTCTGCGGCGGCCACCTCTGCCCGCCACACATCCTCGCTCACCTCCGCGGGCTCCTAGCCCCGCGCGTCGCCGAGATCGCCACGGGCACGGGAGTGTGGCTGCTCGATATGGCGGCGCAGCTGCCTGCGGCTGCGGAGCTTCGCGGCACTGACATGGACGCGACCAAGTTCCCGCCCGCGTCCGAGGCAGTGCCGCCGAACGTGAGCTTCGCGCGGCACAACGCCCTGGAGCCGTTCCCCGAGGAGATGTGTGGCTCGTTTGACATGGTTCACGTGAGGCTCATATCGCTGGGCATGCGGGCCGGCGACTGGGAGATCGTGGCACGGAACCTGTTCACCCTGCTCAAGCCCGCCGGCCCGGCGGGTGGCTGCATTGGGAGGAGGTCGCGGACGGCGGGTGGAGGATGGTGCCGCCGAGCAATGCCTTCAACGAGTGGTTGAGGGTGACGGCGCTGTGGTCGCAGAAGGGCGGCCGGGATTTGTTGTCAGTCTTGCCCCAGGATACTCTACTCTCAACCAAACCGTCTGAAATGGCGAGATGCTGACTTTGAGACAGAATGCCGTCACGTTTGCCGCTCCTTCTTAAGGACGTAGGCTTCGTCGACGTGAACGACAAGGTCTACAACACCTTTGGGACCAGGGACATGCTCGAAGAGCCGATGAAGAAGATCGCCACCCAGGTGGTGCGGCCGCTAATGCTCGTGCTGCTTGAAGAAGGTGGACTGGACACGATCCAGACTCTCGACGATGTCGATAGGCTCGACGCGGAAATGAAGCGCGCGGCGGCGGCGGACGACGCCAAGTTTGGGTTTTATTACAACTGGACCTGGGGACGGCGTCCGTGAGAGGTTCATGACAGGCACGGGCACTCGAATGGAGAATGGTCGGGACACTTCCAGATGGACGGTAACCTGGGCGATGTAGTTGAATCAGAGCATGTCAATTATCCCGGAGATCCCTCCTGACGCGGACAAATCACTCGAGCAGCCGACCATTGGGTCCTTTCCGTTCTGTATTGCCTAGTTACACCTCTACCAGTAATCGGACTGCTCAACCCAGACCACACGCATCGCGGGGTACTCGACCAGAGTTTGAAGTAAACCGAGGTTCCACAGCCCGTGGAAGGCGGGGTCGACGACTGGAGCGATGACGGACAAGTTGCGGCTCTTGAGAAGGTCCATCCTTGCGTCCCAAACGTTGTTTCCGTAGACGGCATTCCCAACCACCAACCGTAGCCGCTCTCTTTGCGCCGTCGTCTGATGTTATCCCGCTCGGGAACAGGAACCTCATTTGGTGCCAGCCTCCTCTGATCACCACAAGTCTGGAGCAGCGGCTGGCCGGAGGTCGTGTGCATAGTTTGGTCCTGGTCCGGCGTGAGGTCAGTCAATATGTAACAAATGAAACGGATTGCGGAAGGGAGCGGCGGAGGAGACAGTCAGGAAAAGGAATGCGTTTATGATCAGCGGACCAGGAGGACCTCAGACCACCATCACGTCTTGCAGGGTTTCTCATCACAGCAGGCAGGAAACAGTAGGAAGAGATGGACGGAGGAGGAACTTACACTGCTTGTCTCGGCACGAAGGAAATTGA
The DNA here is from genome assembly GCA_027406025.1 of Colletotrichum musae. NCBI lineage: Eukaryota > Fungi > Ascomycota > Sordariomycetes > Glomerellales > Glomerellaceae > Colletotrichum > Colletotrichum musae. Next base: position 6,025,444 of record JANVYC010000001.1, on the reverse strand, counting down.
ACGCCCCAAAGGTTGCGGCTGCATGGGCGTTGCGTCTGTTTTGAGTCTCATCAAGTCAGCTCATGTCGAAATTCTCTCGGAGACCAAATTAATCGCGGAGAATTCGTTGCTATCAGACCGACAATTGTTGTTCGCATCGGGCGTGCTGGCCCTCAAGACCATGACAGAAGAATATTGTAATCATGTAGACGGGATGGTGGGAGTGATAAAGAATTCAAGAGGGAGGTCGAACTTGCCTGCAACTCTTCTAACATCCTTCTGGCGATTGTCAACGTAGCTCAAGGTCCCGGATGCCGCGGCTGAAGAAGTTTCCGCAGACGAAGTCGTCATTCGGCAGGCGTTACTGCAAGTTGAATGGAAACTGTCAGCTGCCGCTGGCTCAAACGACGGAAACCCGGAAGTGTGCGTCCTTGGGGAGGAGAAAACCCATCGATCAGACAACCACAAGTGATCTCAACGAGCCAGTAGCTCTCAAATCACAAACATCTGTCATGTCATCATGAATGGGAGGGGAGGGGAAGGGGAAGGCCGGAGAGAGAAAAACAGGACTTGCCTTGGGAATGCATGAGCTTTGTGGTCGCCTTACTTGGGAGCAAAACTGAAGTCAGCCGATGCTCAACGACGACATGATCCCGAAATCGTGCGCGAAGGGGGACGTTAAAACAAAAACTCAGACAGCTTGGAGGTTCTCAGCGAGCTCGACGCTTGCGCCGACTCTCAAGTTACCTACAACCTGTGATCATCACCGCGAATCACGAAAGGAAGAGCGCGACGTGACTCCGGGGGGGAGAATGGGGCTTCGACTTGCCTCGGGCGAGGATCGCTCGCGAAAGACTCTGGTAGATCGGAAGGCAGAACGGTTGTCTGAATTGTGGTATTGGTCAGCTCGTGTCCGGAGGCTAGAAGGCTTTTGTTTTTGGCCGGAGAACACAGAAAACATCAGACAAGAAATAGAGTGGGATCGTCGAGCCAGAGCGGCTCTCGATTCAACAATCGTAACCGTGGTCATCAGGTAACAGAGGGGGATGAGGGGACGACGGGGAGGGAGGGCGGAAGACATATCTTTTCATAGGCTCATAGCGACATGATGCTGGCTGATGTTTGTCTTGCGCCGTATCTGAAGTCGGGACAAATGTGACTGACGATGGCCGTTCACGTGAAGCAACGGCCGCAAGAGAGCATCCGGGTTGTTTCTGCGAGAATGTCTTCGTTAGCCAGGGTGCTCGAGAGGGGGATTGAAATGGTAGATGAAAATCAGTGAGCCTTCAGATGATGTTTTCAAGTCATCCTAGTGACAGTCAAACGACCACAACAACTGGTCATCACTGGCGGGATGGGGCTGGGGAGGTGGGAAAGACAGCTTGGACGTACCTTTGGCAACCTTCGTGCCATCTGTCTCGCGATCGAAGATGCCTTGCGGCATCGTCTTGAGCCCAGCTCGGCCAACGTTTCGCCAGACGACGAGGGCAAACGAGAGTTTCCGGCGGGCCAGCCCGCGGATAGGAACGTGCTGCCGAAGTGACTGTTGTGAGCGAAGGGATCTGCGAAGACGCGGTTTCCGACCTTGGGAGGAGGAGGGAGAGGGATGAGGAAAAGTAAACAGAGATGCCTCGGAGGCGAAGACAGGCGGGAAGCGGCAAGAGGAGAGCAGAATCTGCCCTCGCTAGCTGCGACCCCCATCGGCCACGGTTTTGAGGGCCGCCTGTCTTCCCGTCGCGGGTTGCGACGAAGCTTTCGAAGCTGAAGGGACGAACTGGGAGGGGAAGAGAAGTTTGAGAGGAATGGATACTTACTTGTTCCAGGGTTGAGATGGAGATGCAGCTTGGCCTCCTGACAACCTGACAAAGTCAATGTTCGCCTTCGAGAGAGCAGTCGGCGATGTCGCGCGCCATTCGAGGCGCCGGTAGGAGAAGGATGAGGTTGGAGATGGATGGTTGGGAGGAGAAGATGGGAGGTGGGAGGTGAGAGGTGGGAGAAAGAATTTTCAGCCTGGACTTGGGAATTGAGAGGTCGAGATCAAAACAAAAGAAAGAAGGACCAAAATTGAAACGTGGGAGGGCTGGAGTTAGGGCGAGGGCTTGGAGTCAAGCCGCTTGATGATGTCGTCGTGATTGGGCTCACTAGGGCTGCGGTTTTGCCAGAGAAGCTTCCGGCTCTAAGGTCTTTTGCAGACATGGTGGGAAGCCCTGGCATTGCTAAAAAGTTGGCTGCCTGTAACGGGAAGCTCTTTGGTTGTACCGGCAACACATTGAAATCATTGATGTCGCTCCAACTCCTGGTTGACCATGTACCTAGCGGGCCAGGATGTGAGAAGCTGTGAGTTCGTCCAGGACACAACCTTGGGTATGTTTAGTTCTCACCTTCTATCAACAAATCTCACTCTCAATCATCCTTCACAAGTGACGGGAGAAAGCAATGTCAAGAAGACACAAAGATTCATCAAGTCTTCCAACACCGTTCTTGATAGAAGGCTTAACAACAACAAGGGCAGGAATAGGTGACCAAGTCGAGGGCTCTTGACTTTTCTTGTTCTCATGCCAGTCAAGGGGTTTAGTAGACAAGCTGTCAGAGTAAGAGAGGCTGTGTGCTTTTTTCTCAACAATGGACATCCAGTCCATTGCAAACTTAGTCTTTCCTGCACTTGTGAGTACCAGCTTGTTGATTAAGTAATTGAAATAGTTTCAAAGAGTTAGAAGACTGGGCTAAAAGTGACATGTTGATACCCCAGCATTTGTCTCTTTTGGCGGCAACAGTGTGGACAATGTTTGTTGACGTCTTGATCCCCAGCACCTATTCACTAATTTCTGCTTTTGGTACAGCCTCCATGGCCTTCAAATCTGCCAGAGGAAGCAGAGGCTACCCGAGAAACTGAGTCAACTAAGTATATCTTAGTTGGTGTTGTGCCGAAGACCAGAGTTGTGGTAAACATCAATCCCGCATTAAACCACAGTCTCTGAGCATCCTACGAGACTTTTCTCACACTGTTCTAAAGCCACAAAAATTCCGTGTTTGAACCATGATGTCTTGATTTCAGCCGTTTCGTCACAGGCTCGAGGCACCACGCACTACGGTGGCCAAGCTTCCTAGTATTCAAGCCTTGCATGGCTGATCTGCCCGGCGATCGAGACGGTTATATCTAGGTTGGGAGGCACCGGCACGGGAGCTTGACGGAGCTGACGACTACCACGGCCGCTTCCGTTCCTGACTTACTGTCGCGCTTGCCCCTCGGCCCGTCGGTCACTGTGCGGACGGCTGTGCCGGAAAAGGGACCAGAACTCGATGACGCGATCAGGGGCGGAAGTGTGCAGTGCCAATCCCGGTCTGATGCCTAGAGCGATTTGGATAAAGTGATTGCGGCCGATGGGACGGACTCGAAAGTGTTAGCGCAAGCCGGGGGGTGTGGGGGTTTTTCAAGGTTGTTGAAGGGCCCGTGAGATGGCTTCGATGAAGACGGGGAAACCAGCAGAGACGGCCAACAATCTGCTTCAGCTTTGCGGGAGGTTAAAGTCTTGAGAAGATAGCATTTCAAAGGCCAAGCTTTTCGTTGTGTAGTTCTTGGGCTGTTTTGAGGAAGCACGCCCGGGGGCTTCGGCACCGGCACCGGCATCGTCATCCCGGATGCGGTATCTCAGCACCCACAATCGTGACCGAAAGATGCTCCCAGTGAGGAGAAGAAACGGTGTAAGACAAACTTAAATCTACGGTGGTGAGAGACATTCCTGTCTTTGAAGATGCGTGTCGTTCATTACACTATTGTCGCTGGAGGCCATTTATCTCCCTGAACGAAGGCATTGACTCAATCTTTGGTTGCATTTTCACTACGGAACTCGACGAAGAGCTCAGTTTCGAAGTGAGCCATGTCTCCAACTACATGAAGGATTATTTGACAAGACCTCCCGGGTCACGGTGTCTGCCGCAGATAGGGGACGACAGAGGGTATTACTGACCGCTCTTCCAGACGTCAATGGCCGACTCCCGGAAAAGATAGAGACTCTTCTTGGATTACTCAGCGCTTTTCGGCCGGTATTTTCGGCCGGTCGTTGATTCGCGCGGGTGTTGCAAGCGCTCTGGTCATGCCATGCGTGTTTGCTTGGGGCTTGAGCGTCTCAAATTCCCAGTCTTCATCCCATGAATCTGCAGAAGCCTTTTCATCTCGCACACTCTCCGTCGCATGAATCGCTGGAGCCCGCGCTCCCACCAACATGATTCAATCTCTCACCCGCCGCCCTGAGTCTGGCCCTCCCGCCCCCTTCTCACCTGAAGGTAAAAAACGTTATTGATTGAACAAAAGGACCCAATCTTACGGCTCAGGAGGCCGACTGGGTCCGCTTGCGGATAGCGCGCAGCATGGGTGTTTAGCGCCCTTGACCCTGCGTCGAAAAGAAGAAAAAGGGGATCCACGATGTGGGCACGAGGATGGGGTTTCAATGTGTTCAGTTGATGATCAGACGAAAAAAAGGGGAGAGAGGAACAAACCAGTATTGTGCCCGTTTGCTGGTCTATTTTCCCTCTGTGCCTCTCTCTGTCGTCGCTGTGAAAGTCCGGGCCAGGCACATCCCTCCCAGACACGACAACATCAGCAAATTGAATCGATCAGGAACCGCTGGAGAAGCGCGTTCGTATGACGCGCGCGAGCCAGGAGCCAAGTCGGGTAGAGCGGAGTCCACCCAGGCGAAGTCCGGGCATTCTGTCAGAAGTTGATGGGAAGGGGGGGAACATGTCGTGCGTGCACTGAATCTCGTCACACGTCGGCGACTGGGCATTTGTCGTGTTCGCGATGAACGCGATCCATCATCCAACACCGCACCGAGGCCGTGCCAAGAACGAAGAATCTCCGTCATCTGAGATACACCCAGATAGTGCACGCATTCAATCTCTACCTATGCCGGTACCGAGCGGAACAGCCGGCCAAAATAGGTCTTGGTGAGTCTACAGGGTAGCTAGCTCGTTCACGATGTTTGTCGCCCGGTGACGAAGCAATAGACAACGGAGAAGCTTCTTGAAACAGAAGGATTACTGGAACTCAATTTCCAACTGATGAGCTCGCGCACAGCGGAGGTGATCTGTCACCCGCTCAAACAGCGTATTCCCTCTTTCATAGCCCGACCGCCCATCTACTTCATTCACCGGGACCGCCCCGTCTGCCTCCACGTCCTCCACCGAGGTTGCCATCGAAGATGAGAAGAGCCGAGGACCGACGATGGGATGGGAAAGGGGGCTTCGGACGCAAGCGTAGAGACAGAGAGAAAGTGACGGAGCACCGGCGGAGCCGCCTGAAAGATGCGTGATGGTGCCGTTTCATCGACCCCGGCAAAGGAGCCAGACCGACAGGGATATCGTCGCGAGGCTCCCCGCCCTCGTGGGAGGGAACTCAGGCACAGACAGGCACGCCGGCCAAAGACGGTCAAGCTTCGGCCCAACAGGAGTACCCACGCAGCCTCACTCAAATTAAACAACTGGGCGACTACTTCCCGTTGCGGGAGCCCTGTCCACCATCCATGATGCCTCGTCCAATCGCTGGTATTCCCTTGTCCAAGGTGGCCGGGGGGTCACGACGTTGGCTAAGAGTCTGCCAGCGTTCCAGGACCGCGGATGGATCGCCTGGCGGGTTGGCAAGGCCGTTGCCAATGTCGGGGGGAATGCCTGTGCTTTTCCTTCTGTCGCTCTCTTCGTGCCTCAGCAGGCGCTGACGAGGGACTCGCATCCCTGAAAGCTTCTATCGCCCCAAGCCGTCACGAATTGATTGCGAGAAGCTGCCCCCCCTGGTGCCCTGGCCAGGTCCCGGACTGGGCCGCCCATGACACAAACCCGGCGACTGACGACGACCCAGGCCCAGGGAGACGAGATAGGACGGACTGGGTAGGATGGGAGGGTGGGTAGGTGGGAGAGTGATGGGATGGAGGTTATGTTTGCCAGGCCGGTATAAGAGTCTCGTCGAAGCCGCACCTCACCTTTGCTCGTTGTTCTGTCCGATCTCTGTCTCATTCCAATCTGTTCAAACGTCCATTCTTTTTTCATTCACACACTCTTTACACCAGCTGTGCTAGTCACAAGCCATTCTTTTTGAACTTTCTACGCAAACTCGACGAATCCCAAACAGTCAACTTACCTTCTCTTACCGAAACTCTTTTCGAACAACAAACATCACAACAGTCAAGATGCAGTCAAAGATCGTCTCCGTCCTCGGCTTCGTCGCCGCCGTCTCCGCCCACGGCAAGGTCATGTCCCCGACCCCCCGCCCTGCCGGTGAGGCCTTCAAGGAGGCCTGCGGCAACACCATGTTCACCACGGAGCAGTCCGACCCCTTCGGCAACATCCAGGGCCTCGCCCAGCAGGCCGGCAGCTCCCTCGACGCCTCCAAGTGCCAGCTCGAGCTCTGCAAGGGCTACAAGTTCGCCGACAACTCGGCCAACGTCCAGTCCTACACCCCCGGCCAGGTCGTCGACTTCCAGGTCGAGATCCGCGCCCCCCACACCGGTGTCGCCAACGTCTCCGTCGTCGACACCACCTCCAACTCCATCATCGGCTCGCCCCTGATCTCCTTCGAGAACTACGCCTCCACCAGGACCGGCGTCGCCGCCAACAACACCGCCTTCAGCGTCACCCTGCCCGACTCCCTCCCCGCCAACTGCGGCACCGCCGGAAACTGCGTCCTCCAGTGGTGGTGGGACTCTGCCGAGGCCGGCCAGACCTACATGAGCTGTGTCGACTTCACCTCCGGCGGCTCCGGCTCCGGCTCCGGCGCTACCCCCGCCGTCCCTGCCACTCCCACCCCGGCCACCCCTACCACCATGCAGACCGTCACCGCCACCCCCTCTGCTCCCGCCGCCGCCGCTCCCCCCGCCGATGATGAGGCCGCCGACCCCGTTGCCTCCGCTCCCGCCGCCTCTGCCCCTGCCGTAAGTTTTTCCCCTACCCTTCCAACGCCCATGCTCCAAGACTTCTTGTCTTTGGAAGACACGCATGGAGAGTTTGGACAGGAAACAGTCACTTGAAGATCATAACAGCAAAGCTAACACCTCTTGTCACAGTCCTCTTGCAACAAGCGCCGCCGTGCCCTTCGCAAGCGCTTCTAAACGTGGAGCGTCCAGCCTTTAGAGTTTTAGAGAAGACCGGTCGGACTTCGCATCTGATACCCCCCCCTTGTTCCCTGCGTCCGTCTTAACCTTTTGTGATGAGACGAGATGACTGGGAAAAGAGTTTCACAAAAGATCAGAGAAGGGTGGTGGTGCCTGACCTAGCGTCGGCTCCCCTCCCTGACTCAACCTGGGATTTGCATGTTCATGTACAAAGTTCATAACCTTCAAATGTTCAATACTTATTCTTCATCCACACACATTTCTCATCAATCCCACTGCCGTGTTGCAATTGTGTGATGTCAATTGTCAATGCACCCAGACGATCTGCGTCTTGACGTGAAACGAAATGTCTCGCTACTCGATGTCCTCGTCTCATGCGAAGCGAAACTCTGGACGAAGAGAGTTTACCTTGCTCCCTTCGCCAACAAGCCGGAGGGTTCACGCCGTGTTAAAGAGTCTGACCGAATCTTCGCGATTTGTCAGTCGACCATAATTAGCAACAGACGCGAATGCAGCATCTTCTGCGTCGACATCCCATCTTTGCACCATCCCACCGTTCCCCAGGCCACGTTGCGTCTGCGTGCGCAACTCTACGTAGTCCCAAATAAGCCGTTCGGCGAAAAAAACCAAATGACGCCTACAGGATTCGAACCCGTATTCGCCTACTTGACCCACCCGGATCAACCTGTCCCCCCCTTCTCGACCCTCGGATTGCAGTGATGCACGACATAGTCCGAACTGCCCTCTAGCGCGTCCGTCGTCTGGTTTTGTCCCTCTTCGCATGTGAGGTCGTTGACGTTGAGGGACAAGCGAAAACGATCGTCCCTTATGATGATCAGCTAAGAGCCAAGGATCATGTCAACGCGGAAACGAGGCAGAATATCCACCCGCAAATCACGTCAATCCAGCCGCTTCGCGTTGCATTTCGTCTCTCGCTATCCCTCGACCCCTGCAGCGATCCCGTTCATGATCCGCTACACTCGCCAAAAAGCTGCGTGGCATTTGATCATCCAGGCCAAAAAGATTAGCAACCGCGTTGACGGGCGATCCGGCGGCGCGTCCTGCGTCCGGTGCGCCAGCCCATAAGCCCGTCGGTCCATGGACCCCGGTGCCCTCATGTCCGCCGTCCGAAACGAAACAATGTCGGAGACCGCTCCGGCTGAATCTTGGGGCCACACCGGACGGCAGGCATCCCATCGCTCCGATGACCTCGGAGACCACCATCGAGCACCACCACCAGCAGATGCAAACACCGCGGTGAATGAAATGAGAAGAAGATCCCATCTTTCTTGAACGATTGACGTCAGCCCGTCATCTTCTTCTCGGCTCAGCGAGTCAGCCCGTCGCCCAAAGGCCAGCCCTACGGCGTGGTCTTTCAGGCCGAATGGCAAATCCTGCTACCGGATGAGGCGGCACCCGCCCGGGCAGCGGCCGCATCGGACGGATCGACGCGGTCCTCGGACGGCGGAGGAGGATCTTCGTCCGTTGGGTGCTTGTGGAAGCGGTCTAGACACATCGCAGCGATTGAGGGTTGCCGGCAAGAAACAAAAGGGAAACACCAGCCAAGACGATCGATCGGCAGCGAGCCGAGAGGACCGGCCAGGTAACATGGGAACGACGGAGCTCTGAGAGAGCAAGCGACGCATCAATGACGCCCTACGTAAGACCAGATCCGTCTCGACCGAGCTCCTTGCCGTCGTAGCCGCAGTAGCGAAGCCGTCGGGTTCGCGGGGTCGGACCGAGGTTCTCAACACGGCGCGTCCCTGGTTCCTGGGACCAGCCCACCGCGATTTCTGTCAATGCTGTATCAGCGGCGAGCCAAACCCAGTCCCAGGGCCTTGGAAACGACACGGTCATCCTCTCTCGCTCATCAAACGCAATGACAGCAGCATGGACCAGGCAGTCTCTACTGCCTATGTGCGAGTCGTCGTTAGGTGCGCCGTGAAAGGCGTAACACCACGCGAGCAGGTGATCTCATGAGCGGCAGGTCCAAGAGAACGTCCGCAATGAAATAGAGGTCGGTCCAAGACGGTCATTGACGCCCACAACGGTCTCGTCGCTTCTTCTGGTGCGCCTTATGCGACGGACTAAACGTGTCGGAGTCGGATCTTGCCACTGGTACCGGATTCTTACCAGTCAACCCCCAATACTATGGTCGCGCAGATTACACATCTTTGCGAGTCTCGCCTTCCGAGCCTAGCGTGCGATTCAGCGGGTTTTCCACGACGGCGGTGGGCAACGACACCCTCACCGCTTCTTCTACGCAAAGTCGAGCCAGCGGAACATCTCCACTCCCAGTTGCGACCTGCAACAGGGATTATCCGGCGTTGTGGCAGAGTGGTCTAATGCGCAAGACTAGAAATCTTGTTCCTTCGGGAGCGTCTGTTCGAATCAGGCCAACGTCGACCTCTTCTTTTGCTGATTGTGACGATTCCATTGTGACTTTTCTTTTTTCCCTTTTTGGCCTAAAAGTCCAGCGATAAACTATCCAAGGGGTTATATGAAGTAGAGTTTTTATTGGTTCTTCTACAAAATAGCTCTGGCTCTGTTTAGACTCTTGCAGGAAACTCTTCCCCAACAAACTCGTCAGCAGTGAGCATGTTTGAGCTGCGCTGCGGGCTGGAGGCCTATTCGTGACCGACGTGTTCTCTACCCAGCTGTTCAGGATATCCTAGCAGAGTAGACCTGCAAGCGTAAACTCTGTCGTTCCTATAGTCGGACATGCTATTCGTTGAGTCAGCGCGTAGTCATGATAGAGTCTCGTGCTAAGTCCGTACCCAAGGCTCTTTAAAGACAGGTTGCCGTTTCCTGGGAAGCTTGCCTATGTCGGGGTCCTGTCTCTGCGCTGCGTAGTCCCAGGCGCCAGCTGCCGTGACGCCACACACGTCGTGCTTCAGCTTCATGTCAACCGCGAAAGCATCAAGACCTACGAAGCACTCTTGCCAAGAACGCTTCTGACACCCCGTGTCCCACGCTCTACAATTACGCCGGCGGACGCCGGTGGCCGCTGACTCACTACCCGACAGGACACACAATACCGGCCTCTGTATAGGAGTCAGGATGCTGTCAAGCTATCACTCCTACCTATGGGTAGAGTAGGAGGAGCTCACAACCACGAACTGAATGCGAGGAAGGAAGAGTCTGTCTCGGCTTTCCTCCGTGATCTCGAGGGTGTACTCAATGATTTAGTCATCGCTATGATGAGAAGCGTACAACCACAAAGCTTTCTGTCATCGCGTCAAACGGATCACGGATGCCTGTCCTGCCAATTCCAACAAAAAGCTTCGCAAGAACCTGCACTCTCTCGCCACTGTTCACATCCCCCCCCCTTTCAGATAGCCGGCGCCGCGGGGGGACCCCGCCTGTCTAAGATGCCGACCAACCCTACGTGCGGCTCTCTCGCATCCAGACCAACGATACGCCGTGGTAAGACGCCGAGATCTCCACTCGCACGGCGCGGGAGGAAGCCAGAGGGAGGGGCCGCCATCGTGATGTTCAAGATGGGACCTCGATACCAATGGGGGCAGGACGAACTTCGGGGGTAAACACAGCCTCAATGACGCTTGTCAAAACAGCAAGCACAATAAATTTAATCCTACCAATACTTCAAATAGATTCCGGTATGAAATATCAAAAGTCTCGAGATGTTACCTGCTGGTGTTCGCCGGTGAGGCCGGGAACCTACCCAGGTACATCCGGCCGATCAGCCTCCGTAACCGGCGCCGACACCGACCGCCAGCCAAATTGACTTTCGGCCCTCCGCCGCCATCAGTCCCGATCACAGGCCGTGAAGACCGGCTTTCTAACTACCGATCACGGTAAGATATGTGTAAATAGAGTATCAACCCACGCTCTGAAAGTTCCTACACGGGCTAAACTCCTTGGTGATCCGCGGCAATCCCACCAGCGCGGCGAATCCTCCTCAAAATTGCCGACGACGGCACCAAAACAACCGACCAAAACAACCGACCAACACAAACACACAACCAATGACGCCCAAATCCTTCACAAATAAGGAAGGTCCAAGACTCTCCCACACCCAGCAGCAGAGCAGTTCCCCGCGGACACGCTCAGCCCACATCTCCGTATCGGCACCGGTCGGGTGGCCCCCGACTCCGATGCAGGGGGCCCGTTATCAGTCCTGGTCGTGTGGATACGCTCCTATCTCGGCGACGGGGAGGGGCACAGCGTCGCACACCGTTGATAGACGATGATGCACTCTTACATGGATGGATCAACGGGGTCGATGGATGGGAAGGGGGGATTGGACAGGCCCATTGGATCACGCAATGCAACTCCGTTGACGCGTGCGACACAAAACCGATCCCTCTTCCCACACAAAACATCCCCCCTCTCCATCTCTCTTCAACTCTCGACCCGAGGGACCGGATATCGTGAACAACTCAATCCTCACGAGTCGACAACAGCCACCATGCGCGCCCTCCTCCCCCTCCTGGCCTCGACGGCCCTCGCCCTCGACCAGCAACCCCTCGTCTCTTCGTCGACCTCCTCGTTCGCCTGCGACCTCCCTCCCCCCGTCGCGCCCTCCGACACCCTCCCCTCCGCCTCGGACCTCTTCTCCTCGCCCGCCGCCCTGCAGAAGCAGGTCGAGCGGCACGCAGCCCTCGTCCGCGTCCCGTCCATCTGCTACGACGACCTGGGCGACTTCGACGCCGACCCGCGGTGGAAGGTATTCTACGAGCTCCACGACGTCATCAAGAAGACCTACCCCGTCTTGTAAGTCCTCTCTCTCTCCTTCATACAAGCAATGCCTGACCGTCACCACAGCCACCGCCGCGCAGACCTCGTCAATGTGAACACCTTCGGCCTAGTCTACACCCTCCCGGGCTCCTCCCCCCACCTCAAACCGATCCTCCTCGCAGCCCACCAGGACGTCGTCCCCGTCGCCGACGCATCCACCTGGACGCACCCGCCCTTCTCCGCCCACTTCGACGGCGAGTGGCTCTGGGGCCGCGGCTCCTCGGACGACAAGAACTCCTTCACCGCGCTGCTCTCCGCCCTCGAGGTCCTCCTCTCGAACCCGGGCTGGACGCCCAGGCGCACGATAATCCTAGCCTCGGGCTTCGACGAGGAGTGCTCCGGAAGGCGCGGCGCGGGCCACATCGCGACGCACCTGCAGTCCGTCTGGGGCAACGACAGCATGGCCATGGTCCTCGACGAAGGGGGGATGGGCCTGCAGCAGCTCGGCTCCGTGCTGTACGCGCTCCCCGCCGTGACGGAGAAGGGCCACGTCGACGTCTGGCTCGAGCTGCACGTCACGGGCGGGCACTCGTCCGTGCCGTTCCCCCACACGGGCATCGGCATCGTCTCGGAGATGGTCGTCGCGCTCGAGTCGAAACCCTACACGCCTTTGCTCAGCACCTCCTCCCCGCTCTACGAGCACGTCGTCTGCCAGGCGCGCTACTCCCCCGACGCCCAGCCGCGCGTGACGGAGCTCCTCCGCGAGGGCGACCTCGACGCCCTGGCCCGCGAGCTCGTCTCCTTCGACCGCTCCACGCACTACCGCCTGCAGACGTCGCAGAGCGTCGACTACTTCCAGGCCGGCCAGAAGATCAACGCCATGCCCGAGGTGGTCCGCGTCGGCGTCAACTACCGCGTCGCGCCGCAGAACAGCATCCCCGAGATCCAGCACAACATCGTCTCGCACATCGCCGACATCGTCGCCAAGTACGGCATCAGCGTCAGGGCCTTCGAGGGCGACGAGGAGTACGAGCGCTACGCGGCGGCTCAGAAGCGCGACCTCGGCGAGATGGCAGCGGCAGCGGGAGACGACACGGTCAAGCCGCTGTACGAGGTCGACTACAACGGCACGCTGGTCCTGAGCTCCAGCCAGAAGACGCTCGTCGCGCCCCTGTCGCCGACCAAGGGCGCCGTCTGGGATCTCTTCTCCGGCACGCTGCAGTCGACCTTTGCCTTTGACGGCGGCAAGGTCGTGCCCGTTGGCGAGCTGATGACGGGCAACACCGACACGAGGCACTACCTGAGTGAGTAGACCAGAAACACACAAAGCGCTGGAGTTGATGACTGACCAAGAGACAGGCCTGACGCCCAACGTCTACCGCTTCATTCCCATCCGCGACGACGAGAGGCTGAATGCCCACACCATCGACGAGAGGATCAAGATGAGCGCCCACATGAACATTCTCAAGTTCTACTACGACCTGATCCGCAACTTTGACGCGGCTGAATTTTAAGTTTGAGAGACAACCACTCAACAGGTCGGGAACGCATCACCCAGAAAGGAACGAGAATAATGTGACACATGAAATTCTAAATATGTAAATGACTATCTGGCAATCACTCGTCGGTGTGCCTGGGTATGTACTGAAATGCAGTTTTGAGATTAGGAAGGCCTCGCCGGGCCATCATTACGCCTATTAGCCCCCATATTGTTGTGTTATTATGCGGTTTGAGTGACCAGAGGCCCGCCCGTCGTCGGGAACTCGACCGGCGTCGACAAGGCGTAGAGGTCAAACATCTTGGCACCGCCGCAGTAGTTGGCTGTGCCGGTGGTCGTTGTGACTGTGCCGTCTGTCGTAAAGGCGCTGACGCTGCCGTAGCAGTAGTTCGTGCAGGCCCTGGTTCCCACAAGTGTGGTCACGGCGGCGCCCTGGAAGTCGAAACTGCTTCCGCCGTAGCACTCGTGGTGGTACTCGAGGAAGAGGTACGGCAGCTTCGTGGTCGGCGTGGGGGCCTTGGCTTGCAGGGAGTTGGCGTAGTCGATACAAAGTTCGGGTGTGACGCTCCTGTTGGCGAACAAGAGGGGAAGAGCGTGGCCTGCGGCTCTGTCACTGTAGCAGCCGACGTAGTAGTAGCCATTAGTTGCCGTGGCTGAAGCGACTGAGGTTACGCTGCTGACAGGGGTGAGGGTAGTCATGGCGCTGCTGACTGGAGTGAGAGTGGTCATGGCCTGTGTGGTAGAGGCCGGGACTGACGGAACGAGGCTGGTCGTGGGGACTGGCGAGGACGAAACAACCAAGCTGCTGCTCGTTGCTGTCGATGACGTTGTGCTGGAAGATGCAGTCGAAGAAACTGCAGATGTTGCGCTAGTAACTGTGGAACTCGAAGAGCTCGACAACAAAGTCGGAGAGCTAGACAACGAAGTCGAAGAGCTGAGAACGGTCGATGTCGGGGAGGCGATCGCTGACGAAGTTCCAACGAGAGGAGAGAGCTGGAACAGCCCAAGGCGGTTGTTGCCACCACAAAACTCAGACTACACCCAGTTAGTGGACAGCATGATATGCATAAAGATGGCGGCTTACCTGGTTGCCTTGGCACCTCATGTCGCACTCTCTCAGAGGAGCCGGAATAGATCCAGCATTGACCGAGTTTCCGCACCAGCCTGGGACGTGTGTTAGTGAGAGATGAGAGGAATCACACATCCTGAACTTACACTCGCGAGAGTACTCGACTCCCATGAACAACCAGCTGCCTTTGGCGCAGAAAGCAGCACACGTCTTCGAGGTCATGTCCTCCGAGCCGTAAAAGCTGCCCGTCAGAGCGCGCCCGTTGACACCCTCGGTCTGGCAGCCGAGCCATTCGTAATCGCCGGCTCGGGCAGCATTCTCAGGTCCCGATGGCGGCTTGCTCGGAATGGTGTTGTTGTACACCGACAGCCGGAAGCCGGCGCCGCACAGCCCGATAGGCGACCCGGCGCAAGGCGCGTAACACTCGGCCTCGGCCGTTGCCATCTTGGCTGCCTGTGCATCCCACCCGCAGTAGCACTCGCGTCCGTACTCGACACCAAAGTAGTTGAAGGCACCGCCGCCGGGAGCGCCTGTACTGCAGAAAGCAGCGCACTTGTCGAGGCTCATGTCATCCGAGGCAGACGAGGCCCCTGTGAAAAGGCGCTCGTTGTCGACGAGATCCTTGAAGCAGCCGGCATATTGCCACTGACCGCCGATGATGGCCGGCATGCGAGGGTTGAGGGGTGACATGATAATGGTCGAAGAGGGCGTGGCGCTGCTTGAAGTAGATGAAGACGTCGTCGAGGTCGAAGTCGTAGGGGCCGAACTGGAGCTTGATAGTCCATCAGATGAGCTCGAGATGACCGAGGAGCTGGAGACCGCAGAGGTGGAAGATGCAATGCTGGAAACCGCTGTGCTGGAAACCACAGTACTTGTGGGGGATGAGCTGCCAATGGCACTGCTGGATGACGCGGAAGATACCACACTGCTCGAGACAACGGCGCTCGAGCTGGACGACGAGGGAACGACGCTAGAGCTGGACGACGAGGGAGCGACGCTTGAAGACGAAATCCTCGTGCTCGAAACTGTCGACACTGGCAGCGACGAGCTTGAGCTTGGGGCGTTGAGCGACCGGTAGAAGCCGTAGATGTCAAATTGGGTGCTATCGGCATACAAGCTCATATGCCCGTAGTCACCACCGCAGGCCTGAGTGTCGTCACCCGTGCAGTCGAAAGTGCAGAGGTTAAGAGACTCGTCGCGGTACGTCGAAGGGTTCCTGATGCTCCCACCACACCAACACTCCTGGTGGTACTGAACACCAGAGAGAATGTAGCCTCTTTCCAGGCAAAGCCCCTGGCACTGCTGCAGTGTGTTCGTCCTCTGCTGGGCGGCGTTGTTGACAGAGACCTGCAGGTTGCGTCCCAGGTTCGAGGTGTCCTGGAAGCATCCGACCCATTGGTATCGCGCAGTACCGTTGGCGAGCAGAGGCCCGACTTGCTTCGCAACGACGGTACCGTCAAACACGATGTTGTGGAGGCCGGACGCCTCGCCGGTAACGGGATCAAGACCGTCGGTGCTAAGAGTCCACATGGCCCTCAAAGCCTGAGACGGGTTGTTGGGCTGAACCGGAGCAGCGTGGATTCCGACGCTACCGATGGCGCAAGAACCCCCCACAACCTGTGTTCCCTCAGTGAGCTCGTGGTTCGGGTTCAGAGCAAAGAGCTGCGGCGTCGCGGGCGGCTTGGAGATGGTGATGGTCAGCGGTGCGCCGCCCCTGTTGCATACTCGGATCTGCTTATCGACGAGACCTCCCGCTAAGACGTTACCGAAGGAAACCTTGTAGTCCGACAATGGGTTCCAACCACCCGAGCCATCGGCCAGCTCGAATGTCACGGTAGGCGGTTCGTTGACGGATGCACTCAGCGTGAGGATACCCGTCCCGCCATTCGACCAGATGGCAATCTTTGATATGTACGAGCCCGGCGTCTGGCGCATGAAACGCAGCGCGACAGTCAAGCTTGCACCGCCTGCTAGAGTCGACCCGACTGCGGGGAAGTTGGTCGAGGAGAAGCCGGAGCCCAGATCGCCGCTGCTGGTGAAGTTGGCATAGTCGCTGGTGTTGGTCTGCCAGGCGAAACCGGTGAAGGTCAGGGTGCCGTTGCCGATGTTCTGCAGAAGTGCAGACCCAGTCAGACCATCAGGAGAGTCCCGGAGAACCAGTCTTCCAAAGGCGATGTCAGACGGCGTCGCGCTGAGGAAAGCACCTTGCTTCACGACAGTGCCTTGGAGCGAGACGACAACACTCGAGGCGTACTCGGCCGGAGGACTGACCGACAAGGTCAGGGCGCTGGAGAGAAAGCCGGGAACAACGCGCACAGTCGGGTCCGAGAGGTCCCAAGTGACGTTCAACGAGAATGACGTGCCAGCGGCGACCGCGCCTTGAGGAAGGGTCGAGTTGGAGCACTTCCAGGTCGGGTCGGCAACGGAGCAGCCACTGATTTGGCTGAGTCCCACGTTTGCCTTGCAGTTGACCGTCACGCTAGTCGAGGTGCCGGCCTCGACAGAGCCAAAGTCGACTGGGCTGGTGCAGTTGACTGCCGAGTTGACCGGAGAGCCCATGGCCACGAGCTTGTTGTTGTTGACGTTGAAGAAGACGCGACCGTTGCCGAAGACGGGACGCTGGAACTTGTTGACACCCTGGGACGTGGGGAGGGTAATGGGAACCATGACACCATCCTGAGGAACAGCCCGGAAGGCCCGGAGACCGACGTTGACATCCGTTACCCAGACCTAAAACATGTTAGTAGTGAGAAAGGGTTGCGAATTGGACCATCATCTTACAATGCCCGTTCCTGGCCTGCCGTTGTCCGACGTGATCGTCATCTGGCCAACTCCCACCCGGCCAGCAGAGATGAACTCGGACCTTCCGGCCAAGGTGAACTGCGGCGCGCCCCTGGCGTCGAAACCCAGCTTGTAAGCCACGACGGGTCCGCCGACGGTGGTTGCGTAGATATAGCCTCCCTCGGCGGGGTAGCTGCCGAATCCACCGTACAAGGAGAACCCGAGCTCGATGGTCTGCAGTACGCCGTCTCCGCCGTCCGCAGCCTGTCGGAAGCCGCCCAGGTTGTCGGCGTTCATCACGTAGGCCCTGCCCTTCTTGCCCGCCGTCACGCACATCCGGTTGACGCCCGTTCCCTTGAACACGGTGGGGTCCAAGATCGCGAGTCCAGACGCGCCGACATCTCGGTCACCGGCGTCGAGGGCGATGTAGTCGTAAGGCTGGAAGTAGTCGACTAGGCTGAGCTTGCCACCCGTTATGTCCATTCTCACGACGCACTCGTCGAGCGTCGACATGGGCACTCTGCCACTGGCGGGCACGTTGCCATTGGCGTGGCCTTGGCCATTGCCGGTGACGAAGTAGACGTTGTTGCCGATGACAGGAAGACCCATGCCGCTCTGCCAGATACCGGCCTTGCCACCCCTCTCGAGGGCGAGGTCGAGCGGCTGCGGTTTGGGGGCGCCCGGTGCGGCTTCCGTGGCCCACATGCTCACGGGACCGACACCTGGCGTCTTGCTGACGGAAAGGAGGTAGCCAGTGTAGTTCCACCGGCCGCAGTGGGAGCCGAAAGCGGCCACGATGTGGCCGCCAACGTCCGCGAGCGAGGGGCGCTGCAGGGCCACACCGCCAACGAAGTAACGGGCCGGGTCGTTGTCGGCGTTCATGCCGTCTATCAAGACAGGGAACCGGTCGACGTCTTCCAGCGAGGGAATGCGAAGGGCATACATCTTGTAGACACCGTTGGCCGTGCCCGAGGTGGTGCCGTCCCTGTAACCCTTGGAGAAAACGTACATGATGTCCGTGGCGGGGTCGATGATGGGAGTTCCAGTGACGCCAATCCAGTCGGGGATATCGCCACAGTTGCTGTCGCCCGCAGAGAATGGCGGTTGGAGGGTCCTCTGCTGCAAGATGTTGCCCGTTTTGCTGTCAAACACGCGAATGATGTTCAGCTCGGATGCCGTGATGACGAGCTCCGGGCTGCCTTCTGGGGTGTAAACGAGGGGCTTCGCCAGCCAGAGCTCTCTGGCGTTGGGGGAGGTAAAGGTCCATAGGTTCCTGAAGCTCGAAGAGCCCGCAAGGTTTGGGTCAATGTTGTGATTCGGAAGGTACCCAGATTGCGGCAGATCCTATCAAAGGCAAAGGGTTAGAATGAGCTATGATACACCATGTCCGAAGGTAGATGCACTTACAGCATCGCGGTATGAATCTGTCGAGGCGAGCGATGCGACGAGGGCTGGCAGCGAGGCCAACACTCCGATGGACAGCCTCATCCTTGAAACGAAGGTGGAAAGGCGGGAAACGGAAACGACTGAATGGCTGGCTCGATGAAGAAGCCCCCAGCAGTGTCTTTGCAAGGTGAAGGAGCGTAAGGCTTCAGAACTCGATATAGCTGGCGGCGGGGGGAAGAGATAATAAACAAAACCACACGAGGGCCAAGACGACTGACAGCCAGCAGAGCAGGCCTCGACGGCCAAATGGGGCACCGCAGTAGCCCTTTCGTCGAGGCCATGTTGACTCAATTTACGGCCCAAGCTAGAGCTCGTCGAAGACAGCTAGCTAGAGACGCATAACATGGCTCGATGCAGCAACACAGCCCTTGCTCCGATGCCGCGTGGGTGGACCGGAGTCCCAAGCGTGCAAGGCCGGCCGGGGATGGATGCGATGGAAGCAAGGTTCTGCACCTCAAGGGAGGGTGCGCGTGGCCAGGACAGTTTGATTAGGGCGAGATATTGAAGGCGCCAGAGACATTCAGGGCAAGCGGCAAAAAGCATGCAGAGCTTGGAAGACAGGGAAGCATCTTCTTCTCCTTCCAAGTGCTGGTGGTGGTGGGCGGGGACGGCACGATGCATCCGCGGGCTCGGAGAGAAGCGTCCACAACAGCAAGGAAAAAGAACGCAGCGCAGCGCAAGCGTACGCTCAGAGCGGAGGCGAGGGGTTGCAGAGAGACCGGGACCCAAGGCGGGCATCCGTACCAAGGGAGGGGAACGGGCTAGCTGGCGACAGTGCTCGACGAAACATTGTGGTTGCATAGAGACAGACGGGCTTGCGAGCCTAGGCCATGCGACGACGGGAGCCAGGGATGATCGGACGAAGAGGAAGAAGCAAAGAGTCGTTGGCGAGGTCGCGAGAGTCTCTCAGCGGCCATATGCTATGCCTGGATCGATCCCATGGGCGCTGGGGTTGAAGCTGGAGCTAGCTGGACAAGAGTTGGACCGTCGAAGTCGAAAAGACGAGGTCGAACGTTGTCTTGAATCGCCTCGATTACAGTCGGTTCTCAGTTCGGCGCGCGGCGCTTGGCGGCCACGGGTAGATTGGCTTGACATTACTTCGATAGTATCTTGAATCTGGGCGAGACGAGACGTGATGTGCCGCCGCTATTACATCGTGGCCGAGTTGAAGACATGAAGAAGAAGCAAGTGGATGATGAATTGGAGGGGCCGAAAAAAGCAGCCAACACTACGACTACGGCCTTGGGCCTCACACTGCAGTGTGTCTGCGGGGAGGAGGAATGCACCTGGGGACGAGATTAGGTGGCGTACACACTTGGCTGGATGTGGTCAAGTGGCGAGTTAAGCGAGGGGCGGCGAAGAACCACCTGCAGCTCTGCACACTGCACAGAGGGCGGAAGGTACGCTTCAGCAGTCGCACCTGCACCTGTGCTTGCTTACAGAACATCTAACCACTGAGCTAGGTACCTGGCATAGGTGGTACTCCTAGCCCCCGCTGCTCCTGCAGCGGCAAGCTACTGCAACTGCAAGGGGGACAGCACCTGGCCGGAGAGCCAACACATTATCCGTACCTGCAGGTGCTAATAACCACCTGAAAATACTGTGACTTTTAGTGGCGGAGATGGCCCGGGAGATGACAACCGTTCTCCCTTCCCGTGTTTGCTTCGATGATGACGTTCTCGCCGCGGGAGGAAGGAAGGGCCAAGGCTGTCTTTCTACTTCCACTAATCGAATCATCCGCTGGGATTAGGGGCAGTAATTTGTAGGTATCCAGTACCTAGATACCGACCTGAACATGTACAGATGGAAGGTCCGTTAGGCGGTCCCCGGTGCGTCCCTTCCGTGGCCGTTCCCCTTCGATGCACGGAGTGGCGGGGTGGCGCCCGCACCTGCCTGCCTCTGTGCCGTACCTGCAGCTGAAGCTGCTGCGGGCGAGGCAGGTGCAGTTGATACGGACTTGCCTATAGATTAGTACAACGATTCGATAGCGGCAGTTGCAACTTGCTGCCCGTACTGGCAGTTGTTCCTTCCTCTTGATGAGATGTTGGAAAACTTTTCATTCCCCTCCACTTTCTCACTTGATGAACCGGAATAGACAGCCACGGTCGGTATCCGGCGCCTCGCTTTGTTGGTGCCGATTTGGCCGAGATCTGGACTCTTCCTCAGGCCGCCAATGTCTAGCACCGCGAAGCTGAGCAGCGGCGCTTTTGTGTTTCCTTCTGAATGTTCCACCTCGACACATGGGGCCACGATAGATCCCAAACATTGGACTCACTCGCCTCGGCACATGGCCATCAACGTCTCGCACGCGCTGTTACTTACCCACGACTAAGCCTACGCCTCGCTCGGCACGGTCGGTTCCCTCCCTGCACTGCACTGCACTGCACCGTCCGATCCGTCCAGCGCAGGGACAAACAGACAGACACTGCCGAGACGGGGTCTCATCATCAGGACGAGAATTGGTTCGTGCCGCCGATTCATCCCATCCCTTGAAGCTCATCATCTCATCCCTCGCAGAAGCCGACATCGGTATCTTTCTCCCATTCGCACCGCCGCTCGTTGCCCTTGCAAACAGAAGTCATCAGCTACGTCGACTCGCCGAGTCGAACCAACAAAACTTCCTCCCACAAGCAACGCCCCGCGAATCCCAACGCGACCCCGTTGCCAGAGGTCCGTCGCCGGAGGCCCAGAAGCCCGGTAACAACACGACCCAACACCCACGGACTGACGATGCTGCTAGCTAGACTAAGCCTGGCATGCCACGGCCTAGATCTAACGCATCGGGCGAGCAAGCTTCACGGCACTCGCATGAGAGCATTCAGCGCATCATCATACAGAGTCTGACCACCGGCAAGAGCTGGGATGGGTGGGTTTCTCGTCAGTTTTGAAGAGAATCCGGCGGACCCATCATCCAGCAGCCTCCCCTGAAGCCGCTGCATCACGTGCCGAGAGCGCCAAGGATGTGATAGTATCGGCCGTCCCGGAGTCTCTTCAATCCTTTCCTTCCCCACTGGATGCACCAATTCAATGCTGTGGAGGCGGGATCGAGAGCCGCGCCAGCCCCCAACTGCCATTTCATAAGCTGCAACAATGCCTGCTCGGATGCACAGAATCGATACACCTAGACTCGCAGTCCGTCTCTGCCTCGTTCGTCATCTTCGCCGGCGTAGCACCCAACGGCGTCAAGCGTTGCCAAGGAATGTGGGCGCGCCACACGACGGCAGACAAGTTGTCAAAGGGGTAACGGTATTACGTGTTATTCCGCCCGTCTCACGGCTCTCATCGCATCGTTCTAGCAGTATCATGAGTCCAGCACTGTTTTACACGCCGCCCCATCCGTCCTTCTCGGCGGTTTGTAGGCATCCAGCACTGCTCCGGGCATGAGACGACGCGGGGTTCGTCCGAAATCCTCGGGACCCTGCGACGCATGGTCGTCCCCCACGGCAATCAAGACGGCTCCGCTATTGCTCCGTTCTTTTCTTGTCCTTTCATTCGGTCCACCAGTCAATTTCGTCCTAGGGCTCGCGAGGATCGGTCACCTCGGCCCATCCCCGCAAGAATAGCCCCTGGTGGATTCGCGAGTCAGGGGGATCCGCGTCGAACAGAACCCTTTCCGCTGCAAGATACGAGAAGGCTGAGCGTTAGTGCTCTCGGCAATGCGTCGTCGTGGTGTTGGCTCCACCAGCTGGAGTGTGCGAAAAAGATTGAAGCCGTCCGCCTACCCGCGATCGTCGCTGTCGAGCGAACCTCGTTCTCCCTCCACATCTCAACATCACGAAGACGGCCGTTCTGCAAACTCGACTCCCCTCTTTGGCCTCCCGAACACCAGGTCGCCTCGCCCGAAACGACGAATGAGCCGCCATGACTGTGCGTCTGGGTCTTTTTGGGCTGTTGGCTACCTGCGTTTCAGGGGCTTACCTTCAGTGGCAACACTGCGGTGATGTGTCTGCCGGGAAGGATTTGGCCGGCCTCACAAGCCTTACGGCCACACTGGAACCTCTCGACGACCGACGCGACAACCGGCTGGTCCTCACGGCCTCGCGATGGCTGGAAGCTTCGGAATGCGAAGAGCTGGCCCGGACGATGCCCGCCGCGGCGCTGGAGGTCGAGATGCTCGGGCGGTCATCTGTGTACACGAACGCGACGAAAGCGGCTTGTAAGAAGCTGACACTCAAGAATGGGTCAGCGTCGATGAAAGACCCAGCGGCTTTGACGGTGGCCGTCTCGAACGATATCGGCTTCCTACCTCCGCTTTCCACGTTCCACGCGACTCTACATCTGCAAGACAATGATTCCGCCGAAGCGTCATGTCGGCAGGCCGAAATTACTCCTGCCCTGAGCTCTACCACGACGTCAGCAATCACCTACATCACGGCGGGCATTTTCTCCTTCGTTCTTCTGGTGGGCACCGTCCGCTCCGCTTACAGTACTCCGATCTCGCTCGACGACGAGGACCAGCGCACCATTCGCGCAGTCTTGCCAAATGTGGGAGACTGCCTGCAGTACATCCAGTTCATCTTCCTCACCGGCGGCCTCAGCCTCCGATATCCAGGCTTTTACCAACCCGTTGTCAGCAATCTGAACTGGTTTTCGCTGTTCGTCAACGGACCCGTCACCCATGGGAGGACATACGACAGAGTTGGCGACGGAATCTACGTCATGAACGGCACGTACGGCGGCACGTATGGCCTGGAACTGATGACACAGATTGCCGGCGCGCCCATGACCATGGATACCTGGATCAACATGGTGGTCCTCATGGGAATAATTGCCGTTGGTCTTGCATTGGTCATCGAGGTCTTTTGGTTCATCAATCGCAACCGCGACTCCGACAGCGAGTTCCCACGATCGGCCGGCGGTATGCGACACACGAGCAGCCGGGTTCTCCGAATCATTTTATCCTACTTCATGCTGCCCCTGGCCTCCCTCTCCTTTTACCAGCTTGTTCACGCTTCACTGCTTCCCGCCTATCACACATCTATGGCAGTGGCGCTCATAGTTGCTATGATGGCTGCCTTCATTTGGCTTCTTCGCCAGATTCCCACCCGCAGCCTGGGCATTCTGGTGTTCGACAGTACCAAGCGATACCAGCGGGTAGCCCCATCCGAAGACTTCCGCCGGCAAGACGAGAGGTTCATTCTCATTCTCTTCGTCGTTCTTTTCGTCAGAGGCGCCGCAATTGGTGGCTTGCAGATTTCAGGGCCCGCGCAGTTGGCTGTTCTCGGCGCCTGCGAGCTTGTTCTCCTCGCTAGTATCGCCGGCTTTCAAGCCTACTCGACCTTCTCCGTTGGAGCCATTGCGGCTACGATGCGTCTCTGCAGTTTGGTGTTCATGGTTTCGTTTTTGCCTGGCCTTGCCACACACGACATCAAGAGCGCCATAGGGTATGTGCTGCTCGCGCTCCATGGCGGCATGCTCGTGCTGGGCTTCCTCACGCCGGCAGCTTGTGAACTCTGGAAGCTCTTGACAAGCTGGTGGAAGGCCCCGCGTCCTCACGTACGTTATTCTTCCGAATGCTGTCCCGTTCTATCTAACGTTTTCTTCCAGGTCTATGGACTCCGACAGCTACGCCGGCGCGAAGTGTCACGAACGAACCTGTCCGCCATGTACGCTTCCGAAACCTCGTATGTGTCTTACCCAGACGCGGATGCCGTAGAGGAGCCCACAGCTGGCTATTTGCATCCGACCTACCGCGCCGACAGCCCGAGCACCCTGCGCCTCGACTCGTCGACCACCTCCAGCAGATACTTCAGACCTCCTCGTTCGCCCTCTCGAGCGACATCCGTTTCTTCGTTTGATCATCATGGTAGAGCCGACAGCATCGCCTCTCCCGTGTCTTCGGCGTATCCGCCCTCGAGGACAACGTCGACGTCAACCAGTATAACCGAAAAGCGGTCCATTGGGCGTTCTGTATCTGTCATGTCGCCGGGAAGGCTATCGGAGTCAACAGAAGAAGAAGAAGAACCACCGAGTCCCCCCTCGCCGCCATCGCCGACCAGCATCAACGGCCGACCACTTGGACCAAAGTGGAGCGACTATTCCTTCCGCGAAGCTGATCTCTATTACGGCGCCCCTCGACCCCGACCTGCCGAGCGGGCTTCTGAAGATTTACCTAGACCACCTGCGCCGAAACCATCCGTTCGCTCGTCATCTGGGATCTGGGCACGATTCACGGGCCAGTCGACCGCAGAACAGGGATTCCAGGTCATCCGGCCCGAGCCAGAGCAGGGCTTCGTCGTCGTCAGACCCAACAGGCCGAGCAACCCGGGCAACGGTTCGCCGTAAATTGTGTGTGACAAGACGGAGATGATTCTCCAAAGAAGCCAGCTGTCAGAATTACGCGCATATTGGCACGTAAGGTGATTGATGTGTCTATGTGCCTCAAAGCGCGATTTTCGCCCCTATTACCCTGCGTGCCGGGGCCCGTGGAAAATCGCCCTTTGAGGCACGTAGACACATAGATCAACATACCACCGATATACGCGCAAATCTGACACTAGCATATTGGCACTTTTCAAACGCCTGGTGGATGCAGACAGCTTGTTTTTTGTCTTTTTTCTGTATTTCTCTCTCGCACGGGATATTAGCATTGGTCGGGCGTTGGGCGTATCACCATCAAAAGTCACGTATCGGGTGACTCAGTATCATCTATGATCTATTACCTGCTGACAATAATCACACATTATCTTCCTAACGCACCACAATACCTCGGCGGATCGTTACCGTCCACTATCATCCTACCAAGACTGCGTATTCTTTCCCGCGTACCAAAACCCCGGTTTCGCCGACCTGATACGTCTTCTCACAACACCATGCCCCAACGAGTCGACTTCTTTGCCATCATGGCGAGCGCACCACGAGGCAGCGACTGCTTGTTTACGAGACGTAGCTCGCCAAACTTCTCATGCGCTTCGTCCCAGTACATCTTGAGCAGCATCAACATCTCGCGGTTTGTCACGCCCGCCTTGGAAGGTAGACGGTCAAGGTGAAGGCTTGATTTGAACTCTCTGCTGAGACGGGGCTCCCGGCCTGCTTTCCTGGAGGATGCCCCCTTGTCGCACAGGTCCCTGTACAAGTACGCAAGCTCTTCGCTCGTCGATTCACGATGCGCGCTCCACTCCTCAAACTCGAAGAAAACGTTCATCTCCTCGGGCTCCAGCACCTCTGAGGCCTCAAACCAAGGGAGATTTTTCCCTGCCCTCTGCGCGGGGCGCTTGCGATCGAATGCATTTTTGCAAGATTCGTATTTTGCCAGCTCCTTTTGGAAAAATCTCTTGATTTTCTCTTCCGGCGGCCTGCGATTCTGTCTATTGACAAGCACTGGGATAAATGGGTTCACAAGCCCGAGCCCGCCCAACTCGTCGGGGAACGCCACAAATGCGTCGGACGGATCGTCGACGCCAAACCGTTCCATGATCTTCTTCTTGATGTAATGCACAGCGCTGTGCCGGCTGTCTGTCAGCGCGACGTCCTGGGAGCCACACCACGGTGCAAAAATGTCGCGATGCATTTTCTGATACGTCTCCAGGATGCTATCGACGTGCTCGTCGCCGAAACAAGTCGCCGGCTCACCAAACGAATTTCCAAAAAACCGACTGATGCAGCTGTTCCACGTCTGAATCCAGTCGAGCACGCTGCGGCACTCGGCGAGCTGCTTGCGCAGCTGCACAACGTGCTCTGCGACACTCTCCTGGTCGATGACCCATTTCCCGCTCGCAGGATCGAGGACCAGATGCTCGACCTGGACGGGACCGGGAGGCAGAGCTGCGGTTATGGCTGCGTCTCGACTCGTTTCGTCGTCAACCAGATAAACCGAGCCCGTCTTGTGCTCGTTGAACTCCAGCCCCATGATTTTGGCGCAGCGCTGCATCGTCGCCCAAGCCTTGGTGGTGTCCTCGGGGCTGCCCGTTACCCACAGGTCGTCGTGCAGACGATACAACAATAGGCCTGTCTCGCGATTGACGGCGAAGTCCATGACGAATAGGACCATCTCGCCCATCATCCTTCCAGGCGACCGCGACATCGGTATGCCCCTGCGCCTCGTCCTCGGCCCGCTCGAAGACGTCGCTAGGTTCAGCGGCGCCTCGAGGACCTTTTTGAAGAAGCCAACGAGCTCCTCAGGGAAGCCGAAGAAACGCATTACGGCGAAGATGGTCGTATGCGACAAGCCTGGGCCAAACCACTTCAGGTCACTCTGGACAACAGCGGCTCCGCCGTGCATCGCGCGCTGGAGCATCGTCTCCGTGGCGAGAATACGCAGGAGAAACTGCCTGGTGTTTACGGGCCTGTTCTTGGTGGTCTTTCCCCGTTGATTACGGACCTCGTCGCCTGGCTCGACGAGGGCTGTCTCGGCCCAGTCATCGATATCCCAGCGGGGGGAAATCTTGGGGAGGACACGCTTGGCCTTGTCGTCACCGTCGCCATCGCCATCATCGTCGCCGTCATCGTCGCCATAATCGTCATCATCATCGTAGTTATCGTCATCGTAGAGGTCGTCGTAGTCACCTGAATCGGTCATCTTCGTCGGCAGAGCCGCCAGGAAGAAGTGATCGATGTAATTGAGCCTTCTGGTCTTGTGCACCGTGGGAAGCTCGGTGCTTCTTCGGTAGTCACCAGGCCCGCCGACCCAGTAATACTCCCGACGCGCGACAGCCTCCTTGCTCATGGGTGGCCCAGTATGCCACTTCCAGACCGTGTCATCGGCGCCACGTTTCACGATCAGCTTCAGCGCCTCTTTCAGGGCCACGCAACACCTGACGCCGATGTAGTGAATCAAGATCGCCTGCAGCACGTCCTCGTCCATCCAGATCCTGTACTTGCCGTTGAGCTGCTGTCGCGGACGCACGGGGATGCCCTCGTCGACGTCGGCGTCCCAGTTCCAGTTCTCGAGATCCATAAAGCGCGTGTTCAGCACGTCGGCGATCTCCCGCAGGACCACGCCGTCGTTCTCGGCAAAGTCGCGCAGCAGGGCCAGCTTCTCCTCGCTGATGTAGTCCTCGCGCGACAGCCCTTGAATGCAGCTTTGAACGGTCCATCCCGTGAAATCGGGGTGGCAGACGAAGTCCCCAAGTTCAACCTGCATTCTTTCCCGCACGTCCTCCAGCGCCGCCTTGGCCGCGTCATCGGAAAATAGCTCCGCGAGGTAGCCAGTGATGGCATCCTCGTCCGTCTCCAGAGGCGTGAAGGTGACCTTCTCGAAGCGGTCGCAGAGGTTCTCGAGGTGCTGCTTCTGGCGCTCATCCGCCTCAGCCGCAGCCTGCGCGTGGTCGCGGAGGCCGAGGTCCTCCATCGGCGGCGCCGCGTCGCTGTCCATCCACTCCGTCACGAGGCGCGAGTACAGCTCCGCAGCGGAGAGCTTGCGGCTCTTCACGTCGAGTTCGGAGCGCATGAGGGCCTCGTGGGAGTCGAGCAGCGCGGCCGGAACCGAGGCATCCCAGGTGGACTGGTCCAGCCTCTCCTTGATCTCCCACAGTTTCTCCCTCTGCGGGCAATCGATGCTGTATTCGTCGCCCTCGTCGTACACGAGCTCCCGGACGCCGTCGGCGAGGGTCCGGATGCGCTCCTGTTGCGTCAGGGATGGCGCGGCGGCAGCGGCGAGGACCGCATTTTTGCGGCTTTCGTACTGGGCGCGCTGCTTCGAGAGCTCCTGGATCTTGATGAGCGTGACCGTCCTGAGCGTCTTGGAGACGTTCGAAGCTGAGGGCGCCATTTTGTCGGAGGTTGATGTTGATGGTGGTGGTTGAGGGGTATTTGGTGGGTTGGGCGACTGGTGTTATTGTTCCAGTCTTAAAATGCGACTCTTTGGTTGTCGTCGTCGTTGTTGTTGCAAGCTCCTGCCAGTAGGTAGGTACCTAAAGTCGAGTCTGGTGTGGTCGATAAAAGTGGTGAGTTGCGATGGGAATATGGATGGGGTGGGAGAGAGCGTTTCTTTCATCTTTTTCTGAGAGACTTGGGCTTCCTTTTATAGAAGTTTTGAAAAGGTCTTGAGCTACACATCTACAAACTCAAAATGAATCACCTTGATGGACACAATTGAAGAGAAAGTCTGTTGATTATCTGTCCACCTTGCCAATGTGTGAATATCCGCCATGTCCCTGGTGAAAGTGAAGATAAGGTTTCGAGGGTGGACCTGCTGCCTGGAAAATGGGCTTGCGCCATGGTTAAAAGGCAGTGAAGAGAAAGACTGGAATGACCCGGTGAATGCTGGAAACCGAATCAGAGTCTGCGAGAAGATTCTGAGTGATTCTAGGGGTTGCTGGGAGTTTCGGGCATGGAGATGTCTTCTTAGGGTGTCCCGAGTCTTTGGTTTGTGGAGGGCGTGCTGTCGTGGTCGTGAGCTTTTAACTTCAGCCACGGCTGGAACGGGTTTTTTTTGGGCTATTAGACTCTATATTTGTGTCTTTGACGAACGATGGAGTTCTATCTCGGAGGTGTTTGGAGAGAAGTCTGGAAGTGTGTGGAATGATCTAGGTGTTGAAATTGAGAGATGTGGACAATAGTGTTAGATCTCAAGCATAGTTTCTATGCGTCACAGCTCCCAGATCACACGGGAAAAGACACCTTCTGCTTTAAAGAGTTTCATGCGTGTGTATGTCTGTATTTTGGGGCGACAAAACTGTACTTCAGTAATTGGAGAGAGACCCCAATAGTAAAGCTCAACAAAACTGACATTTCATGGCATTCAAGAGAATTTTCTTGACTGCAAAACGTCACCAGTAGATCATTTCTTCAGTTAGGCAACTATCAAAACGACAGTTATAGTTCGGCCAACCCAAAAAGTTGGCAAGTGTGTAGGCAGTCAAACTATTGTGGCCGATATCAATCAGTCCGTAGTATGTACGACTAGTAAAGTTGGTGATCTCTTGTGATTTATCTATATACTATGATTAACGTCCTAGCTCAACAAAAATCGTGACCAGGACGAGTTACACCATTGAGCTTCCCGTGGTTATGGTTATGCCCCCCGGCCCCGGGCGCTCTGCGCGAATCCTGCCGAACGGGCGCAGAAACGTCGCCAGGCAATACCACAGCGCGTCGCGGATCCACCGGCTGGTCCGAGGGAGCGTTTTCTGGAAGAAATAGGCCGGCCCCCCCAGCAGAAGGCCGGTCAGCATGATCGACGCCATCGCAAGCACCGCCATCATCTCCAGGAGGACCGACGCGACGTTCTTGCAAGCCTGCCACATGCGCGGGTAGACGATAAAGAAGGCGACGAGGAGCGATAGGAATATTATGACGACGGATATCGGGGCTGTTGTGCGTGTCAGGCTGCATGTTTTCAGCTCGATGGCTTTCCTCCTGTCCTCCCGGGGATGGAGAGAGTATGGTTTACTGACTTGCGGTCTTCCACAGCTCGGCCGCCGTCGGGTTCAGCGGGTCCCCGGTGAGCTCTGATATGTTCTGGCCAAAGTAGGACGTGAAGAATGACAAGGGTAACTGTTCAAGGTCTGGTCAGCTGAGCTGCGAGATCGAGGCAGAGGTCCAGATTGGTGCCCTGGTTGGACGAACGAATATAACAGTCACGACGGTGAACAGCATCACGGCCTGCCCCTGCTTGGTCGAGGCCCGCGCCTCTCGGAGGCTGGCTGTCTTCTGCTCCAGGTCGAGCAGGTCGAGCAACTACGCAGAGTGACGAGAGACACGTTAGAGTTCGCCGTTATTCCTTTTGCTGTAGGAAGAAAAAAAAAGAAATAGCGGAAAGAAACAAACACCGCGGATGGGTTAACTGCACATACCGAGCTGTGCGTCCGCAAGATCTCCTTCGAGAGATCATCCACGTCGTGCGTCAACCTGTCGAGACCCTTCTCCGCGCGTGCGAGGAGATCGCCGGCCAGGCCCTCGAGGCTTTTCTCGGCATTTGCCTGTTGTCCGAGCGGAGAGAAGTGCTGACGGATCGAGGCCACGACACGGGCCTGGTCTTCCAGCAGGGACCGCAACATGCCCAGATCGTCCTGCGTGCCCATGACCTCGAGGATCAGGAGGAGGTCCCTGGACTCTTTGTCCGGACCGTGTTGAATCTCTCCGGTGGACTCTTGCTTGTAAAATTCCTGGCGCTTTTCGACGTAGCGAGAGGCCTGGCAGATTACTATGTCAGCTTCGGCGGGCCTGACTGGTAAGCGTTTCTTTCCAGTTAATGGAAAGGCATAAAGACATGAAGCGAAAAGGAGAGAGGGGGAGAGAGAGGGAGAAAGGTCGAGTAAAACCTGATGCTTGGACGCCCACTGATATATGGAAATAACGTCTGTTACGTTTGGCCTTGTTCTTTCTGAGAACGCAATGGCTGAGTATGTCGCGAGGTAGACTGCCAGATCAACCGGTTTCTTGCATAACTGCAACCTCGAATCCTTCATGGAGGACGACATGACGTCGATAGGAGAGGGTTCAAAAGTATCATACAGTTTGCACTCGAGATCTCGAAGTCGCTGCAGCTTCTCCTCCCGATGACTTTCTGTGAGCTCCCCGTTGAAGCTCGGTGAACTAGCGAGCAAGGCCTCCAACGTCTCGTCATGGAGCATCAAGTCGTCGTCTTGGTACGGGAAACAAGAGACGAGGGTGCCTGTTAATCCTCTCCTGTTAGTTATGTATTCTAAACCAGCAAATTCAAGAGGGGGATGGTGGTTCGTCGAGCAGATTGTCAGAGAGCGTGAGCGGCCAAGCTTGGTGCCGTCGAAAACATCCCTACCATCTATAACCCAAATCCATCCTTGATCGACCATCATCAAACGGCTGTCTGGTCTCGGGCCCGGCCAGCCCTTGAAAAGCTCATCCATCTGCTCCGGATCGCCCGTCCACTTCAGCATGGTTTGGCCGGCGTTCCGCTGAACATCTTGCCGCACCGGATCGGCGTACTCTCCGAGCGTTCTTCGGAGGTGCGTCTTTTGAGGCTCTTTCGGGGCGAACCTCCCCAGACGCACCCACTCGGAGCCATTGTGAAACTTCGACCAGAGCGTCGAACCGCTCGAGGAATACTGTGGATCGAGGTGCAAGCTTTTGGTCTCCTGGTAGACCTTTTGGAAATGCTCGATATTGAGATATGGGAGCTGCCATTCGAGAACAAGACATCAGTAAAGCTTCCAGGATCGACGGGACGGCCTACTGGGTCCCAGGGGTGGAGAGAGGGCTTGTCTCACGAATATTGAGAGGTCTCGTTGGTCTCCCGGTTGCTGTCCATCCGTTGAACGAGACTGGATTGACGGCGCGACAGACCAGCCATGGCTGGAGACGATGCGACTGGGAATGGCGCTCGTCGGCCTAAGCTGGCTGGCCCACGAGCCCCGCACATACTGTGCTTGGCTTGGGCCCAGAAGCCTTTCGACGCAGGCCTGTGAGCGACGACCACCGGCGTCTGATCAGCTCTGCTCGGCCCGCGGGACACGTGGTTGATCGCGATATTAATCAGCTTACCTCGGCCAGGTCAACGTCGTTTATAGGAAGATGGATCCAGCGAAAGTTTGTGCCCTCTGCCTTTTCCCTTGCGGCTTCTACGACGGCTTCGTCCAAATCGAGACGGCACAAGTTGAAGCCATGCTTAGCGACCGGACCTTCTACAGTGAAATCATGTATGTAGATGGGTCTGGATTTGCCTCGATTAGTCGCTGCTCCTATACACTGTTTAACTGTGGGGGAACTCGTTCTCAACTGCGCGAGCGGCGGTAACAGAACAAACAAAAGAAAACGTACATTCGTCCAACTCTATCCCTCTTGCGCAATTCTTCCATGTGTTCAATTCTATCGGCTGGTTCGAATGACCGGTAAGATGCAAACTTCCGTCTAAACGATAGCAGTGCAATGAAACGACAAGCTCGAGGGGAAACGAATGCCGGGACGCCATGCTTTTTGAACGCTGACCCAGGCTGACCTGCCTGCATGCAGGCTGTGCCGCAGTGAGAGAGGCCAATCGCATTCAATCTCGACCTTCAGAGCCTGCTTGGCATAAGCCACGATCAATTTAACGGTCTTTGGGCCCTGCTTTCCTGCATATTGTACATCTACGCCTCATTTCCTTCCGTGTTGTCGCCATATATTGGGCATGCTGTTGCCTAGCACCGTCATTGCGGGTTGCCAGTCTTTAATTTGTACTGAGGGTGCCCGAGTGTGAATAGCCTCACTTGCCAGACTCGACATCTGACCCATCAACCGTCTACACAATGTGCCGCAACACGCACTTGCCAATTTTCACATTGCGCTGCAGGCTTCCTGGTAGCGTTGATTGGCCTGTACGCTTCACTTCGACACTTATTCTACTCATGTACTCTACCTTGGTCGCACACGATGGTGAGCGACAACTGAAAGCTCGAAACCCACAAGCAACGCGATTTTCAATATGCCTATGCATTTCAGTTTCCTCTGATTAAGGACGACGTCCATTCGATCCGAATACAGACACACAGCTGCCGGCGTTGCGAGAACGAAGCTTGCTGTCAACCTCGGACTCTTGTACCGACCACCTAACCCAAATAGGGAGAAAATAGCCAGCTGGGACAGCCTGGGAGGGCCCATGATGTCGTGTCAGCCCATTACGGCAGGTTGCTTTAGAGAGGAGCATCCCTGAGGGATCCGTCCCAGTGGCGGGCGAGACGCGCGCGGCAGATCGGCCGGTGGGTTGGACTGCCTAAACAGGCGCGGTCCCCGGGCGACAGGCTCCGTTCCTTTGATGATCCTTCCCGTAATTCTTTTTGATTCCGAGGCACTTCGGAGTTTTGGAGATGGGATTGTGCATTGGTTGTGAAGGCTGAAAAAGCGCAAGACTCCTAGCTATGTCTGTCTGGACTATGTTCATGACTCAACAAACTCCAAAGAATTGAGTCTTCCACAACAGAACTGAGCGCGACGGGCTCAGCAATTGTCCAAGATCTTTCCAGGCATGTCACCGACCAGATCAGATCGCCTGCAGGTGCCGCGGCACAGCCGCGGGTACAGTCGGTGGCCCCGATGACAGCAATATATATCACGGGAGGGTTACATCCTAGGCCCCTCAGCGACAGGGAACCCTCCGTAACAGGATCGGTTCATCTTATCAATGGCCCCCGTCCCATCAGCCCATCACTGTCGAGAACTGAAAAAAAAAAAATACAGAGCAGCAAGTGACGCAAAATCCACAGCCCTTCGAAAGGGGGTGGCCAGCCTTGGTTGAGTCTTTCGATCCTATCAATACCACCAAACCAACGCCATTTCTGCTTAAGTAAACGCAATACCAACCCGGTCGTCGACTTGTCTCATCTCGGAAGTATTTTGCCAATGCCGAGCGCGTTTTCCGATCGCAAATTCGATCCCCTCTAGTCCCTGCATGCCAATCAACCATCCATCCTCCACTCCTTCCATTTCAATCACTTAAACTTTTTTCTACCGTCAAGTCTCCTGGTCGCGGCTACTGCGTCTCTGCCATCCATTCCATCTGCCGGCGGGTCGTCGCATGCTCTGACGGAAATGTCTACGGTTCCGAACGAGAGCCCCAAGGGGCAGGAGCTAACGGAGAAGGAGAAGGACCCGGCGCGGGATGCCGCGACGGAGCCGTCCGCCGGCGTGTTCCCCGACCGCAGCAGCGGCACCAACGACGACAGCCCCCCGACGTCGTCGTCCCAGACATCGCCGCCCGCAGAGAAGCCGAGCGCCCCTGCCGGGCCTCCGGACGGCGGCCTGCAGGCTTGGCTTCACATCCTGGGCTCCTTTCTACTCTACTTCAACACATGGGGTGAGTCTTGAAGCTACTCGAAATGATCATCGGCGTCAGAGCTGACAAACGAACTTCAAAGGCCTCATCTCCAGCTTCGGCGCCTTCCAGGCCTACTACCAGACCGGCATCCTGAGCGGCAACACGCCGTTCCAGATCTCGACCATCGGCTCGCTGCAGAACTTCCTCATGGTCTTCCTCGGCTTCATCATCGGCCCCATCTACGATCTCGGTTACTCGCGCTACCTGCTGCTCGTCGGCACGGTCCTGGTCGTCGTCGGCCTCGTTCTCCAGGCCTTCTGCCAGAATCTGTGGCAGTTCCTGCTCTGCCAGGGCGTCGTTATCGGTATCGGAACCGGCTGCCTGTCGACTCTTGGTGTTGCTCTGCCGTCGCAGTGGTTCTCCAAGAGGCTCCCGCTCGCCAACGGCATCGCGGCCAACGGTAGCGGTGTTGGAGGGTAAGCTGACTCCTCCCCTAACCCCCTGAATGCGACGTGAATCTCGCAAGAGCTCGTATGCTGACACCTAACCCACAGTCTTGTCCTCCCCGCCCTCTTCCGCGCCATGCAGCCCAAGATCGGCTTCCGCTGGACCGTCCTCGTCTTCGCCCTCATCTCCCTCGTCACCCTCGGCACCAGCGTCCTCGTCATCAAGACCTCCAAGTTCAAGACCCCTCCCAAGCGCCGCCCCTTCGTCGACCACTCCGTCTTCCGCGACCCGCCCTTCCTCCTCTTCCTCGCCGGCTGCTGCCTGCTCTTCCTCGGCATGTACACGCCGTACGTCTACGTGCAGAGCTACGCGCTGGAGCGCGGCTACGCCAGCGAGGACGTCGCGCTCTATCTCCTGTCGATCCTCAACGGCGCGAGCATCGTCGGCAGAATCCTCCCTAACTTCATCGTCCCTTACACCGGCGTCATGAACACCATCGCCGCCGCCGTCTTCGCCATGTCGGTGTCGGCCTTCTCCTTCTCCGCGACGGACAGCCAGGCCTCGCTGATCGCCGTCACGGCGATATATGGTTTCTTCTGCGGCGCCTTCTTCGCGCTGCAGCCGACGACGTTCGTCCGGCTCACGGAGGACAAGAGCTACATGGGAACGCGCTTCGGCATGGCCTTTACTGTCATGTCCGTCGCGCTGCTCTTCGGATCGCCCATCGCCGGCGCGCTCTCGAGGTCCCACGGGTACTTCAGCGGCTGGATCTGGTCCGGGTGCTGTCTCGCGGCCAGCGGGTTTACGATCCTGACCGCGCGCGGGTTTTCCGGCGGCTGGAAGGTCAACAAGGCCGTCTAGATATTGTCCAGGAGGGAGGGCTAGTTCTGATGTACATATTGAAATCTCGTAATTATTGTACTCCATCGCCCCGTGTGTTCGTTTCCGTCATGGCATGAATCTGTCAGACTCGCGGAACGATTCCGAGAGTGGTGATGCCAGACAACTGCTTTTCGGAGAATCCCGCGCGCATCACAACAGGACCCTCCGCCCCTTGTGAGAAATGACCCCCTGGCAATGCGAATCCGAGACGTAGCCCTCCGAACCCCGCCGCGCGTGTTCCCCGGCGGCTATCCGGAAGTCGATCTACCCATATGTCGGGCCGCAGCCGGGTCTTCCCCCCGTTCTTCGGCCACAGAGTCCGGACGCAGTTCCCCTTTCCAAGGCACAACGGCAGCTTCTGTACAGACCTAGTGGAGCATCTCATCACAGTGGATATGGTGCTGTACTCATCCTTGTCGACGGTGGAAGCTGGCCTTGGCCTGACTCGCCGCCCACTCTACTAAGGTTCCATCCCACTCAAGGGCCGGTACCGTCCGTCGTTACCCTTGTTCTCCGTGTAGCACTGCCGTTGATCTACGACTCTACTTCCAGATTCAATGCGTCGCTGAATGCAGCTGGGCGCCCGCCGAATGCTGTGCAAGGCCTGGTACGCTGCATGTGCCAAGGGCGCCCCGGCTCAGGGTTGCAATATGCGAGGAGCTGTATGAGATGATGCGAACTTTCTTGCATATTAACGGGCACGGAGAGTTGCGCCTCCACGTTCTAGGACAGCTATAAGAGGCCCTATCGGAGGACACCCCGTGCGACGACATCGCATCCTCGGGAACCTCCTTCGACTGTAACCGTTGACATACATATTCGATACCGCAAGATGTCTATCAAGACCGTAGCTGTCGTCGGTGTAAGCAATCAGCACCCCTGCCTCTAACGTCTTCAACCTAGCTCACACGTACTAGGCGTCCGGCCTCGTTGGCCTGAGAGTCGTCAAGGCCCTCCAGAGCCACGGCTTCGCCGTCACAGCCATCTCCCGCGAGTCCTCCACAGCGACATTCCCCGAGGGCGTCGCGGTCCGCAAGGCCGACCTGTCCTCTGTGCCATCGCTGACCGCCGCCTTCGAGGGCCAGGACGCCGTCGTGTCCGCCATCTCGACCGTCGTGGCCGTCGTCCACGGCTCGCAGGACCCGCTCATCGACGCCTCCATCGCCGCGGGCGTGAAGCGCTTCATCCCGTCCGAGTACGGTCTCAACACGCGCAACCTCGCCGGCGAGATCCTGGGCGACTGGCTTATTGCCAAGACGGCCGCCGTCGACTACCTCATCGAGAAGGCTGAGAAGAACCCCGGGTTTACGTGGACTGGCATCGGCACGAGTTTGTTCTTTGACTGGGTAAGGAGTAACAAGTCCACGCGATAGTGGGACAGGCTTGCTGAATTGGATTGCAGAGCATCACCCGCGGCATCTACGGCATCTCCCTCGAGAACAAGAGCATCACGATCTTCGACTCGGGCAACCAGAAGGTCTCCACCACGTCCCTGGCCTTCCTGGCCGAGGGCATCGCCGCCGTGCTCGAGCACCCCGCCGAGGCGGCGAACCAGTACATCAACATCATCGAGTTCGACGTCACGCAGAACCAGCTCCTCACGCTCTTCGAGGAGGAGACGGGATCGAAGTGGACGGTGGGGCACAAGACGGCCGACGAGGTCAACGAGGTCGGCAAGGAGAAGCTGGCCGCCGGCGGCAGGTTCCCCTTTGAGGAGTTCCTCATCAAGTACCACTTTGCGGACGTGCCCGGACACTCCATTCCCGAAGACAAGAAGGCGAACAAGGTGCTCGGGCTGCCGCAGAGCGACCTGAGGGAATTTGTCAGGGGATTTGTCAAGGAGAACAGCAAATGAAGGACATATGTATGTATAATTGAGCGTTGAAATTTGATGAGGGATGAATTGACAAAAGTTCTAATCTGCACCAAGACAACTGATCGCAAAGAAGTGAACGATGGCGAAGCTATCAGGGCTACCGAAAGCCTGTCGCAATTCCAGCATTGGGCATATCATGGGCACTCTCCTGATAATTGCGGATGCTAATCTGGCCTGTCTACATCTGGTACTTTTGCGAAACGCCAATGGTGATTTGCGATCTTTTCTAATTTCTGAGGTCAGTTTTAATAATCCCCAGAGGGAACCAAAAGTTTCCTTGATTTTCTGGCCACACACCGTTATTCTATCATCCTCTTCGTCATTAACTTGTTTCCCACCTCATAGGCTCTGCTCGTTTGAGAAGA
This sequence comes from Colletotrichum musae, assembly GCA_027406025.1. Lineage (NCBI taxonomy): Eukaryota > Fungi > Ascomycota > Sordariomycetes > Glomerellales > Glomerellaceae > Colletotrichum > Colletotrichum musae. The sequence continues at coordinate 5,987,648 of JANVYC010000001.1, read as the reverse complement.
AATGATCTTGTTCTGTATTTAATACGAGGTCCGAGACATGAATGAACCTCTCCATACTACTCTGTCTCTGTTGCAAGTTTCGGGCTGTTAGTGAGATACGCCCCGGGTTGTGTCGGCTGAAGCCCAGTTGAGCGAGTTCGTGGTCGTAAAAGCGGCAACTGTGAAGCTAGTGGGTCTCGTGAGTTGCACGCAAAGAAACACCACGCATCACTTTCAGGAATATTTTGATGGACGAAATTAAATGCAATAAAATCTGCAGAGAGTTTGGCTAACAAGTGATTGAAAACAAATGTCCAACACAAGACGGGAACTTCTTATCGTAGCAGTAAGTTGTGATGTTGATTGAGGTGCGGCTGTGGAGATGCACTGTGCCGCAGGTATCCCGTACTTTGGTGTTTGTTGAGCACTATCCGACCGTTATCACCAACCGGGGCCCATATTCACCTCACAATTCCCAGCCAAGCCAATTTTTTCCAGCCCGACATGAGTTGGATTTTCACGAAGTGCGTGAAATGAGCAGTTATTGTCATTGCTGCCTAGTTGCAGCTCTTGATTTAACCGTTTCTGTCATCCAATGCCGACGGTCTCAATCACGTGTTGCGAGGGTGGCGCGCGTAAGACCAAGTTCCCGGCCCGGGGTGAGGCACAGCTGAAATCACATAATACACATAATGTTGGTTTACTTGTAGGTAAAAAGAATGTGGCGATTAATCCATACGGGGTCAAATATTCGTTATAAAGAGTAATAGTATTTATAGGTTAGAAGTGGCCTAGGTACTAGTATAGATATTAGAGCTATAGGTAGAGCTATATAGTTACGTAACTCTATATAGCTATAGCTCCTACTATAGTACTATATACTATAGAGGCTAACTATATAGTAGCTATACTAATACTAGTACTTTTTACTTTATAGCCTAAAGTATAAGGCTTTAATAAAAAGAATAATTACTTTTATAAAAAGGGTAATAATTAATACTATTTAATAAACTACTATTCCTTATAAAATTAAAAAAAATCTAAAAAAACCCTATAGGGGTTAAGCTTTATTTTTAATAGACCCGGGGCTTACTAAAGCGCCTAGGACTTACTAGGGCTACTTTTAGAGTAACTAAAGCCTATATCTTCCTCTTTATACTACTTATATCCCTTAATCCTCTATATTTTTAGTTCTATATACCTTTTTATATAACTTATCCTTCTATTTTAATTATTATACTATTACTATTAATAAAGCTTTTAAAAGTATAGTTTAAAGAAGTTTTTATAAAAGTATTAGTTAAGTTATTACTTTTTACTATTTAGTAAATATTAGTAATTTCGCGTTATTTATAGAATTATTTTAAAACTATAATATTAATTATTAAGTACTTTTCTTTAATAGTACTAAACTTAATAAAGTATTTATATAATAAATATAAATCTATATATACTACTATAGGGATCTAAAGAAGTTAAAGATAGTTAGTTACGATTTAGAGGGTTTTAGTAATAGTAAGAGTTATATTAGTACTAGCTATTATACTATAAATCTTAAATACTAGTATACTATAGGTAACGTATTTGCTTTTTATAGAACTATAGTAAATAATATTACTAATAAGTTTAAAAGTATTATTAGTAAAGTAGTACTTATTATTAAGGATAATAATAAAGCTAAACTATAATAAGAGGTTATTATTATTAATAAATAATTTATTTATAAATATAAAAAACTTATTAGTAGTAAAGTTAAAGGGGATATATATTAGCCTTTATTCTTAGTTATTAATTTACTACTATAAATACTTATTTAAAGTTTTAATATTATTATTACTAGGCTTTTAGTACTGGGTAGTAACTAATAAATTATAGGATACCTTTAATTAATAAATTATTATAATATAAATACTATAAGCCTACTATTAAATATACTTAGTTTTTTAATCTACCCTAAGGGTTATAATAATAAGCTTTTTATTTTAGCCCTTTTATTAAAACACTAAGTTACTACTTTTAAAACTTAGAATACTACTATTAAATATAAGGGGATTGTTAGTAGTTAAGAAAGTCTTTAACTTAGTTATAAGGTTTACTTTTTAAAGCTAGTTATCCTTTTAGACTAAAAAATTAATAGTAAAGAGCCTTAATATATTATTTATTTATATTCTAACTATAATAAACTCTTTATTATTAATTAATAATATTAAAAAGTATAAAGTATATATTAAACTAACTATATTAAGCCTTTTATAGTAGTAGTAGTTATATATTACCTACTAGTATATTTTTACCTCTATAATACTATAAAGCGGTTTTCTAATAACTATAATAGTATTATAAGAGTAATAATACTTAATTTTTTTAGAGAGTTTTATAAGAATAGTATAGTTAAGTTTTATTTTTAACTATATATATACTTAGGTAATATTTTATAACTATAGAGTTATACTATTATAAATTAGAGATAAAGTTAAAGTAAGAATTAGTTACTATAAAACTTACTAAATTATTAAAAACTATATAAGGATCTTAGTTTTACTATTATTAATATAGCCTTAGATTACAAAATGGGACTTTTTATAAAGAGTATCTATAGTCTTTCTTTTAATTTTATTAATAATTCTTAATTTAAATATATAATAGCTATTATAAATCTTAGGGTTATAAGAGATAAAGTTAAAAACGTTACAATCCTAAAGCACTATAATCTTTTACTTTATTAATAACTAAAAGGGTTTACTAAGTATAGTAATTACACCCTTATTACGTAGCTTAATTATAAGGGCAAAATTAACTTTTTTTTTTACTAAAATATACATTATAATAGTGTTTTTATAAGAGTAGCTAGGATGTTTTTAAGGTAGTTAAAAGAGGTTTTTAGTAGTAGAAAAAGGAGTAGAATTAATAATAATTTTATTAAAAATTTCTTTAAGCGGCTTAGCCTTACTAGGGGTATTTCTAGAGTTATTAGTCTTATTATTTTTAGTCTCCTTAGTATAACTAGAGTTATTTAGTAGTAGAGATCTAAAGTTAACCTTATTATTATTATTATAAAAGGGTTTAATAAAGGTTAATTTAAATATTTATAGGCCTTATAAAAGGGCTAGTATATAAGACTTACTATTAATTAAAAGTAGTAAGTATAAGCCTTATTAACCGCCCTTTTTACACTATACCCTAACTTTAAATTAAAGTAGAAGGTTAAGGCTTATAGATATATTAGGGCTATTATGTACTCTAAGGCCTTTTATAACTATGTTACAGCGCTGGCCTAGCTGCCCTGACCTTAGTACCCACAGGCGCTAAAGGCCCTATAGCCTTAGGCACTAACTAAGTTATTATAGGTTATATAACTACTAAAATCTCTAAGCCTTTAGGGCTCTATAGTAGTAGCCTATAGTATAGGATTTCTTCCCTTCTTTAAGTATAAATTACAGTTAAAAGAGTCTCTTAGTAGCGCGCTAGTCTGCTCTTAGGACCCTTTTATAACACTATTTATACTTTTCTAACTCTTTTTTCTTAGTAACGGGTAATATAATATTACTAAACTAATCTATTATTAATTAGTAATTTCTATACTTAAATAATACTAAATATTAACTAATATACCTCTTTATACTTTAATTATAATTAATACGCCCCCTCTATCTCTACTATATTTAAACTATAGTACTAAAAATAGTTTACTTTTATAGCTATAACTCTAAGAATAGGGTAACTATTAATATAAATAATATAGTTAAGCCTTTAAAGTATTAAAGTAACTACTATACTATATACGCCCCTCTTAAGAGTTCTAAGCCCGTCTCTATTAGTTTTTTTTAAACTAAATACTCCTTTATAGAGTAGTCCTTTAATACTCTTACCCTAAATACTATAATAAAATAGCACTATACTAAAATCTATATATACTTTAATAGCCTATAAAACCGTAATATTTACCTTATAAATAACCCCCTTTTTAATAATAATTACTAGGTTCTATAGAACAAAAACGCCTTTAATAGCTTTTATTTAAAAGATTTAAAAAAGCTTTTTAAGTAAGTAGATATATAAGTTAAAACTCGTAGTACTTAAAGCTAAAAAGCCTAGCTACTTTATACTTAGTATATTACTATATATAAAAACTTTTATAAAGTTTATAATTATACTTTTTAGTTAAAAGTTAGTAATAATTAGTTTTAAAAAGATATTTAAGTCCTTTAAACTAAAAAAACTAAAATAGTTTAGAGCTAGAAGCTATCTTTTACTACTAATAAGGCCCTTTAGTAGTGTCTTACTTAACTAAAAAATATCTTACTTAGTTTAGCTTCTTAGTAAAGTAATTCCCTAGAGCCGAATATTAATAACGCCTTTACTACTATTATTAACTATATTAAGCACTTAGAAACTAACTACTAACCCTTTATTGCTTCCTTTACTACTATAGAAATAGAATATAACTTTAAAGAATTTAAAATCCCTATTTATACTAGTATAAAGGATAGTAAAAATAAAAAGAACCTCCTATTTAGTATTTAGTACTATTATATTATTAACTACTTTTAGTTTTAAAGAAATAATATTACTAATACTTAAAAGCTAAACTATATTATTAACTACTTTAGAAGTAACGTACTTAAGCCAATATCGCCTCTAGTAGAAAATAAGGTTATAAAGACTTTAAAAGTTATACTTTAAAAGTACTACTTATTTTTTACTAGTATTACTTAAGTTAAAGATACTAAGTAAGAAATTAAAGCTATAAAAATTACCTTTACTAATGTCTAAACGTAGTATACTAAGTTTATAAAGCTTATTTATAAGGCTAACCTCTTAAATTACTAGTAGTACTATAAGTTTTATTATAAGCTGCCCTTTACCCTTTATACTTAAACTACTACTACTTACTTAAATACTACTTTTAACTTTTAAAAGTATATTAAAATAGTTATTACTATTACTAATATTATAAACCCCTATAGTACTAATAAAGCTACTAAAGAGCTATTTTATAAAATAACTCTAAGTTGCTTTAGCTCCCCTACGTTTACTATACTATTTTATAGTAACTCTATAGCCCTTTATAGTACTTAGAGTTATACTAAGCTTCCCTTAGTTTTATATTAATACTTAAAGGATACTAGTACCTACTTTACTTATAGTAAGTCTAGCTATAGTACTTATAAGTATCTATACTCTAAGGTAGTTAAAAGAAAGGCCGCCCTAGTAGTTATAGAGCTATAGCCCCCTACTAAAGACACTAATATAGTAAAAAACTAAAGCCCCTAGTAAAAGGAGTTTCTTAACTAAGGGAGAGAATATATAAGGATTAACACTTAGCTTTAATATCTATTAACTTAAAAAGAATTATTAAGGAATAACCCTTAAAAATAAAGCTAGTACTAGTTTTTAATAAATATAAATTACGTATATATACCCTTTTTAATACTAAAATAAATAAATATACTTTTATAAATACTTCTTTAGTTAGCCCCTTTTAGGATTTTTACTAGGCCCCTTTATATAAGTTATAATACCCTATTCTAGCTATAAGATTTAATAGTAAATAATTAAATAACGTTAATATAGTATAAACTACTAATATATAAATTAACTACTAAGTCCTACTATAAACACCCCTCTTATAGTTAAATACTAAGTACTATAACTTAATACTAAAAAGAACCTAGTTTAAATACTATAATATTTTACTAAACGTATACTATAGATACTTATAGTAGCCTAAGGATCTACTACTAGTTAGAGATTTACTTTTTATAATTATTTATAACCTAGTAGAGTATTATAAGTTTAATAAAATTAACTTAAAGTACTAAATAAATACTAATAAAAAGTAAGCTACCTTTAAAGTTAATACTATATTTTATAACTAAAAGTTTTAATAAACTTAGTATAAACTTTAAGCGCCCTAGTAAATCTTAAAGTACTTATTACTAATAACGTCCTTTAGTACTTAAAAAATTAATAATACTAAGGGTCTATATAAAATAGAATATATACTCTATAGTATTAAAACTTTATTAAAGCTAGTTTAAAGCTCTAAAAAACACTAGTCTATACTAAAAGAAACTTAGAAGCTATAGTAAAACCTAGGATTAGTATTTATTAATACTATTAAGTTTAAAATAAACTTAAAACACCTTAATATTAAACTAGAATTAATTACTTTTAATAACTTAAACTAATTAATTAAACTAAAAAAGGTTAATGTAGCTAAAGTTAATAATCCCTTTTAAAATAATATAAAGGAGACTAAGCACTTAATTAGGGAAAAGCTCTTTACTAAATTCTAGTAATTTACTAATATATTTAGTAAAGCTGCTAGTAATACTATATTACTATACTATTAGTATAATTATAAAATAAAACTTAAAAAAGGGGGTTATAATAAGCTTACTTACTACTCCTTCTATAAGTAGTTATTACTTAAATTAAAAGTAACTTATAAGTACCTTCTAGAGTACCTATATAAGGGATTTATTACCCTTAGTAATACTCTATAGACTTCTTTTATACTATTTATTTATAAAGTTAATAAGGACTTTTACTTTTATATTAATTTCTATAAGTTAAATAAAATTACTAAAAAAAACTAATACCCCCTACTACTAATTAATAAAATACTAATATAAATTAACTATACAAAGATTTTTACTAAAATTAATATTTAATAAACCTTTTATAAAATCTAAATATACTTAGACTATAAAGACTTAATAACCTTTAAGACTTACTATAGTACTTATAAATATAAGGTCCTTTTGTTTAGTCTTTATAACGGGCTTATAACGTACTAGTAATATATAAATAACGTTTTAATAAAATACTTAAATAATTTTTATATAACGTACCTTAATAATATTTTAGTATTTTTAAAAGATCCCCTTTAGTACTAAAAATATATTATAAAAGTACTAATATACTTAAAAAACGCTAAATTATAAACTAATATTAAAAAGTATAAGTTTAGTATTACTACTATAAAATACCTAGGATTTATTATTTTTACTAATAGTATACACCCCGACTTTAAGAAGGTTAGTATAGTAAAGAACTAGTGCGCTTCTATGTCTATTAAAGGTATCTAATCCTTCTTAGGGTTCTATAACTTCTACTAGTAGTTTATTAAAAATTATAGTAGAGTTACTAGACTTTTAGTTTACTTTATAGCTAAAGGAGTTTTTTTTTACTTTAATAATAACTATAAAGCTGTATTTAATTAACTAAAAAACCTACTAACGTTAGCCCCTATTTTCTACTACTAGTACCCTAAACTACCTACTTAACTTAAAATAAACGCTTTTAACTTTATTTATACTAGTACTATATTATAATTATAGCTTAATAATAATACTTAGTACTCTATAGTTTATTTTTTTAAAATAATAGTACCTACTAAAATAAACTATTCTATTTATAATAAAGAGTTATTTACTATTATATAAGTAATAAAAGAATAAAAAGTAGACTTAGTAGCTTTTTATAAGTATTTTAAAGTTATTATAAACTACTAAGCCCTTTTATACTTTATAACTAAGCGCAAGTTAAACTCCTAGTAAGTTTAGTAACTAGGCTTATTAATAAACTTTAACTTTATAATTTAGTACTACTTTAGTTAAAAAAACGTACTAATTAATACCCTTTTATATAAATTTAAAGATATTACTATATAAAAGGCTTTTAAGGCCACTAGTTATACTTAAGTTCTTTTAATACTAAATTTACTATTTTTTAAAATTACTATAAAGCTTTATTAGCTTTTAAAAAATACTAAAGCTATAGAAACTACTATAATTAGTACTATAGAACTTACTAATAAGCTTTAGGGTTACTTACTAATTAAATAAATCCTTACTTTAAACTAAAACCCTATAACTAAATCCCTTTATATCTTATATAAAATAGCTACTACTAGTAAAAAGTATTAAAAAATATAAAGAGATATAAGTTTATTTATAATAAATAGTAAATTAGTAGTACTTAAGAAAGAGTTTTTATATACCCGGGTAATATAAGAGGCTTATAAGTAGAAACTATTAATATACTTTAATTAAAATAAAATATTAAAAATAATTTAAAAAAAGTACTATTAGTTTTAGTTAATAGTAAATATAGAGTACTATATTTTTAATTATTATATATACTACTATACTTATAAGCCCTAGGACTAAGTACTAAAAAAGCTTTAGCCCCTTTTAGTACTTAACTAGCTTTAGTAATATATTTTTATAGATTTTATAGTACTACTACTTAATAAAAAGGGATTTATAGTAGTTTAAGTAGTAGTTAACTACTTAAGTAAGTAAGTTATTTTAATACTATACTATAAAGAAGTTATAGTTAGGGACTTAGTAAAAATATTTTATAAAAGAATACTATTAATCTTTAGCTTTTTAAAAATAATTACTTTTAACTAAAGCCTTTAGTTTATTTTTAACTTTTAATTAAAGTTTTATAAAATCTATAATATTAAAATATAACTATTTATAGTATACTACTTCTAAATAAATAAATAAACTAAGATTTTAAATTAATATATTATATAGTAACTCCGCCCCTTTATTAACTATTACTAGAATAACTAAAGTAATATACTCCCTACTATAGATTTTACCTATACTATATTACTTAGTAAGACTACTAGACTTTTACTATATAAGATTAAGTTTAGGAAACCCCTGTACTTTAGTTTTAATTAAGAGTATTATACTATAGTATTTAATAGTACTTATAAAAAACTAAACTATTTAAAAGTTTAGTAAATAGTAAAGTAAATTAAAGGCACTTAGGATATTATAAGAAAAAAGATAGTAGAGGCCTAGGTATAGTAAAAGTATACTATAGACTACTAGTACTACTTAGATAACTTTACTATAGAAGACTGTATTTAGGTTTTTATAAAAGGATAGTACTAAAATAACTCTTTTAAGTTTATAATACTTTAAAACGGTTTATATTAAATTATAAAAGTAGACCCTAGTAGTACTTAAGTACTAGACTTACTTAAAAGTTACTAATACTACTTAGTTTTCTACTTTAGTAAACTCTAAAAAGCTATTAATAATTTACTACTAAAATAAGTTATAGAGCTACTCCTACTTATATAATATACTAATAAACTAGAGTATAAAGTTTAAAAAGTCTTAGTATTTTAGTTATAGTACTATAAGTTTTAATACTAAGTAGACTAAGTAGGCTATAATAAGGACCTAATTTAGTATAATACTAAGAACTTTTAGAACGCCCTAAAGGCCCTTTAGGCCTTTTATAACCTATACTTAAATACTATAGGCCCTTTATAATACTTAAAGATATAGCTATAAGCTGCTATAGTTAATAAAGAGGTACTAACTATACTAAATAATAATACTATAGTTGTAACTACTAAAACTACTTAAAAGTACTATTACCAGGGCTCTAGAGTAGGGCTAGACGATTTAACTAATTAGGTTTTTTATATAAAATCTATATAGGGTTTTTAATTAACTTATTTTTAATAAAAGTTTATATAACTATAACTTAATAAGTTTAGGTACTATAATACTAATTTAACTACTACTTAATACTAAATTTTACTACTAATTTAATACTATAAGTTACTAATTACTCTATAGAGAAATTAAAAGTTTAAAAATAAAAAAGTATAGTTTTACTTAATTATTTTATACTTAGAAATACTATAAACAGTATTACTTTCTTTAGAGGGGGGGGGTAATATTACAGTACTAGCCTAGCTACTCTAACCTTAGTACCCATAAGCGCTAAAGGCCCTGTAGTCTTAGGCACTAGCTAAGTTATTATAGGTTATATAACTACTAAAATCTCTAAGCCTTTAGGGCTCTATAGTAGTAACCTATAGTATAGGATTTCTTCCCTTCTTTAAGTATAAATTATAGTTAATAAAGCCTCTTAGTAGCGCACTAGCCTACTTTTAGGACCCTTCTATAATAACTATCTATTTAGTATAAAAGTAATAGACCTTATTTATAGCCTTATAAATAGTAGTAGCTCTAGCTATAATGTTTAATAATAGTAGGGAAGAGTTATTTATATAGAGGTATACTTTAAATACTAATAAAGTTAAGATAAGGCTATTTAAGCTAGTAGTATTATTAATAGCTTTAACTATAGCTTAAAAGTAAGTATCGTAGCTTATTCTAGGGTTCTTTACCTTAAAGATTTTATAAATTCTATATACTATAATATAGTACTTTTTAACTTTACTAATTAAGTAGTATACTTTAATTAGAGTATCCTTAAGGGTAATACTAAAGGATTTAGTATTACTATAGAACTTATTAGACTAAAATTTAGTACTTAGATTAATAATAAAGTTATTAAGGGGTCTTTAGTATATATTAATTTAGTTCTTTTAAAATACTTACTATAGATATTTAATAAAGAGTAATTTTAAAAAGTAAGTAGTATTAAAAGCTATAGATATATTAATTATATATAAAACTAATTTATTATTAATATATATAATATTAATAATAACCTTATAGTTAAAGTTAAAGTTATTATAGAAGTTAAACTTAAAGTAAGATAGTACTAAACTATTAAGCTAGTATTAATAGTATATATAATTAAAAGCCTTAATAATAGAAATTTTAATAGAGTTTTTAGCTCTTTATAAAATATTATAGAGTTATTAAATAAAAGGGTAGTTAAATTATTAATAAAGATAGTAGAGCTTAACGTTAATTAAGTAGTAGAATACTAGTGACTTTTTAGGGTTAAAAGTAAGTTATTTATACCTCTATTATTAAATAATTAAAACTATAGTAGTACTCTAATAAAGCTTATTATAGACGTTATTAAAAACAATACTAAGTTAATCTATATTACTTAAGTTAAGTAAAAATAGGGTACTTATAGGTATTACGTAAAAAGTAATGTTTTTAAATAGAATAAAGACGTTAATAGATCTAAGTAAATTAACTAGTACTGCGTTTTTAAAAAAAATAAAGACTTTATTAGTACTAAAGGTATTAAGTTTAAAGTCTAGTAAAAAGCAATTTTATAGTACTATATATTAATTATAGCCCATAATTAAAAACTTTACTACTCTAGTATTAAGTATAATACTATAAAAGACGTTAAAGGAGTAGTAACTATTATACATAAATATTAATATAAGTACTAAGTAAAAAAAGGGGTTTATTTATATTAAGTAGTAAGCTATAGTATTATCTTTAAGTATTTTAAAAATACAGTAGTTATTAATAGTAGCTAGGCTATTAATACTTATAAAAGTATAGTAGGCTATTATATAATAAACAAATCTAATATTCTTTTTAAACTCTAAATCACCTTTTTTAGGACTATTAATAACTAAAAGGTTATTATTATTATTTAAGGAGCCTTTATATTAAAGTAGAAACTAGTAATATCCTTTATAAAAGGGATCCTAAATATAGAATAATAATTTATAGTACTTATATACTTTATTATACTCTTTTTATATATACTTATTAAACTAGTAGTTAATTTTACTATAAATATAGTACTTTAGTAAGCTACTACTATAAAAAGAAAGTATATTACTATAGAAATAGTTATAATTATTATAGTTTTAGTAGTAGTTATTATAATAGTTACTATATTTATAGTTAATATAGTAAGTATTTATAAAGGTATACTAGTTATTAATAGTATAGTTATTAGTAATACTAGTAGTTAACTATAAATTAGTAATAGTACTACTAAGTATAGGGGATTTTTTAATAAAAGTTAATATAAAGTTTAAAAAGGAGTAATAAGTAGTAAAAAGTTAATTATATAGGGTATAGTTACTTTAGTACTCTTTATTAAGTATAGGTTAAATCTTTAAAAACTTTATAATTATTTTATTAAAGTACTTAATATAAAACTTACTTTAGTTATTTTATATTTTTATAATAAAGTTAAAACATTATTACTTAAAAAAGTACTATTAATATATTTAGTTAGTTTTAAAGTAGTTATATACTATAACTACTATATTAGAGAGTAATAAAGGGAAAGTAGAGTTACTAAAGTAGTTATAATAAAAAGTTTATACTTAACTTTATAGTATTAGTAAAAAGGTAATATAGACTTAATATTAAAAGATACTTATAAAGTAATAATTATACTTAAAGATTTTAAACTTTATATTAAGAAATTTATATTAGTTACTACTATAAGTTATACTATCCTTAAGTTTAAAAAAGTCAGTAAGTATCCTTAGTATAAAAGGATTAAAAAGTAGTAGTACTAAAGTTAGAGTATTTTAAAAAAAATCTTTAAAATAGTAGAAGTAGAGTTAACTCTATATAGCTTTATAAAGCTAATAAAGCTAGTTATAGTATTAATTTTTTAAAAAGGATTAAAAAGTAGCTACTCTTTATAGTAGTAAAGTATTTGTATTTTATAATATAGTATCATTATAATATTCTACTAATAGTAAAATAATACTTTTACTTTACTTAATTAACTTTAAAGTACTATATAACCCACTATTTATAATATATTTAAAAAAGTAAAGCTTTTTAGAGTTAATTCTAAAGTCCTTATAAAAAGTTATAACTTTTATAATGTTTTTTTTATTTTAAAAATTAAATTAAATAGTTTAAGTAGTATTAAAAAGCTATTAGTTAGTATTTATTTATAAAGGGTTAAACTTAATACTATTAGTATATAACTACTCTTTAGTAATATAATAAACCTTAAGTAAAACTTAAATAAAGGTTTTTATTAATTAACTACTAAAGTTAATATTAAAAGTCTTTTAAAGTATATAACTAGTATAGCCTTTTATTATATACTTATTAAAAAACTATAGTAAGTAAGTTTTAAGTATAGCTATAAAAGTCTTATTAATAAACTTATTATACTCTAAAATAGACCTCTAGTTAATAAAATTTATATTAATTACTAACTTATAAGTAATTATTATAAAGGGGAGGTTCTTAAAAGACTTACTTATAAGGGCTATTTATAATATTTTAGTAACTTATATAGCTATATAAAAGTCCTTTTAATTAGAATTATAAAATTTACTAAAAAGCTTTATAACTACTTTATAAAAAGCTAGTAATAAAGAGTAGTTATTAAGTTATAAATAATTAGTAATAACTCTAGATTTTATTATTACTATATAAAAGGAATAGAATTAGAGTAATAAATAAAAGGGATAATAAATAGAAATAAAAGAGGAATTATAAGGATTTATAAAAAGTCTTATTATTATTAACTTTAAAAAACTTAGTAATATCCTTTATATTTAGCCTAAAAATATAAATCTCTTAGAATCTACTAAAGTATACTTAAGTAAGTTATAAAAGAAAAAGAGGGAGGTTATAGATTTATAAAGTTTAATATATAGGTTTTTAAGTAATAGGATTAATAAGTAAATAGTAGTTTAAATAACTAGTAAATACTAGTAATAAAACTTTTATTAACTTAAGTAATTATAAAGTAATTCTTAGTATTTTAAGTAGGTATAGTAGAGGTTTAAAGTAAAAAAGTAAGTTATAATTATAGTTAGTAAAAAGGTTTTTTTTATAAAAGTAGATTTTAATTTTTATTAAAAAAAGGGGAGGTAATATTAAAGAAGTTTATAGTTATAGTAAAAAGTAGTAATAATAGTTTTTTTAAAAGAATTATATTATTAAAAAGTAGGCTATAGTTAGCTTTTTAAAAAAAGAAGGAGTTAAAGAAAGTAAGAAATAGGTTAAAAAAAGGAGTTAATAAAAGAGGAAGGTTAAAAAAAAACTATAAGTAAAAAAAAAAAGGGAAGAGGCTATTATAAAAGGATTTTTTATAGTCTCTTTATAGTACTTTAGTAGTAATATTTTAGTTATTTAAAGCTATAATTTTATTAATAAAGGCTTAATAGAATTATAGGTATATTATATTTTAATACTTCCTTTTTTCTATACTTATTAAAAGTCCTACTTTTAAAGTTAAAGTTGCTTTTTAAAATTAAAGGGATACTTAGTATAGTAATAGTATCTTAGAAGTCCTACCCTTAAAGTTAAAGTTATAATAGTTTATTATTATTTCTTTTAAATAATTCTAATTAATCTATAGTTTATAGTTAAATAGTAATAAATAGATTAACTACTAATTAATATTAGTTTATTTATAAATGAAAAAAATATAGCAATTAATCTATATAGAGTTAAATATTTATTATAAAAAGTAATAGTATTTATAGGTTAAAAGTGGCCTAGGTGCTAGTATAGATATTAGAGCTATAGGTAGAGCCACGTAGTTACGTGACTCCGTGTGGCTATAGCTCCCACCGTGGCGCTGTACACCACGGGGGCTGACTGCGCAGCGGCTATGCCAACACATAACCTGCTCTTTAGCTTAGACGTTGATCTTGCTTTTGACAAGAACTAGCCTATCTATATTTCTTCCATTTCTTTGACAGACTTCTTTAGGTCTCCCGCCCAGTCTCCAAGCATCATGGCCAACACCGCACCTAAAGTCGCCGAAAAGGAGCGACGTGAGCCTCTCAGTTCGGTGGACCAGAAGGCGCAGCAGCTGGCCGACATGATCAAGAATAGCAAGCACATGATTGCGTTCACGGGCGCTGGGATATCAACATCGGCCGGTGAGTTTCTTGAGACTCCCCGAGGCCTTTGATGCAGACCGCCTGATCCGGCATGTCGCAGGCATCCCAGACTTTCGCGGCCCCGACGGCGTCTGGACGCTGCGGGCTCAAGGGCGAAATGTCTCAAAGACCACGAACACGATGCAGGCCATCCCGACTCTCACGCACATGGCGCTCGTCGCGCTGCAGGACCGCGGTCTGCTCAAATATCTCATCAGCCAGAACTGCGATGGCCTTCACAGGAAAAGCGGCATTTTGCCTGTGAGTCGCCATCCCCCTCTCCCTTGCGACCTGCGTCCAGCTTGCTGACAAGAACTTTCCAAATGCAGGAAAAGATCTCGGAGTTACACGGCAACAGCACCAGGGAGTACTGCAAGGACTGCAGCAAGGAGTACATACGAGGTACCGCATCCGGTCCTCATCTCCACATTGCCGAGCCCGCAGCTGACAGAGATGGCAGACTTCCGCGCCGTCGCAAAGTACGAAAAGACGGTACGAGACCACCGCACCGGCCGCAAGTGCGTGGTGTGCGGCGGCGTCCTGCTCGACAGCATCATCAACTTCGGGGAGAACCTCTGGGAGGAGCCCCTCCAGCGCGCCCGCGACAACGCAAAGGCCGCGGACCTCTGCCTCGCCCTCGGCTCCTCGCTGACCGTGACGCCCGCCAACGAGATCCCCGAGACCGTCGCGCGGACGAAGCGCAGCCGCGGCGCCGCGGGCGGGCGCCTCGCCATCTGCAACCTCCAGAGCACCCCGCTCGACGCGCTAGCGGAGCTGCGCGTGTGGTCCGCCACCGACGACCTCATGGCCCGCGTCATGGAGAAGCTGGACATCCCCGTGCCGGTGTTTGTGCTGCGCCGGCACCTCGTGGTCGAGCTCGAGACGACGGGCGAGGAGAGGCATCGGCTGGCGGTGCGCGGGGTTGATGTTGACGGGACGGCTGTGACGTTCCTGCAGTCTGTGAAGGTGCAGCACAACAGGCGCGTGGCGCGGTCCGAGCCGTTTGCCGTCGACTTGCGCGGCGAGCTGGAGGTTGGCACGCGGCTCAAACTCGACTTGGAGTTTATGGGCCACTACGGCGAGCCGGGCTTGGAGGTCGAGGTTGAGTATCGGAAAGAGAGGAAGGCCGAGGTTTCGTACCTGCTAGAGTACAACCCCATGACGGGGGAGTGGAAGAAGACGGAAAAGGGCGGTGAGCTCGAAGCGCCCAGGCCTGGGGGTCACGGTGCGGGAACTAGAGCGGCGGATATTTCGACCATTGACCTTACTGAGGATTGAGGAAGCACGTAGTCGTTTTGGTAGCGATGTAGGTATGAATGCCGGGGGTAGACATATCGACCGGCCCCGGCATACTGAACTTGATCCTGCGCTCAGCCACGACGGATGGCTATGTCACAATAGAACAATAAACTGGCGTAAGAGTGTATGGATGACGAAAACACGCCCAATATCTCGCGACCTCCGCCGAGTCCGAGAGACCACTGCAAGCAGGGTACGTGTGTCCTCAACCAATTTAGATGGTTCGAGCCTGGTGGTAAGTCTTACCGTTCACAACCGCCCGCTCATGTCTTTTCGGCGTCGTTGCGATTGCGGATGGTTTGTGTCCCCGCTGCGGTACCTATTCCCACCCGCTACCTCTCATGGCCGTCACGCGCAGGCCTACAACGACTGAGACGAGCACCAGGCTGGACTCCACGGCTCCAGGTTAAAAAAGCTGAACTACAAGACTCTAGGGAAGGTTGAGAGATTGCGCAAATTTGACAAGATATATTACAGAAGCACTTGTTTCTCGCAGTTTGTTCAAGCCTCTGCACGAGAGAATGGAAGAGCAGGAGTGATATCAGCTAGGCAGCTGTGACGATGAAGTAGAGCAGTGAGCAATATGGCTGTAGGTCGACATTGGCATACACTTGACCTAGGTCTCCTTAACGCCATCGTCTAGCATGGCTCTGTTGCCCCTTCCCTCGCGCCCTGGATGGCGAGTTCAACAACTGTGGTGGCGTTTCTGGCATCCTTTGGGTCTACAGGCAGCGGTTCTTCCCCAAACAAAGCAGCTGCCAGTCGTTTGAAAAAGATTGTGTGAGTTTGCAGGAAAGACCTTGGTGCATCTTTTGTAACGATCACGTACCTTACGGCTGGTGACTTCCCTTCTCTCCGCGAACCCAGAAGCGTAATTGCTCCGTGTCGACACTGGTTGTGAATCATGCAGTTGGTATGATGGACCTTACGATATGCCGGCGAATTCCGGCTTGACCTGCAAGTGCTAAGCTACGACCCCTGGAGCTGAGATATGGATGTAACGTTACGTGACGCAGGCAAGATTCAAACATGCTTCTTTTTCTCTTCTTGGCGGAAAAGAGTAAACGGCTTACCTAGATACCGAGCGAGATGTGAGACGCGTATGTGAATCAGAGTCGGCGATTACTCCTCCCACCCAAAGGCGGGGTCAGGGTCGCTTGATTTTGTGTGCTTGACGTACTTACGCGAGGTGTTAGTGCTTACGTGCAGCTTCGGCCAGCCCGGTAGATGGCATGACAGTAATGCTTGTATTTACGCCGCATTAAGTCTACAGTGTTCATAGACTCCATGATCCGATCAGACTGGCCGACGTTACATGTCCCCATTGACGTGAATATTCTTCCCTCTTCTTCGGGCATTGGGATTTGCTACGTCGCCCAACGCCACGGTACTATCTGTCAACTTGAAAGCCATCAACATTAAAACTCGAGGATAACAATAGACAATAGTTTCCATCAAGAAGATAGCTTCTTTTTTCCTAACTTGCAGATTCTGAGAGACCTGTGGTCAGCAGCCTCGGGTGGGCCTGCGTCGGGCACTTGTGCATGTCCTTTGCAGCTTGAGGCCTGATTCTGATTTCAGCTGGTTCAGCAGGTAGAGCATGGCCATCGGGCAAACCGATCTTGCCATGTCTATTATGCATGCAACCTGTTAAGTAGCCTTTCTGCTGGTCCAAGTAAGGAGGGGCTCCACATATCTCACGATGCACAACGGAGCGAGGTGAGGTTTTTCGAAAAGCCCGAATCTGACAGACGATGCATCGTGTTGAGCGGGCTTCTGAACGGCGACCTCGGGGTATGCAGCATCTGGTGGCTATGCTGGCGACAGACAGGAGCTATCGACAGACAGGTCAGCTTCCATCGACTGTCCCGTTGAGGGCATAACAGATTGATGGCTTGGTATATAAAAGCTACGATGTTGCCAGAGTTGGTACGATTAGTCTCAGGAGCATCAGCAACGAATATCTCATTCACCAAGCAACACTCGCCTCGGCAGAAAGACTCATCCATCATTATCCTACTATCAGTTTTTATCCACCCTACCAACACCAACCTTCACCATGTCCATCAGCAAACTGGGTTACGCCTCGTGGGCGGCAGCGCTTCTGTTCTCCGCAGGCTTTGCATCAGCCCAGAAAAGCCCGTACGAGAACCTCGTGCTCGCTGACTGCGGCATCGGTCTCGGGGTGAACGGAGGCTCTACCTCTCGCGAGATGATCTACTACCCGGGCGACGTGTGGAAGGGCGACGGCCCGGAAACCTACAAGCCGACCATGATGGTCAACGTGCCATGGAGCGGGTCTTACCCCTGGGGCCAGGCCGGCGGCGTCAGCGCGACCACGCCCAACGGCGATGTCTTCACCGTGCACATTAACCCCAAGATCAAAGACCCCAACCCAGCGGGCGACGCCTGGCACAAGTACGAGCTGGACAAGCCGCTCAAGTGCTACTCCTACCACAAGGACAAGGTGTACCAGCTGGCCGATGGCAAGTGGTGCTCCAGCGCCTACGTCTGCAACCACCGCGGCAAGCCGTACATCAAACCCGGCGGCAGCGACAACGGCAACAACAACAACAACGGCCAAGACAAGACGGAAATCAGCTTCTCCACGACCTCGGACTGGGTGGAGCTGTACGAGAAGACGGTGGAGAACGTGCTAGCGACGGCCAACAACGCGTTCAACGACGGGAGCACCGATTGCGACACCACGCCCATCCCGCTGGGCTCGGGCTGTTCCATCCGGTGGTCGTGCCACGGCAGCACCAGGGAGAGAACGCTGCGGCGACTTTCCATCGCGTTTTCCGACCTCGCCAAGGTGAAGAATTTCTCCAGCAAGCGCGAGACGACAACTCCAGTCTGCCGCACGCCGGACACGCGCCCCGGCCACGAGGGTCAGTGCCGCCAGTGGGTGGACAAGGTCGACCGTTACGTCAGGCTTCCGCGGGCCATCCAGGGAACCATGGACAACATTCCGCCGGCGGGTTCGGGCCGCGGTACTTCTAAGCAAGGCTCCATGGAATACGAGATCAAATGTAGCAAGTCGATGTTCGAGTGCTCGCTCTGCAAGGCCATCGGAAAAGCCCTGGCGGTGCCGTCCCCTGCCGCCGGTGCAGCCGTAACGCTCACTTGTATCGCGGCGGGCTGTTAGTGAAGGGGTGGCCGAGCATTTCTAGCGCTTGGAAACGTGACGTCGAGGCTCTGGCGTTGACAAAGTTCACGCCAAAACGTGGAGGATGCGTATCTTGCGAATGGACGGCCATGGGATTTTACTTGTTCTTTCTTTCTCTCTCTCTCTATCTTAGTGGCTACACTATGATGATTTCGAGGTCTGGTTTGGGGTTCTATAGTTTACAGGGGTAAAGCGTTAGTAATAGACATCTTAGAGTCAATATTGATGTTGTAGCGGCGTCGTCTCCTGGGTCCTAAGGGTTACTCGGGGTTACTTCCCGGTCCATGATTTCCCGTGGGAGCAACAATATTGCAGTCTTTCTCGAGTCTCCGAGTCTCTCCTCCCGTCTGGATTTTCCCAGAGCCAGCGGCCGCTTCCTTCTCCCTGCGCCATCCCGGTGTGCGTGAGAAAATCAACGCCAAATACTTTCCAGCAGAAGAACCCGAGCGTCTTGACCTCTCATTGATCTGTCTCTTGTCCATCACCCAGTATCAATACCACTATGGCGAAAGAAGTGATAATCCCGGAGTATGACGCATGTTCATCGTTACAGGCAGCGATTCCAGCGACTTTGAGGAGGCGCGGAGGAGAGTCGTCGTCGATTCGACACCTCTTGGGAACGCTGTACTTGCTTCCGATCCGCTGCAAGCGCATGTGATGTCAGAATCCCTTCATGTTTGGTTTTATTACAATGACACACTAGCATGTCACATCCGCGATCAAAATACCGGAGCATCCCGTCGGTGAAAAGGCGGTCGGCTAAAGTTCTCTTAAACCGACCGTCGGCTGGAGGCTCCATCGCGGTGACATCGGCTAGGATGAATCAAGCAGGTCCCGTCGGCCAGCATCCGACTTCCGGGGCCCGTGATAAGGTGGCCGTCTCCACCATCCGCAGAATCCGTGAATCAAGACCGGGAGTGTAATCGGGCTCCGAGTTGTCAACCCCGCAATCTCCAGATTCTCGGATGTTGCAAGACTCGCCCACGAGCACCCACGAGAGCGGTGACCAATCGCGATTTTTAAGGAGACAAACGCCATTGGGTGCCGACAAACATGCCAAGAGTCTTCAACCCCGTCGACTTCTAGAGACAACATGGTTTCCACGATGCCAAGGACCTCGGCTGATACGATATCGGAGCGATGGTTTCTCTTGGCCGGAAATGCAACGCCGGATGGGAACATAAAACAAAACAACTCGGGCAGAGCCTCTCGTAGCTAGAAGGGCGCATCATCGTGTCTTGAAAGATCCGCAGCAAAGGAAGCCACCGCCTTGATCAAGATGCAGTCCCTCCGGAAAACCACGCTCGCGCTTCTGGCGTCGGCATCGCTGCTGCCCTCCTACGCCAACGGCCAGGAGTTGACCGACCAGGTCTTCGCCGCCATCGATGATCGGAACGACGGTCTGAAGACTATCAACAAGGAGGTAAGTGATCATGAGACATGGCCATCAAACCACAGCCTACATACCCAAGCCTCCCAAGGAAGCCCAGCGCCTACCTGCCCCATGGACAATTGACTTGACCCCGAATGCTAACAAGGGCCCCGTATAGATCTGGGAGAACCCCGAGATCGCCTATCAAGAGGTCCACGCGCACAAGGTTCTCACCGACTACCTCGAGGAGCAAGGCTTCAAGGTCACCCGCAGCGCCTACAACCTCAGCACCGCCTTCCGCGCCGAGTTCTCCAACGGCGAGGGACGCGCCGTTTCCTTCAACTCCGAGTTCGACGCCCTCCCGGGTCTGGGACATGCGTGCGGACACAACCTGATCGCCACCGTCGGCGTCGCGGCCGCCATTGGCGTCAAAGAGGCGCTGGAGAACGGAGGCGTCAAGGGCTCCGTCGTGTAAGTCGTTATTGTGACAGCTTCCGAGGAGGGCAGTGTAAGCTGACAATGAATCTGCAGTCTGCTGGGAACACCCGCCGAAGAAGGCGGCGGCGGCAAGGTCAAGCTGCTCGAAGCCGGCGCGTACGATGGCCTCGACTGCAGCTTGATGGCACACCCGGGCAACTCGGACTACGCCGCCTGGGGTAGGACGCTGGCTTCGTGGCGAGGCAACGTCTCGTGGACTGGAGGTGCGTTACCAATCTCTTGACTCTTCGATGAGGCTCACCCTCTGGTCGTCTAAACACTTACTGACCGTGGCTATCCGACAGTCGCCTCACACGCCGCTGCAGCTCCCTGGGCCGGCCAGAATGCTCTGGACGGCTTCGTCGCCGCCTACTCGATGGCCGGCCTCTTCCGCCAGCAGCTCCAGCCCTCGGACCGCATCCACCACGTCGTTACCAAGGGCTGGTCCGTCGCCAACATCATCCCCGACTACATCGAGAGCCAGTGGGGTGTGCGAGGAAACACGAGGTAAGTAGCCCCCATGGCCCTGTCTCTGTCAATACTCCCAAGAATCCAAGCGCTGACTCCAGGCTAGGCCCCGCCGCGATGTCGTCCTCGACCAGGTCCAGTCCATCCTCTACGCCTCCGGCAACGGCACCAACACCACCGTCGAGATCAAGGCCTTCCAGGACTACTGGGACCAGAACCCGAGCTTCAGCCTCGCGAGCACCTTTTACGAGAAGCAGATGCAGCACATGAACCCCGCCGACGATCCTAGCACGGCCAACTTCACCGTGTCGTCCCCCGAGGAGTCGCGCAGGGACGGTTCTGCCTCCGCGTCTTCCGACCAGGGCAACGTTTCGTGGTTCCTCCCTGCGATCCAGGTTGGCTTCCCTGTCGGCGCGGGTGCGCCGGTGCACAACGCAGGCTTCCGAGAGCTTGCCGGAACTGTGAGTAACCCCGGTTTTCTCTTGATTCTTGAAATGAAGAGACAGGTCCCGCTAACGTATGTGACTTTGCCAGGACTTTGCGCACGAGTCCGCCATCCAGACGGCCAAGATCCTTGCCCTGACTGGTCTCGAGGTGTTGCAGAACGAGACCTATGCTGAGGCCATGTGGACGGAGTGGAAGGCCATGATCGAGGAGGTCTCGATCGCCGTCTAAGATAGTCCCAACAACGGGGGAAAATGGCCGCTAGAGTTGGCTCAATCGCACTCAAATAATGAAGCGATGAATAATCAAACGATACTTCCTCTCAATCCCGGCGTCAGCCAACGTGCATTGTGATGAACGAAGCTGTCAGACTGCCTGAGACATTTGCTCTAGCATCTCACCTGTCCAATCAGTTTACACGTATCTAACGACTCTTCTGGGGCGATGGTAGAATGGATTTTACAGACGTGTTTCGTGTGCTGGTTGAAGGTTTCCCTCTCTCTACACAGCTTACGACCGGCCTACATAGTGTAGAGTCCCATCTGATCTCACTGCCGAGTCGGCCAAAGCCGTTGACGTCAACGCGCCGGCCTGGTGCCGACAGATGTGGGGAGCCTCGAGGGATGAGGGGCAGGACTGCACCCCGGAAGTTTGTTGCATCTTCAGAAGACTGGCCAAGTCCAATACTATGCAGCATTTCGGCGCGTGTGCGTCTCCAACGGCGTCTCCCTTCAATTGGGATCGCTCCCCCGGCTGACGTGAGCTGGCCGTCCAGTTGTTTGCTCTCCAATAGGGCTAGTTCAAGGACTTCGAGCCCTCCTCAATCGGACCTTTGCCTTTTCGTCAGCTATTACCGATAGCTAATCCCTGAAGAAAGGAGGAGTTGACCCCTCACTTAGCCCCGCCGTTAAAAGCTCCCCCTTGCCCCTCCAACGGCCGGATCGGACACCAGCCGAGGCTCAGACATCACGACGTTCAAAATTCTGTCCTTGTAGAATTGTTCAAGAAAGAGAGAAGAGAGAACAATATCCGAAGACTCTTATCGCCCATACAGCCCAATCGATCTCACACCCGGACTACCAACCAGCAATGTCTTCCAAGCTTCACCAAGCACCCCCCTTCAGGTAAGAATCAACTGAACAACCGACTGCCGTACATGGAGCTGAAGATCAAAGGGCGGAGCACATGGGCTCGCTTCTCCGTCCCCAGAAGCTTCTCGACATCCGCGAGGGCAAGATTCGGGATCAGGGCCTGTCCGAGGAGGAGGCCGGCCTTGCGCCCGTCGAGCGCGAGTCCGTCGCCGAGGTCGTCCAGCTGCAGCGCGACCTCGGCCTCAAGGGAGTCACCTCGGGAGAGTTCAACCGGACGAGATTCTGGGGCAAGATGTGGGACGAGTTCGAGGGCACGATCCAGCTCGAGGCCGCCGAGGCCGCCATGTTCCGGCTGTACCACCCCGACGTCGAGTCACTGATCGAGAAGGACCGCAAGGTCATGCCCGGAGACTCCGTCATCGCCGGCGGCAAGCTGGGCCACTCCCCCGAGAAGTCCAAGTCCAACCTGCACGAGCTGCAGCTGGTCCAGGCCGCCCTCCCCAAGGAGGAATGGGGCAACATCAAGCTCACCGTCATCACGCCCGCCTGGTTCCACATGCGCTACAAGCAGGGCCGCGCCTACACCAAGGAGGCCTACGCGAACGACGCCGAGTACTTCCGCGACGTGGCCAAGGTCTACCAGGCCGAGCTCGCCTACCTGTACGAGGCCGGTCTGCGCAACGTCCAGTTCGATGATCCCGGCATGGCCTGTGAGTGAAACGCCACCGACGACAGGCGATGCTGTTGCTAACTGCCGTCTCTCTTAGACTTCTGCTCTGCCAAGTTCCGCAAGGGCTGGGAGGAGGACAAGGACAACGAGGGCACGGTCGAGGACTTGCTCGACGCCTACATCAACCTGTACAACGACTGCGTCAGCAAGCTGCCCGAGGACATGCACACGGGCATCCACCTGGTGAGATGACTTCGTCCCTACTGACAACGCATCGAGTGTTCTCCTTATGTGCTGACAACTCTTCTCCCCAAGTGCCGCGGAAACTTCATCGGCGGCCGCCACTTCGCCGAGGGCGCCTACGACATCATCGCCAAGAAGCTCTTCGAGAACCTCAACGTCAACACCTTCTACCTCGAGTACGACACCGAGCGCGCCGGCGGCTTCGAGCCGCTGCGCTTCCTGCCCAAGAACAAGAACGTCGTCGTCGGCATCATCAGCACAAAGGTGCCCGCCCTCGAGGACAAGGAGGAGATGAAGGCGCGCGTGCGCCGAGCGGCCGAGTTCGTCGCCGAGGGCAGCGGCGAGACCGTCGAGGAGGCGCTCAAGCGCGTCTGCGTGTCGCCCCAGTGCGGCTTCAGGTAAGAGCGAGCTGGAAAGACTGAAGTTTGCTGGACATTTGGAAGCTGACATTCGACAAGCACCCATGAGTCGGGATACCCTTTGAGCCTCGAGGACGAGAAGAAGAAGCTGGCGCTGGTGAGGCAAATCGCCGACGAAATCTGGGCCGAGGCTTAGTAGCGGTGTCGGAATTGCTGGAGGCTAAGTAACGGTGCAGCGCGGGTACGTGATGAGACGGTATTTGGCTACCTCAGCGCATAAGTGCCCTCACTCTGTCTCTGTTTGGACTTATCACTATTCAAATACAAAAGTTTTGTTTCAAAGTATGATTCCAGTGTTGTTTTCTTCTCTCTGTAACCGTGCTAGTTCTATATTTATCGCTGCCCTTGCCTTTGCTGGTCTCCTCTCTCTTTATATCCTCTTTATCCTGTCTTTTCTCCTTGTGTGGTTTCCTTGTCGCTCTTGTTACTGACATACCAAACTTATCTTTGATTCTCATGCAACGTACTACACGATTGCCCACTCCATATCATGCCTCGGCCGCTTCCAGAACACATCTTCGCCAATAACCAGCTCATACCCGTATTTGGACCCGGGTCCGGGGACCAACTCGTCCAGCCCGATGACCTCCGATCGGGGAAATCTCTGCTTGACCTCATCGAGAAATTCCTCGACAACATCCTCGATCCTCCGGACGTAGTGGTCCGGCCGGTACCCATAGAAGCAGAGGTACTCCAGATTCGGCGGCAGGGCGTCGACCAGCTTGAAAGGCATCCGGAACCGGTCCTCAGACTGGCTGAGCGCCCACCGGTCCGTCACCATCCCCGTCAACGTCGTGAAGCCAATGCTTAGCCTCCTAAGCGCCTTGAACTCGTGCAACGAGCCGATGGTGTACCCAAACGGCCGCTTGTCCTCCAGATCCTGGTGATGCAGCGGCTCTGAGCTATGAGAGAGGTCGATCGCAAAGTACTCGTCGTCCGGATGGTCATCCTCGTCAACCCTGTCGTCCTCGTCCTCCCACTCCGCAGGTCTGTCCGCGTCGATGTCCAGATCCAGCACCGTGAGCCAATCCTTATGCTGCAGCAGGCTCTTACCCAGCGTCTTCGGGCACGCCGAGACCAATCCGGGGTCCGTATACGCGAGGCCGCCCAGGCTGTACGAGAACTCCTCCAGCCTTTTTGGGCTACGTATGATCACGCCGAGCAGGTTATACGACAAGTACGAGTTGCGAATCTGCACGCTGCGAAAGCCCGATGTCCCTGGCGGAAAGAGCAGAAAGTCGTTCTGGTACTGCCCAACCCCTTCGATCCGTAGCGTCCTAATCCCCGGGAGGCGGTGAAACGCCCTCACGAAATCGAGCGGCTCGATCGTCGCGAAATAGTGCACCTTGTTCTCGTCCTCGCACTGCTCGTGGTAACCCGACCAAGGCACGGCTTTCACGGTCTCTAGCTTCTGCAGCGCCGGTCGCGGGAGCATGCCGTAGTTGGACCGCAGCAGAAACCGGGCGAGCACGGGGAACTTGGAGTTCGCTCCTATGTCGGCCTCCCCCGTCAGAAGCGACGTCACGTTCGGGCAGAGCGACAGAAGCAGCACCGCGGCGGCCGCCGCCCATCGCCCGTTCCAGATCTGACGCATCCGCCCGCCGTAGGGGTCGTGGCCTCTAAGCGTCTCCCTCTTCCAGTCGAGGCACGAGACAATCTCCTCCGTGTCTTCCGGGCTGAACCCGAGGGACCGCGCGTAGTCGACCACCGCGGCGTGGGCGCCGTCGGCGACGGGCCTGCCATAGTTCTCCGCGCTAGACCTAGAGCCGGACTCGGTATCTGAGTGGGTGCTGGAGCCGGAGCAATCACACCTCCAGTTCCAGACCTCCCACTGCCAGAACTCAGTCGCCAGCGAAATCTCCTCGACAGAGTGCGCCAGCTCGGGCTGGGCGATGTACGCGGCGATTAGGGGGTATAATGCCTCGACGTCGAGGGCGCTGATGATACGGATGCGTCGGTATCGCACCTGCCCCACGCTATCCCAGATCTCGAGGAGTTTCTGGTGGTCTTCCGGCGTGTGCGGAGTAGGCGGAGGGCTGCGAGCTCTTTGCTTGACGCGAGCCATCGTTGCCGCTGGTGGATGAGGGAACTTGGTCGAAATGTGATGCTTTTTCTTTCAAGAAACCTCGAGAATATCCCCGTCTCTTATAATGCCTCACATGTGTTGGCCAGTCAGTCTGATCGAGCAAGCGGTGAACGATGACTTTATCAGGCACCAACACGACTAGATCCAGTCTGAACCACTTTGTTGCGGGGTCGACTATAGGTAGGCACCAAGGAGATCCAGAACCAGAGAGAGGCTCAGCACACGACCTTGGGCTCACTGACAAGTACCTCAGGGGGCTGAAGTGTTTGGCAAGGGTCTCAGTTCTCATATTCATCAATTATACTGGAACGTATGTTTGGTGGACGCCTTAGCGACCTGGAATTCGGTGGTAATAAATTTAGTTGAGTCTATTTTGAAGCTGGTAACTCGAGGATCATCTAAGACGACCACGGGAACTTTTTTGACCTAAGAGAAGTCCACCGAAACAGTCTATGATATTTACCACGCTCGTTCAATGCGCGCGAAGCCGTTGGAAAGCTGACCCAGCTTCCTGGGCCAGTTCCTTCGGGTTGCCCACCTCCACAATGCGCCCCTTGTCCATCACCACCACGAGGTCATAGTCTTCAATCGTGTCGAGCCTATGCGCCACGGCCAGGACCGTGTGTGCCGAGAGCTCTGACTTTATCATGCCTTGCAGCATCTTGTCCGTCTCGTGGTCCACGCTGCTCGTGGCCTCGTCCAGCAGAACAACTCTGCTCTGCTCCTTGTGCAAAACGGCGCGGGCGAGGGCAAAGAGTTGCTTCTGGCCGTGCGAGAGGCCGAGCTCGGCAAAGTCTGCGTCCAGTCCGCCCCGGGTCTCGATGACATCCCAGAGAAAAGCCTTGCTCAGCGCCGCGATGAGGGCGGCGCCCTCGGGGTCTCCGCCGAACCGCCCGTGCGGGTCGAGGTTGTCTCTGACGGTACCCGGGATGGTCACGGGGTCTTGGGGCAAGGTGATGAGATGCGGTCGAATTGCCCTGCGTGCATGCGCAGAGAGATCGACACCGTCCACTGCGATTGTCCCCGACGATGGCATCTCCAGGATGCGCAGTAAGGAGAGGAGCAGCGATGTTTTCCCACTGCCCGTGCGGCCGCAGATGCCAACTTTCTGGCCTGGCTTGATGCTCAGAGAGACGTCTCTAAGGACCTTATCGTCATCGATGCTGCGGACAAGTCAGCCTCAGGTCACAGGTGAGTCTTGTGCCACTGTGAAATGGTTCATGCTTACCCGTACTTGGCATCGACGTTTCGGAAGTCGAAGCCACCTGCGAACGGCCATCCTTGTGGCACGGGAGGCAGGCTCTGAGAGTTGAGGTCATCTTCTTGAGGGGTGTCACGGACGAAGTCACGTAGGCGCGCGATGGCGCCAAGCGAAGTCTCCAGGTTCGTCCACGAGGTGATGAGCCTGGACAAGCTGGAGTTGAGGCCCATAAGGCTGACCATGGACAGGCCTATGGCGCCGGCACTCGTGGCGTGCGTGAGCTTGACGGCCAAAGCAACCTAAGAAGATCACAAGTCAGTATGCCATGAAAGGATGCAAGTAATAGGGGAGAAAGATGGGATTCTCACCAAGACGGTAGCGATGGCCGTAACTAGCAGGTCCAAGACAACAGCCAGCCAGCGCTGGATGCAAAACAGCAGATAGTATGGCTTCTGAGAGACATCGAGCAGTCGGAGCTGCTCCTGAACGAACCCCCCCTGCCACCCGAACGCGCGTACAGTCACCACACCGTTTAGCGTCTCGGTGAAGAGGGCGTAGAGTGGCGACTTGGCCTCGAGGTCGAGGTGCCGCATCTGCCGCGACGTCCGCAGATAGAAGTTCTGAACGAGATAAAGCAGCAGCGCACAAACAGGGATCACTGCGGCAAAGTGGCGCGCTCCGGAGGCAACCAGTGCCGTCGACGCGATGGCGACGAGCGTGTCAAGCACAACCTCGAAGAAGGCCGTCGGGAGCGTCTGGTCCACGAGCGTCATGTCCTGGCTGAAGCGGTTCAGCGTTACGCCGCCGTCAACCACCGAGAAGAACCGCAGCGGGGCGCCGAGGACCGCGTCAAGGAGCTGCCGGTGCAGACGTGTGGCCGAGTGCGGGATGACGACGACGAAGAAGACGCCAACGGCGAGCCCAGAGAAGAGGACGGTTCCGAGGCAGAAGGCCAGGTAGGCGCCAAAGTAGGCGCCGCGGCTCTCGTCGCTGGTCCCCCGCTCGGTCCAGATCCGGAGCCAGACGTTCGGCATGAAGCCCAAGAAGATGTAAATGGCGGCCAAGAGAAGGAAGGACGTGAAGAGAGCCGGGCCGATGGACTGCAGGTAGAACTTGTACAGAGAGAAGTCTCCCGACTGTCTCTGAGGGGCGTCTTCCTCCTTGGCTTCGTCTGTACTCGGATCGGATGCAGGCTCATCGGCATCGGCGTGGTCTTCGTCACTCTCATGAGATGTGCTCCCTGCATGGTGGTTCTCGTTGAGTTCCTCAAAAGCCGCGGCCAAGTTGACTGAGGAGCCTGCTTGTTCGACTGCTCCGTCCTTTCCAAGGAGAATCACTTGGTTTGCAACCGACTTGCGTGGATCTGTGCGATAGTCAGTCAGTTGAACGAATAGTTGGCATCATCTATCCGAAGTGGCCGGGGGGCTCTTACGGGCAGGCGTCGCATGAATGACAGTTGTGTCCCGGTTTCTCAAAAGGCCCTCTTCACCAAGCAGTCGGCCGAAGACCTTTGCTCGAGTCTCGGCATCCAGGGCACTGAAAGGATCATCGAGGAGCACGATAGACCTTCGGGCATAGACAGCTCTCGCAAGTGCCTTTGTCACATCAAGTTAGGCTTCTTCTTCTCGGGCACCAATGAGGATCAGACTTACCACTCTCTGCTTTTGCCCGCCGCTGAGGGTGATGCCCCCGCTGCCGACCAGCGTGTCAT
The DNA here is from genome assembly GCA_027406025.1 of Colletotrichum musae. Classification (NCBI taxonomy): domain Eukaryota; kingdom Fungi; phylum Ascomycota; class Sordariomycetes; order Glomerellales; family Glomerellaceae; genus Colletotrichum; species Colletotrichum musae. Next base: position 5,958,429 of record JANVYC010000001.1, on the reverse strand, counting down.
CTCCTTTGGGAAATCTGGAAATGTCCTGTCTCAAGTCGCAGGCGAAGACAACGCGGGCGTACCACTGGTCATCAAACTGTTCCTGGGCCACAATGTTGTCCTTGATGGAGATGTTCCGCAGCCACGGGGACTGCTCGCAGAAGGCAACCGAGAGTCCCGGCTGCTCGAAGTAGATGCTCCCGCTCGCCAAAGAGGTCTCTCCGAGAATGGCCTTGAGAAACGTTGACTTGCCGCAGCCGACGGTGCCGGTGACTTCTGTGTATTTGCCGCTCGGGATGGAGACTGAGATGTCTCGCAGGATTGGCTCTGACTTGCCGTCGACGCAGACGGTCGCGTTTTCGAAACGAAGGGCGACGTGTGACCTCTCTCGGGGTTGGCGAGCGCTCATGTCCTTCAACTCGACATCAGCGCCCTCCGGGGCCGCATGAGAAGACAAGGGCACTGAAGCAGTGCTACCAGAGGGTTTCCTCTCAGAGGCGTCAACGTCCCCGGGAGATCCAGTTTTGCTCTCGTCCTGGAGCAGGAACTCTTGGATGCGGCCGAAGCACGCGATCGAAGACACGAAGGTCGGATAGGATCCAATGAGGTTTGCCAGAGGGGTTGAAACGAGCCCTACGATCGCCAGCGATGTGAAAGCTTGGGACACGCTGAAGCCGTCCGCTCTAGTCCAGAACACGGCGGTCATGACAACGAAAAGAGGCGTCGCTTGGTCAGAAAGGTTTGCTGCCGTAGAGCGTCAGTCGCGTGTTCGCGTTTTGTGCAGCTTCAAGGAAGACATGAACATGGCGAGACTCACATATGAGGATGATTCGAACGATGAAGAGTCGAAACTTCTTCGACATATCGAGCTCGGAAACTCGCAGTCTGTGGACCATGGTGGCGAAGTAATCAGTAAGGCCCATCATCTTGGTCGACTTGATCTGGGCCAGCATCGACGAGGTGGTCGAAACCCGCTGCTCCACGCCCTCGTTCCAAGCCATCCTAGCAGGGCCGATGCCGTCGGTCGCGCGTTCCGTGATGAAGCTGCAAACTGGTTTGATGTGAGTTTCTGAGACTCTAAGGGGCAATGGAAACTGTGTACTCACCTACGGCCGGGATGATGACGACAAAGCAGGCCGCGCCGATCTGCAGATTCAGCAGGTAGACGGCCAAGCCCATCTCTAAGACGGAAGCCCATGTCTCGTGGACATCCGCCACGCCGCTCGTGATCGAGTCGATATCGGTGCTCATCAGCGTGACGGCCTTTGCTTCCCCGGCGGTCGCCGCGTCCAGGTGAAGAGACTTCCGAAAGATGAGAGACACGAGTCCGCCGCGCAGCGTGGTCGTGAGCTGGTAGATGGTGTGTTGGTAGATGCCTCTGGATATCTGAGGAAATCAGTTCTGAACCGCACCCATGGATGTTACGTTGCTTGACACTTACCGCCAGGCCCAGGTACACCAGCACAGTGGCGCCGATAAGGCCACCTGCGACATCGTTGGACAGCCCGTGCTTGGATTCCCCCACGAATTCAATGATGCGCTTGATGAGAAACGGCTGTGAGAAGCTGAAAGCCGCCAGACACAGTCTGGGGATCACCGGGGCCAAGTACCCAGCTCGGTACGCCGAGAGCGTGGAGGTCAGCAGCGCATGCTTGGCCGTCTTGTCGCACGCATCCCACACGGAGCCCAGGACGGACAACAGACGGGCCGAGTCGAACTTGCCATCGATGCTGCCAAGGTCATCCACGTGAAGGATGTTCCGAGCGCCTCTGATAAACAGCGGATTGAGCCAGCCAAAGACCGACCTGTTGAGCGGCCCGCTGATCTCTTCCTTCGACGGGGCCTTGGACGCTCCCCGCTTCGGGAGCTCTTCGAGTAGGACGAGAACAAGTTTCGTGGCCAGCAGAGCGACAAACACAGCTCCGATCTGCGTGGGCGTGACTGGTCGCTGTATCAGCAGCGATCTGGCTTGGACCAATCCCACCAGCGCCGAGAGGAACAGGTAGGTGCTGAGGAGCTTCGAAGGGCGGATCGAGCGATCGTGCTCGAGGTAGACCAAGCCGATGATGAGAAAGGAGTCGGCGAGGGCGAGGATGCTGGCCGCCAGGGAAGCTGGGGTTTTGACAGTCGTCGGGAGCGCCCATAGAGCCACAAGGACCGCATTGAGAGCAAGGTGTATGGCGGCAACGGCCTGGAGAGGGATTTCAGACGATATCGTTGGACGAAATCAGGTGTCGTTGACTTACGAGTTTTGAAAGAAGTAGCCAGCGGCTACCCGAGATGGAGTGCCTCTGCAGAAGCCACTTGGCACGCCAAGGAACGGCAGCAAGGAAGAGCGCGGAAGGAATAATTGCAAGAACGGCCTGCTCGAAGTACAGCGTCAAGTCGAACTGCCCGGGCACCTGCGGCCCAAAGGCGTCAAAATCCATAGACGCGTTCATCGCCATAGTGCCGCTTGAATCGGCGAACTCTGCGAAGTGAAGCTCAAGATCACAGTGGTAATTTTGGGGAAAAGGAGGAAGAATTAAAAGGCGAAAAACTCGAGTAATCGAGTCATCCGGCGTGTTCGTCGCGCTCGCGTGCTCGCTGATAACCTCGACCAAAGTTCCAACACAACCAACGAAACCCCCTGTGCCGCTCCAGCCGAAAGACAAGCATTCGTCCCAACTTCCTAGTCAAGTTAGACCGTCCTGAGCTTGTGTGATACCCTGGTGATCTGGGCCGCATTGGACCATCAGCACGAACGGGGCGGCTCCCTTTCCCAGTGAGTCCTCAATCATGTTGGTTGGTTCACGGTGTTGAGGGTCTTAAAAGTCACTTCAGGGTAAGTTTGGGAGAGAGATGATTTCCAGCCAGGTGTGGACACAAAACGGCCAGAGACCAACTTGAAGACCAGGGAATGGCTGATGTGCACGGACTTCGGCTTAGTCATGTTCGAAGAGCCTGCATCGTGACTCCACAGAAGTCGAAGTCACGCCCCATGAACTTCCAATCTCGCGATCCCTTCACAATTCTATATCCACTGGCCGGCTGGCGCAATGGTAGCGCGTCAGCCTCCTAAGCTGAAGGTTGTGGGTTCGAGTCCCACGTTGGTCGGCAGTAAATCTTCTTAAAGATGGGTGATTCCTTTTTGCTGCGAGTGTGTTTTTATTGCTGGATGAGCAGAACACACCGGCCGGGACCCCAGCGACACTTTTGGAATCAGTTTGTTGTTCTTCTTACTCAGATAACTGGCATAGCAGGCTTTTCCAGTATTTCTACTTACACTCCATGGTTGAATTTCTGACACCAGCAGGTGAGGGTTTAGCACATGAGTCTCTTACCTAGTTAGTTGATCACAAAGGTTGTCGTTGAAAAACTAAAAGAGCCGCAATGTCTCGTCGATACTTGGGGACCTAATCTTCAATGAGTAGTTGGGCCTGTCATAGATGGGTGGGTCATTGAGCGCCGCGAAGAACCAGGCGAATCGAGCACCCTGGGCGATGCATGAGGAAGTTATAAGAAGCAACTCGCACCAGGTGGCAATTGGAAGCATAAATGCGTTGGCCTAAACCAAGAGCCCGAAAAATGATTTGAGGAGGAAGTCATAGTGTCATTATGCCGCGTGGCACTCATAATAGCCTGACCCTTCCGGCCTCTCCTGTCGCCCTATTCAACATACGAAGTGGATGCATGCTTCCCTGCGCCCACCTGAAACATCCAACAACCAACTGCAATTCGCCGTAGACTTTGGCCCCAAACCCTCTGAAGACCGTGAATTCCAGGGCCAGTCCGAAAGTCCAGGCCAGCCAGCATCCTCATATGTAGCACTCCAACATCCTTTGCAGCTGAAGAAGCGGAGACAGGAAGCTGATTCTCGTCGGGACTCGTTGCGATCTAGCCAACGGACACCACAAGCACGAGCCCGAGCTCCAGCGTCCCCAGAACTCTTGGGGCCGGAAAGACGTCGGATTGGAAACAGAGATCTCAAGCGGCTTCGACATCCTCTTTCGGTGCAAGTTGACTGAGAATCTCGGCTTCGAACTCTGAACCCCCCCCCCTCCGTTGAGCGAGGTAAGGCTATAGAAGCTCCAGGGAAAGTAAAGGGACAATCGTAGGGGGCGCAGACATAAGATCCGGCTAAAAGTTCAGAATGTTTTTTTAAGCGACTCAAGCTCCCGAGACATCTTGTCACTACAATCAACCTCTTTTGAGCTGAGCTGTGAACGTACAAACAGTTTTTGCCCTTCCCCTATATGCGTCTGCTTTTACGCCGCCGACTTGAAGACGCGAATGACACTTTTCGCACTCTTCAGCCCCGGTGTAGGGCTGTCACTAGCCGTCTGACGAGTGTTCGTTTCACAACAGGCACCAGGTGATGGACGGCGACGGGGCAAACATGGGCTACCGAACTATAGGAGAATAAAAGTCGTCTGGGAGTTCTAGAGACGCCCCTCTGCAGGACCTGCAGGACCCTCGCGGAAATCGGCACCCCCATTCTGTACAGTCACTTGGAGAACGATTCGACCCCCCGCAGCATCAGAAAAGTTATGCTCTTTTAAACAACTCTCTTTACCTATAAGTATATCCCGTTTAGTATACCGGGCTTAGAAAACTTAGGAATTACACCTGTTAGAACCGACAGCAGACCCCCGGTCGTTATTACTCGTCTTACAATGTATCGCAGTGGGTTTGCCTATAGCTGGTACTGAACTCAACAGATCGAGATGAAGATAGTAGCCCACTGGACTGCTTCGATCGTAAAAAGATGAGGTAAATCAGCCAGTTGGCGATGGCAGCAAGCTACATCACCACCGGGGTTGTCATTTAAAGACACTGTTTGCCGAGAGACTCTTGTCTTTACGAGTTTTTGACGTTGGTGACATTGGCGTCTGGGCCAAGAACATGCCAACAGTTAGGCGCGGTTTGTTCAAGAGACTAAACGCCGACACGAACGGGCTACGTACAATGTGGAGCTACTTCAGTCGGCGCATGCTAAACCGCGTCTTTGCTTGTTTTCCTTTGGCGAACTAGTGACAATTGACCAAGCCTTGGCCCGATTGAGTCTGTTCCGTCGCTTTCCCGGACCTGAGCCGACCTAGGAAAGAGACCGAGGTTGAGCGGAACCATGGGATCGGTCGAGTGATTTGACGTCATGAGCCGACCCGAGGAATACATGATGTGATTGGTACGAGACGACTTTGACGACGATCAACCTGTTGGTAGTTTGGCCCAAGCAGGGAATGAGTTCACTGCGGGAAATAGCCGGGGTGTCCAAGACGACAAATAAACGCGAAGGAATCACTTCCCGGCTGCGCCTCGTATTTGCCGGCGGACCCGGGACAAGAAATGTCGAGCAGATGGGAAACGCCTCCATCTTCACTAGAACAAGGCACGAACCAGAATAAATGTTTAGCTGCTGACGAAATCAAAGCTTTAGAAAAGCTAATACGAAACTCAAAGCATACGGTTCGGTTCGAGCAGGGCTCTTGGACATGTCGTTGAAAATGTGGACGATTCGGGAAATCCTGCCTAAGCTCAGCAACCAGACAAAACGCAACGCTGCGCCTCTCATCGTGCGGGAGGAAGTGGCTTGTTTGTTTGCCCAGCTGCCAGCTGAACTTGACCAGTCGGCTTGTGCGATCAGACGTTGCTGGGGCCAAGACTGCGGCCAGGGTCGGGTCGACGGATAAACTCAAAGACGGCGACCGTGCGGGCGGGGAGCAAGGCTGGCGATCTTCTCTTGTCATGCTCGTATGGTGGCACAGAACCATGTCGGAAATTTGCCGTCCATTAGCCCAACGTGGTCCCGGGCACGCTCAGACCAGTGCGAGAACCGGTGCTGCGGGCCGCTCGGAGACAGGCCTACAAGTGTTGGTAAATTAGACGATGATCCTGTTGTAGGACACTTGGAACGATACAAAGTGAAGGCTGTCTGAGTCGTCTTGTCTGAGAGCCAAAAGCTTGTTGTCTGCCCGCATTATTAGGGTAAGCGGCGATGCGACGTAATGCCGTCAGGGTCAATTGGAGGCGGGACATGGGGCGGAAACCCCGCGGCCCCAGCGGGGAGGTGGGCTCGTATCCATCGTGAAATTCAGATCAAGAGACGATGTGACGATGTACCGTGGTGTTGTGCGCTGGCCTCGTGAGTCAGCGTAGACGACACTGTCAATAGCGAATAACGATGAGTCGACGGCTGGCAGAGCAGTCCAGTCCATTCCGGCGGAAATCCGCGGGCATTACCTCATTGGCGTAGGTCGTCATTTCCCTGTACGAAGGGGGGGGGGCTTTTGCTCCTTCCGATCCCCGGAAATCCATTCAAGGCGGGCAACGGCAGCATCATGCGTCGATGCATCGTGAGGGGTAAGGCGAGCTAGCAGGCAGCGAGCTGCAAGAGGGAGGGGAGGCGAACGCGAAAAACAGGCGACGAGCATAACGACGACGAAGGTCCTTTGAAGGTTGTGGACTGTCTGTGTGTGGTAGCAGGGGTGCCAAAAAGCCTCAAGCTTCGTTTCTTTTCTTAGGGGGGCTCTTATCCAACACCCCCCCTCCCCACTCAACCAACATCCCCCAAGCCACACAGCTACTGCTAGTTACTCCAGTAATTAGTATAGTACTTACGTAATTTTTACTGTAATAATTATAATTAATTAAATCTAATTAGAGTATATAAACTATACTAGACCTATAAAAGAAATTAATACTTTTAAACTCCTTAAATTTAAGTAATTTAAAATAGAGTAAGACTGTAGATAAAAAAATATAAATATATTTAGTAGTAACTATAATTTAAATAATATCTAGAGCCTTTTAGCGCCACCTAGGGCTAGACTAGCTATTACTCTAAGTTTTTTAAGTTTAATAATAAACTAATAACCTTTACTAGATATAGACTTTATTTAATTTTTACTTATTTAATATTAATAAGTATTTTAACTATAGTTTCTTTAAAGATAAGCCTAGCTTATAAATCCTATATTTTAAAGTTAGTATTAAACTACTACGTTTTTATTACTACTAACTTTAATAGCTTTAGGACCTCCTTAGTACCTAGCTTAATCTTAACTTTTACCTCTAAGTTAGATTTTTATTAAAGGACGGGAACGTCTATATCCTACTTATATTTAAGTTTATTATTATTACTAAACTTAATACTATTAATAAGTAAATCTTAAAAGTATTATTAGTAATATTAGGCTTTATATAGTACTTGTGTTCCTACTTTATAAGTATCTTAGCTAAGGGCCGCTTATATACTTAGGATTTAAAGGCTAAAAGTAGTAGTATTTAATATAGCTATAGAAGGCTTAGTAGCTAGCCTTAGTGGTGCTATTAATAGGGGTAGTAGTAACGCTAGTACTAGTATTATATCTTTTTTAGTTATATACTTAGCGATTTTAGTAGTAGTAGAGTCCCTATAAGTACTATTAATACTATACCCCTTTTTATAAGGGAGGTCTATAATAGAGCCTTTTAGCCGCTCCTTACCCTTAACTTAAAGAGGCTTAATTAAAGGTATAACTTCTAGGACCTATACTATAACTTTATAGTTATATTACTAGTATAAATAAATATAATTAAATAATATTATCTCTTTATTCTATAATAGGTACTATATTAAGTACTAGTAGAGTAATTTATAGTTTATTTAAATACTATAAAGATAGTAAGAAGTATACTCCTTATTAGTAAGGGGGTAAGGCTAGTTAAAGTAGTTATTATAGTAGTTTAAAGTTAGTAATATCTATATAAAGAGTAGTTTAAGGGTATATAGTATAATCTTATAAACTATATTAATAAAAAGGTCCATAGTCTTACTACTAAATTAAAGTATTATAGTAGGGGCTAGGCTAGTATACTATATACCCCTATCTATCTATAATAAGTTTTTAACCCTTATCTAAAACTACTAGTTCTATAGGTAAGTAAGTTAATAAAACTAAAAACGCACTAAAGTAGTAAAGACCCTATTAAGTAGCTATAAACTAGTTATAATATAGGTTTTAATTATACTATTAATCCCCTTAACTATAAAGGTTATAGTATAATTTATAAGTAATATAAAATTAGTATAGGGGTATTAAATAATATTTAAAAAGTATTACTTACTAAAATAAAGTACTTTATTAGTCTAATATATAACAATCTTTTTTTTCTATAACTTTAACTACATACTAATAGTATAATTAATAGTAGCTTTAGGCTACTAACTATTTTAAAAGTTAATAAGTATAGTATAATAAGTAGCTTTAGTAGGAGAGTTATAAAGGGCCTTTTATGTTTTAATAAAAACTAAGTACTACTAATTATACTTATAATAGTCTATACCTATATACTTTACTTTAGAAAAAGTACTATAGACCTTTACTTTAATATTTTTATTAACGTACTACTAGTAAAAAAAGTAAAGGATCCCTAGCTACTTAGGACTATTAAAAAGGGTATTTAAAAAAGCACAGTCTTAGTTAGTAGTAATATAGCTAAGTAGAGGGATACTCTTAGCTTTAAGGATTTTAATAAAAGTAACTAAAGCCTACACATAATACTCCTTTTTTTTACCATTAAAAAAGTATATACTAACATTAAAAATAGAGCCTATAAATAAGGCCCCTATAATATTAAGTATTAGTATATTAAACTAATTTATTTTATATATATAATTTATTAAAAAGATATTAAAAAAGGCTTAAAAAAAGTTAAGGGCCTTATATAGTATAATAAAAAGCTTTATTATATACTTAAGAACTACTTAAGTATACTAAAAGTAGTATTAGTTAGAGTTATTATTTAACTATAAAAAAAGGTACTAAATTAACTAAAGAGAGTCTTACGCGTTTAAGTAGTAACGCATTAAAATATTATTAATATTATAGTACAAAAAAAAAGTAACTCTATACCCTTTTTAATATAAAAAACACTTATTATCTTTAAAAAAAGAATACCTATAATTACTATAAAAATAACTTTATTTTCTATAAACTTAAAATACTTATAGTAGTAAGTAGTAAATATACTTTTTTTATCCTATAAGTAGTTATAACTATTAGTAGTCCCTATAGTCCCGGAATACTTATAAGTACCGTTAAGTAAGTATTTAATACTTACTTTAAATAAGTACTTAATTTTATAACTACTTAAAGTTTATTACTTTAAAGGATAAACTTTATAAACTAATTTAATATTATAAGTATATATATAAAAGTAAATAATATAAATATAGTCCTTTTTAGTATCTTTACTACCCTTATATAAGTTTAACTTAAAATAATACTTATAAACTACTATATAGACTTAAAGACCTATATAAAAAAACTTAAAATTAAGAAAAATTTACCCTATAAGTAATAAAGAGCTATAGGACTTATTATTATTAAAAAACAATATCTTAGTATTATTAGTATTATAAAAAACACAATAAATAGGGGAAAGGGCTATATACTATAAAAAAAAATTTAATAGAGTATAATTTAGTAGAGAGGGATTATAGTAGTTAGGTCTTTAATAGTTAAAAGGTTATAGTTTAGGGGATGTTAGTTAAGTAGGGAGGGGGGGTGTTAGATAAGAGCCCCCTTTTGTCAAATTACGTAGATTTAAGCCCACCGCTTTAAATAGCGTAGGAGCGGATTTCGGCCACCCGTACAAGCTAATAGCTAAGAGCCGGCCCGGATTAATAGAAGGTCCGGCGGCCAAGCCCCTAACGGCTAGTGCGGGGCGTAATAGGGGCGAAAATTGTGTATAGTAGTATATAGATATATACTTTAATATATATACTAAATTAACGCGTAATTTAATAATTAAGAGTCTTATACTATAACCCCTTTACTATATATAATTAATTAATTACTACGAGTTTATTTAAATAAATATATTACTATAATAACTAATTTAGCTACTAGTAAAATCTTCTTTATAGGCCTTAAGGATTAGATCCCCTAGTAAAACGCTGTTTAGGCTTAGGGGGTCTTTTTTAACCTTTAAAATACTATTAATCTAGATATGGACTACTAGCTGTTAATTAGTGCTGTAGCGCCGCCTCTAGAGTTATTCTTAAGTAACTACTTAAAGAGCTTTACTTACTATAGACCTAAGCCACTAAGCCTTTACTTTTTAATGCCTGCGGGATTTAGCCCTTTAGTAGCTATCCCTAAGGACGTTCCCCTTCTATATAGTATTAATAACTTCTACTATACTATAAATATTATAGACTTTTTAGTTAAGTACTTTAAGCTTTATAATAATACTTAAACTATATAAATAGTTGTTAACTACTACTATAAAGACTGTAAGAAAAATAAAAACGACTTAGTTATGTAAATATAGAAAACTATGTTTTTTAAGCTTTAGTGCTAGTACTGTAATATAAATAAGGGACTAGTTAACTAGCTATTGCGTCTTAAGAGCCGTTTTAATACAACTACGTTTTTCTACTATAACTGCGCAGAGTAGGCGCTTTAAAACTACTTTGCGATTCTTTGTAGCTGTTGCTTTATATTAAAAATAGCTATTATTAAGTAGTTTAACTTATAGATTACTAAAATATATAAGGGATAAGCCGTTTTACTTAAAGTCTTTTTAAAGAATGAATTTTAACTACTTAATATATACCGAGCTTTTAAGTACTTACTAATCTAAAGTTTTATTTAGGGCTTTAAGTTAAGGTACTCTAGGGTATAGTATATAGCTATACTTAAGGAGATAATCTTGTTAATTACTAAAGTAATTAATAACTTACTAGAGTTAACTAAAAGATCTTAGTATACCCCTAGAGTATTTAGTGTTAATTAATTAAACAGCTTAGAGTTAAATAAGTAATATAGAAATTACTTATAAAGTACCTACTTAAAGTAAAGTAATTACTAAGACTCTTTATAATATAATATTTACTTTATTTATAACTTTACTTATTTACTTAATTTATATTATTATATTTTTTTTAAAAAAGTATTTAAGGAATAGTATTATAATATAGTTTATTAAGAATATACTAATAAGTACTTAGAGATTAATAATTAGTTAATTAAACTTATTAAGGATCTTTAGAGTAAATAACTCTATAGTTAATATATTAGGAGTTTTAAGTAGCTATTAGTAGCGTTTTAGGCCACTCCTCGTAAAGGTCCATAAACTTACCCTCTTAAAGACTCCTACCTCTTTAACTCTAGTGCATTAATTTATATATTTCGTAATAAGTAGCTATTTATAAGACTCTAAATAGTTAATATAAATAACTATTTATAGATAGGCTTTAAGCTACTTATAATTAAGGTATATAGAAACGTAAGTATTAGGGTTACTTAAGCTAATAAAAGAAAATCTACAATACACCTTTATAATATAGTACTTTATATATTTATAGTAACGAATTTTATTTCCTACTAGTAGCTATATAAACAAGGATACTAGTAGAATAAGTGCCCTAGGTATTAATTAATACTATATAAATTTAATTATAGCCTACTTAGTATTATTAAAGTTAAATATAATTAATATATACTTAAGTATAATAAGCTTATTTTTAAAACAGTGTATAGTAGCTATAGCTCTGTGTGGGCCGTTTAGTATACTTATACTCTGTAGTAGTGAAATAAGTACGACTCTATAAAGTAACAGCCTTTTAAAGGTAGTGAGAAGATATGGTACTAGTAGCTTAGCTACCCTAGCCCTAAGCCGCTTTACTACTTAATAAGTTCTATAAGAGGAGTTTGTATTATAGTTAGTACTTTTAAATTTAATAATAATAAGGCCCCTTGCCTTTGCTGTAATGTGTGCGGTATTAGTAAAGTAAAGAGAATAATCCGTCGTAAGTTGTAAAAAAGCAACGCGTATACCTACTCTAGCGAGTATATTACGTTTAACTTCTACTTATATATAAAAGGATATAATAAGTTTATATTTATACTAGTATTTATTAACTATATTACTTAATACTTATAGGACTATTACTTCTTTAACTACTCTATTAATACCCTTACTAAGACCTTTAATAAGTTTATTTCTATAATAAAACTCTAATATAATATAAATATACTAGTATTTAAATATAATAAAAAGCTTACTAAATATAAAAGACTAATAGCTGCTTTTTAAGCGCAAGGCTATTTTATTAAACTATCTACTCTAAATACTTAAAATTAAAATAGTAGTACTAAGTATATTAGTACTATAGTTAAAGTTAAAGTAAGGACTATAAAAAAAGGCAATAAGCTTCTCTATAAAATATAGCCTAATATATATAAGTCTGCGGTATATTTCTATAACTATATACTATAAGTGGCCCTTAGTTAAAAGACCCTGTATAAAGTACTTTACTAGTAGTTTAAAGATAATAATACTATAAAGCCGAGTCTTGCGTACTTACAAGTGTATAGTTATAAAGTGTATGCCCTTATAGCTGCTACTTAGCTTAAGAAGAAGCGCCTTAACTACTTTACTAGCTGTGCCCTTTTAGGGTTCTTTATAGAATATACTTTAATAAATTAGTACTATATATAGATCCCCTTAACTAGAAAGGTTATTATTATAAAAAACGTAACGTTTAATAAAACTTAATAATTTAATAGCGACTTAGAGGCCTTTATTAAAAATACTTTAAACCTTAACTTTAATACTATTACTATATAGGTTTATAACTATTTTACTAATAATAGGAAAAGTAACTATTAAGTATTATATAAACCCCTTTTACTAAATAAAAAGAATAATAAAGTTATACTTTTTATAAAGGCCCCTAGTAAAATTTTTAAAAATCCTAATCTTAAAGACCCTACTATAAAGTAAGCTCCCCTTAGTAAATATTTCTACTTAATAGTTTACTTTAAGCTAATATTAATACTACTTAACTTACTTACTACTTTTTTTTAAGTACTTATTTATAAGGAAAAGTATTTAAGGAGGTATATAGGAGTAGTACTAAGTTATAACGATTTAAAAGACCCTAAGTAGACTTATTATAATATACCTACTAGGCCCTATTAAAAGTAAAGCTCTTATAAAGCCGCTTTTTTAGTAGGGACTTTATTATTATATTAAGATACTCTATAGTATCGCTACTTTTAAACTAGCCCCCTAGCTATTTATAAACTGTTAGAGGGGATCCCTAGTATTTAATATACTTTAGGGGTATTTTAAATAGTAGATATTAAATACTTTAATAGTAATTTTTAGCTATAGAGAGAGGATATAAGTACCTAAAAAAACAAAACCTCCTTATTAAGCGGGTATAAGAAGCTATATAAAGTATATAGGGATTTACTAGTACTAGGTACTCTTTAAAAAGATCTTTAACTTTTACTTATATTTTATATAGAAGTATTAGTTTATTTGTATACTATAGCTATATAAGTAGTTAAAGTGACTTATTTTAAAAGCTATTTAGAAATAAACTTTTAAAAAGAAGTACCTATAAGTACTACGAGAGGTACTTAGATCCTTAGTTACTATTAGGTTTATATATATAAGTTAAATAAATATAGTAAGCTTTTAAAAATTAAAGTTCAACTTATTATACGTAGTAACTAGTAGTATTAAGACGATTAAGAAATATATACTTTAATACTTACTAGTATATTCTTTTAAATACTAATAGTTATTATTAATTACTTTAATTTTAAGTTTTTATAATATAATACTATAAATGCGTTTATATATATAGAGTTTAATAAGGATATTTATATATAAATACCCCCTAGTTACTAAAAGAAGGGTACTATTTTTAAGTTTGTTAAAGTACTTTATAAATTATATTACTTATTACTTCTTTAGTAGTGCTATTTTAAGGTGGGTTTATAAGAGCTTAAGTTAAAGCGAGTTACTAGTAAAAACTACTATTAAATATATAGCTATATAATCTTCTTCTTTTATATAAATAACTACGTACTCTGCTTTTCCTTAGAGTACTATAATAAGGCTATAGAGTTTATTAAAGTTCTTTAGAAGTAGTATTATTTTAAGGGTAGTTAAGACTTATAGTAGTTCTTAGGGATTAAAGTTATTTATAACTATACTATAAAGTAACTATAGCTTTTGTAATTTATATATATTAATAAGTTTATTAAATAATTTTAGTAATACGTAATAAAATTAAGGAAAGTATATACTTCGCTACTTTAGTTAAATAAGTTCTTTTTATATAAGGGGATAGTTATATATACTAAGACTAATTAATACTAAAGTAATATTAGTTCTATAATATACTTAGTAATAATAGCCCGGCTTAATATCGCCCTTTTAATTAGTCGTTTTACTTACTTTAACTATAACCCCGGCCTAGAGTACACTAAAGAGGCTAAAAGGGCTATAGTTTACTTTGTCTACTAGTATACCTTATACTTTAAATATAGTTATAAAAAAGGAGGACTTAATAATAGCTTTATAGTTACTATAGATATAAGCTTTACTAATAATATAGTAAACTATAAGAACTTTTAGGCTTTTATAATTAAGTTTTTTAGTAGATTAATTAAGTAGTAAGTTAATAAGTAGAATATAGTTACTATATTAACTATAAAGGTTAAGTTATTTATGCTTTTTTAAGTAGTAAAAAAAGCGATTTTTATAAGTTAATTAATAATGGCCCTTTATGTGGACCTTAAGGAAAAGACTTTTAAAGCTACTTTAGTAGCTTTATTACTAAGTATACGGATTTAATATAATAATTAATAAACAATCTACTTTATTAATAAAGAGATAGTTTAGTTATAAATAAAGTTATACTATATTAATATTTATAACTATTAACTATATTAAGAGGCTTAGAAAGGCTGTATTATTATTAAGTATACTTTTACAATATAGCTAATAGTTAATGGGTTTATAAAGCTACTTACTAGTGCCTACTTTAAAGTGTTCTTTAAGTAGCTGAATTTTGTTAATTAGACTAAGTAACTTAAGGTACTTTATAAGGCTAAGTTTAAGAGTAAGTAGTTTAAGGGGCTTGACTTTACTAATAAAGAATAAAATAAAGGATTATGAGTTTTAAGTGCTTTAAAAATAGTACTATTCTTTCTGCTATAGGGGTGGAGGTTTAATAAGGGTAACGGGACTACTTAAGAGCTAAATAGAGTAAAGAAACGCTACTTTAGGGAGGTATTTAAAAGGTACTAATTACTAAGTAATTATAGAGTAATTAAGGGAGTAATTAGGCTATAGATTATATACTAAAAGGAGTAAATAAAATAATATATTTAAAAGGCCTTTTAGCTGTTAATATAGTAGTAAGAGCTTTGTAGAGGCCCTTGCTGGGGAGGTGTGTTAGATTACGTGGATTTAAGCCTACTACTCTAAACAGCGTAGGAGTGGATTTTGGCCACCCGTATAAGCCAATGGCTGAGGGCCGGCCTGGATTAATAGAAGGTCCGGCGGCCGAGCCCCTGATGGCTGGCGCAGGGCGTAATAGGGGCGAAAATCGCGTGTGGTGGCACATAGACACATACTTCAATATACATACCAAATCGACGCGTAATTCAACACCTTTCTTAGGCAAGCGAGCGCACTTTTGTCGTGTCCCTTTCGGTGCTAGTGGCGGATGGGATGGCAGCACCTGATGCTAAGCAGACGCAAAGACGACGAAAAGACTCGCTGATGCAGGTGAGGGTGCAGTGGATGGCTATTTCGGTACGTCGTGTTGCGGCAGAGCGGGAAGGATGACTTGGCATGAAAGTGACGGCTGGATTCTGGTGCTGTCAGCAAGAGTAGGAGAGGAAATTGGTGATAATCTTTGGGTGACTGAACCTTTTCGCAGATGGAGTTGAAAAGTTTGGATGAACCACAGAAGCACTGCAGAAGATTGTCGAAGGCTGGGCAGAAGCAGGAGCAGCTGCAGCAAGTAACGCAGAGGAAGGAACACCTGCTGCTGAGCGCTAAACCGAACGTCTGCGATTGGCCGAGTACAAACTTGAGCTGCAAAATTCTGCAGGTACGTACAGGATACTGAGGTACTTGGCTACCTACCAAGCATTTTCTTGGTTGCAGGACTGATACGATCAGGAAAAAACAGTAACTGGTGATGATGACAGGAAGGTGCAGGTCGTCCAGTCCACCACGTCACCCCGCTCTCCGCCTTCCGCCTTAGCCGAATGCCGCCCTCCACAGCAGAAGGGAAGGTGCGGTTGCAGTTGCAGCGACCGTTGCTGGCAAGAGCACCTCGCCAGCACCAGCAACAGCATGGAACAGCAACAGCCCACTGGACACACTAAAGCCACCAACACCCCGCCACCTGCCCGAATCTGCCTGCAGCGACCCCTCATTGGCTCTGCTAAATCGTTCTCGGTGTGTCAATGGCTGGGCAACCCCTGGCTAGAGCACGCTAAGAAGACTCCGCCAGGCAGGAGACAGGGGACAGGGGGAAGGAGGCCTTAGGGGACCTTTTGGTTCTGTCCCCTTTTGTTTTTTGTTCTTCTCTGCTCGTGGAAAGAGCGGAAATCCACCCACCTGAAGAGATGAGAAAAGAAAGAAAGAACGGTCATGGAAATTGTGTACATAGTATCTGTACTCCGTACCTGCCTGAGTACACTTAACCTCCACGCCCGTAACGGCGGGGCGTGTGGCGTGTGGCGTGTGGAGAGGGTTCAGCTGTTTAACCTTAGCTGATTACGGAGTAGAGTAATCCTAGTGAAGGTCGGGAGGAAACGGCGAAACATCAACCCAATCATCACGACGACGACAACGACAACACCCCGGGAGACCTACCACGACCAACGTCGACCAGCTCGGGAACGGAGGGCCTATTCTCCTCGCGAAGATAGCTCGGATTCTAGTACATTGCCTTTTCATCGAGCTGAATTGTGCACGATTCACGCGACTCCACGGTGAGATCAGAGACGGAAAAACCAGACCACCACGCTAATGGCAACGCAGACACCGGTACGAGCTGACGGGCGACGCTATCATCGACTCGCTATGTGCAACCAACACCGATGGCTGGCCGGCGTCTGGCCGATTCCGCCCATGTGGTGTGAGTGGCTCCCGAGCCTAAGCACCACTACCACCATGACTACCACCACCCGACCAACTACTACCTCCACAGCAACATCACCACCACCAAGCACCAGTGCCATGAGGCAGCAGCGAGCCCTGCCCTAAACCTCTCCGCCCGCATGTCGACAAGGTACTTGGCCCGACGCATGTGAGCATGGCTGGGCCGGCTTGGCCTGGCTGGGAAGCATGGGCAGCAAAGAGATCAACCACGAGGTGACTGCGGCTCGCTCGTATTCTTGGCCCTGCCTGGCCCGCCCGGATGGATGTGTGATGGCTGCTGCATGGCATCGATCCCGCCCCCATCCCGCCCACAGTCACTCCTCTCCTCGGTTCCATAAAGCCCGCCTCTCCGCGTCGACAACACGGCTTTTGGTTCCCTTTCCCTCCTCACCCACGGTCGCTATACGCCAATAGGCAGTAATACTCTCGCTTTCACCAGCTCGACTTTCGTAGTCACTGTCATTCGCTTTCAACAACACCAACCACAACCCTCAAGATGCGCGGCCTCTACATGGGACTGGGCGCCATGGCCTTGGCGTCCGTCAATGCCTGGGAGTATCCCTTCTGCGTAAGTACATCTCAACCATCAGTCACGACTTGGAATTCTTCGTGGTGTTTGGAAGTCAGACTCTGACATCTTACAGGAGCACGACGGCTGCTACCGCAACCTCATCGACCAGCGATTCGAGGCCGAGGCCAAGGCCTTCTGCCCCGAGTTCCTCGCCGGGACCACCACCGCCGCGTCCGCCATCCCCACCAACTTCAACAACTGCGGCGGGGACATCAAGGCTGTCTCCTCGGCCTGCTCCTGCATCACCTACGTTCCCACTAGCACCGTTCCTCCCACCACCAGCCCTACCCTGCCGCCCACGACCAGCAGCCCGCCTCCTGTGACCACCGAGCCCTCCACCAGCGAGCACGTCACTTCGAGCAGCAGCTACGTCCACAGCAGCAGCACTCTCGTCTCCTCCGAGGACTGCGATACCACGACGACGCCGGTCAGCAGCACCTACGTCCACAGCACCACCACCCCTGCGTCCTCGACTGCCGAGAGCAGCACTAAGCCTGCCCCTCCCACGTCCACCGAGGACTGCGAGACTTCGTCGACCTCAGTCAGCAGCACCAAGCCGGTCCACCCGCCCACCTCTACCGAAGACTGTGAGACTTCAACCACTTCTGTCAGCAGCACGAAGCCTGTTCACCCTCCCACATCTACGGAAGATTGCGAGACCACTTCCACCTCCGTCAGCAGCACGAAGCCGGTGCACCCGCCTACCTCCACCGAGGATTGCGAGACTTCTTCTACTCCCGTCAGCAGCACGAAGCCCGTTCATCCTCCTACGTCCACTTCCGTGAGCAGCACCAAGCCCGTCCACCCGCCCACATCAACGGAGGACTGTGAGACTTCGACCACTGTCGTGAGCAGCACCAAACCTGTTCACCCGCCTACCTCCACTGAGGATTGCGAGACTTCCACTTCCGTGAGCAGCACGAAGCCTGTCCACCCTCCCAGCTCCACCAAGCCCGTCCACCCTCCCACTTCGACGGAGGACTGCGAGACCTCTACTTCTGTGAGCAGCACAAAGCCCGTCCACCCTCCCACGTCGACCGAGGATTGCGAGACCTCCACCGCTGTCAGCAGCACCAAGCCTATCCATCCTCCTACCTCCACCAAGCCGGTTCACCCGCCTACTTCGACTGAGGACTGTGACACTTCCACTGCTGTGAGCAGCACGAAGCCCGTCCACCCCCCTACCTCGACTCACTTCTCCACCACCACGCCCTACCTCAACACCACCAGCAAGCCGCCTCACACCAAGACGAGCACCACCAAGCTGACCACCTCGACAATCTACACGACCCGTGTGGAAACTGTCACGAGGTGCCCGCCTAACGTGCCCCATTGCGGCGAGAAGCCCACCACCACCATCGTGACGATCCCCGTGTCGACCACAGTCTGCCCCGTCACTGAGGAGCCCCCGGTGACTACTCCCCCCGTCCACCCTCCCACGTCGTGGACGACGTCGACTGTGTACACCACCGAGGTTCACACCGTCACCACGTGCAAGGGCGACCTCCCCGGCTGCGTCCACACCACGCACATCAACACCGTGACCGTCCCTGTTTCCACCACCATTTGCCCGGTCACGGAGAGCGTCCCTCCTCACACCTTCACCACTGTCAGGCCCGTGCCGAGCAGCAAGCCCCCTGCGCCCCCTGCTCCTCCTGCCAGCACCCCTCCCGCTCCTCCCGCGAGCCATCCCGCCCCTCCGGCCAGCCACCCGGCTCCCCCCGCCAGCAACCCTCCCCCTGCCGGTACCCCTCCGGCGGTTCCCGCCACCACTCCCGGCAACCCGCCTGCCGTCACGCCTCCGGCTGAGAACACTCCCGCTCCCAGCCCCAGCAAGACCACCGCCGCTCCCCCTATCCAGGTCACGGACGCTGCCGGTGCCAGCCGCCTCGGTTCCGGCATTGTTGCCGCCGCCGCCGGTGTTGTTGTCGTTGCTTTCCTTTAAGTAATTTAATTTCTGGTGGACAGACAGGGACTGTGGGTTGCATCGCGCCCACATAATGACTTTTTCAGACTATGTATTTAATGTGCAATTCATTGAAAATAACGTCCAGACGACACGTTGTGGAAACGGGGCAGCACAGTTGTGTATGCCACGGTCGCAGCATATAAAATTGAATCTATATAGCCATCTCTATCTAATTTCGTTTTCCGTGTGAAGTGTCATGACATGGGGATTGTCTTGTTGGCCCGGAAAGAAAAGAAACCTCGGGCCGTTATAGTCGTGCTCAATTGACAACTCAAAACACAGAGAGGGAGTGGTGTGTTTCGTGGAGGCGCCGAGGAGAGGTTGGCCGTTGCGACTTGGGACACTTGAGGGTAAGTTTCCCAGTGTTGGGCAAGCAGAAAAAAAGTCAACGCGAAATTTGCGATTGAACTCCAAGGTGGATGTGTACGGGGCCCGGAGCAAGCCTCACGTGAACCAGCAACAGGGGTCAACCCAACGAATTTTGATTGGTATGTGGGGGTCCTTCTTATCACGTGACAGTAGTGGTGACCACGAAAAGAGCAGCCAATTGATTTCTATGAGGTGTTGTGTTTGCATTGAAGCTCGCTGCATCATTTCTATGTTCTTCCGATTTTTGTTTTTGATTTTTTTTGCTTGGGGGCAAAAAGTCTAGGTAACTTGGGACACCTCCGTGTGGCTGACCGGGGCACCGGGTCGGAGGGAGGTATTGAGAGCTCGGGTCCATCGCCAGCTCACGTGTTCCCGCATTCTACGGAGCACCGGGACCGGGAAATGGAATTCGGCAGTGGGGCTTCACCAGTTCGTCCTGGGCCATCCGAACCAGCCTGGGTTGATTGAATAGTTCGAAGGCTGGCGGCTTTTCAATGTTTGCGGTGAAAGAATGACTATTCTAGCCTGCTGAGATGGAACAATAAAAAACCACACAGCTCTGGTCTTGCTGCTCCCTGCAGTAGCACCTCGTGGTGTTTTCTAGATGGCTCTTTCAGGTAGGCTAGCTTGCATGATAACTTTGGAATCTTCTCTTTGTCGATTGTCTCCTTGAATTGTTGCTTCTTAGAATGTTTAATTCCGGCACTTTCTTTCTTGTCCTTGGGAATTCCATGTGCGTCATCTTGTCCTTCCTTCCTTCTTGAGTGACCTTCTGGCGGACCAGCTTGGAACATTTTTCTTCACCAGGTAGGAACCTAAAAGCTCCTTCCTGCCTTCTCTTCTCCTTTCCTCCTAAGAAAAGTCCACTCTCTTCAACGCAAAATCTCTGCCCAAAATGTTTCTCGACATTCTTTCCCTCTGCATCTCTCTCCCCCCTCCTCCCATGCGAACGCCATATTCATCTCTCGAAGAGCACTTTCTGCCTCGAGATGGAGCAAACGTCTTCATGATCCACTATGAACGGGATCCAAAGGTCCTTGACCTGCTCTTTCCATCAGGCCGACGAACTCTCCGACGGAGAGTCGACGAGGATATATTCTCGCCTGCAAAGGCCTCGTTCTTCTTCCCAGCGCTGATCTTCTTTCACGTTCTTCGCGTGCCCTTTGGCGTCCTTGACGGATCGAACAGACGACCTGGGGGAATTTCTCACCACCTACGTTTCCTCGGAGAATTCTCAGGCAACAACAGATGACGCATATCGCGATTTGTCGATCGATGCTTGCCGTCGACGTGGAGGTAAGTTGCACGATATCCTATCTTTCGCCCGCTGGAGCGATACGGCGGCACACATCTTCTCCTTCTTCATGATGATCACCTTGAAAATGACATGTCTTCTACCCGGTCTGAGACACTTGTCCTTGAGCGACCACCTACTTTCTGAGTTTGAACCTCGTTTTCCTCTTCAAAAGCCGTTCCGCTAGAGGCCAGATCACTAACCTGTTTGCTTCTCCTAGGTATCTTACTTTTGCCCCCCCTCTTCTTCGAGATATCACGTGCCGGGCCGGCCGCGACAAGAGAACGTTGTCAAGCATATCGTCGTCGGGATTCTGTCCTGCCGTGAGGAACGACGGAATTAGCCGACGGAACTGTCCTGGGAAAACGCACACTTCACGAAGGTTTTCCTGTTGAACCGAACGACGTTCGTCTAGGCATGGGCAGGCCTTGAGTTGGAAACATACATCATCCAGAGCGCCCTAGCATCCCCGGAATCTTCGTTTCCGGGCGTGCCGTAGCAGGGGCCAAGGGCTCACCACAAGACGAGGCCCCTGGCCGGTACTATTCGAGCTTTGATATCTTTACAACCCGGAAACAACCTGGATGGAGGCCGTGACGGAAGCGAGGTTTTTCTTGCAGGAGCCAGTTGCTAGAATGTTTCTTGTTCCGCTACCGGTCCGTGTTTGGTCGAGAGGGCCGACAATTAGATCCTCCGGCTGTAGGACATGGGCACCTCTGGATAGTCCACAGCAACATTGCCAGGACGAACGTCACGATACGATTCTGCAAAGGTTAGTGGTTCGCAGCGATGAATCTCAAGACAAGACATGCGATGGAAGGCCGAGCAACAGTCATCAACGTCGGAGACCCAGGCGACTCAGTCCCGTCTCGTTCATTATGCATCATTCGCTGATCTTGACTCAAGCAGCCAGATCTACCATCAGAACCTTCTCGCGAGCTTTCTGACATGCACCTTGCACCTCCCAACCACGACCCGATCGTCGCTTCTGACAGCAGATCCCGATGGACGTACGCATGCCTCAAAGCCTAGTCTCGAGAGGGGGCGAACCGTCGCGAGGTGATGCGCTTCCAGCGGGGACACCCTTTGCAACCTTCTTGCAACCTTGTTTCTTCGGCGTTTGTGTGCGTGTGTTTCCGTCTCCCGCCGGGGTATTTTTAAACGCAGCTCTCTGGCGCATGGCCATCCCTGCTAGACCTGCTGCGATATGCATCTCCAGTATCGACGAACCGGAGGTTGTTTCCATCACTCTGGTTCTCTTCTCGTTTGAGCCTGCGACTGCAGCCGTGCAAAGACAACCGATCGTCAGTATCGACCGGGTCGGCGTTTTTGGCCGCCTGCGCGAAGGAACTTGTTGCCAGTTTGGTAAGTTTTGCATCTGAATTTCTTGGGCCTCAGGATACATCTCACGAGGCTGCTTCTAGAACTACAAACAAAAAGATAGCTTGGTAGGGTATCAAAGGGTGCTGCACTCGCTCCCTGGTCTCTCAGAATTACAAATGGCTAATACATGGACGCATGCACTCCAGGCCATGTCCGATGCAGTCTATGATGATGGAGGCGACGCTATGGGGCTGTTGAAAGATGCAGGCCGAGCAGGTCATCCAAGGCAGACAAGAGGGCGGGCCTCGTCGTGCGAGGGCTTTCGCTTGAAATTACGGTGAAATTGGTGGCCTGCACCTGTGGTCGTAGAGTCGTTCATTCGCCCGGCTTGAGATGGGCGGATGATGTTGATCGCACTGGAGGTACGTTAGCATCAACGTCTCGACTGTCTGATGCCCGATGGCGGAGGGGAGACAACTAACTCACGTTGCGGGTGGGCTTTGGTTCTTCATTTCTTGTTGATCCAGTAGATGAAGCCCCCGACCCCGAACACACATGTCGCGGCTGTTCACCGAAGTCAGCTCACACCCACAGCACGCCTCGATGTTGGTGAGCTTACCGACTGCCAACGTCTCCAGCACTGTGTGGTCCACACTCCTCTTCATCAACATGGTGCCAACCTCCACGGCACCCTCCCGCAGAAGCCTTGCGTCGATAACGGGCATGTTGTCGGTTGTGAGAACTTCGAATGCGACGCTACGTCGAAGCGTGCTGAACGATGGACGAGAATAGAAAAGATCGGAACGAGGGTCAGAAGCGGAAGGGACGGGAAGGTCTCGACGATCACCGGGATCACAGAATCAAAATGGTTCCGAAAAAAGAATCAAGACAAACAACAGCCGTCACGGAGAGCGATGCGGCGGGTGGCAACATGATATAATTCTGGGATCAGTACCACCCACCCACCCCCATGGCACATCAAATCAATCACCTTATCACGAAGGGAGGAAAAATCTACAGCAGTCCCCCAGTCATCTGAGGCGGGCGGGACCCCGAGACCAGACCAGACCAGCACAGGGGTAAGGGTGTTCGGTCGGCAGATTCGACGACAAAAAGAAGCCAAGAGGACGCGACCCTCCCTCCCCTGCTGAAGCGCGCGTCTCTCTGCGGTCTTGGGAAATGTTCCCACCCAGACCAGACCGCGGGACCCCGGTTGTGCCACTCTTACACGCGTGGGCTTGGGAATGGGCTCATGTCATCTCATTTCGGTTTCATCAACGGGGGCGGTGTCGAAGCCGCATCATCGAGACTGGGAGAATCCGCCGTCCAGCAGAGGGGAGGGAACTGACGAGAGTGACAAAGTGGTTTCGGGGCCGGCCATCGAAAACGGGTTGTGCCGACGGGGGGACGTGGGGGCATGCCCGGGGTGGTTGGTTGGTGATTGAGTCGGTGGCCGCGTCTGGACTCTCACTCCCTCTTCTTGCGAAGCAACTCGACGCGGGCTCGATTTGCAGATCTACAAACGACTCGGGACGGCATTAGTATGTTCTGCAGCAATCTGTCAAGATCTGGGTTCAGATTGCGCGCATCCGGGTGAACGGGTCATTTCGTTCAAAAAGCAGATTTACTTTTTTCGCATGGATAGACGGACGAACACTCAAACACTGTTCTTCTTGTTCCCCCTTCTCCAAAGTCACAAACTCTATTGCGTCTTTTCTGACATCAAACCCCCTCCACCTAATTGCTTTCCATTCCTCTACCCGTAAGGAAAGAAAACCGCAACGATGGTGGTTCGGTGTCAGACAAAGTGGTGCGAGCAGCGGAAACCCACGACGAAAGAAAAAGGAGAGCGCATCATCTCGTTGCTTCGCTGTGGGGACCCCCGTTTCAGCCTCCTGAAACAAGGAGGATCCGCGGCAGCATTGCGGGAGGGGTTTCTCACTGGTTCCTCACTGGACGAAATGGAAACCCCTGCTCCAAGAGACTGAGACTTTTCCCTCTTAAGAGACTTGGCCCCGGCATATCTGCCCACAATCCGACGACGGACGGGAGACGGGGGCCATTTTGATTAGACGACGCTGCTTCTTTTCGAAGAGAAAATGTCGTCCCACGTGCTTATTTGTTTAAAATGTGGTGCCGGGCAGAAGGCCAGAACAAGCACGTGGGGAGAGTTCACTGGCGACCACTTCTCTCAACCAAGTCTTGCGACGTTTCGCTTCGCGAGTTCGTACGACGCTTCGGTGAGGTAATCAGGTCAGGTTTGACGGTCAATCACTCTCAGCCAAGACGACGCGCGCCCCCTCCTTTCATCCACATCGTGACAGGGCTCGCGACGTCTTGGCACCCGAGGTCTTGGCCTTTCAAGCTCTTCTCCCAAGAGTTCAGATCATTCAAACCTACTTCTCGTCTATCCTTGCGGATAATGAGATGGGAAAGAAAACAGTGGATTACCTAGATTTGGTGCCGGTGTCTAGCGCGTCGCCGCATCGGTACCATCGGCCGGCAAATTGAATACGCTCCACCGCGTTTAAAATGCGATGCAGGGCCAGACGCTTGCCAAGGGAAAGATTCTAGATCTAGGCCTTTGGACATGAATTTCCTTGTGATGAGGACGATATGAACCAACCTGGCAAAGAACAGGGGTCCGACACCAGCGTCGCCCATCGTTGTCGCGCTCGTCGTCGTTGCACGACGGCCACGACGACTTCTTGGCTTCTTCACCTATGTTCCAGCTAGCTGCGACTGCACAGCCCCTTGGCCGTCATGCTTTCATGCGACAACAGGCCGCCGGGAGGTAGGTAGATCGCGGTGTTTCTGTCTCTTTTCGCCGCTTATTTAATCACCGTCGCGGCGCCGAAACCTGAACGACGTCCAGCTTTCTCGAGGTGCGATGAGCCTTCGCCAGCTCAAGCTGCATTGTGGGCAGCTACATCCTGCCTCTCATCCCTCAAAGCTGGAAACGTACGACTTCCTTGCAGACTATTTGATCTCGCATCATGAACCGCCCAAACCCCGGAGCCGCAGAAACCTCATCCCCATCCCTCGGTCCGCGTCCCGACCCGTGCCCGCGGGGGCGGCATCTCACATCTCTCCGGCTCCGAAACAAGCTTGATTCCCGTCACAAATAGATTGAACAGGCACCGGCGGGAACAGCGTCTCCTTCGGGAGGCGCGCCAAGGCATGCTCATGGCATCTGTCTTGGCCGGGAATCTGATGTTTGGGGGTTATCAATGGACGACGCGATGCCTCCGATACCACGACCTCTCCAATTGATGATCGCTAATTGCGGTCGGCTCATTCGCATCGGCAGCGGAAACATGGACGGCCTTTTCGACCGTCCCGGACGTCCATACCAACGACCCCGAGAATGCGCGGCATAAACACACCTGCTTGGCTCTTTCGGACTCCTACTTTCTCCCCGGTTGATGCTGATTCATGCATTAAAATGGCTTCTCCTCCCCCATCTACCAGCTGCTTAGCTGCCAGCTGCCTGGTGCTATTGTTACCGGCTCGCGGCAAGTCTGCAGTGTGTTCTCTGAGAGCAAGAGGCCGGGCGAACAGACCCTGCTTTATTGATTGGATTGGTGCGTACACGATAAGGCAAGCCGAAACTCAACTTCCTTCTCACGTGCCGTGCCGGCCAGCCACATTCCACGGAAAATACCAACCCCTCGGAGCCGGCAGTCCGTGATGAATGCCGGAATGCACAACCGCCAAGGAAAAACAAGCAAAGAGAAAAATCAACGACAATGCTCGTATCCGGCCTAACGCAGAAGAAGTTCGTTTTTACTAATTGACGTGGTCTTGCATTTTCCTTCTTCGTCCCTACTGCGAAGCTACCACGTTAGATCCAAACACCAACCACTCAAGGCTCCGCGTGTGACTTGCCATCACCGCAAAGAATGAGGGGTAGAAGAAGTACACCCGGAACACCAGAAAACATCCGCATGAGTTGGCATTGCCAGCGCACTTCGTTGTCGTTTCCATGCTTGTTGTCGATAATGCCGGATTCATTCTCCTTACGAATCTCTGCGGAGAGGCGACCGCCATCTGGGTAGCGGATCGCGTTATGGGACAGTTGTTTTTAATGCGGACGGGGTCCTCTACTCCCCCGAGCCTTCGTCCGAAGCCTCTCCTCCCGCGACGCATCAAATAGACTACCAAAATTGTGGTTTCTTTTTCCCAAGTGCTGTATCAAGTCGCCAGCCGAGGTCTGAGCACACGCACGTACTTTTCGTCACGGAACAGAAACTCTACCTCTCCCATTTTCGCCTCCCCGGGAAACCCGATCGCAAGAACCACCGGGAGCAACAATATTAAGGAGGGTCGTCGAGAAGACAATCACTTGATCCAGGAACCCCGAAAATAACTTGCCTGCGGGAACAAAAGACACCACAATGAGACGACTCGCAGCTGTGCTAATAGCACTTCTCCGCGTAGCCGCTGCAGATTCAGCAACACCTGCAGAAAGGCCCTGCGCTCCACAGACGTTCCGCTTCCCCGAACTCCCGGGCGCTGAATTCCTGAGCGTAACAGCCACGGCCGTCACGGACTTTGACTTCGGGACGCCCCAGACGCCAGAGGGTCGCGCAGCCATCCCAAGGTCGGGGGGTGTCAGCTTCTGCAATGTGTCGCTCACGTACGTCCATAGCGGATTCGACGACAGGACGCAGGTACAGGTATGGCTGCCCGGGCGCCAGGCGTGGAACGGGCGGTTCGTGGGCGTAGGCGGAGGGGGATACTCGGCTGGCCAGTTCGGGAGCGAGAAGGTCGTCGCGACGCTGGCGCAGGGATACGCGAGTAAGTGATCCGTCTACGCTTGCGTTGACAACACAGCTGACGCGAAATGATTGAAAAGCGAGCTCGACGGACGCCGGGCATGACCACACCACTTGGGAGGAGGCGCCGTGGGCGCTCAACCCTAACGGCACAGTCAACAAGCGCCTGCTCACCAACTATGCCCATGTCGCGGTCCACGACATGACAGTCATCGCCAAGGCCGTCGTTGCGCAGTACTATGATCAAGCGCCCGCCTACTCGTACTGGAGCGGGTGCTCGACGGGCGGACGGCAGGGCATCATCGAGGCACAACGGTACCCAGGCGACTACGACGGTATCCTCTCGGGGGCGCCGGCCGTCAACCAGCCGAGCCTGATCATCAGCACGTACTGGCCGCAGTTCGTGATGAACCGCATGGGTGTGTACCCTCATATCTGTGAGATGATCATGATGACGCAGCTCGCGGTGGACGCGTGCGACGAGCTGGACGGTGTGGGGGACAATGTCATCGCGGACCCAGACAAGTGCGACTTCGACCCATCGACCGTCGTCGGAAAGGAGCTTGATTGCGGTGGGGGCCGTAAGATGCGCATGTCGGGGGCCGCAGCCGAGGTGGCCAAGGAGATCTGGCGTGGCCCACACGGCGCCGATGGAAAGCCGCTTTGGCTGGAGAAAGGATATCCGATCGGGGCGCCGTTCACGGGGCGGTTTGGACTTGGGAATGTGAACTGCAGCGTTGCTGGGGAGCCGTGTAAAGGGCACCCGTTTAAGATGTCGGTTGAGTGGATCCGGAATCTCATCCACAAAGACCGGGAGTACAACGTGACGGGCATGGAGCTCGCGGACCTCGAGGCGGCCTTCGATCAGAGCCGACGAGAGTACGAGGGGCTGATCGGGGCAAACGACCCGGACCTGTCAGAGTTCAAGACGCTGGGGGGAAAGATGATCAGCTGGCATGGGCTGGCGGACGAGTGCGTGACGATGCGGACGTCGCGGAACTACTACGACAAGGTGCTGGAGAACGACCAAGGAGCGCCGAGGTATTATCGCCATTTCGAGGCGCCCGGAATATACCACTGCTACGGGCTCAACGGCACCTTCTATCCGCTGAAGGGCCTGGAGACTTTGCGGGCATGGGTCGAGGAGGGTGAGTTCCCGCAGGTGCTGGACGGGTTCAAGGTGAGCGGGGGCAACGACAGCGAGGCGCCGACGAGGCCTCTCTGTGCGTATCCCTCGGCCGTGAAGTTCAAGGGAGGGGATCCGGAGAAGCGGGAGTCGTGGGGTTGCGAGCAAGATGCGGCCGGATGGTACAGCACGTGGGGAAGAGATGAACTGTAGAGTCGGCCAGAGAAATCTTGGCCTGTAGAGTTGTCAGCATTGGGTCATAAGTGTGTAGAGAGACTAATAATCAGATCATTAGACTTCCACTTGACTCCTGAAGAAACCAAACTTCTGCAGCTGCACTCGACTGCACAAGACATTCCAACCTGTTAGTCAACGAGTGACAGTCGAAGCTGGTTGTGCAGGGGTGTTCGGACAGATGGACCATAGAGAGCTCCGGTCTGTCCGCGAGGAACTGAAAGCTGTGTTCAAAACCAGGTAATAGTCGTGACAAACAGCTGCAGCCAGCAACTGACCAGCCGCCTCGTCCAGTCGTTGGAACCAAGTGGGCTTGCCACCCGGAACCGACTCCGCCCAAACACACTGGTGAAATGTGGTGATACCCTTCTCGCAGCGGGCCAATCATGGGCGAACTTTGCCGAAGGGCAAACGCTGCACATGTCGGGGGTGATTGTCCGGCCCCTGCTCTTGAAGAATCTCGTGTGAAACCATGGGCTGAATTGGCTAGTATTATCGATGTGGGCTTGATGCAGAGGCTCGGAGGTGGGCGACATTCATGGACTTTGACTCCGCCGGCCGGCAGGAGCAACTAAGGTCCGAGGAGGTGCGCGGCGATGATAGCCGTTGGCGAGGCTCGTGGCTAGTCTCTCTACAGAACTGGTACCTACTCAACTACTGCAATACGTATCAGGAGGGATCCAAGTCAAAGAATGGTATTGGACAAACCGAAGTGGTGGAGGGAACAGACGCGTCGTCGCCACCCGGAATTGACTCCGTCGTCAAGCACCCCCGGCACCTGGTTGATGGTGGCCGCATACACTAGGGACCCTGTCACCGACTCGGAGGTTTCTATCCGTGAGGGAGTATTGTAGTCCGAGGAGAATCTTAACCTTGTTGCGAAGCCATTCTCTTCCGCCGGAATCGACTCCGGCCATGGTGGCATAGTGTAGTCGAATTCTTTCATCCATGAATAGTGAACAGGTAGCGAGGGAGGGGACTGGGGATTGACGAGGGGTCACA
Organism: Colletotrichum musae; assembly: GCA_027406025.1. Classification (NCBI taxonomy): domain Eukaryota; kingdom Fungi; phylum Ascomycota; class Sordariomycetes; order Glomerellales; family Glomerellaceae; genus Colletotrichum; species Colletotrichum musae. The sequence goes on along the minus strand of JANVYC010000001.1, from coordinate 5,928,831 downwards.
GTGTGGGAGGGGAGGGTCCAGGACCCTCGCAGCGTTTCCACTCCACCTTGTCCAATGCAGGTTAGGGCCTCCTAGTAGGTGGTAGTTCCCATTGATAGGTTTCTCATGTCAATTGCACCCATTTACTATCAGGCTATACTTTCAGGCTCTTATGGTTTGGCTTGACATGTGCTTATCTAAGGCAAGACCCTGATTCTGATTGTGTGTTTCCCGTGCTCGAACCTGCAGAAAACGTGACAGGAGAGGAGCTTTCGCTCCACTCACGACCCTCAAAACGTGCCCGTTTCGCCTATCATTGGCCGCCATTGACCTCATGGCATCCACATTGCCACCAAGACCCACACTAGATAACTGAGTTTTCAGGGTCCAGGCTACAGCTCCATTCCTGCTCCACGTCCGCGTCCCAATGCCCCAGGAGGCCCCACTGTCCCCGCTCGTCTGCTGATGTTCGCATTCCCGTCCAGTCCAGCTCTCTCGCGCCTTCCCCCCCCCTCAATCCGCCCTTTTGGCTGGGCTGCTCTTTGGGTCTTTCCCATCTTTGCACCGTGGCGCTATTTCCCCCTCTCCACCTTCTCTTTCCTGACTGTCAATCCTGTTGTTTGCCCTTGGCTGGTGGTGGTATTGTTGGCGTTGGCGTTGCTGCTTACCAACAGAGGTTCAGTATCCGTAGAGTGAGCGGCAGGTGCTAGCGGCAGGTGCTAGAGCTAGAACTCGCCCCAGCTGCACCTACCACTGCCGCCGCCGTCCGTCCCAATGGTCCCTTCCTTCCCTTCCCGCTGTCTGTCTGGCAGGAAGTCGCCCCCCCCCCCTCACCTCCTTCTCCCGAATTTCCCCCCCCCCCTCTTTCCCATCCATGCGGCAAAAATAGTCAGAGTCAGGCAACGGGCCCAGTTTAAAACCAATGCCCAAAGTCTTGCCGCGAGCAGACAGCAGCGCCCTCTCACCCCCCTAAAACTGGTCTCGATCCCGATCACTTGCTTCATGTCCGATCATCGAGCACCACCACCACTACCACCCATCGATACCAATCATCCTCTTTTCGGCCATTCATCCTGACCAAGGACGTCATTTCGCTGCCGTGTCGCCTAAGCACCTGATTCGAGCCACCTCCGACCGCAGAACTCAGATCTGTGGCCGCGGGAGACAGCGAGGAAAAAAAAAGAGGATCCCAACGGGGTCGAAATCTCAGAATCCCATCCCGATTCCCCCTCCGAAAATCGCCAAAATTCCCTCCCAAACTATTACCGTGCGGTCCCACGTGAGAGGCCTGTGTCTCCGTCCGGCTCGCGGGCCTTCGGTTCGTTTGATGACTTCCGGCCCACCCAGCTCACGATCCGCTTCGCCCTCGAGATCCGTGTCGTCGTCGCGCCTCGGGCTCGATCCGCCGTTCATCCCCAATCCAAACGGCCCGCGCGGCGACTTCTCCAGCGTCAGCAATGCGAGCAGCAACCCCAGCAGCGATGCCCAGCTCGACGCGGCCACCCCGCCTCGTCTGTCGTTGAATCACCTCAAGCAGGGCGAGAGCCACCAGCGCGTGAGTCGCACAGTTTTTCCACCTATCTAGATACCCTCGACGTCATCACCACCATCATCATTATCGTCGCCATCAATCACCCTTGTTATCCTTATCGCACACTCCCATCCAATTCCCACCCTACAGTCCATCTTACCTCCTTCTTTGGTCGCCAACGACCTTTCCCGTACTTCTTGAGGCGACGGATTGCCTCGGCATCACCATGATAGACATCTTTCTAACAATCATCTCCTCCAGATCCGCCATGGCGCGACGCAGCTGCTTCGCCTGACAGAGAACTTCTCCGGCTACCACGGCCCCGGCCCGGACGGCGGTTACGAGACCGCACACGACCAGGCCTTGCCCAGCGAGAGCGACCTGCGTGCCATGACCAGGCTTTCTCACGGCATCGCCCGCGACATCGGCGAGATCATGGCACTCAGGAAGGACGACCCAGGAACACAGAAGAGGAAGGCCGGTAGTAGCGTCCACCACCACGCTCAGCACGCCGGCATGGGCCCGCCCGCGAACCATCACCCTGGCGCACCGGACTACGCGAGCACCGCCGGACGCAGCAAGAACCGCCGCAGGGTAGAGTTCTCCTGCCATAAATGCCACCGGGTCGACACTCCCGAGTGGCGACCCGGCCCGGACGGTCCCAGCACGCTTTGCAACGTGTGCGGCCTGATATATGCAAAGCGGGAGCGCAAGAAGGAAGAGTCGACTGTGCCGACCTTTGGCTCCCCCAATTTCTCTTGAACACCCAACGTTTTCTTCTGCCCGACTGGATGGGCAACGGACGACTTTTTCTTAAACGATTCTGTTTACATATTGTGCCGCTCAGGATATGCCGCGAAGGGCTTCGCCGAAGTTAGGTTCGTTTCGGAGGACAGAATGCCAGCGGGAAAAAGGGACGCGGGGGCGGGTTATTTGATTGTTGGGAAGATATGGGGTTAACTTTGTTTTTTTTTTTTGGGATATCAACACTGGCGCATGGGAACGATGGACTTTGAATATACCCGGCAGAATCTCGACCCGTTTACTTTGTTTTCAATCTTCTCTTCTTCTCCCACCGCAGCAACGTTACCTGTGAAGACTGACCGGCCGATACGATGGATAGCACGGCACGCTAGGCTGGCGAACCCCGCGCCCAGCTCGCCCGTTATCGTTGAGCAAGGGGCGAAATTCGCTCTGCCATCTCTCAACATATCCCGTCGTGGATGCCACCCAAGTTCGCCTGGGCTGAAGCAAGGGCTGAACCGCGTGTCTGACCTTGGCCCTCGTGTCAGCCCGCCGAGGCGTTTGCCATTTCCGCATCCATCCGCATCCAACTGCGTCCTGTGGATGCTATTTCAAACACGACAAAGGATCAATTTGCCCGTCGCCCGCCCGGCGCTAGTTTCTTGCCAACAGATCCGTGATCGCCGTTGGTTCGTCGGTTCTCCCGCCCCACGAACTCTCGGGTAGGGTAGCATGTCACGCCGTGCCAGAGCAGCGAGAAATGCTCCGAGGCAGCCCGCGCCGAAAGAGCAGATGCGGGGAAACCTGGAGACGAGAGGCACCGGCAGATCAGGCCCACCCCGCTCCCCGTGTCAGCCCATGCCATCCCTTGCCACGGCCCAAGCAAGCGAGCGAACGAGCGTCTGGCATGGTGGTTTAGTGCTCGAGGACGACCGCTGGCCGACGTCGCATGCAGGCGGGTAACCTCGTATTCCCTCTTTTACCTCTGTTCCTGTGACCTCTCCAGCGGCGACGATCCTACGTCGTCATGCTCTTCATCAATCTATCGAGTCTTGGAGGGGGTTGCTGCGTTCGTGTTCGCGCTCTGTGGGTATCGTGACATTGGTGTGGGATTTGTCTTGGGCGATCCGGGCGGTCGTGCCGGGGGAATATGTTCACGTACCAACATGTCATGATGGTTCCAGGATCGTCGGCTCGTATTTGCTTCTGGAGATGCTCGGGCTTATTCTCATCTTCCCTGCGTCGTCGCCCGATTGATGCGTCTCCGTAGGGCCTGATGGCGATGGGGCGGTGTGTCGACGAGCGTCATCTGTGATTGCTCTCCGTGTATAAAAGCTTGGGTTGAGAAGCTGTCGAGGATGAGTATCTCATTCGACATCAAGTCACTGCCTCAAGACAACAGAAACAATTCCAACCTCATTCATCAAGCTCTTCAACAAAAAAGCCACACACATCAAACATCCCACAAAAAAACCCCAAAAATGCAGCTCAAGTCCCTCCTCGCCCCCCTCGCCCTCGCGACCCCCATCTTAGCCGTCGGCAAGGCCACCGTCGTCAACAACTGCGGCCGCGAGGTCTCCCTCTGGTCCGTCGGCTCCGCCGTGACCCCCGCGCCCGGCCCGCTCGCGGCGCGCGGCGGCTCGTACTCGGAGACCTTCTCCCGGGACGCCGTGACGGGCGGCAAGACGCTGAAGGTCACGCTCGCAAGAGACGGGCTGTACACGGGCGCCCCGCAGCTCAACTTCGCGTACAACCTGGACGGCGGGCAGGTGTGGTACGACCTCAGCACCGTGTTCGGGGACGCGTTCGCCGGGAGCAAGGTGGTCGTCGCGAGCAGGCTGGCGACGTGCCCGCGGATCGTGTGGGGGTCCGGGACGAACCCGGGGGGAAGTCAGGTCAAGGTCTGCACGGCGGAGCAGGATGTTGTTTTGACGCTTTGCGCTTGAGGTGGTTTGTGGTGATCGTTCAGGGTAGGGGGGAGATGGTTGCAAAGTAGTGAAGGATAATGCTTAATTGATTATTTACGGCGAGGGAGCTTTCCTCCCAGTTTTGATTGCTTCTGGTATCTATTTAAGCAGGAAACATAACGTCACCTCGCCTGCCCAAAATCTTCAGTAACAGGACGATCCGTATAGTCATAGACTGATCCTTTGACCTTCATAATGGACTAACACACTTCGTGGAGTTGGTAGAGGCGGGAGAGTCTACCAAGGATGTGTGATAAGGCAATGTCTTGTGCATTTAGTCTACGTTTCGCAATCTTTTGAATGCACCCAGAACGCTGGACGACGACGATGCTGGACGACGAGATTCTACCCCAGTCAGAATCTACAACTCGTTGTCGTCCATCAGCAGAAGACCGACCAGCCTGTGCGTCCGACCTCTGGAACACTCCAAGAAATAAAAGAAAAAGACGACGATGGACGCCACTGGTGTTTGCTTCACGGCTGCGGCGGAGGTACTCTGCCTTTATATACTCTCTACACCCGCTGTGAAAACCGGGTATTCCACGACACGTCCCTGGGGTGAACCCGCTCAGCGGTTCTCCTTCAGCGGCTGCTTTGCGTTGAAATACATTCGTAATTTCTCCTGGTCTAGCACAGGAAGCTTGCCGAGGCTACGGCCGTTATATCGTCGTTAATTTTGATATAAGCTTCTGAGCTTTTTTTGAAGCCGTAAATGTTGTAGACTCCGGCAACCTAGCTGTCTAAATGCCGGCAGCCCTCGGGGCAAGTTGGTTGAAGCCACGAGGTGACTTTTCGAGAAAGAGGCGTGCACATCCCACATTCCCCAGCTTCCATTAGCCGATGATATTTAAGCGTAAACTACAGCTCGAATCCGGATCATTGGTTGATTGTGTTGGCAAGCACCGTTCAGCTTTAAGCCACCCTTCTGGGCGTTGACCAGATTGCAGTTGTGAAGGCCCCCCGTCCAAACCAGTTCGTGTGATGAAAACGTGAAAATCCCTCAAGGCGCGATCCGTCATCTTGGCTTGGGGAATTTGAGTTCGTGAATGGTTGTAACGGGCTACTTCAAAATGCAGTTGGCAGCTTGGCGAGCTCTTCGCGGTTCAAGTTCATGAGGAGCTGTCCCCCGACGACATTCAGATTCGGCAATCCACGCAACAATTTCTTCCACGGCATTTCTTTCCTAACACATAGAAATTACCATTGTCAGATATCTCCAGCCCTTTATTGTCTGACTTCTATCCTATCCAACATGTCGCAGGACATCTACACTGGCGTGTGGACCGACTGGACTTATGGTAGCGTCAACGGCGCGACCATCACCCTGTCGGCGCGCGACGGAGCATTCTTGCTTGCGTTCATGGCAACCTTTGTCATCATTGTCGCCGCGAGACTGTGGCGGATCGTCGGCTTCATATGCCACCAAGCTCTTGCATCCGGAGGCAAGCACGACGGTCTGTATTATCAGCGCCAGCTCATACTCCGCAACACGCCGACGCCAATGTCCGCGGCCTGGTTGTTCCTTCAACAGGCCTGGCACTGGCGACGGACTGCCAACCGCTCGCTGCTGAGAACGATCCCTTGGGCAATTGGCGGGCTGCTGTACGTCGGCCTTTTCGCCCTCGCCGCCATCTTCTCGTCTAGGATCTCCGACACGGCGACCGAGTTCCGACTGTTGGCCTCGACCAACTGCGGACTCTTCGTGCCCTCCAGCCCAGATGCCTTTCAGGAGAAGGCTACATACGACAACTCCGTTGCCTCAGTCTATTCCCGTCAGTGCTACGGGAACGAGGCAGTCCCCGCCTGCGGCTCTCTGCCTGTACAATCGATCCAGTACACCAACTACTCCATCGGCTGCCCATTCAGGAGCGACGTATGCAAGGGAACGAAGGGTTTCACCATGGAGACCGAGATGATCTCTTCCCATCTCCACCTGGGCATCAACGCCCCCAAGCACGATCGGATATATTACCAGAGGCAGACGACTTGTTCTCCGCTCATCACCGATCCTGGATTCATACAGTACGTCTCCGGAGCCGAAGCGGAAGCTCAGGGCTGGGACGACAGCGTCCTGATCAAATATCTCCACGGCCCGATCGGCGACAACAACTACACGTACACTTACAACACCTACGGGGAACGTAGATCGGTACTCCGTGTGGAGTTACTACAGCCTGGCGTCGGCCAAGGAGCCAACCTGGCGTCCGGCGGAGGCGCTGAGGCTCAACGGCCGCGACCTGACGATCATGCTCATCGCGCCCAACTCCGTCTTCCACCGCAGGCCGAACGGCGGCCCCGTCTTCGAAGCCAACGTCCGGAACGTCACCGCAGACCGTCGTCTACCTCCCGGACCGCTGGGTCAGCCCCATCGCCTGCGCGGACGGCCACCGGATGTGCAACCCCAACAACGGGCTGTGCACCCCCTTCCGGGACAGCATCGAGCTGCTGCCGATGGCGCGGTCGGAGCGGTTCGGGCTCAACGCCGCGCAGTCGGCCGCGGCGGACCGGCTCGGGTTCGCCATCTCGGCGCCGACGTTCTGCGACCTCGTCTTCACCCGGACGCAGAGCTTCCTCAACGCGCAGGAGCTCGTCTCGGGGCTGACGCAGCTGCCGCTGCCCGCGGACCAGTGGGAGATCGAGATGGACCTGCTCTTCTCGGGCACGATGGCCAAGCTGCAGCACCGGGTGGCCGAGTACGTCACGGGTCCTGCGGCGCCCGTCCGGGGCGAGCTCGTCAGGCCGTGGGAGGCCGCCGGGGGCGGCGCCGAGGTTTATGAAAAGCTCTGCCACTCGCAGAGGTTGCGGCAGACCCAGGGCACGATCAAATTCTCCGTGCTCGGGCTCTCTCTCCTGCTTGGCCTCGGTGGAGCCATTGTCGTCGTATCGTGGTTCCTCGAGCCTCTGACTGGGTTCCTGCAGCGGAAGACGGGATACGGAGCCGCCAAGGCGAAACGGTGGGAGCGCGACGAGAACCTGCAGGTCATGCGCATGCTCTTCGAACTGAACGAGGCCGGAGAATGGAAGGGAACAACCGCGTCGTTTCCTGTTACGGCATCGAGTGAAGCTTTCGAGTACGACGCGGCATTCCTGTGCGACAGGGTTTTCGTTTGTAGGAGAGTCAGCCACGAAACGAGCAATAGTAAGGCGCGAAAAGTCCGTATTGGGTGGAAATGGTGATGCTTTGCTGCCTCAAGACCTCCTATTTGCAGGATCATGACACCTGCCGAGGAGTGGGGAGATGAATGGAGCTATGTGAGAGAAGGACATTTCTTTTTTTGGTGGCTGGTTGCCAAAGCCTCCCGTCGATTGAACGGTTTGAACTAAAACGTGAACATGTAGTTTCGCCGCAAATTAAGCAGCTCTCCACAGTCTTTGCATGGGCAAGAAAACCATGAAGTCTTTCCTGATCGGATAAGGGATTTTCTCTCAACACAGTGGTGGGGTTAAGGATCAGGATGGTGAATACCCATCGCACAAGACAAGGGGTCCAGCCATGCAGGAAACGAGATTTCCACCTGCAGTGGCACCCCGACAGCCTGATGTTTGTTGGATTAGCCAGTTCCTCGTCAGGGTATGAGAAGAAGCAGACGCAACATTGAATACGGGGTATGCTGTGAGGGAATCACATCCATGCGCGCTGAGTTGAACCATGCCGATTAAAATAAGAAAAGAGAAGAAGGGATCACACCTTAAGCACCGTCAAAGAGCTCTCTGCGTCCCAATCTCAAGTTAAGAACAGCTAGAATGTATCTGGAACCCGTCCTTTCTTCTGTAGTCTGACAGATATGTCTCCTGCGCACTACCATCACCTATCATGTTTTCTCTACGATCCTCCCTTCGCTTCATCCGCAAGGCATCGACTAGCGGGCATGCGCTGCGCCGCCTCGGCACTGCCAATATTGAGCAGGGAACTGGGTCGTGTTGGCGGTTATGATTGCGTGGGGGCCGCGATTGGGCTTTCTCCGACGTCACGTTCACAATACCAGGGGCCAGGAAAGTCGCCAATCAACTACCATGGACCGTTTCCACCAGCTTGATTCGAGATAAAATCCGCAATCGATGGTCATTATCTCGTTTCTTCTCCAGTTAGTTACCTTCAGTCTGGGCAGCAACTCGCGGTACCCGAAAGACAGTCTGTCCTGATCTTCAACCAACCTCAAAGTCACGATGGCGACGGAGTTACGACGAGCCTTCGTGCGTGCCACGTTGATGGCGACGATGCTAGCTTTTATGCCCACCGCCCTCGCAAGGGTCAACGACCAGTTCGTCAGAACGATCGAGAACTACCAGCTCGCCCACCTCGCGGATCACGCCACAGCCCCCGGCAAGGACTGCGAAACCGCGTACGCCAACTACCTCAACCCGGACAGGGGCGACATGCCGCACAGGGGCCACGAGCTCGCGTTCGTGCTCGCCGACTGCCTCCTCAAGAACACGGCAGAGGCGTACAAGACCGACATGGCCTCCACCAGCATCCTCTTCGGCCTGCTCCCCTCTATTTTGGCCCAGATAGTGCCGTCAGTCACCGAACTAAGCCGTCTCTCCCTGCGACGGCCCGTCTTGGCGTTCATGCTCGGCTTTGGGGGGATGTCTCTGCCAGTGCTGTCGGGCCGCGACGACTTCCTGCTCAAGACGGTAGAACCGTACCCGCACATGAGCCTGGATCTGTCCGATATACAACAAGTCTCGGAGGTGGGCGGTCGTGGCTTCCACGGTTGAATACCTGATCGCCGTTGCGGTAGTCTTCAACGTGCTCTACTTCACCTGGGTCATGACGTACGTCGGCGTCAGCTTCTAGGCGATCCAGATCTTTATCACGAACCTCTCCGAGACGGCGATCCCGTTCATGTGGATGCTGCTGGTGCCCCTGGTGCACATCGTGGCCTTCTTCGCCATTCGCTACGCGACGGTGCCTCAAATAGAGGATAAGAAAGGAAATCCGGGTCAAGAACGAACTGCTGCTGTGCATTTACGGGCCGAAACTCGATCGGAACCTCAAACAGGCCGCAGTCGGGCCGTGGAAGCCGTGGAACCTGCTGCTAGAATACGCTATTATCCTCGGGAGTTTGATTCACCTCATTGCCGGAACGGCAATCCTCTGTACCATCCTGTTCATATAGCAGTGGAAGGCGATCCAGCTCGTTGCTCAGATGCTGGGAGGGGGTATGATTTGTCGACTTGTAGTGCGGTTTGAGTTGAGCTGCTTGTGCAGAGACGAAGCTGAGCAAACCCGCGTGTCGGCCGTTGAAGTCCATGGGTCGAAATGAAGCTGTGAGGGCGGTAAAACAGGCCGCTTCGTATACAGATGCAATCCATTGGTCACTGGAAGTTTCTAAGTTATGAAACGTTTTGGACGACTGTAGAGGAGGCCATACCGGGTCTCCAGTCTGTGTGCCCGTCAAGTACCAGTATAAGACCAATCCGATGCCAATGGAAGACGAGGTCTGCCGAGAACCCTTGGGGGCGTGAGATTTCGACTTAAGACTTGGAACGACGGTAGCGTCCCTAGATTTCGAGAGCATTTAATCCCATGAATGGTACCGACGTTTCGGGCGGACATTGAGTCCGCAAATGGGGCCAACGGCGCGAGTCTATCACGAAGTAATGTGCTCGACAGCGGCCTGATGATGAAATTCCCTCCCGCCTGTTCATCCGGAGTGAGGAATCCAAGTAGATAGGATCAGTTCATACAAAACCACAATCATGCCGCCCGAACGCAGATGCTGACAGATTCTCTAAACCTGTAAGTCCTCGCCACCGCGTATCAAAAATGGTCTCCAGTCCTCACCTTGGAGATCTGAGTAAACATTACAATCGGATTCGGCTCGGGATAGCAATGGACGATCTCCAATTCTGATGCGCCGAGGTTGGATCATATGTGAAGAAAGAAGCGATGCAGAGGTACAGTCTCCTCTCTATGTACTGCGACGGTTTTCGAGCTCAGCCACAATATGCGAGGCACCGTCATGACCCTGCGGACGCTACGTCCTTCCAACATCCGCTGAAACGCAGTTGACTCTGACTATGATGGGATGAAACTTTCCTCATCCAGGCAAAGTGGAAAAGTTGCCCGGGTGAGCCCACCCGGCGTCCGAGCTATGGTGCGATTTCCAAGAGCTACTTCAAAAATATGTGCCAGAATCAAGATGGGGCAAAGGTAGTCTTCCAAGCTTCGCTTAGTGCGTAGATGCAGAATTTGGAGTATTGACAGAGACGCGCTTTGCAAGAGGTACTGCCAAAAATGGGGCTGAAGAGTTCACTGTCAAGGGGTACGAGAGTGATGCTGGGTAATGACTATACGTCGCATTCGGTCATGAAGCTATTCACACAAGTACATCAAGTTCCCGCTACATACCATAGCGAACACCAAGTCCCAAACCCGAGAATATGAAGGCTCAAATTAGCCCCGTCACCCAAGCGCCGGTCGTTGAGTGGGTATCTCTTCTAGATTGCACGCCAAAAAGCCCCAAACCGAGTAACTAAAAATCAAGGAGCTCCAAAACCGTAGTCGTGCCTCATACCTCATTGATGAAAAACCGCGCCTGGTTTATGCCAGAAGCGTCTGCAATGTAGCGCAGACGGGCGCGCAAGTACCGCCGCTGCCGCGCCGTCGCATAATCGCTCTTCATCGCCATCGCGATGGGCCACATGACGATGAGACCCGCCTCACCCTTCAGGGGATCATCCGGCTGGGTCGTGCCGCACGGGAACTGGGAGACGATGACGCCGTAGCCGTTCCAGCTGCAGAAGTACGGTACCGTCGCGACGATGTCCTCGACGCGCGTGGTAGCGACATTGATGAGCACGTCATATTCCTCAATCTCGTAGACGTCATCTTTGCCGGCGGAAGCTAGCCACGAGACGGCTCGCACGATGGTTGTGATGAGGTTCAGGTGGGACACCCAGACGACCAGGTGCAGGACGGCCATCGGTAGGTTGAAGAACTTATACACCTGCCCTTCGAATGTGGGCTCCGTGTCGAGCTCCTCGTCCGTACGGTCGAATATCCACTCGGCGATCTCCACCTTCCACTGCGGATTCGGCTTGTCGTTGAGCTTCCTGAACTCATCTTCCAACTTCCGGGCCTTGCCGACGAGCTCGATCATCTTCTCTACCGCCTCGGGGCTCGGCTCGCTAGCCTTGGCGATGATGCCGTCTATGGCCTGTTGGACCTGGCTGCTAAGCAGGCTGATGTCGACGGTGGGTTTGTTGTCCCTGTTGACCGCCTCATTGTATAACAGCCATGTGTAGCCGGACATCTCCGACTCCTTGAACAGGTTCTGCACCGATATGCACTGGTTTCGCGTCATGGAAAACATCTCACGACCCTCTGTAGTTTCGAGACATTGCTGTCCACGCATCTGAACAATCCTGGCAGCACCCTTGAGATGGCTGATGTACTCCTTCATGGAGTCCTTTGACATCAACGTCTATGTATGAACTCGTCAGCGAGATGATTAGACGCTGAGAAAGTAAATGATATTACCTCGAAGAAGGCAAGCATAAGCACAGCACCTAGAGTCTGGTCACTCTGACTCTCTTTTGGGTCTCCGATGGCCTGCCCGACAGCTCTCAAAGCCTTTAGGTGATGCTCTTGGGCGCGCAGCAAAGCCGGACCACGAGTGCCTTTCGATTGCCGCATCGCCAGTGCCGCCATGGAAGTGGCCTTGAAGGCTTGTGACAAGGCCAGAGATATCGACCCGCTGCCGAGGAACTTCGGCAAGAAAGCGTAGTGGCCCCGGGCCGTTGGCGTCATCGGCACGTTGACGAACTCCGAGAGGAAGAGGCAAGATGCTTGCTCGTCTAGTGAGTCCGCGAGGCCGCCGGGGACGATCTCGAGGATGCTGATGAGGTCCGTCTCCTTGTCCCCGAGCCTGAAGGGGGACGAGTTCCGCCTGGGTGACGACGCGGCAGCCGCGATGCTCGTGCAACCGTCACCCGACGAGCACTTCCTGAGCGGTATCCTGGGATCCAATCCGCTGGCCTCCTCGGAGCTGCCCAACCTCAGCTTCTTGAGCTGCTTCTCCGAGGGCTTCCCCTGGTCGCGGCCGACGGCCCCGTAGCCGGGGCAGTGCCGCTTCGACTTGGTGCATCGCAGGCAGAACGGCTTCGTCTCATCGCACTTCACCTTCCGGATCCTGCAGAGCTTGCATCCACTAGACGGCTTCCCGCTGTAGACCATTATCGTAGGATGCGAATGTCCGCCTGTCAGTCTCGTGGTGTGCGGGTTTTGGCAGTTCGTGGTTTCGGTGTTGAAGCTGGCAAGAAACAAGAGTGACAGATTCCAGCGGAATGGTAGGAATATGGGCTGAACGCTTGCGAAATTCCGACCGGATCGAAGGGGAAACCCTGTAGCTGACTCGAACAAGCTTTTTTTTTGGAGCTTTGTCGAGACTTGGCGGGAGGGGGGTTATATAATTGGAATAGAGTATCGCCAGTCTGAGGAATCATGTCGCAACGGCTGTGAACACGGACCGAACCCTGGATCGAGTGCCCTCCCTTTGGTTTCCTGCACAAAATCTAGGCTTTCATGTAAGTGTGCATGTTTGGCAGTATATCTCCCTGACGTTTGTGCTTGACTGTCGCAAGACAGAAGCTCTTACGCCACGGGTTGTGTCCTCCCGCCAGGCTCGAGCACATGCGTCCGAGGACGACGGGATGCGCGGAATACGATGATGGACCCGTTAGGCTGGAGCTCACTGTGCGTATGTAATGCTAGATCGATGATTCATGTTTCTATTCTCAGGCCTGGGTAATCCGATGGACTTGACAGACAAAAGCACGAAATGCGGACCATCAGGTCGACTTGGCTTCAGGGCTGCTCGTCTCTGAGGCACCACCTGCAGCTATCGAAGGAGTCTACATCTTAATCTAGCTTCATCCGGCATTCCGTGCGATCAGGCACGAGGTAGAAAAGGCCATACAAGAGTTCTTCAGACCAAACAGACATAGCCTGTCCCTGGGGATGAGGCCAGTGATGCCATCCGTGCGCGCTGTCATCGTGTGACAGGCCCAATTCTACCACAGTATGTCTGATGCATACGCGCTCTCTGACCTTTTATTTCCCGTTTTGTCGGTTTCGCCAAGGACTGTTTCAAAGGAAATGGGAAGGGGAATGCGGCTAGCCTCGAGCGCATACAACTCGAACATAGCGCCATTGCCTGGGATCTGGTCGGGTCTGACTGCCGTTTCGCTTCTCCAGGCAATTCGCGGATCCGAAGATCCCCAAGCACATTAACTCCGAAGACGGACCAGAGGTCCGCTCGCACCTGGAGGCTTTGCGTGCGGGTGGGTGGGGGCTGTAGGCGGATGAACGGTTCAATAGCTGTCTTGACAGCTGCGGTAGGATAAATGTTGTGCTCCGAATCGAAACGCTATTCTTGATGCTTGATTATGTGCGCTCCCCCCTGAGGCCTCTGACATTGGAAAGCGGGAAACTGTCACTTGTGCCAAGCAAAGAATCAAGGCGCTGTGAGGCTGAGGAGAATAGCTGTACATCGTCTGGTCCGAGAACATAGGTGAGAGAGTCAGGTTGGCCTATTGGCGCGTGGTCCTGGACCGTTCATTGATGTAAGGTCCCGGGGAACGATATTTGAACTTCAAGCAATGGTGAGAACGAATAACGCTGAAACGGCTCGCCAACAGTAGAACGAGTGGCTGATGAGCAGGATGTGATGAAAGCCATATAGGAATGGGCTCATGATACATGTACAGATATTGGTATCAAGGGCCATCCTCAACTCAAGTGAGAGCGTTGAAAGTTATCCAGTCGTCCAGACTGTCAGCCTTGGCAAGCTGGAGACTCGGGTTGACTCCGATTTGCCGGAAGTTTACGCAAAAGTTGACCTTATTAATCAGATTTTGTGTAATAACGATGTCGTACATGGACTTTCAAGACTTTAGCGTTTTCTTTCGATGTGGTTCGTAAACGAAAGTGGTTGTGATTATGATGGGCGAAGACCCGAGAGGTAGGTACGTGCAACGAGGGCACAAGGAATACATTGACATTGTTGACATTTGATATGTTATGGATCGGAAACCTGTCAGTCGATTGTAAAGTATTAAAGGCTCATTTTTTGTTTCCAATTGATTACTAAGGAGTGTGCGGCTTGAAAAATTCTGTCGTCTCTTCCACAGACATAATCTTGTTGTCGTATTCGCCGACCAGCAGCCAGTAGACTGATTACTCAACACCACCGGCATTTTGGCTTGTAACTTAGATTGTTTTTTGTCTCTTGACTTCGCCCTCAGCTTCCATCAGTTAGTTTTCTTTTTGTACCCCGTTACCTCCCACTGCTTTGTTTTCCAGCCCTCGTAATTTCCCTGTTGTTCTGCGGACTCTGAGCCAGGAGCCCGGACTTACCTGAAAGACCGTGTGGTTGCAAAACCCATTCCCCAAGAAACATCCCTAATACCAAATTACACCATATCTGACTGTCGTATCGCACCGTAGCGCTGTCTCAGCCTCCAATTGTAGCCTCTCGTTGGGTGAGCAAACATATTGAGTCGTCGTGCTCACTTCAGTTGGTCTTCTTGCTGGGGCCAGAAGGGCGGATTCTGCCCTTTGGGCGCGCTACCCATTCAGGCGTGTTCGGGCTGTCGGAGCCAGCCGCGATCTCGTTCTTTACCTATGTTTCGTGAGCTAACGGCTTCCTGTAACTTCGTAGTTTGTCTCACCTCGAGATCGTGCAAGTATGCATTGCCCTCGCTGACCATGGCTCGCGGCACAGCTTGGGCAACTGCGCTGAGGAATAAGAGAAGAATAACTTCGGGCTTCATATTTGATCGTGAATGCTGCGAATCGTCTGGGTGTATAGCAGATGTTCTTCTGTATATGACTGGGGCATATCGTCTTACATCGGTGGCTCGGTGGGGTCACTTGGGGTGTGCGAGACTTATAATGACGGCGCGTGAACGTGACTCTCATCCAGGACCAGCCAGGGATCGCTCGCTCTTGTTTGGTCGGACCGATACTCTGCGTGTCACGGCAACGCACTGTAAGCCTCTTTCAGACAGGCGCATCTGGATCTTCACTCGTGGATAAGCTTAAACCCACAATACGGAAATCTGTAGCCGTAAAGAACATACAGCGTAACTTTTACCACTCGCAGACGATTGGCTGTAACTTAAATTGTCAATACGAGGCAGTCAACCTGAACCATATCGGATAGCACCGAGAAGCAAGGTCAGAAGAACATCGTCACTCGGCACGTTCGCTCGCATCAGCCTACATGATGGGTTTGAGTAAATCTTATTTCTCTTTCATGAGGGGACAAGATCGAACCGTAGGGCCCGGAACTTCAGAACACAGTGTCAGAACATGCCTCTTTAAGCTTCGGTTCCTTGCTTGTAGGGATCGTCTGCTTCGTGGACCGTACAACGCCGTGATCATGGCCATTTTCCAGCAATCAAAGCGACGACATACCAAAAGATTCTCAGTTTTCGGCCAGGTGATAGATTGCAAAGAACGCTAAAATGAAGTTGTGATTATAGGATCTTCCCATGGCTAGCACCAGCGTCAACTCTTCTTGTCGGCAATCCAAACGTTCCACTGCTGTTCAGGTATTGGACAACATCGTGAAGATTACGCGCCTCAATCTTTTGACTGTTTGTGTCGTCCGAGACGATTTTTCGGCAGGATAGCCCGATATCGAATCTACACGTGACGAACGTTTCCAAGAGTCTAGTGCAGTGACGCCTCCCATGTGAGGCCAAAGTGTCGCTACCCGTGCGGGGACTGGGGTATGAGCTGCTAGAGTTCAAGAGTGGATCGACACACAACGCATCTTCAGACACAAACTGGCAACTCTAATCGATAGTCCAAAGTGCCCAGCCAGAGAACGGTGAGGGGAACGTTGGAGGCATCCATACCATGCTTTCAGGGTCTTAAAACGCGTGTCCCATCAGATTGAGTTGTTCCAGGTGCGACAGGGGGAGCTTCGTGGCGAGAACCTAGCCGCGGGGCAACTTGGAGAGCTCCTAAGTCCCCGGAGCTAGTATTGAGTGGCGGCAATCGTGCCCCTTTCTGGCAGATGTCACGATGCCTACCAGTCAAACAAAGACACGGCACTAGACGGCGACAACCTTTACCTTTAAGAAAGCCCAGGGACGATGCCGAGCCAGTGGTTCGCGAAGTCCAGGAGAGACACCATTAGATTTGCAGATGCAAGCCTCCGAGCTTGGATCGACTGGATTTTCGGGAGTCCAGTGCCGAGTTGCAGCATTGACACTGAATTCAGGAAGGATTAGCCGTGCAGCAATTGAGTGTTAACTGATAAACCGATAAGAGCGTGATGAAACCGGCTGAACGGGGGTCTTCCTTTTGAGCTCAAACAGGCCCGTCTAGCGTAAGATGCGCAACGGCAATACTTGCATTTCTCTCAAGATCTGGTTCCCCCCCCCCCTCTTTGCAGATTCATTTGAGGCTGTCGCTACGTCAAAACAGTTTTGTCTTGTCGCTGGCGTTTTCTCGTGGCCTTAGATTAGTCGCCTTACTTTGCCAAACCATAGAAGCGCAGGTATGTCTGGTAGTGCCGTTCTGGACATGGGAGAGGTGGATTTGAGTTTGGCGGTGCCGCAGGCCGAAACTCTCCGACGGTGTCACACTCCGACAGCTCCGCACCGGCTCCTCCAGTAGCAGAAAAAGTCACCTGTCCTGCCACACACACATTCAGTTGGCCTTCCGTCTGCTTGCTACTCTTTTGCCTCTGGCCGACCATTCTTTTCACGATGCTCAATCGGGTTCCCTGGAGTCGACTATTGCTCTGCGGCGCTCTCCTGCCCGCACTCCTGCTCCTATGGCCGCGGATGTCGGGTCACGCCTCCTCGCTCCTGGCCGTCCAGCCCATGCCCAAGACCTACTCCATCCGCATTCTGAGTTACGATCCGCTCATAATCTACGTCGTGGGGTTCCTTTCGTGGGCGGAGCGAAACCACCTGTTGCGCCTCGGGTATGCCCTCCTCCTGCTCAGCCAGAACCCCAGACTTACGCCTTTCCAACAGCGAGCCCCTCTTTAATCGCTCCATGGTCTACGTGGATGGGCAAGACGCGCTGGAGTCGACGCGCACAAGCAGCACGGCCTACTTACCGGACAGCGACCCCATCGTCCAGAGGATCGAGAGACGCGCCTCGGAGATCCAGGGATACACGCCCAGCCACATGCACGAGTCCCTACAGCTGACCCGATACAAGACCGGTCAGCTGTTCAACCCCCACCTGGACCCCCTCGAGGAGTACTGCAACGCCACGAACACGCACCGCCTGACGACCATCTTCGCCATCGTCGAGGCCACGTGCGAGGAGTGCGGCACGCAGTTCCCCAACCTACACATCAACTGGACTCAAGAAGACCGGAGCTGGTGCAACTACGTCGACTGCAACAATCACGAGGCCCTCACGGTCAGGGCGGTGGCCGGTAACGCCATCTTCTGGAAGAGCTTCGACAACGAAGGAGTCCTGGACCGGCGCACGATGCATGCCGGGTTGCCGCCCGAAGGCGGGATCAAGACCGGGCTGAACATTTGGACGAACGGTTGAGTCGGCCGCTGACTCTTCTGTTCTGACTGCTCTTGCATATGTATATTTGCTAGAGCAATATGCAGCCGAAATTGCCTTCTGAGCCGATAGAAGACTAGTCACTGGGCAGCGTTGGTAATGATGTACGGTATAGTGAGATTCATCGTACGTGGACTGATTGCCAGCTGTAGAGACTCAATAAAGGTTACAGGCCCTAGACTTGGCCGCCGTGGCAGTTGCAGCCAAAGTCATCCTAACCTGAATGACTTCTCACTTTGCTCAACTTTCGTTCCAGTGAATTCAAGAAGATAGCAGGAAGTCAACATGCTCTCACTGAAGGAACCCAGCTGATACTCACTCACTCACTCTCACTTACTCAGTCATCACTCATCACTCACTCACTCATGCCGCTCCTTAGCTTCCTGAGATACAACTCATCGAACTGTTTACTGAAGTCTTCGTATTACTAACCCATTTCGATGAGTTGCTGAGTGCCAGACAGCCCGAAGAGGGTCAACCTAGTTGAAAACCACCATACAAGACCTCAACCGTAACTTTCAAGGGTTTCAGGCCAAAGAGAACCTCATTGTCAGTGTCATCTGTCACCTCACATGATCCTACATGGTCAACTCTTCAAGGGATTTGCAAAAAGGTAAGTGAAGGACAATATATGCCAATGATCTATCTCTAGCCATATTAATCTAGCCCAGACCCCAGAATAATCGCTGCATCCCTGTGTCTAACCCATCTATCCATGCTCATGATAACATTAAAAAACCCGACTCTAGTCTAACATCGCTTCCAACACCTTGCATACATGTTTCGCGCCATTATCGCTCAGTCAACGTACTTGGGAATCGTAGCCATGACTCCGTCCTTGTCGATCAGCTCCATGGCCTTGGTGACCTCGTCAACGAAGCGCTGGTCGCCGCGCAAGTCGTCACCGAAGAGGACCTTGACGCTGAGAAGCGAGCGAGGGTCGGTGCCGCCAGCCTTGGCCAGAGCCTGCAGCTCCTCCTTCATCGGGTCGTCGACCTCGAAGGCCTTGCCCTCGTCGTCGACGCCGTTCAGGTAGCGGAACCAGGCGCCGGCAACGAAGCACAGGCGGCGAAAGGGCCCCGTGACCCAGATCTGCTCGGCGATGGAGGGCATGATGAACTGGGGGATCTTGCCGGAGGCGCCGAGGGCGACGCGGGGGATGCCGTCCATGATGGTGGGGTTGGAGAAGCGCTCCATGAGAGTGTTGCAGTACTCGTCGATGTCGACGCCGGAGATCTCGGGCAGCAGGGGCTTGACCTCCTCCTGCATCATCTGCCAGACGAACTTGCGGTAGACGGGGTGCTCCATGACCTCGTGGACGTACTTGAAGCCGGCGAGCTGGCCGGGGTAGGCCATGGCAGAGTGGCTGGCGTTGAGCAGGCGGAGCTTGTGCTTCTCGAACTGCTCAACCTCGTGGACGCCCTCGACGACCTGGACGCCGACCTTCTCGAAGGGCGGGCGGCCGTCGCAGAACTTGTCCTCGATGACCCACTGCATGAAGGGCTCGGTGACGACGGGCCACGCGTCCTCGATGCCGAAGTTGTCGGCCAGCGACTGGATGTCCTTGGGGGACGTGACGGGGGTGATGCGGTCGACCATGGCGTTGGGGAACGCGCCCTCCTCGGCGATCCACTTGGCGACCTCGGGGTCGCGGAGGCGCGCGAACGACTCGAGCATGGAGCGCGTGATGGAGCCGTTGTGCTGCATGTTGTCGCAGGACATGACGGTGAAGGGCTTCATGCCCTGCGAGCGGCGCCGCTCGAGCGCGGCGTAGAGGAAGCCGAAGGTGCTGATGGGGCTGTCGCCGTTGGCCAGGTCGTGCTGGATGTCCGGGTGGTCGGCCTGCAGCTGGTGGGTGTTCTCGTTGTAGTAGTAGCCGCTCTCCGTGATGGTCAGGGAGACGATGTGGGTGTCCGGGTGAGCCATCTTGGCGATGACGGCCTCGCGGTCATCGGGCGCGAAGAGGAACGAGTTGATGCTGCCGACGACCTTGGCGAAGCTGCCCTTGGCCGAGCGCTCGATGACGGTGTACAGGTGGTCCTGGGCGCTCAGGACGTCGCGCATGGCGGCATCGTTCGGGCGCAGGCCGACGCCGCAGATGGCCCAGTCGCGCTGGTCGTGCTTCTGGATCAACTGGTCGACGTAGACGGCCAGATGGGCTCTGTGGAAGCCGCCGACGCCGACGTGGACGATGCCCTCCTTCAGGCCATCGCGCTCGTAGGTGGGTGTTCTCACCCTCTGCTCTCCCAGTTGTGAAGCAATCTGAGACAGGTTCGTGCCGTTGAGCTTGAGGGTTTCCGTGCTGTGAGGCATTTCAATCGCAGCGAAGGGGTGATTACCGACCGACTTCTTTGATGAGTATTGAGATGAAGGGGTCAGTCAGGAGAAGACGGGACGGTCGGGCGGGCTGAGTGAGGATGAGGTGATTTGTTGTTGTTTGAATGATGATCGAAAACGCAAGCTCACCGCCGGTTACCCCTGAAGGGGACAGGTTTTTCAACATTACCCCGGAATAAGTTCGGCCACCGAGTTTTCAACGCACGTTCCATGTTGTTGAGGAAGGTCAAGCCTTGTCGTCTCCATAAATGGGCTGGAGTTCCCCATTGTTAGTGTCGGGATGCGGTGGCGGAGGAGGGTCTCCTTCTTGGTTAAATTGGGCCCGCGTGGCGGGTTCCGTGGGATCTGGAGCCGGCCAGGCTCTTTAACTGGCGGTCTAGCTTATCACGAAGGCGTTGTGGAGTCTCTCGTATCATCTGATGACGAAAGGTGTGAGGAAATTGACATGGGGGCGGAAGCTGATCAACGTCAGACAAGCTATGACTCGGGAGAGGCGAATAGGGGTCCACGCAAATCGTTCAGACTTTTTCTTCGATTCTAGACTCTGGACGCGGTCGGGGCGACACGATCAGGCTGCTCCAGGCTTCTCGGCACAGCTGGGCATCAATGGCTCTCTTATCTTGTTGAGTGATCAGAGCTCTTCGAGACACCCAATGAAACGACGATTGCTTTTTACTGGGTCTGTCTGATGTTTCTGAGAGTTGATTGGTTTGTCAGTTTCGCGACACGACCAAATCCCGGTTGCGTTTGTTTTGCGGGCAACTCAGCATGTTCAATCTGGTCTCGCTAGTGCACAGTTGCAAGCCTTCAACTCGGGTTCGTAAACAAAGAGAAACAACTAGCTGCATCTATTTATGGAAGTCAACAGTGGTGTCAATTGAAGTTGCAACCTTATATGAGACCTTTTGAAACCATGCAAAGAGTCTCTTCAAGATAGCACTGTCCCTTTTATTTCTGGTTTGATACTTTGAAATTATTCGACTCTCGGTCCCAGACGCGATAGATTGCTTGCCAGCATGAGCATCATGCACGATTACAGTCTAATTCACTCGCATCCATAACGTGTCCTAAATCGCAACTCACTTCATGGGCAAATAGGACTCAAAGTCGGATCGAAGAAAATTGGCTTTGGTTGATTGAACCAACTTTATTTCAATCCTTCTCTCAGTCTCCAAGTTGCACAAGAAACACGATGAGGGTTGACTCTGATTGGTTGCTTCGAGTCTCGAATCGCAACCTCCTGCATACCTTAGCCGGCGGAATGGCGTGCATGACCACCAATCGGTTTTGACGGCAGCTTCGAGCGACTTGGGATATGCAGGGCGATTTCGTCACAGCCAGTCGGTCCGGCTCGGCGCCAAAACGACCCCAGCATACTCAGGTACGTCGAGAATGCTGCGGCCTAAGATGAGTATCCGCATCTTGTCGGTTCCCGGACGAGCACACGGCTGGTCGCTAAAGGAAGAAATCTTGACGTCTGACAGCGCTGGCCAACCTTATAGACAATGTTATCAATGCTGTCTGCGAAACCAAGAGCCAGCTTCAGGATCGCGTCGTGAAAGAGGCTCCCGTCCTTGAAGGATCAAGTCTGATAACCCCGAATGCCAGAATGCGAAGACAAGACATAGCGGGATCCATTGCCTGAAATAATGTTGCCTAAACTGCACCGACGAGCAAACCGACTTCTGTTCGTCCAGCTACCCGGCCAGGGGATCAACCCCGAACCAGATCGTCGCCTTTTGCAACTGCCAGCGAGCGAGTGCGCGGTCTGTCACGACGTGGACAGTCTCGAGATCCAGCACGGAGGCATTTTGAAAGGCCCGTACAGGGAGTCCTTGCTGCCGAAGGCTTCGATGCAGCGTGTCTTCGACAACAGAAACTGAGGGTTCTTTACGTTCGCTTTCAGCACTCCGGCGCAGTGCCTCCAAGACGTTCTCTTTTGGCCGCTGATAGAGGACGAAAGGTATTCTTTAGGCTGCCATTGCCTTGGCTGAACGGCTTGGAGATCGTCTTGTTTCCAAAGACCTTCCAGGTTGGGGAGTAGTGCTAGGTCGTCGGGGAGACTAATCCAGTCGTCCGCCATTAGCTGCCAGACGAAAAAGGGCTCAGAAAGTAGAGCCTCTGAATCTGATGAGTGATTTAGTTGCCAAAGGCGTTACCTCGACGTTACAGCTGGCTCAAAGTGTTCGGACGGTCGCATCAAACCGAGCCCAACCCTCTGGCCTCGCTCACTCAAGATCTGAAGCTGCGCAACATGGCCAGAGTCTTTTCGAGCTCCCGGTCGGAGGCTGCTTGGTGACTGACCCGCGCATGGCTTCGGAACTGACGAGAGAAGTACTCATCCAGCAGAGACCCGAAGTATGGTCATCGTCCTACGAGGGTGCTTTGTCTCGAAGAGGGCACAACTCGGGCCTATTTGCGGGAATCGAATGTTGATGATTCCAAACACGCCGCTTTTAGTTACTGCTGGGGGCCCGGCCGTCGCAACCTCTTCATCAAGAAGAACAACCATGAAATCCACCGCAAAGACGGTACCGCGGTCGATGAAGTGCCCAGAACCATCCGTAACGCGGGTCCCACTACCTGAAACCTGGGTTTGTGATGTCTCTCGGTTGATCTTCTGTGCATCATCCAAGACTCCGTCGAGGATCTGGCTGCTTCACAAGCGTCAGCACATCACGACACTTTCGGGCCGTCGCCCACTAAAGAAATCTCGGAAAACGCCGCGTAAAAGATGGAAAGGGCTTACGAATTCTGGCAGCTGCTCGAGTATACTAAACGTTCGCTGGCGTACGAGTCGGACAAAATACCGGAACTCCGCGGCCTGGTCGAGAGGTTCCGGCTCCTTATGAACCACGGAGCGACATAGACACATCCCGAGGGGCCACCAACCGGCGACAGACTCCCGGACACCGAGCCGGACGCGTGGATGGCCATCGTCCTCGAGCGAATCAGGCGGGAGGACTGGCACGAGCCGGAAGACTACGTCGCTCTGTCTCGGAGCTGGACTCGCCTGAGTGGTGCCATCTCGTACCTTATTCGCATGCCATGCATTCTGATCGTCTCATATGTGGTGATTATCGAGGCCAAGACCATTCCCGTGAGCCCAGACGAACCGAACAGCCAGCTCACTGCCGGCTTCATCGCGATGGAAGGACACATGGTGAGCAAGCTGTGTTTCACCGTAGCTCAGGCAGTTTACGATGACTGTTCATTCGGTGACTATTTAATGCTGCTTGAACTAGGCACGAAGGGCTTCAGAGCTTTCTTGTCGATTCTCGGCCGACAACTGCAGCGCCATGATCCGCAAGCGCGGCAACCCGGTCCTGAACCGGATGAGACTGTTCCGGGGGACGAAGAACTTTGCACCGTCAGAGCGAGGAAAGGTAGTGGCGGTGGGCATGAGTTCGCCCACCGAGATATCGAAATCGGAATGAACGGACATGATGACTGCAGAACCAGCCCAACTGTAGATAGGTTCTCAAGCTCGGTGGTTCGCCACCAGACGAAGTGGGGAAGGCATTTGCAAAAGATTACGCGTTTGCCCGATAGTCCTTGCATCCTTTCTCGATCGAGTCTCTGGAAAATGAGGGCAGGTACGAGAGATTCGGCTGCTTTGACGTGTCTACCCTGAAGAAAACCGATGTCATGGATGCGCTCTTCTGTCAATCCATCTAAGATCGCGTTCCAATAGCTCGATGTCCGCACAAGCTGAACTTGGCCAGTTGTCAACAATACAGTAAAATCGATTTGGCATTTCATTTCCACTGCATCCCAAGATGCACTCAACGTTCGACATGTCCAGGATGAGACATGCATTTGCCTGCCAGTAACAGCCAAAGTGCCTCATACTAGACTTTGAGTTGACCAAAAAGAGCCCTCTACTTATTTATGTATGATCTTCCTCAAATCGAGAAGAGACAGAGACAGCACAAGCTGATAGAGGAAGACTCAAGGCATTGCCCTTGTCATGCTGGATGCTTTGCACACTTCTTTCAATGACACCCAGGACAGGAGACTACCGCCTCGTAGGATGCTCCCAAAGACAATCGTATCGGGCAGCGTGTCGACTTCCAGTAGCAGATACAGGCAATTACTATCTCAGTTCATACACAACCTCCAACTTGGGGCAACTTCAGAAGAGACATAGAAACGACGCCCGATTCAGTTCAAAATACTTGCCGGGGGCATAATTGCGTTCCGCGACAGGACAAGTCTGGATTCTCTGACACATCACGACTGCCTTTCAGGTTCCAGAAAGACCACGCAGATCAGGAGTCCACAGGCGTCATCAGAGGCTCAGAGAGCATAATCAACATGCCAGCCCAAGTGCCAAGTCTCGATATCGCTGCTGCGCAAATCCCCTTCGCAATCCCGCCTCGTGTCTGTACTCGCTCTCGCATAATTATGCCAAACCAGACCGAAAATCTACATCGAAAGTACGCGTAGCCATCACAGCAGGCAGGCAGTGTGGTCTTACCGCGCCACGCCCCAGCGGGCCCGGGGAGATGGGAAGCTCCCGAGCACCGCAGTCGGGGCGTTTTTCTCACGTTCCGCGCAGTAGCGCGGTTGAAGGGAAAAACGGCCGCGCATTACAGAGGCTGAGGTAAAACTATCGAATACATTGCCGAGCGGAAAATTCAAGTGTCAAAAGACATAGCCCGTTGATTCCAAACGCTGGGGAAGTGCCACCGTGACCGGGCACTGCTGTAGATTGCCCGCTTACGGGATTCTGGAGGGCGCACACCCACAACCACCGACACCAAGCTTTTGGAGTATCTTCTTTTTTTTCCAGATGCCTCGATCGTCGGGTTGACTTCGGTAATGGTCAAGAAAATCGCGGAATTGAGCTTACTTAGCCAAGAGACGCAACGAGATGAGGCAGATAACGCCGGCAGGCATGGCATTCACGAGGCCAGCCAATCGCGTGTGTCCGTTCGACTAGTTGACCAGGATTCCCCATCACGACATTGCCATTTTGTAATTTTGATGCAACAGAGCACTCTGCAGAAAATGAAAAGGCAATTCAAAATTTTGCACATTGTCGGTAATCAGCAATAGAAAAATACCGCACCTTAATCCCACGCATAGTGCTCAATGCAGCAACCCGTCCGTGTCTCTCTCGCCCCCTCACAGAGCTGCGCCCCCTTCCCTTACACCGGACTTGGCACAACCCCCAAAGAGGAAGAACGAGCTCAATATCTATGTTGCTCACGCACACCAACCACCCCAAACATTCGGGATCGGTTTAACAGCGATTAAGACGCTGATTGCTCGGTTTTCGACAAGTTGACGTCACTCCGCAGTGGCAGTGCATCTTGCAGGCGGGCAGTGCAATTCCCAGTCGTTTTTGGCGGTGTCTTGGCATTTCGCCCTCTCTGATGTATGTACCGATCTCACCTCGCACCTAGCATTGCACCCTCTCACATTGTACCTCCCACATGTCCGAAGTAAGGCACCGTTCTCTCTATACCGGCGATAAACGTCGACCGCTCGTGACTGAAACGTCACGCAGCGGCTTCGATACAGCTGAATAGGCCTGGCGAGAACGTTTGCCACTCACGCTCAGGAAACATCACACAGCTTTTCGATATAGCTGAATAGAGACATACGAGCAGCTTCTTTGTCGAAAGAGGCAACCGATCCCTCTCCACCTGACGGTCTCAACGCTTTATGGTACGTCTTACATCGCCAAAGCTTGCTCGTAAACCCGAGGACACGTGCTCAGGATCAACCTCCGTCTCCTCCGAGAGGCGGCCGCAGTGGGAGACGTGGTCGCCAAGCCTCGCAAAGACTCTCCCTCTACTCCGCAACTACTGCAAGGTCCGTAAGAACGTCCGGTGCATGTCTCCACGGAAACAAGCGGTCCAAGTCCTCTCAGCGCGAGACTTGTGCGCGCGAGACAAGTGCCGGTCAGCCTCACGTATACGCGGACGTTGCCTCTGTGGCTGGGAGCCACGTGAAACGGAGCAAGATGGAAAGTCTAGAGGGCAACGTGACGTTTCCGGGGGGCCGGGCCCGTGGCTCATACTTGACGACGAGAGTTGTAGCCTATAGTGAGGCAACAAGAACGGATCAAGAAGACTCATGTGTAAGTCTCGGGCATGAAGAAACACGGCGCGGGGAGGAACACGTACGCGCCGTTGCTGAGCATGGCGAATCATCAATGCGAGGCGTCGTCCGCGACAACGCTAAAGCGTGTGCTAGATCTCTAGCTTGCGTACGTTGAGGCTGAATATCTCGTTCGCAGGGTTGCATCCGCAGGTGATGCGATGCCATGTCATGGCAGTCTAGCGAGGAGCCGCAGAAAGTCGTGGCGAAGTGCTTGATTGCTGTCTTTCCAGTGACGCCCCGGCGTCTTGAAGACTGCCAGGGGAGCGAGTCTATGGTCATGGAAGCAACTGATGGAGGACGTGGTAGTAGGTGATGATGCCCGATTCCGTCAGGTTCTGGAATGATATCGGCAGCTCGATGTAGACAAGACTACCGAACCTCATTTCGATGAGCGTCTGGCCACTCGGCCGGACAGAAACATGGTAACCCACAGGGCAGTGTAAGTCGGGCCTGCATTTCTCGCAAAAGCAGGGCGGTAGTCGCCAAGTCTGATACGGTGATGGACAGAGGCGCAGCGTCGAGATTTCCAACTCACAATATTCGCTCACGAAAGCCATGATGGCGGGCCAGGTTGATGCGGCATTTTACACCTCCCCGAACGAGAATCATCGAAACCGTTCGTCTCATCTGGAAGTTGAAGGCCCTTACCCGTGGCCAAGAAGCTTGCTGCTGCTCAGCCTCCAAAAGGCGAGAACGAAAATTTGGGCGCTCGGCATCGGATATCAAGATGTATGGTGCGGGCAATGTCTTGGGACGGGCGGCGAGACGGGTCGAGGCGTCTAGGCACGCAGAAACGAGAAAAAAAGCTTGACGTGAAGCATGAGCGAATCAGACGTGTTGCCTGAACCACGCCGGCGGTTGAAGCTGGTAGGGCACACTTGAGAAAACAACTTGTTCAGGGGCTGAGCATGCGTTCCGTGTTACGGGATGTCACGATCTAGTGTAGAGTTCAACATGGGCCAGGGCAAGGTTCTCCCTGGACCCTGAATGCGTCTAGACGGACACTGTCGATGGAAACACACATGGGCACTGAAGTTGCCGGCGGGAAAGAATCGTTCACGATGAATGCTGTGCCGCTGCACCTCTAAGATCGAGAGCATCGAGTCAAGCACGAGGCGATGCCGCGATGGTGGTTGCCGTTTGCTAATGAGCAAGCAAGCTTCCCCGCGTTTCCCGGCGCCGGGTCGGCATGTGCCAAGACGACGATGCTCAGGGCATATTCAGAGGCAGATTCAGATCAGATACTCGAGGTATTAACTCGACGGGCCGATGACAGCGTTGGCAGCAGAAGCACGACGTCTCAGCCCCTGGCTAGCAGGGAAGGCGTCGCAGTTTGATGGCTG
This sequence comes from Colletotrichum musae, assembly GCA_027406025.1. NCBI lineage: Eukaryota > Fungi > Ascomycota > Sordariomycetes > Glomerellales > Glomerellaceae > Colletotrichum > Colletotrichum musae. Next base: position 5,901,261 of record JANVYC010000001.1, on the reverse strand, counting down.
ACTGACGGGTTTGATATTAAAGTTTATCTCTTCTCCTGGGAAGGTCTGGAATCTGGATGGATACTCATGGAGATGAATGGGACGGAGCCTTTCCAAGTTTCGATGGCGAAGAAACAAGTTGACATGGCATGGTGGTGTGTTCAAACCATGAGCTCCTCATTGGCCAGCGGTGTTTAACTCCGCTGGCGTTCCAGAAGGAACGATGAACAGCACGCACTTGCCACGGTTGCCACCAGCTGCACGACGGGAAGGGGGAAGTGGGAGGTCTCTCGGGACCGTGCCTCCCCGACCGGCAGGTGATTACCTAAAGGAGACGGATGTGGGACCGACCATCCCTGCGGGAAAGCAACCGAACCAATGATACGCTGAAAAGCTGCATGTCACAGCCACTCTTGGCATTGACTAGCGCGCCCCGTCCGAGCTTGATTCGACTGTGACATTGGCGCTCCCTCCTTCCCTCTTGTTTTTTCTGCGGTGTCGCAATTTCTTGGCTCATCAACTCTCTGCGTGCCTTCATCTCACCTTCTTTTTCATTCTCCACCTCATACAACTCACCATGGATGGATGACGGACACTCACACTCACACTCACACTCACACTCACACTCACACTCACTCACTCACTGACCACCACGGAACCAACGCCAACTCGAGTCTCGGGCAACTGGATGATGGATCTTCTCAGTGGGATCATCTCACTTTTCAATGTTTCTCTCCGATCGAACTCACCTTCCCTTGCTGAGGAACGCCCCGTGGCACGGACATGAGCTACCCCCCACACTCATCGTGTCAATTGGATCGCGACATTTGCACGTTGGAATTGGATCCCTGGATCGAGCTTCCCAAGTCGTCGACGGGCATGTTCCCGATCCATTCACTCCATCATCCTTCAACCCTGCTTGGCGTTGCCGGCCGGGCGTGATATTGCTTTTTGCTATCTGCCGTGGAGCCAAAACGCCGCACCAGTCGGGCCCTTCCAAGTCCTCGATGAAGCCATCATTGCATGCGTTTGTTTGCCATACCTACCCGACTTCTTCCTCCCCGTAAGCACGGGAGCCACGGGAACGGCGCCAGCCGATAAAACAAAACATCCCACCGCTGCCATAGAGACCACCAACCGCCGACATGTCTCGTTCGCCTTGGCAAGCGCCAGAGGGTTGGCACATACTCGCTCCGTGGAATCTCATACGCTCACACGTCTGGAACTGGAACCAACGCCAACACCGGTCCACCGATCGGAAGGGCCTAACGGCGCCAACTTCTAGTCTGATGGGCGCTTCCACCCGCCGAATGGAACGCCGCACGTCTTGGATAGCGCTCACCGCAGGAGAGATACGATTAATACGGGTAGCGATGGGGGCAGGAGCATATGGGGCCGCCACTCCCCCCCCCCTCATCATCGGGCGCTATCATCTCCGGTGAACCGGGGGTCTCCTCCGAGGCTTCGGACTCCCTATGCGAGGGTCCGGCGAACGTGATAAGGGCCCGGTACTTGCATCAGCGAAACGCCAAGGGCTCTCAACCAAGCCAAGCATAGGTACAGCACGTATTGCATGGTGTTGGCGCTGTACGGGCACTTTGATGGACAGCTCACTCAACCTCTAAACGCCAAGAGCCAAGACCAAGACTCATGCCCGGTTTGGTGCTTACCTCACTTGACTCTTCTCCTTTTTCATACTCTTGTCTTTGAGTGATGAGTAATACGAGCTCTTACTTTTGCTGACAGAATCACTCACTCACTGAAAAGACGGGACAAAAAAAAGAGGTCCGGTCGTATCCGTACTCCAACCCCCTTGTCCGTCCCCCGACTCGAAGTCCCACGGAGCCGGGGCCGGTCCTAGGATGGGCCCCCGACTCACACGTTGGGTTTGTGTAGCATGAGGAGAGCTCATCTGCCACTGGAAAGCAAGCCCTCTCGCTTCGTCCCTTTTGCTCCATATTAAATTCCCTCATTTGCAGTGATCTTTTGGGGGGGACTTTTTTTTTTCTCCCCCCTTAACCACTCTGGAGGAGGAGGAGGTCTTGCACAGCCTCAATGCCCAGACATCTGGGCGGTTACCTCCCATTTGGCTCACCTCCATCTTTCCCTCCGCCCAGCCAATCTTTTGTCAATCAACATCGGCCAAGACCAGGATGGGAGAGGAATTGCTCGGCACGTCATTCTATCTCCTCCCTATCCTGCTTTTCCTCCTTCCCCTCTCGACCGTGATCCATCAATTCCGTGTCTCTTTCTCTCTTGCAAAACCCCCGTTTGAAAGACCTTTTGCTCCCGTCCCGCCCCTCCCCAATCGTGCGGCCCCCTTCCACCCCCCTCGTTCCCGACAAGCAATTGAACTTGACATTGGATCCCACACAAACGTTCCCCGCCAAGAAACGCCAGTCTAGACGCTGGGGTTGTGATAGTCCTTTCCAAGCGCGCGACTTTTTTTTTTCTTCGTTCTTTTGCTTCTTAATTGCTCCTCTTCTTGACCAACCAACCTATCAGTCGCTCTCGTTTGGGGTTAACCGGTCGGCTCAATCGCTTTTCTTGTGGATCCGACCCCCATCGTCTCGTCTCTCGGTTGACATCGTCTCTTCGTCTTGACTGACACCTTGCCAAGAAAGGCATGTCGTTGTGAGCACTGCCACGCTCCTCGACTCACCCTATCGCCGTTGTCCTCTGCCAACAAGGCCCAGAACGTTATCGCCAGGACAGTCTCTGCACCTCTCTTGCCCTCTCTACTACTCTCTTCCCACATCGCCAATATCTGTGTGAGATTTTTTCCCGTCGCCTCTTTCCCACCGTCTATCGGCTATGGCTGCTTGAGAGGACAAACCGCAATTCCAATCTTTCTCTCCCGGAACACGCCCCCTTTCCGAGCACACACGCTTTGTATCGGACGGACAGTAATCACACGCCCCCCTCCGCTACAACAAATCCGCCCGCCTGCCTAGCACTGCCTCGCCCTCCCTCCTCATCGGCGACACGACCACGGCCGACTTGCTTACTGTCTCTTGGTCGCCTCGAACGGTCGGTGAACGTCAACCTGACCGCAGGAGAGGAAAAAACTCTCTTGTTGAACGGGGCAAAAAAAGAGGGCGCGCTTTGCGGCTTGGCTCTGCCAAGACAATTGGGATTGGATCTCATACAACCTTGAACACTCTCTTATCCCTCCCCCCGGCGCTCAGTTCTCTCCGACGAGACCTGCTAGGCGAATTGAGATTTCCTGGTTGCACGCGGTACGCGGTTTCTGAGACCCTCTTCCTGACTGTGCCACTTCTCTTTCGCATACCCTCGGGGAGGCTAGATAGAGCACGTCACAGACTCGCCTCTTTCTTCAACTTCCACTCCTACACAGCCTCGCGCGACCTTGAGTCTATATACCCCCCTTCCTTGTGTCACCGAACCTCAGACCTAGGAGGCCTCGTCAACGGGATTATACACTCCCACCACACCGCAACCACCAACCTCCGTGGGGCCGACTCTTTGTTACAAAGTCATCCTTGTCACTCTCTCCCACGAACGAGAAGAGGAAACTAATATTACCCACCTGTGGTTTCTTTTCCCCCTCTCATCTTCATGAGGATACATCACATCACAACCAGAAGGATAACACTCTGAGAAACCGGTGCTAATGGCGTCTCTCGCACCACCTCAGTTGCGCGTCGACACCCGCCACCAACGCAGCGGCAGCGGGAGCAGCGAACACGACGACACGATAACCCCCTCGCCCATATCCACGCACTCAAATCCCTTCCTCACGCCCGCCATCAGCGCCGCCACCAGCATGCACTCCAGCGAGCCCCCGTCGACCGCCGGCGGCGCCTCCGTCGCCATCGAGGACCCGGACGCCGCCCTCCGGCCCGACCCCGGCACCGAGGGCGACTTCGTCGTCGCCAACAACCCCTTCGCCTTCACCCCCGGCCACCTCAACAAGCTCCTCAACCCCAAGTCCCTGGCCGCCTTCGCCGCCCTCGGCGGCCTGCGCGGCGTCGAGAAGGGCCTCCAGACCGACGTCAAGGCCGGCCTGTCCCAGGACGAGGTCACGGCCCGGGGGCGCGTGAGCTTCCAAGAAGCCACCGGCCACGCCGAGCCGTCCCTACCGTCATCCTCCGCCCAGCCCTCCGCCCCGTCCGCGAGCCACGCCGGCGACGGCAGCGGCTTCACGGACCGCATCCGCGTCTACGGCCGCAACGTCCTGCCCCCGAAGAAGGCCACGCCCCTGTGGAAGCTCATGTGGAACGCCTACAACGACAAGGTCATCATCCTCCTCACCGTGGCCGCCGCCATCTCCCTCGCCCTGGGCCTGTACGAGACCTTCGGCGTCGAGCACGAGCCCGGCGCGGGACAGCCGGTGGACTGGATTGAGGGAGTGGCCATCATCGTGGCGATTCTCATCGTGACGCTTGTCGGGTCGCTCAACGACTGGCAGAAGGAGCGCGCTTTCGTCAGGCTCAACGCCAAGAAGGAGGACCGCGAGGTCAAGGTTATCCGAAGTGGACGATCCGAGATGATCAACGTGGCGGAGATCCTCGTCGGCGACGTGATCCACCTTGAGCCCGGCGACCTCGTGCCCGTGGACGGCATCTTCATCGGCGGCCACGACCTCAAGTGCGACGAGTCCTCGGCCACGGGCGAGTCCGACGCCCTCAAGAAGACGGGCGGCGACGTGGTCTTCAACGCCCTCCAGTCCGGCGCCGCGCAGAGCTCCAAGGACCTCGACCCCTTCATCATCTCCGGCGCCAAGGTCCTCGAGGGCGTCGGCACCTTCGTCTGCACCTCGGTCGGCACCAACTCGTCCTTCGGCAAGATCATGATGTCCGTCCGCACCGAGGCCGAGTCGACGCCGCTGCAGAAGAAGCTCGAGGGCCTGGCGCTCGCCATCGCCAAGCTCGGCAGCAGCGCCGCGCTGTTCCTCTTCTTCGTCCTCCTGATCCGCTTCCTCGCCGGCCTGAGCACCGACGTCCGCCCCGCCGCCGAGAAGGCCTCGACCTTCATGGACATCCTCATCGTCGCCATCACCATCATCGTCGTCGCCGTCCCCGAGGGTCTGCCTCTGGCCGTCACGCTCGCCCTGGCCTTCGCCACCACCCGCCTGCTCAAGGAGAACAACCTGGTCCGCGTGCTCCGCGCCTGCGAGACGATGGGCAACGCGACGACCATCTGCTCCGACAAGACCGGCACCCTGACCACCAACAAGATGACCGTCGTCGCGGGAACCTTCGGCTCCGCCAGCTTCTCCAAGTCCTCGTCCTCCGAGAAGGCCACCGGCCCCGTCGAGTTCGCCCAGTCCCTCCCCGCCGCCACCAAGAAACTCATCGTCCAGTCCGTCGCCATCAACTCGACCGCCTTCGAGGGCGAGGAGGACGGCCAGGCCACCTTCATCGGCTCCAAGACCGAGACGGCCCTGCTGCAGCTCGCCAAGGACCACCTCGGCATGCAGTCCCTGGCCGAGGCCCGCGCCAACGAGGACGTCGTGCAGATGATGCCCTTCGACTCGGGCAAGAAGTGCATGGGCGCCGTCATCAAGCTGGCCGGCGGCGAGGGCTACCGCCTCGTCGTCAAGGGCGCCTCCGAGATCCTGCTGGGGTACTGCTCGCAGCAGCTCGAGGTGTCCGACCTCTCCATCGGCCCCCTCGAGCAGGACCGCCGCCGCGCGCTCGAGGCCACCATCGACACGTACGCCAAGCAGTCCCTCCGCACCATCGCCCTCATCTACCGCGACTTCCCGCAGTGGCCGCCCGCCGGCGTCCAGCCCACCCCCGAGGGCCACGCCGACCTCGCCGACGTGCTCCGCGACCTCGTCTTCGTCGGCGTCGTCGGCATCCAGGACCCCGTCCGCCCCGGAGTGCCTGAGGCCGTGGCCAAGGCCAAGCACGCGGGAGTCTTCGTGCGCATGGTCACCGGCGACAACGCCGTCACGGCGCAGGCCATCGCCACCGAGTGCGGCATCTTCACCGAGGGCGGCCTCATCATGGAGGGGCCCGTGTTCCGTACTTTGTCGGTTGAGGAGATGAACGAGCGCCTGCCCAGGCTGCAGGTCCTCGCCCGCAGCTCGCCCGAGGACAAGCGCATCCTGGTCACCCGGCTCAAGGCCCTCGGCGAGACGGTCGCGGTCACGGGTGACGGCACCAACGACGCCCCCGCGCTCAAGGCTGCCGACGTCGGTTTCTCGATGGGTATCTCCGGTACCGAGGTTGCGAAGGAGGCTTCCGCCATTGTGCTCATGGACGACAACTTCACGTCAATCGTCACCGCTCTCAAGTGGGGACGCGCCGTCAACGACGCCGTCCAGAAGTTCCTCCAGGTACGTTTCTCCCTTTATCCAGCGTCACAAAGTTCATCGACTAACATGCTATAGTTCCAAATCACCGTCAACATCACCGCCGTCCTCCTCGCCTTCATCACTGCCGTCTCCTCCCCCAAGATGGAGTCCGTCCTCACCGCCGTCCAGCTCCTCTGGGTGAACCTCATCATGGACACCTTCGCCGCCCTCGCCCTCGCCACCGACCCGCCGACCGAGAAGATCCTCGACCGCCTCCCGCAGGGCAAGAAGGCGCCCCTCATCACCATCAACATGTGGAAGATGATCATCGGCCAGGCCATCTTCCAGCTCACCGCCACGCTCATCCTGCACTTCGCCGGCAACAGCATCTTCGGCTACGACGCCGCCGACGAGGCCCAGCAGCTCGAGCTCGACTCGATGATCTTCAACACCTTCGTCTGGATGCAGATCTTCAACGAGTTCAACAACCGCCGCCTCGACAACCGCTTCAACATCTTCGAGGGCGTGCACCGCAACCTGTTCTTCATCGTCATCAACTGCATCATGGTCGGCGCCCAGGTCGCCATCATCTACGTCGGCGGCAAGGCCTTCCGCATCACCGAGGGCGGCATCAGCGCCGAGCACTGGGGCGTCTCCGTGGTCATCGCCTTCTTCTCGCTGCCCATGGCCGTGCTGATCCGCCTGTTCCCGGACCCGTGGTTCGAGAAGATCGCGCGCACCGTCGGCGGCCCTGTCGTCGTGGTGTACCGCGCGCTGGCCAAGGTTTTCGGCGCCATCGGCGGCGTCTTCCGTCGCAAGAAGACCGCCGAGGGCGACGACGCCTCCGAGGAGGACAACGGCGCGTCCTCGTCCTCCGAGAAGGGCGAGAGCAAGGCCGTCGCCGCGCCCGAGATTGTCATCTCCACGCAGCCCGAGGAGAGCAACAACAACAACAACACAAGAGACGTCGAGAAGGGCCAGTGAATCTGACCGGCCTCTTGGTCTCTCTTGGCCACCACCACTATTATACGTTTTTGTCGCGTCGGCCGCGCGATATTCTGTTACGTCTGTTTTTCCTTCCACCAGTTACGATACCTCTTTTCCTTTTCACGTGTGTATACCTTTCCTTGGTGCGACGATTGAACGAACCGGCACTTTTTACATATATATGGGCGGCTAGTATTTATACCAAAAACACATTTTTCTTTTGGGTGTTCCCCCTCACTCTGTCCTCCGCATTCGAGGCAGACGGGGGAACCGGCGGCGTTATCTTCATGTCACGGATCGGAACATTGCATACCGGTAACTCCAACGGCGATTGGGTATGGGAAAAGAAACTGTCATTATCATCTAGAGAGCGAAACGATCATCTTGCATTTTCACACGGATACGGATATTATTTAGATTTTACACTTATTCCATAGTACGAGCTGCGACGATATGAACAGACAAGAACTTCAAAACTACCTTCGAACTATCACTTTCTTTGACTGTCGTGTCTCGTGAATCGTGACCCGCTCAAGACTTGAGGAAGCCGATGTCCGCCTCAAGACGCGCTGCACGGGATGTCGGTGGGCGACTGCGTCGTCGACACGGTGAGGTTGTACAACCTCAAACTTCCCGAGTGCGGCTCTAGTCTCGGCACGCCCTGCGCATCTTTAAGCACCGTGAAACTCGCGTTGCCGCTGGACATCCGTCAGCCATTTCAATCGACCTACGCCCCAAAAGAGACAGTGTACTCACTACGCCTGCGAACAGTTGCCCCCAACATACGTCGTCTGGATGACAATGTCCGCGACGAACGCCTTCTCCGCCCCAGTCTCGCCCGCGACCGACGCCCCGCGGATCAGGTGCCACCACGACTTGTCCCCGCCGGGCGGCAGGAGGGACTGCTTGACGCCGAGCATCGCGGCGGGGCCGGCGAAGGCGCGGCCCGCGATGACGAGCGTGCCGTCCGCGGGCCAGAAGTCCGTGAACGAGGTCGTGGCGTTCTTGTCCTCTGACGTGAGGTAGTACCTGTTCGAGTCGGACGTTAGACGAGATCGAAAGAGGTCTTCGCTTTTTCTTTCCGAAGGGGATAATTGAATGATAGACGTACTCTTCGACGAACTTTGCGAACCCCGCGTCGACGGCTGCGTCGGGCTTGTAGGGCGCCATGTCGACGGCTCCAACGAGCGCGCCCGAGAGAGCGAGGATGGCTGTTGAGGGCTTCATTGTGCTTGAGGTGCTTTTTTGTGCGGTAAAGACTGTTTGGAATGTGGAATGTCCAGCAATGACGCCATCTACAACTGGACATCAACGTTTTAAAGACTTCATCTTCCAGCCTTCACAGCGCTCTCCAAGTCCACGGATTCCGTCTCCTCGGAGACACCGGTGCAGCCGGACGATCCGAAAAAAGGGGGCCCCGGACGGCGGGCGGCCCTGCAAACCTTCGTCCCATGTTGGACAGGGGCGACCCCAGCAGCATACTGTCGGCAAACTCAACGACCTTAGAGCTCGTTTATTTGACTTTGTCTTTAGCAGAGCTTTACTCTCGCTCTGAGCCGAAGAAAGGGGTGGGCGCAAGGGTTGATTGCGCAGTCGAGGAGCCTGTCGCTTTCGGCATGCGGTTGTATTCTGGCCCGTGTAGTTCCTCTAATAGCAACAGGATCGAGTGCCCTTCGTATTTCTCTATATTCTGAAACACTGCGTAAAGGCGACCCTGAACTGATTGTTGATACTCTGCTACAGGGCTGAGCGTGTGGAGGAAGACTGGGTCCCGACTTCACTCTTTATAAATCCCACCGGCTGGAGTTGTCAACCCACGCAACCTGCAACTCATTAGCCTCAACTCATCATTCACTCAAGTCACTCTTTCAATTCAACGCTCGTTCCTCAGGATGTATCTCAACTTCGCTGTTCCCGCCCTCCTTGCCGCGCGTCTCGTTGCTGCGATTGACTTCACCGACTACGACCCGCAGCCCGGCGTGCAGCCCGAGTTCAAAGACTTTCTCAACGCGTAAGTCCTTTCCAAAGATCTGAAACCTCCCCAAGCACCGAAATTGTCGCTGACATACGACTGAAAGTCTGGTCACGCCCGCCGAAGACCCCACCGCCACGACGGCGTACACGGACTTCTTCACCCCGGACGGCATGCAGACGACGCTCAGCATCCACTGCGTCGGCGCCGCGGCCATCACCAGGTGCAAGCAGCGCTTCCTCCCGACGGACGGCAGCATGTCTCTGACGGTAGGTCCCCAGGTTGCCCTTGTGCTAGGCAGACACTTACGTGGCGGGTAGCATTTCCCCAACACCACGTTCATCGCGGACAACAACGCTACCGCGACCGTGTATGAGGCGCACGGGCGCATCGAGAACAACTTCAAGGCTGGCAACTGTTCGCAGATCTAGTAAGTGCATGCTTGTGTCGGCACATTTGATGGGTTCGCGAGACTGACTGCGGGACTGCAGCTACAAGACGCAGTACACCGTCCTCAAGACGAATCAGTCTGTCGACGCGGCGCCTAATCTGTCGACGAAGCCTGAGCAGCAGGTCTACTGGTACCACGACTATTTTGTCAACCCTACCGGTGTGCCGTCAGACATTCCCTGCGACAGGCAGAAGGCATGAGAGGGCTTGGAGGATGATGTAACGAAAACTCATAGATGCTCAATACTACCGTGAAGTGATGAGCGAAGACTTTCGTGTAGCCGAGTCACAAGGGTACTGCGACGAGGCTATTCATCGAATGGAACACGGAGGCATTTATGGGTGATTGTCTATTTCTTTCTTCCATTGAGAGCCCCAGAACTACCGCCGCCACGACAGGTAGCACCAGTACCGAAGAAGCAGAAACCCCAGCGGGCACAGCGACAACACGCAGCGAATGCCAAAAGGAACCCTGACGAACGACAGAATCATGAACGAGGCGCCCCAGGCCCAGAGTATCACCAACAACATCGCGTGCACTGCCAGCCGCAGCCTCGAGGTCGTCGCGGCGTCCAGGTACAGCCCCCAGACGGCACCGACGACGCAGTTGAGCGGCTGCGTGACGAGGCCGTTGTAGGCGAACATCTCGACCGTGTCCGACGGCCGATACGTGGTCACGTAGCCGAAGAAGTAGGCCGTCAGCGCGAAGATCTGGAGGTAGAAGAGCCAGGCCACAAGGTACATCCACCGGCTCGTGGAAAGATGTGCCGTTAGCGACGCCCGGAGGTCGATGTCGTCCGACATCAGGACGGTATTCTGGTTTAACAGCGGCAGGACTGCGCCGCCGTTGGTTTCCCCTGGCGACTTGCGTCTTTGCGGAACCACGTTGCCGCTGATGCCGCTCTTCTCGAGCGAGTGCGAGGAGTTGTGAAGCGGTAGTGACGAAGACTCGCTCGCGGACCAGGTGCGCCCTTCAGCGAGGAAGAAATCTTGGCTCTCGGGCCTGTTGTCCCGCAGCATGGTGAGCAAACAGTCCTCGAGTTCGGGGTTTCTCTCATCACGACCCGTTTCGTCCGCGCCCGAGTGACGAGCCGCCAGAACCTCGGTGAGCTTGTCGATCAGCGCGCGGTCTCTTTGGTCGAGTCTCTGCGCGTTGATGGACATCAGGGTCATGAATATCGGCCCTATGAAGAGGAAGACGGGGAGTACCTGTCCGAACTCCCACTCATTCTCGTCCGCGTCGCTTTTATGCGACTCACGGGCCATGAAAAGGCGCACCGTACCCCAGCTGGCAGATATGATAAGCCAGTAGAGCTGCAAAACTTCTGTTAGTCTGACACCAACACCGAAAGCAACTCGCAAAGCGATAAGATGCCAAAGTAGGGGTCGCGGGCATAAGATACTCACATCGAAGATTTCGGACGAAAGAATGTCCCAGTAGAGCTTCGCGACCAGGTGTGTACCAATGACCATGTCCAGGGGTCGAAACAGCGCCACCAGTCTTCCAGTGAATCGGCCGGCGCTCAGCCGTCGATGTACAGCAATGGCAGATCGAAGCAGGCTCCGCGACCAGCCACCGAGTCTATCCAATATAGTCTCCTTGGCGAGATCAGACAACGACCTGAACATACGGGCCGATCGGACCAAGAAGCTCGACGACAGCAGCAGCAGCGAAGATATCATGGACTCGTAGGCTGACGTCGCCGATATCGACGCACCCTGATTGTTGCACCACATACCGTCCGCGTGGACCGAATCTTCCGGGTTCGTAGAGTTGATGGGGGTCATGGGGCACAGTCGGTAGTCCCAGACGGCCTGCGCCATGTCGTGGAGGAAGAAGCAGCGGGCGTTGGAGGAGGGCGCGCTCGCGGTTCCCTCCATGTCCAGCGGGTGGAGTTGGGAATAGTCCATGGAAACGAAGTCACTCGACATCTTCCCCACGTTGGCCCAGTTGAAGTAGCCCGTCGGGAAGAGGGCGGCCACGAGGCCAGCGAAGAGTATGGCCATGGAGACCATCCTCCAGTTCCGCTGGGCCTGGTTGCGGTAGAAGAACGGCCGCAGGGACGACAGGCAGGCGACGTGGGTGAGGTTCGAGAGCCACGCCAGATAGCAAATGAGCTCCCAGTGGTATGCAGAGACATAGCACGTCAGGCCCATGAATCCACTGAAGAGGAGGCCGAGTCCGGTGAGGAGCTGGATGTCGCATAAGTTCAGTAGCACCTGTGTCGGAATGACTTCTTGTCAGCCAGGGCTCAGAGATGGTTCTGCTCGCGTTTACGGCGCGAGTCAAGTTCCAGAGCCCACGTACCTTTGTCAGGGCCATTTCCCAGTGCCATTGATTGCGAAGCAGTCTCCGAAGCCAGCGAAATCGACCCACGGTCCGTCTATCCGTGTGATTCGGTCGCCATTCGCGCTTATGACCCTTTTCATCACCCTCTTGCTCGTCATGAAAGGGGTCGACATCGGGGTCGAAGTACAAGACGTAGCGTACTGCAACCAGCGCCACGGCGAGCCATGCGGTGCCCACGAAGCCAATAAGAACCTGGTGGCGTTGTCCTCGTCTCAGTCTTGGTGTTCGGCCGTCTTTGCGCCGCCGTGCTTCGAGTGACTTACTCCGATCCCTCCAATGTCAGGATTTGCCTCCAGCGGCTCCGGCGTGGACAGGCAACTTTGGTCGCACCTTGAAAGCATGAGCTCCGCCATCACCACTGCCTCGGTCTCTGTGAGATATGTGTCATTGAAGCTCCGAAGACGAGGAAAGCGGGGTGAGATTCGCTAAAAATGGGCGAGGGGAGAGCAATCGAACCCCCAACACCGATAACGGTTTCTCCGCGTACAAGCTTTATGGCTTGGCCCGCATTCGATGGAGGCAGCTTGTGGTTGCCATTCGATGTTTGTTCGTCGCCAAGGCCTAGGCGAGCGGCGCAGCAAGAGGTTGGGAGTGGATGTTGGACGCAGAACCATTACTACGCAGAACGGAGGAACTTCCGTCTGTGTGGGGTTCAAGCTGTCCTAAACTGCAGGACGTAGCCCAGGAAAGAAGGTAGTCACGGTCATTAGTCTCTCTTGGAAGCGTGCGTTGAATTGACGTGATTTTCTCTTTGATGGGTAGTATACTGCAAATAGGTTCTACGATTACAGTATGTCCAAACTGACGGCCGGAGGGAAACGCAAGACAAAACGCCACCATCGACCAAGACATGCATGAGGCTTCTGCATATGCCGGTACCATGCCGCAAGCCTATATGGAGACAGAGACCTTGGCGACTGTCTTAAGAACAGAAACCAGAGCCCGCGGTAGTGTATCCGTAAGCCTTGAAAACCTGTTAGTAAATGCGTATGGCTAGGAAGTAAATGGGAAGAGCTCTTACCTTCTTCCACGCGGGAATCGTAAGGTACGCTGGCAACCATGTTAGTGACCGGAGACTTTGCACCATGGACCGAAAAAGAAGGAAAACTCACCGGAAACCATGTTTCCGCCGTTCCGCTGAGAGCAGGTTCCGGCCAGCCAGTTCACGGCGTCGACCCACTCCTGGATGTTGCACGGGTTGCCGCTGTTGGAGTACGAGCACATGTAAGCGACGGCGGTGCCGTAGCGGCTGTACAGTGAGTCGCCGTTGTAGAAGCGCTGGCTGCCGACGTCGTAGCACGCGTTGTAGAAGTAGTTCCACGCGCCGCCGTCGTAGAAGTCCCAGTGGCCGAGCCACTGCAGGTTGACGCAGACGGGGTAGGTGCCGCTGGGCCACGAGACGGCGCGCTTGTCAAGGGCCGCGGCGGCGTCCTCCGTGATGTTGAGGGCGGTCGCCGGGTCAAGGTCGGCGATCTTGGTGTGGACCTCCTGGCCGGTCTCGTCGACGTGGACCGTGTAGATGCCGTCCTCGCCCTCCGCCGGCACAACGAAGGCCGACGAGGTGGCGAAGAGGGCCAGGGAGGCGACGAGGGTGGTGAGGAGCTTGGGAACCATTTTGACGAGTGGGAGAAGTTGGAACTGAGATGTGTCTCGGTGATCTGTATAGGAAGATGTGAATTAATTGTTTCTCTGTGAGGTTGCCTTTTGGCTTTTATAGACATTCTACAGAACACCTTGGTCGAGTTGACGAGCGTGAACCAGGAGCCATAGCCATGGTCGTTTCCGTACAGAGCTCTCGGCATGGTATGAGGAAGCCTTGGCCGATGAGTAATGTTCACTTGCATGTCGACCACTGATGAGGAAGGAATAGATTACAAAGTGGGATCTCTCCAGGCTGGGTCTGCAAGCTCGGGATGAACCGGTGGTCCAGACCTGCGATCGCAGCAGCAAGGTTTGTGGGGAGCTCGTCGGGCCGCTCCGCAAGTTCTAGATTTAGCGTCTGCTTACTGAGACGATGCAGTTTTGCAGGTATGGTTGCTGACATGCCTACCTTCTTCATGTGGAAACTCGTCAGTCCGGCCGGTGCGGAACTCCGCACTGCCTCGCCTTGGTGGGGGCAATAAGAGTCGGTTTATGTCTGACCCGAGGTTTTCTGACTGGGGGTTTTATTTGAACCGCGCAAATTGAATCGAAGTTAGTTACGAGAGGGAATGATTTCCCTAGGAAAGATTACGGAACTTCGTGCATGCTTATCGGGTTGTTCCGAACAGAAGGAGGCTTCAATTGGCCCGCAACCTCCCTCCCCTAGTATACCAACACTTCGGTATAAAAGAAGGATAACATTGACTCTCCCCTATTACTTTCCTTTCTTCTGAAATATGAAATCTTCCTGGTAGATCTTGATCTCTTGAGTGCACGGCTATAACTTAGCTCCGGATTTCCTGAAAAGGTTGATCGGAGAGACGCAAAACAATACGATACTAAGATGGACAAGGATTGAAAGGGATGTTGTTTAGTTACTTAATCTCATCAGATCCTTTGGGTAACCGAAGTTGGCTACACGTAATCACGTACTCAAACTCAGCGCCGCTTATCTCGCGACCACAAGTCCTGTCATTCACCGACGAAACCGAGGCATTTGGATTTGGCCGGACGGACGCTACTGTTGGGCACGTCGTGACTCAAAAGTATAAAAAGTCCTCACGTAAGAGGCATCATCAAATCCGACGGAGCTGGCTGTTGATTGTTTAAAATAATGACACTGTCCCTACTGAGGCGTTACTGCGTAGCAACATTCGTTCAGAGAGATATAATCACAGCCACGAATCGTGACAAATCGCTTGCCTTAGGATTTTTCTGGAAACGTCTGTAACCGCCTCTGACAATCGACCGACTCTACTCAAACTTCAAGAGATATGACGAAGCTCAACCGACCTAACCATCAACGAGGCAGGCTTTTGTCTAAGCTCCACGTGTGAAATACTTAGGTCTCGTGGAAACACTGCAAATAAGCCCTAACATCATCGCTTGATGCGTTGCCCACCTCTCCAGATGAACATTTTGGTTGAAAGACCACGTACTAAAAGTCTCGTAAGCCTCTAGTTCATCAGGCTATCCCTGGAATAGAATTGCTGCATTTTGGGCAAGAATGGTGGGACTAGAGGTGGTGAAATAAAAAGACTCGCTGTGAAGTGAATTAGAACTCGCCTTGTCACTTGAGTGTCTAGAACTGCCATCATCACTCGAAAGGAAAGAATAGAAGATATGCCTGTAGAAAGAGAAGACCTGAATGCCACGATGACCAGGTCTGGGGTTGATCTAGGACCTCGAGAGGTTCAGTCTGGGAGGACATGAAACCTGAAGCCGTGATGAGTCCGCGGTTGGTCTTAGACTGAGGAGGCGCGGTCCGCGGTTGGAGGAATAGTAAGTGAGTATCCACAACCAAGACAAATATCCAATTGTTAGTTTGAGGTCTGATGACGCTCTACATCATTGTTGGGCGCCGAAGCCCGAGTCTGAGCCCCGAGGGTTCGTGTAACCACGGGAAGAAGACGATGTCCGAGCAAATGTACCGTTGACCTCGATCTCTCATAGAGGTCGCCGGGACTGATTATTAAACGCAGGACTTTCAACTTTCCTGCAATTACGAGTCTACACTCTCGGAAGACCACCGCAGGTGGCTCGGCATGCCAAGAGAGACGGCTCCCGACTCACCTGAAAGACGGGCTACCCAGCTCTCTTGAATGCAACCAGCCGTCAAATCTGATGTGATCAAGAAAGAAACTGATTCATGAAGAGGCAGCCACCGGATTACATATAGACCTTTTCCGGGCTTACCAACGCGTCTCTCTGTCTCCCCACCAATCATCGCAACCGCCTGCAACCCCAGCTTCACCCGATGCAACCCCCGGCTTCCTGCACCCCTCCCGTCACATATTCTCGGTGCAAGCCGACCGAGATTTCCTAATTCTGCAATTTTCTTATTTCGATGGTGCTTTTTCGCTAACGCCCTTTCGTGGCTACACGTGCCGCCCCCCTCCACCCAACGTCCCACCCATGGACGAGGAACCACGTATGCTCTGGTTGTGGCTCCCAATCTAATCGTCAGCGTGAACACCCGGTGCCCAGCGTCCCATTCAGGCATTCCGGATGAATGCCTCCCATCACGGCGCGTGTGCGCCATGTGCTCGTGACAGGTGCCGCCTGCATGTTCGCCCGCCAAGGAAAAGGTGAAGGTGATGGAGGGGGGCAAACAGCCGGGTTGATGGGCAAAATGAAAACTTTTCCTTGCTTCGTGACTCGATCGAGAGCCGGAAGTCGGGCCTGGAATGCTACGCCGGCGTCCCGTGCTGGGCTCTTTCGTGCCCTTCGCGATGGCCTCCGGCTGTCCGACTCAGTTCTTGGTCATCATCGAAACCTCGTCCATGGCGCCCGAGTGGTGTCCAGTCAATCTCTGCTGCCGTCTATCCGGCTGAGTCGCAACGCATGAATCTTTCGGCTCCAGAGGAAGTCGAAAAAAAGCACTATATATATGCCGTGCCTCTCGCCTCTCAAAAGACTTGCATTTTGCCTGAACTAGCCACCGCTCATCAACCAGATCCCCGGCGCCTCCTCAAGCTCGCTTCCAGTATCTACGAGCCTCAGACGTACCTCGACGATCTTCTTAATTTATCTCTACCCCAGAAGCCCCCCAGAGAAGTCGATCATGGGCAACCTCACCCCGTCCTCCGTCCTGCTGGCCCTGGCGGCCACGGTAGCGGCCCACGGCCACGTGGACTGGCTCATCGCCGACGGCGTCGCGTACCGCGGCTGGGACTCCCCGGCCTTCACCTACCAGCCCCCCACGGCCCCCGTCGTCGGCTGGAAGATCAACGCCCCGGACAACGGCTTCGTCGAGCCCGTCAACTTCGGCACGCCCGACATCATCTGCCACAAGGACGCGACCCCGGCCGGTGGCCACGTTACCGTCGCCGCGGGCACCAAGATCTCTCTGGTCTGGAACACCTGGCCCGAGTCGCACAAGGGTGAGTCAAACCTCTTGAGACTTTTCAAACTTGGAAGTAAGATGACTAACGACCGCAACTAGGACCCGTCCTCGACTACCTCGCCAAGTGCAGCGGCGACTGCGAGACGGTCGACAAGACCTCGCTCAACTTCTTCAAGATCGGCTCCGGCTCGCTCATCGACATGTCCCGCCAGAACGGCTACTGGGCCGACGACGTCCTCATGGACAACGACTTCACCTGGACCATCCAGATCCCGCCCACGCTCGCGCCCGGAAACTACGTCCTCCGCCACGAGATCATCGCCCTCCACTCGGGCGGCCAGGCCAACGGCGCCCAGGCCTACCCGCAGTGCTTCAACATCAAGGTCACCGGCGGCGGCTCCCTCGCGCCCGCCGGCGTCAAGGGCACCGCGCTCTACAAGGCCGCCGACCCCGGCATCCTGTTCAACCTGTACACCACCCCGCTCGTGTACCCCGTCCCGGGACCGACGCTGGTTGCCGGGCTTCCCTCGACCGTTGCCCAGAGCGTTGTCACCGCCACCGCGACTTCCAGCGCCACCCTGCCCGGGGGTAACAGCGGCAGCAGCCCCACTACGCTCCGTACGACTACCGCTCCTGCCCCCGCGACCACCACCCGTGCGGCGACGACCACGGCTCCGGGTGGAGGCTCCGGCGGCACGGTCCCCAAGTACGGCCAGTGCGGCGGTCAGACGTGGACCGGCCCCACCGTCTGCGTTGCTGGATCGACCTGCCAGAAGCTCAACGACTTCTACTCACAGTGTGTCTAAGCACCACGTGGACTCTTGGATAGAAATGTCCAGGACTTTCAAAATGAAGACTTCCTGAAAGAGAGAACTTTTGATATGCATTCATGTACATAGTTAACCTGAACCTGCAAATACACCATCTGATCCGGACTCGTTGGTTCTTCGCCGCTGATTTGTGGTGTCACTGGTTGCATCAATCGAAGCTGAAGCGAAGTTGTGCTTGTATCGCCGCCCCTCCACACATAACAGTAACTCGCGTTAATTCGCTCATCCGAGAAGACAACAGTGGCCCCTGCTGTGGACTGACAGCGGAGGATGGAGGCCACGATGCAACCAATGAACGCAACTCCATCACACAGAATTTGGCTCCTTCCTTCAAGCCATCATGTGCGTATGACTGCATCCGGAGAAGATCGATCGATGACAGGGAACAAGGGATGGGCTATTGGTCTGCTCGGCAGCCATGCCATTTTTGGTTTACTCTCATCTCCACATCCTAGCTCGCTCGGCAGTGATGAAAGCACAACCTTCAACTTGATAGACAATGGCAATGGGCTGGAGGGTAGTCGTCTTTTATTAGAGTTCACTTATGTGTCTTTGGTCCACGGCAGTTACGCTTGAGCCCGACACTATTGCCACTATCCCGCCGGCCGTAATCAAATCGGCTCCGCGCATCCCACCCGCTCGGACTCCCGCTGAAAGAAACTACAACCCCGTTCACGCCTTGGCCCTCCTCCTGATCCTGACCCTCGCCCCCTCGGGAGGGAAGTTAGCCTCAGCCACCCAGTAGTTCGCTGGCCGCTGGCCCTTGTACTCGGCGGGGAACTCGACGTCGTAGTGTCCGAGGACGTACGCGATGATCATCTTGAGCTCAAAGTCGATGAGGAACCTCCCCGGGCAGGCGTGCTTCCCGTGGCCGAAGGGCAGGTACTCCGGCCCCGTGCTGACGAAAGTCACGGGGGGAGCCTTCTCGTCCTTGGCGGCGGCGTCCTCGCGCGCGCGGGAGAACCGGAAGGGGTCGTACTTGAGCGGGTCCTCGAACCTCTCCCCGTCGGTCTGGGCCGGCTGCCCGAGGAACGAGATGAGCGTGCCCTTGGGCAGGTCGTGGCCGTCGGGCGTCTTGTACCCGTCGACCATGACCTTGCGGAACAGCGCGCGGCCGCCGAACGACTGCAGCCGCAGCGTCTCGCGCGCGACGCTGTCCGCCTTGACCATCTTGCTGACCTTGGCCTTGGTCCACCCGTCGCCGTCGCTGAGCACGCGGGAGGCCTCGTCCCGCAGCACGGCGACGGTGTTGAACTCGGCGTCGGAGCCGAGGATGTTGAGAAGCATGTTGGTCGCCTGGATGCTGGTCTGGTGCATCGAGCCGAAGTTGGCCGCGATCAGGCGCTTGTTCATGATGTCGAGGCTGGCAAACTCCTCCGGGCGGCTCTTCTCGGCGTAGCGCGCCATCATCTGCAGGTGGTCCTGCGGCTCCGGGTGCTCCGGGTCCTCGCGGACGCGCTTCAGGATCTCGACGCGCTCCTTCCATACGGGCTCGAACATGCCCTTGAGGCGGTTGACGTGCTGGTGCAGCGGCAGGTTGAGGAGGAAGCCGATGGGAGAGCGCAGGATCCTGGGGCTGCCGCCGACCATGCCGGCGTTCATGACCAGGCCGTCGATGATCTTGAAAGACACCTTCAGGTACTCCTCGTCGCGGCCTGTGCAAGGAGAAGGGTCAGCGGAAGAGTTTCAAGACGCCTTAAGAAGGCAAAAAGAGGAGGAGTAGCTTACACAACGGCGGACCGACGGTGAAGCGACTGGCCGCCTGTGCCACGACGTTCCTCAGGCAGTTGAACAGATCAATCTCCCTCCACTCGGTGCTCGTGCCGAACCACCTGTCGAACGCGACGCCGAGCTCGTCGTTCATGGCGGCGCAGATGTTCTCCAGGACCAGGTTGAGCTCCGTCTTGACGAGAACGCCCTGCCAGGCGTCCGTGACGTACCGCGAGTGGCCCAGGGCGTGGTGCACCTGGTCGACCTCGGCGAAGGCCTCGTGCGGGTCGAGGACGCTCTCGGGCTGGGCTTGGACCCAGCGCATCATGCTCGTCGGCATGATGACCTCGTGGCGGAACCCAAGGCCGGGGAGCACTACCGGCTTGCCCTTCTTGACGTACTGCGATCATCGGGGGGATGCGGTTAGCTGACGAGTTCTTTGCGGGGGTAGGCTCGGCGCGCGGCGGCTGGTTCGTACGTTGTCATAGGCGTCTCGGAACAGGCCCGAGCAGTCGCTGTAGTATCGCAGCGCGGTCGAGACACTGAAATGTCTTGCGCCTTCGGGCTCGCCGATGAGGGGGATGTTCTTCGGGTACGGGACTTTGTAGACGGTCTTGTTGATGATGAAAATGAGGAGCACGCTGGCTAGCACTATCAGGCCGATGCCCGATAGGCTAAACAGCTCTGGTAGCATCTCTAGAATGGGAGCCATGATGGCTTGCAGAGGCGCAACTCGGGTGGCCCTGGTGGTTGTAGTCGAGGGGGGAGAGAGAGGTCGTCGAGAGTCGGGAATGCTGCGTCAACCCAACGCGAACGCGGTGAGTCTTTCTTATTTCAACTCCTCACTCGGGATGTCTGGGGCAATTAACTTTCCCGACCATGCTGACATGCTCCGTCTCATCATTCGGTAGCTGATCGCGCCGGTGGGAGCCGGGTGGAGCTGTCCGGCAGGGTTTCTAGCATGGATGATCCTTCGTAGCGCGCCCGCAGCAAGTCAAGGTGGCAGAAGGCGGCCCCAAGAGCACCAAAATCCTCTTTGGCCGTCTACCACGAACCAGGGTCCTCTGAAGATAGGAGGATGCCTTGACTTTAAATCAACTGCCTGGTGTAGTATCCATCCAACCTCATCCTTCCTAGAAGTAAAACCCTCATAAGCAGCCAGGGGCGAGATCGTCAACCTCCGGGATCTGTCGAAACAGTGAACTGCCCATGCCGCGATCCGAAATGCCGTCGATGTACACTAGGTAGTTGAGGTGACCTTTCTGTAATGACCTCAAACCAGCCCTAAGGTTTAGGGCCGTCAAGGGAATGCCAGGGAGAGTTGATCTTAGCTCGTCATCGGGCTCATGCCACTAATCGATGGACCACATTAAGCGATCCTTCGCGCGGGCGGTTAGCATTGATAGAGGTGGCGCGAAACCGGGTTGTGAACCCCTTCCGTCTGAGGTAAGCAGCCACATTGCCGTAATTGGAATCGGTCGTGAAAGGATTCCGGAATCATGTCCATGTCAGGGGGAGCGCGCATGCCCATTCGCCTCTTCGGTTTCGAGGGCCGGGCCAGTTTACCCGCTTGACAGCTCGGGATCATCTCCAGGCAGCACTTTCCAGAGTCTCCACCAACAACCTGGAAGTCGAGGAAAGTGAGCAAGAAGCATGAAATGCACAGCTTTTTAGTATTGACAGGAACATCCCTTGTGTTGATTGCGGGGAACTCACATGTGTTCGGCGTCGGCTCGAATCCAATACTAATCAAAAATTCGCAACTATTGCGTGAGCCGCAACAACTGGCCAATCCTTGCTCTCAGGATCAATCACAACTGACTGCCGAGAAAGGATGCTGCATGAGATTGAAAGACAACCGAAACTTGTATTTGCCGCTCAACTATACTACTAACTATTCTCGCTCGTCGACACAGATCATAAACAGCCCAAAACCATGTCAGTCCTTTTTACATCCCTGCGGAGGCCAAACCTTATCCATCCGATCCTCCACTTTCCAAAGCCCATGAAGCATTCGATCAATCCGCCGCCTGTGAGAGTATGGGATCGTGACTCGTTCCTAGGACGTGCCATGTCGGCCGAGATGGTTCTTTCGTGACACGCCTAGTGATAGAGGCATATTTGCCCATGTTGTTGTTGTTGTTGTTGTTGTTGTTGTTGTTGTTGTTGTTGTATTTAACGTCACCGGGCCCCCTAAAGGGGGTAAAAGGTAACCACGCCGGTACTACTGCCTTAACGCGCATTTATATATAAATATAAGTATAATATATATTTATTACTCGTTTATATATAGAGTCTTTTTGTGTTCTATATATTATAGTAGGGGGTAGTAGATTTATTAGTAGTATTTCTTTTTATTAATTTAGGTTAATAAGTAAAGGAGTAGTTAAAGAGTTATTAAAAATAAATAAATATAATAAACTATTTAGTATTAGCCTTTTTAAGGGAGTTATAGTAGTTACTTAGTATAGTAGCTTTATATTAAACTAGGGAACGCCGGTATACTACTGCTTTGAGAATTAGGCCTTTTGTTAGGAAAGAAAACCTATATTAATATTTTAGTTAAATTATAAAGGCGAGATTATACAATATTTAATTATATAGTATTTAATTGCGTAGTATTTAATTCCACAATAACGTTCAATTACGCAACGTTTAATTGCGCAACGTCCAATTACGCAACATCTAATTGCGTAATGTCTAATTACGCGACGTTTAATTATATAGTAACGTTTAATTATATAACGTTTAATTATATATAAGTCTATATAAATAGGATATATAGGTACTAAAGTGTGTTTTAAAGAATAGACTATTAATATAGAAAAAGGCTTTATAAATAATAAATAAATTATAGTAATTAATAAAGTACTAAACTATTAGTAAATATTTATACTAGTTATTAGGGTAGAGTTTTAATATACTATTAGCGACTATATTTGTATAAAATAGTACTTTATATACTTAATTATTAGTAGTACTTTAAAGTTCTTTATAGGGGAAGACAATAACTAAAGGTTTAGTAAGTAGTATAGCTAGAATTATAGTTACTTAAAGAAGTACACTTAGTATAACGCTATTAGAACTAAGGTTAAAACCTAGAGCCTAAGTTACTAAGTATTTAACTATTATTATATAGTTATTATTACTTTAATTAATAAAGTAGAGGTTATTTTAGGAAGAAGGTGTTTTTTAGTAGTTAAAGGGTTTAAGATTAAAAGAAAAAAGAGTTTAAAATTAAAAAAAGTAGAAATAAAGTAAAAGTATTAATAGTATAAAACTAGTTAAAAAAGTAAAAGTCTATAGTAATAGCTTTTTTCAAAAGTAAGTATAAATTAGATATTATTAAAGAAAGGAGTAGTGTTTATAGGTACGTAATAGTAACTACTAGTAAATATAAGTACTTATAAAGAAAGTACTTAGCTTTTAGTAATATATTCTTTAAAAAGAAGTTATTATTTATAATACTTATAATACTTTTTTTTTTAAATATACGTTTTAGTTTTTTTATTTATTTTTAGTTTTATTATTATTTTTATTTTTTTTTATAAACTATAACTAAAGTACAAAAATAGCTATTTTAATATACTTATTATACTTTAACTTTATTTATATTTAGAATAAGGACTTATTAATCCCTTAAATACCCAACTTTAACTACTTTTTAAATACCTTTAAAATCCTTAATTACTACTACTAATAAAATAATACCTTTAATAAAATTACTATATAAAGTATTTATAAGGGATTCCTTTACTTTAAGTAGTACATTAAAAACTATAACTACTTCTATACTACAACTACTTAATAGTTTAGTTAGTTATACTTATATAAGTCTACTATTATTATCCTTTTACTTAAATATATTATTATACTAGTTTATATTACTAATTACTTTACTTATTTAAAAACTAACTAGTACTAGCTAAAGACTATAATTTTCTACTTATAGAGAAATTCTTTAGTTATTAAAATTACTAAATTATTTAACCTCAACCTTTTTTATTATAACTCCTATATATACTAGGCTAACAAGGGTACTATATTTACCTCTAATACAGCTAATAAAGATATTAGACTTACCCCTAACGCAGCTATTAGGTACTTTAAACGTTTTTCTTTTAGAGACACTACTATAAGTATTTTATAACTATACAATAATATTTAGTTATTAATAACTAACTACTATATAAACTGGTTTTTTTGTTTTATTTATAAGTACTACAGCGTTTATAAAGTAGAATAAAACAGCTATAAACTATAAAACTATTAATAATTACGCAAACTATAACGTTAACTCTATTCTTTTTATACTAAATAACTACTCTTTTTTTTAACTACTATATATTTAAAGTATAATTATTTATAAAAAAAACTAAAAGTAGTAGAGGATATAAGTAAATAGGTAAAAATAAGCTATATAACTAAAGAAACGGTTAAAAGGTTAATAGATAGTTTACTTAACATAGAAATAGTACTATAATATACGTCTTTTTATTAGTTTATTTATTTTAATTATAGTATTATAAATATAGTTTACTATTAGTTTTTAGAGTTAAAAGGGGTATTAAATAGGCCTTAGCTACTTTAAATACTATATAGTAAGTAGTAGAGGTTAAAATAAGTAACTATAATATAGTATAAACTACTTAGTAATATAAGTTAAATAGAATATACTACTTTAAAAAGGAAAAAGGTAAAGGGAGTAAATACTTAAACAATATAAATAAAAAAAAAAGGATAAGAAGAAATAAATTAAGAATATAAAGGTAGATAGTAAGTAACTTATTTAATAAAAAAATAAAATAAAAATTTATAAATTCAAAATAAAGTATAGAGTAGGAAATACTACTTTATATAGAGACTTTAAAAAGTAGAAGGGGATTATATTTATAGCGAGGTACAGCCTAAGCGGCCTCTTTTACTACTATATATAATAATAATAACAACTACATTATCCTTATTCTTTTCCTTTTTTAATTTTTAATTTACTAATTATACAACTACTAACCCTTAAATACCTCTTTTAGTTTTTATTCTTATACTACTTAGCTACTCTATATTATTCAATCCTTCCCTTCTTAGCTTTTTAGTTTACTTATCTAAAAGCTTAGTATAAACTAATTTATTCTAAATTTTAATATATCTTTAACTTTTACCTATACTTAATATTACTTAAACTACTTACTTTTTATATTACAAATATCTTTTATTTACTACTTAGTTATTTATACTACTAGGATTTAATAAGTTTAATCCTTTTTTACTATTTTTTACTTTTATTTACTAATTTTTTTTTTCCGTACTTTTTTTTTTATCCTTTCCCTACCCTTAGTAGTACTACTCTTATCTGTACCTTCCTTACTACTCTTCTTATCTATACCTTCCTTACTACTCTCCTATCCCTTTATAGTACTAGTTAAAATTACTACTCTATATTATATATTCTTAAATAATAGTAACCTATATAACTAAATAAATAAATAAAAAGCTTAAACGTCCTTATAAATATAAGCTTAATAGCTATAAGTATCTTAAAGAGTTTATAATAAATACTAAAAGTAGTAACTAGCTTAGTAGTTACTTTACTATATAGTACTACCTTAAGCTACTTATAAATAGTAAATAAATTAAGTATAATTAAAACGCCTTATTAATAAAAATAAAAGTATTTAGCTTAATTTTATATAAAGCTAAGTATTAATACTCTTTAAATATTTTTTTAATAATATAAGTCAATAGTATAATCCTTTTAATAGTATAATATTTAGTTTAATAAGTAGTATTTTCTTTTTTAACTAGACTATCTTTATTTAGTTATATTATTAGGGATAGTTTATAGTTAAATTTAATAAATAAAAACTTAAACCTATTTACTATATATTATCCACTCCTACCTATTTATTATACATTATTTACTTCTACCTTTATAACAGCTAAGTAAAAAAGGCAGGAATACAATTAATATTAATTAAACTTTTTTAATTTAATTATTAAAAACCTCTACTCTATCTTTACTACCTTAATTACTTTAACTACTTTAACTACCTTAACTACTTTAACTACTATAATAACTATAACTACTACTACTACACTAAATAATATAATAAATAATATTATATTATACTATAAAGTAATTATAGCTTTTAAAAACTTCATTATCCTAACTATTTCTATTACTGCGCCTAAGGGCCAATTAACAACCTTTATAGCTATACACAAATAAAAAATTACTACTATTTTAAATAACTAGTACTACTAAATTATTAAATACAAGTCTTAGCTTTAGCTTAACCCATTCTATACCGTAAATAGTATAATTAATATATTTAAACCTTTTTTTTACTTTATTCTTATTATTTAAGTTTTTAAGAGTTAATTAAACCTTATTAATATTTTTAATAGTACCTTCTACTATAATATACTATTCTATAAAAACAAAATTAAAAACTTAAATACTATAGTTAAGTTATAGCTACTTAAAACTAGCTACTAAGTTAAAAATTAAGTATTATTAAAAGCTAATTTAATTAAAGTTAGTAAAGGTAAGTAGCTACTACTTAATAACTAGTATCTTTACTAACTATATAATAACTTAAAGGTAAAATATATAACCTATACTTAATATAAATAGATACTAATAATAAATAAATAAGTTAAATCTTTATTCTTACTACTACTATATATAAAGACCCTAATTACAAGTTTTAGACCTATAAAGCTACTAAAGAAGCTACTACTAAGGCTATTACTACTAAGTAGGAAGTATCTAAACCAGCTTAAGGGTTAGTTAAGGAGGCGTACTTTGTATACTAAGTATAGGAGGCGTAGAAGGTATTTATTATTTTAATAAACTTTAGAATTAATAGTACTATTATATACTACTTCCCCTTTTACTACTACTTATTATAACTATAATTCTTTTATAAATAAGAATTTTTACTATTTTTATAGTTTAAAAGAAGAGTAAAAAAAAGGAAAGGGTAAGTAAATAAGTAGATATAAAGTCTACTTAGACCTTAATATATAAAGACTAACTAAATTTCCTATACTACTTATATATTTTATTTATATAGGTCCTTTTTTATATATAATTAAAGTTATTATATATAATTAAAGTTATTATGTATAGTTAAAGTTACTATATTAAACCTATATTTAGTAAAGTAACGTACTGTATTTAACTTGTATTTAATAAAGCGAGGTACTACTTTAAACCTGTATTTAGTAAAAAAAGGTACTACCTTAAACTATATTTAGTAAAGTAAAGTACTATATTAAATCTATATTTAGTAAAAGGTACTATTAACTATATAACTATACTAGTATATAAATTATTAGTAGGAAGTATATAGTTTAAACTATACTTTATTAAACTTAGTTAGTTATTTTTATATTAAAATACTATTTTTCTCTATAAACTAGTATTTTATTAAGTTAAAAAGAACTATATAATAGTTAGGCCCTAGCACTACTAAATATTATTAAGCCTATTAATAGTATTAATAAGCTAGTTTAAGTTACTCTAGGCTTTATTTATGTTATTTATTCTAAAAAAAATAGCTATACTTAAACTACTAATTATTTTAGTTATATTAATATCCTTATTATTTTCTATACTAGTACCTACTTAAATTATTTTAATAAAATAGCTAAGGGTATAAATCGGGGCCTTTTTATAGTTATCCTCTTTAATAGTATACTAAATATAACTACAGTTTAGCTCTTTTAGTTAAGGAATTTTAAAGAAAAGCTTATTTATTATAAAATACTTAAAGCCGGTATTAAGGTAGTTTTAAAAAAACCTAATATAGTAGTCTACTAGGGACTTTTTATTTTTATCTTTAGTTATAAAAATAACGTATTTTATATCTTTAATAGCCTACTTATTTTTATTATTTATATATAAGTTAAGTTTCTATAGTAAGCTTTTTAAGTTTAGTTTAATACTAGTTATTAAATTAAAAAAGTTAAAAAGTCTAACCCTAAAAAACTCCTTAATAAGTTAATATATATATTAAGTAATACTGCCCTTTATAATAAAAGTAATTTTCTTATAGTTTAAAAAGAATTAAGTAAGTACTAAAGGAATAGCTATATAGGCTTTTAAAGGGTTTATAAGTATAATATAATAAATAGTTATAAAAAGCTACTTTACTTTAAAAATCTTTATATTAATAATTTATACTATTTTTAAATTTAAAATATTAACTTCTTTATTATTAAAGGCTTAAAAGTAGTTAATAGTATTAGTAGTAGAAGATACTATATTAGTTACTAAGTTTATAACTATTATATATTAGTACTTAATTATACTTAAGGGTTTTTTTATAGGATAGAGTAAAGAAAAGAGTTAAGTAGTAGTTATACTTATTATTAAAAAGTTATTTAGTATTATAAAGTTTAAAGTATTATTAAAAAGTTAAAAGTTAAGTACTAGTAAAAATAGTTAGGGTTTTATTTTATAAAGTTAGTAACTAAAAGTAAAAAGTACTATACTTATTTTTTACTATTATAAAAGGAATTATTAAAAGTATTAAAAAAGAATTATATTTAAAAAGGTTTTTTAAAATTTAAAAAAGTTAATTTTAAATAGTAGTTAAGAAGAAAGAAAAAAAAGGCTTTTAATTTTTTAATATACTACTTTAATTTTTATTACTATATAAGTTATTTAATATTAATTACTATATAAATAACTAACTATATTTTTAAAGTTAGTTAAAGTAAGGAATATTATAAATAAAAAAAAGAGAGGATTTAAAAGTAGAGTTAAAATTTAAAGTAGTTAAAGGAAAGTTATAAATCCCTTATTATAGTTTAAATAGTTTTAAAAAGCTTTAAAAAAAATAGTATTAAAGTAAGTTAAAGTTAAGTAGGGTAAATAGAAAAAAAGTAGATAAAATAAAAAAAAGGTATATAAGTAAAGAAAAAAGTAAAAGTAAAAAGAAGTAGAGATATAAGTAAAGAGTAAAGTAGGAGTAAAAGGAGGTAGGTAGAATAAAAAAGAGAAAAGTAGGATAGGTTTTTAAAACCTAAGTAAGTTATATAAAGTAAGGAAACGTTAAAGTAAATTTAAATTATATAAGTTAATAAAAAAAAAGTATATAAAGTAAAATATAAATAAAAAGAAAAAGTAAAAGGTTAAAGGAATTAAAAAAAAGTAAATTTTTAAATTAATTATTAAGTATAGTAATAGTATTTAATAAGTTAAAGTTTATAATAAAGTAGGTATATAAGTTCTTTAGGATATATTTAAAGCTTTTTTAGTATAGAGCTTATAATACCTTTATAACAGTAAAGCTTAGTCTATACTCCACTATATAGTTATTATCTACGGGTAGCTAATACTAATATAGTTATTTCTATATATAATAAAAAATTAATAGTATAAAGTAATAACTATTTACTTTTATAGAGTTTATATATATTACTTAAAAGTTAATAAAATAATATAAATATTTAAAATAATAAACTAATAAGTATTAATAAAAAAAAAAAATATAGGATAGTAGGTTTTAAAGTGCCCTCTTTTTATATAAACTACCCTACTTACTTTACTTTATAGGGCTTAGTCTATTACTACTATCCTTAACTAAGTTTATTTTTTTAATCTTCTTTATTTTAGTATTTAATATTTTTTATATAATATTATTTAAAGTAGTATTAAATAAAAGTATTATAGTACTTAATAACTAAAAACTTAGTTTAATAAATTATAAATCTTTAATTTAGTATTACTAGCTTTTATTTAACTTTAATAGTATACTTAAGTAGTACTTATTTAAAATTATTTATATAATAAAGTTAAATATAAAACCCTTTTTAGTTATACCTAGGGTCTTATTCTTAGTTAGTATTATAAGCTCTTTTTATAATATTATATATCCTTTTAGTTTACCTATAGCCTAATTAATTTTAATAATCTTAATAAGTAGTAAAAACTCTAAAGAATTATACTTATAACCCAAGGGTAAAATAGTATTCTTATTATAAAACCTATAAAAGTAACTAATAATATAGACCTTTTTTCCTTATTTATAAAATAGTATTATTCTAACTTTATAGTCTTTATACTTTTTTTTTAAGTACTTTTTATACTTCGGCAGTATAGTATAAATATAATTTATATACTAGTTAGCTTTAAGTATAATAGTACTATTTACTAAAAAAAGCTTTAACTATATTTTAAAAATAGTAAATAAGTTCTATATAACTTTATTAAGTTTAATTATAGGATTATTAATAAAAGGGAACTTTTGGGTATTAATAAACTTATTAAAAGTAATAAAGGGGGGTATAATAGGGTATTAATTTAGAAAATTTATAAAAAACCATTTAGTAATTTTAAAAAAAAGTATTAGTTATAAATAGTAAATTAAGGAAGTAAAGAACGTATAGTATTAAAGAGTTATTATAAATTTAAGCTAAACGTTTATATTTAACATAATCTATAAATAAGCTATAAGGAATAAAGTTAAAATAGAGTTTATAAATAATTTAAAAGAACTAGTTCTTTTACTTATCTATAACTAATAATAACTTTAAATAAAAGTAAGAAATATCTAAACTAAACTTATTATCTAGTAGCTTATTAAGTATACTAAAGAAATTATTAATTAACTAAGAGGGTATTAAAATATTAAACTATATATAACTAATATAGTTTTAATAGTAAAAGACCTATAACTCTTTATTTAAAAACTAAATAGCTATAACTTTACTTATAGCTACTATAGTAAGAGGTAATATTTATTAAAAAAGTAGAGTTATTTTTATATATAATTAAAAAGACTTAAAGTTAACTTTATTACTTATATTTTTTAATACTATAATAGTAAATAAGAACTTATAATAGTAGAATAAAGTAAAGATTTAAAGTAGTTTTAGTAAAAAGAATTAGTAATTATTTAAGTTCTTTATAAAAAAGAAGGGATAAAAATAAAAAAATTTAAATATTAAAAAGGGGAAAAAGCTTTTTTTACTTTAAGTTACTAGTTTATTACTATACTATACTATACTACTAAATTTAACTATTTATAATACCCTATTTATAAATATATAACTTATAGTATAGCTTTTTTATTATTTATAAAAATAAAAAAAAAGTAATAATATTTAAATACTTACTTTATAAATACTATAACTAATAACTAGGATATTATAACTTTAAGTTAGTTTTATAGGAATTAACTTAAATTATATTATAATAAAGAGTAGAATATAACTTAATATTTACTAAGTAGTAAAGAGTATTAGTAAAAAGTAGGGGTAAAAAGTAAAATACTTTTATAATAAGTTAAAAATAAAAAGAATAGCTTTTAAATTATAATATTTATAGAATTAAAGTTAAATTAAGCCTATAAAATATATTACTTTAAATTACTCTTTATAATAATACTACTTCTTTTACTACTATACTTACTTATAGCTTTAATTAACTTATAACTATTTAGTATTTTAAGTACTAAGTTACTAGTAAAAGTATAAACCCCTTTTATAAATTATCCCCTTATACTTAAGTAAAAATAAGAACGCTTTTAAAAAACTATATTTAATATTTAATTTATATTATAGCCTATCCTATAAAGAGCTACTAACTTTACCCTATAGCCTAGGATATTAGTATTATAAAGAAATATTATAAATAAAAAAAACTAATATTTATTATAACTTTTTTACTACTAAAAAGTTATTTTATAAATAGTAAACCTATATAACTATAGTACTTACTACTTATTAAAGTAGTATAAGCCCTACTTACTTTATACTAAATCTATTTCTTATACTAAACTAATTTATAATATAAGGGACTTTAAAATAAAGTAGTCCTAAAAAAGGCTCTTTTAAAATAAACTAGTAGTTAAAAAGCCTAGCTTTAATTTAAGTTAAAAAAAAGTAAAGTTAAAGGCTAAGTTAAGTACTACTTCTAAATACTTAACTATAAAATACTAATATTAGTCTAGTATTAATACCTAGCTTAATTAAACCTAGAACCTTAACTTTTTTAAATAATAATAAAGAATCTATTTTTTAATAAATAATTTAAGAATTAAATACTTAGTATATATAACAACTTTACAAATCTAAGGTATAAACCTAGTACAAACTAGTAACCTAAAAAACCACGCTTTTTACTATTAAAGCCTTTTATAATAGTATACACAATACCTCTACTCTTAAAATAAAACACTACTAGGTCTACTATAAGTAGTATAGCTTAAGTAAACTTAAATACTATATATAAATAGAATTTAAACCCCTTTATAAAAAAGTAAAAGCTTAAATCCTATAGACTAATAAAGAATACTTTCTATATAAAAAGTACTTTTTAAAAAATACTATAATATTTTTAATATATTTAGTATATAATTTAGTATTAAAAAAAAGCAGCTACTTATTACTTATTAAATTAATAACTTAAGTATAAGTTATATCTACTACTACCCTAATAAGTTCTAAAATCTTTTACTACTAAAGAAATACTTAGTTAGTATATATATAACTTTAAGTTAAATTATAAAACTTACTATTAAAATAAATAAATAAATAAGTAGTTAGTACCGTAAGTATATTAAAAACTATATTACTATTTTACTAAATAACGTTTAAGGCCTAGTAACTAAAGTACTACCACACCCCCTTATTAAAAAGCGTTACTAACTTTATATCTACTTTATTAGTCCTTAAAAACTAATCCCTTTTAATTTAAGCTATATACTTTTTATTAACTTATAAAAGCTTAAGTAAGTACTCTTTTAACTAAAAATAAATAACCCCCTATACTATAATATTACTATTAGTAATAATAACTTCTAAAGCTAGGCTAAAAGCTATTTAAGTATAAATATACTAATTACTTTATTTAAGTAAATAAACTTATACATTATACAAACTAAAAATAAAATCCATACTAAGTATTATATATCCTTAATAAAGCAAGGGGGGGCTAAGGCTCTAATACATAATATAAACAAAGTTATTATAACACTCTATAATAAAAAAGCTACTATAGCTTTATTTAAAGCTACTACTATACTATAACTAAGTAGTATTTATACTACTTATTTTAAACTAAAAAAAATAAACCCTTAGAATATTAAAGTTAAGCTTTTTAAGTTAACATCTACTAACTTTATAGCTTTTAGTAGAGTAAATAAGTTTACTCTTTAATAACAGTTATAAATATTTTAATAAATAACTATAAATATAAAGAGACAATAGCAAAAAAAAAAGCTATACTAGTATAAACTAGGAATTAGTATTAACTCTTAAAATATAGACCCTTTTATTATTAGCCACTAAGGGAAGGATATTACTAACTCTAATAACTTTAATTTTTTCTTTAAAGTATTCCTATACTTATTTTTATAAAGCTATAGGGGTCCTAGGGTTATTAAGCCTTAAACTCTAAACAGCCTAAATAAAAAAACACCTTAAGATTCTAACTAAGCTTACTCTAGACTAAAAAGCCACTACTTAAGACTATAAACAACCTACCTCCTTAAGTACTATAGTAAAAAGAATCCTAAAAAAAGCCCCTAAATAAACTAGAATTATAATAAGTACTAACCTAAAGTAAATAGTAACTTTACTATATATCCTGTATTTTCTTTTTTTATTTTTAATATACTTATTTACTTAAAAAATAAATAAATAAACTACTTAAGAATAAGTAAAGTATTATTCCCTAAAGTTAAGTAAGTAATATTAATAATTATAGTTAAAGATATAAATAAAGTATTTAAGGAATATCGCAAAATAAGAACAACTATAAATCCTAATATTATATTCTTTATATACAAAATTAGCGCTTATAGTAATTCTTAATATATATTTAATAAAAAGCGCCTCTTATTATAAAAAAAAATATAAACTTTATATTTATAGTATAGTATACTCTATATTTAGTATATAATAAACTTAAATAACTTAATAAATAAAGTTAATATAAAACTAGTAGTATATTATACTAAATATAGTAAAGAGGTAGAGGTACTTATAGAGAATTTCTATAAATATATTAAGTATATTTAATACTTAGTATATAATTTAGTTAGTTCTACTATATTCTTCTATAGAGAGATTTAACTCTTCTTTTAGTACTATATTACTATAAATAAGGAATCTATTTTTAGTTGCGTTTTAGTATACTTTAGTTATATTAAGATAAACAAGTATAGTACCCTTTATTTATATAAGTTCCTATAGCTTAATATAAATATATATATACTTTAGTTATTTCTTAATATTATAAAACTAAAAAATAAAGTATACTTAAACTAGGTTTATAAGTATCTAAACTCTATATTTAATAAAGTATATATACCCTTTTTTTTAAAGCTTAAGAATAAAATTAATAATACTTAATACTATAATAATATTAAAGTATAGTAGTATTATTAATAGAATAGTGTTTTTAGTAACTTTAGTTATATTACCTAGGACTTTTAAGTACTAAACTTAATATATAATAATAAAGTTAACTAGGTTACTTACTATTACTAAATATATAGCTATAAAGCGACTTATACAAAGTATAGCTTTAGTAGTAAGGTAAAAGAATAGTTTTACTACCTATACCGCTTTAAGGCGCTTTAGAAATAGTATAAAGCTACTAAGTTTAGTAATAGCTTCCTCTATATATAATAAAACTATTCCTAAATTAACTAATACTACCTAGCTTTAACTATAGCTATACATTATAATATAAATACTATATTTTTTTTAATAAATTTAATAAAACTATTAATACTTTACTATATAATAAACTATATAATAAAACTTAACTCTTTTATATAAAAAAGAGTTATACTTATAAAAATAATACTTAAAAGTATAGTTAAATTAAATAAAACTTAGAATATAGTAGACAAAACAGAAGACCTAAAAATAGCTTAATTAAATAATAAAATACAGTAATTTATACTTTACTTTATAAATTAAATCTAAATAAGTTAAGAGTATTTAGTTATAAAAGTATATAGTAACCTTTTTAAGTAAAAGAACTTTTATTCTAGCTGGATAAAATAGACCTATATTAACCTTAATACTTTATATTAAGTAGTTTTTTAATACTAAGTAGGCTTTAGAAATATAGTAGGTATAGATATATAGCTCTAAGCTACTCCTAAAACTATAAGTTATAGCTTTAATAGTAAAATAATACTAATAGTAGAGGTATATACCTACTGAGGGTATATTCTATAGGACCTATACTTTTATAACTACTTATCTTTAGTCTAAATATAGTATACTTTTTATAAAAATAATATAAATAAACTAAAGCTATTTCTATTTAATTTATCTTTTTTAAAATATAAATTATTTATATAAAAGTTAGTACTTATTTAATTATAAATAGTTATTATACTTAGTAAATATTTTAATTATAGTATAGTTAGAAATTAAAAAGGTTTTTATTAAAGGTATAATAAGAGGTATAGTTTTATTAAAAGCTATATTAAATAATAATAGGTTTATAGTTATTCTTTTAGTTCTTTTTATTCTATAGAACTACTTTATAAAGAATAAAAGTACTAAGTTATTTAAGTTATAGACTTAATTTAAGGAGTATTTTCCTAAGTACTTAAGTACTATAGTTAATAATATTTAACTACTATATAAAAGTATAGAAGATATAAAGAAGGATATAGAGCTATAGGTAAGTAAAAGTAAAAGTAACAATAGAGTAGAGTTTAAAAGTACTAAAAAAGTACTAACTTTAGGTATAATATAGTAAAAAAATAAAAAGGGCTTTTAGTAATCTTTTTAAAACACTATAGCTACTATTTATAATACCTATAGAGTAGTATAATCCTTACTAGGAATTAGTACACTATTCTTAGTACTTAAGAGTACTAGTACTTTTTAAACTAAAAGTTAAGGAAATAGTACCTCTATATAATATAAACTTGGGTTACTATAGGAGTTAAAAACCTAAATAAAATAAATACTAAATATAGTAAAAGTAGTATAAAAGAGACTATATAAAAAAAAAATATTAACTATTAAGGAAAATAAGGCTATTTAAGTATTAATAGTTATATAAGTAAAGGACTTATTTAATAATAGTAGTAAAGCTAAAGTATTAGTTTAACTACTTAAAGTACCTAAAGTTTAGGTTAATATTACGCTTAGAGATATATTTACTAAAGCTGGCTAGTCTATAGGGACAGAAAGAACTTTAAACTAAATATAAATAATAGCTCTAAAGCTTATTTATAATACTATAAATAAAAAGGGTACTAAAAATAAGTAGTAATACTTATAGTATATTAAAAAAAGAAATAGTACTAATAAGTTATAGCTTATTAATACTATTAAAGAGGTTTTTACTACTAAAAACATAATAAGCTAGTTTATTATAACTACTATATTAGGGATAGTAGTAGCTATTATTAAAGGAACTATAATTTATTTTATAGTAAGCCTAAAAAGGAATACTAAAGGAGTATTAGTAGAAGTTGTTATTTTAGTTAACTTTAAAATAGTAAAGTAAAGATAGTAGTATTGAGACGTTTTTATAATTAACAAGGTTAGTATACTAAGACTCTTAACACTATACAAAATTAACTAAAAACTACAAATACTATAGAGTTTTAAAAAAAAACTATTTAGTAGTATACTTATAGTAGTATTTATTAGGGACTTTTTATAGTTTTTTTTAATTAACTAGAATAGCTTTTTAAGTAATATTAGTTATATTATAATAGTAGTAGTTAATAAATAAAGAGGGGGTAAGGTTATTAAGAAGGTTTAGAAGGAAAAGGAAGTAAAGAAGTTATAGGAGCTTTTTACTAATGTGATTATACTTGAGGAGTAGAAGAGGGCCTAGTAAGATAATATACTACTAGAATTTTTTAATTAATTAAAAGAGGGTAAATAGACCCTTAAGGACGTAAAAAAGCTTACTAAAAGACACAACTCTATATTTAAGTTTAACTTTAGTAATAATAAGCGGACTATTATACTCCTTAATAAATACAAATAGGATTTTATACTTTATACGGCCCTTATTTATAGTATAGAAATAGAGTGTAAGTTATTAATATACTTATTAGTATATATATAGGATATAAAAATACTATTAGTAGCTAAATAAAAAGTAGCTCTACTACTAAGAAACTTTAGTAACTTATTAGTACTAGGAATATTTCTTTATATTAAGGGTATACTAGTAGTTGTAAACAAGAATATATATATAGACTTTAAAGTAGTAAATAGTACTAAGTTTACTACTATAAATATTATTTACTTACTTAGTTTATAATAGATATATATTAGCGATACTGTTTTTATGTTTTTAAGGCTACTAAGTAGTATTATTCTATAGTTTAATATAATATAGGGGATTACTTTTTTTAATATACTACTTAATACTATCCTATTCCTAGTAAAGGGTATTTAGCTTAGTAAAAAATATAATAAAATACTACGCCTGGGGTATACTAAAAAGGGTAAATTGGGTATTTTTTAGATGGAGTTACTCTGTATACTAGGGTTTGTATTAATAGACTATAAAGCCTAAGGGTGTACAATTAAAAAGATAATACTAGGACTATATAAAAAAAAACTAACTAAAATAACTAGTAAGCTAAGTAAGTATAAAATAGTAAGTATATATATATAGCTATTACGTATCTAGCAATTTAAAAATATAGCTTTTATTTAGTTACTTAATATTACGTACTTTATAAAGGTATATATATCTAAAAAACTAGTAGTAGGAATTAGGAGGTTAAGGTGCTTATTAAGGGAAATAGTTACTAGGTTAAAATAGAGTTAAGAATATAAATAAAATTAATTAATAATTTAAGTACTATACTTAATTTAAGTTTTATTATTACTTTTTTTATTAGTAGTATTTAGTTTTACTAAAGAATTACTCTTTAAATATTTAGTATCTAATAGTTAATATATAAAGGGCTGTTTATAAGTATTAAACGTATATAGGAATAATAAGACTATAGAGATTTTAAAGAGCTTTTAGTTTAATAACTTATTTTCTTTTAATATATAAAGGATTAACACTTTAAAAAACTTTAACTATATTATAGTATAGTAAAAGTACGATATAAGGTTATTAGTACTTATATAAGTAAAGGTAAAAATATAGGAAGTAATAGTTGTCTTTTTAAAGTTCTTTAGTTTTAATACCTACTAATTTAAGCTAAAGAATATATAAACTAGGGTTAAAAGTAGTTAGTTTAAAAAATAAAGAAATAAGTCCGTTATATATTTATAAATAGTATTTAATAAGGATTAATAAATATAAAGTAGGAATAAAAGTTATTAAACTAATAAAAACTATAGTAGGATACTTTGTTATTCTAGAAGTAATTTGTATAGACCCCCCTAGTAAACTATAAACCCTTAGAAGTCTAGATAATAACGTACTACTTCTAAGAACTATTAATACAAAAACACCCGTTATACAGAGGGAGACGTTTAAAGCCCATTACTTAAATAATAGTAGTAATAACTTAATAGTTATAGTGTATATTAGCTAGTACTATTCTAACTTTTCCCTTATTTTAAAAAATAAGTGCTTTTTTAATAAGAGACCGACTTAAAATAATAGTAGTTTAATAATTACGTAATAAATCTAAGATATTAAATTAGTTAAAGACGTTTCTACTAGTTAAATAGGTAGGTATAAATTAAATATAATAAAAAAAAAGGATATAAGGAATAAATAAGAATAATATATTAGTATAAAGAACTAGGTTAGTAGTAGAGGTAAAATAGGATAGAGACTAGGGAGTTAGTATTATAAATAGAGTATTAAAAAGCGATAGAAAGTAGGTATATTAAGGATAATAGAGTAGGAAAATAGATATAGAGATACACGATTTAAAGCTGCTAGTAGTATTTTAAAGTCTCTTAGGCTTATAAAGTCACCTAACTAATAAAAAATATAATACTATTAAATATAATAGCTATTGCCCCGCTGTATATATAGGGCGTTAGGGAAATGTAAATAGGCCTATAAAAACTAAAAGCTATAACTAATATATTTTGATTTTTTTTTTAGTTAATTAATAGCTAGAGCTTTAACTAATTAGAGGCTAGTATTTTAGTTAATTAGAGACTAGTAGTATCCCCTAACAACTTTTTCTCGTCTTATAGGTATATATTTTAGAGAATAAAAATAACCTTTTTTAACGGAAGGTATATAAAGGTATAGTTTAAGAAATATATAAGTTAATAAAGAAAAAGGAGAAAGTAGTTATATATATAAAAGAAATATAAGTTATATAGGGCGTTTAGTAGGACTTTTAAAAGAGTCCTTTTATAAGAGTTATTTATTTTAGTTTATTATATAGAATTAATAGTAAAAATAGATTTTTTTATAAAACTAAATTATTCTAGTAAGTATAGTAAAAGCCCTTTAGTTTTTATTAAACTATTCTATAATATATTAGTTATATTAAAACTATATTTTTAGGTTCTATACTTTATAGTAAAATAAAGGGTATTTTAGTATTTTATTTTTATTATAAAAGTATTATAACTCTATATTTTTATAGTTTTATTTATAATAATACTTAGTAAAGTTTTTATAGCTTAACTTAGTAGTAAGTAGTTTATAAAGTTCTTATTAAAGTAGGGTTATTAACTCTTTTATAGAACCTAAGTAGACTTTTAAGTTAAGTTTTATATATTCTATAGTATAAAACTTAATTTACTATTAATCCTTAAAGGCCTATTAAAAGTTCTCTTTTACTCTA
Organism: Colletotrichum musae; assembly: GCA_027406025.1. Classification (NCBI taxonomy): domain Eukaryota; kingdom Fungi; phylum Ascomycota; class Sordariomycetes; order Glomerellales; family Glomerellaceae; genus Colletotrichum; species Colletotrichum musae. The sequence continues at coordinate 5,862,001 of JANVYC010000001.1, read as the reverse complement.
TACTTAGTATAACTTTATATAGGGGCTTTAGTATTAAAGTTTACTAGTTTTAGTAAAGTACCCCTTTTTATTAATTTATTAGTTATTTTATTCTCTAGGGTTCTTTAATACTTTAGTATTTATTATACTAAAACTAAAATCTTAGCCCTTTAAGTCCTTTTATAAAAATATAAAAACGTAGTTTATAAAGAGCTAAGTAGTACCCCTAGTATATAGTTTATAGTTACTATATTATTAAAGTATACTATAATCCCTATAGTATTTAGTTTTTTAGTATTAAGTACTATAACTAAACCTATAGCTACTCCCTTTACTTTAGTATTAAATACTTTAGCCTTTAGTAGCTTTTATACCCTAGTATAAATTAGGTTTTTACTTTAAAAAATCGCCTAACTAAAGCTAATAGACTTAGTATTTAGTTAAAAGCTATTTATATAAGTAACTATATATATTAAAGTTAATTCCTTAATTTATTTTTTATACTACTCTATTTTATTTTCCTTAGTACCTTATAACCCTAAATCTACTATAGTAAGTAAATAGTTCTTTTTTAGTAGCTTAGGTTTAAAGAAGTAGAGTATACTATTAGCTATATAAATAAGTACTATTAAGTATAGTACTTTTTTTAAGTACTCTTTTACTTAGTTTTTTTATATAAAGTAGGTTATAAGTAAGTAACTTTTATAAAAACTATATAGTTTAATAGTATATCTTTTTTAAATATAGTTAAGTAGTAGGTGTATTAAAGGTGTACTTAACTCCTATAAAATAAATAGAATCCTTATAGTATACTATACTAAAACTACTCTATAAAGTATTTTATTAATTACTACTTATAAGTAGTTTAAAGACTTTTTAAGCTTAGTACTAATAAGTAAGTAGGTATTTATTATATAGTTGTGTCTTACTCTAGGTTATATAGGACCTAGGTACTAAACCTCTACCCTAAATATAGCCTTTAGGAGAATAATAGTATATACCGCCTTTTTTATAAAGACTAATAGTATACTATTATTAACTCTATTAAGCCTTTAGATATATTTCATAATAAAGCTAGTTTTAACTACTCTATCCCTAATATAGTTATAAAAGCTAAACTTTATATTAAACTAAATTCTAAGTTATTTAATAGTATTTTTAGACTTAATTTTAGTTTTATTATATATTACTAAGGGGAACGTTTATAAAACGTTCTTTTTAGTAAAGTATACTAACTTTATTTTTAATAAACTAAAAGTAATAGTATTCTTTTTACTATAAGCTAGTGTTTTATTAAAGATCTTTTAGGCCCTATAAGTAGTCTTTTTTAGTATATTCCCTATTACTAGTATACTATAATTATTAATATACTTAAACTATAAAGCCTTTAGTTTAATTTAGTAAAAAAAATCTATATATAAAAAGTAAAGAATTAGGGAAGTAAATAACCCTTAGGGTATCCTATAAAAAAGGGGGGTTATTAGAGAATAATGTCCTTTATAATAGATACTTACTATCCTTTAGTTTATAAAATACTAAACTTAGGAGATTAGTAGCTTTAACTATTCTTATTATTAAAGTTAACTATAAAGCCACTTAGTAAGTACTATATTAAATACACTTTTAATATCTACTATAATAAAAGTTATAACTTTTTTATAGTTAAGTACCTCTTTTATATTATATATAAAATACTTAACTATATTAGTTAAAGATAAAGATAGTAGTATTTTAGTTATATATAGGTATAGAATTTTATACCTTATATAGGTTTAAGTAATTTATTTAACTACTAGCTATTTAAGTCCCTTTTTAAGTATTAAAAGGAGGGAAATTAGCTACTAGTCTTTGTATATACTAGTGTCCTTATTAGGCTTAGGAATTATTATAATTTTAGCCTTTTTTTATATAAGTAAGTAATAGTCTATTTTTAAGTAAACTATATAAAGCTAATATACATAGTTCTTAATATATAACTACACTACTTTAAGTATAAATATAGTTATTCTATTTATTCTAAGTATAGTATTCCCTACCCCTAAGATAGTCTTCTAGAGCTCCTTTTTACTAATATCTATATAGAAAGGTATTTTATGCCTTATATATATATATTATATATTAAGTAGGTTATTTTTTATAGAGACTACTTTAAGGAGTAGCTAGTATAGAGCTTTGTTCTTTTTAGTAGGGTTAGTAACTATGTCTTTACTATTTTATAAAAGAGGAGACTATATTTAAGGTTTAGTATTATACTAGTTTATTATTTAATAAAGGTTAGTATTCTTTTAAATACCCTTAATTTAATTTTACTATATTTTTTATTTAACTTTTATTACTATACAGTTTTAGTTTTTTTTAACTTAGTAAGTATCTTTTTCCCTAGGATTAGTATTATATAGGTCCCTTTACTTTCTATTAGTAGTAGTATACTTATTTATTTATTATTACTTTTTACTACTAGTATTTTATTTAAGTTTTTTAACTACCTTTAGGCCTATTTATAAGAAGTTAGTAAAACTATAGGCTACTATATTAAGTTCTTTAATTATACTAAAGTCTTTACTTAATAGTTATTTATTTTTTTATATATAATTTATAAAGCGTTTTAGGTTTTTATATTTTAAAATATAGTTATTTATCTTAAGCTATAGTATTTTTATTAGTTTTATTAGTAGTATAATTATAATTAATACTTTATAATTAGATTTAGTAGTATAGTATTTAGTTACTAAGGTTCTAGTGCTTAGTATGTTTAAGATAGTTAAGTTAATTATATTACTTTATTTGTTTATAGGTTTATTAACTTTATTATAAAGGGTAATATTTATTAAGTCTAGCTATACTACTACTTATACTACCCCTTTACTATTATTAATTTCGGGTTGCTACGTTGTGTATTTAGTATTCTAGTCCCTAGTAATTATAGTATTTCTAGGTACCTTCTACCTCTTTAGTACTTATATTATAAAAAGACTATTCTACTACTAGTAAATATTAAGTATATATTAGTTCTTTACTGTTACTTTAAAGATGTCCCTATAAGGTCTTTTAGTAATATAAAAGGTTCTAGGTATAGAGAGTGTTTTTTTAATATATATTAGTACCTTTAGGTAGTTATTTATACCCGTTTAAGTATTAATAAGTAAATAAAGTTAATATTTTAGATGTATTTTTATTATACTTTTTATAAAAAGTACCTATAGTTTTTAAATAAGTATAACGTCTACTTTAGTGGTATATACTATTTTAAGTGCTATTTTATACGTCCTTAAAGCTTTTTTTATATTATTTTAGAATACTTTTATTAATTTATTTATTAATTTTTATTAGGGTTTTAAGTTTGTTAGGTGTTGCGCTTTGGTTTTTTTAGTAATAGTATATATTCTAAGCTTTTATCCTTTTAGGGAAAAAGTTTCCCTATTACTATATTAACGTTTCTAGCCTTAGGGGCAGGTGTAGTGCTACTAGTATTAACTATAATTAAATTAAGGATCTCTATAACCTCGCCCTTAATTTTTATAGCTTTATTTTACTCTATTAGTTATATAGTAGGTATAGAAAAAGTTTTTCCTTTAGTTATACTTAGAGTACTTAGTGCCCTTTTTTTACTTAAAATACTACTAGATCTTTTAGTTTTTAGGGTTATATTTTTAAGTATAGCGGCTTTTTTTCTAGCCTTAGTTTTAGCTATTTAGTAAAGCTTTATTTTAGAGTATTTAATATTAGTCCTTTCTTTTTATAAGTACCTCTATACTACTCCTTTAACCTTTTTAAACTATATAAAGTACTTTAAGTTATTACTTTTATATAGTTTAAAGTAGTTTATATATTTAATACTAGACTTGTACTTTCCTTTATATACATACTTACTATATATCTTATATTACTAAGTATAATAGTAAGGTTTAGTACTATGCTAGTTAAAGTATTTTATATATTACTTAAAACTAAATTTATTCTTTAACTTTTTAAAAAAAAAGTTATTATAGATTCTAAAGGGTAGTACCTTTAAAGTAAAAGAAATTAATTAAGTTTATTCTTCCCCTTTCTTAGTACCCTATATATATCTATATTACTCTAGCATTAAGCCTATTTTATACTTAACTTTTACTTTAATAATATTTTTTATCTTTTACTTACTATTAATAGAGTTAAAGTAGTTATTAATTATAGTTAAAATATAGTAAATAGTATATATAGTTTAAACTATAGATCCCTTAATACTTACTATATTAAAAAGTTTAAGTAACTTAGTACTATAATTAAGTAGAGTCTCTTTATTTCTATTAATTATTAGTATAATTATAAAACTAAATAGTACTTAAAAAACTTTTTTAATACTATACTTATTAAATTAATTTAAGTTTATAAAAGCTTAATAAATAGTACTTAGGTTAAGTTAGTATTACTTATTATTAAGCTTAAAATAAAAAAAGACTCTATTATTTTAAGTTTTATAAACTTTTTTAGTTCTTTTTTATATACTACCCTAGTAGCCCTAAGGTTAAGAATCTTTTTATATAGTAAATTATTATTAGTTAGGTTTTAAAGCTACTACTACTTAAGTATAAGTAGTTAGGGCTATTATATAGGCTTTTAACTAAAAGAAGTATTTTATTAACTAGGCTTTTTTATATATTCTATTTTTACTAAATAAGTACTTTAGGGTTTTTATAAAAGTATTACGACCTATTAGTTATAAACAGTAGCGGACCCCGCTCGTAGGGGATTAGTAGTTAAAAGGATAATAGGAAATGTAATTAATATAAAACACAAAATAACTCCTTAGGAAAGGAAGAACTATAATACAAGTTATATATAAATAAAATAAAGTACTAAATAGCTATAACTAAAACTAAGTACTTAGTAGTAATTACTAAGTACTTACTAGTAATTACTAAGTACTTACTTAATTAGTACTATACTTACTACTATAGTATAAATAAAAAAACAGAACTTATATATAAATAGGACTTAAGTACCCTTAAGTCCTCCCTTTTATAGTTCTTTAACTATTAACCTTATATTAATTTTTAAATACTTTTAGCCCTTTAGTAATAAATACTATAACCCTTTTATTAAATACCTAAATTAATTACCTAAGTACCTTAAGTTGTAGGATTCTATTAGTACTATATAGTACTACTCACAGTATTAAACCTTAGCTTTTATTAATACAAACCTTACTATCAAAAGGCTAGCTATAATAAAAAGCCTATATATAGTACTAAATAGTAGGTTTATTTTATTTATTCTCTTTATAAAGTATATTAATAGTAGCTTTAAGGCTAGTAATAATTTATTTACTTATAAAGTATTATTAATTATAAAGTTCTTTAATTTTACTAAATATAGAAATTTTTTAAATTCTACTTATATTAATTTAAGAGTCTTTATAAGTCCCTTTTTCTTTAAGTATTTATCATTTACTATTTTTAATTATTATTAATTTATAGTTTTAAAGTATTTATATTACTTTTTACTTTTTAGTTAATAATTCTTTATAAGTAATAGAGCTATTCTTAACTATATATTTATAAAAGAGGTTAAATAAGTACTTAGTAGTAGATAGTATTACTACCCGTATAGGTAGTAGTAGTATAGTACTAGCTTAAGTTAGTATTGAAAAAGGGGGGGAAATTATAGTATTAGTAAATTTAGTATAGAATAGTAGGCCGTACTAATAGCACGTGCTAAGAAAAATAAATAAGAGGGAAGGTTGTATTTGCCTATGTCCTTAGAGAACGGCAATAATGCCGACAAAGCCGGCAGCTAAGCCGGCCGCGGCGGCAACGTATCCAGAAACCGCACCCGGAGCGCCGCCCTTCTTGGCCCCAGAAGATCCACCAGAGGACTGGCCAGACGACCCGCCGGAGCCGCCGCTTCCCCCCGTGGCCGTCGCCTCAGCGGCGCCCGGCGACCCCGCACCGCCCACGGCACCGGTGCACTCGGTGGGCATCTCGATGGTCGTCATCGAAGACCGGATGTCGGCGGGGCACTGCTCGATGGCGCTGCTGAGCGCGGGCTCGGCCGTCTTGGCCCACTCGCTGACCTTGCTCTCGTACGACGAGTAGCTGTCCGTCAGGGAGGCGGGCATGTCCGTCGCGAAGGCGCAGTACATGTCGGCGCCCTTGGCCGTCGCCGTGGCCGACCACGAGGACATGTAGTTCATCAGCTCGCCGCCGGGCATGGGGAAGCCGGCCATTGCGCCGGTGACGTCGGTGAGACAGCTGATGGCGTCCGTCTCGCGGGCCTGGAGGGCCTCGAAAACCTGCGTGCGGCGGGCGAGGAGGCCCTGGACGTTCTGGTAGGCGGCTGCGGACGCGGTGAGGAGGGGGAGGACGGCGATGGAGCGCATATTGTTGGTGTTTGTGTTGGTCTGGCCACGGAGATGTGTGTTTTGAAGCGGAGATGATGGAGATGCTCGAATGTTCTGTTTCTGTGATGTAGATTGTTGGGATTGAAGGTTGTCTGACTGTCTGTGGTTTCAATTCTTTCTTGGACGGGGAGACATTCATCACTTTATATCTCCAGATCCCATCTGTCCAATCTCGAAGGGCTCAATGAGCCAAATTCCTAGAAATGCGCCTTGCCATGCAGTCCAACGCCAGCTTCGAACATCCTCGACGCCTCACCGCCTCTCCCTGCCGTTGGAAAGTCCCCTTCGGGAATCGCCGCCTCTTTCCAGGAGACACGTTGGAAGTCGAATAATTGCCAGCCATCTGCAGCCATATTCCAGGCTTAGACGTCAGCTGCAGTTTCCCAACGGCTCGAAACACCGAAACCTCAAAGACACACAGGCATCAGGGTCTGGCAAGGCTGTAGATGCCAAGACGCGGGCCAGACGCCGGTTCTAATAGGTAAGGCAGAGACGAATGAAGCTTTTTCGGATTTTGGCCAAGACGGGGAAAGTCTGGAAAAGGGGGGAGATTTCCCAGGAAACCAAGCTTCTCCTCAGCCGCTTGGGAGACTCATGCCAAGAATGACGGATCTGTTGCTGTGGCTTCGCTGTCGGGCGGGTGATTGGTGTTTCCGGAGATCAGAAGCTTCAGCCGCAGCTAGTGGAATTGAGTCCCAATTTGGAGGTTGCATTCCAGGCCACACGGACTTTCTAGCCACAGGTTCAAAAGGGGCGGTCTCATAGGAGAACACATGGAGGTGCTGCAGCTGGCCGTATTAAAGCCCAGTCAGTCTGCACCTTTCTTCGATCATGCGTCTTCGAACTTCGGTCTGCCCGTTGGATGGTCCTGGTAGGACTTTGAGGGATAACCTCGGTCGAAACATCGAATCCTGCTTGTGTGCACCCGTACAGGGCTCCGGAGCTCTGAGAAACATTTGATGTTTTAGAGCATAATGTTATCCACGACGACGTCGAATGTTCGGCTTCGACCGTGTTGAAGGTAATTGTAAGTGATCCTTCCACGATCTCTTCACTCGCCCACAAGAAAACCACTTGCCATGTGGAAGTGTGATCAAGTCAATTTGTGAAATACTATATGATCATGTCAAGAATAAGTTTATCTGACGAAGATACTGGAAAGATGAGAAGTGGAAGCTTTTTGATCAATGCAAAATCCATCAACTCCCGCCACCCCGACGCCTCTGAATAGGTCGAAATCAAGTGTATGTCCCATTTCTGAGCGTCTTCAGACAGCTCAGACCCTTTAAATAGCCACATTACCACAGCACGTCCTTCGCTTCCCTAGATGAAGACGTTAGCAGTCAACCTTGACAGCAGCTAGCTGCGTGAAGACTTACCCTCTGGCAAACTATTCGTCGCTCTTTGGCGCCGCAGAACGGTCCTCGATGGTGACCTGCAGCTCCAACCTGTCCTTCAGGGCATGGCTGGTCACCACGATGTGGTAGTTCATGCTGCTCGGGAACGTGTACGGGTCCGCCGGGTTGTCCGACGGCACGATCCACCCGGAGTTCGTGCTGCCGTCCGAGTACTTGACTTTGTATTTCGACTGGATGGGCTTGAAGAACCCGCGCTCGGGCGACTCGACGCCGACGCAGAAGCTCTGCAGCGCCTGCATGTCCTGCCAGCACAGCGCGACGTTGTCCTGACCGCTCTTGCCGAAGTAGCAGCCCTTGGTCCACGACATGATCTGCTGCCCGCTGCGCTCGGGGAGGGAGTCGTCGCTGATCTCCTGGATCATGCGCACGTCGGGCGCCGTCGGCAGGGCGACCTCGAGCAGCGTGAAGTTCGCCGAGGCGAAGTTGGCGAAGGTGATTGAGTGGTCCGGCGAGATCATCCTGAGGTTGGGCGGCGGTGGATGCATGAGAGGCGAGAGGAAGCTGGGAAGACGGGGGGACAGGAGGGCGAGTAGGTTATGGCTGGTCTGCGGAATGGTGTTTCGGTGGAAGGCGGACGGTCCCGTGAGGATGGAACCTGGGGGCTGAGGAAACTGACAGTCGGAATGCAGGATAGAGTTTCGGTTCTTTTCCTTGGAAAAATTCCTGCGCGAGTAATCCGGAGGGACGCCGCAACTTTGTTTGCTCGAGAGGCGGCCTCGGCGGGCCTTGTAAGTCTGGGGCACCTGCAAGTAATTGTCATACTCTGGTGGCGAGCAGCCGGTTGCGGCGTGGACCAAGACGCGCTTGGGATCCGCCGACATCGACGTGGCTGGGCGTTTTGTTTGTTCCCGAGGGCTCGATCCGGCGGAAATCGGGAGGTCGGCGAGCCGGGTGGATATCGTGGCCGGATGCGGGTTTAGTGGTCCCAGTTTCTGTCCGGATCGGGCTCGGGTTGAATTTGGATTCTCGGCATATGAGCACCGGTGGTCCCGACTTGATTTGGAAATCTTCATTCGTAGCCCAAGGTCGACCCGACATAGGTATTTCGTTTCGATTTGAAATGAACACATCGTCTGTTTTACGACATACCTACCTACGCGTTACTTCTTAGACTTCCTATGGCATTGGCGCCATTGGGCCATGAGGTGGAAATGTGACAATTATACTAGGTAGTGTTAATGATAAGCGTCCATGTGGAAATGTCTCTGGTACCGCTTGCGGCGTCAGGATTGTGCCACTGATTGTTTACAACTCCTGACTAGGAAGAAGAACGGTCCAGATTGGACCTGCCACGCATAGTCTAGCCCTCGACGGTCGCACAGGGAGACGAAATCCTCAGCAACTGTTTTTGAGGTTTGAGGAGCTTTTTGCGTCTATCAATGGGCATTCTAGGTAGATAGAAAACAGTGCAACAGCACTCAGTCGGCTGTAAATCGAATGATACGACCCGAATCGCACCAAATGAAGACAGTAGAACCCCTCGTCATCCAGTAATCTCGGAAACGGTTCTCCAGCGACCTCGGCGTCTGCCACCCGGGACGGTATTCTGGAGGAAGCCACACAAGATTGTCACTACCTTGAGTGATCCACTCCCCAGCACTGTCGATGCCAATCACCATTGGGGGCGGATCCCCGATGCGATACCTGTGTGACTCCAGCGTCATTGGGTCCCAAGGATTACAGAAACTTCCCAGCTTGGGTTGGGATACGAAGAGAACAACTTCATGGGGGAAGAAATTGATCCCCCGAACAATACCTCCTTCATGCTTGATCAATTGTAATTGTTGCCCCGTTGATGTATTCCACAGCAGGACAGCGTTGTGTTCGAATGCTGCCGCTATCGTTTGACCATCTGCTGAAAACTGTATTGGCCCGAGCAATATGGCACCGGCCTGGAGTGTGCGTAGGGGAGTATGTTTCTTAGGCATCTTCCACAGTCGTATGTTACCGTCCGTGAAACCCGCAGCCATCAGCTGACCGTCGGGGGAGAACACGATGCTGTGGAGGAGATCCCCTAGGTGCATGAGGACCGTTTTACCTCGTTTGCCTGTCGCCACGTCCCTGAGATGGATCGTCCCTCCCATCCGTCCAGGACCAAATACGGTAGGGTCTGGTTTCTTTTGGGCTGCTACAGCCAGAAGCTGCATGTCGGGCGAGAAGGCTGCATACTGGAAATATCCCGGCCTCTGGAGCTGTCCATGCACAACACCTGTCGTTGTATCCCACCAGATTATCGATTTTCTTGTTAGGGCTGCCATAAGCTCGCCTTTGAGGGAGAAATTCAGCATCCGAATACTCTTTTTAGCCAGAAGCTTAATGGATTCTAATACGGGTCGAATCGCGCCTGTCACGGTGTCCCACAGGAGGATTATGTTGTCCATGGACCACGACGCTAAGTTCCGGCTATCAGGCGAAAACACGACACCGCGAACATCACAGCCATGGCCCTTAAGCGCACGAATGTAAGCGCCCGTCATCGCATTCTGAAGTCTTATATGGTTTGACGAGACCAGGGCCATCAGTTTGCCGTCCGTCGAATAGGCTACTGCCTCGACTGGAACACTTTCGGCACTCTGCGAGAGTGTCTTCTGATGCATGCAGTCTTCCGCGTTCCAAATCTTGACCGAATCCTTGTTCGAGAACGCAACAAGTTTGCTGTCTGGCGAGAAGGCGATGTCGGAAGCATGAGGAGTTTTGAGGCTCAGTATCATCCGGTGCGAACCCGTCGCCAGGTCGCAGAGTTGACGTGATCCGTCACGTGATTCTGTCGCTAGCACTCGGCCATTCGGCGAGACCCCAAAGGCTCTTTTCGGTCCATCGTAGCCATCGACGGACTCCTGACGTGCGCAGATCCTTGAATCCCACAGCCTGATCATACCACTCCAAGACGTCGACGCCAGCACTTCGTTCGCCCAAGAAAACGCAGCAGGCTCATCGGGAAAACTAAAGCTGTGCTGACACTCGCCAGACGCCGACTTCCAGAATCGGATCGTTCGGGTGCGCGACCATGAAAGCAATAGCTGACCGTCGGGCGAGAACATAATTGGTTCACTTGAGTCGTCGAGTACGCATGTCTGGGAAAAGCTCTCGAGGTTCCAGATTCGAACCGTGTTGTCGCCCGAAGATGATGCCAAAGATTTGCCGTCTGCCGAGAAAGCAAAATCCGTGATGTATTTACTATGGCCTTCGAGAATAGTCTGGAGTCTACCGGCCTCCAAGTTCCACAGCTCGATTGTTTAAATCTTACGATCGGCTGAAGTATTGGTTGACGCCAGGAGGCGGAGGTTCGGCGAGAAAGCAACTCTCGAGTGAGAAATGGGGCTGCAGTCGTTGATGGTCTTTTCATGTTCACCAGTCTGCGTATTCCAGAATTGGACTGCAGAGCCAGAAGATGCCGATGCTATCAACAGGCCATCTGCCGAAAAGGAGACGGCGTTGATGGGCCCGCCGCCGTGGAGCGTATGCATTAGAGCTCCTGTTGCAACGCTCCAGATCTTGGTTTTCTGGTCACTGGAGCCTGATGCAATGAAATGGCCATCAGATGAGAAGGTGATCAGGTTGACATAGCCGCTATGGTCGTAAAACGTTTGTAGGTGTGTACCGGTTATTGTGCGCCATAGCTGGACGGCGTGGTCGACCAATGCTGCTGCCACAAGCTGGCCATCTGGCGAAAAGGTAATCGCCGAGACACGGTCTCCATCTCCCTGAATTTTCTGAAAATTCGCTTCCCAGTCAGGTCTTACGTCTTGGGAAAGTCCTTGGCTTCGCATGCGTTGACCCCAAAGCGTTTGACGGACTTTGCTTGCAGCCGGAGAGAAGAACAGCACCGCCCCGTAAGCCTGGAGAGGTACACGTCCAACGATTGGTCCGAAGCAAGACATAATCCTGCAGGCATCTTTGATGAATTCAAGTAGTTCAACGGACGTGTCAGAGAATCGCTGCGTAGAGTTAGTCTGTTATATCCCTCCAGCCGTGCTACCTCGTCCAACGGCTGACTCACCTGTAACGTGTCAAGGAGTTGTCCGAGCATTGCGATACCTTCAGAAATTCTCCCAAGAAGCGATAGAGCTTCAAGCCAGTGAAGAAAGTGTTCGTGCAGAAACCGACTGACGTCATGCTCCATCGAACGTCCACTGTGATCCAAATGATGACCCCAGTATAAACACGCATACTGTAGGTCGGCAGTGATGTGCATATCTATGGTCTGCTGGCTTATATCTTGTTTCGGTGTATCCAGCTTTTGAATATAACAGATATCCTGCTTGAGACCGGCTTGCATGCGCTGAATGCATTTTGCCGCTAGCATGGTGTGGATTTCCTTTTCGTCAACACGGATCGCACCTGAGCCTGAGTCGTCTTTACGGAGAAGAAAATCGCCGAACGACCTATGCAGGGGTTTGACCGGGCAGCCCGCTTCAGCCGGTATGTCCAAAACTGCATGTAGCTTTGGAAGCCATCCCTTGATGTCTTGTAAGTCTATGGCTAGGAGAGCCACAAGGGAGATCGTTGACAGTGGAGTTGTGAGAAGGGCGAGGCCACCCAGGAAGTTCAGGCGTTGGCTGAATTTCGCATTGTCGCTGCTTCGAAGTGCCTGGCTGAGAATAAGGTCGTAAATCTGATGAAGCTGATTGTTGCCGCCGTTGCAATGTTCGAGCCAAAGCTCCAGCTGTTTCCTAGGTTGTCGCACAAGCTGTTTCCCCCCGTGGATGAATTGGTAGAGTGTCGAAACATAGAGAAAGAGCGGGTCAGGGGTTGTAGCCAGCCAGATCAGGCGGTCCAGGAGCTTGGCTTTGGGCCAGAAATCTTCTTCAAGGCGGTACTTCGTCTTGATTTCTGCGAATCTCTCCTCCAGAAAGGCCCGGATGTCGTCTCTGGTATCTTCAGGGAATTCTCGGTGAACCTCAAGAATGCGAACGCTGCTTGTTTTGATAAGAGGCTCGAAAGCCTTGGTAGTCTCTGACGAGAACCTGCTTGTTAGCAGCACGCGCAGATGTACCGGCTGCATCTCGCGGAGTTTGGAGAGAAGAGTCAATATCTGCGAGAGATTTCCAAAGCACTCACACTCGTCCAAGGCGTCAATGATAATGACGATTGGGTATCTTCTCCTTGTGCTGCTGCCCTTTAGATGGAAGCTCCACGACATCAAAGGATAGAAAATCAGCGTGTCAAACTGGCCTTCGAGATCTTTCCGTTGCATTGAAAACGTGTCCAAGACGCGGTCTTTGAGGTTAGGGATAGCTTCGGCCAGTTGCATGGCGATTGTGGAGAATAGTCTTTTGGTGTTGTTGCGGCCCTGCTCGCCTCTCTTGAAGAAGTAGCCCGCAACGACTCGGTCGCTGGCAAATCTATCCGCGACAGTACGTGCGATGGTAGATTTACCAGCTCCTGCTGGGCCAACTAGCCAGAGGAAGGGTTCTGTGGACTCTTCATCTGCCCAGTTATGTATCGCTTCCCGAATGCGAAATCGGGTTCCAGGTTCGCATCTCGGACTTCTTTGGACATCCTTACTCTCGTAACGGGCTTCCTCGACTGTGGGAAGATCTGTCCATCGACTTTCGAATGCAGTTCTATTTCAATATTAGTTGAAGATCCTTGGCGGAAGATCATGGGACGCACTTGGTCCGGCGCTGGTCAAGAAACTGTTCCTCGGCGGCTGAGATCAGGGCAAGCATGTCAACGTGATGCTTCTCTGCTGCCATGCCCATGTCTTCAAGTTTGTATCGCAACCTGATTGCCTTCAACGTGTTTACGTCCTGTAGGATAGTCTGTTCCAAGCCCTTGAAGAGGGAGAGAATCATTTCCATATCGTGGTACTGAATAGCGCTCAGGCGCATGTAAGGAAACCAGCTTTTGAACAGCTGGGAAACGGCTTGGATCTGAAACTTGAGGGTGTGTTGATATAGTTCAATGATGTGGTTTTCAAGATCCCCTCTGAGCCCCGATTCGCATAGGTTTTCCCGTGACAAGAGGTGTTCCAGCTTGACGTAGTAAGCTATTCGAGCGGTCAAACGCGACAAACCGTTGTCGTTGACTTGCTTCGCCGCGTGCAGGTCCTTGAATAGAGGTAATAGGACAGAAACGCCCGCCAAGGCGATGCTAGCGTCTGGGGATACCTTGACTACCTCGCTGATAACTTCCGACATGGCATCGGAGAATTGGGGACTTTGTACCACCTGGTCCTTGAGAATGAACTGGCAGCCAAAGATGGTGTATTTCTTCCGCTTTTCATGTGCTTGGCGTACGCTGTCGTCGATGATAGTCCTAAGCTGACCTTGACGCTTCGCAGGGTCCGTATCAATTCCATTGTTGGCTCTGACGTCGTTCCGATGGCTTTGGACCTTTTCCCGCGATGCACCTGTCGCAGAAACCGTTGGTTAGGAGGAGCCAACCACGTTCATTAACCCACTTATCGTTACGTTGCAATTGTCTCGAGAGAAGGTTCTCGTATACTTCAACCAGGTCCTTAGCTTCGTGCCTCAGGGCCTCGTAGGCTCGAGCCCACAGGGACGGCGCATCGACTGGCGATGAAAGCTTCGTCTGAGACGGCTGCGGGACCGAACTGATCGCAGGGCGCAGATCGCGACTGCCAGTCGCGGAGGGCAGCAACTCCTTGGTCAGAGGCAGCTTTGAATCAGAACTGGATGTCCGATCGACAACAGAGGATGAGCTTGGGGCTGAATCAACAACAGAAGGGCTGGCATCTTGAGGAGGTATAGATGTGTGAGTGGACGAGGGACCATCCACGCGGTGATCGTCGTGGGTACGACTCCCGGGGCGCAGAGCGCGTTTGGATGATTGGCGAGACTTTTTCTGACGCTTCATATCGACCACAGGCTCATCAAATATGATACCGGTGAAGTGCTGATTGCTAGAATTGCCTCAGAATGAGGGGTTGGAGAGGCTATGGTCATGCATGCCCGCGCCTATGTACCTAGCCAATCGTGCAGCACAACCGGACCAACGTGCATATCTGGCATCACAGGTACGGATACGGTTACCCGCGCCAACAAAGGTAGATTGAAATACTTTTGGAACCTTTCTCCGAACTCTATCGTCCGCAATTTGAGCATAAGATGCCAGACGTGGTGATATGTCTGTACAGGGAAAGAAAAAGAAAACGCAGTTCCGTCGGAATTGCCATGATCTTTGCGATTCCATGTAATCAGGTCTCAAGAAGGCCCGACAGTATTTACTTCTCGCCATGATATCATCACAAATTTGCGTCTCCCTGATTAGACTTCTAAGCAAGACCCCAAATCTTTCAACAAATCTTCAGCCAAGATGTCTATGGCACCTGTCCTCTGATCCTCAATTCCAAACGAGAGAAACAGCACATCGTCCAGATACCCATGATACCGCCTCTCCTTAGACTTCCAGCTCATTGACGTAACGTAGAACATATCCGACCCGCCATCTATCCTCCTCTCCCGGCCATGGATCCATATCGGCCGCCTCGACACGGCAAACACCTCAAACGGCGCCCTCTGCCGAAACACCAAGACGTACGGCTCGTACTCGCTGTGGAAATGATAAAACGTCTTGTGCTGGAAGATCGCGATCACGAACGTCTTCTCGCTGTTCGGTGCGCACGCGGGATCGCTCCGCTTGCAGAACGTCACGCTGAGCGAATTGGTCGCCTGGTGGATCGACTCCAGCTCCGGCGGCAGCTTCGGGAGGTACCGCGACAGACATGCCTCGTCGCCCGGGGCCTGGGATGCGAGGTCCGGCCCGGAGGATCCATCTGCGTTGAGACGAGAGAAGACGCGCCGAGGGGACAGGTCGTGGTGAACATACGTCGCACCCTCCTCGTCCCAGAAGAGGAACCAGTTCTTCTCCATGGTGCCCCATGGCAGTGGGCGCTGCAGCTCCGTACCGGCGGCGAAGCCCTCGTCTAACGACGGCGGGAAGCCCCAGTCGCCGAGGGCGCGCAAGTCCTGCATCCACTGCCCGAAGCACGAGTAGGCCGAGTTGGAGCCGTACACGATCAGCGGTCGCGTAGGGCCTTGAAACGCCCGCGCATCGTGTGGCCCCACGTTCATCGCGATGTAGTCCAGGTCGGGCGGGCACGTGCCGTCGCCGCTCCTTGTGGCAGCGATGGGCAGGACGGTCGGCGGAGCGACGCAGGCGAGCCCGTCGGGGCCGAAGACGGCGTTGCAGACGAGCTCGACGTGGTCGGCGGTGTCATCATTTAGCTTGCGTCGCTGGGCGACGATGATGAAGGTGTCGTCGAGGGTGGGATGCGGGATGATGTTGGGATTCATGGCATCCTCATTGCCGAAGTGGATTGCGAAGAACTTCTTGTCGAGGGTTGATATTGAGAAGACCTCGAGGTGTTTGATGAGAGCCTCATCCGCCACGGGCGGTGGAGGCGGGACCGCGATGACGGGCTTCTGGGGTTGATGACTCGGCGCTTCGGCCGAGGCCGGGTGAGCCGGCCGGGAATGCGGCTTCAGCTCATCGGCCTGTCTCCAGTTCGGAGCGAAGATTTGGTCGAACCAAGAGTTGAGGCCGGGAGCGGAGTTCCTCAAGTCGAGACACCGAATACCGACGTAGACGAGCACGAGGAAGGGCCCGACGATGAGGACGACGCGCTTGAAGTCCCGGGCTAGCATCGCGATGAGGCTGTTCACGTGTGCCGAGGACCCGGGACTTGTCCGAGTGGAATCGGGGGCGTTCGGGTTCTGGCGAGGTTCTCGAGGTTGCAGCAAAACAACCGAGGGTGACCTTCAGGCGCTGATGCTGCTGTATGTCTTTCCAGGGAATGCAAGAAGATTTCCAAACAATGTGACAAACAAACAAGAGAGTACCTGACTCTATCTCCCCGCAGATGTGTTGGTGCCAACGACTAACCGGCAGTCACAATTGCATCACTGACAAGAAATGGCCAAGCAATGCGGGGAAAGTGGGCACACGAGAACTTTGTGAAGAGCGAAGCTCAACGGAAAAACACGAGGAAAAAAGAGACAGACATGGCGCTACAGCATGTGTGAAGGCTCGTGATAGCGATCGACGGTTTAGTACCACTGCAATACGACCTTGAACATTCCGAGCTTCCCCTCATTTCGAGAGCTTGAGTGACAGTCTCTCCCCTTGGCGGCGTTATCTCCCCGTATTTGACAGTCAGCGCGCGCTGTCTAGCGCGCGCGGGGAGGTAACATTGAGCTTGCACAACTTGGCAGAAGCGATAATCCCCTGCCCAGCAATGAATTCCTTTCCTCGATCGTTCCACTTGGGCGCCGCTTTAGACATGTGAGCATGCGCGAAACCTCGGTGAACGGCGAAGTGACCCCTGGCAATGGGTTACCAGGGTCCGCCATTCCCCTCACGAACCTCCCACACCTTTGGCTGTTTCGGGAAGTGCGTCCGTTCCTGCAGCACTATTGGGTGTGATACTGCTGCAGGTCGAGCGGAAGTGAGCAGGGGAGGGTGGCGTCCGCCTGTGTAGTTGACGGCGCGGAGTCTAGTGTAGGGACGACGGCTTGTGATGGACTCAACCAGTCTGTGTGGCAGTGTCAAAGCCGCCAAAGATGCGTCCAGTCCGTCATTTCCGCGTGGCAAGCAGACTTCAGACGGGAATTGGCCGCTTTACAGTCGAGCTAGCTTTCCAGGAAGACAGGCTAGACCTGATGAACTTGGAAACAGCCAATTGCGCAACGTGAGAACGTTGACCTCGACTGAGCTAACAACGACGGTGTCTTGGAGTAGATGACGCAGTAGTGTAGGGCAAAGATTCCGAAAGAATGTTTTGGTTGATTGCAATCATTAACAACTGTCCGTAGCATTCAAGCTATTTCCTGTGTGTCACATCTAATCTCCCAATGTCTTGGCCGACCCGGACGAGAATGCACCGACCCAAAACCTTGGGATTCAGTTCCCCAGCCACAAGTCCGCCTCACCCCTTTACATTTGATGGTGGCGCGCTGAGCGTTTTCCCGTACAGCCACTGCGCGAACCGGACGCTCGGCTCGTCGACAAACCGCGTCACGACCTCCGCCAGCCACAGCGTGAGCGGCAGAAGCACGAGGTGCGGCAGCAGGAATGCCGGCTCCAGGCCCAGCGGGCCGACCTTCGGCAGCAGGAAACGGTCGACGAGGTGCGCGAGGTGCTCCTTCTCTGAGTCCTTCCACCACCCGACGGCCGTGTAGACGCGATCCCCCAAGGTCCCCAGGACCAGCCCGTGGACGAGGTACAGAGCGAAGGATATCCGGCCGAGGTACCGGCAGAAGCGCGTCTCGAAGAAGGCGCGCAGCCATCGGATCCGCGGGACCGAGGCTACGAGCAGGACCGCTGCCCAGAAGAGGTAGAACCACTTGTAGTCGTAGACGGCCTGCGGCTTGAGGAAGGAGAGGTAGTACCACCCGCGGTTCCTGCCCAAGTCTTCCACGTTGTCTGTGTAGGATGGCACGCCGCCGAGGTACATGGAAACGGCGAAGAGGTGGTAGAAGATGAAGAGCTTGGCCGGCTCCAGCTTCTTGAAGATTGCCGGCAGCTCATCTTTCCGAGCAAGCAGGTCCAGGTCACAGAGCATCATGCCCGCGACGAACATGGCGCCGTACCACCCGTCGGCGATGTACATGAAGTAAAAGGCGAGACCGGCCTCGCACCAAAGTCTCACGTTCCTCGTGCACCGCGAGAAGGCGAGGAGAGCCGTGTAGACGATGATGGATCCCTTCATCTCGACTGGGATCGACCAGAGGTGACGGTTCCAGCTGAAGAAGGGGTTACTGCCGGTGGTGAAGATGAAGCTGAAGTTTTTGAGTTCGCAGTACCAGAGCCACGCATCCTCCCGCCACGAGGACGCACGGTCGATGCCGTCGACCCAGACGCCGAACGCGTGAAGGAAGCTCATGAAGGCGAACGTCGTCAGCGTGACCGGGATATACAACCGTAGCCAGCGCCTAAACAGCGCCGACCCGACGTTCTCCGACAGCCTCGCGTGGTCGCCGGCCTGAATCAGGCCCAACGGCTTTGCCGCCAGCACGTAGCCCGAGATGACGAAGAACACCGACACGGCAAAGTGACCTCCCGTGAAGAGGTGGCGGATCCCGGGGAAGGCCACGAAGTGGAACTTCCCCTCGTAGCCGAAGGCGTTCTCGAAGACGCGGTTCTGGCTCTTCGACTCGTGGGCCCAGAGCTCGTTGTGGTGCCAGTAGACGAGGAAAGCCGCGAAGCCGCGCAGGCCGTCTAGGTACGCCGTCGGCCGCAGCGTCTTGTCGGCCTGCTTGGTGTTCTTGATGGGCCAGAGAAAGGAGCCCAGACGGGATAAGGTCGAACGTGACGGCCGTCGAACGCGGAGGAACCGGGCAGGCTTCCAGTCTGATTGTTCTTCCGAGAACCACTTGGGCTTTTCGGACCAGGATGGAGTGACGTCGTCCCAGTGCGGGCTGTCGAGGATGCCCTCGTTTCTTGGAGACATCGTGGAGGCTGAGAGCGGAAGCGTCTCGAGGGTTGATGCTTCGACGTCGTGGGTAGGAGTCGTCGGTATGTTCAGCCTCAAGCTGTCAAACAATGCGTGCTTACGGGCAGATGCTGCTTGCCCACCCGCGCGCCGTGGTTGACTGGAAATGCAGGAAGGGAGCCCTCGTACCCTTGCCTCTCTGGGGTGTGAGAGGGGAGGTGTTCCGCTCGGGGCAGAACAAAAGAGGCACAGCTTCTTTTCAGTGTCAACGAGATGCTCCTGCACGGGGGCGGCAGTCATCACGTTCTTCTGGGCTTGGCGTCGATCCCCCCTCTTCAATTGGGCTCTGCGACAGGCGGCAAAGAGTAGCCGTGGTTGATACTGAGTTGACCGTTCGTCCAGAGTTTCACGAGCAAAAGTGAGTGAACGTAAAGCTAAACAACGAGCTGAACCATGAGGAAAAGGCCCGAGGTTGACAGGGCGGATGTGGTGGGATGAAGTTGGGATGTTGGATGGTTGGACCACAACCAACCGGGGAACCCTGGTCCAATATGCGGGGGATGAACCGGGGGAAAATGCGGAGAGGACGGACAAGCTACTCGAACCAACAACACAACCCTAGCAAGATACGAGAGTAGCCTGCCATGATGGGTTGACCACTCACAATGTCCCGCACGGTGACGTCTGTCGATTGCAACGGAGACTAGGGGCTGCCTCCAAATGAGGGGGAGAGTTGATGGCAGGTGGCGTAGCATCAAGCTCGAGGCCCGGACATGTGAACGACTCGGCCGGGTCGCAGAAACGACCGATAACAGCTGGCCTGATCACGTCTTGTCACTCTTGTCAAAGTTCAAAGAAGTTGTAACTGCGGCGGGTCTCTTCTTGATCGGGTCAATTGCGCCGCGCCCTGATCCCCTGACTATCTCAGCCCTTGGACCGTTGATGCTGGTGCCAAGGATCGGCCCAATCGACGCTCGAACAAGCTCAACGTCCCGGCGCTACTGTGGCGCCAGATGCGACCTTTTCCAAACCAGTGGCACTTGACGGCCTCTGAGCCATCAGCCCCTTTGCTCGTGTAAATGTCCGTGGCTTTGGAGACGGCGCGGGCTTTAAGACCACCTTGCTGGATTTTGGCGTTCTCTCGCCAGGACGAATCAAACAGCCCACCGTTGAGGACGAATTCTAGTGTTTCTCGTATTGATTCAGGCGAAAAACTAGCAAAGAAGGACCATCAGTTCGAGTTTCGCAACAGACGCTGGAAGAAAGAGCGGTGGTGGCGTCAGTTGAACGGTGACAAGTCGGCACAGAGCAGGGATTGGATAAACGGGATACGACTTCGCCCGGACGACCTCGGCGCTCCGTGCTCGATCTTCCTCACCCCTGCAACCCGGCTCGTGAAATTGATGGGCAGAAAATGACAGTCAAGCGGGGGATGGTGAGAGAGATGCTGTTTGGAGGCGTGTAGGACTCACCCCCGACTCGGCCGCCGGGGCTCTCCCGGGTCGCGTGCTTGATTGTACATGAACACCTGGAAGGATCCCTCAAATGTCGACATGCATCCCGCCCCTGTCGTCTCTTTGAAAGGATCGTCGCTCCTCTTCTCCAGAAAGCTTGTTGATCCAGCTCCATTCCAAAAACCTTCTTCGGCCCCGGAGGCTTTCTTTCGTTTGCACTTCCTCTTCACCTCGCCCTTCTCGAGACTCTGGACAAAGTCTTAGCAAGCACAATGTCGTCTCCCATCATGAGCCCACTGAGCCCGCTGAGCCCGACTGGCTCTCAAGCAAACCCGTTCAAAAACAGAGTGCCAACACAGATGAGGAGATGCATTCCCCTATACATCGCCTGCGTGTTTATCTTGCTATTCATCGCCAACCTCGACGTCGTCGCATCAACCCCCAGATCATCTCATCTCACCAAGCGCTCCAGGGCCAGCGGGCACTCGGCAAAACCGAGGGGCTTTCCAAAGAAGATCTGGCAGAGTTGGAAAGTCGCGCCCTTCTCCTTCGAAGCCGAGAGGATTCTCACCGCGCGCACGTGGACGGACAAGAATCCAGGCCACCGTTACGAAGTCCTCACGGACGCCAACGACATGGAGTACGTCGAGGAGCACTTCGGCCCCAGCGGCCTCAACCGCCCGGACATCGTCGACCTGTACCGCGAGGTGAACGCGACCATCGTGAAGGCGGACTTGCTCCGGTACATGATCATGTACGCTGAGGGCGGCGTCTACGCCGACATCGATGTTGAGGACCTCCGGCCCGTCGCCAGGTGGATCCCGGAACGCTTCGACGAAGAGGATGTCGACCTCGTCGTTGGCGTCGAGATCGACCAGCCCGCCTTCAAAGACCACCCCATTCTCGGCAGCAAGTCCATGTCCTTTTGCCAGTGGACATTCATGTCTCGCCCACGGCACCCGGTGATGCTGTCCCTCGTCGAGAGCATCATGGCCTGGCTCGCCGACGTCGCGCGCGCGCAAAAGGTGCCCATCTCCGAGGTCGGCCTCGACTTTGACGAGATCATCAGCGGCACCGGGCCCTCGGCCTTCACGAAAGCGATACTCGAGTACATGACCTCGCGGTCGCGCTCCGGCCCCGTGACGTGGGACACCTTCCACGACATGGACGAGTCCAAGCTCGTCGCCGGCGTCCTGGTCCGCGACGTCGAGTCCTTCGCCGCGGGGCAGGGCCACTCGGACTCGGGCAACCACGGCTCGCGCGGCGCGCTGGTGAAGCACCACTACCACGCGTCCAACTGGCCGAGCCGCCACCCGCGGTTCCGGCACCCCGTCTTCGGCGAGGTCGAGCGCTGCAACTGGGACGCCGAGTGCGTCGCCAAGTGGGACGCCGACGTGGCCGCCTTCGATGCGCTGTCGCCGGAGGAGAGGAAGCAGAAGGTCGAGGAGCACGAGAACTTCCTGAAGATGCTGGCGCAGCAGCAGAAGCCGTTCGGCCAGAGGACGCCGGGAGACCACCCGCCGCAGATGCCGATGCCGGTGGCCCCGAAACCGGAGGAACTCAAGTTGAAGTGAAAAAGAATCACGCCAAGATTCGACTTCAAAAGGTTCCAACCGAAAGATTCGACCCTCTGATCGCGTCAACCACTGCGCCAAGACAACAACTCCTTCAAAGAGCTTGACTTTGACAGGGCCGCTTCGTGCGAAAAGTCGAGTTCTGCGTTTGCGCGATTGCTCCGCATTGTTTATCACAGTCGCTTGATGGCAATCGCCCGGTGCGAGCGTCTTTGACTCGCATACAGCCCGCATGCATGGCCTGTTTATGATTACGGTACAGCCCTGGGGGCTCTTGAGCACGAGCACATGTTCTTCGTCCCACTGACGGGGAACAAAATGGTCACTGCTGGCATTTTTAGACATACACAACCCTACATACACAAGATGGGAAGCAACTTGGGTACCCTTCAGTTACCTGTACATATCTTGGTAGTGTGCAAAGGCATCAAGGTGCCCGTAACTCTCCTTTAGATCGAGATAACCACCTTACCAATCAAATCCTTACCGCTTCATGTTTCTCATGTTGATTACTTCCAGACTTCAAGTCACGTAGATTCTCTACATGATGTTAGTGGTATAATGTAGGCTATGGAATCTGAGACCAGAAGCATGGCGTCATATGAAACCAATTCATTCAACTAAAAGAGTTGCAATTCCAAAGTCCGTTAAGATCTTGAATTATACAATATATACTTCGAAGTTTAAAGCCATGTACAACCCCAACATCTCATCCTGCGCAGACAGATGGTCCTTGGTTGATGAATACTATGTACAAGATGTTGCGCTCACCCCCCTCAGTTTCGCATACTATGCGCCTCTCACAGAGAAACCAGCCCGCCCGAGAGAGCCATTTAGAACGTCAGCTTCTGGCCAGCCTGTCCCGGAACGGTGGCAACGACGTTGGCGGAGCCGAGAAGGGAGTAAGAGTAAGGCGGGGAGTTGGCGTTCAGGGTGCCAACAGGGGCAGTGTTGGCAGCGCCGCCGAGGTCGTTGTCGATGGAGACGGCGTAGCCGACGATCTTGGAGTCCTGAGTGGTGATGGGGACAGAGACGTTCCTGAAGACGTTGCTCTGGGCGAGGACCTGAGCTCCTTGGCGGGTGTTGATGGCAGAGTTGCCGCTTCTCGGGCGTTAGCATATGGAATCAATGCAACGTTTAATTGGACTCGGGGAGAGGCCTTAGGGAATATAACATACTTGAGGTAGTACGAGTTGTAGATGTGGCCGGTACCGAATCGCAGCGAGGGCCCGCGGGAGCCGAAGTTAGCCCAGTAGTTGTTGGCGTAGGTGATGCGGAGGTGGCCGCTGTCCTTGCCGCCGTTGTTCTCGCTGTGGCCGATCAGGGAGGTCTTCCAGTGGTCGTGGAAGTAGGTGCTTCGTCATGTCAGCTTCTATCCGGAATGCAGGGGACCTTGCGAAAACGTACTAGGAGATGGTCATATAATCGGCGCCGTGGGAAGCATCCACGAGGCCGTCGTAGTAGTCCTTGTCAGAAACCAGGGCGGAGCTGAACTCGCAGTGGTCAACCCAGACGTTGGTGCTTTCCTGTGGAGCAAACCCAAGTTAGCTCAGACATTCGACGTCACTTCTTTCTGGCGCCAGCTCACCTCGATCTTGAAGCCATCGCCGGTGGAGGCGAGGACGTTGGTCGACTTGATGTTGCGAAGAATGATGTTCTTCTGGCGGCGGGCGTGCAGCGCAACACCGTCGAAGCCTGTGCCGGTTAGCCACGTTTCCTTCCTTGGCTTGCTTGAAGTCGAAGCTCCAACGACGGTACTTACCAGCACCAGGAAGGCCGATGACGGACTTGTTGCTGCCAATGCGGACGTTGACGGCGCCCTTGATGACGCCCTTGACGACGACAATCTTGGCGCTGGTGTCCTTCTCGTTGACGGCCGCGGTGAACTCGGCGAGCGAGGAGACGGTGGTGACTGTGCCACCAGCGCCGCCAGAAGTACTGCGATATTGTCAGTCCAAGACTTGCTGAGAACCAACGATCTGGTGGAGCTTACCCTCCGTTCAAGGTAGCATATCCGATCGTCGCCTTGTCAGAGACAGAGGCTCTCTTGACGAGGTGGGGCTGGTCGGCGGCGTTGTCGACGGTGGGCGTAGGGGTCGCAGCTGCGAGACCGGCGAAGATGGTCGCCAAGGCGGAGGAGAACTTCATTGTGAAAAGATAGTGCGATCTGACTGGATACCGGGATGTCTAATCTGCCAAGAGATCTGGGAGTGGAAAAGAAAGCTTGAACTTGGGCTGCCGAGAAGTTTCAAGAGCCCGTCAACCACGTTGCCGGCCTTCTCCTTATATACATGATCGTCGCTGGTCTCGATCAGGTCCATTTTCGTCTTCTAACTTCGCAAGGGGGGCGTCGCTGCCATCACGAGACCAGATTGCGACAGAGCTTCGTGGAAAAGCTACACTAGAGTTCGCTTCTTGGGCGCGGCTCAGGAACTTGCGCGGCTGGGCCCGCTGGAGTCGGAGCGTTGCATTCGTCGATGGACGGACCCAGACACTCGTAGTCGTTCCGCGAATGGCAGCGCGCTATCGGGCCAGACCTCACGATACATCCCACTCTCGACCGTTCTCCTCCACCCGTCGTCTCTCGTGACTCGTCAAAATAAGCAGCCCCTCAGCCTTGGGGGGAGGAAATGGCGAGCTGGGGCCGGTGGGTTTCGTGCCGCGAGGTTAGAAGAGAGAAACAAGCTTGTCTACAAGCTTTCGTCCGTTCATTGCGTTGTTTATTCAGTGGGGTCAGCTCTGTGTCATGTAGAGTTGTAGTCTGAATTAAGGAACGGGGCGTCCGGGGTTGCCGTTGGAGAAATTTCCTCAAATCAGCATTTCGCCTGCCCTCCGCCCAGATACCCGCGCAATCCGGGGTGCAGGCCGGCTTTACCAGATGGAAAGCAGACTCTTGGTACGATGCGATCATGTCATTGGCGAGAGCCGGGTAGTCCTTGCCGAGCTGATTACGTGGAAGCGCCTGCAGGGTCAGAAAGCCGCCTCTTTGGACGGGATTTGAATGTCGTAGTTTTTCCTACTACGCGCTTGATTGGACGGAGATCTCATTGCAGACCGCCCGCCAAATATTGCGGGATGTTGGCAGTGGATTACGACGACTTATTTTTCACCCGTCCTCGACGGGTGTTGAGCCTACGTTGTTAAGACGCCTTTTGCAGTTGCTGACTTGAATGGTTTCTTTCGGGCGGAGATTCATCGACTGATCGCGGGATGCATTCCGATTCGTTCTCGAATCAACGATATCATACAGCCGACTCACGATAGAGTGAAGCATGAGATAGCCAGGTCGGAGTACTAAATTGTGCGCGAGTCGCTCAAAGTTTCTTATTTGTGCCTAAAACAAGCTCTGGACTTTCTGGAATCATTCATTCGCCTTGCCAAGTCGTCAATCAACGTTGCGAGGACCCATGAACCCAAACACAGACAAGCAAAAGTGTAAAACCGATCTGCACCGGGCCGCAAGATCTGTGTTACGGCGAGCCAACTTCCCCGTGGCACAGTTTCATCCTGCATGCGCAATACCGGCACTGAGTTGAACAGATACTCGAGGCCTTGGCATAGACTTGGCAAGATTGAGCGTGGGAGTGGAGACGAGAACCACTCTCATGTGCCACAGATCACTGGGAATTCCATCATTGTTTATTGCGTATCATAGCCAACAACTGCAACACTACACAAAATCTTTAGAAGCACTCAGATGTAGCAACATAAGTAAATGTAACTGTTGAACTTTTGCCGTTGTGTAGAGCGTCCTTGTGTGATCATTGAGCCCCCTCATGCCGTGCCCCTCATGCCGTGCTCCTTCAAGCTCTTGACCATCTTCTCCTCCTCTTCTGCCAGATGGTGGTCCTCTCCAGCGCCGCAGGACGGGTACAGCAGGTGCATCGGAACTTCCCGTACGCCGAGAGAAGAATTCTTCTTGTTGCCGAGCATCATCGCCTCCACAATGTTACCGTCGCCAAACTCCGGCTCTGTCAGCACGCGCATCATCACGCCGGCGAGCTGCTGCGGCGTCATGTGCAGATCGTCGGGCCGAATGCGCTGTCGGCAATAGTCGGGGTGGAAGATTGGTGTCTGCCCAAGCACAAGAATTGTCAGCCTCTTGTTTTGACCTGGATAGAAGAGGTGCGAGAAGGGGACTGGAAATAGGCCGAGGGAAGCTTCTTACATCGGTTGCTCCAGGACAAACAGCCGCGTTTCTGATTCCCACCTCCTTCCGGAGACCCCCGAGGCTCTTGACCATGCTCACGATGGCCGCCTTGCTTGCGAAGTACATGGGCGTGTGCATCGAGTGGACGTAGCCTCCCAAGCTCGCGACCCAGAGCAGGTTGCCCTGAATGTTGCGGTTCTGCAGCCAGTAGTCGATCGCGATCTGGGCCAACCGGATCGGCGCGATGGTGTTGACGCTGAATGTCTTGTACTGGCCAACCTTCGCGTCCGCGGGATCTTCGGCGAGGGGAGAAATGCCTGGAGGTGACCAGAAGGAGCTGGCAGGGGGCTCGTACAGACCGGCGCCGTTGCACACGATGTCGACCTGGGGGAACGTCGCGAGTGCCGTCTCCCAGAGTGAGTTGATTTGGCTCCAGTCCGTAAGGTCGGTCGGGTGGAAGAGGGCGTAGGCGCCGTTGCTCGCCGCGTTTTCCTTGGAGTACTTGTGGAGGGTGGCCTCCGCCTCCGGTCTCAGCTTGAGGTCCGCGATGATGACGGAACATCCGGCCTCTAGAAGCATCTGCACTAAGACATGATTGATACCTGGGAGCAGACGACGGTCAGAAGATATCAATCCCAAGTTTCCTTGTTGTTGGTGTGTACATACCAGAGCCACCACCCGTTACGACGGCAAACTTTCCCTTTACTTCGTACGCCGACATGGTGAAGTAAGCTGTTAGATGTGAATACGAACTGTTTTTGGTGTCTGGACGGATGATGGAGGGAAAAGCAGTTGGCGTGGAAAGTAGCGACGTTGACTGGTGGGCAGCTTTCACGGAGTGTATTATGTGTTTCCTTTCGAGTGTCCCTTTGGCTCGCAGTTCTTCAAACGAAGTGACCCTGTCTGCGAGTTCAATCCCCGGCTGTATTGCATTGCGATAACGGCGGCTCCCTACACTATATTTGCAGGCTGGGGTATCATCATCAGGGGTCCTCGTCACATCCCCACCAGGACGATTTTGATGTTGGCGCTAGACGACTCGACTGTTGGTTTGTCCCTCAAAACACGCCACTCGTTGCCCCCTGGAAAGGCTCCAACGGACTAGAAAACATTACGGATACGAAATGAGAATAATTTCCCTCCATTTAGTTGTTAAGTGAAAACACCCCATAGAGGACCAACGTTGCCGAACTTCCACATGTGAGCCAGCGGGGTACCACAGACCCATGTAATCTCGCTTTTCCAACTCGAAGCAACCGTTATTGAAGACTCGTCTCTTTTTCCAACTCCGCGCTGTCCCAGCAGACAAGGTCTTGAATCAGTTTGCCTCCCTTCCCTGCCAGGACGAACTGCGTGCCTCCACAGAGGAGGCTGGGCCTTCCGTCACATCCACCCTCGTCGTTTTCACAATTTGATGCGTGCTGTCTGTCTCCGTGTCAAGTGGGCTATCTTGGCCATCCTCTGCGGTTACCCCATGGCCCAGGCTGGACCATCTCCCAGTCCTCGCCCGCAGAACGTACGACTCATCCTTGCTGCTCTGATCCTTCGCCAGCCCCTTGAAGAGCTGTCGAAGCATGGGAAGGGAGCCGGCGATGATGCCCATTCCGCACTCTACGACCGTCCACAAAATGATGTTCCCAACGTTTTCTTGTTACGGTTAGTGCTTGGTCGGGCAAATACAGAATGGGATGTCACGGATGACTTACGAAGCAGGTTCTCCGGGTTACTATACGCCGATGAATATGGCATGCGAATGATGGTTGCCGTAGAAGCTCTTCTTCAATGTTAGAAGCACGAATTTGAGGACGAAGTCTTCTATTTAGCTTACAGAATACCAAGGCCTAAGATCATGGTCGTGATGATCTTTAGCTTGCGTCGCATCTGGACGTTCCAGAGCATGATGATCGGTATGATGGCGACGGCGAAATCGTTGATGATGTTGATGACAGACACGACGTAGGTAAGCGTGATGATGATGGTCTGAGGCAGACACGTCCCGAGTGCTGGGTTCCAGGAGGCGGCGACAGGCTTGCATCGGATGAGGACTGCGAGGATGGCGATAAAGGTTGAGACCGCAGACATCGTGATGAGTCCGTACAAAGTAAAGACGAAACGGCGGTGTGTCGCGATCCGGATGAGCGTAGCGCAGATGCTGGCTTTGATGAGAAGGGAACCGCTGACGTAGAGGATCTGCCATAGAACCATCGCCTGGATGTGCTATTAGTTGAGGGTCTATTGCGTACGAAAAGGCCCGGGGGAAACTTGCTTTGGCGCCCTCAATCATGATGGCCATATTGAGCTTGGAGTCCGGCGAGCCGATTCCGGTGAAGGTACCGTACATGACGATGGCGTTGTGAGCCATGTTGATGGTCTTCCACGGTAGTTTAGCGCCAGTTCAGAAATCATACCGGCACAATCAGACTCACCACGCCAGCTAACATGAGGTAATCTTCAAGCCCGAATGTCGACAACGTCGCGCGTACCCAGACGCGCAGACTGACCACCAGAAGGCAAATAGCGGTAAATCCGATGGTTACACCGAGGATAACAGCTGCCAGGCCTTCAGGCCGAACCGGCTGCCATGTTGCAGCGTCCTCCATGGCCTAAAAACCAGATCTCGCGGGCAAAAAAGAGAAGCAGAGCTAGCGACTCCCAACGGGGGTAAAAATTTGAATATACGACCAATACTTATATCCGAGTTGAGGAGACAGAAACTGCCTCGGGCCCTTCTGCCGTTTTCGATGGCAAGAATGCCAATTGCACTGGATGACACAAGGCTCGCTTGCATAGGTGATCAACGCCTCGAGACCTAAAGCCTGGGTGTAACACATGTTCACGTCATTTTCTTGAGCTCAACCTAGAGCACCGAAGCGCTGAAAGCAAACATGCATCCCATCTCACATGAAGATTGATCCAGCAGAAGTGACCGCTGAGTCAAGAGTGGCCGCATCTCTCTTGCCCCAGCGATTATACTCCTCCTGCACTGCAAGACTTTGTGCGCCAAGTTCTAATGCATCTAGACGAGATCCAAGTGCATCGTTGGATACCCATCAGGCTCCACGGTGGGGACGCACTTACAATTCAATTCGCGATACGAGTTCCCGATGTATTGGCATGATGCAGTCGAGAGGCAAGAACATATATTGCCAAGTTGCAGGGGGAAAGAAAGACTATGAAAACTCGACTAGCTGACCAATTGGACTCGACGCCGGCTATTCAGGATGCCACTTGTGCGGCGCAAGATTGGACTTACACGTTGGTTTGGTGATTGAGGAGGGACGAGCGTCCCAGTGGGAACTTGCTGTTGGTGCGAACCCACCCTGTTACATTAATCCCTGAACGCATTGTTGGTCGATGATTGGGGACAAGAGCTTCCTTGAACTCGGTGGTTACCTGACCATGGTACAGTCCATGAATTTTAATCTTGCTGTGTTTTTCCTCAAAGTCTCAAATATAAAACCACAATCCATCACAAAATTGCTTTCCTTCAACTGAAATCATCATTAATATTGTGTTAGACGGCAGCGGAGGACCTCCTATTCCCAGGACGGGCCTGGTGGGTCCTGAAGGCAACAACACCAACCGGCCAACAGGGGTTCATTGCCAGGGGCTGTTGGTCCCCAAAGTGTGCAACACCGGAGCTGAGTTAAACTGAGAGTTAGACGAGGTGACGAGTAGCGTGATGAATGCAGCCAGGGTCGTTCGGAATCACATCCTCAGAGTCATGGAACTGCCGGGGACCAGGAGCCCGGTGGCCAGGAATCTTCACAGCCGCTGGGCAGTCAGATCATCCGCTCGAGCAGTTGTTACACTTGAGTTCTGATGATCTTTCTTAGCCTCCCTGCCATTGCTTTACTTCACCACTTCTGTTTGGAGTGGAATCGATGAGAACGGTTTAGAACAGCATCATATGTGGTCAGTGTGCCGTAGACGGGCATTTGGCCCAACGGGCGATCATCCCCCAAAATCGCCAGGTCGCACTTTTTGTTTCCAGGATGCTGGAGCCGGGCTTTACTAACACCCCCTGTTCAACCAGCACACCCCCGGAACAGAAACTCTGTTCCCCGATATCCACTTGAGACGGTCTTGTCTTGTTGATCTTTCCGAGATCGGGTCATTGTGTTGGAATGTCGTTTGACTTCATAGTTCGGTCCCGCTTCCAACTACTCGAGGTTTATAGTAGCATCCCCCTCCCTCGGCGTTCTTTTGTTTTTGTTTTTTCTTTTCGAACACAAGCCCCAAATATTCTAGTTCGCGTCTCTTTTGTCGGATAAAACCTGCAAGACCTTTGAGAATCTAGACCTTCCAACCGCGATGTCTCGCGATAGTCTGCAGTTTTCATACCAGTTCCTAATGTCGTCCTCCACTGGAATGTGGTGCATGGATCCAAGAGATGGATAGCTGACAATATGTTAGTGATCTTTGTGTGGGGAATGAAACCAACGACGAGGCGCCGGTTGGCAGACCTTTGGTCACAAACTCGGGTTGGAACATCTCGAGGTTTCTCGAGAGGGCAACTGTTACGAGCATGGTTATCCCTTGATCGAAGCCGGAGGGTGGTCCACCATGTTGGGGCTGAGGACTCGCCTGGTCCTGGATCTAGGTTTGCTTAGGGGAGAGAACCAGACCCGCACGCTTCCCTTCTTCAAGGTACACAATGTATGCCCCCTGTCTGCTTCTCTTCTCTTGACCAGGACCATGATGACTTGAATTCGCCTTCCCACATTTTCGGGTGCTGTTACACAGTAATTCACTTCTTCCTGACTGACAACATTTCAGACCAGTTAATTCCTTGAATATAGTCGTTGGGATCACAAGCCCCGGTAGCATGCGAGCTTTGCGTGGCAGTAAGACGTTACCAATGGAGCTGGTCAGTTACCCATCAAGAGGTAAGTCGTCATTGGAAGAAGCTCAGGAAATACGATCTCAATCCTGCTTGGCTTCTTAGGCTATCTGAGTAGTTAGAAGCTCATGATCCTGCCGGCCCTAAGCCGTTGATTGCCCAAACGACCGTGCAGATTGTACACCCCGTCCTGCTTTGAATTTCTCATCAGTTCTTGAAATTCACTCGGAGTGCTTTGGATTGATTTGTAGAAGAACTGTTGTAAACCAAACTGTTGGTAAACACAAGGTTGGGGTTGCGTAGCAGTATACTGCGCCACACAGGGTCTGGCAAGTGAGGTTGTAGATGTCTAAAATGAGAGGTCCCAGGGTGTGCCAGAGCTAGGGAGCTATGGTCGGTCAGGGACCTGCTCCCGGTCAAAGGACGATCCGGCGCCGGGAGGCGTAGGTCCCTAGCCACCGTGGCTGGTGCCCTTGTGATATTCCAACACAAACGCCTCCTGGCAATATTTGTCTCATGAGCCCTTCGTGTGAAACGCAAGCTGCCCCTTTTGAGTTAAACAATGGCTTTTGAGACGAGAGCATGCTGAGTGGCGCGAAAGTGAGAAGTGGTCTGGTGTCTAAAAGAAAAGAGGAAAAAGCAGAAACTCTACTTTGATAACTCCTGGTATACGTAATCGTGTGCTCTGAAGAATGAAATTCCTCACCAAGAGACATCATTAGAAGTGGTCAACCCTGTCAAAAGCTCAACCTCTGTCTGGAGCTGGGGTGGTAAGTTTGTTAAGACTGTTCAAAGAACACGTGGAAACCAATCAAGGCCGCGTGTCACTTCTTGGGGTTTCCCGATTAGTCTGCTGGATTGTCGACGGACTGAACCGGGTGAAACACCAGACTTTACCCGGAGCCAGATTCGGGGAGATTTCCACCCTGCAGATCCAGGTAGAGACTGATCATCTTCTAGTTACGGACCCGGAAGCCGCATGACAAGTCCCCGTTCCCATTTGGGCAGAACATTAGTCCACCGAAAATTCAAGCCTTCCCCCCTCACAAGTTCAACTACTTTCCATAGTCAGTTTCGCTCTTCTTTCGCTCCAAGCTCGCATTCCCATTGATTCACTTGGGAGCAGCCGAGCCAATCATGTCCAAACTCAACCAAATACTTCTGCTTCTTATTTTGTCCGTATTCTTCGATTTCGCCTTGACAGGAGCAGAATGTCGGTGGAATTATGCGGGTCCACTGCCATCGCAAACAAGAACGCAATGCCTCAATCCCTTTGGTACTTCAAGAGAAGGAGTACTCTCCACGAAAATTTGGACGCATCCTCCCAGATGTGTTTCGTCTAAGCCATTTCCACGATGCGCATCAAAGCCCGCCTACTGTCTGTTCACGTCGGCCGTCTTTGGAGGCCATCGCGGACTTAGTATTATCACAACACCCGAAATTGCAGCCGATGCCGTCGCATCTGACGTTCTCGAAGACCTAACAGACTTCTGGGCGCCGGAAGACAGACTAATCACCCCCGGTCCTATCTCGAACTTCTATGGCCCATCCTATACGGTCGAGAACATACCTGGAAAAGGCAAGGGAGTCGTTGCAAGGAGACGAATCGTGAAAGGGGAGGTATTCATGCTTGACCAACCTGCTTTGCTGGCTCATAGGGGGTTTCTGGATAGTCTTGGACCGGATCGCCGACAGGCCTTTCTTGTGGCAGCAATAGAACAACTCCCAGAGACGCCTAAAGAGCAGATTATGACCCTGGCCAGAAGCAGTGCCGACGATAAAAGTTACGCCGAAGACGTCTTGACGACGAATGCCTGTGGCGTCTTCTTGGGAGATACAGAATCACACATGGGCCTCTTCCCCGAAGTCTCAGTAAGCTCCATCCCCAGTCCAATCCATCATCCGACTAACAGCGGAACTCTTCTTATTGCAGCGAATCAACCATGCGTGCAATGCCAGGTGAGGCTCAACTCCCCTGCCCATACTGATGTGAGGTGGCTGATAAAACCCAGTGCTTTCTTCCGCTTTTCGCAGAGGACGCTTGGGATGGAGGTGATCGCCTATCGCGACATCCTACGCGGGGAAGAAATCAGCATCAACTGCAAGTGCCCCTAGAGCGGCTTTCCGATCTTGGCTGACAGTTCGCAGACGCATACCTGGGCATGCCGTTCGATGTCCGCCAACAATTCCTCCAAGATACTTGGGGTTTTCGCTGCTCATGCTCCATGTGTAGCTCGTCGCCAACTGTGAGAGAAACGTCTGACAAACGGCGCATGGAGATTGTGAAGTCTGGGAGCGAGATGCAGGAGGCGGAGAGTCTCGGCGACATCGACAGAGCTATCATCAGCGCTGAGAGGCTCTTGAAACTGTCTGAAGCAGAAGGGTTGGCACCATTGATGGCTCGGTTTCACCAGACATTGGCACAGCTGCATCTCGACGCAGGCGACGTCAGTCTTTCCAAGCAACACAATCAAGAGGCCCTGGAGCTCTGGCTACAGTTTCACAGGGAGGACAGCTTCCAATTTGCGTCAAACCATCGATTCATAAGAAATAGGCATGGCCATACCCATATAGGTACCCATATGGGTAGGCCCAAACCGGCCCATAGGTATTTTTAGGTACCTAAAGATACCCATAGGTTCGTTTAAGTATAGGTAATTAAAGTAGGACTACTTATAGGTATTTTTAGGTACCTAAAAATACCTATAGGCCGGTTTAGGTATAGGTAATATAAAATAGGTCTACCTATAGGTATTTTTAAGTACTTAAATATACCTATAGGTCTATTTAAGTAATAAAAAAAGTATTAAGACTTTAAAAAATATAAATATAAATATTAAAATTAAAACGCTATTAAAAACTATAAAGTATATTTAAAAAAAAGGTTAATAAAAAGTTAAAATATTAAAATAAAAAAATAAAATTTACTATTATATATAAAAAGAATTACTATACTATAGTACTAAATAGTATTACTTTAAGTTCTAATAGTTATTATAACTAACTATTATAAATATTATATTTTAAAAAGTAGTTTATTAAAATCTACTAAAGTCTATAGCGTTTATTCCTAGATTCCTTAAGTAGTAAAAAAGTAATTTAGGAGTAAATAAAAGCCCGGGAAGTAGAGCTAAATAGGGGTATAAGAGTACCCTCTTCTATAAAAAATTAACTTAGAGTAACTAAATTAACTTTAGTACCCTAAAAAGTAATTTCCTTCTATTTATTAGAATTATTACTAAACTTAATAGTAATATTCTATTATAAATATCTATAATAAATAAAAAGTAACTTTTAAATTTATAAAGTTAAAAAAAGAGTTAAGTATTCAAAGGCTAAATAAAGAATATATTATTATTCCTTTATATTATTATCCACTATATTATCTAGTATTATATTATTTAGTTAAGTTTTACTTAACTATACTACTTTATTTTAATTAACTTTAATAGTTACTAAGTTAAAAATTAATATAATAACTAAGTTAAATTATAAATAGTAGTAAATATATTAAGTTCTACTAAAAATACATTTAAGAGGAACTAATATTAACTAAATACAAAGAAAGTCTTTAGCTATTTAATAAATACTTTAAAATATAGATTAAGTCTTAAGATTTCTCTAAAATTAAGTAGTAAATTAACTTAAAGGAATTCCTAAAATTAAATTAATAAAATATTAAATATTATAAATAAATAACTTACTTATTTTAAAAAAGTTATTATAAACTAACTAAACTATATTAGTAGTTATTTATAGTACTTATATATATAATTAATACTTATAGAAGTAGTTTAAGTTAATAAACTTATTTTTTTTTTAAAACTAGTTTTTTTTTAGTTTAAAAAAATTAATTTTAGTACTTTAGGGCTAGTTTTAGAATATCCTAAGATATTTAAAGTATAGCAATAATAGTACTCTATATAAATATAAATAAAGTCCTCTTTTACTCTAGCTATAAAAGTACTTATATTATAAAAAATATTAAAGTACTAACTTATATACTCTAATTAGTAGAAGTAGGAGATTATATAGCTTAAAAAAAAAGTAAAAAAAGAAGTAACTCTATAAAATATAAATACTAAACTATTAATAATTTTCTTAATATAGAGCCTAAGTTTTTAATCCCTAGTATTAATAACCTTAATAAATAATTTTAACTAAAAAGAATTACTCTTAAACTAAGTACTTTTTCTTTTTAAAGCTTTATAATAAAGTTTAAAGTATTATTTAGTAAAATAAAGAAGTAAAAGGGTACTACTAAAGTTAAAGTTCTATA
The DNA here is from genome assembly GCA_027406025.1 of Colletotrichum musae. NCBI lineage: Eukaryota > Fungi > Ascomycota > Sordariomycetes > Glomerellales > Glomerellaceae > Colletotrichum > Colletotrichum musae. The sequence continues at coordinate 5,826,527 of JANVYC010000001.1, read as the reverse complement.
CTTTATTAATTAAATTAATAAAGAGTAAAAGGGGCTTTATAATATTAATTAAAATATTACGTATATTCTATTCTAAAAGAAAAATTATTTCCTAAGGATTATTAAAAAGATAATTTTAAAACTATATATTAATAGTCTTTTAAAACTTATAGACTTAGAAATATATAAATATAGTAAAGTTTTAGTAAGTTTTAATATCTTTAATTAGAATAAGGGGTTTTTATTTTAGTTGGGTAAATAACTAGAGATCTTTAAATTCTAAACTTCTTTTTAGTAAAAGTTTAAATACTTATATAAGGGCCCGAATCTATTAAAATAATAGGAATTTAGTAAGAGTTATTATAAAGGTTATTATAAAGAGTAAATATAAATACTTACTTTATAAATAAAATATTTAAAACTATTTAGATTTTAAAGGGGTAGTTTAAATAAATCTAATTTAGAATTAAAGTTAGGATTCTACTAAGTATACTAGGGAATACTAAGCTTATTATAGTTATTAAGGGCCTTTTATAAAACAACTTTAAGTATTTTATAAATTAAAAAAGTAATAAAGTTATAAATATATACTAAATAATAGATATAAATAATATATTTTTACTTAAAGGGGTTAAGTAACTCTTTAATAGCTACTTTAAAAAGTTTAAGCTTAAAAAAGGAGGTATTATTTACTAATACTATTTAAAAGTTAAGTAAATAGTCTATATTCTATTTAAACTAAATAAGTACTTCTATAATTTTATTAACTTATTATTTTATAATATAGCTAGCCCTTATATTAGTAGCTCTAAGTAAAATATAATAAAGATTCTAGTTTTTATTAATAAAGTAGTAGATAATACTAAAAAGGGAGTATATTAACCTAAGAGTACTCTAAATATTAACTATAAAGAATACTTTACTATTTTTAAATAGATATTTAATTACTTACTACTTAATAAAAATAGTATAATCTACTACTTATTATTAAACTATTTACTAGTTTAGTAATTAAAGGGTTAAATTTGTTTATAAAAAAAGGTTTTAAAAGTATAAGTTATTAATAATACTAAAAGAAATATTTATTATAGTAATAAAGTTAATAATAAGCTCCCTATACTTTGTTTTACTAAGAGTAGTTTAAAAATAGTATTATTATAAAAACTTATTATAAAGGCTAGAAATATACTAAAAATTAATTTAAGTTTATTATATTATTTATATATCCTTCTTTAGAATACTATTAGTATGTAAAAAAAACTAAATACTTTTTTATTATACTAGTACTTAATACCTAAATCTATAGGTAGTTTAAAATTTAGGAATAATTCTTATAAATTAATTTAGGCTCCCTAGTAGTATAAAGGGCACTTTAGTTAAAATATACTTATTTAGGGGATTAAATAATATACTAGAGTTAGAAAATACTATGTCTATATTTAGTATGTTCTTTTAGGTTCTTATAAATAAAAGTACTAAAAGTAGTATAAATAATTTAAAATAAATACTAAGTAGTTAAGTACTACTATTATTTAAACTTTAACTTAAAGTTTAAAGAAAATAGAATAACTTTTAATTAAATAGAGAGGTAAGTTAGTAAATCTACGGGTAGATTTTTAAAAGGGGTTTATTAAGGTAGTGTATTTTTATAATTTAAGGCTAGATTAGTTTTAAATAATAAGCTGCTTATAGTAAAAATAAAAAGAGTTAAGTAAAAGGAAAAAAAGGGAAGTAAAATAAAGGTTATTATAATAAACTATAAATTTAAATGTATATATAAAAAAGGATTACTTTATTAGTTATTAAGTAAAAAATTAAATTACTAATCTACTTTCCCCTTATTTATACTACTTTAATTATATAAAACCTTTACCTATATTCTTTTTTCTTTACTATATAAAATAACAAAATACTACCCTAACTATCCTTATTAATTATAAGTAGTTATAGGTAATTTTAGTAATTAAATTTAAAAATTCCTAGTATACTAAAAGAAAAAGATATTAGCTTAAGGATAGTAGGAAAGTACCTAAATCTAGAACTCTCTATATTACTATAAATAACTAAAAGTTTTACTATAAAGAATACTAAAAGAATAAGAAATAGTTTTGAACTTAAACTAACTAAGTAAAGAAAAATATCTTAAAAGTCCCTTAAAGTTCTTTAAAAAAAAAGAGTATAAAAAGTAAAGCTTAGTAGTATATTAAGAACTAAGTTTATTAAAAGGTATACTAATATAAATAGTAGCTACTCTTTATAAAATTTAATAACTTTAGAAGTCTACTAAACTACTCCTACTAAAAGTAGTATTCTAACGACTAGTCCGGGAAATCTTACTTTTACTTAAGATTTTTAATAAAAATAAGTTATAATTATAAGTATTTATACTTAAGGCTTTATAAAGTATATTAAAAAATTTCCTAGTAATATTCTTTAAGAGTAAGTTATATTAAATTAGTAAGAGTAATAAATAATAATTAACTTATATAGTTTTAAATTTTATAGTAATTTATACTAAGTGGGTTATAGTATTAAAAAAGGATATTAATTTTATAAAGTAGCTTTTAAAGCGGTTCATTAGTATACTAATAATACTATAGAGTTAGATTAATATAGTAAATTATTATAATTTAAATATAAAGAATTAAAAGAGATTTTATTAATATATTATATATTTTTATTTAATTCTGTTAAAAGCTTACTATTAAATATATTAAGTAATTAGATTTATAATAAGTAATATTTAAGTTTAAACTATTAACTAAACTTTTAAAAAAAAAAAAAGTATTATAAATTAAATAACTTAAATAAATAACTAATTAATTAATAATAACTTATAATAAAGGCTATAAACTATTATACCTACTATTAAAATATTAAAATAGTTTTTAACTTTAAGTATTTAAAATACTATTTTATATTAATATAAATATTTTTATAGTATAAATAAATTAGTATAATTAAGAAATAGATTATATACTAAATATATAGTATATAATATAAATATAAAGTAAGTATATATATATCTTTAAAGCTTTTTTATATTAATATATCTTTTAAATAAGTAAAAAAGAATTATAGTTAATAATTAATACTTTTTATATTGAAGTAAAGTAATTAGTTTACTAAATATTTTAAATAAAACTTATAAAATACTACTAATAAGTTAGAATTTATTATTTATAACTACTTATATATTATTAGTAATATATTTACTTTTTTTTTATAATATTAACTTATTAACTTACTAAATATATATATTAGTTAATTATATTCTTTACTATATTCTTTTTTTAAAATAGTTTCTACTTAGTTAATTTCTTTTTTTACTTTACTATAAGTAGTATTATAACTATAAAAAAGATATATATTACTATTTATATATAAAGTAAAATACTTAAAATAAAGAATTAAATAGAATTAATATAATAAAGTTAATAGTATTTAATATATAATTATAAGATATTTTATACTTATTATATAGTTTATTATATTCTATTTATATTACTTAAAGTAAAGTATATTATATATTAAATATTTAATATAAATATAATATATATTAAACTTATATTTATTTATTTCTACTATAAATATTAATAAGTTTAATAAAGTGTTTTATTATAGACTTACTTTATTTAAAATTTAAGTATAAATTATAATATACTATTTATAAATAAGTATTTTTTTAATATTATATTAAATATAATATTAAAAATAAAAAAGAAAAATAAATAAGGAATATTTAAAAAGTAATATTAAATTAATAGATAAAAGTATTTAAAACGTATATAATATATATTATTTAAAGTTAATTATATAACTTTTAAAAAAAGTTAAAAAATTAACTCTTATTCTAAATTAATAAATTTACTTTTTACTATACTTAATACTTATAAATTACTAAAGTATTATACTATATAATATTAAAAAAGTTAAAGTTTATATAATTCTATAGTAATTATTTTTAAATATATACTTTAAAGTAATTTATATAATTAAATAAGTATTAAAAGGCTTTAAATAATAAAAAATATAATTCTATTAAATTAATTTCTTTTAATTAATTTCTTTTTACTTTATTATATAATTATAATATATATATATATATAAAGATATATATATAAATATAATTTAAGTTATTAAAATTATAATATTAATAATAAAATACTTTATTAATAAAATTTTGGGTTTTTTATTAAAAATACTAATAATTAATATTTTATATAAGTTTTTTAAAATATTAACTATATTTAACTAATTATATAAATATACTTAAAAGTATATTTAATAATTAATATAAGTTATATATAAATATAAGTATTAAAAGCTTTAAATACTTTATTAAAAATATTAAAAAATATAAAACTATTATATAAAATAAACTTTTAACTTTATTTTAAATATAAGTATATAATTAAATATACTATATAATAAATTAAAAAATAATTTCTTAAATTCTACTATTAAGTAGTAATTAAAGTATAAAATATAAAATAAAATAAAGTAACTAAATTAAAATAGTTTTTAAATACTAAGTATAATAGGATTTCTTTAATAAATTTATATTTATTATTTATATATAATAAGTTAATAATATTTTAAAGTATTTTAAAAAATACTAAATTATTATAAATTAACTAAAAATTAAGTATTAATATAATTAATTACTATATAACGCTATAGTCCCTAGCTATTTACTTACTATTTAACTTATTTAAAGTTAAGGAATCCCTAGACTATAAACTAAAAAGGTAAAACTACGTCCTATATAGTAAAGTAAGTAGGGTTAAAGAATTTAAGTAATAAAGCTACTAAAAGAAACTCTTAAATAGTTAAGAAGGATTTATTTAAAAGTTAAATAAATTTACTATAAAGCTATACTAAAGGGGGGAAGTTAAGGGTTTTAAATAAGTAAATAATAAAGTTAGTTATAAGTATAACTATTTAGTAGAAAGTAAAAAGATACTTAAACTTCTCTAAGATATAATACTTATAGCTATATAAATTAAGGGCTTAGTAGTAGTAGTAGATTACTTTTTTAAAAACTAGTTAAATAAAACCCCTAAGTTATTATAAAGGATACTTATAAATACTTTTTTTAGTAAGTAGTTTAGAACCCTTAGAGTCTTTTAAAGAATAACTTAGACTTTTTATAATACTTTATAAGAATAAAGTTAAGTAGTACCTCTTTTTTAGTAAAAATAAACTTAACTTTAAGTTTACTATAATATCTATACTTATAAAAAATACTTATAACCTTATTAGGGTTACTAAAAAAGAACTTAACTTTAGTATGTATTTTTTAGAGAATATATAGCTAGTTTAAGTAAAAGTACTTATACTAGTAGTATTTCTAGGTTTAAAGTAGTTAGTATTATAATAATCCTCTAAAATAATCCTTTAAATTAACTAAAAACTTATAAAAAAGATACTTTAAGTAATCTTTTTACTTTTATCTTCTATATTAATATCCTTAGGGATATACTAAACTAAATTATTACTCTAAACTTCCTCTATTTTTATAAAAATAGCCTTTAAGTTATTAAAAAGACTTTTATCTTTAATATCCTCTTAATCCTTATAGCTATTATCCTTAATAATAAAGTTATTTTAGTTATTATACTAGGCTAAAAATAAGGGCTATAGAATTAAAAGTATAATACTTAAATTAACTATAACTTATTCTAAGTAGTAGTCTTTTTAGTAGTTATAAATAATTAGTATAATATTTTACTTAAAAATACAAATACTTATAACTTAATATTAACTACTTTAATTTCCTACTACTTTAGAGTAGCTTATTACTTAAAACTACTTACTTTAAAGTTACTTCTTTTTTTTAACTTTTAAAGAGCTCTTTACTTAGCCTAAGTAAACAAAGGTTTAGCCTAATTAAGGTTTTACTTATTCTAAGTCATATTCTTAAAATAAGTTTATACTTTCTTTATATTCTAGTTATTAAAATACTTATTATTAGCTTTATACTTTACTTTAATACTTAAACTAAAAAAGCGGCCTAAAAAGGGTTAAATTAAATAATTATTATAGGATTTAAAGTTATAAAAACTTACTTTAGTTTAAGTTACCTTTTAATATTTTACTAATACTATTTTAGTAAAAAATAAAATTAGTACTATATATTAAAAATAATAAATAAATATATACTAATAGTAGTAAGTAAGTAGTATTAGTAAGTTATAAAAAAAAGAGTATATAGAATATTAAGTTAAAGAATTAATTTTATGGGTTATAGTAGGTAAAAAGTAAAGGTAGACCTAACCGCCCCTTTTTATTATAAAAAATATAAGTTCTAGCTTAATTAAAGAAAGTATAACTAAAAATTTTTTTTAAAAGTAAATAAAAATATAAAAGTATAAAAATATAAAAATATAAAAATATAAAAATATAAAAATATAAAAATATAAAAATATAAAAATATAAAAATATAAAAATATAAAAATATAAAAATATAAAAATATAAAAATATAAAAATATAAAAATATAAAAATATAAAAATATAAAAATATAAAAATATAAAAATATAAAAATATAAAAATATAAAAATATAAAAATATAAAAATATAAAAATATAAAAATATAAAAATATAAAAATATAAAAATATAAAAATATAAAAATATAAAAATATAAAAATATAAAAATATAAAAATATAAAAATATAAAAATATAAAAATATAAAAATATAAAAGTATAAAAATATAAAAATATAAAAATATAAAAATATAAAATTAATTAAAATTAATTAAAATTAATTAAAATTAAGTAAAATTAATTAATCTTTATTTTAATTATTTTAGTAGTATATATAATTATTATTTATAATATATTATAAACTTTATAATATATTATTTAGTTAAAGTATAATTATAATTAATATAAAGTAAATTAAATATTAATTAATTATAATAATTAAGTATTATATTTAAAAATAAGTTTATTATAGTTATTTTTTTAAAAAAATATAATAATTTAATATTTTATTTTATATATATTTATTATAAGTATTAATTTTTATATAAACTATATAAAATATATTATATAATATAATTAATAAATAAAAAAGGTTTATAACTATTAATATTAATATTTAAAAAGTTATTTATTAATATAATAATTATTTTTATATTTTATTATTTATTAATATATTAATATTATTAAAAATACTATTTAAACTATATTATATTTAATTATATTTAAGTATAACTTATAATTTTAAATAAAAATAAAATATAAAAAAGTTATAATTATTATTATATAAAGTAAATAAAATAAATTTTAATATAATTCTTTTTAATTTATAATATAATACTAAAAATATAATATATTAATAAAATTAATAATTATATATATATATATATATATATATAAATATATAAAATACTTACTTTTATAATTAATATATAATATATAAATATAATAAAAACTTATATATTAATTTTATATATAAAAAACTAACTTTTATAATTAATATATAATATATAAATATAATAAAAACTTATATATTAATTTTAAAAGTATATATTATAAAATAAAAAATATTTTTAATATAAATTATTATAGTTAATAAATAATAAATAATTATTTTATTTTAAGTATAATATTTATTATATTTTAATTTTAAAATCTTTATATTAAATAAACTTATTTTAAATAAAATAATATACTACTTTTTATTATTTATTATTTATTATTTATTATTTATTATTTATTATTTATTATTTATTATTTATTATTTATTATTTATTATTTATTATTTATTATTTATTATTTATTATTTATTATTTATTATTTATTATTTATTATTTATTATTTATTATTTATTATTTATTATTTATTATTTATTATTTATTATTTATTATTTATTATTTATTATTTATTATTTATTATTTATTATTTATTATTTATTATTTATTATTTATTATTTATTATTTATTATTTATTATTTATTATTTATTATTTATTATTTATTATTTATTATTTATTATTTATTTATTTTAATATAATATATAGTTTTAAATATAATTTTATTTTATATACTTACTTTTTTTATTACTACTTTTTATTTTTAACTTTTTTTTATATTTACTATTTTTTTATATTTACTATTTTATATACTTACTATTTTTTATACTTACTATTTTAATATATTTACTATTTTAATTATTTATTACTACTTAAAATAATTTTAGTACTACTATACTTCTATAATTTACTTTTTTTTCTTTACTACTTTTTTAACTTTAACTTTAGTATTATTTCTACTTAAAATAAGTTTTTTTATAAATCCTTTTATAATAATTAATTATAATAATTTACTTTTTTAAAAAATACTAACTTAAACTTCTTATTAAAGGAACTAAGCTTTTAAAATTAAATACTAAAAGAATCCTTACTCTTATACTAAAATAGCCCTAAAGACCTTAAGTAAGACTTTAAGTAAGTTACTTCTAAGCTATAAAGTACTTACTACGCCCCCTATATATAAATACTACTTTAAACCTAGTAGTAAATTTAAGTTATTACTTTAAGTTATTATAGAATTAACTTTTTTTTTTAACTATTACTTTTAAAGAAATTTATTACTTTTAAACTACTAAAGTACTCTTTATTCCTAAACTCCCCTTTTAGTACTTTTATAAGGAGATTTATAGTAACTTTAATACTAGAAATATTTACTTTTAGGTTAGTACTATTTAAGCCCTTTAAGAGGCTATAAAGACTTATATTACTATAATATTTATTTATAAGTAATATTACTAAATTATTTTTTTAAATTTAATATCTATTTAGTAATTAACTTTTTGACTATTTATACTAAGTATATTACTATTTAACTAAAGAACTTTTACTACTTTTAAAGTATCCTTTTAATTAGTACTTTTATAAGTAATAAATAGTTCTACCTTTAAATAAACTAAATATAAAAGGACTTTTTTTATAATTTATTATAGTTAATTATTATAACTAATTAGTATACTTTTTTAAGAATTTAATTAATTTTATATATATATAATAGTTTATATAATTTAATTTTAATTTTAAATATATTAAATTTTTAAAGTATTTTAAATTTCTTTACTTATATTACTTATTTATTTAAGTACCTAAAATTACCTATTACTTAAACCTATTTACCTATTTAAACCTATACCTATTTTACTTACTTATTTAAGTACCTAAAATTACCTATTACCTAAATTTAAATATCTATTTAGACCCGACCTAAATTACCTATTTAAATGGGTACCTATATAGAGTGGCCCTAAATATTTGGGTCCCTATAGGCCCCTATAGGGACCCAATGCCTATGTCTAATGAGAGATATTAAACGAGCTAAGGCGAGAATTACTCAAGGTACCCCGCAAGCACATAGAGCAAAGTAGTCCGAGGGGACATTTCGGTTAATTTAACGTGCGACTAGTTACGTGCACTCAAACACGCGTTTATAGAGGTGCAGTGGCTTCGTTCGACACGGTATATCAGCAGAGAGTCTGTTAGCTTAGTCCAAAAGCTTTTGCGGAATCTCAAGCCCCGAAATTTACCCCTCATCCCGAATCAGTTTCTCTTTGGACATTTTAAAACACCTTATCATCGAAGGGAGCAGCGATACAGGAACCAATGTATGCAGCCAAAGAAGGGTACACTCGCTTTGGCGGAACAGACAACTGCAGCATGGCGATATTCAGATCCGTATGTCGAACACATGATACGCTACAGTTGGATCCTGCTCAGTTCTATTCTACTTCATTCCTGGCCTGTATAAAGCTTTCTTATAACAGAGGAAACGGATCCCCAAGTATTCTTAAGCATTATTTAAGCCACACAATAACTGTCAGGAGCTGTATAGTCAGGCTGGATTAAGTCCGAGGCACGAAGGAGAGATTAGATCCACTTGGGGCCACTCAGGAATGGGGTCTCAGAAGCAGCCGTTCAATTTATCGATCTTTCGCGTCTCAGTTTCCTCGCGCAGAGACCCAAAGCTTCGAAAAGACTCGACGTGCCTTGGCCGCGTAACAAGTGAGCACCAAGTCCAAGGTCATGACGGATGGACGTTTTGATTGCATTTGGCCTCAAGTGGTACCATCGTTTTATTTGTAGACGCCATTCGTCCACTCGAGGCTTCGATCTTAAATAACCCAGCCAACCACCGATTGGATGGGATACCCAGAACTGGAATGCTGGAAGTCAGCGTCATTCAAGGGGCAGGTCTGGACATGCGACCGTCATCTCACACATTCCATGGCAGGCAATAGGGGCCGCTCCAAGTCCAAAACAAAGTAGAGACAGGAACGAAGTCCCCGAAGCCAGGAAAAAAAGAGAAAAATTCTCGTTTTCACTTAAACCTCCCCCAGCCCATCTTAGCCTCACTCTCTCTGTGTCTTTTCTCGCCTCGCTCATCTACGAACAACTGCCCGTCCGGCTTTTCTGGCGTTGAAATTCAATTGTCGACGCACCACACTCATTTGAGATCTCACAAACACTCGTTTGGCGTCTATTTCCCTCCCAAAATCTGTCAAAACCAGCCCGAGATGGCTAGGCTCAAGCAGGCCGCCGCCCTGGCCGTCCTGACTGCCATCGCAGCCGCCCAGAACCTTGCACCGACTCCCCTGCCGGAGCAGTTTGACTTCATTCTCGGGATCGCCGCTGCTGCTGACCCTTCCAGCACACTCAGCTCCGCGAGCATCTCCAGCGGCACGAGCACGATCTCTTCCGGCACTGCTACATCGTCGCGATCCTCTTTGCTCAGCCCTTCGAGCAGCAGCACGATTTTCGCAAATTCTTCTACAGTCTCGATTACTCTTCCGAGTTCCAGTTCCAGCGGTTCTTTCAGCTCTTCCGGTACCACCGGCACCAGCAGTACTTCCGTCGGCGTCTCGTCTGGCTCTTCCAGCAGCGTCTCGACGAGCAGCTCTAGCCTGTCCTCGATCAGCGCTTCCGTCAGCTCCACCTCTGGAACTCTCTCTTCATCCAGCTCATCTTCTGCTTCGTCATCAAGCCTGTCGTCTCAGTCGTCCTCCAGCTCTAGCCTGTCCTCGACCAGCGCTTCCGTCAGCTCCACCTCTGGAACTCTCTCTTCATCCAGCTCATCTTCTGCTTCGTCATCGAGCCTGTCGTCTCAGTCGTCCTCCAGCTCTTCTTCGGCCTCGTCGTCTGCTTCCTCTTCCAGCAGCTCTTCGAGCGTTTCCAGCTCCGAATTTTCCTCTGTAAGCATAGCCCGTGCGCTGCTTGCTCATGAGAGGGCAACACTAAGCTGACTGTATTCTAGTCCACCTTCACCCCGACCTCCACCTCTTCATCGTCATCGTCGTCGTCGTCGTCGTCATCGTCGTCGTCGTCTGCATCTCCCTCCTCGACCATTGACTGCAGTGCGAACGCAGGCATTTATGCGCTCCAGGACACCAACACTGCATTTGTCGCTAGGCTCACAGCCCAGCCGGGCACGTCCGGATCCTACATCCGCTTCTTGGCCTTCTCTGGCGGCACGGCGTCAAGGTTCACCCTCCAGGCAGACTGCACTCTGGTGTCCTTCGATGGCGGGCTTCTCACGATGGCCCGCGACCAGGACACCGCGCCGAAGACGGTGTGGCTCTTCCCCAGCACCGCGATCGCGCAGGCGCAGCTTAGCGGCACGTGGACCCCGCTCACTTGCTCCACGACCTCCACGATGAACGGGCTCATACTTCAAGCGAGAGTCGGCGCCAACAACTTATTCCAGATCGAAACTGGCTCCAGTGGCGTTCTCCTGATAGGTAGCCAGGTTACGCAACAGGCCGTCAACATCCGGTTGGTCCCTTGTGCGGATGGTCTGTGTTTCCAACAGCCGCCGCCTTAAAACCTCCAGCCCGCGTTTGGGGTTCGTGGATGCAAGCCGTGACCGGCCTTGTTGTCTGATTTCATAGTTTACACGACTTGGATTCATTCGGCTTCGCAAACAAACCACGACTGTCTGTTCAGACCCATGCCTGCTTCGGATAAGCAAATCCCATGATGAAGGTGGAAACTACCAGAGCAGTGCAGCTGCTTTGGCTTGTTTGCCAAAGCCTCTAGAACGTTTATTCGTCCTCCTTACCTTTTTAAACGCTCACAGCCTGCCCATAGAAAATGAAGAGATTGATCTATATGCAGTTCTTGTTGCCAATGCTGACATATCCCACCCTTTCTCCATCTATGACTGCGAGGGGCCTGTTACCCTCCTGTTTTGTCTAATTCGTCAGCCACCAGCCACCCGGTCGCATACTCTGCTCGGCGCGTCTTGAGGAGCTCGACCCGGCCGCGGTCCCAGAACATGAAGCTAAAGTACCTCCACCAGCCCACATCGTCAGCTGCTGCCCTTCAGGCAGATCCCCGCGGATCTCGCGGCGGAGGTACAGGCCCCAGCGCTGGCAGTCGATCCCGGCGTTCCCGTCGACCCAGGTGAAGGGCGGAGCGTCGACCGCCTCGCGGAAGACCAGCGGCGGGCTCGCATCTTCGCGAACATACAGCTCGACCGGGCTGGATATCGGGTATAACACCCTCTCCATCGCCAGCATGTCGTTTGTCAGCGGTCCCCGGAGGAGGTAAAAGAAGCGGTTCTGGGAAAGACGGGGCAGACCACTCGGAATCGCGATCTCGTCTCTTCGGGTCCGCATCGAAGGATCCCTCTCGCGATCCGCGAGGACGTCCTTCCGGAGTAGCCCGACGTCCTTGATTGCCTCCTTACTATGATCTTCGATTGGCTGGTGCCGTCTGGCCCAGAAGTACTGATTCGCGCGGTGCACTGCGTCGGCCACGATGCCGTGGGCATCGGCCAACTGCTGGAGCTCCCAAGGCCTGAACAGGCCGAGGGTTCGGGATACCCCTATCGCTCGAGAAGCGGTCGTTGTAATCCAGGCAGGCGAGGACCTGGTGCCGCAGGACGGCCTGCGCGAACCGCTGCCTCTCGGTGCTCGTCAGCGGCCCTACGGCATTGGGATGCATCCGCCGGAGGTCGGGGAGTATGAAGGCGACAAAGTCGTTCGACGAAGAATTGCATATCGCGGTTGATGCGCACGAGGGCGACGATCGCGTCAAAGGATAGGGTTCTCGCGGCGTCCAGGCCGCGAGAAAGGCGCTTGTACTGCTCGATCGCCTCGTCAATGGATTCGTTCCCCCTGGTCGGTTTGAAGTTAGGCGTGGCTTTCTGCGTCGCAGCGACGGCATCGCGGATACCGGGACCCAGGTTGCGTGCCACCATGCTCACCAGCACTACCTGCCTGGCCGCGTAAAACGCATTGTAGACTATTAGGATACTCGTAGGTAAAAGGGTTTAATTAATGTTACGGCTAGCCTTCTAACAGTAAGGGTTTGTATTAACAGAAGCTAAGGTTTAATACTAGGAGTAGTACTATAGTTGCTAAGGGGATCTAAAAGGCTAAAAGTATTTAAAGATTAATATAAAGTTAATAACTAAAGAACTATAAAAAAAAGGACTTAAAGTACTTAAGTTTTATTTATATATAAGTCCTATTCCTATAAATATATCCCTTTATCTTTAAAACTAATATTAAATATATTAGTTTATTACTATAAACTACTTTTAGTATTATTAATTCTATCCTAGAACTACTTATTATATATTAGTCCTACTTATTATTATATAACTTATATCTAAGTTCTTTTACTCTATAGAGTTCTATATTATTATAAGTTAATATACCTATTTAACTACTAAGCTCTTTATAGAGTTATTATTTAAGGTTTATTAACTAACAAGTTATAATATTAACTTTTCTTTTAAAAAGTTTTATTTTTAAAACTTTATTATAAATAAATTACTAGTTCTAAATTAAAGATTTATAATTATACTTTTTTATTTTTTATAATACTAATACTATATTAAGTTGCGTTTAAAAATTAAAATTATATTTAACTATAATTAAAAATTATAAAAAAGTTATACTTATTAAGTATATTAAGTTTTAGTTAGTTAATAATAATATACTTTATACTTATTATTTCTATATAAAAGTTCTTTATTGTTTTAATAAAAAGTCTATTTATTATTAAATATATATTATAGTAAAAAAGCTTTATAATAGAGTTTTAGTTATATTTACTTATAAATTATCCTTTTTTAGTTAATTTTTATAATACTAATTTTGTATAGTATAAAAGTTAAATTCCTAGTAAAAAGAATAAAAAAAAAAAAAAGGCTAATAAAGAACTCTTAGTACTTTATTATAAGTTTATATATTTATAATTCTAAATAGTAAAAGTAGTAAGTTATTTAAGTTATATTTATATAATTAAAAAAAAAGTTTATAAAAAACAAACTAAGGCCTTTAAGTAGAGTATATAAAAAGTTAATTAGAAAAATAGAGTTCTTTTTAAAAGTAATTTATTATTAGTATTAAATACTTATAAAAAGTTTATAGTAAATAATTTATAAATAGTAGGTTTAAAAAACAAGCTACTCTAGTTAGCGTTTAGTTTTAGTAATAACTTTACTAATCTAAGTCTATTAATTACTAATATATTAATAAAGGGTTTTTAGTTTTATTTTAAACTAAGTATTTTTAAGTAAAAAAACGTTTATTTTATTTTAAGTCCTTTAATTAGTTAAATTTTAGGTTAAAGCTAAATAATATATAATTTATTTACTAGTGTTTTTATAGCTTAAGTATATTATCTTTCTTACTACTATATCTAGTATTCTTATAGTTTATTTTATATATTAGCGAGATTTAATACTAGTTCCTATATATTATCTTTATAACTATAGTCTTTTTATTTAATTAAGTACTTAATTTTAGTATTATTTTATTAATTAATATAGTTAATAATTTATTCTACTTTATAGTTTTATTTAGGATTAACTTTAATATAATCTATAGTATATAATCTTTATAGTACTAATTTAAGTAGTAAAATATAAAAAACTAAGTAACATTTTATAGTATTTAGTAGTATAAGTTTAAAGTTAACTTTTAAGATTTTCTTAATAATTTTAAAGGGTCTAAGTTTTTTAAAGTCTAACTTATTATTTAGTTGTTTTATTTTAATATTATATTAAATAAAGTATATACTATCTCCCTTTTTAAAAAATAGTCCCTTTATCCTTAAAGTATTAGTATATTTACGTATTTATTATTTAATAAATTCTAAGTTCTACTAAAGTTTTATATAAATTTCTTTTATTTATTTTATTTAAGCCTTAATCTTTACTACTAATAGTCCTACTTTTAGTTCTTTATAAGTAGTTAGTTAGTATTTAAAATGAAAAAAAAAAAGTAAGTTTTATATACTTTTTCTTACTATACTATTATAAGTAAATTAAACTATTAGTAAAAGTATAACTTAATTATTTTATTAATAATTAATATAATATTTTAAGTATATTTTTAGAATTTAATTAATCCTTTTTATTTATTTATTAGTTTAGGAGTAAAAAGTAATAAATAGCTATAGTTTAAATCCTAACTATAAAATTAAAAATTTCTAAAACTTAAAAGTAAATTATATTCCTCTATTTAATACTATTTTTAATAGTAAACTATATTAACTAAAAATATATTTAATAAAAATATAAACAAGTTTTTTAACTATACTAATTTTAATTTATAAAATAAAATAAGTATACTTAATAAGTCTATTTATAATAACTAAAATACTATTAAACTATTTTTTTATAAGTAGTTCCTTTAATTATAGTAGTTTAATAATAAAGTTAAGGGAAATAAATTACTATAGTTTTTTAAGTATAAAAAGTAGTTATAGTTTTTTATATAGTTTATAGTATATAGGTTTACTTTTATTATAAATATTATAGTACTTAATAACTTAAATAACTTACTTTTTAATAACTTTATTACTATAGTACTACTTAATTTATTTTTAAGTTTTAGTAACTTTTTAGTATTTATATACTTTTATACTATAAATCGTTTTAATTATTTTATTAGTTATTTATTTAGGTATATTAGTACTAATTTATTTAATAATTATAAAAAAGTAAATAACTAATATAAAATTTCTATTTAAATCCTTTTTAAGAATTACCTAAGTCTCGTTTAGAACTATTACTTTTAGGTCTAATTATTTACTAAAAGTATTTACTCTTTTATTTTTTAACCCTTTTTTATATATAATATAAAAGTTAAATTTTAAAAAAAATTCTAACTATTTAATTTATCGTTTATTAAAGTCCTTAAACATAGTAAAGTATATAAAGTTCTTATAATTTATATATACTATAACTTTATAGTTTATTTTTAAAAAGCATAGTCTTTATTTCTTAAATACTTTAATAATTACTATAAGTTCTTTATTATAAATTTAGTAGTTAAGTTTAGGTTTTTATAACTTTTTTAAGTAAAAAGTATATAAATATAAGTGTCTTTTTTTATTTTATTATTTAAGTTATTTACTAATAGTGTAGTTTAAAGTATTAATTTTAACTTTAAATAATAAGTTTAAGTTAAGTATTATAAGTATAGGTTTATTAAGGACTTAGTTTTTAATTTTTTAAAATACAGTTTTTTATTTATTTATTTAATTCTATTTAGTATTTTTTTTATAAAATTAATTAAAACTTTAATATTTTTTAAGTATCTTTTTAAGAATTATTAATAAAAGTTAATAAATTTAAAGAATAATTAAATATCCTTAATATTCTAAAGTATTAACTAGTCTTTAATAGTAATAATTTTTTTATTTAATATTTTAATAATTTTAAGTATAATAGTAAATTTAAAGTAGTTTACTTTTTATATATAAAACTTACTTTTCTTTAACTTAATAAAGAGTTTAGCTTTTTAAAGTTTTTAAAGTACTTAGTATATATATTACTTATACTCTTTAAGAGTTTTTAAAAAAAATAAGAATATTATTAAAATATATAATTATAAAAATATTAAGCTTTTTCTATAAAATATAATTAATTATATTTTAAAATATTATAAAAGTATTAGTAAGTTTAAAGGGTATAATAAAGTATTTAAAATATCCTTTATAAAAGTAAAATATAGTCTTTTACTCCTCCCCTTCTTTAATTCTAATTAAATTATAAACTCCTTTAAAATTAAAAGTTATAAACTAATTAACTCTATATAGTAGGTTTTATAGTTCTAAAATAAGTAGTAGTAAATAGTAGTTTTTAATAGTAATATTATTAAGCCGCTTATAGTTAATATATAGTTATAGCTTACTATTTTTTTTTAGTATAAATAAAATTAAATATCCTACTAATAAAGTTAATTCTTTAATATATCCTTTAATTAAGTATTTATTAATATATTTATTAAGTACTTTTATTTTTTACTAGTTTAACTAATAAACTCTATTAAATACTAATATTTATTCTTTTTTAATAAGTATTTTATAGTTAAAGGTGCTATATTTTAATAAGTCTATTTTTAGTATTGGAGTAAATAGTTTTTTATATACTTTATACTTTTTTAGAATAAATAAAAGTTAATTTTTTTTGTTAATTAAGTCTTTTTATATTATAGTAATATCTTTTTTTTATAATAACTTAGTAGCTACTTTTTTAACTTTTAAGTAAGTAATATATTATTTTATATATATTACTAGTATTTTTTAATAAAGTTTGTTTAAAGCTAGTAGTTAGCTATATCCTTTAGTAACTAAACTTTTTTTATTATTTTAATAAAAGTAACTAGCTTTTTAATTTATTTATAGGTTCTTTTTTTACAGCTATAGTATTTCTAGGATAATATTTTATTATTCTATATTTATAATATTAAAATAGTAGTATATTTTTTAGTTATAGTAGTTTAAAGTAAAGGGTATAGTTTTTTTATTAATAATACTTTTATTATACTATACGCCTTTCCCTTTTATATTATTAAGTAAATAAGGGTTCTTTTTTTATTTTATAATAGTTATAAGTTATTTATAATTTATAGTAATATAAAGTTACTTTAAGTACTACTATTTATTAAAACTTTAACTTATATTTTATTTATTATAATATTAAAATAAAAGTATTTTTTATTTAAGTTTATATTTATTACTAAATAAATAAATTTTATTATAATTACTTATTATAATCCTTTATTAGTAAGTAAGTTTAGTTTTTTAACTACTTAAGCCTTTATTCTATATACATTCTGTCCCCGTTTAAGTACTTAACTATTCTTTCTTTTTTAAGAGTATTTTTAATATTTAAAATAAGTAATATAAAGCTAGTTCTTTTTTTTTAAAAGTTATTTCTTTTTAAGGGTCTGTACTTTTTTAATATAATATACTTAGTATTAGTTAATATAGTATTTTAACTAGTTTATACTATTATTATATAAATAGTGTATTAGAAATAAAGGATTTAATTTAAAAACTACTTCTTTAGTTCTTTTAAATTCCTAAATAATCTATATATAAAGTTCTTTTATAAAGTAAATATTCCTATATAGTACTTCTTTCTTTTAATAAAAAAAGAATTATAAATTAAGTTTTTTTATAAAGTATAGTTAATATTTATCCTTAAAGTATTATAACTAAAAAACGTTATAGTATTTTTTATATAGTATATTTAACTATTTATAGTTTTCTAGTATATACTTAAGTAGCTATTTTTTAGTCTTTTTAATAGAATTAGTTCTATAGAATAGAATTTATTATTAATTATTATTTAAAAAATATATAATAAATATTTTTATTCTTTTTTTATATTAAAAGTTCCTCTTTAAAATCTAAATCCTAAATATTAAGTTAGGCCCCCTAAATAATCTCGTTCTAAGTATATTAATAAGTAATATCGTAAAGTTTATTTAAGTTATAAAGTATATTAGATTCTTATCTAATTTCCTAAATTATAAAGTAAACTATAATTCTTTTCTTTTTAGTATTTTCTATATTAAATTATTTAAGTTTAAATAAATTAGTATATACTACTATCCTTTTATTTTTTTAGGTAAATAGTATTTAAGTATATTCTATATAGTTCTTATTAAACTTTATATTAGTAGTATATTATAGTCCTTTAATTAGTTTATTAAGTTTCTAAATAATTTACTCGTTTTTATACTTAACTTCTTTATTACTAAGTATTATTAAGTTATAGTATACTTATTATAAACTTATACTATTAAACTACTTTTAGACTTTTTAGTTTAGTTTTTAGTAAAGTACTTTATAAATAATAGTAAGTATTCTTTTAGGGATATTAGTAGTATTATAGCTAGAATAGCTAGTATTTTTAGAGTACTATTTAGTATTTTTTTTACTACTTCTATAAATAGTATATTTATTATTATAATATACTATTTATAAAAGTTTAGTATAGTCTTTTTTTTTAAAAGTAGCGTTAAGTTATTTACTTCTTAGTACTAACTACTATTATTACTTTTTAAGTTAGTAATAGTCCTTAGCTATATATCTTAACTTATTATAATTATAGTATTTAAAAGTATATCCCTTATTAAGTTTATATTATTCTATAGTACTAAAGTCTATAGGGGCTATATAGTATCTATAAATAGTACTTTACTAGTTATTATTTTAGTTTAGCTAGTTATTTTACTAGGGTTATTATCCTTAGTTATAGTACTAGAATTATTTAAATAGCTATTAGTACTTTTTACTAGAATTAATAATTAGTTATCGTTCCCCTTTTTTATAATATCTCTCCTAAAAATAATTATTAATTTTAATTATAAGTTTAGTATATTAAAGGAAGTCTTTAAAGTAATTAATTTTAATAAGTTTATCCTTAACTTTATTCTTTAAACCTTAGTAAAATATAAAAATTCTAGATTCTTTAGTAAAGTCCAGCTAAGTACTAATATATTAAAATTTAATAGTATAGTATATAGTAGACTTAGTTTATTTAAGTATAATAAAGTTATATTTTACTTATTGTTTTTAATTAAAGTTTTAAAATAAAGTTTAAAAGGTGTATTTAAATCTATTAAAAGTAAAAAAAATATCTTTAACTTTAAAAGTATAGTTATCTAGAGTTTTAGCTTTAAAAAACTATTCTTAAAATAGTTCTATTTACTAAAAGACTTACTTATAAAGGAACATAGTAGTATAAATAACTTACTTAGTATTATTCTTAAAATTACTATAGTAAAAATTCTAGTAAGTCTTAACTTAAATTAAAAATCCTTTAAGTTATCTAAGGGTTCTATTATAAGTAATAAGTAAGTTAAACTTAAGTTTTTTATATTTATTATAAATAAGTATTTTAATAATATTAATAGTAGTATAAAGTATTTTAATTTTGTTTTCTATATTAAAAATACACTAAGGTCTGTTATTAAATTATTATATTATTTATTTAAAGTTATAAAGCTCTATAGTGTTTTTATTATAAAACTTTTAAATTTCGCTAATATCTTTATAGGCCTTCTAAAGTTATTCCTTAGTATTATTATTATTACTAGTTTCTCTATTATCCTTTATATATTACTCCTTAAGTTCTTAAATAAAGTTATAAACTTATTTACTTAAAGATTTAAATAAGGGTAAAGTAGTCTTAGTAGTTTTAAAAGAAGATATTATAAGATACTATTTATTAGTATTAAAAGTTAACTTACTAAACAAGAACTATTAAAATATTATAACTAGCTTTTTAATAATAAGAGTTTATATTAATAAAAGCTAAAGTTTAATACTAAGAGTAGTACTATAGTTACTAAGGGAATTTAAAGGGCTAAAGGTATTTAAAGATTAATATAAGGTTAATAGTTAAAGAACTATAAAAAAAAGGACTTAAAGTACTTAAGTCTTATTTATATATAAGTCCTATTCCTATAAATATATCCCTTTATCTCTAAAACTAATATTAAGTATATTAGTTTATTACTATAAACTACTTTTAGTATTATTAGTCCTATCTTAAAACTACTTATTATATATTAGTTTTATTTATTATTATATAACTTATATTTAAGTTCTTCTACTTTATAGAGTTCTATACTATTATAAGTTAATATGCCTATTTAACTACTAAGCCCTCTATAGAGTCGTTATTAAAAGTCTATTAACTAACGGGTTGTAATAATTAAACGTAATATAGGTCCTTATAGGGGGTTAAAAAAGCGTAATAATTTCCCTAAGTCTATAGTATTTACGTACTAGTAATAATATAAGAGCCTATAGTAGGGTTATATAGTTACGTGACTCTTAAATAGTTATAGCTCCTTCTTAGCTACTATAGGTATAGGGGCCTATAAATACTAGGGCCTAAGTACTATAGCTTATAGTACTATAGCTATACTAATACTAGTACTTTTTACTTTAAAGCCTAAGGTACTAATAAAAAGTATAGAAATTAATTATAATTATAAAAAGGGTAGTAATTAACTTAACTTAAGGAATTAAGCCCTTTAAAAAACAAAAAAAAAACAAAAAATAGCTATAAGTATTAAGGGTGTTAAGTTTAATAGTACTAAAGCCGGTAATGGCTTTAGTATAATAGTCTTTTAACCCTTTTATACTATTTTAGTAAAACTTCCCATATATTTCCTAAAAAGCCTTTAAAACTATAATTCTTTTTAATTTATTTTTTACTTACCTTTCTTTATTACTTATTCTTTTATTTTAATTATTATTTTATTATTAATAATAAAGTACTTAAGTATATAGTTTAAAGAGGATTTTATAAATATATTAGTAATATTATTACTTTCTATAATCTAGTAAATATTATTAATTTTATAGTATTTATAGGACTATTATAGAGTTATTATATTAATTATAAAACGTTTTTTTTAGTAGTACTAAGTTTAATAAAGTATTTATATAGTAAATATAAGTCTATATATACTATAATAGAGATCTAAAGTAGCTATAAGTAGTTAGTTATAATATAGAGTATTTTAGTAATAACTATAGCTATATTAACGCCTACCATTATTCTATAGATCTTAAATACTAGTATACTATAGGTAATATACTTACTCTTTATTAAGCTATAGTAAACGATATTTCTTTATAGCTTAAAAGTATTATTAGTAGTATGCTTTTTATTACTAAGTATAATAATAAAGCTAATTTATAAAAAAAAGTTTATATTATTAGTAAATAATTTATTTATAAATATAAAGAGCTTATAAGTAAAAAGGTTAAGTAGAATATATATTAATTTATAATTTAGGTTTTTAATTTATTACTAAAGGCACTTATTAAGCGTTTTAATATCTTTATTAGTTAGCTCCTAGTATTAAGTAGTAACTAATAGGTTATAGGACGCCTCTAGTTAGTAAATTAATATAATATAAGTACTATAAGTACGTTATTAAAAGTACTAAGTCTTTTAATTATTACTAAAAGTTATAGTAATAATCTTTTTACCCTAGCTTTTTTATTTTAATACTAAGTTATTACCCTTAAGGTATAGAATACTACTATTAAATATAAGGGGATTATTTAAAGTTAAAAAGGACTTTAGTTTAACTATAAAGTTTACTTCTTAGAGCTATTTATCCTTATAGGCTAAAAAGTTAATAGTAAAAATACTTAATATATTATTTATTTATATCTTAACTATAGTAAACTTATTATTATTAATTAAAAAAATTAAAAAGTATAGATTATAAGTTAAAATAACTATATTTAATTTTTTATAGTAGTAGTAGTAGTATATTACTTATTAATAAGTACTAGCCTCTATAATACTATAAAGTAGTTACTTTATAATTATAATAAAGTTATAAGGGTATTAATTTTTAATTTAAATAAAGAGCTTTACTAAAATTACTTAGTTAAGTATTATTTTTAACTAGGTATATACTTAAGTAATATCTTATAACTAGAGTGTTATACTATTGTATATAAAAGAAGGTATAAGGGTAAGGATTAGTTACTATAAGGCTTACTATATTATTAATAATTAAATTAGGATCTTAGTTTTACTATTATTAGTATAGCCTTAAACTATAAAGCGGGATTTCTTATATAAAGTATTTATAGTTTTACCTTTAACTTTATTAATAATATAAAACTTCAAGATATAGTACTTTTTATATACTATAGGGTTAAAAAGGACGATTTTAAAAATATTATAGTCTTAAAGTACTAAAATCTTTTATATAGTTAAAAGTTAAAAGGACTTACTAGGAGTAGTAATTATACCCTTATTTTAAAGCTTCTTAGTAAAAATAAGGTTAATAAACTCTTTTATTAAAATAAAAGTAGTAGTAGTATATATACCTGCTTTATAAGGGCGGCTAGAGTGGTACTTAAAAGGAGTAGGGGTTACTATAATAATAGTATTAAGTATAGGTTTCTTAGCCTTATTACTATTATTATTTAAAGTATTACTTTAAGGCGTATTATTAATAACTAATAGGTCTTTAAAGTTATTTTTAGTAGTATTATTATAAAAGGGTTTAATACTTATTAATTTAAACGTTTAAGAACTGCGTAGTAAGGTAAAAGTATATAATTTACTATTAATTATAATAAAGTAGTAAGGGCCCTATTAACTACCCTTTTTACACTATACTCTAACCTTTAACTAAAGTAAAAGGTTTAGAGTTTTTACTATATTAAGGCTATAGTATACTCTAAGGCCCTCAGTAACTATTTATTTAGTATAAAAGTAGTAAACTTTTTTTATAGTCTTTTAAATAGTTATAGTTCTTTTAATAATATTTAGTAATAATAAAAAGGCGTTATTAACTCTTAAGTATACTCTAAGGACTAAAAGGGTAAGTATAAAACTATTAGAACTAGCTATATTATTAATAACTTTAATAGTAACTTAAAACTAAATGTTTTTATTTATTATAGGGTTCTTAACTTTAAAGATTTTATAGATTTTATATACTATTATATAGTACTACTTAACTTTTTTAATAAATAGTATACTTTAATTAAAGTATTTTTAAAAATAATACTAAAGGATAAAGTATTATTATAAAAGTTACTAAAATAAAATCTAGTACTAAAATTAGTAATAAAGTAATTAGGAGGTCTTTAGTATATATTAATTTAGTTTTTTTAGAATACTTACTATAGATATTTAAGAAAGAATAATTCTAAAAAGTAAGTAGTATTAAATACTATAGTAGCATTAACTATATATAGAACGGACTTACTATTTAAGTATATAACGTTAATAATAACTTTATAGTTAAAGTTATAGTTATTATAGAGGTTAAACTTAAAGTAAAAAGGAATAAAGCTACTAAGCTAATATTAATAGTATACTTAAGTAAGGGCCTTAATTATAAAGATTTTAACAGGGTTTTTTAATTTTTATAAAACCTAATAAAGTCTTTAAACTAAGAGGTAGTTAAATTAGTAATAAAGATACTTAAGTTTAATATTAATAAAGTAGTAAAATATAAGGGACTTCTTTATATTAAAGAAAAGCTATTTATAGCTCTATTATTAGATAATAAATACTACTATTTAACTTTAATAAAGTTTATTATAAATATTATTAAAAATAATACTTAGTTAATTTATATTACTAAAGCTTAAAAAAAAGGGAATATTTATAAGTATAACTTAAAACGTAATTATACTAAATAGTATAGGGACGTTAACTATCTTAAGTAACTTAACTATAATAGAGTCTCTAAATATAATTAAAACCTTATTAGTTTATAAGGTATTTAACTTAAGGTTAGATAAAAAGTAGTTATAGAGTATAAAGTATTAATTATATTTAGTAATAAAGAACTTTACTATACTAGTATTAAGTATAATACTATAAAAGATATTCAAAGAGTACTAGCTATAGTATATAAATACTGTATAAGATAGAAGTATATTAAATAGACTCTATTGTGTTAATTAATAAACTAATACGTTATTATAAAGGATTTTAATAACATAGTAGCTATTAATTATAGCTGTTTTAGAGGAGGTATTAAAAGTTATTATATAATAAATAAATTCTAGCCCTTTGTCCTTTTTATTACTTATAGCTATAGAAAGATTATTAACTAATATAGTGTCTTTATTATCTTCTTTAAGGCCCTTGTATTTAAGTAAAAATTAGTAGTAGGCCTTAATAAAAGGGTCTTAAACATATACTAAGAATTTAAAGTACTTATAGGCCTTATCTTAAGTACTTTAAAGGTAGGTAATAAACTAGTAACCTACTTTACTATAGATATAGTACTTCTTAGTGCCTTTATAAAAGGAGGGAAAGAACTTACTTAAGGAACGGTTATAATATACGTAATTAGGGCTATAGTTCTAATAGCTACTACTATACTTATAATTAATATAAAAAGTATTTATAAAAGCAAATTAATTACTCGTTATACTACTATTTATAAGGCTTATAGTAAATTAGAAATCTATAATAGTTTTATTAAATAATAGAGAGGCTTTAATAATTATAGTAGCTAAGTTTATTAAAGTATTATATACTATAAGAAGTTAGTTATAGAGAGCCTTATTAGATTTATACTTAACTTTAAGTATTAGTTAAATTTTTAGTATTTTTATAATTATTATATTAAGGTACTTAAAGCGGAATTATCCCGGGTTACTATAGATTTTATTAACAAGGTTAAGATATTACTATTTAAAGAGGTAATATTAATATATTTAATCTATTTTAAAGTAGCTTTAAATAACCTTAATAACGTTTATAAGGGAGTAAGTATTTACTAACTTACTAAAGTAGTTATAATAAAAGGTTTAAGTATAGTTATAAAGTATTAATAAAAAAGTAATATATTAATAATATAGTAAAATACTTATAAGTTAATAGTTGTATTAAAAGATCTTTAGTTTAGTAGTAAGGGACTTATACTACTTACTACTATAAAGTATATTATTATTAAGCTTTATAAAGTTAGTAAGTATCTTTAGTAATAGAGTATTTAGTAGAAAATGGGTAAAGGTAATAGTAAGGGGGTCTCTTAAGTAAAGAGGGACGAAGTAGGCTAGTAGAGCCTTATAAGGCTAAAGCTAGTAGTTAAAATTTTATAAAATTTCCTCTATAGTTTATAAAGTTACTACTTACTATAAGGGTAAGGCTAATACTCTTTATAAAGTAAAGTTTTTATAAGATTTAATTAATAGTAAAACTCGGCTTTTATTATAAAAGAGAATATTTTAAGTAAAGTTATTATTATTTATACTTATAATATTACTAATAAAGTTAAGTTCTAAAGAGTTAGTATAGAAGCTATTTTAAAGAGTAAGGGTATTTTTAATATTATTCTTTAACTAAAAGTTAAAGTATTAGTAGTAGGATGCGTTAAAGAGGTTTTAACTATAGTTACTTATAAGGATACTTATTTTAACACTATTTATATAAAAAAACTCTTTAAGTTAATATTAAGTTTTATAGTAGATAAAGTTAAATACTTAAATAGTTTAATTATAGAAGTTTTAAAAAAACTATTCCTAAAGAGTATACCTAAGTAATAAGGTTTTACTATAGTACTATATAGCCTATAAAATAAAGTTTTTAAACTACTTAGTTAGGGTATTATTAATAGGTTTATAGTACTTAGTAGAAGGGTTTTAATTATAGAAGTTAATATACTAAACTAGTTAATATAACGTAGTTAAGGGACTTAAATAGGAATTACTCTTAACTATAGAGTACTTTTAAAATATATTTAAAAAAGCTACTTTAGCTTAAGAGTCTTTATTAGTTAATAATATATAGGAGTAACTAATAGACTTATTAATAGCTTTATAGTAAAGTAGTTACCCCCTCTAGGGTGACTAACGGCCCATGGGCCACGTGCTTTAGGGAACCGTCTAGCCACCCACCTTATCGATCTTTTTTATTGTTAGTTATAATAGACGGTATATAAATTTACCTACTACAACGCAGCTTCTATGGATTTAAAGTAATAGGTATTTTTAATTAATTTTATAGACTACTAATTACGCTATTAATACCACTAAAACTACTAACGCCTTTTTAGTAGACTGTCCCTTTAAACCTATTAAATCCAATCCAAACCGTCCCGTTACTTCCCTCGGCCGCGCAGCTACAGCTCGTTTAGCCGCTCCCTACTATTATTAGTATCTATCTCGATATTATTATACATAGGCCTTACTAAATATACTAATATTAGTAGTTATTTAGGCTAATAAGACTCTAGTAGCTGTGTCCTTTAACTAATTAAAGTATTTATAGTTAACTTTAGACTATAGGATACTTAAAGAAGTTCTATTTATTAATTTAGTTATTATTACGTTTATATAAGACTAATTACTAGTAGTTTAATAGTAGTAAATTTTAGTAATAGTAAACTTTTTCTTTTCTTTATTAAAGAATACACACTAGTTATAGATTAAGTTAATTTTATTAGCCCCCTTAGTTATAAAGTACTTATTATTAGTTTTATAACTAGTTAATAACTATAAAGTTATATAATAGTTATTATCCTAGGGGTAGGGGCTAGTAGTAGGTAGCCTTTTATTAGATATTATAGATTATTATTATATATAGGTGTATAGAAAATAGGAGGAATTAATAAAGGCCTTACTTACAGTACCTTTTTCTTTAATCGTAAACGCTACTAGGGCTCGTTAGGCCCTACGCATAGCGTGATCCAGCTAAAGGTTCATATAAATAAAGGTTTGTTTCAACATATTCAGCACTGCCTATTAGTAATAGTATTATTATTATTACTATAGAAAGAGTAGGTAAGCAGAATTATTAAGGTAAGTACGCCCTACCGAGCTGTGCTCAAGACTACTTAGTAGAGTTAAAGGGGGTTAAAGCTACTAAATATACCCTATTAAATACTTCTATTTAATTATACTATTTAATAATATATAGCTATAATGTATTATTTTTAAAACCCCTTATAGAAATGTCTGTATAAGACACTATATATAAATACAAATAGTAAAGTAGGAATAGTAATTATAAAGTTAAAAAAGAAAAAAGTTAGTAGATATACTTAACTATATTTTAATTATAGGGATAAATATAGTTATAGTAATAAATAGTAAGGGTAATAAATAATAATAGTAAGTTTAAGTTTTTATATTATAAGGGCCTTATTATTAGTAGTAAAAAACTTAGTAAAAATCTCTTCTTAATAAAGAAACTAAAGTTAAATAACCTACTTACCTAAAAAGTTAAAGTATACTACTATAAAAATTTTTTTTTTAAATCTATAAATCCTTAAGGCTAATATATAGGCTTTAGAGGCTAAAACAAAGTAGGTAATTTACTAATAAATCTACTAGTAAGGGCTATTTATAGTGGTAACTTAGGTTTTTATAGTATTTAATATAATTTAGATTATTTTAAAGTAGAGTAAGGTTATTATAAGTATAAATTATAATAGGGGGAGTAAGTTATATATAAAAGGCTTTTAAAGAGGTAGAGCTTTAGAAAAGGTTAAAGGGTATAAAGAGGAGGTATTAAAAGCTAAGGGTACTATTAGTAAAGAAGAAGGGGGTTTAAGGAGTATTATAAAAAGGAGAGGTCATAATATCTTTGTTTTTTACTTTAGTAGTAATATTTAAACTATCTAAAGCTTTACTCTTATTAACGGGGTTTAATAAGAGGTTATAGAGTTACGTTTTAATACTATTCTTAGTTAAATTACTATAACTAGCTACTTATAAAGTTAGGGTTAGTTTAGTTAAAAAAAGGAATTTTAGTACTTTAAAAGTAAATATAACTACTTACTTATAAAGTTAGGGTTATAGTTAATCTTCCGTTATCTTTTTTAAATACACTTTACTAATTTATAGTTTATAATAAAGTAGTAATAAAAGTATTAACTATTAATTAGTATTAAAATACTTATAAGTAAAAGGGTTTAATTAAATATAATATAGGTCTTTATAGGGGGTTAAAAAAATCTTTTTTATAAGCCCTAAGGATTAAATCCCCTAGTAAAATACTATTTAGACTTAAGGGGTCTTTTTTAACCTCTAAAATACTATTAACCTAGATATAAACTACTAACTACTAATTAGTACTATAGCACTACCTCTAGAGCTACTTTTAAGTAACTACTTAAAAAGTTTTACTTACTACAGACTTAAGCTACTAAGCCTTTACTCCTTAATACCTATAGAATTTAACTCTTTAGTAACTATTTTTAAAAATATTTTCCTTTTATATAGTATTAATAACTTTTACTATACTATAAATATTATAAACCTTTTAGTTCAATACTTTAAACTTTATAATAATACTTAAACTATATAAAGAACTATTAATTACTACTATAAAAACTATAAAAAAAAAAAAAAACTTAGTTATATAAATATAAAAAACTATATTTTTTAAGCTTTAGTATTAGTACTATAATATAAATAAGGGACTAATTAACTAATTACTATATTTTAAAAGTTATTTTAATACAACTACGTTTCTTTATTATAACTATATAAAATAAGTACTTTAAAACTATTTTATAATTCTTTATAGTTATTACTTTATATTAAAAGTAACTACTACTAAATAGTTTAATTTATAAATTACTAAAATATATAAAGGATAAGTTATTTTACTTAAGGCCTTTTTAAAGAATAAATTTTAGCTATTTAATATATATTAAGTTTTTAAGTACTTATTAATTTAAAGTTTTATTTAGGGCTTTAAGTTAAAATACTTTAGAGTATAGTATATAGCTATATTTAAAGAGGTAATTTTATTAATTACTAAAACTATTAATAACTTACTAGAGTTAATTAAAAGACTTTAGTATATTTTTAAAGTATTTAGTATTAATTAAGTAAATAGTTAAGAGTTAAATAAGTAGTATAAAAACTATTTATAAAATACCTATTTAAAGTAAAGTAATTA
This sequence comes from Colletotrichum musae, assembly GCA_027406025.1. Lineage (NCBI taxonomy): Eukaryota > Fungi > Ascomycota > Sordariomycetes > Glomerellales > Glomerellaceae > Colletotrichum > Colletotrichum musae. The sequence continues at coordinate 5,796,843 of JANVYC010000001.1, read as the reverse complement.
CTAAAGCTTTTTATAATATAATATCTACTTTACTTATAACTTTATTTATCTATTTAATTTATATTATTATATTTTTTTTAAAAAGGTATTTAAGGGATAGTATTATAATATAACTTATTAAGAGTATATTAATAAGTACTTAAAAACTAATAATTAATTAATTAAACTTATTAAGAATTTTTATAGTAAATAACTTTATAGTTAATATATTAAGAGTTTTAAGTAACTATTAGTAGTATTTTAAACTACTTTTTATAAGGGCCCGTAAGTTTACCCTTTTAAAGACTCTTACTTCTTTAACTCTAGTATATTAATTTATATATTCTATAATAAATAGTTATTTATAAAACTTTAAATAGCTAGTATAAGTAACTATTTATAAGTAGACTTTAAGTTACTTATAATTAAAGTATATAAAAATATAAGTATTAGAGTTATTTAAACTAATAAAAGAAGATTTATAATATACTTTTATAATATAGTACTTTATATATCTATAGTAATAAACTTTATTTCTTATTAGTAACTATATAAATAAAAATATTAGTAGAATAAGTGCTCTAAGTATTAGTTAATACTATATAAATTTAATTATAGCCCCTTTAGTATTATTAAAGTTAAATATAGTTAATATATACTTAAGTATAATAAGTTTATTCTTAAAATAGTATATAGTAACTATAGCTTTATATAAGTTATTTAATATACTTATACTCTATAGTAGTAAAATAAGTATAATTCTATAAAGTACTAGTTTTTTAAAAGTAGTAAAGAAATATAGTACTAGTAACTAAGTTACTCTAGCCCTAAGCTACTCTACTATTTAATAAACTTTATAAAAAAAGTCTAAATTATAGTTAGTACCCTTAGATTTAATAATAATAAAACTCTTTACCCTTACTATAATATATATAGTATTAATAAAGTAAAAAGAATAATTTATTATAAACTATAAAAGAGTAATACATATACTTACTTTAGTAAGTATATTATATTTAACTTCTATCTATATATAAAAGGATATAGTAGGTTTATATTTATACTAGTATTTACTAACTATATTACTTAGTACTTATAGAATTACTACTTTTTTAACTACTTTACTAATACCTTTACTAAAACCTTTAATAAGTTTATTACTATAATAAAACTTTAATATAATATAAATATACTAATATTTAAATATAATAAAGAGTTTATTAAATATAAAAAACTAATAACTACTTTTTAAGTATAAAGTTATTTTATTAAACTATTTACTTTAAATACTTAAAATTAAAATAGTAGTACTAAGTATATAGATACTATAGTTAAAATTAAAGTAAGAACTATAAAAAAAAGTAATAAGCTCTTTTATAAAATATAACTTAATATATATAAGTTTATAGTATATTTTTATAACTATATACTATAAGTAGCCTTTAATTAAAAGGCCCTATATAAAGTACTTTATTGATAGTTTAAAAATAATAATACTATAAAGTTAAGTTTTATATACTTATACGTATATAGTTATAAAGTATATACCCTTATAGCTACTACTTAGCTTAAGAAAAAGCGTTTTAACTACTTTACTAACTATACCCTTTTAGGGTTCTTTATAGAATATATTTTAATAAATTAATACTATATATAAATATCCTTAATTAAAAAGGTTATTACTATAAGAAATATAATATTTAATAAAATTTAATAATTTAATAGTAACTTAAAAGCTTTTACTAAAAATACTTTAAACCTTAACTTTAATACTATTACTATATAGGTTTATAACTACTTTATTAATAATAAAAAAACTAACTATTAAGTACTATATAAACCCCTTTTACTAAGTAAAGAGAATAATAAAGTTATACCTTTTATAAAGGCTCTTAGTAAGATTTTTAAAAATCCTAATTCTAAAAACTCTACTATAAAGTAAATTCTCTTTAGTAAATATTTTTACTTAATAGCCTACTTTAAGTTAATATTAATACTACTTAACTTACTTATTACTTTTTTTAAATACTTATTTATAAAAAAGAGTATTTAAAGAAGTATATAAAAGTAGTACTAAGTTATAATAATTTAAAAAACTCTAAGTAAACCTATTATAACGTACCTACTAAACTCTATTAAAAGTAAAACTCTTATAAAGCCGCCTTTTTGATAGGGACTTTATTATTATATTAAAATACTTTATAGTATTACTACTTTTAAACTAGCCCTCTAGCTAGTTATAAACTATTAAAAGGAATCCTTAGTATTTAATATACTTTAGGGGTATTTTAAATAGTAAATATTAAATACTTTAATAGTAATCTTTAACTATAAAGAAAGGATATAAGTACTTAAAAAAATAAAACCTTTTTATTAAATAAGTATAAAAAGCTATATAAAGTATATAGTAATTTACTAGCACTAAGTACCCCTTAGAAAGATTTTTAACTTCTACTTATATTTTATATAAAAGTATTAACTTACTTATATACTATAGCTATATAAATAGCTAAAGTAACTTATTTTAAAAGCTATTTAAAAATAAACTCTTAAAAAAAAGTACCTATAAGTACTATAAAAAGTACTTAAATCCTTAGTTATTACTAAGTTTATATATATAAGTTAAATAAATATAATAAATTTCTAAAAATTAAAACTTAGTTTATTATATATAGTAACTAGTAGTATTAAAATAATTAAAAAATATATACTTTAATACTTACTAGTATATCCTTTTAAATACTAATAACTATTACTAACCACTTTAATCTTAAGCTTTTATAGTATAATACTATAAATACGTTTATATATATAAAGCTTAATAAGGATATTTATATATAAATACCCCCTAGTTACTAAAAAAAGGGTACTATCTTTAAACTTATTAAAGTACTTTATAAATTATATTAGTTACTACTCCCTTAATAGTACTATTTTAAAGTAGGTTTATAAAAGCTTAAGTTAAAGTAAGTTACTAATAAAAACTACTATTAAATATATAACTATATAATTTTTTTCTTTTATATAAATAACTATATACTCTACTTCTATTTAAAGTACTATAATAAAACTATAAAGCTTATTAAAGCTTTTTAAAGTAGTATTATTTTAAAAATAGTTAAAACTTATAATAGTTTTTAAGAATTAAAGTTATTTATAACTATACTATAAAGTAACTTTAGCTTTTATAATTTATATATATTAATAAGTTTATTAAATAACTTTAGTAATATATAATAAAATTAAAAAAGTATATACTTTACTACTTTAATTAAATAAGCTTTTTTTATATAAAGGAATAACTATATATACTAAAACTAACTAGTACTAAAGTAATATTAACTTTATAATATACTTAATAATAATAGTTTAATTTAATATTACTCTTTTAATTAACTATTTTACTTACTTTAACTATAACTCTAGTTTAAAGTATACTAAAGAAACTAAAAAAGCTATAACTTACTTTATTTACTAGTATACTTTATATTCTAAATATAGTTATAAAAAAAAGGACTTAATAATAACTTTATAGTTACTATAAATATAAGTTTTACTAATAATATAATAAACTATAACAGCTTTTAAGTTTTTATAATTAAACTCTTTAGTAAATTAATTAAGTAGTAAATTAATAAATAAAATATAGTTACTATATTAACTATAAAAACTAAGCTACTTATACTCTTTTAAATAGTAAAAAAAGTAATTTTTATAAGTTAATTAATAATAGCCTTTTATATAAACTTTAAAAAAAAACTTTTAAAGCTACTTTAGTAACTTTAATACTAAGTATATAAATTTAATATAATAATTAATAAATAATCTACTTTATTTATAAAGAAATAGTTTAACTATAAATAAAACTATACTATATTAATATTTATAACTATTAACTATATTAAAAGACTTAAAAAAGCTATATTATTATTAAATATACTTTTATAATAAAGCTAATAGTTAATAAATTTATAAAGCTACTTATTAGTACTTACTTTAAAGTATTTTTTAAATAGTTAAATTTTATTAATTAAACTAAATAACTTAAAGTACTTTATAAAGTTAAGTTTAAAAGTAAAAGGCTTAAAGGTCTTAATTTTACTAGTAAGAAATAAAAAAAAGAATTATAAACCTTAAGTACTTTAAAAATAGTACTACTCTTTTTACTATAGAAGTAAAGGTTTAATAAAAGTAATAAAACTACTTAAAAACTAAAAAAGAGTAATAAATATACTACTCTAAAAAAGTATTTAAAAAGTACTAATTACTAAGTAATTATAAAGTAATTAAAAAAGTAATTAAACTATAGAGTATATATTAAAAAGGGGTAAATAAAATAATATATTTAAAAAGCCTTTTAACTATTAATATAGTAATAAGAGCTTTATAAAGGCCCTTATTAAAAAAGTATATTAAATTATATAGATTTAAGTTTAGTACTTTAAATAATATAAAAGTAGATTTTAACTACTTGTATAAGTTAATAGCTAAGGGTTAGCTTAGATTAATAAAAGGTCTAGTAGCCGAGCCCTTAATAGCTAGCACGGGGCGTAATAGGGGCGAAAATCGCGTGTAGTAGCATATAGATATATATATTAATATACGTACTAATCAACGCGTAATTCAACATATCTGTTGACTGGAAGTACGACAAAACTGCTATAAGGACCTTGGTCGGCAGTTGCTCGAGATCAGAGCATCCCCTGATACCGCTGACAGAGTGGGACTTTTTTGGCTGGAGCTTGGGGCATTTTACATAGCTTGATGGGGAGACGCGAGAGAGCTGACAGTCGATGTTACCGTGAACAGAGGGGCGCAGATGGACGATCTCCACCACACTTTTCGAGTCGTCCACGCAGGCAGCCGTGGCGATGTCATCGAACGAGGCAGCTGTGCCGCATTCTTAGGAGTCATCAATGCCGGCGGGCGGGATCACGGAGGAGTAATGACCCGATGACAGCCGCCGTCACCCGGTCGGCCGACACGGACAATTCCTCCGCAGTAGGATCGCGGCCCGGTCGTGGGTCCTTGACGAAACCCGTTTTTTTTTTCTACCTGTGTCGCATCCAAGTGCCACACGTTCTCTAAGGTATTCAAGTATGCTAGAGCCGAGAGTTGTCAATTCGGCAGGATCGACAACGTAAACCCGCGCCAAGATCCATCGCGAAGCCGACTGCCGTTGTCTGACCACAGCATCCTTGAGTCTTTGCAAGTCTCTACCCACAAAAAGGCGATTTCTGAACCGGGAACTCGATCCATGGAGCCGAGTGGACCTGACGAGGGGTACTTTATTCCGCTTTTCGGTCGATCATGGTTCTTGAGAAGTTGAGAACGAAAATGCGACCCGGTCAAGGCATGGTAAGCTTAAGTGACGTTGCCAAGCGGAGATTCGTCCGATTGTTCCGCCCCTTTTCGCACAGGAACCTCGTCTCTCTACTCGCCGTCCGATGTTGCAATCGGCGACTTTGAGTTTCCGCTGACAGCTGAACGACCGCCAAGATATTGTTGCATCGTAAAGTCTCATTGTCTGAGCGGCACAGCACACCGGTGACTTCAATTCGACGTTCAATCCCACCCTGGAGCCTAAGCTAGAGGTCACATAGCTCACTTGCTCCAAGCCCGGCAGCGCACTATCTGCAATTGCCAAAAGAGCGGAAAGTGAAGGTTGTGCACTTGTTATTCTGTTGACGCCAACTGCAAAACCACCCATGTCTAGAGTGAACCGAGTTGCATCTAGCGTGAGGCTTGTTGGTCTTGGCATTGAACCCTTGCCCAGCTTCAACCCCTGGAACTGGTCTACACTACAGAACAGGCACGTTGTGGCCCGTTGCGAATGCTTGTGAAGTGTTTGTGAGAAACTACCTTGAGAGAACCGCCGACTTGGCAATGCAAGAGTGAGAGACTGACTTAATCAAGTCATGCACGTGGTGCGAGGCTAGCCGCTCGAAAAGGTTCCTGGAGCTCGCTTGATCCTCGTACTCGCCATTTGACACCAGACTGGGAAGCTCAATCGCCGCATTGCGCTGCACGCTGGATCGGCATCCATGTCATTTTGTCGCTGCTTCACTTCTCACTGTTACATCGACGACGCCTCGCCAGGGCTGGCCGATCCACATCTCCTAGGCGGCCTCATTTTATCCATGAACCCCTGCAGCGCCCTGCGCACCTCCTGCAGCCGGCCCTGCATCTGGCTGCCCACGGCGTCGACCTGGCAGTCCGCGAACACGGCCAGCAGGTGGCTCAGGTGGAAGTCCATGACGCTGGCGTCCGAGTAGCCCTGCAGCCTCTGGTGCGTCCCCGCCTGCCCCGTCGTCTGCGCCGCGACCACAGCTGCCGGATCGTCGCTCGGAGGAGTGGGAGGCGACGACTCCTTTACGCAGTCGAGGACGTATTGGTAAATGTCCACCAGCGTGCTGATGACCGAGACTGAGAGCAGCAGGCACGGCGACGCCGTCGTCTCCTTGGGGAGTTCGTCGCCGCGCGTGCCGGACAGGACGTCGCAGAGCGATGAGCCCAACATGAATATGCGGTCGAGGACCTGTCTGCAGCACGTCCCGCCGCCGCCGCTGCTGCTGCTTCTCTCGCTGCGGAACGTCTCTCGCGCCGTGTGCAGCGCAAAGAGAAGCTGCGAGAGCTGTCGGTAGACCTCCATCTCGCCGTTGTCCGGGACGAAGCACGGGTCGAGCGGCGGGGACTGGCCCTGGGCGATGTGCGACGACTGCAGGCGGACGCCGTTTCCGAGGCATGCGTCGTGGGCCTTCTGGCTTCGGTCCCCGGCTGTGGCTGGCTGGCTTGGGAAGTCCATCTGGAGCTCGTGCTCGGGGGTCCCAAAGGCTTGCTCGAACGGAGGTTGGTATTGCTGCCCGTAGACCATCTGAGGCTGGCCGTGAGAGAGATCCATCCAGTCCTCGTGGTCGAACGGCATGTCCACCGGCGAAAACCTTGTTTCCCGGGTCAGAACTTGTTTCCGATGGCTTCCATGCCCCTCATCTAAAGCCAAGTCTCGTACTCACGTAAAAGAGTTCCCCAGCGGGGAGATTTCGGTAGTATTACTCCACGGGCTTGGAGGTAGCATCGAGTCCACAACGACCGGAACGTCCCCATCGCTTACAGGCTGTTGCTTTCGACGCAGCTCCGCCGTCGAGGCCTTGATGGTGAGGTTCCTCGTCTTGGCCCGCTTCTGGCCCGGCTCCCGTCGCGGACGACCCATTTGGCGACGGGGCGAGAAGACGCAGGCCTGCCCGGTCTGGCGACAGTCGGCGCAAGCCCCGCTGCCCTCGGACTGGCAGCGGCTCTTCTTCCTGTGGCAGTTGTCGCAGGCGTCACGCAAGACCGTCTCCATGGTTTCAGAAAGCTCCGTTCTCGTCGGGGGGTGAAGGGAAGGGGGCCTCAATGGTTGCGTTGGGGATGGGTAGACTGAACGAATGCTTGGAAGTGTGGCCGGCGACAATTGGTTTTCCCAGTCTGTTGGTTTCTTGGTGCCTAACGCGTACGTCGGACCGCCACCCGGACAGATACTCGCAGAATGGCAGGTTTTCATTGATATATAATGTCGCCGAAGAAGATCACCAGCTTCCTTGTCAGGCCACAGACAGGCACGTAAGGCGACCAACCAGGCGCCACCCCCTGGCCAGGGCTCACTCGACGATGATGCAGGCAGAAAGGAGGACTCTCGTCTGGGATCTCTTGTTGCCGCCTACACTAAGAACTCCTTATCACGAAGCGGTTGGAATGAAGGATTCCAGCTGTGGGGGCCCCCTACTCAAGACAGTGAGCAGATAGCAACATGAGTTAATACATTCCGTGGATGCAGGATGCAGGTCAGACCCGGAGAACTCAGGTCCAGTTCGGCCGCTCCTCAGGTACAAACCGCCCGCGAAGCCAGCTAGAGAGCCTTCCCGCCAGCCTGCATGAAGCCACCCTCTCGCCAATCTCAAGCCTCCCGTCTGCGGATCTATGACCGGCACTTTGCCATTTGGGGAAGCTGACTCTTAGCCTGCGGCGCAGCGGCGTTGTCGAAGGGGAAAGAAAGAAACGGACGATGTTCTCGACCGCCATTATGGGAACGTCAGCGTTGCGTTGCATGCTGAGAACCTCTACAGCCTCTTGTTCTTCGCCCGCTGCCCACGGGGACTAACATCCGGTGCAGCTCTTGGCAGGCGAATGGAGGATTTGGCGTAATACTAGCGACAGCTTCCAATGGCCGCTCGAGTTCGAACCATCGTGTGGTCACACCGGGCGCTGCACGGGGTTAATGAAAGTCTATATTGACCTTCCCCATCGGGCAACGCTCGCCCTCGAGATGGAATTTTGCCGAATAGCGATGTTGGGCTCCTGGCGTCTCACTCTTTCAGCACCGCAATTCCCTCTCTGCTGAGCCACTTTTACCCCTCTCGCCCGGTATGTAACAAGGAAGAGCGCGCAATTTAATCGAGGAATAACAGGTCGTCAACAACGGCCGCCTATAAGCAAGGAGTCCGTCTCCCCCCCCCTTTCGGGTGCTGCCGCTGTGGCTGGGAGCAGGCTGCAGGGACCACCCCAGCGCCGACCCCCGGGTCATCCGACGGGCGGACGGACGGGTGAAGTTCCGATCACAAGTCGACAGGGCTGGCAAAAGTCCCTCTTCCACCCTCACGACCCACGCGTGGGTGACATGCTGACGGGTGGGGGGAGGAGGACAGAAGCCCTCTTCCGCTGCTGATGTCAGTTCCGGGGAGGGAAAGGAGGGATTGAATCGCGGGGTGACAGCATTACCTACTGTCTGCATTTCGCACCCATCCGTTCCCATCGACAATACCTGTCGACCATGATAGTCCTTTTATCACAGCAGAGTTCCAGTTGCTCCGAAGCAATGTTGCCTGAAGCTTTGCGGCGTATCTTGGCTGCAATGCGCCAGCATTTCTCGCTCGCAACAGTCACGGGAAAACCCTTTATGGCCAAGAGAAAAATGTCGCCATTGTTGGTCATGTTGCTTTCCCGCCGATCTTGAGTTGTGACAGCTGCAGGTACTTTTCTCCTTACCTCGGCTGGAGCTATCCCTTCCGCAAAGGCTCATTGTCTGACCGGACGATACCAATTGATGCCCCAAAGCTTACGTCACTTACAAATGATCAAAACGAACTTTTGAAATTTAGGTAAAAATAAGCCATCGCATGTTCTCATGTTGCCAGGCTAAGATGCGCATCGTTACGACCCGCGGAAGTACGGTTTCCAAAACTTGAAAGTTTCGCTCATTCTCTCCTCGGCATGCAATAAATCTCCAGGTCACCATCATCAAGAGCCAACAAGAGTCGCACACAAACAACGTGCAACGAGCATTTGAGAAGTCAGTCTCATCTCCTCTTCCGTCACCCCTCGGCGGCGCGAGATGACCAACGGCCGCTAGCCGAGAACAGCCAAGCTTCCAATTGGACGAGCACAATTTTTCCGTCTTGGCTGGTGCCTGCATGGTACCTATTAGGGCGGCGGCCTCTTGGCGGCTTCCCTGATTTCGCTTCCAGCCGGCTTGGGTGTTGCTTGTCTGGAGAACCTAACTCCTCGGCTCTTTGCTGTTCAGTAGTTCTCGTCTAGACAACCCTGTTTTCCCCCTCAAGCATGTTTGCCAAGCACGATCCCTGGAATGAATCTCGCTTGCAAGGTATGACGGTTTGTCCATCGTTCATAGGGCTGTTCGGTTTCGACTGCTGCAGGGACGCCTGGGCAAAAAGAGTAGCGGCGCAGCTACTGTGACTTGGCCTGGGTGATTCTGCGGTTGAGCGGGACTACCCGAGGCCACATCGGGGTGCCCCTCTTGCAATTTCCCGTTGGTGCGCTTCGCGCGGCGCAACCGGTTGCATGATCTATCTCAAAGTTGTCGGCTGTTTCTAGGAGAATCTAGCGAGTGGCATTTGAAAAGACCAAGTCTTATGTAGATGGAAGTAAATGTTCTTGAAGGAGAAGGTCGGAAGACAAGCAAAGAAAGTAAAACAAGGTGGAGATACATGTATGAAGAAAGAATACCAAGATAAGTAGACAACGTGAAGGAAGTCAGCAACCTGAAAAGACTCATCGGCCCAAGCCTACAATCTCTCTAAAAGTCCAGGTCCGTCGAATCTTCAACCCCCCGCTTGCGCAAGGCCGCCGCTTGAAGCGACATGGACGAGCACACGCCGTCCCACGCGCTCCAATGCCTGTCGACGCAGATGGACAGCATCCGCCTCGACACGTCGCACGGTGGCCAATCGTCGCCGCCGTCCTGGACGAAGAACAAAAGGTACGCCTGTCGGGTGTTTTCGCGGGCCGGTACTCAACGGTCGACAGGCCGCTGTACCAGCCCATGATCCTTTTACCGCCGCCGCAGTCCATCTCCCCTCCGGCCCCGTCCTGGAAGCACGACGACCTGCTGACCGTCGCGCAGTTGATGCCCAACCCGCACACGCGCTCGCGGTTCTCGAAACTGTCGAGCCGCACGTCCGTGTCAATGGCGTTCATCGTGATGCTGACGAAGCCCTGCACGCACGACCGCTCGATGACGCCGACCCGCCCGTCCTGTAACCACCGCAGTCCCAGGGGATATACTCCCTCGCGCTGAGAGGTGAGGCCTCGACGACGGCGCTGGTGCTGTTGCTGATGCTCACGTCTCTTGCTAGGACAGCTGCCTTCGCGATCACCGCAGGGAGGGATGCCGGCGTTGTCGGGAGCGGGACCGTTCTCTCTTGGACGGTATGCGGAATAACTTGCGCCTCCTTCCGTTCCCGTTTCTATTCCCGCCCCTATTCGAGTCACTGAGCGCGTCGTTACCGACTGTTGGTTGCGGGCGGAGGGGGCGCCGCACTTGCAACCGCCTCGACCCTCGCCGGGCTAGTACGTCTTGCCTCGACCATCTCCATCCGGGCCAGCCGCGCTCAGATGAAGTTGAGCTGGGCGCAAGGCACAGCGGATACTTTGGTTCGTTGCAAACGGCCGACCCGAGGGTCGCCCAGCCCCGACAGGGCACGTGGGAGGGCACGCAGATCTGGTCCTCGACGCACGCGCGCTCTGGCCACCGTTGCCGTTGCAGATGGTTGTCGGTATGTAAGAGGCGCACGAGGTCGTCTGGGAGGGGAGGGGCGGCAGCGTCGGCCGGTTTGTGACCGGCGGTCGCGAGGTCGGCCTGTTGGAGGGGTCCTCCGGCTCCCGACGACCCTGGGGGAAGCCGGACGGGGACGGGATGCAGTAGTAGCCCGTCCATAGCGTGCCGCAGGCCGGAGAGCCGGGGACGCAGGTCGGGGATGCCATGTCGGGGATGCTGGGTCAGGCGAGTACGTGATCGGGTTTCCGATGCCCGATCCGGGTTCTTCGCCCCCGCCGGTTCCGGGTCGAACGACCACACTTCACCGTCGCGAGTGACGATCTGACTTCGATCAGACCTTGCGTCCAATCCCGCGTCCGATTACTGCATTCGACTCTGAGGCCGCTTCACGGCCAGCCTTGTGTGGCTTCAAGTCCTCGTGCTTACTTTGGGGACAGTAAGGGTGTATCGAAGGGTCTTGTAGGTTCCGGTCCAGATGAACGGCACCGGTTCCAGATTCTCCCTCAACTAGCCGTTTTCGATAGGGGGAAGAAGAGGAACTTCCGTTTCAATGCTGGGTTCGAGGTTTCGGCTAAGTTGTGCGGCTCTATTATGCGATGCACGTGCATGTGAAACAGCAGTTTCTTGACGTTGGAGGGATCTTCCATCTCCATGTCCCACCCGTTGACGATGCTTGGAAGACCGCGCCAGTATGCCACGATGGTTCCAGCAACCAGAGGCGCCGCTGTTCAGCCCGAGTTAGCTTGAGCTTCTTCTTCTTCTCTTTCTGCCGTGCGGGCTTCGTGTTGGGGATTGGACTGGGGTTCGGATACAAATATTTACTCAGAGAGTTGCCAATCTGTTGATTCTGGGAAAGGTCCTCAGTGGCCGCGTAGACACCGCATCCTGGGGCCATATGTCGCCATCAATTTGTCCTCGAGGTTGTGAGCGCTCATTCGGCCCGCGGCGTCCGTGCCGCCGGCCAGAATCATCCTCTCGCCCAGTGCGGTGCCTCCCGGGGCGTGGCAAACATGCCGGGAAGCCCCGAAAAGTCATTTCTCAGCCACTGATAGTTGTTGTGGGCGGCGCACACGATCACAGCTCCCATTTCGTCAAGCATCGAGATGATTTCACCTATCACAACACCCACGGTCAGAATGGATTGCAATCGCGGATAAGACGAGGGTCATTCGCTCTTCAGGGGTACTTTGCCCGCATGCAAACAAAATGATGGAACGGGATGTGATAGGTAACGTAAGCCGTATTTCAACCATAATCCTCGTGAATTCGTCGTTGTACTGATCCCACCCTCTCGTGGCGGTGATGACCACCCTGGCCTTCAGACTCGAATCATTGGTGAGCCGCCTCTTCAGGTCGTTGTAGACGCGAACACACTTTTCCAGGTGCCGTTGCATGATCCTGTTGTTGGCGTCGGCCGAGGTGCTGGTGCGGTCTCTGATGATGAGCTGCGCCTGCCTCGCCGTCTCCAGACGCCGGCCTCCGGCCTTGCTGGCGACGGACATCCCGTACTCGAACTCGACGGGCCCGTTGGAGTTAGCCAGGCCACAGTCGAACTCAGGGAGCTTGATGACGTCGAGCCGGCTGAGCTCCACGCCCTCCTCCTCCCATCTGATGGCAAACTCTTCATAGGTTTCCCGTATGCCGTCGTCCAGAATGTAGAGGAGCTGGCACTTGCCGGGGGACGTGTCCGCGTGGTATTACATGTCGTGTTCGTACACTCCGACGATCCACTCTGCAGCCCACTTCCAGCCGGGAGCCGTGCATATCTGCGAGAGCTCCCAGCCCCAAAAGTTGAAATCTTCATGGCCTCTCTTGGCTTTGCCAGTGGATGGCAAAGAGAGGCCTTGGCTCTGGCGTTATGAACTGGAGGGGGACTGGGAGGGCCGTTCATGTTGCGCTCGTACAGGCCGTAGATGTCTCCGATGTAGGGCCACAGGTGGTAGTCGTCCCTCGTCTCCCCTGTGTGACAGACCTGCATGTTCGGCACGACTATTATGGACGTCCAGTCGTTTATGCTGTTGCCCGTGGCAAAAGCCTCGAAAGCCGTGGCCTCCCTGGTCTCCTAGGACTTTCCGAGCTTGTTGAAGCCTTCAATACGATCGAGAATTGTGTTGATCTCGTCCATATCACCTGGTTCAATTGGCCAAATGAAGACATGGTCTTCCAGAGGCAACTCGTCTCCCTTGTCAAGTACAGGCAACGATCTGTTTCTGCTGCCATTGTCCTCGTCAGACTGAGAGTGAACGGGAATCTCGGAAGCGGCGGAGGGACCCAAGACGCCGCGGATTTGGCAACAGAACCAAGCGCAGAAGGCGAGGCGGTTTCGTCAGTGAGTGAGAGATCGGTCGGGAAGGCCTAGACGTTGGGGGTTGTGGTTCTCATCGCGGGGTTGAGGACACTGGCCGCCGGTCCTGCTGGTCGTGTCGTAGTCGCCATCAGGTAGCACACAGCCGCGGATGGTGTCGCACGTCGTCGTTACCGCGGACTTGATGGTGCTGGTGGAGCAGGCATGTTGCCCTTAACGGTGACCGCAGGCGACCACTTGATGGGAGGAGGTCCGGTCATAACGACGGGGTCGTGAAGTTCCACCGCCAGCCTCCGATCTTGACCCGGCCCCAATTGATGCAGATGAATAAGAACCACAGCTCGCACATTGAGGTGTCGTCGTCGTCCCCGCCGTCATCCTCCAGCCACTCGAGCTCGGCGCCGGGCTGGTACTCCGTCATCGTTGGCACGGGCTCCGACGTCCCCGTGCCCGGTCGCCCGGTCGATCTCACTGCCACCTCCTGGCCCAGGGACTCCCCAGCCAGGCACCACCTCGTACAGCTTCAGGTCGCTCCCAGCGCGTGCCGCCGAGGCAGGAGTCGACGGTCGTCGGCTCGGCGATCTCCACGGTCGCTGTGGCGGTGCAGTTGAACAGGGGCGTCGTGGGTGCCGTACACCCAGACAGCGTGATCACTACATCGTGCTAGGCCACGTACTGCCTTGCGTGCGGGCAGGGGAACCAGGCGGAGGGCTCTGGGAGGACGTCTTTGGGGGAAGGTAGGGGTGAGCGGGCCCATCGTGGCGCCCGGCCCAGTCGTGCAGCTGCTTACACCGCCGGACCCGGGCAGGTCGGGGTTCTGTGATCCGCCCCCGCCGGGCCAGTTGATGATTTGCGGCCACGGAGGGACCGTGACGCTGCGCGTGGTCACATCTCCATTAGGGTTGGTGACTGCCACGCTCGCCGGAGGGCAGGTGGCCCTGGAGTTAACGTAGAAGGGGGCACTAGACGTCTCTTTGCGCATGATGTTGTGATTCGCACCGGCACGGCCGTCGTACGGATTTGCCCGACGTTTATAGTGACCACAAATGTCCCGCCCTGCGACGCGTCGACCTCAAGCTCCGTGGTATACAAGTCAATCAAGATCGTGATCGCGCTGGGCAGCGTCGTCGGCGGCATGACGAACACACACAGCGGTGCCTCGCACTACGCCGTGTGCGTCTCATAGACCTCCGGGCCGATGTAGACAACATCACCGCCGGGGTCGCCGTCCTCGGGGAACCAAAAGCTAATCTCGCTCGTATACCCCTGCTAGTTGCCCTCGAGGGCGATGCTACTACCCTTGCCGCCACCGGTACCGGTCTCCTCGACGGCTTTAAAAAAGATGTTAAAGATAGATACGTCCCTGGACCTCCATGACCCTCTGCTGGCAGTCCCCAGGACAAGGCAGCCCTGCGTATAATAGTTAAGGCAAGAGTACAGTCCGGCGCTGTGCAGCATCACGCCCTCCGAGTTGATGATGCGCAGGCTCCAGGCCATTTCGCACGTCTCGGCGCCGGCGCCGCAGTCGGCCCAGTCCGGGTCCCCCGGAGAAACGCGCCGAGAACGTCCTCCATCGGCTAGGGGCAGACCGGGTTCGGCTGGAAGTTAGGAGACTTGGTCTGGACGTGTCCGAGGTAAATGTCCCTGGAGCCAAGCAGCCCGTACTGGTAGAAGATGACGTACTCGCTGCCGGAGCCGTACATGCCGGCGGGGAAGTAGACGACCTGCCTGGTGCCAGCACCGCGCTTTAAGAAGGCGTTTATGGCGGCCGTGTTATCGCCCGTGTCGTTGTTACTACAGCCGCTCTCAGTGTCGATAAGAAACAGCGACGCACACAGGTCCTCGTACTACAGCCGCAGGCGCGTAACCAACTTCCCGGAACCAACGAGAAGATCCTCGGGCTTCCAGAGCCGGTTCTCGACATATCCCGTGCCGCGCTCACCCTCGCCGTCGATGTACCTCCAGCCGTGGGCCCAGAGATCGGCGGCGGTGCTCCCACCGTCGAAGATAACAATAGCGCCAACGCTTTTGAACATACTGTTGTCAGTAACAATGTTCAGCGGCGCCGTGGCGTGGTCTCTAATTAAAATACTAATAGGCACGTTGCTAGCTATAGAATCGATAACGGACATAAACTCATGGTCTGGCTGTTAATAACCCCGCGCCCGCTAATGTCGAAAGCGATACTGCCGCCCTCGACCTCGATCTTGTGCCAGTGTATGCCCGTGGAGACGACATTCTGGTCGTGCTCGTCGGTGGCGAGGGCCATATCGATAAGGTCGCAGACGTTGCGGATCTGGCGGAAGAACTGATTCTGGTTGATGTACCTGGGAGACTTCAGAATTTATGGAAAACAGCGAATTTAACCGCTGAAACCATCTACTCACCAGTTGACTCCCTGCTATGAGTTATCTTCCTATTTCTTCCTTGCATGAGTGATCAGGGGTGACTCATCGTGCTGTCCGGCTGCGCCATGTTCGGAACGTAGGGATCTACGTCAATGAGTCCAATTCCCGTAAACCAGTCACATCCCTTAATAACCAGACGCTCGTACGGATCGCCGATAATTTACGTCAGGTAATACTAGATAGTAAGCGTACAGACCTTATAGGTGCTGGGCGGGAAGTACATAAGGCACCGAGGACGAACGTGTTCCCGCACTCCTCGCCGCACCGGTCGCCGTCGTTAATAGCAGCGTTAATAGCCTCTTCGGCGTTGTTCGCGCCCGTGTTGTTGGCGCCGTGGTCTAGGACGTTGCGCTAGAAGACGTAGTCGTCTCCAGCGTGGGGGTCTGTTGGATTCGCGCTGTCAGTACGAGTTGTCGTTGATCGGTCCGCCATCTGGAAGAAGTGGGATGGCGTATTGTCTCACTTTTCCAATGGGGCTGAGTGTGTGTAGCCAGAAGCTACTGACCTGGTGATCATGAAGCTTGCTACTATTGGTATGCACTGGCGGACCGCCAGTCGTGGAGTTGAGAAGGAGACCGGCCGACTTCTTGTCGGCGAGCCTTTTCATGTACCCCTCAAAACTTTTAGACTCGTGCCAAACAAGACCGCTGTATTAGCCTGAGATTCATCGAGACTAGGAGCCTCCGTACAGACACCATGTCTGGTGATCAGTCACGCGGACTGTAAAGAAAACGGCAGATTGCTTCAGGAGAGCAATGTTTCTCTGAACAAGGCATTGAAAGCCTCGTAGATGCTCAGTATGTGGTATGGTTCTTTCTACTGCCTGTTGCGTGCCATTGAATCGACACAAGGAGCGCCCCATCTCCAAAATCTTCCTGTCTTTGTCCATGTGGGCTCACCTATTTTCCCAAGGCCAAAGCTCTTCCCAAAGACTATGCTGACATCCCAAATGTCCGTTGCCTATGGTGGCACGAGGATGTTTCTTTGATGGATGAGTCGGGAATGCTTCATGGTCATGTCGGAATCACGGGTTTGTAAGGCAGAAACTTGCCGAGGCATGTCTCCATCACGGTATGGCTTTGCATAGGCCGTGGGAGCGGTATGCCATAGGGATTCAGAACCTTTGACCGTAAGACATTGGGGATGTTTGGTTCTTTATAGCCAAATAAGGACGTTTGGTACGATCCTGCACAAGGAGGTGGAAAGCCCCGAAGTGGGTACTGGGTACTGGTATGAGGTTGAACCATCTTGCCCAAAATGCGTAGAGCAGCTCCTTCACCCCTTCGACTTGATCCGATTTTGCCGGCTATCCAACCCCACAGCCTATGCCATGCAATCTTCAAGTTGGACTTCAGGCAGTTGGCTCGCATCATGCTCATCGTAAAGAGAGCAAAGTCGTTGGCATGGGTGTGACCACCGGGTAACTCGCCTGCAACTCCGGCACACGACCTGCTCGTGTGTGAGGCATCAGCCTTCTTGGGACTGCTGCCCTGACAATCACCGCATGAAGTAGGACCACCGGTAACCAGCCAGGTCTGTGACAATTATTTCCACCTCGGGCTATCAATGCAAATATCTTCCTGGCGTGACAGGCTTCAGTTCGACGACGCACCTCAAACTCGCAACATGTGGTCCTGGGCCGGGGGTGAGACGTGGGATCCATAACAACGTGGTCCCCTTCCCAGGGCTA
Source organism: Colletotrichum musae (assembly GCA_027406025.1). Classification (NCBI taxonomy): domain Eukaryota; kingdom Fungi; phylum Ascomycota; class Sordariomycetes; order Glomerellales; family Glomerellaceae; genus Colletotrichum; species Colletotrichum musae. The sequence continues at coordinate 5,779,411 of JANVYC010000001.1, read as the reverse complement.
CCGTGTTTCTGGCCCCTCATCTCTCCGCAGAAACTTCCCCGCCGGCTTCAAAGATTTCTAAATCAGCATCTCCAACTTTACTCGTTAATGCGTCCTCCCAGCTTCTCGGCGTCGCCGCCCTCGCCAGCACCTTCTCCGCCAGAATCTGGAAGTCCACTTTGTATCCGTCTCTCTATAGTTCCTTCTTCAGTACTGACGTCCCCTGCAGACCTATTCCCCGAGCCGGAGAAGCGTATCTGCTACTTGGAGGGGGGCGCGACCCCGCAGAGCCTCGACACGCAGGAGGTCAACTTCACGACCAGCTACCCGCGCCAGTGTCAGCAGCAGGTTCCCCGCTAGGGCGGCTCCCTCCTTTCTAGTGGATGACGCTGCTGGACGCGGGTAACTGCGGCGAGTGGCAAGTTGCTAGTAAGGGCTGTACGTGGGTCGTGGCTAAGCTTGTCGGCGACGAGCCGGCGGCTGTGCTCTTCTCGGACACCATCAACACCATCGACGGCCTCAGGCTCAAGGATTCTGCGGCGTCGCTGCTCAACTGCAGCATCGCCGGAGGTCAAATGGCGGCCGTCGTCGAGAGGGGGGGGGGGCCTTACTACCGGAGCCAGGCGTTCGAGGGGCTCAGCAACAGGGGCATCGTCATCAAGCTGTCAGAAGCACCATGTGGGCGGGCGCTGGCCTGTTTTTTGGGGTGCGGGGGGTAGAGTACGTGGAAAAAGAAATTTGGTGAACACCTTTTTTTTGCTGGCCATCGATGCCTACGCGATTGATTCTGGCTAAAGGAACTGTCCACTGGCTTGTTAGACATTGACTAGTGCGAAGCGCACTTCACAGGCACCATATCCACTGATTTTAAGTGACAGACTCTGGGACATTTCAAGAAAGTCAGGTGAAAGGTTCGGTCAGAACATATGCCCAAAGGATACATAAGTACTCCCAGCAACTAAACCATTCCGTATTTTTGCATGCAGTGAGGCGTTTATCATCTCTAGTCCAGGGTGACAGATTCTAAAAGTGACCGACATCAGAATTTTGTTCTTTTTCTTTTGGGATACAACATGGTCTAGTTGACTCAGAACCAGCGTCGGGTTACTACCTGGAGCAATGTGGTTGACGACAGAGTGGATGCGAGGTGGATATGCAGACAACCGTTTTATGCAACCAAACGATACAGCTCGGAGAATATCCAGGGGGTGAGCGCACGCCCCCTGGTGAAGGCGGTGAGCGCCCCGTAAGGAAAGCGGTGTGGAGCCTGCCTGGGTAGAGGGGGGTGGGAGTTTCAAGTGGAGGAAGGCGGTGAGGAGAGGGGGGGTGAGTGGACTGGGGGTGCAGACTAACCCCGGCTAGTGACCTGTGCTCTTGGAACACCCACTTGTGGAGGTCCTGCACACGTCCCACATGGGTCAGTGCACTCCCGCATTCTATTTCAACGACCTGTGCTAGGATCCTGTTTTTTAATTCAACGACCAGGCCGTGACTCTTACTCCATTAGTAGTGGGTTTCAAGAGAGCTTGGGCATCACCCATCCATCCACCACGAATTCTGCAGGGCTGGATGATTGATGATTGTCTACCTATTCACTATGCACAACATCTAGCTGCATATTTGTTCAGATTCGCAATCATCATTTCATGAACAATGTTGTTGGAGGGGGAGAAAAAGAAATTGACAACTTGGGCTATTTGACACAGCCAAATAACCCAGAGACAAGATCAATGGTTGAGAGTTTACACCATATTAGGTGTGAGGATCTCCTGTTCTTCGCCGTTCTCAAGGTCTACTCCCTTGCTGACCAATGATTGGCAGCTTTCCAGGTTACCCCGCAGGCAGCAGGCAGCACTCGCCGACTCCTCCTCCTCCGCCAGTGAGCCGATGCTGATAATTGTCAACCAAGACTACCCCACGCAACTACTAACATCCTTGATTTCATCCGCTTGAATCATTTCTTCCCGAATCGCATGATCTATAGTTTTCAACATGTCCAATCACCCAACCAACCCCCATGCCGCAAAACAGCCCCCCTGGGACTGCTCAATCTGCTCAAGCAGCCCCGGCGCGCTCGCGAACCCGCGTCTCTGCGACGGATGCACGACCTGGAACGACTACTCCCACGCTGTCTTCTGCGTCCAGACCGCGGGTCCCGGGGTCGACAGGACAGCCTTCCATCCAGGCTTTGACCCAGCCACGTCCCCGGAGTCCCACGGCTTGGATAATCTCGACTACCGCCCCGTAAGCAGTCTCACCAACAACGACAGCTGCATGGTCTGTAGCCTCATACGGCAAGAACTCACCACCCTCGTCCCCGGGTCGGTAACCCCGGGCGCCGAGCTCGCAGCCTGCGGGCTCTTCCCCACCCAGCGGACGGATCCCTCCCGGGTCGCCGCGACGGACCCGGACAGGCGTTTCGTCGAGCGCTGCGCCCTGGCCGTGTTCCTGTCCCTCCCCTCTCAGATCCCCGGCCCGGGCCGGACGTACCGGCCCCTCGTCCTCGAGGTCGAGCTCGAGTACGACACCCCCGAAGGCACGCACCTCACATCCATCAAGCGCTGGGACCGGCGCTACTCCAACGTCGACCTGCTCCGCCGCCGGCTGGACGACTGCCGCCGGCACCACGGGAGTAGTTGCAACGAGCCGCCGCGCGGGGCCCGCCTGCCGCTCGGCTTCCGGGTCGTCGACACCAAGCTCAGGCGGGTCGTGCAACCGGACGCGGAAGTGTCCTTTGCCGCGCTGGGCTCTGTCCGTAGCACGCCCGCGAGGCTCGAGGACCGGGACGACGTGCTGCACCTCAAAGGAGCCAACGTCGAGGAGCTGGCTGTGCCGGGGGCCCTGGCGCCGGAGCGCCTGCCCGAGGTCGTCGCGGACGCGGTGCACCTGTGCCGCAACCTGGCGCAGAGGTATCTCTGGGTCGATGGGCTGTGCGTCTTGCAGGGAGAGACGGCGCAGGCGGAGGGTTTGGACGCCGTGTACCAGCTCGCCGAGTTCGTCATCGTCCCGGCGGCAGGGGGCGTCGGGACCGGGCTGCCGGGCGTGACCACCCGGCCGCGGCCCGTCAGCGCCCGGAACGAGTGCTGGGAGTTTTTCCGGCGTCTTCCGCAGTCGGACCCCACGGGCGGCTCTGCCGGCGCCGCCGCGGTGCCGCAGCCCGTCGTCGGGGTCGGGCCGCTGAGCGAGAGCCGCGTGGCCGACGCCTGCGGGTGGAACAGGAGGGCCTGGACGTCCAAGGCGCGGCTGCTCGCCCGGCGGTACGTGTTCTGGGGCTCCGGGCACGTTTACTTTGGCTGTTTTTGCGAGGGCGGGGATCTCAATGGGTATCCGGGGATGGCGAAGTACAGGCAGAGGTCGGAGGGGGAGGAGGGTCAGCTCGCCACGGCGCACTAGAGGGCTTCGAGGATGTGCTGCCGTCGGACGGAGACGGCCATGAGGAAGTTGGTGGTCTAACAGGTTGCGTCCATGAGGACAGCGGGGACGTACTCACTTCTTTCGTCGGGGTCAGGCACGTTGTGGTCCCCCCAAGACGGAGCTGCACGACCTGGGCTTCTCCGTGAGGTACCGACCAGACTGCTTCCTCGTTGTCAGAGCACTGCATGAACCTCTCCAGCTCCGTTGGTCAGTCGCCGCAGCTGCCGACGCGGATCTGGGTATCTGAGCATGGCCTAGTGGCGTGACAGCGCACGTCAGTAGGGAGACGTGACGGGGCCTAGGTTGGCGGACCCGGGCCTTGCTCGGATGCACTTCGGGCACCTCTTTCACGTCTTATCCTGTTATCCCGTTGCCACCGGCGATAGCACCCTTAAAGAGGTTGCCGGGCCGGGACCCAGGTCTGGTTGCCATGGAGAGGAGTTAGTTGAGAGCACCGACCGACAGGAAGACCCGAAGACGAGCATCAAGTGGCTTTTTCAACCTAGGCGTGAAGTTTTCTTGGGCTCCTCGAGGCTACCTGCAACTCGGCCAGCACGTCCTGTGACGAAGATAATCCAGATGTGGATCGAGAGTATCCATCGTCCTGTCCAGGCAGCCCTCAACGTCGCCATGCGCGAGTGCGACGCTGCGAAAGTGGAACCACAATTACAACACTGGTAATTACGCATATCTACAGTGCGTATTCGCATCACGACAGCGAGCAAACCGCAGCTGCGGCGCGCGTTTAAAATACCACGGTCGCCCGCTTCCGTCTGAGAGTCCGGCCGACAGGGGCCGCGGACGACACCACGCAGCTTGAGACCCGTGATGACAACGATGGCCTATACAGTCGGAACGACCGGGCGCGACCGGACGCTGGGAGTAGGTCCTGGGACAGGGTGCACCGCATTGCTGCTTGCACTCCGATGGCTGCCGCGGGACCCGAAGTCTAGCACGTGGGAGCTTCACGGGGAGCCGAGGGGGGGTTGGGCGGATATCACGTCCCCTACTTGTACTCGGGTGCGTGTGCATGCCGGTCTGGAGTTGGGCACGAACGGAATGGGAAATTGTCCTCATGATTGGAGCGGACCGAAGCTAGGTGCTCAAGCAAGATTACGTCTCGTCGGTGCTGCTTCTATCATTTTGATATCTTGGCGTCGCGGGTGTGAGTGGATCTATATCAGACGGCTGCACGGACGTAGATGCCGCTAGTATGTGCCGTGCCCATGTACCCAAGGTGTCGATCCCGTTTCTCCACTACTTTGTTGAGTGGGCTCCGATGGTGTGCTGCTAGTGTCATCATTACCCCTGTCCACTTCAGACTCAGCCTCATTCACACTGTATGTCCCCACTGTCTGCGCTGTTTACTTCACAGTGTTCTCCACTCACACCGCCTGCCAAACTTGTCATTGACGCCTGAAACACCAGGTTCGCGGGTTAGTTCTCGCATTGACATCAAGATAATAGTTTTGAGATGAAGATACCTGGGCAGCGGGCCTGGCCTATTTAATTCCTGCCGACCTTGACGTTGTTACCACTGAACTGGGCGCACAGGTCATTGTCGTTCTACCCCGTGTTAGTAAACTACTCTATTCCCGCGGAAGAAGAAGTCTTGCCAACCCTGGTGCAGGTGTCTGGGCTGGTGGTACTATGCGTGGGTAGCAGTCAAGATTGCTGCAAAGATGCATCGTTGCTGTCCTTGCGTAAAACGCAAGAGGATAGAGGGGGATGTTTGTTACTCGTCCTGCACGGAGGATTCCATCTTACGTGGCTAGGCACTAGAAAAGTAGCATTCAGGAAGCATCTGAACAGTGGTGTATCAAAACTGGCACTCGGCGATGAGTGAGATAGGGGAGACCCAGCAGTGCGGCTGCAGGGGCCCACCTGGCATTCACACTGTGTTGGAGACCTTACCCCATCTTCTAGACCCTCACAGTGTTGTTTTGAACTTTGCCTTACTGAGTACCTAGGAAAAGTGTGGGTGGGGCACAGCACGTGCTTTCGGATCAGCCACACACAAGCCCTATTCAACACTACCTAGCAATGATCACGTGGCATCGGTACACACCGTTCGAGAAAAGTGAAAATTTTGTCAGCCTCAAACATATCAAACATGATGCAATGAGGCGGCTTGGCCTGTGATACCCGACGGCTGCATATCCATTTGCCGTGCGAGATGTACGTATCTTACCTCTCCCCGACCCCTCATCAAGCACCCAGGCCCGCCCGAAGCTGCAGGCGTCGAATACCCTCACGTACACGCAAGACTAACTCTCCTGTTAGGTCCGCTGCGACACATTGAAGCTCCACCAGGAGGAGTACGGGCCTGCTCCTAGACGAGCTCACGCACGCGCATGGAATCGCCCAGACCTGCGTGCTGTGCCCCTTCGCGCGATACATCGGCCGTCGATCGGACGCATGTCGACAAACTTTTCGACGTCTGCCTGGGCGCTGGGCGTGATGGCGCCATACACCCCTCGAGAGGAATAGCCCCGACATGACAAGGCGCATCATCGGCGAGCTCGTCTTCAGGAAAGATCCTCCGTCACCTCTCGACACGAGCCATCATCTCCGGGTCAGATTCCATCTCCGACGACACGGAAGACGGGGCCTTCAAGTCGCAACGTGGACCTTCTCGGCGCCACGCGAAGGGTACATTCCCAGGGAGGTAGGCATACGAATCCCCGTCGAGTCTTTCGCGAAGTAGCCCATGCTGACGGATACCCTTCATCATAGACTCGACCAGGGTCCTGCGCGCCACTGCGCCCGCCCTCCTGGTTCCGAAATCCAACGCGGCCGTCACGGCGCCCCCCCTCACCAACGACCTCGACCTGCGACGAAGTCCATTCGCCCTCGGCGGACGACGATGTGATACGGTGGCAAGCGCGGAGAGGTTATCCCCCCTGCGTGCGGTGGTCAACAAACGCTTCCCGATGCGTCCGCCGGTTCCGACGGGGATCGAGCGGCGGGTGACCGAGGGCGATCGATGGTGGCGCCTTGACGGGCGAACGCGTGTCCACGCCCATGAGCATTTTTTCTCTTCCCCGGGCGCCCATGCCGTGCGAGTGCGCAGCTCGGAGACGACGGAGCCCGCTTGAACTGCCGGGGGGAAGCGCTGGTACGATTGCGGCACACCCCTTCCCTCCCCCTCGTTCTACAACCCGGACCACATCCCCCAGCCCGAGTCTTTCGTCTCCGGGCCCGCCCCTTCCGTCGGCCGTCCCGGAGCGCTGGCTCGGCGATCTCTGGTCCTCGGGCGGCAAGAGGGAGGCATTCCCGTTGTTCTCGGCCGGGCCAATGAGCTGCTATGTCGGAAGGCAGGAGACTTCCGCCCCCAGTGGCAGTGGACGTCGTCTCGTCTTCGGTATCCGATGGTGCCGCATGTATGTGATGGCCTACCACGATGGCTCAAGGGGCCGTTTGGTTTTGCCAACGGCCTGGGCTAGACCGCGATGTGCCTGATTCTCACGATTGTGACTTGGAACCCCGACATGGTGATTGCAGAGGGTTGTCGACGCCAGTCTCAAAGGAGCCGGGCTTACCTCCTGCGCGGAGGTGGACGCTTTCCCGGCCCCTTGGGACCTTGAGTGAGCTCCCGTCCCTGTGCCTTTGTATCCGTAAGACATCAGAGGAAGCGTCCAAGGTCCCATCGGGACACACATGCCAGCCCTTGCGTCGTCGACGGGTGTCGGTGGTCTTAGTAGTACGGCCACGCCTGGATCGTCGCCGAAGCGCAGGACACCAAGCCAAGGTAGGGTCGCGTTGTCGAAGCTATGCCCCGTCTAGACGTCGCAAACGTAGCAGATCCCACGTGCCTTTGTCCAGGGTCTGCGTGGCCGCTCGCTCCCTATCCTCGCCCTGTCTTCGACTGTGATTCAACACCCCGTCGTAGAGAGCTTCCTCAATGCCTAGAGTGAAGCTGTTTCCACCGTACGGTGAGCCCCAAGTGACTTCATGCACACTCTACCCCCCAGTTCGGGGAGAGTACCGCCGTCTGCATGGTCCTATCCTCGCCGTCGCCGCCCTTTACCGGCGTTGTGCTGCTTTGCTACCTTGTGTCGCTTTGCTGCCCTGTGTCGCTGGCCTGCACGCTGTCTCCTGTTGTCTCGTAATCTCGTCGCGACCTTGCCCTGACTCCGTTGTCGCCGCTGCTTCGCCCTCCGTGTGACGTACTGCTCTGCCTCGGGTGCGATGCTGCTTCGTTTCCGCGCGGTCAGCACTACGGCTTTGACTCTGCCGGCCCTATCGCTTCGTCTTCTGGCCTCCTCGCTGCGTTTTCTGGCCTGTATGTATGCCGCTGCGCCCCTCCGCCAATCCACCTTTGTTCCCGTGATACTCTGCTGGCATGTCTCCGTACTGACGTCTCCGTACTGACGTCTCCGTACTCCCTCCTTTCCATATCACTCAACTGCTACGTCTGTACTCGAGGCGAGACCGAGACAAAGGAGGTTAAGACTAGTGGCGGAGGCGGAGGCGGGCACGGCAGGGAGATTTGCCCAGAGTGTCGCCGGGACGCCGAAGAGCAAGGGGCAGGGACGGAGCCCGGTGACTCAGGACAGAAGGAGCAACGAAGGCCCCGGGGAGAGTCAAGACCGCTGGGCAGCCGAGGGGTCAGCCGCAAAGGCGTTGCAGATCCGCAGCAGCACAGATGGGACGGCGGGGGTAACTGGGACGGGACGCTGGCGATCCATACAGAGACGCAGCCGGACGAGGAGGTGGACTAGCAAAGACGAGCAGGCTACAACACCCAGGCAGGATAATAGGGAACGAAAGGTAGCCTGCATCTCACCGTCGCCGGCGCCCCCGGTCTAGCCCCGGCCTCCGTGGCTTCTTTGCATTCACGCTGCTCCGGCCTACGTCTCCGTGCTATCCGTGACTTAGCCCCGGCCGCTGGCCTCGGCCCCCTCGACTGCCTGTCCGCCGCCGGGCTGCTTTGCCGCGGCGCGCCGCGCCTGGTTCTACCGCGGCTCCTGTCCTCGTCCTCTTCGACTTGTCGACTTCCACGCTGCCGTGGCTGCGCCTCTGCGTCGCTCTTGATGCCACTTCGGCCCGGTGGCCTCGGCCTTCTGCATCGCTCAAGCTGTGTTTGGCTGCGCCTCGGACTCTCCTCTCATATCCTCTCCTGCCGTCTCCTCTCCTGCCGTCTCCTCTCCTGCCGTCTCCTCTCCTGCCGTCTTCCCTCCAGCACCATCTCGCCTCGGCTGCAACTTGTTCCTGGCCACGCCGCGACGCTGCAGGACACCGGAGGCTGGTGAATAGCGGCTGGGCCTACTCCATCAAGGCCTGGGCCACCAGTCACCTGGCGCGATGTTCACCTCGAGAGTTCCCTGGCTCCTCGCAAGAACTCCGGTCCCTCGTGGGAGATCTGACATGGGATATGAAGCATATATGACATGCTCTGCAGAGAACAGCTCCGTCACGCACAGCTCCGGCGACATGGCCGGCACACCTGCTATCCCGTCACCCCCGTGGAGGCGATATGATCTTCCAAACACAGCACCTTCCCAGAAGCTGGCTGGCAGTTCAGGGTGGAATCGGCGTGTCTGCCTCCTTCTATGTCTCCGGTCTCGACTCGGGCACCGCTATAGACCGTTTCCCTCGCTGCTCCGACGATGAGCACTCGCCGTCCGTCTCTTCGCGGTCGCTACTCGCCTCGTGCGCGCTCCCTCCTCGGGCCCGGCGAGCTTCTTCCCGTAACTGTCTCCCTTGTATCGTCAACGGCAACACATGTAATCACCGCCTGCCTGCGTCAGGCTGACGTTAGTGCGTACCCTTGCCGCCACACCCCGCAGCTTGTTACGCTTCTCCTCGCAGGTCTCGTGTATTGCTGGCGGTGGGGTGCACACTCGCCATCGTCTCGTCCTCGTTGGCCCTCCCGTGCTCGCTGGCCGTCCCGTGGTCGACGTCTCGTATGCCCATCTCGCCGCGTTCTCCGCCACCCGAATACTCTTCCCCGGCGTATTTGCTGCAGCAAGAGGGGTTTTGCCTCAGCTGTCTTCTGTGGTGTCTCGCTGTCTCGTGCTCGCCTATTGCAATGCCCGGCCACTCTTGGGGCTAGGCACGTTGTCTCCGCGTGCTTAGTAGGTGTGTTTCTCGTATTCGTTGTCTCTGTTGATCGGTTGCTCGGTGTCTCGTCTGCTCGTCCGCTCGTACGCTTCGTCGATCTGGGCTCCTCGGAGTTGGTAGCGTGATTGAGATCGCTGGAAAACATAGTACATTGCGCGGTCGCTCGTTCGCTACCGCCTCCCGCAGGAGCTGAATCAACTCCAAACTGCCAACAGCGCGCTATAAGGTAGGGAGGGTCTGGTTGTTGAAGCTTAGCTACTTAGGTAGATAGGTACTGGAGTCTGGCCGGGCAGTAACCCCGCTTTCTCTGAATCAATGCGATTTACATCAATGACTTCGAAAACCTTATATGTGGTCCCTACTAAGACTTTTTTCTATAATACACTATGTTATAGTATTATACCCTCTTAGTACTATTTTTAATATAGTAAATAACTTTAAAGCTTTTATTTTACTTAAAGTACTTAATTAAAATAATTATTCTTTAACTATTATTAATATTAAACTAAAATAGTAACTACTTATAAGTAACTATATATATTTTTTTAGTTTAATTTACTTTAATACTAGTAGTCTTATATATTTTAAAAATAAACTATAGTTATTTAAATAAAATATATTTAAACTTAAACTTAATAATATAATATATAACCTACGTAAAATAATATTAAAAGCTAAAGATTTACTCTAATACCCTATAAAGCAGCTTATAGTATTCTAGAAACTATAATAGATAGGGCCCCACATTAGACTTTAGTAGCCTTTAATGTGGCTAACTGCAGAATCAATCCATACATCCCACAGCGCTCGCACCAGCAACAAGGCTGCGGCAGGAAGGCTACAGCGCTACCCCACTATACTTACAGTGGCAGAAACACAGGCTACAGCACTATCACCACCAACCTCAATGGAAACCGCCAGTGTCGCCAACAATAAAGTAACACCAGGGCGACTAGGTAGTAGATAGGAACAAGAAGAGAATATTAACAGCGGCACCATCAGCGACATCAGCAGTGGTAACAAGGCCACAGTACCTATTGATCTGGTATGCTGTGCTGATCTTCGAGCTGGCAATGGCAGTAGCGGGAGGTTACCCAGGTTGAGCGATAGCTCCTTAGTCGTCGTTCCATTGTCTTCAAGGGAACGCGACTCAAGGGTCCGGGTAATCAGACGTTCGGGCCCTTAGCTACCTAGATACTACTGCCAAATTGCTAAGTAGTACCTAGAAATAAGAATCTTGAGGCAAGTAGGGAAAGCAAGCACGATGGCCCAGCTCAAGGTCGCCCACCCACCATCATCAAGATCAGTCTAATAGTAGGTATGTGGCACTAATACCTCGGTAGGTAGCACCTGGATTCTTTGGTGGTAGTAGTAGTAGGTACCCACAAACGGGTTCGCACTTTCCTCATTCCATCTCAACCAACATTCAAACACCACCTATCTATGTCTTGGCGGTGGTAGTGCCTCTCCCCCAGGCCTTAGGCATGTCTTTGTCTCCACGGGGTTTCATTCAACATTGACTTAGCGGCCTCTCCAAGATCCGCATCTCACCTTTCCCCGACCAGACCGGTTCATGAAGATCACTCCCGTGCCCTGCTGCGGGCTCCGAGCGGACTGGCATCGCATCACGACCCGCCAAGCCCGCCATCGTCTGGCTGGGTTCATCGGATCATTGGACCATCGATCGGCGCTTCTTCTCGTTTTGCCGACACCACCACCATTTGGCTCGCCGATTGCTTGTCCCATTCCCCTTCTAATACGCCATGAGTAGTCCAGTTCAGACCTTGTCCAGTCTTTCCCCAACACAATGTCCATGGACGCGCAGCATCGAGGATGGCGATGCGGATTGTCCTGAAATAAGAATTCCTCCCTCGTTCTTCCGGTCAGAAGAAGCAGCAGCCCTCCTTCGCCATTTCAACCTCCAGAACCGTACCGTTGCGTGGCCATTACAATGGACGCGGCAGCGGTGGCAGGTTTTACCATCTACAACCTGCCCCCGGCACCGCCGCGGTGGGACGCCGTGGGCATCTTCTATATGGCCTTCTGCGCCGCCTGGACCTCTCTCGTCCTCGCCGGCATGGCCTTTTGCTGGGCGAACCGCGAAGGGCCCGCCCTCAGGCTGCGCCGCCTGCCGCTCTCCTTCGCCGCCGTCGCCTGCCTCCATCTCTACTGGATCCTCGCCCAGATCACCTACCCTATCGGCGGCACCATGCCCGTCGTGCTCGCCTACGACGTCCAGTACTTCGTCATGGGCACCTGGTTCCCCCTCGGCGTCGCCCTCTTCCACGCCTCCAACGCCCGATTCCTGCACGTCGCCAAGCTACAGAGGCTGCACTTCACTTCCAGCAGCCGCGGGGGGGAAGGCGGGAGACGCCGCGGTCGAGTGGGATGCGACGGCGGCGGGTCTTCGTGGCTCTGCCGTCTGCGGAACGTTGATTACTCGCGGAGGATCATGATTTTCATCGGCACTGGCCTGGTTGCCCAGGTACCGAAACCCTCTTCCTTTCCCTCCCCTCCCCCTGAGATACGTTACTAATCTGCCGTCGTCTCTTGTGCGCAGGTACTCCTCACCGTGGGCATGTGGGTGGCCTGCAAAAAGTACCACCCAACCTTCGGCATCCCGGGCACGGAGATCCGCGGGTCCAGCCTGGCGGAGCAAATGGAGGACCTCGGTCGCGGCTGGGAGTGGTGGCCCACCGTACTCTGGCAGGTCGTCTGGACGTGGATCGTGAGTCCGTCTAGCTAGACGTCTATGTTGCGTGTGCGCTGGTGTGCATATGGCTAACGTTGACGTGCTTTGTCGCAGGTTGCGCCTGTTCTCCTCTGGAAGGCTTGGGGTATCCGCGATACGATGGGTTGGCGCACTCAAACGGTGGGATGCTGTCTCTCAGGGTTGGTTGCCGTTCCCGCATCACCAATGGTCGAGAGAGGGACCTCACTGACAAGCCTCTCCCTCGACTGCTAGCCTCCACGCGACGCCCATGTTTTTGGTGGCCTCGTACGTGCCGGCCTTCGCCAAGGTCAACCCATACTTCTCCCCGAGCCAATGGTGAGCACGCGCCCGAAGGAGGAGCGAACAAAACCTGAGAGGACCTGTTTCTCACGCCGAAAGGCTCGTAGGCTCCACCTCTCGTCCATGATGTTCGAGGTGTTCACCATCTTCGTCCCAGCCTATCAGGTCATCCGCCTCCGCGTTCAGAGCCGGCGCGCCGCTGGGTCGGACACGAGGTGGGATGCGGCGTCGCAAGCCACCACGCTCCGACCCGTCGCATCGGCATGCAGCACGTGCAGACGGGCCGTGACCGCGAGCTCGGCGGAGAAGGGCCAAGGCGGGGGCTTCTGCCGGATTGACGTGGGCGAGGAGGGACCGGATGACGGCCGCCTGTTGACAATGAGCGCGCTCGAGCAGGCTCTCCGCGAGGACCAGAGCCCGCTGCAAGAGTTCTCCGCTCTCTGCGACTTCTCGGGCGAGAACATCGCGTTCCTCGGCCGGGTGGCGACGTGGAAGTCATCCACGACCTGCCCAAGGCCATTGAGTGCGTCTGGCTCCTTCGGGTGCGCACCGCCCCTGTCGCCCTTTGGCGGCGGCGGGGAGAAGCTCAGCGCGTACAACGCTGCGCTCGACCTGTACGCCGACTTCGTCTCGCCCCGCCTCGCCGAGTTCCCGCTCAACCTGGCGTCGGACGAGCTCAGGCGCCTCGAGGCCGTCTTTGAGACGTCGGCGCGCATTCTCTTCGGCGACGAGAACGGTGATGCCAACACCATCACGCCATTCGACGACGGATATGTCGCTGGCTCTGGAAGTGGCAGAAGGCAGGACGTCCGCGGCCGAGCCCGCTACACGGGAGAGGTCCCCGCCGGATTCGGGCCGGACGTGTTCGACGACGCGCAGAGACAAGTCAAGTACCTCGTGCTCACCAACACCTGGCCCAGGTTCGTCAGGGAGATGCGGCGGCGGTCCGGCGAGACGGGGCGGAGCGTGCGGACGGCTGGGTCTCAGACGTCCCTGCTTAGCAAGGTTTCGACCACCGTGTCAGGCCTCATCCGTTCAGTGTTCTGAGGATGATTGTGTGCGAGTGGAGTTTTTCTTTTGTTCTTTTTCAAAGTGCAAGTCTATGTAGAGATACCCAAGATTACCTTGACTTGTCAAATCCAAGCACGCGGACCGGATGTCTCTGGGCAGCGCGGGACTGGTGTCAGAAAAAGACGAATCCCGTATCGTTACATTGCCTTTTCCGGGCAGGGGAAAAACCCGCACTGTTGTCTTTTGGATCGATCCAGGAGGCTGCTTTCCTCCTACCTGTCTGTCTCCTCTCACTTCGCACTATCGCTGCATTGGTGTCCGTATCATACTTCAGTTTCCAGAGGGGGAGGAGAGTTTTTTTTTTTTTTTTTTTTGGGGGGGGGGGGGGGGGGGGGTTTCTTTTTTTTTTCCCCCTTTCCCCCAAGTTTTGCTACCCGGGCATGCCCCCACTCTCCAGACCAATCAGATCAATGGGATCTATCGCGCAACCGCGCATCGCGTGTCGTCGAGCGCAGCACAGCGAGGCAATACTGCGGCAGGGAAATTCATCCGTAGAGTCAACCACATCGCGTTGTCCCGTTGTCCCTCGCAGCGCAGCGCGCTCAATCACACCCACGCAGCACTGCGCTCCATTGCCCTCGCTGCGCTGCGCGTAATCACCCCCGGTACCCAAGTCCATCGACGAGGGTGGTGCGGTTCCGCATCTCGGACTGGCTGGGGCGGAAAGAAGAGACTTGCGCAGGAATGGGAATGGCCTAGACCCGGGCGACCTAGGAGTTGCGAAGTGGAAAATCTAACGGGCCGAGGGTCTTGTACCTAAGTACCTCGGTAGTTGGAAACCCGCGTCACGAATTTTGTGTGTCGAGTCGTGGACCACTGCGTGCGCGGCAATCACCTGCCCTGAGTACGGGCACACTGGATCACTGTGACACTGATCAAATGGTAGTAGTATTGTTGTCGCCTGGAAGCCTGGGTAGGCGGCACGCAGACGGGCAGGCTGGCAGGCGATTCACTGCAGCAAGATTACTCGAGACCTAGGTCCACACACACACATTTCTCAGACAAAGTTTTATTCTTTGTCTTTATTTTTTTGACTCTAAATTTGCTGTGTCGCAGGCTCCCATCATCGCTCGGCACAAGCCGATCAATCAAGCAAGGCGTACATGTGCAGTAGGTAGGCACTCCTAGGTACAATTCATCTTTCCACCTGCCGCTGTGTGTCTCCCCACCTGCATCTCATCAGGGTTACCAGTGTGAACTCTTTGTAAAAGAACATAAGAAAAACTCTACTTCATATAACCCCTTGGATATGAACTCGTGCATCGGGAACTGTCGCCGATGCCACATCCGACAACCGTACTACCAATCGTCATCAATTGGAATCGGCAGAACAGGCTCTAAGCTCCTCTCGCAGAGAAGCTGGACCCAGGTGGGGGATGGCGGATCAGGGTCGTACGACTCCTTGTCGCGCACGTACCAGGCCTCCTTCCACTCGTCCATTGTTTTCGATTTGTTCTTCTCGATCAGTCGCTCCACGTCGCAGGTCTCGCCCCACGCGTCGCCTAGGTCGAAGCTACACTTCACGATGGAACTTCCGGCCAGGATGTCTTCTATAGCCTGCGGGAAGGCCTCGTAGATGTACCAGTCGTTTCTCTGTGCCCAATATGAGAGTCTTGATGTACGAGACACTATATTCCTTGTGTCCCGTCTCCTAAAGTCCCAAGTCACCGCCGGGAGAATGTTTCGTTCAAGGCAGAGATCGATCGCGGTCTGCCACACTGCGTCGCGTCGGACCACCGTCTGGAAAATCTCCGAGCATGTCGAGTCTCCGTCCAAGGTGAGAGTGAAGCAGCCGGGCGGCATGCCGGCCGTCTCTAGTTCCAAGGCTTCAACAATCCAAGCCGCCACGCGGTAGGAAATGTGCTCCGGTTTTAGCTTGGTATCCACGTACGGTGCGATGTAACCTTTATCCCAATGGCACACCGTTGATTGGAAGACCGTTCTCCACATACTGACGCGACGATTAATGCGAAGGCGTGTATTTTCGCGGCAGTATGGAATTAGGCCCAAGCCGTGGCATTCTGGAAACGCGACGGACCTGTGGTCCTCGTTTAACACCATGGACCTGATACTCATCCGGGAGTCTAGTGACAAAGACTCTAGGAATCGGATGGCAACAGAAGCAGCTGAGTAGCTGTTCTTCATGAAGATACCCGCGAACCCCGGTAGCTTTGAGTGCATGATCATATTGGCGTGGTCCCATTCGCATCCGACGATTCTGGAGATCTCGCAGCCCAGGCTGTGAATCATTTCCTCAACAGCGTCCAAGCTGATGATCTTCCAGGGGCTCGGATCAATGGCCACCAAAGGTTCCGGCTGGACAATGGGGGCGGTCTCCCAACCGCCGCGGCTCCACTCCACAACTTGCTCAGGATCGAGCCGATCCATGTGAGACACGAGCGTCTGAAGGAAAGAATAGATGAAGTTGCGAAAAGTGGACGGCGTGTCGCCACAGGAGCCTGGCGGGCCAACATGCGGACGGTCAACCCAGGTGTCCATTTGCCTTCGGTCGGGCCTGTTTCTGCGCAAATCCACGTATTGCGCAAATCTCGGATGAGCCTTGGCGACGTCGTCCCATATATCGTCAGGGACGCTAAGAATGTGTGGCTCAATGTCGGTGATCTTGTGTCCCCGATATTCGGCGAGATGTTTCATCATGAAATTGAAGCGGCCGGCGGCGGCGTTGTGTTCATCCGAATAAAATGTTGAGAAGTTGAGAGTGTTCAAAGAGAGCGCCAGACCCCTCGTCTCGCTGGCAATGCATTTGCAAGCGAGCCTGAAGGAGAGGTCGATAGGGTTGCCGTCGGCTCCTCTAAGAGTGTTGCTGTCGAAGTCGAGCACGTAGCCACCGTCGACGAGGACGCAGTGGGCGTAGATCATGTCGCGCACCTCGACTGGTAAGTCAAATAGGTGAAGTACCATTGCGCCCGATGGAATCGATATCGTGCACTCGGGTCGGTGAGGGAGTCAGGATGGCACGGAGTTCCGGTGTGTCGATCCGAACAATTGCCAACAAATGTTGCCGGAAGAGCCGATCGATCGGAGAAAATGGAAAGTCGGGCAAGGTTGTGGGATGAGGGGAAGACAAGGGCGAGGGGGAAACACCAGTGAGGGGCAGAAGGGAGGGTTTAAAAGGGGTGCCGCTGACTGGTGCATTGACCACCCCACTGACAACAGTGAAGACATACTTTTTCGATTGAGTCACCACGACCGCCACTCTGACTCACGGTCGCGACGCCATAACGCCATGAGGCTGAAGGTCAACGTAACAGTCGCCAGGAAATTCAAGAATGCACAAATTCACAGGAGATGAGCGAGCGGGGACTTTTGTTTTTGGCGGGCCAGCGCTTTTTATTTGTGTTTTTTTGTGGTGTCTGGTGCGGACATTTCGATGAGGGGTTCCAAAAAGAATGCATCATGGCCATGCATTTTCAAGCAGTGTAATTGAATAGAAGTATCCAATAGGGTGTATCCAGTAGCTTTGACCCCCTCCAGCTCTACCTTGGCGTCGTGATGGTTAGCATGATGGGTCGGGACGGAGGGAACGGGCTTACCAAGTGGTCTCGAGCAGAGCTCGGCAGGGCGTACGTACCTTGACGATTCCGCTTACCTGCTCTTCCTGCTTAAACCAAAGGTCAGCGTCGGTCCGGCGACAGCAGCATTGCTCGCACGCGACGGGACCTACCCGTGGCGGCAGACGTGGACGTGGACGTACCAGCGATAACGACGATGCCATCACCGATAGGCGGCGCTGAACCTGACGCATGTGAGACAAGCCTCGAACCAAAACGGGCGAAGGCTCTGAGCCCTACTCACGGCGCGACTGACATGTCGAAACAAACCTTCGCTTGTGCGAACCTTCGGCCGGATCACGCTGTGCTGCCACGTATGAGAAGTCGTCCGGTATCGTATCGGATGGGGGCTGGGGGGAGAGCCGGACTCACGGCGCCGTGACGTACCGTAGGGCCTGACGAGCCCTGGTGGCGTTCACCATCGAAGAAAAAGGCACTGCTGCTTCGCACAATGGTCAATGTCGTGTTTCCCATGCGGCGTGTCCCGGGGCATGGGGGATGGACTTACCTGCGAGCGAAGCCTTCGTCGATTCCTCCGTCTTCCACACACCTGTCCAGATGAAGGCATGTGAGCACAGGAACACAAGCGTGTGTGCATACGAAAGGTGCAAACTGTACCTACACAAACAACAACCCTTGAAGCCTCCATTAGTTAGTATTGGAGACGTATCGCACATGCCGACATACCAGAAGCACCCTGTTGAGCAAACCACCTACCACGATGTCCGGAAAGAAGATCCCCGCCCCGTCCGCCTGGCGCTGGGACACACACTGTGGCAAGAGATTAGTGCATCGTACTAAACATCGAGTAATGTTCGGGCGACAAACCCAAAACGTAACCCTGTGGATGTTGACCAGCTACGTGAGCTGCAACGAGCACCTCGTGGCTGAGGGGGTTGACACGATCGACTTGACCCGCGACTGGTGGGAATTCTCTGACGACGACAAGGTGACTACCTCATACTGTAAGTTCAGTATCATATCACAAGACCAACACAACTTACAGCTCGCCATTGCCGGAATCCGCTGCTGTAAAACCACCAGCAACAGCCGCGACGCCCGGACGACCATAGACAACTTGCGCCAGGGGAATCGAGTCGATATAGAAACCCTAAACGCTAAGGATAACCACGAGTACTTCAACCAGCTGAAGGACGCGGCTGCCAGAGTCTTGTCGGCCTGAATGGCTGCTTTGGCGACACCTATAGTTAGTAAGACGAGATCTACCTCCAGCAAGACCACTTGGGTCGGTGAAGAATCGTCGTCGTACCTGACATCGGTATGTTCGGCGAGGCCTGCGTGCTCCAAAACGGTCAGCCAGGTGCAACATTTCGGCCACAGGGGTCTGTCTCCTTACTGACAATGTCGAGACGGATGCTGACGATGGCAGGGCTACTCCAGAGAAGGTCAGTCGGGATCAGAGGAGTGACCCAGGGCAGAGCGGCATGGACTGACAGCGACTGAACCAGCCGTAGCTGCGCGGCCTGCTTGGAACGGTCAGCACAGGTTTCGGTCGCCGCCCACGCTGGACATGGTCTCACTGACGACGGCGCGTCGGTCGCGGAGGAATGCGACGGCCTGGTTGTCGGTCAACACACCAAGGTGGCGTGGGAGGATGTACGGGGGAGCACGTACTGAGGGAAGGGACGGTTCGGTTCGGATCGGATTCGATGGGTTCGGAGGGACGGTCTGCTGCTTGAAAATCAGTCAGGACACTTGTATTCGGCAGGCCTGGGCGGCAAGGCGGCTGCTCAACGGACGACGGTCGGGCGTACGGGAGGCGTACGGAAGGCGTTGGTGGTTTCGGCGGCGTTGACGGCGTTGACGGCGTAATTGGTAGTCTGCTTCTGAACCAGTCAGCCGAGGTCGGACGCTCCGGGCGTTGGACACGAGTTGCCCATGGCGGGAGGAGAAAACTCACCGAAATTAATCGAAAACACCTATTACTTCGAATCCGTAGAAGCTGCGTTGCAGCAAGTGAATTCGAGTGCCGTCTGTCGCTGGGAGTGTGGTCAGCAGGGCACGAACGTCCGTGAGCGGCGTGTCGGACTTGCTGACTGACGACGAAAAAGATCGACGAGGTGGGTGGCCGGACGGCTACTGGGAGGGGTGACACAATTGACCAGTCAGCTAGGATCTCCTAGGGCGGTTCCGGCGCGGGACGGGACGGCGAGATCGCTGAACCATTCGACCTCTGAGGCTGGTGCCGCGACGCCAACAAGAAAAGTGAGATGGGTGACACTTACTTCCCTAGAGCACGTGGCCCGTGGGCCGTTAGTCACCCTGGAGGGGGTAGGGAGGGAAAGGAAGCAAAGGGACGGTCGCGGTGGTGACAGAGGTGATCTTTATTGATGGACGCCATCGGGAGGCACTGTCTGGTCGCTGACACCGACCTAGGTACCTACCTAGGTACCGTGGCACCTAGCTCGCTACCTACCTACCTAAGGTACCTAGGTAGCCTACCCACTACCCTAGGTACGTGCCTACCTACACTAGTGTAGGTGGCTCCTGCGGACCCTCAGAACACTGCCACACTGCAGGTGCAGGAGGTGAGGGGCAAATGGCAGGTGGGGCCAGACCCAGTGGCCATGGAACCACAAGGAAGGGTCCCACTGAGACGGAATTGGCTTGAATACCCAAGCGATAAGTGGAGTTTCATTTTTCAGGGCAAAAAAGTTTGTACAAGGGTGGTAAAAAGTGTCCAGGGGGCGTTCGGTCTTCTTTCCCTTTTTTTGCTTTTGCTCTTGCAAACAGATGTTTCACATTATCTGTACTAGCTACCTGGCGAGGTACCTACACCCTGCCTGGATACCTGCACTGCACTTAGGTACCCGAGTTGTACCCAGACACCTACATTATACCTAGGTACCTAACCTACCTTGGACAGAGTTGGGAGCTTGCTGGGAATCAAGACTCAAGGCCTTTGAGGTCGTTGAGCTGGGCTGTTGAAGCAGTGAGGTCGGGAGAACGAGACACCAGCTGAGATAAACTGCAGAGCACACTTCAATCTGGTTGTATTATGTCGCGAAACAAAAAGAACTAGCTACTTAGGAAGCGAGTGACAGAAAAAGTGATCGCACAACTGCTTAGTACGTAAAGTACTAGGAGCCCTATCGGCTTAGCTTACCAGACTTGGATGTGTTTGGTAGGCTCTGTGTATCACGTTTTCTGTCACTCGCTTGCTTAGGTACATACCAGAACTGTGTGACATCTGTGTCCTTGGGATGTGTGATTTGTCTGACGGGCAGATTGCCGAACGATGAGTTGGGCATGTGCGTGGCGGTCCATTTGAACTGCTCAATACCAAAGTACCGAAGAGCAAAGTTGGAAGCAAGTTTGCTGTGTGTGGTGACCAGGTTCTCAAAAGTGAAGGGAACGATTTCTTTCTTGAGGATTTCGCGTGCCTCAACAAGCTCCTTGTCCGTGCAATACATGAACATGTGCTTTGCGTGTTGAGCACCCTTGCCGCAATGGCACTCGTGTGTGCTCGCGCGCTGAGAAGAACAACAGATCAACACTAGTGGCCAAGGTGGGAAGGCAGAGGGGGAGTAGAGGAAAGAGAGAACACATGGGAGGACAAGAGGAAGAGTAGATAGGAGAGGAAGACAGAGGTGGGAGGACAGAGGTGGGAGGGCAGAGGCGGGAGGGCAGAGGCGGGAGGACAGAGGCGGGATGACAGAGGAGGAGGACAGAGGAGGAGGGCAGAGGAGGGAGGACAGAGGTGGAGGACAGAGGTGGGCAGACAGAGAGAGGTGGGAGAACAGAGAGAGGTGGGAGGACAGAGGGGGGCAGAGGCAGGCGGAGGCGAGAAATCGGTGGTGAGGCAAAAGGAGGGGGGGAGTCCCCCGGTGAGGGAAAGAAAGGGAAAAGAGGACAACTCACCTTGATCTGATGCAGGCTTGCGCGCAGCCCAATGATGCCAGTCCGGCAATGCAACAAGATGGTGCTCTGGGCCTTGTTGAGTTCCCTGTAGGGGGCGAGGTTGTGCCTCCCCCATCCACCCTGGAGGGCCGGAGGGTTTGCGTTGAACTTCCGGGCTTCTTTCTGACGCTTAACAACGTATGCATTCCAGATGGCCTCCATTTCCACCCTCGACTGGATGGCAGCGGTTGATTTGATGAGACGGTGTAGCTTCTCCTTGTCGTCGATGGGCTTGGCTGTCACCATCGCTCGTGGCAATGCACCCTCGGTCTGCGTCTCCTGCCACTTCCTCTTGCCTCTGTTGCTTTCCATACCACCGACTTCCTTCTGGTTGGCCCGCTCCATCTTCCAAGTGTTCAGCCTCTCCGTTGCTGGCTGCAGGAGGAGTTCTTCGGCCTCCTTGTACATGACCAAGTATGGATGTAACGCGGCGTCGGCGTCCGATATCTCTGGGGAGCCGCGGTCCACGGGGTGGAGGATGGCCTCTGCGGCCTTCTCCCCGAAGTTCTTGGCCCGGTAAACACGGGCGGTGCGGGTGAGAAACACACTCAGATTCTCGATGAACAACTCTTTGCCGACGGCCTGGGGAGATGTCATCCTGTAGGCACCTGCAAGTGTCTTGACCCAGTGCGAGTGCTCATTCTCAAGCTTGTTGATGAGCACCCTGCTGAGCGACCACCTGCACTTGCGTCCCTCTTCGCTCACAACCCACCAAACAGCGCAGGCGTAAGAGAAGATGGCACGCACTGCGAGGTACAATTGGCGCATGGCCAAGACGGGCGGGCCTGCGGTGGACCAGGCGATGCGCTTGAGTGGCCACATCTTCCTCCTGAACTTGCCCAGGATCTGCGGCACGGGGAGGAGCCGGCGTCAGCGAACGTTGGAATCTTCTCGGGGTAGGAGCGGGAGCAAAACTTACGTAGTTCACATGAGCCTTCCAGGTGAGTCGGTAATCCAGAATGACACCGAGAAGCTTCATCTTTGTCGCGGCCTTTTTCGGGAGGCCTTCGACGTCCGGCATTTCCAGAAAGGGCTTTCCTTTCCGACTCTTGCAGAGGTGCATGGCCTGTATTTTGGCGGGACTGAAGGAGATGCCCTTAGGCGCCGTCTTGGCGAACAGGGAGGTGAATAGGCACTTAATGATGATGTTGTTGAGTTTGTGGGAACGTGATATGATGAGAACGGTCATGTCGTCGACGTAGGTGGAATTGAACAACCCCCACGCTTGGAGAATACGCATATCATCATTGGTCTTCATCATTCCTGGCTTGAGCGCTTTGATAATCGGAATCGTGAAGAAGACGAACAGGATTGGAGACAAGGGGCTGCCTTGAGGGATGCCGATGTTGATCGAGAACTCCTTGGAATGGTGGCCCGGGATCCGGACGGTGGTGGAACGCCTGGAAAGGAAGTGGAAGACGAAACGGATGAGCCAAGCAGGGACGCCGGCCTCGATCATGGTGTCCAGCAACTCCTGCCGCCGGACGTGGTCATAGGCGCCGGTGATGTCCAGGGCCACCAGGGTGGCACAGAGCTCCTCTCCATTCGTACCTTTGGCGGACCACGCCCTGTAGATCTCGTTGAGCAGGAATTCAAGGGCCTGCGTCGTATTTCTCCCCTTGACGCCAAACTGTGTGTCCGGAAGCTTGTCAGACTTGAGCAGCCATGCAGTCAGTCGGTTGGCGAACAGCCTCTCCAAGACCTTGCCGAGGGCCACAAGAAGGGCCACCGGACGGTAGCTCTTCCCGGCCGAAGGTGGCTTGCCAGGCTTCGGAAGCATGACGGTGATGGCCTTTCTGAACACTCTGGGATGGTATGCGAGGTCGAGACAAGCTTGCATCGGCCGCTCGAAGACCAAGGCGAAGATGTCCTTGGAGTCGGGTAAGTCCTTCTGGGGCAGCAGCATCTTCAGCGCATCGGCAGGGATCCCGTCGTGACCAGGCGCCTTGCGAGGAGGAATTCCTCGGAGGATGTCGGAGATCTCACCGGGCTTCAGCTTGCGGTCTGGGTCGTCGTCGATGTTGTTCAGGTAGTCCCCGAGCTCGGGCCACAGCAAACTGGAGTCAGGTTTTTTGCCCTCATTGGTTTCGGGCCAGATCGACTCGACCAAGTACTTTGCCTTCTCCGGGCCGCTCCTGTAGACCTTGTCACTCCCGCCGCCACGCGGAGGCCCCACGAGGTCGGGAATGTGAGGGTTGCCACGAGGCATGGACAGTCGCACCGCATGCCTGGTGACGACGAAGACGCCAGAGGGCGTTGCTTTGCACTTCTTGGCCAGCCACTCGCGATACGCCTTTTGTCTTTCTGCCCTTATGGCCTTTTGGAGTCTCTTTCCAAGCTTGTCGTGCTCGTCGGGATCCTTCTCGTGGTCCATCGTTCGAAGAAGGTCTTCGATCTCGGGAGTGGTGGGGTCGAAGTCGTCACCTGGATCAAAACCTCGCTTCTGGGGAACGATATCGTCCCTGCACTGCTTCAGAATCTTGATGGCCTCCTTGAAGTAGGCGTTGATGTCCTTCTTGGTCTTCAGCGGGCGGGACGTGAGGGCCATGAGCTTGGGGCCAACAGCCTTGCGCCACTCTTCTGGCGTGACTTTGGACCATTGGTAGTAGGTGTCGTCATTACCCACGTACCTGACGTCGAGCACGGTTACCAAAGCTCGGTGGTCCGAGTCGCGACGACCCATCGCCTTCTCGACCACGTCGTAGGAGAGGAATCGGGTCCAAAGGGTTTCCGAGACAAAGGCGATATCAATGATGGAAGTGTTTTTCGAGGAATCGTGGCTTCGACTGTAGGTGCACGGGATCTTTGCTGGATTCAGAAGACTACGCATGTTGAGCGCTTGGAGGCCAGCGGCGAGTGCTGCAGCGGCGGCGCGGTGGGCACGGTTGGGGGGAAGCCCCTCACCCGCCCACAATTCGTCTTGAAAGTTGACATCGGCGAGGAAAAGACAGATAGGGTACTGGCTGAGGGTTCTAAGCAGAGCTTCGATGTCGAGTGATAGCCTTGTGTTGTTGTCCTTGAATGCGTTGTATCCGTTGACTATGTGGAGGTCCTCGAAGGATGTCGTAACTCTCAGGGTGACCAACAGAGAGTGGTTCGGGTCGTTTTCGTGCCAGTCCACTTGCCATCCGGAGAGCGATAGCGACTTGGAGACCAAGAATGCCACCTTGTACAGCGGCACATCCTTCAGCAGTTTCTTTCTCTCTCTGTCGCGTTTCGAACGGGCGCGTTTGTTCTTCTCGAGGGCGATTTCGATGGGATTGTTGTATTCGGTCAGAGGCTCTTCGCCGAAATGTCGATACACAACGTGATAACGCTTGAAATACTCAAACGGCAGGTTTGCGGGAACATCTTGCAGGGCGATGATGTCGGGGCGAGGCTCACCCGGACGTTGGGGGCGATTGACGAGATTCTTGAGACGTCTCCTGGACTGCTTGACATTGGCCTGCACGACGTTGAGCTTGCGGTGCCATAGCCTACGCACTCCCACATGTTTCTTCGGCTTCTTCGTCGGCGACGGGTTGACGGAGGCGCCATCGCCGACGGAGGCTGACTGCGATGACGCTGAGCGAGTCACTGGGGCCATCGAGTCGAAAGCCTAGAAAATGAGGGTGCGTGCGGAACGAAAGGTAGAAAGTTGGCACTTCAAGACACTGTACAAGTGATTGCCGAAAAAAAAAATGATACGAGAGGTAAAAGCATGGGCTTGACGGTGGATGGTGAAGGCTTACCACATCCAAGAGGCCAAGGGCGCAGGTTTCAATGAAAGTTCTGCTAGCTGGGCAGTATGTCACTCTCTGTCGAACTTGCTGTCACCAAACTCGGCCACAAGGGTTGGGCTAGTGTGGACACTGGATGGCCGGCGCACGAAGATTTCGACTTCGGCAATACCGGCGGCTCGTGAGGGGTACGGATACAGCCCGACAGGATAATTACAAAAATTACGAAGAAGAAACTCGTGCGCGAGTCAGTCGGTGGCCCCAAGTGGGCTATGTACACCTCCACAAGTCTCAACACGAGCAGCTACCTGGTGGAGCTTACCTCAGGTAGGTACGTACCTAGCACTGTACTACCTAGTAAGTACTACCTACAAATCATCCAGCCCCACATTGTAATGGACATCACAACAGTTTACCTGTTACGTAAAGTTAGTGTATTTCTTGTCCATTTGGTTTCGTCAAGTTTCCTGAGTTACATCTAGGAGAAAATCAGGGGGCCAGGTGTTGTGGATGTCACAGCATGGAGTGGGATGGACTGAGTGTGCTATGTGCACAAGGGGTTTGATTCACCTTGGCGGGGGGATTTCCGCCTTCAACACGGAGTGGTGCAACGATTTGGCGTAAACACCAAATTGAGATTACCCACCCATTGTCAACACTTTGCAGAGCAAAAGAGCTTGTATTTCCAATAAGTATGTTATCACTGCAATAATTCCAACTCATGTCTTGATCGCCAAAGTCAACCACTCTTTTCACCTTTTGCACCTTTCACATTGTTCTCCTTCTTGCTACAAGGCATCACTTCTGTTCCCATCATGCGCTTCGGCTTTGACTTCGGTGATGGAGGGGGAATTAGTAAGCCTCCGATGCTGATCTGGTGCCCGTCACCTTCTTTCTGACCATTTTATCGCAGGTCAAGAGGCTGTGTCAATGAATACAGCTGCGGCCGTCCTCGAGTCTCTGAGCCCCTACCAAAGATCCCAGGCCGTTGCCTACGCTGGTGGAATCGACACTTCCATATCCGGGATCGAAGCCATGCTCAATCGAACTGTCGCCGAAACCAGGCGTGAGACCATGGAGTTCCTGGTCGATTACTTTGGTCTTCGAGAACCTTCGGCTCCTATGTGGAAGATACGGATACCCAACAGCAATGACGCCAGGGTTTTGGAAAAACGGCATCCTGGTGACACGCATGTCCTGATCCACCAAATCTCGGGAATCGGGCCTACAGTCAAGGCATTCATCCCACCCAAGCCACACAGCAACATCGCTTATCTTCAGTTTTACACCGAGGACCAGAAGACAGCTGCCATGCAGCACATTGACGCCATCAGCCTGGCACTCGGCATCAAGAAGCTTGAATCTCTCCCTGATGACTACCATGTTCACGTCAAAGGATGTGATTTCACCAAGGAGCAGGTCAAGGACAAAGAGACTGTCGAGAAGTGGAGAAGGGAAAACAATCTGAAGCACCTGTCTAGGGCACGTATGTCCAGCAAGATGTTGATCTTCACCTTCTCGAACAGAGATGAGGCCATAAGGTTTTGCCTAAGGTCCCCAACGCTCAGTGGCCAGATTGGGATCGCAGAGTGAGTTCCTTGAGCCCTGATATAGTTTGTTAGGAGAAGTCACTGACATGCTGGATAGGCCCTTGGACATCCGCTCCATGATTGTTTTCTGCAACAAATGCGTCAGGCCGAATCACCTTGCAGGGTCGTGCAACAAAGACCCGAGATGTGGCCACTGCTCCATCTCCCACCTTTCCTCCGAGTGTCCCACGCCCACCCTCAAGTTCTGCTGGAACTGCGTGGATTACATCATAAGACAACGAAAGCTTCAGCGGCAAAAGAAGGCAGCACGCCAACTCCCGCTATCCACTCCTGATTTCATTGTGCCGTTCCAGCACGAGCCGTGGTCCGACGAATGCAGGTGCCCAGACACAGTGAACATGCGCAACAAGAGTGCGCAATGCATGAAGTACGGCGCGGCCTGGTTCAGATTCCGAAATCATCACACGCAGACTGGGGCTTCGGGTGCCGAAAAGTGGGATGACGACATTCAAGAGATCCATCGTCTCACTCAGGCGTGGGTGACAAGATTTCACGAGACACCCGCAGAGATGCAAGCTGAGCTGGCTGCCAAGCTAGCTGCCAGTGAGAAATCGAGGCTGGCAGGAGGGAGAGGAGTTGAAAAGCAAGTGACGGAGACACATGATCCGGTTGAAGAGTCGGAGTCGATTTACATGGACCTTGACTTGGATGACGAGGACCCCGAGGAAGGGGGATGCACGGGGCAGCCACCGGCTTTGAACGCGTCGCAGGCCATCTCCAGTGCAATCAGCGAGCCGACATCCGCCAGCGAGAACGGACGATCTGGGGGACAGCCTGTTACCCAGGAGACAACTACACAGCAGGAGGGTGTTGAGGCGGGGCCTTCGGCTAAGTCCGCTGCAGCTGGGAAGCGGAAGTCCAAGGGGAAGCAGAAGGCCTCCGAGGAGGAGGAGGAGGAGGGCGTCGAGGCGGGGCCTTCGGCTAAGTCTGCTGCAGCTGGGAAGCGGAAGTCCAAGGGGAAGCAGAAGGCCTCCGAGGAGGAGGAGGAGGGCGTCGAGGCGGGGCCTTCGGCCAAGTCTGCAGCTGGGAAGCGGAAGTCCAAGGGGAAGCAGAAGGCCTCCGAGGAGGAGGAGGAGGGCGTCGAGGCGGGGCCTTCGGCCAAGTCTGCTGCAGCTGGGAAGCGGAAGTCCAAGGGGAAGCAGAAGTCCAAGGGGAAGCAGAGGGCCTCCGAGGAGGAGGAGGGCGTCGAGGCGGAGGCTGGTGCGCCCGGGCCTTCCAAGAAGACGGGGAGGCCCAGGAAGCAGAAAGCCTCCGAGGAGGAGGAGGAGGAGGGTGCACCCGAGCCTCCCAAGAGGGGGAGGCCCCGGAAGCAGAAGACCTCCGAGGAGGGGGGTCCTGAGCAGGAGGCTGGTGCACCCGAGCCTCCCAAGAGGGGGAGGCCCAAGAAGCAGAAGGCCGTTGAGCCGGAGGCTGGTGCATCCGAGCCTCCCAAGAGGGGAAGGCCCAGGAGGCAGGCGGCGTCCAAGGGAGACGTCGCTGGCGAGGGTCTCGATGACGGTGGTTTGATCACCGGCGCGCCGTCCTCCTCGGCGACTGCCTCCAACACTGACTCGGCCTCCGAGCCTCGTCCTACCACTCCCACACCGCGGACTCTGAAGCCGTATTGCGAGTCAGATGATGAGCCATCGGGGGCAACACAGCACAGGATTCATACAAAGATGCCCGGAATGAGGCAGAAGAGTACGAAGAAGGATTCGGAACGCCCTCAGACCAACAAAATTGTTCGTTATGCAACGCGCGGGCGTTCTGCGGCTTTGGCTTCCAGTTCGCAGGATTCATCTGCGCAGGACTCTGTCGCGCAGGACTCCTCTGAGCAGGACTCCTCTGCGCAGGACGTCCCTATGCAGGACGTCCCTATGCAGGACGCCTCTGGACAGGACTCCTCTGTGCAGAACTCCTCTGCGCCGGATGTCCCTATGCAGGACGCCCTTATGCAAGACACGCTTGTGCAGGATGTTCCGATGCAGGATGCTCCCGGACAGGATGCTCCCAGGCAACGTGGCCCCCAGGGCCCCTCTGCGCAGGATTCTTCTGCAATCGATGCGGGGTCATCTGAATCTCAACAGGGCGCGACGAAGGCCCATGATGAGTACTTGGGAGATGTCTTTGATCCCACAGATTTCTCCTACATTGACAGTGAGAATGACATGTAGTAGACAGGCGTCTCGCTATGGTTATCCCGTTTGTGATAGTTTAGCAATCTCCAAGTTTGATAGAGTGTTTATAGATTGGCAGTTCTTCGTTTCGCACACGTTGATATTTGATTCGTGTCTCAGTCGCTGAATGTATTTTTGCTCGGTGATCAGTCTGCTGAGTCGCGAAGGGCAGGGTAGCCTGGTGCAAGGACGCACACGATAGGAACGGTGCGCCTCCGTTCAATTCTTCCGTGGGGGGTGAGGGTCCAGGGAACGAGAGGGGGAGGGAAAAATGGCGCAGAGCCACTGGAAATGGCTGGGGCTAAGTGTGTGTGCTGTCTCGTCGCAACATCAACGCTGCTCTCCGATTCGAGGACTCACCCGCCATCGCCGTGGGGGCTAAGCGAGTATTGTCGCGTAACACCACAATGGAGGCACAGTTCAGGCACATTTCCCATTCGCACTCTTGGTGTGTGTTTTTGAGAATCGTCAGAAGTGCAAAATATCATGTTTCACGCGGTTGAGTGGCGGAAATTGTTTCAAGTTGGTGCTTCTTGCCCTCGAGGTCTCCGGCATTGTCGAGAGAGAATACAATGCGACAAGCGACACCTCGACGACACCAGAAGACCCCCTTTTCTTGTCGGCAGGTGGAAGCTCAGCAATACCACCGTCGTTTCAGCAGAGCATCTGCAATCTGGGTCGGCGAGTGCCTGCGCGCAGGGCTGGAGGACAATCGGGTATCCGCGAGACAAAATCAATTGAACTATCTAGCCCGTCACCAACACACCAAGTCCTGCGGCGATTCCTCAGACGATGAGTTGCACTCAACCACGCGATGGATCTATCGTCTATATCTCAGTCTCCGGGTCGAGGAATATTTCCTCTGCCCAACCCTGCTCCATTTATCCCGCACTCTGTCGCGAGACACCGCTGTCTCTGACTCCACAGGAGCAGCAGAGCGCTGCGAAGACGTAACAGACGACACGGGGGAGGACGTCGGCTCCTGCGAGGACATAACAGACGACACAGCTGAGGAAGTAGGCTCCTGCGAGGACACAACAGACGGCGCAGCCGAGGATCCATATGGAGCGGAAGAAGTCGGCTCCTGCGAGGCACTCACGGCATGGGCATTTGCCACATTACCAACGGCAGGAGTGTGTCCTCCGTTCCCCAGAGTGTTCAGTGTCAAGAGTTGCTGTAGGACGGTGTTCAGAATCGCCAAGGGATTGTTGTTCATGGAGTTAGCGGCACTCCCGCCGCTGTTTGACAAGCTGATCACGTTGCTGTTGATGCTGGACAGCTGCACTTGTCCCGCTCCTACAGCGGTTATCAGTTCAAGGAGTTGAAACTTGATGCTGTGTAGCAAGTCGTTGTTGCTGCCGTTGTTGCCGCCGTTGTTGCCGCCGTTGTTGCCGCCGTTGTTGCCGCCGTTGTTGCCGCCGTTGTTGCCGCCGTTGTTGCCGCCGTTGTTGCCGCCGTTGTTGCCGCCGTTGTTGCCGCCGTTGTTGCCGCCGTTGTTGCCGCCGTTGTTGCCGCCGTTGTTGCCGCCGTTGTTGCCGCCGTTGTTGCCGCCGTTGTTGCCGCCGTTGTTGCCGCCGTTGTTGCCGCCGTTGTTGCCGCCGTTGTTGCCGCCGCTGTTGCTGCCGTTGTTGCTGCCGTTGTTGCTGCCGTTGTTGCTGCTGTTGTTGCTGCCGTTGTTGCCGCTGTTGTCGCCACTGTTGTCGCCACTGTTGTTGCCGCTGTTGTTGCTGCTGTTTGCGCCTTCTGGGATCTCATCCTTGACAACTTCTCTGAAAAGGTTCCTGAGATTGTTCAACTGTTGCATGTTAATTGCTGACACCCGATGGACTTCAATACTGCCTCACTTACCGCAGCTTGGTAAGTCTCTGCTTTTCTAACTGCATTGAGTTAATGGGATGGATGATCATACACGCACTCTGATGTTGCTGAAGGGACCTACATTTAGCACGCGCTCTTGCCCCCCCTTTAAACCCCCCTACTGATCTCTCGCAATCCGTCCAGTTGTTGAAAATTCCCAGTGTCCGTCCTCTCGCCACTGCGTAGTACGCACTATTAGGCGGGCCTGGGTATACGGAGGCGTGCTGGCGCATCAGCGCGTCCACCCTCTCCTCGACTGAGTTGTTGACGACTTCGGCCATGGCGGCTAACTCGATGTTGCAAAACGAAAACGAAAGTCTCTTTCTTCCTACCAGACTTGGTGCCAGGAAATGATACAGGAAGCTTTTGGTCGGTTTCGATCTCACAATCAGGTGGGAAGAGATTCAATTTTTTAAAGTCCCAGCCGAGTCTTGCACGTCGACTGAGATGTCAATACTTCCCGCTCGTTGATTCGTCCGAGACGCTGTCAGTCGTCAAAGTCTTTGCAATTCTGCGGCTTCTGTAGGGGTCTGGTATTCCAGACCCGTGCAAACTTCGCAATTCTGGGTCGCATCCCTCCCACTTCGGTAGCTAAGGCAACAGCAAAAAGCCGCAAGGCCAAGGGGATGATGGTTGGCAAGTCAACAAGCGTCGAAGCCCTCGCGGATCACCCCAATTCGTTTCAAAAACGTATCCATCCTGAGTGCGAAGCCGCTTCGTGGCATCGGTTATGTCACTCTTTCAGGTGGTAGAAGCCTTTCCATGGGGCTGTTCCTTTCACGCAAGTCTCCTCCAGTTGCCCGGGTCACAGGGTATCATCTAATGGATATGAATGAGGTACGGATACCTCTGGACGCATTGCAAATGGTGTTTCACCCAACAGCATCTTGTGTAAGGGAACAGGACACAAACGGCACGTATTCGATACTTTCCGAATGAGGAGACGCTGCGTGGGCTTGAGTTAGTGGGTTGGCTTCTTTTCCACCGTTCACAAACAAGGTAGACGGGCCAAGGAAGAACACAAAGGAAGAATGAAGAACACACGGAATCACCGAGGTGCGGAGGAGCAGTTCACAAGTTGTTGCCGATACCGTCAAGGCAAAAGAAGCAATATCGCCCATCGGCCCTTCCAGCTACAAGGTTCTCAAATGAGGGACCATTCCCACCCCCTGAATCAAGGCCGGAACGTATCTGCCTCTCAACCTTGGGATTCCACCCTTCACCCTGACGATTTCAGGAGATACGATTAAGCCGCTCCTATGTATGTACCTATCTCCATTTGCAGCTGTTGTGGGCTCTCGAGTCGTTTAGCCAAGGGCCCGCGCAGATCGATCAAGGGGTCTAGCAAGGGCTTTAGTCCTGACAGAGTGCGAGAGCCTCGGCTGCCGGCGAGGTAGGAATCCGTTCCGGTGGCGTGCTGGGTATGGAGCTTCGTTGCTGAATGTGGAATCTGCGCCGGCGCTCGAGTGGGGCAATCATTTGGCCAGGCAAAAGTCATTTCGGTACGATGGAAACCAAAGTGTCTCCTCCAGGCACTCGATGCCACGTTGGAGCCGACGTGCTGCCCCATTCTTTCGCAACTATTGCCGGTTTAAACTGTCGGACGGAGGCGCGCTATCCCGACAATTTGGCTAGCTGTGTGACTGTGATGTCGTTGGAGACCAGCGGCCCGGATGTGACAAGTCACTCGAGAGTCCGTACTACCCTGGTCCTCTCCACTACTGCGGCACTTTCATGATCTGCACGTGGAA
Source organism: Colletotrichum musae (assembly GCA_027406025.1). NCBI lineage: Eukaryota > Fungi > Ascomycota > Sordariomycetes > Glomerellales > Glomerellaceae > Colletotrichum > Colletotrichum musae. The sequence goes on along the minus strand of JANVYC010000001.1, from coordinate 5,747,282 downwards.
TGCCGATGGTCGGATGTGACACCTGGCTCGGGAGATCGTACACTACTGCGTTGATCATGTCCATCGCGGCGGCACTTTCATGATCTGGCTCCACCTTTCGAATAGTGTCAGATTTCAGAAACTGCGCGAGATAACGCTGAGCTGCCGTGGGCTTGGTCTTGGCAACGGGGGTGAGGGCGGCGACTGAAGATGGCCGAAACGGGGCACTGAGCAAACGACAGTCCCGCCTGTACACTATCCCTTACCGGTGCATGTGCTGACCCCAGCTGGGGGCAGAACGGAGCGTGAGTACTCCGGTATTTTGACACCTCCGCCGCCCTCTTCCTGCGGTTCCTTCGTGATGAGGAGATTGCGTAGCATCTCTTGTGCCCCGCCTCTCTCCAGGGTTAATACGATGGTCGGGCGGTCAGGCGACATCCCCTCGTCCGTTCAGGCCAACTGTGGATAGTCATTACACTTACATCAGGCAATGCGCTTCAGTTTGTCACAGGGGACTTGGCTCTCGAGATGACAAGATCCTTGTGTGTGTGTTACGGATTCGTTCCCAACAAGCTTTCCACAGGATTCCAACTGCCGAATAACAGCGGCTAAGCCTCCTAAGGTCCCCCGCTCCAAGCAGGGCCTCCGCTCTCAGACTGGCCCAGCCGGATATTGGCCGAGGTGCTCTCCGATTCTTGCCCGGCCATTCCGATAGGGTCGCTCCATCATCTTCCTCTGCCAGGTATCCGTGACCTGTGTACCTACCTAACTACTACCTAATGAAAGTGCATCAGAACTACCTGGGGTGTTTTGTGGCGGATGAGAGCGGAACGGTATGCGGATGCCGCTGCGGGCTCAGTAAGGCGAGGGCTGTGGCCAGGCTTAGACCTGCCTGAATCTGAATCAATAGTCGTCCTGAACTTGTCTGTCCAAGTGGCTTGATATGGGTCTGATGGAGATGCGTTGCTGACCTGGTGACGGACGGAAGCTCCGTCCGTCACGGATTCCGCGGTCACGGAACGATTCCATCGAGGACACACTCACTACCTGGTAGGCAATGCTGGCCAACTTAGTCATCATTGAGACGTGGATCAGCCAGGTGGCTGCCCAATAGTAGTACACAGACCTACACTACCACACTCGGTACCAAGGTACCTTTACCGTCACAACCGGTGCTAGCACGCCATTTGTTTTGAGTTTTGCTATCCGGGCGGTGCTCCATCTTTTCTAACCAATAGAACTACATTGATCAATTACAACATCGGTCGCAAGCACTCACATCACAGTACCTACGCAATGACATCGGTCACAACGGCTCAACTACACTCAGTCGCAGCAGCTCAATTGCGCCCAGTCGTAATGGCAGCGGTCGTAGCGTTCGCGACCAATCAAAGGCTTAGAACAGGACTAAAGTGGAGCGCCGCCCGGATAGGATAGTACCTAGCAAAACTCTTTGTTTTAGCCCCCTTAGTGGATATCTGGGGGAGTCTATCTGGGGGTGGAGAGTTCACACTACTACCGAAGATCTGAATCTCAGACGACGTCAATGTGATCACCCAGCTCCCATGCATCCTCGGAATGGTGCATACGGCCTAGAAGAGACTGGTGACGAGTGTTGTGCGATGTGTTCATATGGCATATTCGCTGTCCGGATAGGTAGGTTGATAGCTCAATGTTTCGATGGTCTGGGGGCACAACAATCGAGGGTTGCATCGATGATGTTGGTGGACGAGATATCCGGGTGACAGCGGTGGGCTTGCGAGACGATGTTGGACTGCTTCCGCAATCCTGGGTCACCTCTTGGATTGCTCTGCAACTTTCCAATTCATTGCCGGTGGTGTGCTTTGTTCAACCTGTACCCGGAGCTCGTTGGTCGCGTTCCTCCGCCTCTTCGGGGCTCGCCTTCCGGCCATCTTATATCCTTTCAGATGTCTTCGAGATCGTCGACTTCGAGCGTCCAGATACACTCCCGCCGTCGCGATCCTCCACTGCGATGCCGCCCTATCTTCTTGCCAGGCATCAGCTATCCTTCTCGCCCCAAGGGGCTCACATATGTCGAGACCGTCCAGGGAAAGAGCGACATCACCTGCTCGAAAGCATACACAAGCCTAAACGGTGCCAGTGAAGTCGGGCATTGCAATCGAGTCACTGTGGATTCGTGGCTTCAATGGTCAACAAGGTCGCCGTCGAGGGCAAAGACTCCCGAGTTCCCCCATTGGCTCTGTAGTCTGCTCTGGGGGGGCGCCCCTCTAGCCAGTGGTTTGCTACTTGTTCTCTGGTCGTGGCAACTTCATTTGATACCCGATCTTCACCACTCGCAGAACTGATACATCAAAGATCAGAGGAACCATCACTGGCCATTCTCGTAGAGGATGGGGATCATAGAGCTCTTGATTCCAGCCTTGGCGTTTCTCAAAACGCTTTACAACGAAGTTTTAAACTGCTCTCGGCCTGAAAGGGGAGCGTCTCAGGGTTACACAAGCTCTGTTGATCAGCCACTGCAGACAGCTGGTATACCCTATCAGCACCTCAAATGGTCTTAAGTCATTGCTATGAACATGGGAATCAACTCTGGAGACAACAGAGTTGTCGCCCTGTTGTGCTACTACTTGCCAAATCATGCGCAGTCCTGGTCAGTAATGACCTCGCCTGACGCTGCGGCTGCGTGCCTCCGTCGTGAGATCTCGCAAGCCGCTCCGATTTGGAAGCCCGGAGGGTTTCAACCTCGCCGTGCCAAATTTCACCTGCGTCTAGGTAGTAACCTCTAGTATTGACTCAAGGCCGTGCCGGGCGTTGCCGCAAACGCGCACATCCCACACATTGCGCCACTTCTTCGGCCTTACGGGATTGTCTCAATCGAATCTCTGCGTCCCTACTTTAAGTGACTGTCCTGTGTCTAGAACGTATTCTTCTTTGTCTTTATTTCCTACTTCCTCGCATACTGCCCACTATACCGGTGGTTAAGAGACGCTAATATGGGCCCTAGGGAGCATCTACCCGTGGCCAACCGTCCAGCTCGTCCACCAACAACGCGGTCGAAGCCTCTCCGAGATCCCCAGCGAGGGGCTCCTTTGCCCGTCTCCTCTCTTGCTTCCTCCATGATGCCCCTCCAACTATGCTCTCCATGTACCCCGAGGGCCCGAACACTTGAGAGAACACCCCACCTCGCTCTGATACCACCCGCCACCACGATCTTCTGGCTCGATGACTGTCTTGGTAAGCACGGGATTGAGGTTGCGTGGCAGTATACTTCGTCACATAGGGTCTCGTTGGTGATGTTGCTGATGGATGTATTGTTGCGAGGCCTAAGGGCTGTGTTTCAGCGCTAGGGAGCTACCTCCAGGTATGACCAGCAAGTAACGTACCGTCGGCCCTACTATAATCCGGCGGGGCAACCTCCCGCCAGCGGGCTGTCCCCGTTACCCCGCGGCTGACGCCGCAGTGGTCATTACCACCCCTCCGTTCCTCCTGGCGCACTCGCGAAGCGCGCCTCGACGCCCTGCCCAATTTCCGATCCACGACAAACCTCACCGAGCTCGTCGGTAACGGCAACAGACCAAAAGTGGTCGCTCGGCATCGCCTACGACATGTGCTTCCCAGCCCTCTCCCCCCGACGCGCCCATGCCACCGCACCGCCGACCGCCCGTCTGCTTCCTCGAACACCTCCCCGTCCCCGAGATCCCGGACGCCCCAGAGACCCTGCCGTGCCACGTCGTCGTGTCGTCTTCCTCCCGAGCGTGCGGCGTACTCGGGGCATCGTCGCCGGCGGGCACCGAGTCCGATCTGCACGACGCCGCCGTTTCCCGAAATGCGGCGCTCTACCCTACGAGGACTGCGAAACGGTTTCCGATATTGGACAGATATGCCGATGTGATAAGGCGGAACCGAGGTCACCGAACCGTGGGCGCGCGTGCTTGCGCACCGAGCGCGGCGTCTGAGGGCACTCGAGGCTGCGGGATTCGTGCACCCCGCGAAGGCCCTTGGGAGAATCGCCGGCTCGGGTGGCTTTGATGCCGCACCTCCGCGCTCGTGGGCGTCTGTTTGCGAGTGTCGTCCCCCAGTTCGGCGCTCTGGGGTCCCCCACCCTCTGCCATACACACACTCGAGGGAGGTCGAGAGCTGTGGCGGGTCCCTACGGGCCTTTTGCGGTCTCGGACGCGCCACCCGAGGCCGGGTGATGTTGATTCTGTCATCGTGTTTGGCGTATTCCCGACGGCATTTGTCGCGGTGCTGCTGCTTCTCCGCGGCCAGTGCGGGCCTGGCGTCGGAGACGACACTGGCCGGGCGGTTTGCTTCCTGCGGCGGGCAGCCAACGATCCCATTCACAGCCGGCCGCCCAGGCGCGAGCTCACTCCGGCTCAGGGCACTCGTTCCACCCTCGATGTCCTGTCAGGCCGTCGCGGTCGAGCGGGGCCGTGGCGGAGGTTGTGCAGATTCGCCTCGTCGCACGACGTCTCCATTTCGTGCGCCGCCCAAGAGCTTCCGTCATCTTGTGGCTGCGAGCGGAACATGACTTGATCGAACATGACCAGTGACTTGCATGCTGTTCCCAAGACGTGAAATCTCCGTGGATGGATAGGTACTTCCAGCAGCTCGAGGGATGGGTCACATGTTCTGGGCGCTCAGAGTCCTCGTCGGTTCCACAGAGATGCGTGAGGAGCGGATTATCAAAAGCAAGTATGGCAGTTCAAGCAACGACACGGAGATGGATGTCGTACTCCTGCAGCTTCTTGGCAATGGAAGCCTACCTACCTACCTAACTAGGCAGGTGCAACCAAACCACTGACGGTGATGGCCCAAGACCACCTGCTCATGTGGCAGCGCCCCGAGAATCCGAGAGTCGAGACAACGCAAGTCGACGAAGTTTGCGACGCGTAGACTGCCTCAGCACGCTACCCAGCACGCTGGAACTACGAGCACATGGCAACTCTACCGGATTCCTTCCCATAGTCACCATCCGCCGCCCCGATAGATTCATTCGCGGCCATCGTGAGCTAAGATGATGCTGTATACTACTATTTAGGAACAACAATCTCACGTCCTTCATCCGTTCCGCCGACTACTGCAAAGACAGTACCTCTTTCACCTATGTCATCAGTACATGCTACGGGCAGCCCTTCTCCCCCCCACCCCCTTATAGTGCTCACCGGCTGCGTGCCGATCATTGCAAACACTACGCGCATCACGCTCGGTAGTCCACGTTTACGCAAAGCGTCCGTCTACTACATCGCATCGTGTTTCTCCCGAGTATTCCCCGCCTGATTAAGCGACGAGTGACGGACGACGACGTAGATTGTTGAGCTGGCATTGCGTGGGTGGCGCGCATACTGAGGTCTCCTTCCGACTCCGGCCCTGCGCTTGCCTCGCCATATGTCAGCTGAATGGGCTGACAAGCAGCGGCGTTAAGGCGTCGCTGCAGAATGTGTCTGCGTGCCTTGGTTCCATCAATTACGACGCGAACCGTGGGCACCCTTTTATACCCTACTGGAATACCCATACTGGAATACGAGCAGACCGACCCACGGTTCAGATGGCATGTGTTCAACTGTAACACCGTGTGCCAGCCGCTCTGCTGCTGCTGCTGCTGCTGCTGTCGAAGCTTACGAACAGGATGCCGAATGGATGAGGGCCAACGGAGACACACATCGGGCCGCCATTCGGGCGCTCGTACTCGTTTCCATACGATGCCCGTTATCAGAGTCTGGAAGTCATGCGGAGGAGCGCGATTGCATGCTCTCCTGGACCTTAAGAACCTAGGTACCAGGGCACTTCTTGAATCACCCGGCCTGCGACACGTCTGCCCGCTGTCAACAATTCATACACGACCTCGATACATTAGCTGGCATCGCACCTTCACACAGCATATAAGTTGATCAATCGAGATGCAGTTCGTTGGCCAGAACCTAGGTACCTTGCCCGCAATGCCCCCCTCCACCTCCTAGGCGATGAGTGCCGGATCTCGAGACGCGGTCTTGGTCGTTACCTGCGCCGTCCACGCCGCAGCCTCTCCAGACTCTAGATCTCCCAGGCTGCTCAGCGTCGGTTCGCAAGGCACATCTCAATTCTTTGCTCTGAAAATTTTCACCCAGGCTCACCGCACCGCCCTGCGAGGCAGTTTGCGGGGCATGTCGTCGGATTGGTCCAATCAGCTTCGACGTTGGCCATCCGCTACCACGACAGTGCAGTGGACAGAGTGTAGCCCCGCACCAGCGGCCACAGCACAGTGTGAGGTGCAACGCAGAGCCGCCAAATCTGGGCCGTACGAGGATCAGGGTATCTATTGCTTCGCATTGCAGCGTCGACATGCCCCTTTCTACGGTATATTACATCGCCACTTTTGTTAGATTCTTCGTTTTGGTGATAGTATCTATTACTGTAAGTGAGGGAAGCTGGCAGCTACCTGGGTTGATAAACAGTCATGGCAAGGGGCCTTCCTGCTGTGGTCTGTGGCCTCCAAGTAGAACCTGTCGTCGGGACGGGCCGTTGCGATCGCATCAAATATCTAGGATCATGCATGACGGGGCTTGACCGCCCTGTCGCCCGTGCATTCCGAATATATGCTGGCCAATAAGCGCCAACAGCGCATCTTGCTGAGCCGCATGGAATAGGCTACTGGGTCTATCAAATCCCTGTCTCGCTAATCACACTGTACCGTGGCAGTACATCGCACGGGCCAGGTGTACTTGCATCGGAAAGGCAGCGACACCCCACGGCGTGATGACAGCGCCCGGGAACTAGGTACTACGGTCGGGTGTGCCTACGCTAGCACCATCTCCCCAAAAGTGACGTCAGCGTTCGCGACGTCAATCTCCAAGCTTCGTTTGCTGCCATCCCCAGCTTCATTTCGTCCCAACTCAAGGCACCACCACCACCCCATGATTCTCGAAAGACAAGAATTTCTCACCGAGACAAAGCCTCAGTTGCGTATCTACACGAGGGCAACGCTTATCTGATTAATCCATCAACCGCAGACGACCGGAGGGCGCACTCCTCCTCCCCAGCCGCCATGCAGATCCGCAGCGCGTCAATCTCAGCCTCGATCCTCACTGCCGTGTCGGCCGATCACGACGCCTCCGCCAAACGCCGTACCCTCCGCTCCAAGCTTCTCCGCGCCTTTACCTGCTTCTTTTCATTCTTCAGTCTCCCCCTCTCGCGCTACCGCTCTGCCGACTTCCTCGAGCTCCGGCACGATGTCTGGCGCCTCGACGAGGACGAGTACGCCGCGTCCTTCCACCTTGCCGACGTGGGCCCCAAGGGCAAGGGCCGCGACTCGGACCTCAAGCCCGTCGGCGACTTGGGATACAGCGGTTCCACGTTCTTCACGACCGCCGACGGCAAGTTCCTCGTCAAGTCGCTGCCCCGCCGCTTCGAGCACGAGTTCTTCACCCGCGACCTGTTTGACGCCTACGTCGCGCACATGAAGGCCCGCCCTCACAGCCTGCTCGTCCGCATCACCGACATGGTACACGCCCCGATCGCCACCCTCGGCGGCATCTTCGGCGTCGCCCCGACGCACCACATCATCATGGAGAACCTGCTATACGGCAAGGGCGGGGACGGCGAGGAGGGTGGTAACGCTGGGCGGTGGGAGACGTACGACCTCAAGCCGAACGACTACTTCTTCCCGGAGAGGGACATCGCAGACGGAAAGCTGGCTCCCGAGAGCGTCAAGGAACGGCTGATCGACGAGTTCCCCGACAAGATCCGCGTCACAGACGCCCAGAGGCGGGAGCTGCTCGAACTCCTCGCTGCCGACACGGAACTCCTGGCCGAGAACAACGCCGTGGACTACTCCCTCTTCCTTGTCCGCTACCCGGGCCCCAACGCCGTCGACGAGTCCCGCGACAACGGCGGCGTCCCGTCGGTGCAGTCCGACGCGCACCCCTGGCGCGCTGGCCTGGTCGACGCCGACGGCAACTGGGTTTATCGCGTCGTCGTGCTTGACTTCTTTTGGGCCAAGCACAAGTTCCGCGCCAAGGCTATGACCGGTCTCGTCAATTCGTACAACGTCTTCGCCGGACACGGGCCCATGAGCATCACTGCCGACCCCGCCGAGTACCGGGAAAGGTTCCTCAACATGGTGCGAGACATGCTGGTGGGGGTTTGAGCGTCTGTCGTCGTGCCTATTGCAGCTTTCCTTTGGTTTTCCCCTTTCCTCAGACCTACCTCTCTGTCGCGCCACGCTTGGGCAGGCATGGCGTTTGGAGTTGAAAGATGTATGATATCCCCCCTTCGTGGCCCAAGAGGCTATCAGCTTGGATCGTTATAAACTAGTCTTGTCAGGCTGTTTTTGAGTTCAACTCACTTGCGATCCAAGGAAGGAATCCTGTTCCCATGTCTGACAACTATCGGTCATGACTCGGAGTAGGGTGATTACATTTTCCTTTCGTCATATTTGTCACACGCTGTTGCATTGCGCCTTCTCCAATTGGATTTGTTATCACCAACGCAGGTATCAGAGTGTGGCAGTCTCCTGATGATGGAATATTTGGTGTCTGTTGAGGTCCCCTTCTAGTCCCCAGCAGCTGTCTCTCAGCCATGATTTGACTGAATGACTGAAACCTCATATGCTCCACCTGCCTGGGTTGCTCAGGCTTGAAGCTGATTGCACTGCACGTCCTGTCATGCAGTGTCTCGGACATGGTTTCCGACCTTTGAAACTTTAAGCTGCGCTCGCCTCTTTCAGAACTTGCTGCACCAATACAAATTGTGCCTTCCCGGCACTACGTCCCTGGTTATACTGGTCCTGCAATCAATGGGACATGGCCACAACAACCTACCTGCCTGCCTACAAAGGGTCTTTACCAGAAGCAATATATCTGTGTACCTACCTACCTAAGGTAGGTATGCTCCTGTCTTTTTGGGACTGGGTCAGGGTTGTTTTACACCCACCTTCTTTGACCAATCAGTTCCCATGGCACTTGTTACCTTTCAGGTACCAACCACCATGGCACCTGCCTTCACGATGCCGTCAAGTTCCTCTTGAACCCCGTAGTCACCACCTACTTACCTACCTTCAATGGCATCCAGCCGTTAGGGCTACTCCTTCCTTCCACGCCTAGCCTCCTTCCCACATTCCCTAATTCGGCCCTCTTTCCTTCTCCTACCTGCTCCAGTGTCTTCACTTTCCTTACCCTTTCCCTCTCACATCTATTTCGACCCTCTCAACCTCTCTCTCATCATCAACCTTGGGACCTAACACCTCTTTGGTTACCTCTCCTCAACGCGACAGACTTCTGAACACGATCATCTTCTGCCTCGCTGTCTACGGTGTTGCTTGGTTCGAGTTCGAGACCACTTCTGGGTCGACCGCCAGGATCACCTTCCCTGAACTCTGGGCGCCAACGACTTCGGCCATCCCTCGCCGGCCACCTTCTGCTTCCACCTCTAAATCTCTTGCGACAAGCGATTCTTACCGCATCAAGCCGCAAAGCCTTCGAGCGAAGCATACTCATTTCTCTCTCTTTCCCCACTTCAGGCGAGAAACAGCACCGATACCGCCGTACGCCGAAGACGTCCATTGTGCTGCCACGGCAATCCGCAGACACACACGTTGAGATAGGCGAGTGTTGTCGCAATAACCTCAATATTCAAGGCTATCCACTCTCAAAAAGACGCAGCTGGTACGTTTGTCTTTCAATTTCTCCATATTCCTATGCGCCGTGCCTATCGTCGCACCCATAGCACCAATTCCTCTGTCAACCGTTTGCGAGCTTGGAGACAGGATTCTGCAGTCAACGGGGTTGCTCTCCTCCCTTACCGAGAAAACTTTTTAAATCGCTGCCTTCCAGGCCTTGCCCACACTGCCCTCGCCAACTTGCCCCATGCTCCTTCCGTCCTGCCGGCTCTGTTGAGAGGAAGCTACGCTGAGAAGAATTCCTTCTCATTTTTTCCCTTCTTTCTTTTTTCCACGTTCAAGCGGTATTTCAACACCTCCCTGTTCTTCGCTAGACGTAACTCTTTCGATTTATCCCCCTCCCTTGACTTCGTTGTCAGATCACCTCTACACATCATCTTCATCTTTCAAACTCAGCCCTTCAGATACGTTGAAGCGATCCTTCAGTTTGTGCGTATCACTTGACTTCAAACCGCAGCCCTCAAAGCCTCTATTCAATCTGTTTGCCTTTCTTCCGGACTCAGTTTCGCTTTTTCGTCTCTCTTCGCACCAAGAACTTCCAGAGAGCTAACTTTCATCACATCCAGCGTCCAGAAACTCCCCTTCGCCATCTGATCGCCGATCTGATATCCGTCCTCTTCCCTCCGCCCTCTTCCCCCAATCCCCCAAAGTCGGCAAGCCGAAATGGCTCCCAACTCTTTGCCTGGGTTCTTCCCCGGACCTGCTGAGAAGCAGCAGGACGACGACGGCTCGGTCAAGTACGCAAACACCGACGATGGGTGGACCTCTGATGGAGATAGCGATGCCGGCGAGAGCCCCGCCGCGATATCTGCAGAGTCCGAGTCTCCCCAGGCCCCATTTACCAACCTGATCGACTTCTCTGACTCTGGAGATGCCCACCCGCAAGCCAACTTCGTTGACAACGCCCTTCATAACCAAACAGCCGACCAAGACCTCTTAGATGTGCCCGACATGATCTTGACTCCGAGTCCCTTTGTCTGTCCTTCCATGAACTCGAACCTCAATCCGGAGTCTCCCCCATTCTCTCCTTCCAGGTAAGTGTCGTCAATTCAATCACACTGTGCCTTGAAGCTGTGAGTACTGACAACGCTACAGAGATTCGGAGCGTCGTTCTCAGGAAAGCCCTTCGAGCATCTCGTCATACGCAGACGCTCGCCAGAGCCTCGATTCTAGAGACGATGAGATCGCCTCGTACAAGGCTCGCGTAAAGGATCTCGAGGACGGCCACGAGACCCTCAAGCGCGCCAACGACAATCTCGACACCGTCAACGAGATGATGAAGCACAGGCTGGAAGACTACGAAAGCCGCTTCGAAAAGTTGACCGACAAGCTTTCCGAAGCTGAGCACCTCAGAACCCGCGCGCAGAAAACCGCAGTCGACCTCGTCGAGAAGAACGAACAGCTTATCTCGAGCGTTGACCAACTTCAGAAAGACCGAGACGAGTATGAGCCTCAAATTGCCGAGTACAAGAACAAGCTTTTAGGTGCTCTCAGAAGCAATCACCCGCTTGCTATATCCTTACATGATATGCAGGCTCGTCTTCTCAACGCAGTGCATCACATCAAAGAGATCGAATCTTTTGCTCGTTCCTTCTTGTCCGAGCATCCCGAACACGCCAGTTCCTTTGCATCTGTCGGTCTTTTTCCTCCAGGAGAAGGCCAGCAATACGATTCTTCCGGCCAGATTGAGGCCGAGGCACTGATATCCTTTGACGAGCCGCTCTTGGACTTGGAGACCCTTCCTCAGTCCCAAACGACGCCTGCTGTGGACGATACACCTGCCAAGGAAGAAGTTTCGTCCCCGCAGATCTTTCAAGGTGCACTCAACAGTCCCGAGGACGTTTTGCCCGTTCGACATGATACCATCAGCCAACCGCCCACTGACCAACAGCATGACGCGGTCGCTCCAAGCAGTCATGGTGCAGCTCTTGAGGGTCTCAACTGGACACGCGCATCTGGCTGCATTTGGGAGTCCGAGTTCGAGAGAGAACGGGCTATTCGAAGCCACCAGGGACCTCGTCCTGTCGGACGTGTTCCCGGTATGTTCATTCACGGCATTCGGTTTGTACGGCAGCACACGAAACAGAAGCTGACAACAGAAGGTGAAGATACTCCAGATGTTGCCTCTCGCCGTGTTATCATGTCCGACATCCCTGATAACGTTCACATCCAGCGAGTCCTGGAGCATGTCCGAGGAGGCCGCATCCTCAAGGCCAACATAGTTACGGTCCAGCACGACGGCGGTCGCAGAAACATGGCCTACATCGAGTTTGCTGATGCAGGAGATGCGGTCGAGTTCTACCGCTTTACCAGGCGCCGCGAATTCGGGTTCTTTGTCGATGATCGTGCCAGTCGAGCACACATGGAGCTGCCGGCCACCGACTCGTTTCCGTTGAGTGAGAGTCTCCAATCCAAGCTGAGTGATGGGTGCACTCGCTGCCTGTTTGTCACTGATTTTCCGGTCGTGCATCTGCATGTTGTTCTGGAATTCGCAGGAGTTTCCCGCAACTACGTCGATGCCATCACGCAATTCGGCCCCCGCGAAGATGGAGGTTTCGAAATTTCCTTTGCTGACATCCAAACAGCAATCACCGTCCGAGATTGCATTCTGAGATCCAAGTTCTACGCAGGAGATCGAAGTGGGCAAGGTGTGCTGTTTCTACCTGACCCTTGCGATGGTCCTCTCGACGGGCTTCAGGTTCCGTTTCTCCCCATTGAGTCGACTTCTGACATCTCCATCCTTGACCCCGAAAACGCCCGCCGTTTTATGACGGACGAGGAACGAGCGCTCGACAGCGAGAGACTGCTGGAAGAACTCGCTGCTGCCGCCGATCCGGACGACCCTGACACGTTTCATCCAGAAGACCTCAGGAAGAACATTGTCTGGGAGGGAAAGACATACTGGGATGATATTCCGACTTACATGGCTTACGACTCAACTCAACGTCGACAGGTTCCCCACCAGCGAGACCCCGCGTCCGGAGCAGTCCGAATGCAGTATTCCGGTGGCTGGTACCTTTCTCCCGAGGAATCGCGCAAGATGTGGCTCCACTACAATCACGACAGCCCTCACCCCTGGACGCAGAAGACGATGGACCTCATGTACGCCGCCACAGGCGAAATCGACATTCGGAAGGTGAAACTTTACCTACAAAGCAAACAAGCAGCCACCAATGAAGATGACAAAGAAATCACTAACACTTGTGACGACAGATCGTCGTCGACGACGGAGGCCTCGACGGAGATGCCGACCAAGCAATGAGCATTGCCTATCACGGCTCCCAGGCCCCCGATGAGCGGGCCTCGCCTGGCGATTCCACGTTATCGGCCCCTTTTCTCTCTGGAGCTTCCAAAAGCTCCGTTGCCTTTGACGGCCCATTCGAGCGCGTACCCACGGATTCATCCGTCAACACTATCGGCTGCAACCCTGGAACGCCTATCACTTCGCTTCAGGAGCATGACTTCTTAATCGAGGGAGCTACTTTGTCTGCACAGCCTGCTCCACAGAAGCGCTGCCTTGGAAACTTTTTCCTTTCTCCTTCGGCCCCGGCAGTGGGCCAAGAGGTTGGCGTTGGCGTACACGGCATCACCAAGCCGGGCTTCAACACACTGGCCAGGATGGTGAAGAGCAGGAACCAGGTTGCCAGCCAGCAATCCAAGGAACCGTTCCCTTTTTGGTAAAGGGTTTTCAATTCATCAGGCAGATCGTTGGGGCATGCTCACAGTGGAACAAGTTGGGCCTTTATCTCGGCTTTCTCGCAGATGCTGTGGTCAACAGCAGCTCACTCGTATATGGGCGGATATCACTATCAACCTGGCGACGGCGCGGAAGGCGATGCGGCTTTTTTTCGGTGAAGGCATGGTTAGGAAAAGAAGATTAGACAGCGCAACACGGAAAGCCTTAATATAGCCTGACTTGCCCTAACTCCGGTTTGTGAGATGCTGAGATTTCGAGTGCATTTGGGGTAGCTGTCGCTGCATACTTTTTCGTTCGTGTTATTCCCAAATGGCCCCTTTGCAAGGGCACTTTCGGCAGCGCAGCGATACACGAGAGACCTCCCCAAGCCACGGCCTGGCATTCGCAAGTGTTACAGCAGGGGCCACCCGACGTTGCAAATACTCGGCCGTCCTCTCCCTAAAGATCCCCGTAATAAAAACAAGTCGCTATCATTACACGTTAAAAATCTAATCGACGCCAAAGCCAGAGCCGTCCTTTACCACGAGAGCGTCGGCTGCATCGGTCCGGGCTCGTCCGTAACGAGGAGCACCTCGTCCCCAACCCCGTTCAGACCGTCCTCCTCGTCCACCTCCTCGACCTTGCACACGACGTCGCCGTCGTCGTCCTGCTCCATCGCGCCAAACGCCTCGGAGACGGAGGAGTACTTGCCCCGCACCCACGAGGAGGACAGGTACCCTCCGCGGCGCGGGGGCGAGACCGGGATGGGGTTCGTGAGGAGGAAGGCGCCGACCAGGGACTCGGGGATGTTGCGCTCGGGCTCCCAGGTGGGGTTCTGGCCGGGGGGCCAGTCGCCCCTCCAGCGGACGGCGAAGTAGCGGACGGACCGGCCGCGGATGTGGCGGACCTGGAGGCCCTCGAGGCGGAGGACCTCGAAGACGTCGTCCGGGTCCGGGGCGAGCTCGTCGCGGTCCGGGTCTGTTGACAATGACGACGAAGATGATCGCGTCGTTCTTTTTGTTGTTGTTGCGGCGGCCGTTGTCCGTCGCTGGTTTGGAGATGGCTTCTTTGGTTGGGGTCCGGGCTGTGGGGCGGACGTGGACGGGTGTTGATGATGCTGCTGCTGCTGCTGCTGCTGCTGCTGCTGTGGTTCTATGGACTGCACGGGCTGCGTCGGCGCGAGGCTCGTGGCCTCGGAGACGGCGCGGGCGGCGGTCCAGGGGCGGAGGGTCTGGGTGTCGAGGTCCTGGGCGAGCGGGACGAAGCCGAAGCCCCACCGCTTGGCGCTCGAGGGCGGCGGCGGTGGCCCGGCTTTCTTCATCGCTGGCGGTGCTGTAGCTGGCGGGCGCGGTGGGGGGTTAGATGCTTTCGGCGTCGGTGTTTGTGTCTGTGGTTGGGGGGGTGCTGCTGTCTGGGGTGGTGGTGGTGGTGGTGGGTCCCTTACTGAGAGGAGAGAGCGTCTCGGCGGCTGGATCGCGGAGGCGGTCCGCGGCGCGGATGGGGTCGAGGTCTGCGCGGCCGAGGCCTGCGGCAGCGAGGGGAGGAAGGCGGAGCCGGGGAGGGATGGTGCCGGCTGCTGCTGCTGCTGCTGCTGCGACGTCGTCGTCGTCGTTGTGTGTGAAGGTTGCGGCAGCGGAGGGAGCGCCGGGGAGCTCGTGGGCCGCCGGGAGGAGTCGAAGAAGGGCGTGCTGCGGCCGCTGTCCGTCTCGAGCGCCGGGGGCAGCCTCACGATGGAGGGGGGCCGAGGTGACGACGTCCTCTGCTTCTTCGCCGGCGGATACAGTGCCAGGCTGGCCGGGACGGGGACGCCGTCGCTCTCCCCTCCCGAGTCGTACGAGTCTTCTTCCTGCCCCAGGTCCTGCTCCTGCTCGCCGTTGAGCTGCCGGAAAATGGCCTCCTCCTCGTTCGTGTCCTCCGTGTCGGCATCCGCGTCGTCCAGCTCCCGGAACGCCTCCAGCAGCGCCTTGGGCGGCGTGGACAGCGAGGGCGCGTTCTTCCTCGGCCGACCGGGCCGCCTCTTCCCGCCCGCCTCCTGCGGGTCCCTCGACCGCTCGTAGCCCTTGGGGCCGTCGAGATCGTGCGTCCGTTTCCTCTTGCCGCCCTCCCAGCCATCGCCCTGCCGCCGCCCCTCGTAGTGAGGGTCTCGTCGCCCGAGCATGCCGTTCCGCAGGACGAAGCCGCCCCTCTGGCGGGCCTCGGCCTCGGCGACGGCGCGCAGGTTCTCCTCCTCCTCGCGGCGGCGGTCCTCCTCGTCCCGCTCGGCGGCGCGGGCGTCGCACCACTCCTCGTACGCCAGCGGGGAGACGTACTCGTCCACGCGCTCGGCGTCGACGACGAGCCGCGCGGCGGGCAGGTCGGTCCACCCGACGATGTACTGCAGGCGCTTCTTGCCGTCGTGGGAGAGGGTGTGCGGGACGAAGAACTCGTCGCGGATGTAGGCGGTCGTGTCGCGCGGGGGCAGGAGGGTGACGGGTCGCAGCCGGGGCCCGGTGCCCGGGCGGTAGGCGCGGCAGGACGCGACGTCGTCGAGGACCACGGCGAGCTGCGTTGTGGCGCTCGCGGCGCGACCTGCGCGGGCGGTGGCGGCGGCGGTCGTCGGGCCGTCGCCGGGGGTCCTGGGGAACCAGACGCGCTTGGGGTGTCGCGACATGGTCACCTGCCGGGGGGCAAGACCATGCCACGCTTGGGGGGACGGTCGAACCTGCTGTGGAGGTTTTCGTGGTAGGGGTTTGTGGTCTTCGCTTTCCGTTCGAGGTTTCAGGACGTTCGGCTCGTTCGAGGAGGGGGGAGCGGTGTAGACTGGTTGCGAGGCTGGGCGAGGGGATCGTCTCGTGCGGTGTCCCGGCGGAGGTGTGTTTCCTTTTCGTGAGGGAGAGCGTGGTCACGACTCGTCAACGCCGAGGGCTGCCAGCGTCAGAAAAAGTATGGCTACGGTAGCCGAATGAGCCCCGGGGACGGTGAGACTTTTTCCTACCTGGTTTGAGGGAGCGGCGTTGTGCGACGAGGCATACCTAATTCAAGTCGGTGGTCTGCTTTGTTGGGCGGAGGAGAAGGCCTAGCCCACGACGTTCTGAATTAGCGTTTTCCCGTCCGTCACTCAGCCTTAGTCACATCACAATTGGAGTACAAAGCAGCTCTACCCATTCATTACTTTAAAATGCAGTTTCAAAAGGTATAAGCTATTAATCTAGTAATATACTAAATAATTACTTATGCTTTATTTTTATTAATTTATTCTCTATAGTTTACTTAAGCTCTTTAAGTAATTATGAATCAAGTTTCTCTATTCAAATACTTTATACCTAAGTATAGGCACTCATCTTTGCGGTCCTTTATTAATCCGCCCCCGTCGCGTGATTGGACAGCCCTGCATCTGGCCCCCGGCGCTTCGCGTCCAAGGCCGACCAGGTGTTGGTGGTGCGGCGCGGTCCGTGCACAAGCTGGGCGCTGCAAGGCGTCAAATCTTTGTGGACCGAGCTTGACCTCATCGAAAGCTCTCCAGTAGCTTCAGTACAGTTCCATTCACGACGACAGACGTCCTTCCCCCCTCAATCACCATCCAAGTCCCGCGAATCGCCTCTCGACGACAACACTTCATCGAATTCATTGAGCACGCCCTCGCCGAAAATGCTGACTCCCACGGGCACCTTCGCTCTCCGCATGGCCGGCCACGGCGCCGCCCGTGCCTCCGTGGCCTCCTCCATCGCCCGCACAGCGACCTGCCCGTACTCGACCGCCGCGAAGAAGACCTCCCCTGTCCGCCCGATCATCCTCGCATCCTCGTCTCCGATCGCCCGCGCCGGCGCCGTCTTCTCCCCCTCCACCCCGTCCTCCATCGTCGCCCGCGTCGTCTGCCAGCCCTGCTCCAAGCGCACCAACGCAACCGCCGCCGCCGCCAGCTCGTCGCAAAAGAAGACCGCCGCCGCTGTTCAGGGAGACAGGCTGGACTGGAACACCTTCTTCGCGCTGCGCAAGTCCCGGCGCAGGTGGCAGCTCGGCTTCAGCGTCGTGACCTTTGGCGCCTCGTTCGTCGGCGGCGCCGGCGTCCTCGCCACGGGCCTCGCCGACCCCCTCGTCTCCCAGGTGCCGCTGGACCCGTTCATCACCCTGGGCCTCATGACCTTCAGCTTCGGCGCCCTGGGCTGGCTTGCCGGCCCGAGCGTGGGGTCGATGGTGTTCTACACGCTGAACAAGAGATGGAAGAACCAGATGACAGTGGTGAGTACCCGGCCCCGCGGCTGCCGCATGATCTGATGTGCTTCTCTTTTCCCCCGCGCGGGGTACTAATCGTTCTATTTTCCTCTGCTGCAGAAGGAGAAGGAGTTCTTCGCCCGCATCAAGAAGAACCGCGTCGACCCCTCCGTGTCCTCCGTCGGTAACCCTGGTACGTGCTGCCCTCCCTTCTTCGCGTGCACTTTCTCCGAGCTGACCGACCACCGCGCCAGTCCCCGACTTTTACGGCGAGAAGATCTCCAGTGTCGCTGGCTACCGCCAATGGCTCAAGGACCAGAGAGCTTTCAACCGGAAGCGCCTCAGCTTCGTGTAAATCAACCATCCACCGCTTCCATCTCGTGGCTCGACGGCACACACATACAAACACAAACACACACTGGGTTTCAACTTTTTTTTTACTTTTTCTTTCGGCAAGGCTGATCATCGGGATCTTGGCTGTTGGGGCGTAGGCCGCCGTCCTCTCTCTGTAGCATTAGGAAGGCACGCGTGGGAGGAAATGAAAAGTATGTATCACGATGGCAGAAGAGAGTCCCCTCCACTTGTCAGAACAAATTCAGCTTCATCAAAGACATTGCTTTTTTTGGAGGGGCATTTCCCCCTCCCCTTTCATGGTGCTCACGTAAACGGCAGCGTCGGATCGACCTCGTCCTTCCACGCCTTCATGCCTCCCTTGATGTCGCCAATGAACCGCCTGCCGTTGCCGTCCAGCCCCAGGTCCTTGAGGCGCCTCGCCGCCAGCTGCGAGTCGTTGCCGACCCTGCAGACGACGTAGATGGGCGCGTCGTCCGGCAGGTCCGCGGGGATCCACTCGGGTCGCGGCTGCGTCCCGTCGCTCGGTGCTTGGGTCTGCTTCATGAAGGTCGCGATCGGCACGCTGACGGCGCCGTCTATGCTGCAAATGTCAAAGTTCTCCCGCTCCCTCACGTCCAGGAGGAGGTGCCTCGAGGCCGCGTGCGCCCGGTCGTACTCGGACGCCGTCGTGCGCTCCTCCGCTGCGAGGACGCTCACGGGGGCAGCGACGCCGCAGAAGGAGACGTAGTCGAGCGAGCCGGACCGCAGGGTCTCGAGGGTCAGGGCCGACCGGGCCGAGCAGGCGAAACAGTCCTTCCTCCGCCCCCGCATGCGGACGGACCTGAAAGGGCCCGACGGCGCGGCCCCGGAGAAGATGAGGAGAGACGGGGCGGCGGCCTCCTTGGTCGGGACGTACGGGTCGGCGGCCCCCGCGGCGACGAGCTTGATGGCCTCGAGGGCCTGCAGGACGCCCATGACGCCCACGACGGGGCCGAGGATGCCGCCCTCCCCGCAGCTGACGACGCTGTCCGGGGGCGGCGGCTTGGGGAACACGCAGCGGTAGCACGGGCCGCCGTCGGGGCTGCCCCGGGGCGCGGCGGGCGAGTTGAGGACGATGAGCTGGCCGTCCGTCCGGAAGGCCGAGGCCGAGACGAGGGGCTTTTGGAGGAGGACGCAGATGTCCGAGATGAGGTAGCGCGAGGTCGGGTGGTCCGTGCAGTCGAGGACGATGTCGTACTGCGAGACGATGTCCTCGGCGTTCTGGGGCGTCAGATGCGTCTCGTGGGCGCGGTAGGTGACCGTGGGATTAAGCCTATGAGGGGTTTGTTAGCGTCGCGGTACGAGTGATGGGCTGAGAACATGAGGGGAGAGTGAGGAGTGGGGGACGGTACGCTTTCAAGAAAGTGATGGCGCTCTTGACTTTTGACACGCCGACTCGGTCGGTCGAGTGCGCGACCTGGCGGTGCAGGTTGGACACCTCGACGACGTCCCCGTCGACGAGGCCGATGGTCCCGGCCCCTGCTCCGGCGATGTAAGCGGCAGCGGGGCATCCCAGTCCCCCCGCGCCGACGAGGAGGACCTTGGACTTTTTCAGGCGCAGCTGTCCTGTGTGAGGAGGCGGGGTCTCAGCATGTTTGGAAGATGCAAGTGTTTTTTTTTCCCTTTCTTTATGAGGCTTGGTGGGTTTCCTGACCTTTCACTCCCACTGCCGGGATGATGAGCTGGCGCCCGTATCTCTCGTACTCGTCCGCCTGCAGGGGCCATTTCCAGGGGGTCGGCTGATGAGGCGCTGCGGCCGTTGCGGAATCGAGAGCAGCCGCCTCCTCCTCCGCCGTCGCGAGCTGCTCCTTCAGGTTCTGCAACTCCTTCTCTGCCTCGGCGACTTGCCGCCTGAGGTCTTCGAGCCTGCCCATCACTGTTCCCTCCTTTCGTCGTTGCGCCCGTGGTTCTTGTGCTGGGATGAGTAAGTGACACAGAGAGCTATCGGTTTTTATGCATTTCCGTAGGTGGTATCCGTAGATTGTGCTGTACGTACCTGTACTGCCG
The DNA here is from genome assembly GCA_027406025.1 of Colletotrichum musae. Classification (NCBI taxonomy): domain Eukaryota; kingdom Fungi; phylum Ascomycota; class Sordariomycetes; order Glomerellales; family Glomerellaceae; genus Colletotrichum; species Colletotrichum musae. The sequence continues at coordinate 5,727,420 of JANVYC010000001.1, read as the reverse complement.
GCACTATTTTACATGTCGGAGGTCCTGCTGCCGATTCGCCGACCCCACGAGTGCTTGGACCCACCTTCAGACGGGACCCCACCATGAATTTTTGAAGCTCTGGGCGGTGCAACTGCAACCTCCTCGACCGCGAGTCCTAGCCATTCGATCCTCGAAATTCACACGATCGACGATCTCGAGTCGCATAACCCAAAATGGTACAGACTTCAGCCCTCGAAAAGAACCCACCCCCAGACTGAGGCCATTCATGCTAAGGACAAAAAAAACAAAAACAGGCGCCCGTAGCACCGACCTCGACCCTCTCCGCGCGCGAGCGCCGCATGGCCCGCATCCGCGGCGACATCCACCCCCTCGCGCCGCACAAGACGCACCGCGCCGACGCCCGCGTTGACGACGGCTTCCTGACCAACAAGAAGGACAAGCGCACCGTCAAGCACAGCACCTTCGTCAGCAAGATCCAGAAGGCCAACGCCAAGCCCCTCAAGCGCCGCCGCCCCGGCAAGAAGCTCGTCGCCACCATGGAGTCCCTCGCCGACGCCCTCCCGGACCTCGACGACGACGACCGCGACGGCAGCGGCCGCAGCACCCTCGACCAGCTGCGCGAGGGCAAGGTCCGCCACAAGAGCCTCAAGAGCAGGCCCGGCGCCCTGAAGCGCAAGGAGAGGGTCGTCCGGGGCGAGATGCAGCGCTTCGGCGCCAGCATGGCCGCGCTGGCCGCCGTCCCTCCCGCCGGCGCTGGAGCTGCTGCTGCTGCGCCGGCTGCTGACGAGGACAATGTCGCCATGGCCGGGGGCGAGGAGGCCGCGCCGGCCGCGCCGAGCGCCACGTCGAACCGCTGGGCCGCCCTGCGGAGGCACATCTCGAGCACCATGGAGCAGAACCCCGCGTTCATCTAAACTATTTTCAGGCTTTTCATTTCGAAGACGCCGGATTCGTTACTACGGCTACAGTCAACTTGGCAGCGCTTGTCGCATTGACCTGTACGATTCAATGTCATTGTCTAGACACGCGGTCGCATTGGCCGCCGATTCCCCCAACTCGGTTCCCTCCCCCAGACGACGACGTTGGGTAAAGACGGTCCGACAGTGTGCGTCTTGGTGTCGTCGCGCTGGAAGTACAGCACCTGCATTGGCGTGCGGCAGGACCGAGCGACTGGATTGATGAGACGAACCGCAAACCACGGGATACCCACGAACACAGATCCAAAAATGGACGGAGCAGCCGATCCAGGTCGAAGGAGAGGGAGGGAGGCCCGGAAGCTCGGACACAGCTTTGCAGATCGGCTAGGAGCGGCGGTGTCGGCGCACCAGGCGTTCGAAGGCCGGCGCGAGCTACCCGAAAGCCACGCGAGGGCAACTGATGGAACTTGAACCGGTTCCGAATCCCAGCGGCTGGGTGGGTAACCTCGTGGTTGTGTCCTTTTGCGCGCTGTGGCGGGTGGGTGTGAGCTGTGGGCATGCACTAGAGCAGAGAGGGAGCCGGAGGGCCCTCGCCAAAACTGCTTCCTGGGAAAGCTGGGTTATTCTTCGCCAAAGTGACATGCGTATCGCAATCCGGGTCTCCCGGGGAACAGCTTAGATTCAATTCAGACCCGCGCCTTCTGTTTTCCCGTCTACTCCAAATAATCCACTCAAACATGAGGTCGCCGGGCACGTCAACCTGCCAATGCTTGATTTCACAAGTGGGAAGTAAAAGCAGATACTTCACAGACAACCATGCATTTTCTGTTCCCCGTTTGTGCGGGCTTTCTCCGGTCCGCCCTTTTGTCATGAGCATCCAGTGGAACAAGGCTGCTTTCCCTCATCGAAGCGCCGGTGGGAAAAGCGCCTAGCCGAGACCTTCAGACGACGAGGAGGGAGCCTGGCCTGGAGGCCGGCCGGTGACATCAGACCTCGGTAGAGTTACTTTGCCGCTGGGATTGTATATAAGGAAGAATGAGAATAGAGTAAAGGGTATATATATAGCAGACATGAAGAACAAGAAGGGCGGAGACGAAGAGGTTTATTTACTGATTGTTGGGAGAACAAAAGAAAAAAGGCAAAGGAATTAAAAAGCAGGAACAAAACACAAAAAGATGAACGCGCAATCGCGGACGGGAATTGAGCCCGACGTGGGGGTCGAACCCACAACCTTGAGATTAAGAGTCTCACGCTCTACCGATTGAGCTAGCCGGGCAGATCAAGCTGGTGATCTGCCTTGGATCGTTGCGGGATGCTGGCGTCGGTGGGCCTCTAGTACCCGGGGGGCCCGCAGGTCGGGTGTTCCGCTCGCGTGCGGTGGGACAAATGGGAAAACAAGAAAATCCACCCAACATGGGGATCAAGCGCTTGGAAAAATACCATGCGCAGGGAACGAACATGGCAGAACAGAAAAGATGGGCGCAAACTTTGCCGAAATTCCATCGCACATGGCATTCGTGCACGTGATGGCTGTCATGTCCCGCTCCTGCCCTCTCTGAGTCTTGACTGACTCTGTTTGACTGTGGCAGATAACCCTTTCGCCCTCCTATTTAAGGGCCAAACTGGCGGCTCTTGACTATGACTGGATGACCATGGGCTCATCGTCGACCGTGAGGTCGACAATGTCGGCGCGCCCTCGATCGCGGTCGGTGTAGATTGGCTCTTCATAGTTGGGAGCAACGGGTTATCAACCACCGAGTCTCGATCAATGCCCGACCGTCACCGACGCTTCCGGGGAGGCATCGCGGAATACGTCGGCGGTGATGGACGACAGGGATGACGCGCAGCGGATGGGAACATCCAACCAGCTCGAGGTGGTTTTGAGACGTCGTCGAGAACCCGGGGACACCAAGATCCATGGCATGCCGTTTTGCAGGTCGCGGACGCTGATGGCAAAGCCACGCAGTTTTCCGCCCTGTACGAGCAGGAGGAAGACGTTGGCCACAGGTTATTATTGGAAGGCTGTAGCTGTTGGATTTATAGTAACTGTGGTGATGTATCGTTGGTGAAATCCCACCGACCTGAAAAGCGCAACGCCAGAAACCCAGACGGCGCGTTTGGCCCCGTAGAGACTGGCTGCGACTTGGGATTACCAGCGGTTCGCAACGCGTCTGACAACCTCAATCAGCCGCAAACTACATCAAACATGCAAGCCATGCGAAGTCCACGAGAAATGTATTTCCCGTCTTCAAGAGTGCCAGTGGCAGAGGGTCGCGGCGCCCACCGGTTTGATCGACCCGCTCGGACGGCTGGGACTCCACGCAGAAAATGACGCACGTTACAGTGACAGGCGCAAAACGCTGCTGGGTGCTGAGCCGGCGGGGATGCACGGATCAAACGAAACGATACGCCGAGGGCACTGAGCGTTCAGCGTACATGGGCGACATGTTTGAAAAAAAAATTATCATTTGTAGGATGCCGAGCTGACGGCAAGTCCTCCGCGTCTCTCCATGAGTAATCTAGAAACCGAAGAGACGGGGCGGCTTGGGTCGCTTCTGTGATGCGGGTTTTCGATGCCGAATTTCCTGTGCCTATATCCGACGGCTCTCCGACCGTAAACCCGCTTTTGGTTTCCGTGCGTGTGTGTTGTGCAAGGAGCGAAGACATCCAACTGCTTGTATCCAACGACGCACTCCTGCCCAGTGTCCCTCCTTGACGCCTATAAAATGAAAAGAAAAAAAACACAAGTCTTGCCCAAAACCAACATGGATGGGATATCCAAACACCGAATGCCGTTATAAAGAGTATGCAACGCCGTCTCGTAAGCCGTTGAGGGATAGTGATGAAGAGTATACCAGGCCCCTCGTGTGGGTGCGATCCATCACGTCCGCTGGTTGACGATCCACCTCTTCTTTTCCTTCGGGGGCTTCTCCTCGTACGCGGCACCAGGTGGGCCGGGCATGAATGACCCGGGGCCGGAGAGGCCTTGATGATTGACGTTGACACCGGATCCGGCAATGATACCGCTAGGGCCCTTGTGGGCGTGCTTTCCGAGCTCGTACATCCGATCCTTCCTCCTGAGGTATCGGCGTCGCCAGATGCAGGCGCCGACCCAAATGCCAGCGATGGCAACGACGAGAATCACAAGCATGACGACCCATCTCCAGTGGTTGGAGAGCCTATGGCGGTTAGCAAACGTTTCGGAAAGTCGGAGTCATAGACTAACCAGTCGCCTCCGTTGCCGCTGTTGCTGCTGCCGGAGGAACCCCGTGACGAGCCGGACGAGCCGGTGGCCGTGGATGAGGATGATGTTTGGGTAGCTCCTCCCACGGCATTGCACATGGAAGTGAACCAGCCTTGGATGCTGCTGAAGCCGGCAGCATCGCAGTTGGCGTACTCGCACACGCCGGTCGGGGCCGTCTTCCACGGTTGCAAGGCACCAAAACTGCAGAAACAGTTCTCGTAGGTGGACTCGTCACCCTGGGGAACAGCGGGAGGGACACAGGCACCGTTGGCATCGAAGAGAACGCCACACTGCTGGGCGCAAGCCGGCAGCTGCGCGAAGGGCATCAACGTTGTCGTAGGTTCCGCTGTCCAGCAATAATATCATCAGCCGAGCAAACGACAGCTGGATGTGTGGCACTTACACATTTTGACGACGATGCGAAGGCTGTCCGAGAGATGTTGGAAGAGTTGAGGAGTTGAAAATAAAGAAAAGAAGGCCGAGGGCGGGAGGGATGTAGGCCTAAGGGCTCACTCGAGAAGGCCAAACAGGACGGTGGAATGCGGAGACGGTGAAATCAATAGAAGGGGGATATTTCCTCCTAGTTCCAGGCGGCGAGGAAAACACCGTGTGTGGCACGAACACAATATTAAGCCACAATCCAGAAGGTCAGGCCAGGAAATTTGGCGGCTAGGCGGGAATGTAACACAAGCTCTTGGTTGTGTCGTGACGGTTATCTGGATGGCGAGTATTCGGCCGAGATGTTCAAAATTGGCCCGAAACAAGGCGTATGTATGTGTTTTCGTCCCAAGTCGGGTTTCGAGGGTCGAGCAAGGTCCAGCTGCCGTCCCAGGTTTTGCCGCACAGAATGCTTCAAAGCGTAGCTTTCTAATCGTTCGATGCAGCGCGGGAAGGAAAAGCCAAGTTTTATCGTTTTTTTCGCGGGCGGAATTCCGTCGGCTGTGCTGGGAAAGCTGTTCTTTAATCGACAGGCAGCCTCGGAGTGCTCGTTCGGCTCGGTTTTCGGGGAGTAGGAATTGAGGGCAAGCGAGATTCTCGTGCCGAAAAAGATTCGCAAGTGAAATGCTTTCGATCTTTCGGGAAACGTCGCCGGGTAGAGGGCGTTCGATACAGAAGAGAGAAGGGGGACGTCGGTAGAAGATGCGGGAGAATCGGGTGAATCGTGTGTCGTGTGCAGGCAACAACGGCGATCGGCAGGCCAGCAGGGCGTCTCAAGAGGTGCAAGCTTCGCAAACGAGTCGATTGTCGTGACGTTGTCGCGGTCGCCGTCGGTCGTTGCTCGTGGTCCTCCTCGGGTTTGGTGACGAAGCGAGTATGCGGAGGGGAAAGGAAGATGAGGAAGAAGGAGAGATCGGGAGATCCGGACTGATCGGGAGCGTCGCGCTTGGCGGTGGTCGGTGTTGGAGATGGAGGGGGGGAGGGATCTGGCTGAATGAGCTGGCGGGAGACAAGAAGGAGCGGAGAGAAAGAGAGCGTGAGGGAGCGAGCGTGCGAGGGGAATCGGGAAATGATGACTGAATTGATGGGATTCGACAGGGCAGAAAAGCAAGAAATCGCGGCAAGACTGGCGGCCAAGGGACGGGCGATGGATCGGATGGTGTGACTTGTCGCCCTGCGTCTGCGGAGAAGAGGTACCTCGCCCCCTTTGAAAGCTGGAGGCGGTACTTGTGGGAAGTGGGAAGTGCCAGCAAACGGCTAAATACGCATAACCCACTGTACAGCGTGGTAGTACAGCACATCACAGGGAAGTCCAGAAGGGAGAGCAGCACAAGGCATGGGGATGGGGGGGACCTAGGTACCTGTCCGTTTCGAGGTACGTACCGAGTGACATGAACATCAAGCGCTGCGCTGCGGGAGCGACGGGCTGCGAAGAGTCTCTCTCAGCCAGTTGTTAGTTGTGGTCCGCCTGCAGCCAGGGTCGGGGGCCGGCTTCTGCAGCCAGTCGCCAGCGATGGACGAGTGGGCCAGGGTCGGATCTTCAGGTTTGGGTTGGGGAAGGCGGGTCAGACGGCCTGCCTGCCTTGCCTTTCTTCTTTTTCGTTTTTACGATGCACGAAAACAGACATCCATCTGCTGCTGCTGCGAGTCGCTACTACCAGTTTGCATGGGTACTTACAAAGTAAGGTATCCGTAGGTATCTATATATATACATTCAGATCCCGCGTGTTTTCCTCACCTCCCGTCTCGTCGCACCCTCGGCCTCGTCCCGCCGACGGCGCAAACAGTCCGTGAACTGCTCGAGCAGCCGCCGTCCGAACTGTTTGGCAGCCGCCAGCCCAGTCCGGCGGGAGCCGCAGTCAGCAGAGCGCACAAGCCCGGCAGTGTTGCAGCGGCCAGCACAAGACGAGATGGAGTCGGTCGGTCGTGCGTGTCCTTTGGGGCCCTGTCTTGCTGGCTTGGCTACCTACCTAGGTATCTACCTAGGTACCTACGTATTGAAGACTTGAGGGTATCTAGGTACTCCGAGGCTACAGTACAGTGCACCTGTGAGGCACTTCTGTGGCGCATGGCTTGACGCTGTCCCGTCAACGAATGACGCCTCTTGCACCTCTGCCCATTGCGATTCCTTTGTGTTGGGAAGGCGGGAAAAAAAAAGGTACCCGCGACTCCTTCCTTTGAAGGTTCAATACTAGTAATAAGATTTTGGTGGGATTCGGGGCGCTACCTACAACTCGTGCTCTCAGTGTCTCCTCCTCCTCCTCCCAAGCGCCCAGCTGGACGGAAGTGGTCGGTGGTGCAGGGGGTGGCTGGTGCTGATGTGGACCCCGCCTTACCGTTTCTGGCCCATTCTCTCCAATAATTCTGCGGCAAATTCACTTTATTGTGGGTATCTCCGTCAGGGGGACGTCGGGTCGAGAACAAGTGACTGGGCGCGGTGTCCTGCCAAAGCTGGCTGGATACGCAGATACGACAACGACATCCATCTGTTGCGTGCATTTCCTCCCCCTCCGGCCCTTTTCTTCTTCCTCGATTCTCTGTCTCAGCGCCCTGCAGCGAGAGATCAGCGACAGCTGCAACCTGCAAACACTCACGGAAGGCCGGATGGGGCGGAGGAGACGGGCTGATGGGTCCGGGTCCTCCCTGGGACCCGCACTGGCTGACTGGCGACTGGGTTGCTGCATTCCCTGGGATGCCAAAGTACCTAGGTACCTAAATGGTGAAGCCTATACTCTATAGCCTGTAGGTGCCTACAAAAGTAGTTCCCTTCAATCAATCGCCCCCTTCCTTCTCCACCGTCTTCCGACTCTCGTCACAGGAAGACACTGAAACTGAGGCGCAAAAGGGGGAACGGAGGCGGGTTCCACGTGGAGAAGGAGTCGCGCCGCAGACCTAAACGCCATCGAAAGATTGACAGGGGCGCTGACACCAATCCTGAAGACAAAACATCACGTCCCACGATCCACCGGATGCTGCCCGTCGGGACTTCCCACACCAGCTGCCTGCAGCTGACGAAACTGTCCTGCCAGCCCGGAGGTGCGGCATTTCGTAAATCCGAGCACATGCACTGCCGCGTCCCTTGACACGACAGCACAGGAATAGCAGAGCAGGAACTCTCTTGACTCGTAGCCCAATTAATTTCCGTCGCTGGCGCCGTCTCTGATTCGCTGACGTCATGCACACGGCCGCTTCCATCAGATGCCGGCGAGCAACTTCATTTCTGCTGTTATGCTTAGCTGTCCGTCCGTGTGTGTTTTCGCTCTTTTTGGGCAAGGGTTGTCCCAGTTGATGTTGTCTTCCTCTCGCCGCCTGCGCTTACCTAAGACTCTCGCACCAACACTTATTCAGTCAGCTTACGAAAGCAAGAACAACCGGCCCACCCATTCCAAGTGCCTGACAAGTCCCGTGTCGGGAATGCCCAGCGTTGAGAGAGAGAGAGAAAGATAGAGAGGGAAATAACAGAATGAATGCCGCCCGGCCTCTCTTGGCCTTCGCGGGGGAGGGCCACGGCAGATGCCAGTCCATGACGTCTCGATTCTGCTCACCCCCCAGCGCTGCGCCATGCCAAGCCGCGCCGTTGCGCTCGGCGAACTACATTCACAGATACATACATACACCTACCTACCGTAGGCCCTGAGAAAAATTGTATATCGGCTAAGGGAGTAACTAAACCTCTATTAGTACAGATCAGCAACGTTCTTTAGTAGTCTATCTAGTAATATCACAGAATCTAGGCTGACTTAGGTTTGGCCGATATACGAATTTCTCGAGTGTATACGGTAGGTCCATAGAAGTATTCACGTATTGTGTCCGGACTCGATCGCCGAGAAAATGTTTCCAAGACAAACGCACCCTCCCTTGCAGTCCCGATCGACAAAACAGAAAAACAAAAACAAAAGAAACGAAAGACCGTTGTCTCGACCGTTTTGGCTCCGACAAAGATTAGCTGAGAGCTTGGCCAACGACACCTCATCACCGGCCGGGGTGCTTTGCACGGGCAAAGCCACCCGGCCACCGAATCTCCCACCTAGCCGATCCATTCTGCGCTTTCCAGCCACCTCGAGCCATGGTCTCTGGCGTCATGCCCTCGTCTGTCCTGTCATTCATCGCTGCACCGACTTAGACAACACGCAACCAGATCAGTCGTTGGGCCCAGAGAAATTCTATTGTAAACGCGTTCTAATCTATGAAACAAACGAGGAAATGGCCAGAGAAAGGAAAGAAACGAACTCTAGAAGGAAAAAAAAACAAGTAGCACTCCATTGGGACACGTTCCCCGACCGCCATGTCCTGCCCCCTCTCCGCGTCGCTCAGCGGTACTGCTGCCGGGATGTCGCGTACGTCGCGGCCGCGCCGGACCCCTGGGACCCGCCCGAGTACCCCGCCGCCGACCCGGCCGCCGGCACCTCGGCGATGTTGTTGAACGGCTCCTGCCAGGACGGCTCCGTCAGCCACCGCCCCACCGGGTAATCGCTGCCGCCCGACGCCGCCGCCTGGCCCCGGTCGACCGACGGGTCCTGCCACGACCGGTTGACCGCCACCGTCGAGCCCCCCTTGCTTCCGGACGAGGTCTTGCCGCTCGAGCCTGTGGCGGGATTAAGCATGTGTCTTTTTTCCTACAGACGTCGACCTTGGTGCTGCTTACCCTTCGACTTGGAGCCGGACTGCTTGGAAGATGATTTGGCCATTTTTTTAAGTTTGGGTGGCTGTGATTGACTCTTTGAGGGTGGGTGAAAGCTCGAGTCTTGATGATTACGAGCCTGTATGAGACTTGTGGTGAAGCTAAGTGCGTTGCTGTTGATGATGTCTCTCTCTTTCTTTCCTCTCGGCGGGACGAGAAGGAGACTCTTTATATATCTTTCGTCTCATGCATCTCGCCCGTCAGTTGCACCTCTCGACATCGTTCTGCGAGCAGATACCCTTCGTCAGAGTTTCTGGAAGCGTTCTCGATGCGCCTCCGTCGCACGTTGTGCTCTGAAGCCATCCAATGGACCCAGGCGCTGGCGTCGCAGGCCCGCATGGCACGAGCGACCATCGAAATGGCCAGCCAGGATCAGCCCCATCGCCGTTGTCGCACTGCACTAACGAACCCTCGAAGCCCGTTCGAGAAGCTACGCACCCAACATTGCCGCGGGGATGGGCCTTGGAGATACCAGGACCAGCCAGCTAGCGCTGCGGTCGTGGTGTCGCCGCCCGCCAACCCCTGGGAGCCGAGTCTGAAATGCACGGCATCCACGTTATCTCGACCCGAAAGCCCGCGGCGTTTCGAAAGCCGTCCTCGGGGACTCGCCAATGTCCCAGACGACTTGATGGCACGCTCGCCACGTCGACAGCTCCCCTTCCGGGACCGCGCGAGGCAATTCCTCCCGAAGCGGCATCGTGCAGATCCATATCGCTTGCTTCCTGCTGTCGAACGAGGAGCCAAAACGCTCCAGGGGCCCCGAGACATGCTGCACGCTCGCAGCAACTCCCAGCTCCCGGACGCGCGCACCTCTCGGGCAGACTTGCACCTAGCAAAGCGAAACCCAACAAAAGACGCGCCGGAGAGCAGAGAGCGAGCCCCTGTAGCACGGCAAAAGTCTTGAAACGATCCACTGGGAAGGGACGTGTCTTTCCGCCGCGGAAAAACCTTGTTCTTCTTTCTCTCCCGTTACTCCGTTCCCCCGGGCCGCTGCTAGTGCTGAAGGCCGGCCTAATCTCGCGACGGGTGGCCGCATGCCGTCCCACCCCGGCGCATGGCCTGGGGACCAAGACCCGAAGGGCGATTGCATCGATCCGGGACCACAGAGGTCGGCACAGCTCTTGTTCCCTCATCTTGCAGTCGCCCAGCTTCCATTTTGTTTTCGACCTTGTCGGGGCATTCATCCAGTGCCTAGGCGGAGTGAAAGGAGAAAAGAAGTGAACCGACTCTGGTCCTGGAGGTTGAGCCGATCCGTGATGGGGTGGCCGACCCGTATCCCCCTTATGACGGAGCAGCGGATGCCCTCGCGACGAACGGAGTGTCAACGCGGCGTACGAAGCCCTCATTCTCTGACGAGGTGAGCTGGAGGGATCGCCGGGGAAGATTGGAATTCTCCCGGGCTGGGGAGTGTTACGCGGGAGGTGCGACGATGCTCCCACCCGGCTCAATCAATATCAGACTCGAAAAGCGTCAGGCACTTCTCGGGGGAGGGACTGCGGATGCTCCACGCACATGCCATTTCACAGCGCAGAATAGACGCGACCGACCTCGTCTCCTCCCCCCAAAAGTGAGAGAGAGAGAAATCGTCGGCACCGCATGCCTTTCGGGAGGAACAAGCGGCTGCCAAAGGGGGGGGGGGTTCAAGTGACACCTGCCGTGGCACCTCACACCACCTCCCCCCCTTTTTTCTTTTTTTCTTTTCTTCCCCTTGGTGATGTGGAGAAACTTTCGCGAAACCTTGAGCTACGATAGAATGACGGAACGCACGCGACTTCTCGGCCTTCCAATCGGAAAGCCCGAGAATTCAATTTGCCAGGGGTATTGCCTTCGGAGAGGAAGTCGAAGCGAAAGCATTGCTGAAGAAGATCGACCGGACAATCTAATACCCTGCTCAAAGCGCGGCTGGACAGTGTTGTACGAATTGATTGCGCACCCACGGCGTCCCAGGCCGCCCCAGAATTCCATTCAGGAACAACGTCTCTCGCCGCCACTATCTCCGTAGTCTTCGTTCTTCACCACGTGGGGGACATGAGAATTGGGAGGCCGGGATGCGGCGCCGTGCCACGACGGGGAAGGGGGCAGTCTGTCAGGCCATTCCACACAAGCCACACGAAGCCACGATACCACAGGATCTGCAGCCTCCGTCTCAACGGCCGCGTTCTCGAACGATTTCCTCTTGCCCAATATCCTCCCCCCTGCGCTATAATTGCCTCGAACAACCCGCACCTCTTTGGGACCTGCGCCGGAAGCCTCCGAAAGCTGAAGATTCCCCCCCCCCCCCCCCCCCCCTCCCCCTCGGTGTTCCCACGTGCCGTGCGACCAATACCACATGGCCAGCCGGCGGCGAGGGCGCTCTCGCCTGGGACCCGCTTCCGTGGTCGTACGGCCTCGTGGCGAGGAGAGCAGGCGGAGAAAGCTTCGAAACCGTGCAGAAGGCGACGAGACGGTTTTCCACGTTTGGCTGCCATACGCGAGAGAAGCCTTTGGCGAGACGCGGAGCAACCCAGTGGCTTGCGGCTGAAAGAAAGGGTAAAAAGAACAGGGGCTGGCGGTGGAATTTACCGAGGGGGGATGTTTTCGTGTTCGGCTGTCCCTTTTTTACATACACGTCGCAACTTGAACCGAACCTTGACCGGGAGGGTCATTTCCTCTCGGGGCTTGCTAGGGCTTCCCCCTTGCACATCCAATGCCAGAGTTTCGAGGACCGGGGGATCTCGTAGAGCAATCTCACTTTCGGCACGCTGGATAGGCATGAGCGACTCACGCAAAAGGAACGTCAGGTCAAAGGCGAAACCTGAGAGACAAGAATGAGCCAGCACCACCCCACGGCCAGGCCATGTGTCAACCACCGTCGACGCCAGTATCGTACGTACTTCAGATCAGAGAGACGAGGCCACGTTGATGTACGCAGCATAACACTGGCGATTCTCGAACGCCCGAAAGCTGTTGTTTGGTGGTATACTGTGCCTCTCTCATGGCTACCTTGGGCATGCAACCATAGGCAGGTAGGAGAAGGGCGACAGCGAGGAACCAACGTGCCCCCTCGCGACCAAGTCTCGAAAGGGGGGGCGGGAAAAAAAGCGTAAGTAGCGGCACGATGACACAAATCTGCCAGTCAATACCTGTCTGTCGTGGCTCACGTACATCGATTGGTACCTGGATACGTAGGCGGTCTTGCACAGACGGGTCCACGTCGGCTGACGTTGAAATAAGGATCAGATGACCGGCCACGGCCCCCCCGGTTTCAGCATCCCCGTAAACCCCACATCGGCGGCGCACCGGTGCACACGGACTGATCGACCCGCGGCCCTTTGACTCCAATCCCAGAACCGAGGATCCTGCAATATGCCTCCATAGGTAGGTCCATCGCTGTCTAACGAATGAGACGGGCGAGAGAGAGGGTCTTTTCCTTTTTTTCTTGGACGCAAGGTAACAGGAAGCAAACGGGATATTAATGCATTCTATTTATATACCAACTGTCCACGTCGTATTCTAACCCATGCTCATGCAAAAATACACTTTTCGCCCATTCGAACCACTCAAAGCTCCTCCGTAACGAACACCCGGCACAACCTCGCCTCCCATTCATTAAACCGCAGCGGACAGCGTCGATCAACCGCGCTATTTGGACCTGATGGGCAGGGCGATCTTGGCTTTGTCGCTCTGCTCCTCGGCGGCGTCCATGTACAAGTCGATTAGGCAGCCAGCCGACCAAGCTTGCGTGGGGCTCTGCGAACTGTTAGCATAGTGCTCGGGAAGATCCATGGCGAGAAACCTACCGAGTCGGGGCAATCCTCCCCGTTCTTCTGAGTCAACTCCGTCAGACCCGCCCACACACTTTCGCCAATCATCTTCTTGCATCCTATCAGTCTTCGCGTGACCTGTTGGAATGCTTCGATCCGTCCAGCGTCCGAGTCTCGTCTCTCCAGGTCGAACTTGAGGAGTGCGCGGAGGAAGAAGCCCGTGGGCCACAGCCACTCAGGACCCTGGTGGTAGTTACGTCCCTTGCTGGTGGCGAAGTCGTCGCTGTCCTCGCTGTTGCGGTAGTAGGGCCTGTAATTCAGATCCGCAGGGTCGAGGGTCGCCATGCCCGTAGGGCCACGCAGGACCGAGTCGGCAACGCAAAGCGCGTGCAGGGCATGCGTGGGGTCGAACAGCTCAGGTGCGGCGCACATGGCGATCGGGAAGTTGGGTCGGAGCTGATAGTCTTCGTACTCTTTGCCAGACTTGTAAAGGTCTTTGTAGATGCCGCGACGGTTGACAATCTTGGTGTTGACATCGTACTTGGAGTCCTCCTCCGGCGACACCGGAATGTAGTAGCAACGCTCGAAATTGGCGCGGATGAGCTCGGCCCAGTCCTTGAACGAGATGGAGGAGCCATCCGCCTTCTTGACAGAAGAGTACTGGAATTTGCCTTCCGAGTTGAGCGACGACACCCACTTCAATGTGCTGTAGAGAAGACCCGTGATTTCGACCGCAGCTCCGTCACGAGGAGTTCCGGGAACACCCTTGGAGCCGGCACGGGGGCTCTCGCCCATCTTGTCCATCCACGTGCCGCAGTTGTGCTGGCTACCACCGAAGACAATGCCCGTGTCCCAGTCGACATTGATGTCGATGTTGAAGCCTTCATCGGTCATCTGGGAGTCAATGGAAGGGCCGGCATTTGCTTCGCGGAAGGACATGCCGGTGGCATGTCTCTGCAACGCCTCTTGGATGATATCCTCGATCGTGGTCTCGTTGGAGTAGGCCCGGGGGTCTTCGACGTCGAACCAGGTGTCGTCGTAAGGGAGGAACCGTCGTTTGACCTTCTCCTTCAGCAGACCCAGCCCTTCGGGTGCAAACTTCGTGTAGTCTTGGATGCATTGGAGGAAGAACCAGATGGAGTCGCGAGAGTTGTATCTCGGCAGGGCACCGCTGCTGAGCAGATTCGGAATCATGCCGTGCTTCAAAACGCTGGCGAATGCGAAAATATGTTCTTTGGCCTCCTCGAAGCGGCCAGTACCCAGATAAAGACCACGGAGAGAGATGAAGACATCACGTCCCCAGCATCTGGCCCATTCAACGGCGAAATGCGGCAGGCCAGCGGCCAGCGAAGGAACCAGCTTCTTGGGCCACAGGGATGCGGACTTTACCAAGCCAGTCTGCTGCACGCTGACCATGGCAAGGCTCTGAAGGAACCATTGTCCCTCGCGTACGTTGCCGTTCATCTGCTCAAGACCTCGTTCCCAGGCAGCCATGTAAAGGGTGCGCATGACGAGCCCAAAGTATCTCGGCAGCAAGAAGCTGGGTATCTTGCGAATGGCATCAAAGCGGTCCTTGAGCCAGGCCGTGGGTTTGTCGAGGCGCGAAAACTCCTTTGTCTGGCTGTTGCGCTCCAATCGCCCAACAGTATAGTCAAGAGCCCACTGTCCGTCGCGGAGGTTCTGGCAGAGAGGGTGGGCAAGATTGTTGTCTCGGATGATATCTTTCAGGATGCTCCACCAACCCTGAAGGCCGGCGTAAACGAGCTTTCCATAGCCGGGAATCTCATAGCAACCGTCCTTCCCGCCGCTTCCGTCCCGCTCCTCGGCTTCGCATCGGTAGAGGAGGAAGTTGAGATCAACGAGGTCCAGATTTTCCACTGCGGCTCGGGCGCCGGAGGTGACGTATGTGTCAAGACCAGAGGAGTGTTCGGCAGCGGGGATCCAGGTCTCGAACAGCGCGATACTTCCCGGTGGGAACTTGTCGCGAACCGTGATGATGGTCTCGTCTCCCTTCACCTCCAAACGGACGCCGGGAACGTCAACCACGCGGCTGGGAAGACCGCGCAGAAGCCTCTTATCATCTAGCACTTCCTTCTTCGCCTCGTCGCTGGCGTCAACCTCGAGCATCCAACTTCCGAGGTGCCGGGCCCGCGTTCCTGTCAGATGAACGGCGTTGAATGCACCATTGCCGTTACCGTATCCCGGGAAGGCAGTGTGCGCGATCAAGAAGTAGCCCTTTCTTGACTCGGGGTGGACACGGTGGACAGTGATGTATTGGTCCTCGTGGTGGATGTGAGTCTCGTCATACCCATCCTTACCCATGAGAGTGTGGATCTGGTTGAGGAGCTTCTTGATGCCGCCGATGCCGTTTCTGCCGCCACCGACCTTGACAGGCTTGGACGACGACTCGGATGTGTACAATCTGGTCTCGTTGACGAGATCAACGAGCTTGGGGTAAATCTCGTCATAACCCATCACACTGCCCGTTGCGCTGGCGCACATGTTGACGAGCGCTGCGTTGGGGAGGGTGTCGCGAGCATCGCGCTTCTGGGCCGGCGTCTCGTTGTCGTGGGTGCAGTCCATAAACAGAGCCTGCACCGGCACTGGTTTGACCCTGCGGATGATTTCCCTCGAAGATGGGCTTCCGTTGAGCATGTCGCTGCCCTCCTGGGACGGACTCATGGGGCTCAACGGCGACTTGGCATCAGGTCGTGATACTTCATCAACCTCGAAACTGCCGATAGGTCGTCCACCGTGTTTGTGCACCAAACGACTCAATTCGCCGGTACTCCACGCCTGCATTGCTTCGCGGATCAACGCGCTCAGACCTAATCTCTTGACGAAGACGTAGTCCATCTCCTCGGATCCGGTGAAGAGCTCTGCGACGACGTACAAGTCAGGCCGAACGCGACGAGCCTCGTCGAGGACGTGCTCGGCCACGTGCAGCGGGGTGGAGTGAGCATTGTCAATGCGGAAACCGGCAAAGTACTTGGCCAACATCCGGGCATACTTGGTCATGTATTCCCACAAGAAAGGGCTGTCCGAGGGACCGTTGCCGTATCGAAGCTTGACGCAATCGCCCCAAACGATGACTTCGCGTCTGAGATAGACGCGAGACTGCGGTCCGGCGTTGTCGACAAGGGCATTGCCTCCCCAGACCCATCCGTTGTTGACCAAGACATTCTCCTCGGGCTTGTTCTTGGCCGTGGTGTCGTTTTTGGGCAGGCGGGTGAAGTACGTCTCGATGAGAGGGTTTTCCTTGTTGATGACGCCCATGCGAGGGCCATGTTCGTCCAGACGGCAGTACTTAATGCGGTTGAACAGCTGCTGCAGGATCTCGCCGATTTCCGTGTCATACTCCTTGTAGAAGGGCAGATTGACCTCGTCGAGGACCGACACCAGCTTGGACTTGGCCGCCGCTTGTCTGGGAGAGCTGCCCTCTTCGCCTTCGTAGCGCCCGAAAATGGTAGAGAGAAGTCCCGAGGCGACGCTGGGATCAACCTTGCGCCTGAAGCGCTCGCCCATACGGTCGCCGCCCTGCAGACCGTGCTCGATGAGAAACTCGGCTTGCTCCTTCAAGGGCGCATCCTTGAGCGCAGTGACGTCTGCGCCCTCGGGGAAGGTTGTGCGACCGGAGACCCAGGCTTCCAGGGCAGCCTCCACGTCATGGTCGACGTCAATGGCGTAGTACTCCCACAGGCGAATCTCGGAGATGACATTCTTCTTGATGGCGTCCATGACCTTGATCAGATCGTCATTGTCCTTGAGCTCGGTCGGGAGACCAAGCTTCTCGAGGTTACTGCTGAGCTCGAGCAGCTTCGAATCTAAGAGCCAGGCAGACTCCAGCCAAGGCGCCGTCACGAGGTTGTAGCCGGCCTCCGGATGGTCCTGCAGCCAAGCGCTGTTGTGAGCCGTGTGGTTCAGGACGATGTCGGTCAAACTGAGCAGCGAGTACTGCTTCTCCAAGCTCTGTACCAGGCCCTGGACGTCCTTCTCCCCGTCGGGGAAGCAATCGGGATCCCAGCCCAATTGGTCGTACAAGCTGTAAGGAGAGTTGGAGGCGCCGCGGACCTGCAGCGGAGTGAAGTGGATCATGTTGTAACCGCGGTCGCTGATGCCGCGCAGGTGCTTCTCCCAGTCGCCCGGGTACTTGCCCATGAACTTGCTAATGACGGAGAAGATGGAGAGCGCGGGCAGCGGCAAGGGCCGGCCGTCGAGGCTGAGGCGCGGGGCGACATCGATGTAGTAGAGCGGCGTCTTCTTGTTGGTGGCCTTGGACTGGGGACTCGAGTCGAGCTCTTCGGCGAGGTCGGGCAGCTCCGCATACGTCGTGTAGAAGGCGTAGGCGCCGGCCTGGAAAATGGGGATGGAGATCTCGATCGTGCGATTGAAGTCGGGCACGAGCCTGGAACGGCGCATGAGTTACGGCTACGGGGTACGAGGGACCAAATCAATTGAGGCAACTGAGCGAGCTTACTTGAACTCGCGAAACTGGTCCCTGTGGAACTCTGCGCCCTGCTCTGGAATGTTGACCCACAGACTGCCATGGCGACAGATGGACGAGGTACCCTCAATGGCGAAGCGAATGGTTACGGGATCGCTCGTCTTGGGTGCGAGGTAAATGTACTCGCCGGCGACCTGGGGCGAGCCATCGTCGTTGAGGGGCAACAGGTAGACTTCGTTGGAGATCATGGTCTTTGGTATCATCCTCCGAAGGTTGTAGGAGGCAGTTTCGTGCCCCGCGGACTGATCGGCGTGGAAGAGGGGCGAGCAGCAGGCGCAATGACTCGGTTGATGCGCGGAGACGAGTCCGGTCGATGGAAAAACACGCCGACCCGAGAAGTGCTGGCCGACGACAGGGGGGTGCGAGGGGAACGAGCGAGCGAGCGAACCAGCGATTGTGGGTGGCGAGGATACAATATGCAGCAGCAGCAGCAGCTTGGACGAGCCCAAAGCCGCAGTGATAACAATTGCTGCCAAAGGGATGGGAGAGAGGGGATGTGGGAAGAAAGGGAAGAAGAAGAGTGAAGAAAGGAGAAGGAAAAGAAAACACGATCAAGGGCGATGACGGTTTGGTCTGACGAGGAACAGACTGAGCGAAAAGACGCGGCAGGGTGGTAGAGGTAGCGGCAGCAGCAGTAGCTTACAGTGTAGGTACCTAAGGTAGCTAGGAATTGGAGAAAGACGGGCTCAGCCTAGCACTGCATGGCATTTGCATGGCCGTTAGCGTAGTGTAGGCACGATAGCAGGCAAGTACATTTGACATGGTCTTTTGGCGTGCAATGTACTTGTTGGGTGCTAAGGTTTCTGCGCTGCACCTGTGTTCTTCTCATCGTCGCATTCAGTTTGGTAGGTACAAATTAAAGGAAGTGTATGTACTATGTAGGCAGGCACGTAGGTAAGGGCTACTTTTTGGTGGGAGAAAAGTACCGGCAGCTTGCCTGAGCTCATCCACAGCAGCAGCAGCAGCAAGGTAACTATGGGAATAACCACATCGGAGTCAGCCACCCGTGGCTAACGGCGGTGTAGCGGGGCACGGACCTAGCTCCACTGTTACATAGGCATCTTAAGCCCCTCGCTAGGAGGGCTCTAAATCTATCTATCTTTAACCTTAATTACTACCCCCTACATTTTACAATTAATTACTATTTATTTACTCTATATAAACTAACACTAATTAGTAGTTAATATACACAGTTACTACTATTTTATAACTATAAATTAGTAAGGTTTTATTTAAAAGAGATATTATTATAAACATAGTTAGTCCAGAGTTAACTAATTACTTACTAGTAAATAATATTAATATACTAAGCCCTTATTTAATAGCTAAATAAACTTAAAGCTGTCTTACTAAAAGAAGTATTCGTTATATACTTAATCTATTAAAAAGATCTCTTTATAACTTTATAAAGCTATAATTTACCCCTTTAGACTATTATATTAACCCTTAAAGACCCCTTAGGCCCTTTTATAACTTCTAAAGCTATTTTAATACTCCCTTTCTTCCTCTTACTACGTAACTATAGAGTTTTTCCCTAAGAAGCCCTAAGGCTAAGTTACGCTCCGTAATAGTACTTAAAAGTGAATTAGGAATATCACTAGTTATCTAAAATACTAGTGATACGCGCTGTGCTTTAAAAAGATTACGAGACTACTAGAATATCCTAACTACTAACTAGAGACCCTAATGTATTAAAGATTACTAGTAGTAATCTATTATATAAGTAAATACGCCCCTAAAACCGTGGTTTAGGAAAAACGCCCGTGTTTAAGGTGTTGTTAGCTTAATAATTCCTTATTAAAAGTCTTTTTAATAATAGGATCCTTAGTATAAAAGTAATTTCTAATAGTATATAGTATTAATTAGTAGTTTATAATAAAAAAAGTACTTAAGTAATTATAATAAGCTTCTGTTAAACTATAGTTAGTCTATAGTATAGGAACTAAGTAAAGAGACACTTTTAACTATATACTCTATATATTATAAGAAGCCTCTTTTTTATTCTTTATTTTTATCCCCTATTACTATTATTTTATCCCCCCTAACTAATACTAAATAACAAAATATAATTACTTAATAACTATTAACGTTATTATTAATTAGCTATAAAGACTTAACTAATTTTTAACTATAACTAGTGTTTTATTATATTTACTACTAGTGTGTAACGTACTAATAAGTCCGCTATTGCGGTTGGGTTTTTAAATTTAAATCTAGTATATAGAAATCCTATTTTATACTCTTAATTTACTTATAAATACTGGGAAATAAAAGGATCCCTCCTACCTAAATTACCTAAACCCTACTTATAACACCTTAAAGGTATTATAATACTTTAAGGTAAAGTAAAATATTATAGTTTAACTATAATAGTAATAAGGATTTATAATAAGAATAATAAAAATATTAATTAATATTAATATTATTTAAAAACCTCTTCCCTATTTATTATCCCTATCGTCTATCACCCTTACCGGATTCTTACTACTAAACAATAAAAAAGTAATAATAATATTCTTAGTATTATAAGAACTCTAAAAGACTCCCCTTAAATAACCCTAACTATACTATTAGTTAACGCAGCTATAAGTAAAAAAACTCCTAAAAAAGTAGCTATAGTTATAAATAAAAACTAAGGAGATTTATAACGTTTTTATAATATTAGCTCTAGAGACTAACTAGGACTTATTACTATTAAAGTTAATAGATTAATTAAAACCTACTACTATTACTAGTAGGACTAACGGACCCGTAAATACTCTTGTTTTAGTACTCCTAACTATTACTCTTTAAACTATTAATATATTAATTTAGGGTCCTTAGTATAATATAGACCTAGTAATAGAGCCTAGAACTAAAAGACTTATAATAGCCGTAGCTTACTATATTAGTAACTATATAGCTAATAATATTATTAGTATAAAGCTATATAACTACTTTTACTTTAATTTTACTAAATAAACTATTAACGCATTTAAACGTATAAATAAAAACGTTTAGCACTATATTAAAGACTTCTTTATATACTATAGTATTTATATTAATTATATATTAACTAGTAAATACCTCCTATATAAAATCTACGCCCTACTAATATCTAACGGGTTCTTTGTATAGTCTAAAGATCAAATTAATACTATAATATAATAAAATTACATATTTAGAACCTTTATAAAGTACTCTGGGTTTATTAGTAAAATCTTAGCCTGTAACCTATAGATCTTAGTATAAAGGGATTATAGCTTTATAGAGTTTTAGTCTCGTAAGACTTTAAAAGCTCCTAGGGATCTATAACCCCCTCTGCCACCGCCCCTAAAACATAAGTAGCACAAAACCCTATTATAAGATACCTATTAGTATCCCTTAGTGCAGTAATATTAATTTTACACTCCCCCTCCTTAATAACCCGTTTTTAACTAATACTAGGATTACTATAATAATTATAAAAAAAATAATATTAATAATTATAGCTTTACTCTAAATAACCCTTTATTAGTAAAAGTACTTATTAACTTTATAAAGCTATATAATAACTATATAAAGTATAGTAGCAACTAATTTAATATCTTTACTATAAAGATTAAAATATTTCGTTAATAGTATTAACTTATAAGTATTAATTAAATATAGTATACTATAGCTATATTAATTATACTTAAGAATTAAGCTTTAATGTTTTATTTTTAGTGTTTCTATAACTCTGTAAGACTTTTCGATTAAAATACTATAATTAAAAGGCTTTAAAGATACTTTAAGACTAAAAAGACATATTAATAATACCTTTTTAAGTAGTAATAAGCTTTTTTTGTCTGTATAATTTATAAAAACTCTATAAAGTTAAAGTTTAAGTTATTTAACTTATTAATTAATTAACTAATAAATATTTAGTTTATACTATTAAGTAGATTATAGACTAAAGAGGCCCTTTATAATTAACTTATTAATATATACTAAGGAGTTAAAGAATATAGTTTTTATTTCTTTAACTTAACTAGGAGCTTTACTAGAATTATTGCGTAATTAAGAAACTTAGTTAATACTTTTAAATTAACTAAAGAAATACTATAATACCTAACTAAGGCTATAAAGCTATATAGTGCCTACGTTATTAATTAAATATATAACTATAGTAATAAAGGTTAACTGGAGTAAGGGAGGCTATAAGGATTATAGTAATAAAGACTATAAAGTAGAGATTACTGTCCCTAGTGTTTTACTAACTTAGTAAGTAATAAAAAGTACTATATTTATAACAAACCTAACTACTACTTATAAAGATATTTTATTAAAGATTAAAGTAAAGTTTATAACTATTATTATAAAACTAATTACTTTTAAAACGTTATAATAGTATTTTTTTAATAATTCTTTATAAAGTATAAGGGTAATAAGACTTTTAATAATACTTAAAAAATTAATAATAACTCTGTAAATAAATACCTCTTAAACAATAAGAATAGTAGTACTATAGTAACTTAACTAACTATATTTATAACTACGTACTTTATATTAGAATAAGTTAATAGCTCTAAGATAATTACGGCCCTTGTAGAGTAAGTAATAGCCTATACTGTAATAATAGAAGACTTAAACTATATAAAATCTATACTATATACTTATAATAGCTAATATTTTAAAGCTATCTTTTAAAGTATTATACTAAATACTAGGGTAGTAGAGTTTTTTATAGCGGGCTATAGTTAATATATAGCCCTTAAAAAAACAATCTTTCCTAACCTTAAACTTAATACTATAAGTACTAGTAGTATCTTAATTTACTTTAGTACTAGTAATAGTATTAAATCCTTTAGATTAATTAAGATCTCCTTACTATTTAAAAATATTATCTTTTACGTTATACCTACTAATACACTGTTTCTACTATATTTCTAAAATATAGACTACCTAGGTATTATATTTAATAATATTAATAACGTTTTATATAAAGAAGATATTACTATACTAATTATTTAACGATAGGGGCATAGATAGCTACTATTTAATTATAAGTAAGTAATAGTATACTGCTACTTTACTACTATTAAACTCTAATACCTCTATTACTAGTTTAGGTACCCGTTTATTATAAAACTCTATAACCTCTTTAAAAGAGCCGGCTATTAACTAAATATTTAAGTATTAAAAACCCTAATAAAAATATACTACTATTACTAACTCTATAGTATAGTACTTTTAAAATTCTAATTTATACTATAGAACGAGTATAACTTTAACTATAAAGTTATTATAGATATTATATACTTTAATAGTAAGCTAGTTATTTACTTTGTTAATACTGTAACTGGATTTACTACTATAAGGTTCTTTAGAAATATATTTATTAAGGTAGTATAGAAAGGTATTTATACTGTATAGATTAACGTTTATTAGGGACCTTTTAACTTTTTAATAATAAACGTAGTTATAATGTTTAAAGCTACTAAGTTTAAGAGATATACTAAAGAGTAAGGGATTACTTTTAAAATTGTACTAATTAAAACTTACTATTCTATTAGTAAGATTGAGAAATACTATACTATTTTAAAATAGGTCTACTAAATCTACTATATTAAAAACCTATTTATACTACCTAAGATTATACTTTAAGTCTGTATTAAGAATATTAATAATACTATAGGCCCTAATGGCTTTGTACTAACTCTTTTTATTTTTAGAATATACTTATGGATTAATAACTTGTTTCTACTAACTTTAAATATTATTAAACGTACTTAAGTAGTTAAAAGAGTTATTAAAGAGATTTAGTATATTTATATAAAGTATAAGGTTAATAATACCCTTAATATACGTAATGGACTAAGGATATTTAAGATACTAAGACTCCCCCTTTAATTAATAGTTAGGGTGTAGTGTAAAAAAGGTAGTTAGTAAGGCCCTTATTAATTAATTTTAATAAATAGTAAGGAGTATATACTTGTTCTTTTGTAAGGCCCTTAATCCTTTTAATTAACGTTTATTAAGCCCTACTATAAAGATATTAATAATATAGGCCTAGAGATTCTTTTTTTTTAAAAAACCTAATAACTATAAAGGATAAGACTAAGGACGTAGTTAAACTTAAAAATAAGGCTAAGGAGATTTTTAATAAAATTGTTATTAATATAAACCCTTTTCCTATTAAAAACTTAGTACTGGTAGAAGCCCTAAAATAATAATAAGGCTGACTTTAAAAGACCCTAGTTATTATATTTATTTTAGCTAAAGAGAAGGCTAATTTTACTTTTACTATTAAGTTAAAAGAGTAGGGGATTATTACTACTCTAAAAGAGTCGTTTTAAAGGTTAATTAAAAAAGAGATTTTAGCTCTATAAGACTATAGGGTCTTTAATATTGTTTTATTTAACCCTAAGGTTTATAGTAGGTTTAAAAGGTTTAAATTTTATATTATTAATAAGATTAAAGTAAAAATAATAAATTAGTTCTATAAAAAGTCCTGCTTTATTATATAAAGCTATACTAATAATAGAAAGGTAGTAATTTTAATATAGTTCTTTACTATTTAATAGGTTAGTTAATAATTAATCCTAATACTAGTTTTAACTTTTATAGGGATTAGAATAAAGTTATAGCTTTAAAATATAATGTAAATATATATATAATTAAAAATACAGTTAAACTAAATAATCCTTATGTATTTTTTAATTTAAATTTATAACTAATACTTAAAAGACTTTATTATAGTTATTAAAAGGCTGCTTTATAGTATTATAGAGGCTGGGATATATTAGTAGGTGATGTATTATAGGTATTATAGAAAAAAGCTTAAAATAAGTACTTTAATATATAACTTATACTTATTAATATTATTAATTAATAACCTAGACTTTACCCTAGTTAGAATATAAATAAATAATATCCTTAGCTTTTTAATAAATAATTTTTTAACTTATAAGACTTTAAAGTTTAAAAAGGCAAACCTTATAGTTAAAGTAAAGACTTTTTTAACTCTAGAAGAGTTACTAATGTTTAATAGTGGTATCTTAATACTTAAAGGGGACTCTTTTATTTTCTACTAAAAGGGCTAGAGTAAGAGACTTATAATTATTAAGCTTAATAAGGATTAGAAGACTTAATATATTTAATAACGTACCTAAGGAGTATATATTGTGTTAATTTACTAATTTAAGGTATTATATAACTTCTTTATAGTAGTTTAATACTAAAAACTTATAAAAAAAGATATTACTACCCTTAATAAGTAACTTTATTAGTAAATTAATAACTAATAGTAAGGATTAAGATATATTTCCCTTGATTTTAAGAGAAATAAGTTATTTGTTTTTATAAATAAATTATTTATTAATAACGCTGACTTATTATTATAGCTAGGATTTATTATTATTTTTATGAAAAATTAATTTATTAGTAATAATATATTTAAAATTTATAGTAATATTGTTTATTATAACTTTATAAAGAGTAAGTAAGTTATGTAGAGTGTTTTAGTATTAGAGATTTATACTATAACTACTAGTATTAATATAGCCTATGCTATTATAACGACTTTTAGACTTATTATAAATCACTTAAACCTTTTTTTAATTCTATTTATTATTTATACTAACTCTTATTTACTTTATAAATACTTTATTAAGTTAAGTATTATTAAAGAAAAGTGCTTAATAATAGATATTATAGTATTATAATAATTATATAAGTACTAAGAGTTTTAAGAGATATAATAGATTACTAAAAATAGTAATATTGCTAATAGTTTTATAAAAATAAAACTAAACTATACTCTTAAGGGCTTTATTTTTATAAATAAAGCTATAATTAAAATAAAAGGTTAAGTAACAAGAGAAGGATAAAAAGAGGGTATTTAAGTAAAAAAAATTTATAGATTTAATAAAAGGGCTAGGAGTACTAGGAAATATAAGGAAATAGTGGTTTATATAACTATAGCTAAACCTACAGTTAAAGTCTACGGCTCTGTTAGAGATAAGGCTACTTAGCCCTAAAAAAACTAGTTAAAGAGGGATTAATTAAAAAAGTTTAAAAACGTTATTTTTAGGCTTTTTTTAATAAACCCTTATTTTAAGGAGATGGATGCTTAAGGCACTTGTAATTAGAACTTTAGGCTATAAAAGAAAAGACTACTAGTATAGGAATAACTATATCAGAGTTAGCTACCCGTAGCTAACGGTGGTGTAGTGGGGTATAGACCTAGCTCTACTGTTATATAGGCATCTTAAGCCCCTTACTAGGAGGGCTCTAAATCTATCTATCTTTAACCTCAATTACTGCCCCCTACGTTTTGCAATCGATTGCCATTTGTTTACCCTGCGTAAACCAACAGTAACCTTGCCAAATTTAGGTGTCTTACAGGGTAGGAGCTCTTACAGGAAAGCCAGTGGTACGGAGTAGATAGGTAGGTACCTAGTAAGCACCCGCCTGTGCGACGGCAGCAATTGTTCCACCTCATTTCATTCCCCATCAGCTCAGACTCGACCCAGAAACACGGGGGCTGGGCCTAGGTACCACCACCGCCAAAAGCATGGGAAAGAGACATGCAGAGATGGTCTGAGCCGCCTTGTCAAGCTGCCAAACACCTGAAGTGACGGCGAATGACTGGCAGTGGCATGCGGAGGCCCGGGACGGATTGGACAGCTTGGGGTGGGGCGAGCAAAGCTATGGAGCGCGCTAATCTGCGTTGGGAATAGCGTTTGAAGCGCGTGGAGCTCCCATCACGATTCCGGAGATTCCAGACCGCGGATTCGACTCTGCCAGGCGCCGCGGATCGCGATGACGGGAGCCAGCCAGCGGCTTTTTAGCAACCACCCGTCATCCGTGCGGCCTTCTCAGTATTACTTGGTATCAACGTGCGACTCGACCTGGTTCGTGACTGGGGTTTGGAACATGGAGATGCAGGCACAAACATGGTAGCTAGACAAGAGCTAGTACCTACCTACCTATCTGTACCTGGGTAGGTAAGCTAAGTAGGTACTGATGTGTGTGCCTTGCTTGAGGGGAAGAAACCACCAACAGCTCTCATCCTGGCGCTGGAATGACGTCACCATCTCGTCCCGCCAACTGCTAGCGCCAGGTTCGCTGCACGGACACGGTTTCATGCCCCCCTCCCCTCTTCCTCACCTTCGTGCTCTCCCCGCGGCTCTAGCCTCTTAGGCGAGGTGCCTTTCCGGGCAACACTTCCAGCACCCGGTGAGGACGACGACACGGGAGGATCTCCTGCCTTCCAAGCTAGATGTACTGCGGTACCTGAGCAACTGACGTTCCCTGATTCTGACTTGCGCCTCGCTTCCTCGTGCCCAATTGACTTTCCGTGCCTGAAAACCACCCACCGCGACGGGAAAGCAGCATTCCACTCGCCGACTGTTTTTCTCTTCTCTCCCGCCTACGCTAGATTATAGTAGATGGTCGCAACCCTGCACGTTGGAGCCCTACCTAGCTCAACCGCCTGCTTCCGGCTGGACCATGCCCGCCGCCCCGGATGCTGTTAGATTACCACGATGCTGACACCGCCTTTTGACCGGCCGCTTCGTGCATGACGTCGCTCCAAGTGAGGTGATTTGCTGCTCACCTCGCCGTCCAGTTGAGAGCTCTGGTGCATGAGTCAATTGATGAGCAACGGCGAAAGGATCTTGAAGGCTTGAGACTTCAATCACGGCACACAACCTAGAGGCTCACATGTTTAGCACGCGACGTTGAGCATCATGGCTTTCATCAGCTCGCTGCTACATGTCCAATGATTCTCAATCTCGAGGCATCAAGCAGAGCTTGAAAACATCGAGAGCGTGGGTCGCCTGCTGAGACACCTATTCTTATAGATCCGCGTCTCTGACCTGTGGTGAGAATGATACATGATTTCCTCCGGCCGAGCAGGCAGCTGAGGCCATTGGGCGAAACTGAAAGTGGATGATTTCGTAGGTTTCGAACCTCCCCAAGTTGAAATAGCTTTTGCTCTCCTGCCCCCTCACTGCAATTCTAACGCTTCCTCCAAAGACGAGCACGTCGTTTCATGCACGATGAAGCTGGTGTGATGTCGCAAAAACAGCCCTCGGTATCTTGCGCGTTGATGTGCCTGCTCTTGCCTGTTGGTGGTAAGGTAGACCATCACGTGCGCTTTTCTTTTCTTTGGACACATCTCCAGGCTACCGCATTGCACGTCGACATCTCGTACCAGCTGTTCAAAGGTAATGCGAGAGTTGGTGATACGGCATTTCCGTGCCCCAATACTGTCTACTCCGCCCCTTGGGCCCAGAAGGCCCTGCCGTTATCCCACGGCGTTCCGGTCCATGGTGTCTGGAAGCTCTGCGAAGAACGTTGGCAAGACAAGTCCTCCCGGCCGTGGGATGACATGTCCATCGCAACATGTCGGGAGACTGGGCGAAGTGGACGGAGGAGCTTCTTCCCACAGCTGTCGACGTCGCGAGAAACCAGTAATCTTGCCGATTCGGGCTCAAATCGCAGGCCCAAGGCATGAGCCGCAGACCGGCTCGACATCAGATGGCCCAGCTAAGCCACAGCCACGAGTCCTCGCAGTCAGATACTCCGGGGGTAGTGGGTGCGCCATGGAGTCCAGGCCGGGTGCGAACACCGGCCGGAATGACGACGTCGCGCAGGACCGCGGCAGACCCTTGTTCAAGCCACAAATCGATCCGTTGGCGTGAAGAAACACACGGTTTCAAAAGGCGAAGCCACGGCGACACCAACTTCGCGGGGGATCGGCCGGAAGCCGTTGGGTCCAAGGAGCACAATGGCGAGACGGCGGGACCTGAGTGCCATCCATGGACGCCACGCCGAGGCAGCGGGCCGTCGGCGTCCGTCCACAGCGCTGTCACGTGCTCTGCGGGGAGCACTATTTGTGTTTGGTCAGCGCGTGGAACGATCAGTCTCAGGACGTAAAGCAGGCAGCTTTCCCGTTTCGAGGGCAATAAGCAATAAAAACATGGTTGCAGGAGGAAAACGGCGTAACGTCTGTCGTTATGTAAGATCGGTCGGTCGGACTTCAGCCGCAGAGGCCGTCCCGTCCCATCCGCAATGCCGTTCCCGCGATCTGCTCCCTTTTTTTATCGGACGTGTCAATTGGAAAGAGATGAGGCTCGGCCGAACCCCATGCGACGATCAACCAGGCGGGCGCGCGGCGAGGCAGGAGCTGGATGACCAAAAGGAAACAGATGGAAGCAGAAATTGCATGTGATTCTCCATTCGGTGCCAGGGGATTGGTCGCGAAGGGCGAAGGTCGAGGAGAGAACCGGAAAGTAGGAGAAGGCGGACGACATTGCGGTACCTATCATTACAGGCTACCGACAGCCTGTAGGCAGGTAGCACTGGAGCCGGTAGTGCAGTGGACAATCTCTGGTTCCCACTCTGCGGGCCACTTTTCCGGAGCACAAGCAGTGAAAAACGACCAGGGGGCCAGCCAGTTTGTTGACCCCTTTCTGCTGTCCGTCTTCTTGCTTGTGATGAGCCGAGATCCACGGGACGAATTGGCTCGGGATTCTGGAGAGAAAACGCGGACGCACGGCCAACTAGTTTCCGTGTTTGCCTCGGCCGGTCGGACGGGTAAGGCGGAGAGTCCGGCCGAGGCACCGGCGAACACGAAAAAAACAAGACCACGCGACTTGACGCTGGAGGGGGACTGCAGTGTGCCCAGTGCACTGAGATTTGGTGAGCGAATGGTGGGCTGTCGCTCCCAGAAGGAGGGGACGAGAAAAAAAAAAAAAAAAAGGGAAAGAAGGGCCCGACTCGGCCTCAACCCCTGGCATTTCGTTGAGCGACTATACCCAAGAAAGAAGGCGGTCGAGGTTTCTGCCGCGACCCTGCCGGCGGTGGAGGTGCGTCATGCTGCTCTCAACACTGCCGATGGGCAGGAGCACCCTGGTCTGCGCTGACAAGTCGCTCGAGGAAAGTGGCAGCTTCTTTCCCTTCTCAGGGATCTAACCGGGGGGAAGCGGTGGCCCTGCAGCAAAATAGAGGGGCAAAACACATGCGCTGGGCAGCCACGAGGGGACTGGCCGACGACCGCCATCGTTGTCTCTCGCCTTTCTCTTTTTTTCTTTCTCTTTTGGCTGCTGCTACAGCTATTGCCGCTACCTATTACCTTGCCGTGGACCAAGACATAGACGCGCACACGCACACTAACCGCCACTGAACCCCGAACGCCTGGTTGGACCGGACGGGCAGACGGACGGGACCCTCCCTCCCTTACTTTTTCGTATCCTCAAGCCGCAAGGTTACGGCACACTATCCGTACCTACCTAGGTACAGAGTATCCGTACCTTACCCAGCACATATTAAGACAGCTTTCCCTCGCACACCCCCTCCCTTCACGACTCCTCATGCTCTTCCGCCTGCGATCTGTTGTTTCTATCGCCCGAAACAGCTTTCCTCAACGACGATTCCACTCCACCACCACCACCGCAATGGCTTCCCTCGCCGCCGAAAAGAAACACAAGGTCACAGTGGTGGGCTCCGGTAACTGGTAAGCTGCTGCCGCTGTCGCCCCTACGCTCGACGACCGATCGAGAGAACGCACACTGACTGTCTGGCTTGCCAGGGGCTCAACCATCTGCAAGATCGTGGCCGAAAACACACGAGCACACCCCGAGCTCTTCGAGGAGGATGTCCACATGTGGGTGTTCGAAGAAGACGTCGTCCTCGACAGCAGCTCGCCCTACCACGACCCCGCCGTCGGCGACAAGCCCCAGAAGCTCACCTCCGTCATCAACAAGTACCACGAGAACACAAAGTACCTCCCCGGCATCAAGCTCCCCAGCAACATCATCGCGAACCCCTCCCTACAGGACGCCGTCAAGGACTCCACCATCCTCGTCTTCAACCTACCCCACCAGTTTATCGGCAACGTCTGCAAACAGCTGCGCGGCCACATCCTTCCCTTCGCCCGCGGCATCTCCTGCATCAAGGGAGTCAACGTCTCCGACGATGGAATCTCCCTCTTCTCCGAGTGGATCGGCGACGGCCTCGGTATTTACTGCGGCGCCCTCTCCGGCGCAAACATTGCCTCCGAGATCGCGGCCGAGAAGTGGTCAGAGACCACCATCGCCTACGACCCCCCACCCATGGACAACTCCCGCGCCCCGACCCCGCGATCCACCTCCCCCAACACCAACGGAAACGGCAACGGCATCGCGCCCCTGACCCCCGTCGAGATGCAGCACAAGGACGCCCGCGGCCGCACCTCCAAGACGAAGCTCACCCCCGTCCCTGCCGAGTACCCGCCCCTCGACCACCAGATCTTCAAGCACCTCTTCCACCGCCCTTACTTCCACGTCCGCATGGTCTCGGACGTCGCGGGCGTCTCCCTCGGCGGTGCCCTCAAGAACATCGTCGCCCTCGCCGCCGGCTTCGTCGACGGCCGCGGCTGGGGCGACAACGCCAAGGCTGCCATCATGCGCGTCGGCCTGCTCGAGATGGTCAACTTCGGAAAGGAGTTCTTCGGCGAGACGGTCCACACCGGAACCTTCACCGAGGAGTCGGCCGGCGTCGCGGATTTGATCACCTCGTGCAGCGGTGGCCGCAACTTCAGGTGCGCCAAGATGGCCGTCGCGGAGGGCCTGAGCGTCCAGGAGATTGAGAAGCGCGAGCTCAACGGCCAGCTGCTGCAGGGCACCAGCACGGCCAAGGAGGTCAACAGCTTCCTCAAGGCGAGAGGGTTGGAGAAGGACTACCCGCTCTTCACGGCGGTGCACGGCATCCTGGAGGGACGCCACAGCGTCGATGACATCCCGAGCTTGGTGTCCGATAACTAAGACATGCAGAAGAGGGCAGCAAAGTCGAGGCCAACGGCATTCGGATGTTACGGGACTGTACTGTTTTTGTGTGACGGATGGAGAGGAGGACAACGGAACAGCGCGGCACAGCGCGGCACAGCGCGGCTTGCACAGGCGGGCATGCAGCGCGGAGGGACGGGACGGAGTCACCTGGCTTGTTTTTTTGAATCGCACATTTGATATCCCCGGATTTGAAGCACCACGAACGGCATGGTTTATGTGGGATGGACTTTAGACAGATGAGAAAAGCAACATCAACATTGTTCTGTTCAATTTCGGCGGTTCTGGCGTCCGCGGTATCCCATGCTCCCAAGCGGAAAATCAATACTAGCAGTCTGTTGTGACGAAAAAAAAAAAAAAGAAAAAAAAAGGGGGGGGGGGGGGGGGGGGGGGGGGGAGCTTGGAGGACGCGCCCCACTGGAGGAGACCTGGTCAGTGCATCCCCTCCAACAGCCCCGCCTTCTCCTCGTCCGTCCCGACCGCCGCACCCCTCCACGACCTCCTCGCCCTCGTCCCGCGCCCGCCGCCGTCCTCGAGCGTCCTCTCGCCGTCCCCGAAGACGGGCCTCAGAACGGCGTCGTAGGCCATCCAGAGCAGGTTGAACGCGACGGCGAGCCCGGCGCCGAGCCACAGCGGCAGCCTGCCGTCCCTGCCGGCGAGGACCCTGTTGGCGTAGAAGAAGAGCAGCATGACGGGCAGGAAGACGGCGGTCAGCAGCGCGCGGGCGAGGCGCTGGCGGAGCGTCGTCGGGACGTAGGGCCGCAGGGAGCGCAGCCAGCGCTGGTAGTCGTCCGGGAGCTCGTGCTCGGCGGCGCCGTCGGTGATGAGCTTCAGGTAGCGGGGGGAGGGCTGGGCGTAGGACGGGTCCGGGCGGCGGGGCGGGCGGGCGAGGCGCCAGTACCACTTCCTCCTGGGGTCGTCCGGGGGGGTTTCGCCGCCGTCGTCGTCGGGGGCGTCGGGGATCGCGGGGGAGTAGAGCGTGTGCGCGAGGAAGGGCTTCGGGATGTCGATGGGCGGCTTCTCCGGGACGGAGACGCGGGGCGGCAGGGCGAGGCAGGGGACCAGGATGTCGGCGTACGAGGAGCCGCCGCCCTCGGTGGCGACGATGGTGGCGTAGTCCTCCGGGGTGACCTCGTACACGACGCCGTAGAGGCCGCGGTCCCAGCCGAGGTCCGGCGGCGCGCGGTCGCTAGTTCCGTCCCCGACGGCCGCAGCAGCAGGGGGCGACGGCGGGGGCGGGATCGGGGGGAACTTGGGCGGGTCGCTCGGGTCCGGCAGGTGCGGGACCCTGCGCGGCGCCGTGTTGGCGAAGCAGGGCTCGCGGTACGGCAGGCCCGGCAGGTCGAAGACGAGGGTCAGCGACGGGGCGGAGACGTTGACCTGGGACACGGGGCGGATGCCTCGCGCGCCGAGGAACGTCTCGGCGGAGAGGTTGGAGCCGTAGGCCAGGTAGAGGATTGTATTGGGGGCCGCAGCGTTCGCGGCCGTGTTCGTGCCGTTCGCATCGTCGGCGGCGGCGGCGGCGAGGCGGGAGGGCGAGGTGCGCGGGATGCTCGAGACGGGCGGGTACGACGAGCGCTTCGGCCGCCGCGGGAAGGTCGCCTCGTGGACCCGCCGGAGGAGGCAGGTCGCGTCGCAGGATGACGCCTCCATCTCGGGGGAGGAGGATTCGGTAATCGGCGCCTCGGGGGCCGCGCGTGCGCTCACGCGTAGGTGTGGCAAGAGTATCGAGCACGTGTTTTTCAGACGCTTTGTGTCGTTTTGTCTTTGACGTCCGAAGCAGGAGCTCGCTCCTTCCTGCGATTCGGTCGGGAAGGGGAAAAAAAAGAAGCTGGGATGATGCCGGATCGCGATTCGAAGATGAGATGGCGTCGAGCCGCACGTTCTTTTGTTTCGGAAGCTGGCAGCAGAGGCTGGAGGAGACAGAAGGAGGGAAACGAAAGCGGGCTGGGTCGGAGGAGCAGCTTTTTGGACGAGGGAGAGACGATGTTGGGATGACGACGCTTCCAGCTGTGCCTGCGGGCGCCGAACGGACGGGGGGAAGAGCGATAAGGCGGAGATTACATAAGGCTCGGTGGGATACCGTGCTGAAGGTCCAGTGTCGCGGAGCGGGATTCGCGGAGTTTTGGGTGGGGGGGGAGCTTCACTGTTACGTCGCAATTACCGAGTGAGCTGGCAGGCTGAATCCACGTGAATTCAGCTCTGCACCTGACAAATCCAACCATGTCTTCATTCGAGTGAGGTCTGATTCAGATTCTAAGCAATAATTGTCGCTTGTAAACGATCATCGCTGTTACTGTAGCCTTTCGTTGCTGCACCTCCCGCGACTGGAAGGCCGTGCACGCCCCCAGAAACACCCCAGAAGACTGGATTGACAGAAGAATGCCCAAATCAGGCCGACGGTGGCTACAAGCAGACACAAACCCAAGCTGTCCAATAGATGGTACTCGGCCAGAATTCAAGACCAGGGCGTCGCCGACGAGTGGGACCAAAAACATAAAAAAAAGAAAAGAAGAAAACCACACCCCAAGAATGAAGCCCGCTTGCCAACCCAGTTTCCCCTCCCGCCGCGTTATGAAAGTGAACAACATCCTTGCCTTGAGTCGTCCCGTTCTTCCCGGGCACGCCAAACGCCTCGCATTTCATCCAACCCAATTCGTCCCTCTGCTTCTCTGGAGCGTTTTGCCTCGCTTTCAAAGCTGAACCACCAACGCTACGCTCTATCTCATCTGTGTATGTTTCGGGCCAACCTGCCTTGCTTTCTCAATACCCGTTCTTGCTGGGGCAAGCTCGTTCGCGATGACTGATCTTACAACACTGAATAGCGTTCCGATCCGGGCTCGGTTGCGACTTGCCAGAGTCTTGGCGATGGCATCCTCTCAATCCTAGGCTTCGTGCCGTTGCTACATATCCAGTTCTTACGTTTGGTTGGGAATATCGAATCGGCGAAGCACAAAGCGATTGCCCTAATGAGTATCGGACATCAAAAACAATGGGCAACGGTAACGCCCGCCGGCTTGGCCAGCTTTCGAAGAGGCGGAATTCGGTGTGCTGCATTCGGGCTACTCGATTCGCGGTGGTGTCTTTGACGAGTACGGCGATGCACTTCTCCTGTTCGAAAGAAGGGATGTCAGGAAACCTTCTCGTACGAGACGACGGCGAGCCACGAAACAAACACGACGGTACATCTTCGGGTATCCCGGATCGGAGTTCATGGGGGGGAAAAGAGGAACGGCTTACGATCTTCTCCTCTCGCCCTCCTTGCGCAAGCTCTCGATGATCTTCAGCATCTCTTTCCTTCCACCGTGGCTGTCGATGAGCTTGTTGGCCATGCTCATGCTGACCTTTTCGCGGGCATTGGCGCTCAGCAGGCGCTTGACGAGGAGGTGGCGCATGAGGATGCAGACGAACACGCCGCAGTCGCTACCGTTTTCCTGCTGCGGGGAGTCTTCGAGATTCAAAAATCGCAGCGGGCGGTTGAGGATCTCGGACATTTTGTGGGTGGCAAGGCGGGCCTCGGCATAGTTCGCGCCTCCGAGCGAGTCGTAGTGGAACGCCACGCCGTCGATGGCGCTGACGAGCAGCAGGGACCAATGCGAACCGCCCTCGGCCTGAGCGACGTTACGTGCATCGTTGATGGGGAGGAAGATGTGTGTTACTTTGGAAAAGTCGGGGAGTGCGGAGCGAATTTGGCGCATGTCGGGCTCTTTCATGAGCAGGAAGGTCATGGAGGGCCGGAGGAGGATGATGCGCGCTTGCGGGTACTTGGGGAGGACTTCGCGTTCGAGCCATCTGGGAGATGTTAGAGGGCGGGAGAGGGCCAATAGCGACGGCAAGTGAGGACGAACTCTTCCCAAAAAGCAATGTTCTGGACATAGTTAGCTCCCGACGAGTGCAGGGAAGTGGAAACGAAGCGTCACGTACGTTATCTGTTAACCAGTCGCTCTTGAGCGACTTGATGTCTTCGTAGGTTACTGCCACGGTGTGAGCAAGGGCTGTGCAGCAACCGGGGATGGATGCACCGAATGCGACACGGAACGAGCGGGCCGGTGCATTCGGGAGAGCGACGTACGGAGGATATCATGATCTGCGCCGTTGGGAAACCAGTCAGTCGAAGCTCCATGGTCACCGCGGCAGCGCGCGGGCAAATCTGCCATGGGTTGCGCGCGGGTGGTGTATTTTGGGGTCGGAAGAGGGTGGGAGAAGGAGTACGGGCGACTTACACGACAGGTATGGTGCCCCCGGGGAGAGCTAGGACGCAAAAAGCCACGGTCAGTTCACCAGTGCGCCTGAAACAGCACCATTCCCAATCCCACCTGTCCCCGCCTCCTCAGCGACCGCGCGCCTGACTTGACCCCGCGGTCGCTGCTGTTGACCAACACATGAGGCGACGGGGACGAGATGAGGCATGTGCCCGTCCGACGGGGCTGTCGTCCGACGCAAAATAGGCGGAAGAAACCTCGGTGCGACGGGAGGGGAGTCGGGGACAGACAGGCAGGGCGGAAAGGAAGGACAGGGCATGGTCTTACAGTGTCGCCGAAATGGCGTGCCATCTTCCTGAAAGGCATGCTCAGCCGCGACTCCGACCGGTTGCCGGACTTGGTGACTATGCTACTGTTGCTGGGGCTGCTTGCGAGCGAAGACGAGGGCGAGGAGGACGAGGGGGACGGCGACGGTGCGACGAGATCGGAAGAAGCGGAGGAGGAGCTGTCGGAGCTGCCGCGGTGATGGGGCAGAGGCGGCGAGGGCGGTTGGTGACGCGATGAGCGAAAGGCGAGAAGTCGGCTTTTTTCGGTCGTGAGTGATTGCGTCAGAGGGGAGGCGGAGGTGTCGATCGTGCTGTGACGATGGGGGTCGGAGAGGATGGAGTTGAAGGGAAGAGGGGAAGGGCTCGAAAAATGGGAAAGTAGGTAGTAAACGAGACGAGAGGATGGGGGAGTCGGGACGGATGACGACCCGAGCAGAGTCAAAGCAAAAGAAAAGAAAAAAAACACAGGACCGGCACCGAGTGGTCCCTTGGATTTTCTGGACTGCAATTTTTCGAGTCGGGGGTGGGGAATTGAGGATCTCTCCCTCTCTAGTGTAAACTGTGACTCTCCCAAGGTCTTTCTTTCTCTCTCGCCTCGTTACAGGGCAGTCACAGGGTCGCTGGCGGGCACAAGTGGGGGAGAAAGGAAGGGAAAGAGGGACCGGGATTTGACGAGGGACGGAAGAAAGGGCCCGACCGGGGCTCGAACGGACCACTGGGCCAGCACCTACCGTCCACAGCGCATAGTGTAGGGCCTGAGGGTGAGGCTTGCGCGCCCGTGGCCATCCGGTGACGAGCGCAAGCGGGGCAAGACTACGGATAGTACTACCAGAGAGATGGACACTGGATAGGTAGAGGCTGGAAGACGTGGCCCAAACGTGGCTGAGCAGCACCCGCAGCTGCAGCAGCCCGACAAGCCACACTCGAGGCCGGTGCGGGAACGTTGTCATGTGGGGAAGTGAAGCTGGGGCCACATGCAGCCCAGCACGGTGTCTCCGGGTGGATCCAAAGCTCCTCTGCCCATTGGTCTCTCTCTCTCACTGGAGAAGGAAGGGACCTCTCCACGCTGGGGGAGGAGGGGGGCACTACCTAAGGAAAAGCAATGACGACATCGAGGCCAAACAACACATCGAAAGACACGAGAGACGAGAGAACGAACGTACTGTGATCTTGGTGTTCTGAGCAGGTCTGCGACCGTATGCGAATGGTGCGGCGCCGCTGCTTGGACGTCGACTGTCGCAGCCATCGTGGAAGGAGGCCAGGTCAATCAAGTTGCTATCCAAAGGGCCGGTTCGGTGCCGATGGTCGTTGCACGGGAAAAATAGCGGAACGGGAGAGATGGAAGCAATCGCGCGGGTTTACATAGTTTTTGCAAGAGTACCTTTCCGGCTGGCGTGGGATGGCAGATCAAGAAACCTAACTATAGCTACCTAGCCGAGGGAACGATCGCCTGCGATGAAAACTACCTACCTGCCTACAGGAACATGGGAATGGCAAAGCGGTAGGAAAGAAACCCAACACCCTCCACGGGTAGGGTCTGTCCCGCATCTGGCTCAGCTACCTCTTCTTCTTCTCTCAAGTGTGCGGGCCTGTGACGATGGCTGCGATGGTCGGGAAAGCTAACCTCATTCTATCCGTACCCTTCCCCCCTCAAATAGGTAGCCGTCCCATCTTTTCTTTGCGCTGCATGATGCGTAATAAGGGCATCGACATCAGCTCAGCAATACGGGTGTCATTAGTCACTGCCCACGAGTTGGTGATGACTCTCTCTCTCGCCCGCGCGTCGCGTTACCGGGCAGGAGGGCAAGAGAAGATGGCTCATCCAGGTTTCACCTCTGCATACGTCACCGTGCTGCGGCACACTGTGACCCATCCGCGCTTGTTGGTGCGAGCCGATGCCACCCCCACCCGAGGCAAACGCCGCAGCAGGAGCAGCGACGGCACCAGAACGCAGCACACACGGTCTGCAACTAGTAGTGGAGGTAGTCAACCAACGTCTCGTGGAAATATTTGCCCCTCAGCTTCGTGCCGCATTGGGACGTGGTCCTTCGTGGTCGCTGACGAAACCCGACCGTGAGCTTTCCAGGGAGACGGTACCTCGGTTCCTGTATTCGCGCGGGAGGGTGCCCGCCCGGTCCATGGGGAGGTCGCAGTGATTGGGCCGTCGGCAGCCACCGACGAGAGCCCCACTCACTTCGGATTCCACCAACCGGTGCCTCGGGGTCGGCAGTGGGCAGTGGCTGGCGAGAGAGTATCACGGTAATAAGTGTGGTCCGGGGAACTGAACATCCACCGCATGCACGAACCTTGCCCGTTGGGAGACACCTTTGACGGACAGCGATATGCAGAGTCATGAATCTCGAGAATAAATTCAGCCGTCCAAAAAGGACAAACCCAGGAAGCTTCGGGTTGGACGTTACAACCGCCTAGGTATCGTTGGTGTCTCAAATCGCACTGCTCTCCCTATCGTACACACGACGCCCATCTCTCGAGTCACAACTAGTTGGATCCGCTAGCCAGGCCGCCCTTGCGTCCCGCCTCGCGCGCCTTCTCGGAGCCGGGTTCGAACGAGCCGGACGAGGCCTTGCCGCCTTCGGACGCGATCTCGCGCTAGCGTTGTCCAAGGTCAGCATTTTCCCGTTGGGCCGGAGTCGTCTATTGTCGTTCACGTACCTGCTTTGCCGGGTCCATGCTGGCAAATCCACCTGTGTGGCTGGCGTGGCCACCCTTGGCGGCGATCTCCTGGACTTCTTCCGTGGGCCTGCGCGGTTGTCAGCTACACCTCCCGTCCCGAGCCGGAGGTCGTGCCCATTAAGGTCCGGCCGATAGTGCGGGGGGAATGAGACGCA
This sequence comes from Colletotrichum musae, assembly GCA_027406025.1. Lineage (NCBI taxonomy): Eukaryota > Fungi > Ascomycota > Sordariomycetes > Glomerellales > Glomerellaceae > Colletotrichum > Colletotrichum musae. The sequence goes on along the minus strand of JANVYC010000001.1, from coordinate 5,688,759 downwards.
CCGGTTGGCAAAGTTTCCAGGGTTCCACGTCGTGCTGCCTGCGGTGCCTGCGCTGGCGGTCTCGGTGCCGGAACTGCCGTGGCTCGCGTGCCCGCCCTTGGCCGCGATCTCGCGGACCTCTTCGGTCGGACTGCCATCACGTCAGCATTGATCCCTATGGTTGAGGAAAGGGTGGTCGTGCCGGTTAGCGAAGTTGCCTGGGTTCGTGTTGCCAGTGCTCGCCGTTTCAATGTCAGAGCTGCCGTGACTGGCGTGGCCGCCCTTGGCTGCGATTTCGCGAACCTCCTCGGTGGGGCTATCATCGTCAGTCTCTTGTCCGCGTGCGAGCATGTGGTAGAAGCAGGACTGACCGGTTGGCGAAGTTTCCGGGGTTGGTGTTGCTGGACATCTTGAGGGTCGTTGAAGTTTGTGGGTAACGTAACAGAGGTTTGTTTGATCAGTTGGGGCGCGTGGTACGAAGCAAGGTGAGGGATGCTGAAGGAAGAAAAATTTGGGCAGAAAGTTCGAATTGAGAGATGGATCAGTTTATACCTCTGAACAAGAGACAAGGCACGGCTGAATAGGTAGGTAGGTAGGTAGGACCTGCTTTAAACTGCCAAACAATCCGGCAGGCACAGTGCCCAGGTAGCTACCCACAATCTGCGGAGAGAGCGGGCAGCTACAATTATGACGTCCATCTTACCTACCTACTTAGGTACCTAGCTACAATGTACCTACTAAGGCAGGCAGGCAAGCACCAATCCCTGAGCTCCACTCCCAAAGATCTCCACCAGCCGATGATGACGGAGCCGCATTCTGCCCGTGACGAGCCCGGCTGCCTGCTTGAATCACATTCAAAGCACGATGTTTGACCAGAAAACGCGCTGCGCGTCGTGAACCAATCTACACTATTGTGTGGGAGGAGGGGGAAGCAGGGTGGCTAGAGGACCCATATATCGGGGGTTGGACGGCTGATTCTGAGGTCCAGCCCTCCGCTGACTTGGCTTGACGTCACCCGATCGTCAACAAAAAAGAAAGAAAAAAAGAGGGAATAATGTCGTCAGCTTGATCCCGGCAGTCCTCTCACTCGTCGAACGAAACAGACATAGAGGCTCAAGATGCTGAAGTCTGTCAGCAAGGAATTTCATCTTTTGGAGCACAAAATCACACGTACAAGGGGTCATCAAAGTAGACTTTTTCCTGTTTTTTACACACAAGAACGAAACAGATAGTGAAGGGGAACGGCATGCCGTATATTTGAAAACACAAAGATCGGTAATCCTTTCTGTTTTGGTCCTCCTACTCCACGCTTTACGTTTTGAGTATCTCGTCATGGCGACGAGGGGCAGTTTGGGCCTAGTCTTGGCTTTCCTCCTTTTGCTCTTTCTACTCTCGTTAGTATTGACGCATCACGTTGCTTTCGCCATGATGCAATTTTGTTGATGGCATGGCGCTGATGAGTCCAGCTAACCCCCCCCCCCGGTGTTCATAGGAGCGAGCGACGTGTCACTGGCGAGTGCCCATGCGTCACAGCATCGCCTCGGCCCGTTTTGGCTTTCGAAGGTTATTGCTTTCAATGAATACATAGTAGCTAAATTGGGATATAATGAAAGCTCACTGGAATCATATCGTGGCCGTGTTTGTATGTCGGAAAAGGCCCAAATGCAACACCAGCACTCAGGAGCGGTACGCCCAGAGTTATTTGGAGGTACATCCAGGGTCAAGCTCGATTTGAACAGAGTCCTAAACATTGTGCCAGACTCATCTATTCAACAGACTAGCCTTGATCTGGGTCCGGTCGAGCCCCAGAGAACCCCAGAGCCCTAGCCGGAGAGATCGTGTGCGGCCATGATCTCACAAGACCGCTGATCGACGACCGGCGGCAAACATTGCGAGATTCAAGACAGCCTGCAAAGAAGCTAAAGCACGGAGGCTCTAAACGCAGACGAACGATGAAGCCAATACCTCGGAATCCTTCGCACGCGTCCTGTACATTTCCAGAAGCGCCGATGAGACGAGCCTGAGCAGTGGCTGTTGTCTGCCAAGACACGGTCGCCGGCTGTGCGTTTCCTGCTGCAATCACGTCGTTGAAAACAGTTCGGTTGGCTAGCTACGGTTGCGAAACGTGCAGACATCGCGGATGCAGCGCCGTTGTCATGTCGCGGCCGCGTGCAAGGCCCTCATTGCATTGCATTGCGAGGCTTGGGACGATGAGCCTAATTGACGCTCGCGGCCTATAACACAAATGAAGGTTGACCAATCGGCTTCTGCACCACATCGTGCTGCCAGCCCAACTTCTCGGGCTATAGTCACCTTTCAAACTCTCTATGACTCAAACACACGAGTCTGGCAGCAGACACTGAGTATTTAGGAGAGACCCATGGGCCATCTGCCACTCTCTCAGCCTTCAAGCACACTTCAGTCTCCTTCCGCTGCCAGCACCACTTCCTCCATGGGTATCATGGAACCGATAACACCGCATTGGCCGTTGCGCCTTAGTAGAGAAAGATGAAGTAGCAAACTATGCCGAAGGGCAATTTCAGATGCTCGGACGCAAACTTTCCCAGCTCACCGGCTCACCAGTGAGACAGGGTGACACTAGCAGCCCGTATTTGAAAGCAAGGAAAATGGCTTAAAAAAATCAGCTGCGTGATTTGAGCTAAGTGCAATCGGCTGTTTGGTGTCGTTGTAGTTTACGCGCCGGCCAGAATCAATTCAATGATCGCCTCGTATTAGGTTCGAAACGACAACGAATACCCTCCTAGACCACGTGAGCCGCAGCCCCCAAGCATAAAGACCAGCTTAGTTGAAGCTATTGAGTTACAGAGATCTAGAGTGATGGAAGACACGCCGGTTGTCGCCCGGGTAGGACATCTTCACGTGTATCACGGGCAAGATAGCCTCAAGTAATATCACACCTTTACGGTTGTCTGGCCTGCTTACTTGAGGTATCCTACATCACAATGTAGACTGCTAGGAAGGTAGAATGCAAAAGAATGAATTGAAGATAAAACAGGATCCGGCCCTGCGATATCGTCCGCACAGCAGTAAGTGCAAATAACACCTTTACTGACAACCTCACGACGCCTAACAAACCACAGCGGACCACATGGACTAGAAGTAAATAAGGGGATGCCGCGTGTGACACCTGGGTAAGGGCTAAAGATGAGCGCGGAGCCCAGCATGAGATGAAGCATCAGTGCTCGGGCACTATATTCAGTCCTCCGGCTTTTGTCGGATTCAAGGACAGTAGACTTCGCTCTCCCTTATAATGAAGGAACAGAGAAAGCCCGTGTTGGCATAGCCGCTGCGCAGTCAGCCCCCGTGGCGTACAGCGCCATAGTAGGAGCTATAGCTATATAGAGTCACGTAACTACATAGCTCTACTTATAGTTCTAATATCTATACTAGTACTTAGGCTACTTTTAACCTATAAATATTATTACTCTTTTACTATATATATTTAACTCTATATAAATTAATTATTAACGTTTTTACTTATAAATAAACTAATACTAATTAGTAGTTAACTTATTTATTATTATTTAACTATAAACTATAAATTAACTAGAATTACTTAAAAGAAATAATAATAGACTATTATAACTCTAACTTTAAGGGCGGGACTTCTAAAATACTATTACTATACTAAGTATCCCTTTAATTTTAAAAAGTAATTTTAACTTTAAGGGTAGGACTTTTAAAAAGTATAAAAAAAAAGAAGTATTAAGATATAATAAACTTATAATTCTATTAAACCTCTATTAGTAAAATTATAGCTTTAAATAGTTAAAACATTACTACTAAAGTACTATAAAAAGACTATAAAAAATCCTTTTATAATAGCCTTTTTCCTTTTTTTTTATTTATAGCTTTTTTCTAACCTTCCTCTTTTATTAACTCCTTTTTTTAACTTACTTTTTATATTCTCTAACTCCCCCTTTTTTTAAAAAACTAACTATAACTTACTTTTTAATAATATAATTCTTTTAAAAAAGTTACTATTACTACTTCTTACTATAACTATAAACTTCTTTAATATTACCTCCTCTTTTTTTAATAAAAGTTAAAATCTACTTTTATAAAAAGACCTTTTTACTAATTATAATTATAACTTACTCTCTTATTTTAAACTCCTATTATACTTATTTAAAATACTATAAATTACTTTATAATTACTTAAATTAATAAAAATTTTTATTATTAGTATTTACTAGTTATTTAAACTACTATTTACCTACTAATTCTATTATTTAAAGACTTATATATTAAGTTTTATAAATCTATAGTTTTTTTTTTTTATAACCTACCTAAGTATACTTTAATAGACTTTAAGAGATTTATATTTTTAGGCTAAATATAAGGGATATTACTAAGTCTTTTAAAGCTAATAATAATAAAACTCTTTATAGATTCTTATAATTCCTCCCCCGTCTCTATTTATTATCCCCCTTATTTATTACTTTAACTCTATTTTTTTTATATAGTAATAATAAAATTTAGAGTTATTATTAATTATCTATAACCTAATAACTACTCTTTATTACTAGACTTTTATAAAGTAGTTATAGAGTTTTTTAGTAAATCTTATAATTCTAACTAAAAAGACTTTTATATAGTTATATGGGTTATTAAAATATTATAAATAACTCCTATAAGTAAGCTTTTTAAGGACCTCCCCCTTATAGTAGCTATTTATAGACTAGTAATTAATATAGATTTTACTAGTTAAAGGCCTACTTTAGAGTATAATAAGCCTATTAATAAGACTTTTATAATTATACTTAAAACCTACTTACTATAGTTTTTTAATAAGTATATAATAAAAGGCTATACTAACTATATACTTTAAAAGACTTTTAATATTAACTTTAATAACTAATTAGTAAATACCTTTACTTAAGTTTTACTTAAGGTTTATTATATTACTAAAGAGTAGTTATATACTAATAGTATTAAATTTAACTCTTTATAAATAAATACTAACTAGTAGCTCTTTAATACTACTTAAGTTATTTAATTTAACTTTTAAAGTAAAGAAAAAGTTATAAGAGTTATAGTTTTTTATAAAGACTTTAAAATTAACTCTAAAAAGCCCTACTTCTTTAAACGTATTATAAATAGTAAGTTATATAGTACTTTAAAGTTAATTAAGTAAAGTAAAAGCGTTATTTTACTATTAGTTAAATATTATAATAATACTATATTATAAAACGTAAATACCTTACTACTATAAAGAGTAACTACTTTTTAATCTTTTTTAAAAGATTAATACTATAACTAGCTTTATTAGCTTTATAAGGCTATATAAAGTTAACCCTACTTCTACTATTTTAAAGATTTTTTTTAAAATACCCTAACTTTAGTACTATTACTCTTTAACCCTTTTATACTAAAAATACTTATTAACTTTTTTAAACTTAAGAATAGTATAACTTATAGTAGTAACTAGTATAAATTTTTTAATATAAAACTTAGGATTTTTAAGTATAATTACTACTTTATAAGTATCTCTTAATATTAAGCCTATATTATTTTTTTACTAATACTATAAAGCTAAGTATAAACCTTTTATTATAACTACTTTAGTAACTTTACTTTTCCTTTATTACTCTTTAATATAGTAGTTATAGTACGTAACTACTTTAAAACTAACTAAACATATTAGTAGTACTTTTTTAAATAGTAACGTTTTAACTTTACTATAAAAATATAAAATAGCTAAAGTAAGTTTTATATTAAGTACTTTAATAAGATAATTATAAAGTTTTTAAAGATTTAGTTTATATTTAATAAAGAGTACTAAAGTAACTATACTTTATATAGTTAACCTTTTACTACTTACTACTTCTTTTTAGACTTTATATTAGCTTTTATTAAGGGATCCCCTATACTTAATAGTACTATTACTAACTTATAGTTAGCTACTAGTATTATTAATAGCTATACTATAAGTAATTAGTACGTTTTTATAAATACCTACTATATTAACTATAAATATAGTAGTTATTATAATAGCTATTACTAAAGTTATAGTAATTATAACTATTTTTATAGTAATATACTTTTTTTTTATAATAGTAGCCTACTAAAGTACTATATTTATAGTAAAATTAACTACTAGTTTAATAAGTATATATAAAAGGAGTATAACAAAATATATAAGTACTATAAATTATTATTCTATATTTAGAATCCCTTTTATAAGGGATATTACTAGTTTTTACTTTAATATAAGGGCTCTTTAAATAATAATAATAACCTTTTAGTTACTAATAGCTTTAAAAAAAGTAATTTAAAGCTTAAGAAGGATATTAAATTTATCTATTATATAATAGTATACTATACTTTTATAAGTATTAATAGCCTAGTTACTATTAATAGCTACTATATTCTTAAGTTATTTAAAAATAATACTATAGTTTATTACTTAATATAAATAAACCCCTTCTTTTACTTAGTACTTATATTAATATTTATATATAATAGTTACTACTCTTTTAATATTTTTTATAGTATTATACTTAATACTAGAGTAGTAAAGTTTTTAACTACGGACTATAATTAATATATAGTACTATAAAATTACTTTTTACTAAACCTTAAACTTAATACCTCTAATACTAATAAAATCTCTATTTCTTTTAAAAATATAGTACTAATTAACTTATTTAAATCTATTAATATCCCTACTCTATTTAAAAATATTACTTTTTATATAATACCTATAAATACTTTATTTTTACTTAACTTAAGTAATATAGATTAACTTAGTATTATTTTTAATAATATTTATAATAAGCTTTATTAAAGTACTACTATAGTTTTAATTATTTAATAATAAAAGTATAAATAGTTTACTTTTAACCCTAAAAAGTTACTAGTATTTTACTACTTAACTAATATTAAGCTCTACTAGTTCTATTAATAATTTAACTACTCTTTTATTTAATAACTCTATAATATTTTATAAAGGGCTAGTAACTCTATTAAAATCTTTATTATTAAGGCCCTTAATTATATATACTATTAGTACTAGTTTAATAGTTTAGTACTATTTTACTTTAAATTTAACTTTTATAATAACTTTAACTTTAACTATAAAGTTATTATTAATATTATATATATTAATAGTAAGTTAGTTTTATATATAGTTAATATAGTTATAGTTTTTAACGCTATTTATTTTTTAGAATTACTCTTTATTAAATATTTATAATAAGTATTTTAAAAGAACTAAATTAATATATATAAAGAACCCCCTAATAACTTTATTACTAATTTAAGTACTGGATTTTAGTTTAATAAGTTTTATAGTAATACTAAATCCTTTAGTATTACCCTTAAGGATACTTTAATTAAAGTATACTACTTAATTAGTAAAGTTAAAAAGTACTATATTATAGTACGTAGGATTTATAAGATTTTTAAAGTAAAGAACCTTAGAATAAGTTATAATACTTACTTTTAAGTTATAGTTAAAGTTATTAATAATACTACTAGTCTAAATAGCTTTATTTTAACTTTATTAGTATTTAGAGTATACTCCTATATAAATAACTCCTCTCTACTATTACTAAATATTATAACTAGAGTTACTACTATTTATAAAACTATAAATAAAGTCTACTACTTTTATACTAAACGGATAATTATAAAAGGCCTTAAAGTATATAATAATTTTAATATATTTATAAGCCTTAACCTTTTACTTTAATTTAAAGTTAAGGTATAGTATAAAAAGGATAGTTAGTAAGGCCTATATTTACTACTTTTAATTAATAGTAAGTCCTATATACTAACTCTTTTATAAAGCCTATAAATATTTAAATTAACTTTTATTAAACCCTTTTATAATAATAATAATAAAGTTAACTTTAGGTCTTTACTACTAAACGACCCTAGTTATACTAAAGAGACTAAAAATAATAAAGCTAATAGCCCCGGGGATGCCCCTAGTAAGGCTAAGCTACTTAAGGAAATTCTTAATAAAATTATTATTAACTCCGCTCCTTTTCCTACTATTAAAAACCTCCCTTAGCTACTTTAAAGACACCCTAGTTACCCTTATAAAAACACTACTATAATATATATTTTAGTAAAAAAGGAAGCTAATTTTACTTTTATAATTAAGTTATATAATAAGAGTATAATTACTATACTTAGTAAACCCTTTTAGTTATTAATAAAGTAAGAAATTATAGTACTTTAGGATTATAATGTTTTTAACTTTATCCCTTATAACCCTAAGACTTATAATAGCTACTATATATTTAAATTAAGGATTATTAATAAAATTAAAAAAAAGACTATAAATAGCCTTTATAAAAAGTCTTATTTTATAATTTAAAGCTATACTAATAATAGTAAAGTTTAGATTTTTATATAGTTTTTAATAATTTAGTAAGTCTTATAGTAACTAATTCTTACTTTAGCTTTTTTTTTAATTTATAATAGTATAACTCTATAACTATAAGATATTACTTAAGTATATATATAGTTAAAAATAAAGCTTAATTATACTATTTTTATAAAACTCTTTAAGTAAATTAAGTATTATTACTCTTATAATACTATTATAGTTATTAAGAGACTACTTTATAGTATTATAGAAGTAGGAACCTACTAATAGGCGACGTATAACTACTACTACTATAAAAGACTTGATATAGTTAATTTAATATATAATTTATACCTTTTAATATTATTAATTAATAATAAAGAGTTTACTATAATTAAAATATAAACTAATAATATACTAAGGCTCTTTATTATTAATTTTTTAGCTTAAGAGAATAACTAGCTTTAAAAAGTAAACTTTATAGCTAAACTAAAGACCTTTTTAACTATTAATAATCCCTTTATATTTAATAGTAGTATTTTAAGTTTTAAAGGTAGTAACTTAGTATTTTAATAAAAGGGCTAGAGTAAAAAGCTTACTATTATAACCCCTAGGGTAGATTAAAAAGCTAAGTATATTTAATAGTAGGCCTATAGTACTTATATTATAATAATTTTATGTAGTGTGGCAAATCAGAGTTTTTAGGGGTGGGGACCCTACTACTCTGATTGGCTGCACCGGATGGCCCGTGCGCTACTCCTAGTTAATAGAAGTAGGCGGCCCCTGCTAGGCCGCATACAGCATGCAGCACCTTCCCTTATAAGCAGGCATCCCCTAACCTAGACTTAGATAGACCTTTACGTAAAACCTTTACTACTTTCATACTAGATAGTCACATATTTTCCCTACTAGGGTTTTTTCGTGCACCCTTTACTAGAATATTATTTACTTATAAGAGGTTAAAAGCCTACTACTTAGTGGATTTTTAGTTTATAATATAAGTATACTTATAGAATAATATAATACATATATATATTATAATAATTTATTAACTAGAAGTATCTTATAATTTATTAATTACTACTTAGTACTAAGAGTTTAGTAATAATAATATTAGGACTCTAAATAAGTACTTATAGTAGTAGATTAATAACTAAGAATAAAGGCTAATATATATCCCCCTTAACCTTACTACTAATAAGCTTTTTATATTTATAAATAAATTATTTATTAATAATAATAACCTTTTATTATAACTTAGCTTTATTATTATTTTTAGTAATAAGTACTACTTTACTAATAATACCTTTAAGCTTATTAGTAATATTATCTACTATAGCTTTATAAAAAGTAAGTATATTACCTATAGTGTACTAGTATTTAAAATCTATAGTATAATAGCTAGTACTAATATAGCCCTTACTATTACTAAAACCCTCTAAATTATAATTAACTATTTCTAACTTTTTAAAATCCCTATAGTAGTATATACGGATTTATATTTACTATATAAATACTTTATTAAGTTTAGTACTATTAAAGAGAAGTACTTAATAATTAATATTATAGTTTTAAAATAATTCTATAAATAACGTAAAATTACTAATATTTACTAAATAGTAGAAAGTAATAACCTAGCTAATACTTTTATAAAAACCTCTTTAAACTATACTTTTAAAAGCTTTATTAATAATAATAGTATAATAATTAAAATAAAAGAGTAGGTTATATAAAAAGGTATATAAAGCTAGGGATATAGAGGATTAAAGGATATAAGTAGTATAAGAAAAAAAATATAGGCTTTAGTTACTTTAAAGGTAGCTTTAATAAGCCCTAGGCGCTTTAATAATATTATAACCCGTTAGTTAATAGACTTTTAATAATAACCCCATAGGGGGCTTAGTAGTTAAATAGGCATGTTAGCCTATATTAGTATAACGACCCTATAGAACAAAAGAACTAGGATATAAGTTATATAGTAATAAAAAGGACTAATACATAATAAGTAGTTTTAGAGTAGGACTAATAATACTAAGGGTAGTTTATAGTAATAAACTAATATACTTAACATTAGTTTTAAAAATAAAGAAATATATTTATAAAAAACAGGACTTATATATAAATAGAACTTAAGTACCCTTAAGTCCTTCTTTTTATAGTTTTTTAACTATTAATTTTATATTAATTTTTAAATACTTTTAGCTTTTTAGTAGTAACTACTATAACTCTTTTATTAAATACTTAAATTAATTACTTAAGTACTTTAAACTTTAGAATTCCTTTAGTACTTATAAGTACTATTATTAGTATTAAACTTTAGCTTTTATTAATATAAACTTTACTATTAAAAGGCTAGTTATAATATTTTAATAGCTTTTATTTAGTAAGTTAACCTTTAATACTAACTAAATAATACTTTATAATGTCTTTAATTAAAATACTTAAAGTGACTTTTACTTTATTTAAGTCCTTTAGTAAGTAGGTTTATAACTTTACTTAAGAGCTAGGAGAATAATGTATAAAAAACAATAAAGACGAGTTTAGTAATAACGATACTAATAAGTAGCTTAAACGGGCTTATTATAATATTAAGTAACTCTAAAAGCTATTTAATAAAAATTCTAGTGTTATAAAAGAACTTTAGTAAGTTGTTTAATAAACTAATAAATATACTTAAGAAGTTAAAAATTAAAATAAAACCCTTTATACTACTACTAATATTATTAAAATACTTATTTATAATAGTTATAAAAAACTTAAGTTAAATTCGCTTATTACTTATAATAGAACCTTTAAGTAACTTAAAGGATTTTTAATTTAAGTTAAGAACTATTAAAGCTTTTACTATAATAGCTTTAAAAACAATACTAAACGAGTTATTTATACTACTACGTTCCTTTATAAGTGCGCCCTTTAGTAAATTAAACTTTTTTAAGAATAGTTCTTTAAAGTTAAAACTTTAAATAACTATACTTTTAAAGTTAGGAATATCTTTTTTATTTTTAAAAGATTTAAATATACCCTTTAAACTCTATTCTAAAACTCTAACTAGAAGTAATAAGTTAAGTATAATTTTACTACGCTTTAGTAAATTAAGTCTATAACTTACTATACTACTAAATTCTAATGTATTAGTATATAACTAAACTTTACTAAAGAATTTAGAATTTTTATATTTTACTAAGGCTTAAAGGATAAAGTTAAAGATAAACTTATTAAAATTAACTACTCTAAAGACTTCCTTTAGTATATTAAACTTATAATTAAAATTAATAACTATTTTTAAAAAAGATACTATAAAAAAGGAAAATAATAACTTAATACTAACTTTAGTAAAAAATATTAATAGTAATTTAAATAATTTTAGTACTATAATTAGGAATAATAGTTTTAATAGAGTAACTAGTAAGAATAAAATAATAACTAGTAAAGTACTATTTATAAGTACTATATAGGTTCTATAGACTTTAGTACTACTAAATAATAAAAAACTAATAAAGGATATACTTTTAAGTACTATAATTATAATAAGTTAGGATATATAGTTAAAAACTACTATTAATTTAAAAAGTAATAATAGTAGCTAGTTTTAGAAGGTAAGTAACTAAATACTGCTTTTAAAAAAAACTATACTTAACTTTTATAGACTATATATTATAGTAATAAATATACTATTTATAGAAGTAGTAAAAAAAACGCTAGATAGTACCCTAAGGATACTAGATACTTTAGTTATAATACTACTAATATTACTAAAAGGATACTTATAGTGGCTTACTAAGTACTTTACTAAAAACTAGTTTAGAAAGCTATAGAGTAATTTAATAATATAAACTTATAATAAGTAAACTATAACTTAATAGTACTTAGTAATAAAGAAGTTAAATATAATAACGAATGAATTATTAAAAAACTTAATACTATAATTAAAGACTTTTATTATACTATTAATATAGAACTTAATAAGGACTATATAGAATATATTTAAACGCTATTTATAAAAAGAAATAAAAGAATAGTAGTATATATTAATTTATCTATACTTAGATAGTTACATATTAATAACGTTAAAAGATTAAAAAGGATTATAGTTTACTTTAAGGCTTAGAAAGTATTATATAAATTAAATATACTTTATAACTTAAATAAACTTTATAACGTTATTTAATAATATACTTAAAATAAGATTTAATAGGGGGCTTTACTTAATACTTAGGATTTAAACTTTAAAAAGGAACTTTTAATATAAAAAAAAGAACAAAAGACTCTAGTATATATTCCTCTAAATAATAATTAATAACGAATTTTATTCTATAGAACGGACTTTATTAAAAAGATAAAAAGATAGTTACTTAAAACTATACTAAGAAACTATAAATAGTTAAATATATAGTATAAACAATACTAAGAGGTTTTTTAGTTATAATACTTTAAAGATAAATACTAACTTTACTTTATAAAAAAACTTAACTTATAGTTTTTTTTAAAAGAAAGAAAGAAGTACTATATAAAAACGTTTACTTTACTTAAGAACTCTATATATAGAGTATTTAAGAATTTAAAGGACTTAAAGAAGTAATTTTTAGACCTAACCCGAACTTCTTTATATAATATTTGTATAATAATAATATAGGATAGTAAAAATACTATACTAATTAATACTAAGTATACTATATTAAAAAAGTAAGGGCCCTAAGGAGAAAATAACTTTAAAAAAAAAAGAAAACTAATTTTACTTTACTTGTTTTTAATATTAGGAATACTCTTAAGAAAAGAGGAATAGTTAAGTACTCTAATAGGGATAAAATATATATAGAAAAGAGGCTTAAGTAATTAAAAAACTAAACTTACTTATTAACAAAGGATTATAATAAGTAACTATAATAAGATCTATTTACTTAGTAATAAATATAAGTTTAAACAAAAAATACCTATACTTTAATATTATAATAAATAAAATATAAGTTAAAGCTTTAATTAATAGTAGTACTTAAAGTAACTTTATATTACTATAAGTTATAAATAACTTATAACTACTATAGAATAAAAAAGAGGATCTTTATTTACTTTGAAATATAAAAAAAAAAAGAGTATAGTATAGTAGAGGTATTATTAATAAAGAGACTGTACTCTTTACTTTAAGTTACTATAACTAAAAAATATATTACTACTTTAATATTATAAATATAGAATAATAAAATATTATTTTAAAAATACTATAGTTATAAAAAGAAAACCTACGGATAAATTAAAAGGCTAGTTATTTCTATTAGGACTAAAAGGAAAGTTTAGTTACTAAAGGATATAGTTAACTACTAGCTTTAAATAAACCCTACTATAATATACTAATAATATACTTATTATAATATATTACTTACTTAAAAGTTAAAGAAGTAGTTACTAAACCATTATAAAAAAAGGATTTTATTATAATATAAAAAGACTTAATTAACAACAATAATTAATTTTTATTTATCTCAGAAGAATATAAAGTATATAAAAAGCTGTTTACTTTAATACTAGAAATAGGCCTACTAAAGCACAGTACTTTTAATTATAAAATCCCTATTAAAAAGGAATAAATACTAGTATTTAATAAAGTTTACTAGTTAAATTAATAAAAAATAAAAGTACTTAATAAATATATTAATAAATATTTAGTTAAGGGCTATATTAAAGAATTAATATTATTAGTAAAATACTTAATTCTATTTATACTAAAAAAGAATAGTAAATTATAACTCTATATCAATTACTAACAACTTAATAATATTACTATAAAAAATTAATACTTACTACTACTTATTTTAAAATTACAAGATTTACTTTATAAAGCTAATTAGTTTATAGTTCTTAATTTTAAAGGAACTTATAACTTAATTAGAATTAAAAAAGGGGAGGAGTAAAAAACTATATTTTACTTTTATAAAGGATATTTTAAGTACTTTATAATGCTTTTTAGACTTACTAACGCTTTTATAATATTCTAGAATATAATTAACTACGTTTTATAGAAAAAACTCAATATTTTTATAATTATATACTTTAACGATATTTTTATTTTTTTAAAAACCTTTAAAGAATATAAGTAATACGTATACTAAGTACTATAAAAGTTTTAAAAAGCTAAACTCCTTATTAAACTAAAAAAAAGTAAATTCTATATATAAAAAGTAAACTACTTTAAATTTACTATTATACTTAGAATTATTAAAATATTAAATAAAAAAATCACTATAGTTAAAAACTAGTTAATACTCTAGAATATTAAAAATATTTAGTTTTTTTTTAAATTTATTAACTTTTATTAATAATTCTTTAAAGGATATTTAAAAAATATTAAAGTTTTAATTAACTTTATTAAAAAAAATACTAAATAGGTTTAAATAAATAAATAAAAAAATATATTTTAAAAAATTAAAAACTAAGTCCTTAGTAAATCTATACTTATAATACTTAACTTTAATTTACTATTTAAAGTAAAAACTAATACTTTAAATTATACTATTAGTAAATAACTTAGTTAATAAAATAAAAAAGAATAACTATATTTATATACTTTTTATTTAAAAAAACTTAGTAGATTAAAACTTAACTATTAAATTTATAATAAAAAACTTATAGTAATTATTAAAGTATTTAAGGAATAGAGACTATACTTTTTAGGAACTAACTATAAAGTTATAGTATATATAAATTATAAGAACTTTATATATTTTACTACGTCTAAAGACTTTAATAAATAATAAATTAAATAGTTAGAATTCCTTTTAGAATTTAACTTTTATATTATTTATAAAAAAGGATTAAAAAATAAAAGAGTAAATACTTTTAGTAGATAATTAAACTTAGAAGTAATAGTTTTAAATAAAACTTAAGTAATCCTTAAAAAAGATTTAAATAGTAACTTTATATTAGTTATTTACTTTTTAATAATTACTAAATAAGTTAATACTAGTATACTTAGATAGATAACTAATAAGATAATTAGAATAATTTATAGTACTAAAGTATATAAATACTAAAGAGTTACAAAGACTTAAAAAAGAATTAAGTAATACTATAGTAATAAAGTTATTAAAGAATAAGTTATTAGGGCTATTAAGTACTACAACGTTTATAATAAAAGTAAACTAGTATAATATAAGCTATATAAGGAGTTATAACTTTTTCCTATTTTAGGGAAAGTATAGTAATTAATTTCCCTTAATTTTATTATTAAATTACTATATTTAAAGGAACTACTTATTAAAAAATAGTTTAAAAGTATTCTAGTTATTATAAATAGACTTACTAAGTATACTTACTTTATTTTATAAATTAAAGCTAGTATAACTAAAGAACTTGTTTATATTTTTAATAAGTATATTTTTAGTTAATATAGTTTATTATTAAAAATAGTATTAAATAAAGGAACGTAGTTTACTTTAAAGTTTTAGAAATCTTTAATTTTATAGTTTAGATTTAAACTATAACTATTTACTACTTTTTACCCCTAAACTAATAAATAAATAAAAAGAATTAACTAAATTCTAGAAATATACTTAAGATATTATATTAATTATTAATAAAATAATTAGGTTATACTATTATTAATAGTTTAATTTATTTATAATAGTATAATAAGAAAAAGTATATAAAACTTACTTTTTTACTTTAACTATGGATTTATACTAACTACTTATAGAGAACTAAGAACGGGACCCTTAGTAGTAAAGGCTAAAGCCTAGATTAATAAAATTAAGGAAATCTATATAAAACTCTAATAAAATTTAGAATTTATTAGATAATGTATATATAAATACACTAATACTTTAAGGATAAAGGAACTATTCTTTATAAAGAAAAATAGTACGTACTTTATTTAATATAATATTAAAATAAAACGACTAAGTAATAAGTTAGACTTTAAAAAACTTAGACCTTTTAAGATTATTAAAAAAGTTTTAAAAGTTAACTTTAAACTTATACTACTAAATACTATAAAATATTACTTAGTTTTTTATATTTTATTATTTAAACCCGTACTATAAGGATTATATATAATTAATTATATTAAAGTTAATCTAGAATAAAACTATAAAGTTAAAAGGATTATTAACTATATTAATTAGTAAAATAATACGGAAATTAAGTACTTAATTAAATAGAAAAACTATAGCTATAAAAATAATATATAGAAACCCGTATTAAACTTTACTAATACGTAAAGCGAACTATAAGAATACTAGACTTAGTAGTAAAAACAATAATACATACTAATTATAAAAATACTAGTAGATAAATTACGTATTATTATACTTTAACTTAAAATTCAACTAATTAAGGAACTTAAAATAAAATAAACGTTTTTTTATTTAGAAATACTTAGTTTAGAATAAAACTAAGAACTTTTTATTAATATACTATTAATTAATAGACTTAAATTAGTAAAGTTATTATTAAACTTAAATACTAACTAAAGTAGCTTATTTTTTAAATCTACTACCTAAAGATTACTTACTATAAACCCCTTATAAGTATTTAACGCTAATAACAAATTACTATTAAAAAGGACCCTATCTTCCTAATTAACCTTCTATATACTCCGCTTAAAAGCCTTAGTTTACCTTTTACGAACTTTTTTTTAAATTATACAAATACAACTTAAGCGACTCACTACTTCTACTATTTAGGATTACAAGCGCGCAAATTCATAATAAAGCACTAGGAGCTCTTTACTAGCTTTTTTCTCTTTTTTATTCTACTCCTTTTATTAAGAATTTAACCTTTATACTATATAAAAATTAGTACTAAGAAATATAAGTATAAAAAGAAGTACTTATAAGTAGACGCTACTAAGACTCTATTATATAGCTTTTTTGTAGTAATATAAGTTTAATAACAAGTGGACTTTTTACTAAAACGATATAGAACCTTTGTACAGAAATAACGAGTATAAAGTATGTCGCTGTTAATTAATTAAAACTCTATATATTTAATAAGTGCGGCCCTTTTATGATTTTTGATTATAGTTAAATGTGATTTTGATTTTTAAACACGACCTAATATAGTATTAGTATTATAAGAAACAAAAAAGTACAATTATAAATCCCTAACCTAGGACTAACGACTTACTTATAATAAAGTCTTAAGGGTAAGACTTTTTAAAAAAGGAGTTAATATTACAACTTATTAGTTAATAAACCTTTAATAATAACCCTATAGAGGGCTTAGTAGTTAAATAGGTATATTAGTCTATATTAGTATAACGACCCTATAGAACAGAAGAACTAAAATATAAATTACGTAGTAATAAGAAGAATTAATATATAATAAGTAGTTTTAGAGTAGGACTAATAACGCTAAGAGTAGTTTATAGTAATAGACTAATATATTTAATATTAGTTCTAAAGATAAAGAAATATGTTTATAAAAAACGGGACTTATATATAAATAGAACTTAAGTACTTTTAAGTTCTTCCTTTTATAGTTCTTTAGTTATTAACTTTATATTAATCTTTAGATACTTTTAGCCCTTTAGTAGTAACTACTATAACCCTTTTATTAGATACTTAAACTAATCACTTAAGTACTTTAAACTTTAGGATCCCTTTAGTACTTATAAGTACTATTATTAGTATTAAACTTTAGCTTTTATTAATACAAACTTTACTATTAAAAGGCTGGTTGTAATAAATAAGCTCTAGGTTTATTAAAAATAAGACTTAACCCCTATAGGGGTTTTTAGATTTTTTTTTAATTTTATAAAAAGTAATAGTTTATTAAATAGTATTAATTACTACCCTTTTTATAAAAGTAATTATTCTTTTTATTAAGGCTTTATACTTTAGGCTATAAAGTAAAAAGTACTAGTATTAATATAACTACTATATAGTTAGCCCCTATAGTATATAGTACTATAGTAGGAACTATAACTATATAGAGTTATATAACTACATAGCTCTACCTATAGCTCTAATATCTATACTAGTACCCAGGCCACTTCTAACCTATAAATATTATTACTCTTTTACTATATATATTTAACCCTATACGGATTAATTACTAACGTTTTTACTTATAAGTAAACCAACAGCCCAGGCTTAAAATAGCGTTTATGTGCCTGGCGTTTATTATAGGCGTGTTGCTTACTTGGTCTACTTATTAATTATAGATCTAAATAAAAGTTAACAAGTCTTAACCTTTAATCGCTTATGTTTATTTCAAACCACTCAGTACTAGATTCTATCTAATAGAAAGCTCCAGGCGAGCTGGAGTGTATTACAAACTTCAGCAAGTTATTTTTTAAGAAATCAAGCCTACCTTCCTGCTTTCTCCCATGTCGCAGACGCCGGTGCCGTTAGTTCCCCATCCGTCGTCTAGAGCGATAAGCCCCCACCTCATCTCAAGCAATCAATCCACTTATCCCAGTCCGTCAGGAGTCAAACCACTATAATTAAAGCTTAGTCCATCGGGTCGTTCAGAGATTCCCCTCCAGCTGGTCGCCTATTATCCACAGTCTGGTAGAGGCTCACGCCTTGGGCGCCACCGGATCACCAGTTAGCGGACAATTTCTTTCGCCTCCGGAGGGGAATCTCTCCCAAGGGATCAGCTACAGCCAGAATCTCCGGGCATTGGATGGCGTGGTCGGCGATGCTCATGCATGGGGTATCGATTTCGAGGCTCCACGAGCTCAAGCGACTCGAGTGTGAGGGGCTCCGTGGCTTAAAGTTCTCATTGCGCAGCCCCCCACTTACATACTGACAAAATAACGATGGAAGGAAGCCAAAATGGTGGAAACTAATAGTTTCAACAGTCTCAGGAACATTTCTCGATGATTCGAGATGTCGAAAAACGGCTTTTACGGCCTAGCTCTGCTCTGAATGCCAGCGGCGCTGGGACAAAGAGTACACCTCTGTCTGCTGTGAAACCAGATTTCGGTCGTAATTTAGCGAAGTTAAAATATTGATCAACTTTCAGCCACGAAGCACAAGTGGCTCGGTGTAATAGGGACTAGTTTGTTGTGCCCGGTTTGGACTGGCCAGATGACTTGGCGGCCATTTTGCCGCGGAGGATTGCCCACTTAATGTGTGTGGTTGTGCTAGCTAATGACTCCGAAAGGCAGCCCACGCATTCCAACGGTGGTGCATCCAGCCGCTTTCCAGCTGCAATCCTGGCAACGATACGCTGTTTTGTATAGGGGTCCCTTATTTAGTTCTCTTATCGCGGTGGGCGCATTTTGCCAGCAAACCCGTCTTTCGTCAACTCCACTACTATTCCTAGAGCATAGATCCGATACCACTGAGTTGGCGTCGAAGGAGGAGACATTTTAGTGTCCAAGTGCAGAAGTAATATGGGGCTGCCCGTGGAATCAGGTGTTGGGGGGTCTCTGCCGTCCTGGGTCACCACATCACCTCGCTCTGATTGTAAGCTCGACCTATGGCTCCCCTAATAACTGGAGTGAAGCTGTATTCCTCCCCTGGAACAGCGGACTTTCTAGTTGCATCTACTATAAGAAGCTTAACTTCGCAAGCTCTCCCGGCGTTGCCGTTGGTAGTGATCAAGAATCGCCACGCGGGTCAGGCCGGTGCACAGTTGCAGAACTATTTAATGCGCTACATTCTTTGTACGTGTATGTCAGCCAGAACTTCACCTAGTTGTTCCACAGAAGACCACGTACTGAAGGCCACGATCTAGACCAGTGGTCTGTAGTGCACGAAGGAGGCACAGGCTTTCCCTACGAATCTTAATCCTTCCTATTACACGTCATAAGACGAGATTGATTTGGCATGAGGTGTAATATTAACACTCTCTAAATTCTCAATACTGTATATCGTAGGCAGTGTCCCTACTCGTAACCTTACCTTCCCCTGGTACGGGTTGCGGTGTGGTTCCGCATTATTTGTTTAGTTGCATGTGCTTAAAGAAGTGCATATCTGGGTTGGGTAGACTCACCCCACGCCTACTTAGGTGCTGCATGGGGTGGGGGATGGGGTGTGTGTTGCACCCATGTATATGGCAATACAACCTTACAAGAGGGGTGTGTTCACTCCCAGCGAAGAAAAACGCCCAAGGGTGTGTGTGCACGCCACTGGTGTGGATGGTTTGACTCGAGGCACCGTGTGAAGTGGGCCAAGTGGTGGACCAGGTACAGCGACAGACTTTCAGGGAGCCAATGTCCACTTAACCTTAAATCAACGACATTTTTGCTGTCATTCTAGTGGGTCGCAGGGGTGTGCAGACCGAGGTCTTTTCTGCCGCTCCCCACTGAGATCCGACCGGGGCCGATGTACTCTTTTTCTGCCGCCCCATATTGAAATCAGAACAGGGCTCATGGATCCTTTCCTCCCGCTCCACACTGTAGGAATCGGACTTGGACCCATGTCTTTTGCATAACTTACCCACACATAGGGGCATAGGTACCTGAGACTTTGAGGTACTTCCATATTGACCCACAACTTAGTCGTCCTTTCCCCTGGCTCTGTGGAGAGTGCACACTGCGGCACTAGTGGCGTCCACCCCCCGTCTAAACACCCCTACCCAGCACCTACCCCTCCCCACCCCAGCACCTGCCCTTACCCCACTACTTACCCCTACCAAAGGAACGACCCCTGCCCGAGTATTAACCCCTACACTGTGTACCCCAGTAGCCACCCCTACCCCAACTGCCTCCACCCCAACAAGTCCACGGACCCCCTTGACGACTTTCTCCAGTGCCTCCATAGCAACCTTAAGTCAACGACAATCAACAACTTTCTGCTCGGACTGCCTCCACCGTAATCTTAAATCAACGACGTCCTTCTGCCCCGACTACCCAGCCACAACATGGTTCCTGCTTGTAACCTGCCAGCTGGCAAAAGTTTAAGCCCCCCCACAACCTTAAGTCAACATCACTTCGCCCCCTTTCTATCTCCTGCTAGCTCCACAACAACCTGAAACCGACGACGTTCTCTGCTTTGACTACCTCCACAGCAACCTTAAAGCGACGACGTTCTCCCTTTGACTACCTCCACAGCAACCTTAAACCGACGACGTTCTCTGCTTTGGCTACCTCCGCATAACCTTAAACCAACGACGTTCTCTACTTTAACTACCCACAGCAACCTTAAAACAACGTCTCTCTTCTACCCTCTCTAAGTGTTGCAACCTTAAAACAACGTCTCTCTTCTACCCTCTCTAAGCGTTGCAACCTGAAAACAACGACTCTCTTCGACCGTTGCTGAGTAATACAACCTCAAAGAACAACGTCCTTCTGCTTCCACCAACGGCTACTGATCCAACCTACTGGCTTGACATGCAGACACAGTCGGTAAAAAAAACAATATGACTATTCGCTTTGGCATTTCAGTCATAATCTTGTCACAAATCTCACTACGGCAAAGACTGGAACGAACCTAGCAGAGGAGTTTTGATCAGTCATTCGCGCTGACGCAATCTAACCTTCCCTACGGTGCACGCCGAGCCGCCGTAAACAAAACGCGAAGCCAGCTACATGGACCAAAATGAAATCATGGGAGAGTACCTCAATGCAAATCGGAGAGCTGGCTCCTTGCACATATTCTGGAACTGTTTCAAGATGTGGTACGACATAGATTAGAATAAGCACCGCCGTCAAACATGGCATGAAACTGGAGTCCGACTTCTCGACAGACAAGCTGATTCAAGCAGTCTGAAGGGCGAGACTCTAGTCCCTTAACCTCAAAGGCGCTTCAACTGCGAGGATCTTGGGCGAGGAGAAAATTTTGCAAGAAAGCGGGTCCGCTGTGGGCGGTCAGCGCGGCAGAATTGCGATGTTGCCGTACGACCCACTTCGTCGCTCGCAGCAGGGGGCGACAACGTGCCTACCAGCTTCGAGTCTTGCGATGAGTATTCCAAGACGAGAAAGCTGGAGCAAAGCAATCGAAGATTGCAAAATCAATAGCTGGAAAATATTACATAATTGTACGACCCAAAGATCCAACGTGTGCACGCTGACCAATCGGCGTTGGAAGGAGTTCTCGCCTGATTGGGCGTCGAATGAGCCGCTCGGGGATTGGTGCTTACGGCCCAAAATTCGCTCACCTGCACGCCATTTCCAGACCAAGACTCTCCCTCTCCAGTTCATCTGGCGTGCCCGCAAACCTGTAAAGCGTCTTGTTTCAAGGGCAGGCCGTCTTGGGAGCCGCATCCAGGCCTTCTTTCGGTGCAATGGACGACTGCCTATCCCCGCAGGTCCGTAACGAATTCGGCTATCAGCCCTTAGACCCGCGCAAGAGGGAGATTCGCCTGATCGAGATAGAGCCTCTCACGCAATACAGCGGTTTGGATGAGGTGGAAAAGGAGTGTTTGGTTCGGTGCAGCTTGAAACATACCAGCCTAAGCGACACCCCACGCTACACGGCACTTTCGTATGCTTGGGGGGACCCAAGAATCACCAGGCCTATCATTTTGGACGGCCAGCATGTCGAAGTTACGTCGAACCTGGAGTTGGCCTTGAGACAGCTTGCGTTTCAGCGCGCAAGAGACCCGGGAATAGCCCCGGCGCTTTGGGTAGATGCCATATGCATCGATCAGCACAACGAAACCGAGAGAACACACCAAGTCTCCCGGATGGACATAATTTACAGGTCAGCAACACAAACGTTCATTTGGCTCGGCCCTTCGACAGGCGACAGCCGCCTCGCTGTGGATGCCTTGCTCAAACTGGGTCAGGTAGTTGGTGGCCTGGCACAGCACCTCACCTCGTGGTCCATGTTTCCCTTTGAACATGTGGTCAAGGCACGCAAGGCAGCCAGACATGCACCCGAAGCGCAATCCACCAGTACCCAGAGCGGTCGGACCACTGGCTTGGCCGTGTCTGATAGTCTCGATGTGAGTTAAAGCGCACACCACACAGGCCCTCCCCCGTCATTAAGCTGAAGCTGAACTAGATGCCAAACATGCCTTGGAGATCAGTCGTGCTCGACGTCCTCGACAGCACGATCGCGCAAATCTGCTCCGACGACTCGGCGATTCTGAGGGCCGTCAGCTCGCTCTTCGAAAGGCCCTGGTTCCGCCGCGTCTGGGTGATCCAGGAACGCACGCTATCGCGCAACTGCATCGTCAGCTGCGGCGCAGACTGGATCTACTGGCACCGGCTCTACGACGGCTTCTGGCTGCTCTGCGGCGTCCGGGACTACCTCAACATCGTCGGCAGCGAGACGGGGAGGAGCGACAGCTCCGCGCTCGCGGCGTTCCTGACGACGGCCTTGGACAGGGTGACCCCCGTCGCCTTTGCGCGGCCTTGCACGCCGTTAATCTCGCTCCTCTCCATGCTTTCGAGGAATGCTGCGCGCACGCGCCTCGAGGCCTCGGACCCCCGGGATTATGTGTTTGCTTTGCTGGGATTGATTGACCCGGCCAGGAGCCCGTGGATTCGCGTCGACTACACCAAAGACTGGGCGACTGTCCGAGTCGAGGTCGCAAAAGCCTGCTTGGCACACTACGGGCCTAGCGTCCTGTCCTTTGCAGGTCTGCTACCTGTGTCTAGCAGCCTTGTGTCACCAGGCGCTCACGTACCGTCTTGGGCTCCAGACTGGTCCTCTGAATACCTGTCTCAGCCTCTCTGCGTTCCCTCCATATTCATGGCCAGGGGCCCCAACGGAAAGCGTGCCTACGCAGCCTCTCATAATCTGAAACAGTCGATGTCAGAGTGCTTCACCGCTGACAACGGGCTCTTACTACACGCATCCAGGCTGGATGAGGTCGTAGAGCTAGGCGAGCCTCTGACGGAGACGGCCGATTCCGCCGACGACACAGTACGCGTGGTCTCGCTCGCGCAGTGGGCCCAACGACTCGAGGCGACCCTGCCGTGCGCCAACGACATTTATCAGACTATGGAGGAGGTATGCGAGGCGCTGTGGAAGACCCCGATTGTCGATCGCGAGTTCATGCACAACTGGGAGACGGAAAGGGCCTCGGCCGAGATGCTCTCGGCCTACCGGGCCCTCCGGGCGGGCAACGTCTCCGAGGGCGTCAAGTATGCCAGCGTCGCCGGCACGAAGCTGCACCGCAGACGTCCCTTTCGTTCTGTGAGAGGCTACGTCGGACTCGGGCCGTCGGCGACCGCTGCAGGGGACTCCGTGTGGGTGATACCCGGCGCCGATGCGCCGTTTGTCCTCCGACCGATGGCGGACGGGAGCTTCTTGGTCGTCGGCGAGGCATACGTCCACGGGATCATGGATGGGGAGTTTTCCGAGTTGGAGGCCAGACTTGAGAAGATCAAGCTGTCGTAGTAGCTAAACTATGTTCATTCGACATGCAACTGGCAGCCCCGAAAGCGGAATTTGTCGAGTGTTTTGATGCGACGGCCTCGCCTCTTGTCTCCCAAACTCGGGTGAACGGATTATATCCCGAGGATGTCGTATTCGAAACGAATTGCGTCTGAACCAGCGCGAGTATCGTACCAGTCAAGTCAAACGGGCTCAATCAAGTTCAACCATACCATGCGCAGCCAAGGGTTCCCTGAAGTCTTTCCGTCCAGCTACTCGCGACAATTTCGACTCAGCTGCATTCGGGCCCAGAGCTGCATGTTCTTGCGGCGCCTGATCATGTACTGACTGATCTTCAACCTCGGGGGCCCCAATTGATGATACTCTCCACAAGACATTTTCTCAGCCTTCACTCTCCTAGACGTGTTTCTCAGAATTACTCCGCAGCCTCTCATCATGACCATCAGAACCGTCGCCATCGTCGGCGCCAACTACACATCAGGCACCCAGCTCCTCTCCTCACTTCTCCATACCGGAAGCTTCACCGTCACAGTCATCAAAAGGGCCGATTCAGCCTCCACTCCCCCGACGGACGCACGCATCTCGCCCGCGGATGCCGAGTTCAGCTTCGACTCGCTCGTCAAGGCCCTGAGAGGCCAGGACGCCGGCATCGCGGCCTTCCCGCTCAGAAAGTCGGACGTCCCACATCCGCCTCGTGAGAGCCGAGACCGACGAGCGCTTCTTCTCGACCGGGATCGTCTGCGGGCACTTTTTTCAAGTGGGGGCTGAGCGAGCACCTCTTCCACGCCGACCTCGGGGCGCGGAACATTGAGATCTCGGACGTCGGCAGGTACGGGCGTCGGCGACGACCACGCTGCCCCGGGCCGGCGAGGCCGTCGTCCGGATCCTCCGCCTGCACGAGTTCGAGGCGGTCCGGGGAAGGACGCTCTTCGTCCAGAGCTTCTGCATCACCCAGCTGGAGCTCATCCGCGCGCTCCAGAAAGCGAGGGGCGCCAGCTGGACCGTGAAGGACACTGATAGCGGCAGGTTTATTGAGGATAGGAGTGCCAAGGCGGACGGCTGGGACTTCATGGCGATCGAGGACATGGTGTTTGCGATTTGGACTCTCTATGCGGACTGGACTGGCCGGGACGACTTCACGCTGGACCTCTTGGGGTTTGAGAACGAGGACCTTGGCACTGCCATCGCTGACGTGCTTTGACAACTCTGGATGATACAGTTCAAGGCGTATTTCCACGTCTGTCTATGTGTTTGGAGAATAATCACCAGTTTTAAACCGCAGTCCGGCATGAAACGTCATATCCAAGCAGACCTCTCTCTCTAGAGGGTTAGGGTCAGGGCGATGTCTAACTATCGTCAGGGAACAACATGTCGTGCCGCGTAAAGCCAACCTTTGCGCGTTCTTTCCATCAATGAACGGAGTAACGAAGGAAAGAATCAGCAACGTAGTCCTTTTGCAACAAGCGTACGATGTCCGTCTGTACGTTTCCCTCGGCATCAAGGCTGGCGCTGCCCGGGCCTCGTTCCGATGAATGAGCCAAGCTGCCGAAACGAGTCACGCTGGAGAAGAAGAAGAAAAAACATAAACTGTCGAGAAACGATGGTCTGCGACCCAGTAGTCTCGTACATATGCTTGCAGCATTCGTGCGACTGTTGCTCGAGATCAAGCTGCCAGCGTTGGATTTGCCAAAAACATCTCAGTTGGGTAATCGCAAAATTGCTTCATCTCCATTAATACTTGACAAGAAACTCGTCTCCCGGTCCGGTCATGGCGATGCGTTCCCCCCCCCTATCCAGACCTCTCCCACAGACCGAGGCTCTGGAGAAGTTGGGAAAGAGACAAGGACCGACTGAACCCCCCCGCCCCCCTCCCGCCAGTGAACGTCAGCAAAATTCGACCCAATCTCATTGAAGCTTGCGCAGCCCCTAACCCGCCGAGTGGGTACTGACTCGTCATCGGGAAGCCCCTGGAGAACAGAGGATGGCGAATGGAGGCTCTCGCCGACGCCGACTCGGGATGTGGGAGGACCGGCCCCGCTCTTTCCCAGTTCATCCCGAAAGAGACCCCACTCCGGGATCTGCCATGCGCGTCCGCCCTACGCTTGTTTTCTGCCTTTTTTGGAAGTCCTTGACACCTTGGCTCCCGACTTGGCTACCGCTTGGCGTATGCTTGTGAGGCTGAGTCAGGGACGGCCGACGTGGGAGGCCCATCAACTCGAGAGAGAAAAAATGAGCCCTGCGGAGCAAGGAGCCGCGTACGTGAGGCCCCTGATCCTGTCATTCAACAGATTTTACGGGGTAGATGACCTTTTGCGCCGCTCTGGTTGGACGACTGTTCAGACGACGGCCGGCGAGATTGGACGGAAACGCGCGAAAATAGAAGTCGAGGGACAAGGATGAGATGCGTCCAGACTCCGTGCCTGGGGACATTCGGACAAGCCCCTCTGTTTTCCACATCACGTAGACGCGCAATGGCCATTGCGACGAAATGACGATGTTCAAGAGTCGTATAAAGCGCTGTGCTTGGGAGGCGATGTTTCAACTCTTGTTCTCCTCACCAGCCGCAACTACCGCAGCAACACTCTCTGCAGCCAACCCAAGACAATCGCTTCGACGTTCGTTACTATTACCAATTGTTCTCAAGACATCAGCGACCTTTCGTCCCAGCCGACAAGATGGTCCGTCTCTCCGCCCTGTCGGCCGCCGGCCTCGCCCTCTGCGGCGCCGTCTCCGCCCACCCCGGCGAGCACCACAGCCACGACACCATGAAGCGCAACATCCAGCTCCGCGACAACGTCGCCGCCATCGGCCAGCGCTCTCTCAACACGTGCTCCAACTCGGCCGGGGCCCAGAAGATGAAGGCCCGCGCCGTCCAGCGCCGCGCCCAGAAAGTCAACGAGATCCGCCAGAAGAAGGGTCTCAAGGCCCGTGAGTACCTACTAGCCCTCCCGAGCCAAAACATCCGTCTTCGCGCGTCTCTCATGAAGCTAACCGGGTCTCCCCCCTACGCAGCCGCTCGCAAGTACCGTCGCGACACCGACGACCTCACCGCCTGGGAGGCCGTCAACCACAACATGACGGGCTCCAGCAGCAACGGCATCTTCACGGCGCTCGAGGACGTCTTCAGCGCCAACACCAGCTGCGTGCTGGCGCCCGAGATCACGGACGGGCCCTACTACATCGTGGGCGAGTACATGCGGTCCAACGTGGTCGAGTCGGAGTGGTGCGAGGGCGTGCCCGTGTTCCTCGAGGTGCAGTACGTCGACGTTGCCACGTGCGACCCGATCCCGGCGGTGGCCGTGGACATCTGGAACTGCAACGCCACGGGCATCTACTCGGGCGTCTCGACCAACGGCAACTACGCGGCCGACGGGCTCAACAGCACGTACCTCCGCGGCATCCAGCTGACGGACCACGACGGCGTGGTGCAGTTCGAGACCATCTTCCCGGGCCACTACGAGGGCCGCGCCACGCACACGCACCTGCTCTCGCACACCAACGCGACGCTGATGCCCAACGGCACCATCTCGGTCTGGGACGCGCCCGTGTCGCACATCGGGCAGCTCTTCTGGCCCGAGTCCCTCCGGTCGGCCGTCGAGGAGCTCGCGCCGTACAACACCAACACGCAGTCCGTCACCAGCAACGCCGAGGACATGTGGTCGGTCCTCCAGGCCGACGCGTCGTACGACCCCTTCCCGCAGTTCGTCTACCTCAGCGACGACCTCCAGGACGGCATCTTCGCGTGGATCCAGATCGGCGTCAACGCCTCGGCCGACTACACCGACGACGAGTACTACAACGTCGCCGGCTACATCGACGAGGACGGCGGCCACGCCTCGGAGAGCAGCTTCACCGGTGGCGGCGGCGGTGCCCCTGGTGGCGGCAACGGCACTGCCAACGGCACCATGTCCGGCGCTCCCCCCTCCGGCACCGGCGCCCCCCCTTCGTAAAGTTGAGCCTTCTGGACGATTTGCTGGCTGCAATGTCAAGTTTCTTTTTTTGTTTTTTGCCAAGACCTTCAGATGTACCTATAGACAGATTGAACATACAAACCACCGTAGAAGCGCTCAACGTTTTGCCAGTTCCAGTTCCCGAGGTCCGTTCCATCTTACTCCGTGCCAGCGTCTTCCGAATGTACTCCCCTTCAAGTAGCACGGGAAATGTGGGACCGCAACAGACAGCCCGAGTCCGTGGGGTCTCGACTGCTCGGCGCCTGTGCCGACAACCGCTTATGGCCGGTCCCGTGATTGACGTATGATCATGAAAGGAGGGGGGAAGCGCTTTGATCGAGGTGCGGTCTGTCACAACTCGGCTGCATGAATGACAGGAGGACTCATGACAGCTTCTCGAACCTCCTGACGGGAACAGTGCGCGACAGCCCATGACTTTTGACAAAGGCACGAGCCAATTACAACATGGAAGCTGATGATCGAGAGACACTGTTGTCCATTTGCATCGGTAACCATCTTTGGTCGTCGGATGCGCACTCCGATGTCACGGAATAATTTTAAAGCAGAAACGCACTTTCGAAGTCTCGTAACAGCAGATTAGTGGGCTCTGACGTCGAAATAACCGCAATTGAGTTTCCTTTCTGTCTGTGCCAGTCCCGTTTGGTCACAAAGCAACCAGCCACACCAAGCCAGCCACCAAAAGTTCCCTCGTAGGTATCTCGTACCTCGAAAAGTACGTACCTTTTCTAGAGGAACACGTGCGGGTGCCAAGACGGCCGACGCCGAAAACGGAAGCTCGTTGGAACCCCGTCTGAAGGCGTCCACCAATGGTTTCCTCCGTTTCCTCCACGCGTTTCGTTTCATTCATTGCTGACGAAGTAACGCTCAGTTGTTCCACCGTCACACTTTTCCCCCGTCGCACCGTTGATGCGTCGGGTCTGCTTACAGCTCGGTATCGGTCATGGTCTAGTCCCCGTTCCCACCATCCATCCATCCCACCGACTTGCATATGGAGGCTGAACCTGGCCCATCTCTGCAGAAGTGCTACGCTACGTCGCGTGGGGCCGTTGCTACCGTTGTATTTCCTCCAGTCGCGGGCCGCCGTGCGCCCCGCGGGAATTAGACGACATGATGGTGATAAATGAACCTCCCCTCCCCCTCCTCTCTCTCCTTTGGAGAGTTCTCTCCTGGCCTGTCTTGCCCTGCCAAGCTGCCCTTCTCCGAACCGACCCCTTCGCCATGGGCCTCAGCTATCTCTCGCTCGCCGCGGCCCTCGTCGCCCTTGTGGCCCAGCCATGGCTCGCCGCCGCCGCCGTTGAACTCGAGCTAAACGTCACCGCCCTGACCGGCGGCGAGCTCGAGTCGGACTGGGCTCACGTCTACTACTCCAAGAAGAGCCCTCTGCTGCTCGGAAACGACGGCGGAGCGGCCACTGGTGGCTTCCGCGCCTGGGATCTCAACACCGACTCCCCCCTGTCCGAGGTCAAGTCCCTGACCACCGGCCGGACCAAGCTCGTCACCACCGTGTACAACGTGACCGGCAAGGACCTCGCCGTCACCATCGCGATGCCAGACTCCGTCATCCGCGTCTTCGAGCTCCCAGCCCTCACCGAGATCGAGGCTGCTCAGGCAACGGCCCTCGGCGATTGGTCGGCGTTGTGCTCGTGGCGGAGCGCCAGTCTCAACGACTACGTCTTCCTCTTCGGAAAGGGCCAAGTCGTACAGTATCTCGTGAGGAATGGTAAAAGCAACGTCGAACTCGTCAAGGTAAGCTCCCTCACAGCTTTGTGAAACATTGTATCGGCCGCATTGCTCAACTCTGGCCAGATCCAAACTTTCCCGGCTCCGACTGAGTTCTCTGGGTGCGCGGTTTCTCAGTCCCAGTCAAAAATGATCCTGTCCGCAGATGACGACAAGGACGTCTACTCGTTCGATCTCACAGAGTCCACGTCCGCCCCCGAGATTGGCAAGATAGGCGAGGCGGCCGAGGACGTGACCGGCGTCGCCGTCTATGCGGGCGCAGCCGTGTCCAACTCCACCAGCAAGGACTACCTGTTTGTCGCCCAGGAGAACGCCATCGCCGTCTACGGGTCTCCGTTCGAGCTGCTGGGCACCATCAAGTTGACTGGCCTTGAGGATATCGAGGTCCAGGGGCTCAGCATCTATCAGGGCGCGACATCAAAGTACGCCAGCGGCGCCGTTGCGTTTGCCATCGAGGCCGACGACGTGGCTGGATTCGGGCTGATGTCGCTCGAGGGTGTTCTCGACAAGCTCACCATCTCTCCTAACACGAACTACGACCCGCGAGCTCCTTCCGCCGGCAGCGGCTCTGGATCCAAGATCTGCGATGCATGCTCCGGCAACGGGTACTGCCAAGAGAACGCCCTAGGCTGCGCGTGCTTTGCTGGCTTCACCGGCGACAAGTGCGACGCCTTCAAGTGCACCGAGGACTGCTCCGGTCGCGGCACCTGCGCCGGCCCCGACCAGTGCAAGTGCGAGAGCGGCTGGGGCGGGCTTCACTGCTCGTTCCTCCTCGTTGAGCCGTCGTACGAGACGGACCAGAACGGCGCGGACGGAGACGATCCTGCCGTCTGGATCTCCCCCGAGTCCGCCGAGAAGTCGCGCATCATCACGACGACCAAGTCCACGGAGGGCGCTGGCCTCGGAGTTTTCGACCTGACCGGGAAGCTCCTCCAGACCATATACGCCGCCGAGCCCAACAACGTCGACATGATCTACGGCTTCCGCGCCGGTAACCGCACGGTCGATCTCGCCTTTGCTGCTTGCCGGGGCGACGACACCCTCTGGTGAGTTTCTACCCGGCCCCACTCACCAGCCCAGACACACCTTGCTGACGACCGCAGCCTCTTCGAGATGACCTCAAACGGCACGCTGCAGACCATCCCCGGCGGCATCCAGCCCGTCGAGCCCGACTACAGCGTCTACGGCTCCTGCGTCTACCGCTCGCCCAAGACCGGCAAGCAGTACCTCTTCGTGAACGAGAAGTCCGCCCGCTACCTGCAGTACGAGCTCACCTCCTCCTGCAACGGCACCCTGCAGACGACCCTGGTCCGCGACTTCACCGGCGGCTCGGGCGGCCAGGTCGAGGGCTGCGTCGCCGACGACGAGAACGGCTGGCTCTTCCTCGGCGAGGAGCCCTCCGCCCTGTGGCGCTACGGCGCCGAGCCCGACTCGAGCGAGCCGGGGCTCCGCGTCGCCTACGTCGGCGACGGGCGCACCCACGCCGACGTCGAGGGCGTCACCCTCGTTTACGGCACCGCCCCCGACAAGGGGTACGTCATCGTCTCGAACCAGGGCGTGAGCGCGTACAACGTGTACCGCCGCGCCGCGCCGCACGACTACGTCGCGACCTTCACCGTCACGAGGTCCGCCGACGGGCGGGTCGACGCCGTGTCCAACACGGACGGCGTCACCGCCGTCGGCAACAACCTCGGCCGGGACTTCCCGCACGGGCTGCTCGTCGTCCACGACGACGCGAACCAGCTGCCCGACGGGAGCACGAGCGCCGAGGCGAGCTTCAAGCTGGTCAGCCTCGAGAAGATTCTTGGGGCGGATGCGCTCAAGGCGCTGAACCTGCTGGACGACGTTGATGCCAACTGGGATCCGCGGAAGCTTGTTAAGTCGGGATAGACGCACATACTATAGACATAATCTGGCCATGTAATCTTGCTGTAAATAAGGAAATCGAATGACCATATTGTCCAGAAATTCTGCAACGTAATGTAGACGAGGAGTAATGATATATGAGTCCATATCGTTTTAAATCACTCATTTACCACTGTGAGTGAGACCGGCACGTCAATCTCAACATCGTCGCCGTCAATTGTCATTCCCTTTCCTCACAAGCTCATCGCGTACATCCATCCAGGGCGTCTCTCAGAGAAAGTCTTTGCCAGGAACTTCGTAGTCAAGCTAGATTTCGTGATGAACCATGTCTGTAGAATCTCTATCTGCCCTTTGACCGCAAAGGGGTCGAGGTGCCGAGGCACTGGAACCGGCGTCTTAGAAAGAGTTCTGCTAGCCGGGCAGTGTCCACTAGCTACCCGGGCAGTATCTCCACATATCAACTTAAATACAGCTAATAGGAGCCCACGGATCCTACCCACAGCCAAAAATCCACCCATAGCGGATTTTCCACCCCCAACACTATTACTCTCCCCTTAACACTAATATCTCTAATCGTAATAGATTTTTTACCCTTATTTATATATATATAATAGATTTATTTATACTACTTAAGGCACTATTACTTAATAATTCTATAATTTAGTAACTAATAAAGTACGTAATACTAAATCCCTTAAATAAAGGAATTAATAAATAACCTATAAAGTTAATTAATACTCTTTAAACTTATCTCTAAAACTTTACTTAGTAGTATAGTTTTACTATAATTTACTATAATACTAGTAATTATTATAGCCCTAAGGAAGACTATTAGCCTACTTACTTTAAAATCTATTATAACTAAAATACTATTTATAAAACTAAGAGCTTTAGTAACTATAAAACTAATACTATAAAAAATAACTATTTATAGTATAGTATTACTTTAACCTAAAAAAATAATAAGTAGTACTAAACCTTTACCCTTAAGTACTTTAAATATAACTACTCTTTTTTTATTAACCTATTAACTTATAAAACTTATTAAAAACTTATAAATTAATAAAGTACTTTTTTTACTTCTATTTTTAAATATAAAACTATTAAGTTATATAAAGTTATATTTATTTTTTAAAAAGTAGAGTCTAGCTTAATCCTTAAATAAAAAAATATTAATAATACTTATTAGCACCTTAGGCTTAAGAATCTTAATAGTTATACCACTATCTAACACCTTATCTATATTCTAATTACTTTAAGTATTAAGTACTAAATTAAATAAAGTAATAATAATTTAAATTAACTTAAAGGCTTTATTTAAATGTACTCCTAATATAAAAGGATATAAATATAGTTCTTAAAAGTTATTAACCTTAATAACACATATAAAATAAACTACTTTAAAATACTACTATTCTAAATTACTAGTACTACTAATATAAAGTCCCTATTTAACTATACCTTTAGCTTTATTAATACAAAGTATTATAAAGGATATAACTTTTTAATTACTTTATTAGAATTAATTAAAGTAAAAATTAATACTAAATAGCTATAGGTTGCTATTACTAACTTTAAAAAAGCACTATATTTATCTATTATAAAAACATAGCCCATAATACAACTATAGCTTTATATCTATCATATAAACACTAATATTAACCTAAATATAAAAAAAAGTAATAAAACAATAGTAGCATTACTAATAATAAGTTTAATATTAACCGGAATAAAGAAACTACAGAAATAGCAACTATTTGTAATTAAAAAGCTATAAAAATAGCCCTTAATAATTAAGCCTATAGCAATAAGGTCTTAACCCACTCCTAACTCCCTAATAACAAAGTTAAGTATACCTATACTAACTTCTATTTCCTTTAAGTGTTTATTATTTATACTAACACTAAAAAGGACTTTAATACTATATAAACTCGTATTATTAAAGAGTTTAGTAATTAATAAACTCTACTTAATTATATTTATAATACATATTTACCTCTTTAGCACTAATAAACTAACTACTTTATTTTATAGTACTTAAACTTTAGTATTAAAACTAACTCTTTTATAAAAACTACTTATAAAAACCTTAAATCCTATATTATTAATAGTAACTTAAACCTCTTTTTTATTTTATAAGCTATAAAGGAAATAGTATAAAACAAGGCCTATATATATACTAAAAGAGTTATAAAAATAAAAGTATAAGTTTAATATAAATACTTTAGTTAAGTATAACTTAGTAATATCTTAAAAAAAGTAAGTTAAAATACTCTTAACTTAATAACTAAATAGTACTAAAGGGCAATACCCTTATTACTAACTAATTATTAACCTTACTTACTAAATCTTTAGCCTTATATAAACTACTTTACTAATTAATACTACCTCTTTTATAACTATAAAATCCTAAATTTAATAAAGTAATAAAAGCCTTTTACTAAGTACTATATCTATTCTTAGTAGTAGCTCTAGTAGTTACTAATAAGTCTTACTACTCTTACTTATAGATTTAATACTAACTTATAACTATAAAATATTATAAATACCCTTTTTAATATTAAGGACCTTAAAGTTATTAAGACTCTATATAGAAGGCTAAAGAATAAATAAATTACGTTCTTTAAAGCTACTATAACGCCCTTATTTAGTATACTATTATTTAGTACTAAATCCTAGCTAGCCTTAACTTAGAAATAAAAGCTAAAGGCCCTAAAAAAGGCTAAAAATCCAGTAGTAAAACCAGTTAAGCCTAGTATATAGTGTAACTATTTATAATTTAAGTATAATAGCTTTAATAATAAATTCTTATAGCCTTAACTATAATATAACTAATAATCTACTCAGGAATATATTATAGTAAGTAGTAGTAAAGCTTTTAGTAGTTTAGTAGTAAAAAAGCCCCAACGCAGTACCTAAAAGACTATAGAGAGTTTAGTACTACTACTATTAATAGCCCTAGTATTACTAAACTAGGATTAATTAATTTAGGGGTAAAAGGGGGTATAAAATACAGTATAATTAACTAAACTAAGCCTTAAAAGCTTATTTTACTAAGATACGTTAATTACTATAATAAAAACTAAATTAAATTAAATATCCAATAATTATATAATATACCGTTTTCTAGTGTCTTTAATCCCACGGCTCTCATTAGCCGTATCCCAGGCTAATATATAGAGACACTACCCGGGCCGCTAGTAGACACTACCCAGCTAGTAGAACTCCTTGGAAACACCATGCCTGCCACCTCTCAACACTCTAGTCGCTCTTAACAACACACTCGTCGCGTCATTCTGGATCGGGGTGCTGTGAGTGAGGTCTGAATGTGTAACCGTGCGATTGGCCTTTCGCCGAGTCATCGAGAGCGTAGGGAGCGGGCGGTTATAGAAGCCCATCAAGTCAGCTTCGTCGAGGAGAGGCTTTTACAGCATCGATTGCTCAGCCGGTTTATCGAATTAACAAGAGATTAGTGAGCCCCTCAGAGTCCGGGATAGACCCGATAGTCAAAGCCTTCCCAAAATAGGTTACCGGCCCACGCATCTACTGCTTGGACTCGGTTAGGGAAGTCTCTGTTCCCGGGACTTCCCTCTGCATGTACTCAGTGTGCCCGTACATCTTCCGGTACCTTAGATCCGCCACGGTCGTAAGGGGATACCTGCACAGCGAGCTGAGTCGGACCCCCTGTTTCACAAGATTCAAGGTAACATGAAGTCAGCCTGTTCTGTGAGGTTTCGATCTCGTCATAGGCCTGCGCCACGCCGATACCATTGGACAGAGAGAGCTTATAAGATTCTCTGCCCACCTCATGGCTCCCTGGCAGTTCTTCGCGCCCGGGAAGCTTGGATAGAAGCGAATGCCGATTCCAAGGACCGTTTGGGATGGGGAGACGTTGAAGACCTATCTTAGGTTGTCTGCAGTTAGGACGTCATCTTCTCGAGGCCGTCTCGGAACGACCCTCACCCCCCTGGCGAGAGATGAGGACGCTGGGCTTTTTCAATGAGTGACTGCCTCCCATCATGATCGAAGGGAACTGAGTCAAGGTGTGCATTAGGACCAAAAGGACTAGGAAGGGACGATTTCAGACTTGGGTGAAAAGGCATTCAAGAACTTTGAATACAAGACTGCGTGTGGGGGAGGCTGAAATAGTTTTATCTTACCGAAATCTTCCAGCCAGGCACCTATGATCCGCTGTCAATTTCAGTGCAGTACAGCAAAATGGCATGTCTTGGTGAGTGGTGGAGGTAAGTAAGCACTGTAAGTACTAGAACGCAGCTAACACATCTACCAGGCGGTCTTCCAGAAAGCAGTTCTGGATAGGTATCCAGGTCTGGTGTAGATACTATCTGCGTATCATGCGATTCTGACTTGTCACGTCGCGAGACCAATCTTAGAGAGGGCAAACGAGCCCTCGCAGACAACAGGTTTGATTTGGAAGAAGACTTTGTTACTAGCGCCTTGTTAAATGGCTATTGGGGTCTCACTGTGTAATGAACCATCGCTCGGCTCTACTGTCGTCTCTAGGTTTTGTCGTTGTTGTCGCTAGGCTCTATTGCTAGATCCCTTTAACCTACCCCAATAGCAATATAAGAAAGCTCCAATAGCAAAACTCTTGGAAAATGCTCTGGAAGGCAATATTCTGTTGAAGGTGCAAAGTTGTTGTTTTGGGACCAAAAAGCCAATGTACAAATTGCATTCTGGTCTGCTTCAAGCATGTCGACCTTCAGAAACCAGGATGGTTGCACCGATGTGTATCGGCATTTGGTTCTAGTCTGAAATGTTCGTTCGTCTGGAGACATAGAAAGATTCTCTGTGAAGAAGAGATAGAACATCAGACGGCTAATCTATCAATGGCTACTAGACGGAACGGAGACTGCTTCATTTTTGAAGGTGTAGCCCGAGATTCCTATGTTCAGCCCACGCCTGGGGGGAGGGTGCCGTGGACATAGCGCCGTTAGACTGAATCTTGCAGTTGCGACAAAAGCTAACCGCCCTATCGCAGCAACTATGCGAGACGCAGAGTTCTCGACAGAGCCACATCAATCAAAACTCAGCTTCGTAACAGACAAGAATGTGATGTGGTCGGCGTGTTGTTCTTAGGAGGTACGGGGGCTTTCGTCAGGCCATCGACTGGAACATCTCAATCACGGAAAAGAATATCCCGGATCCCTTCCGTAGGTTCACAACAAAGAAATCACTTCAAAATGTGTTCAAACTTCCTCATTTATTACTTTGACATCTAAATACCCATACACAGATCACGAGTCGTAGCTGATCAACCCATCAATCGTCCCCGCATGCAGACCGCCCGTGATGGCAATGTCCGTCGCCGTCGTGTGCCTCGCGGCGTCGCTGAGCAGGTAGATGACGGCGCCGGTGAGGTCGTTCTGCGTGCTCAGCCTCTTGTTGGGCGGCGCGAGCCACATCTGCTCGCCCTCCCTCTTGCTCTTGACCTCCTGGACCCTGCGCGTCATGTCCGAGTCCACGAAGCCCGGCGAGATGGTGTTGACGCGGATCTGGTGCGGCGCGAGCTCGACGGCCAGCGCCTTGGAGAGCATGAAGACGGCGCCCTTGGACGCGTTGTACGCCGCCATGCGGTACCCGGGGAGGGCGATGTGGGCCGACTGCGAGGCCAGGAGGACCATGCTGCCGCCGGACCCTTGCTTCACCATCTGCTTCGCCGCGAGCTGGGCGACGAAGAAGGTTCCCCTGACCTGTATGTACTGTCAGCACACTTGCCTCCCGTGAATTCAGTAGCAGGGTGGCGTTTGCGCACATTGATCTCCTGGATGCGGTTGAACTCATCCCACGTCTGCTCGAGAAACGGCTTGTCTATCGCGATACCCGCGGCCGGCACGCACCCGTCAATGGTACCAAACTCCTGCAGGACCTTCTCGAAGGCAGCCTTGATGCTCTCCTCGGACGTGACGTCGGTCCTGATGTAGACGGCCTTCGTCGAGAACTTCTCGGCGAGCGTGTCGAACTCGTCCACGGGCTTCTCCTGGACGTCGAGGACGGCGACGTTGCCGCCCATCTCGCAGATCGCGCGCGTGCAGGCGAAGCCAATGCCCTGGGCCCCACCCGTCACGATGTAGTTGCGGCCCCGGAGCTCGAACATGGGGCGGACATTGTCAAGGGGGTCGGAGGGGGGCATCTCGAAAGCGGCTGACGTCGGATGTTTGGTACGATAAGATTGCCAAGGGGGAAGGGTTGGGAGGACAGGGGCGATGGATGTGCTGCTGATTTTCTTTTGGTTACTACTGACTAGACGGGTATTCCCCCAACTACTTCCTGTGTCTGTTCTT
Source organism: Colletotrichum musae (assembly GCA_027406025.1). Classification (NCBI taxonomy): domain Eukaryota; kingdom Fungi; phylum Ascomycota; class Sordariomycetes; order Glomerellales; family Glomerellaceae; genus Colletotrichum; species Colletotrichum musae. The sequence continues at coordinate 5,650,325 of JANVYC010000001.1, read as the reverse complement.
ATCGACCTGGCTGGAAAGGGAGTACCGTTTTCGGTTCCGACGTTCGGAAAGTGGGTCCGGCGGTTTCTTCCGGGGTACGGAAGCTCCGAAACCTACGCCGGGACCCCCATTCGGGTGTCTTTCAGTGATCGACGGCATTCGGCCCCAGAATACCAGAACCAACGGAATGCATCGATGGCAGAATTCCGTGCATATGCACGACTTTTGGCTGGTTTATGCAAAGAAGCACGGAATTGTACGTGGAAGCATCTATAAATAGGTAGACTCTTCGGATTCCCCAAGGAACGGCCGTCGGCGGGGTTATCGAGAACGTCAACTAACGCAATTCCGACGTTCGTTCATCTAATTCCACGTGATGACCTTCGCATTTAACGGTCCCTCCTGTCCTCTGAGGGTTCCGGGCTAAGCTCTCCGTAGTTATGGCCTTCCAACGTCACCAATGCTCACATGCTTCACTTGGCCTCTCTGGGCATCGATGAGTGTATCCCTGTGCATCAGAAGACACTTATTGGCAATCCATGGGTTCATTCATTTTGTTTTCCTTTCAGAAAGCACCTAAAACATGTTGTCCGAGAACATGCTGCCTCCGCCGTCCGCCGCCCAGTCTACCTGAAGTGAGTCTTCCCATGACGACTCGGTAGTGGTGCCCGATGTGACATCCAGCTGGCTTTCCAATTCAGCTGAGGTCCCGATTGCAGTGCCCATGTCCGGCGTGCTTTCCGTCTGAAATCGAGACATCTGCGAATCTGCGCGGGCCGTGCTCATCCTCTGGGGAACAGCCCTCGGCGTGTTGTCGGGAAACTGGCGGCCGCCGCCGTTGACTCTCGCAAACGACTCTGCGTTGCTCCTCCCCTGTCCGCCCGAAGAGCCCTTCAGCATCCCAAAGCTGACGAGGTTTCCCCTGACCGTGGACAGCTTCTTGGCCAGCATGAGCGAGGCACGAGACTTCTCGGCGTAGCCGGTGGCCAATGCCACGGCCATCTCGTAGCTCCGGCCCATCGCCCCGGCCACGTCGGCAGACAAGCTCGCCAGCAGCACCGACCTGTTCCTGTCCAGTGAAGATGTCAGCACGAAGCCGAGCGCCGAGGCGGACGCCAGCAGCGGCTGGTAGTACGGCTGCTGCTTCCGGTAGATGTCGGTCGTGCTGTTGAGGTTGTAGAGCACGTTGCAGACGTCGAAGAGCACCTCGATGGCCGGCGTGAGGTATTTCTTGCTCGTCTGCAGGTCCGACCTCGAGAAGAAGTGCGGCTGGAGGAGCAGGCTGCGGACGGACTCGGCCCGCAGGTTCAGCAGGATCGTCCAGGACGAGGGCTGGCTGTGGGGGTCGAGCTGCCACGGCAGGTGCGTGGAGTGGTTTCCGACGGCTCGTTTGCGCCATTGCTCGACCTGGAAGTTTAGGACCTCGAAGGCGTCCTCGTCGTCGTATCGTTGTGCCTTTGCTGCTCGCGCGAGAGGGTCGTTCATCTTGTCGCGCAGGAGAATGAAGGAGAGCATCGCCTTGAGGTACGGAACTTTCATCTACCGTTTCTCGCGTGTTAGGCTCTGATGAATTTGACACTGGGGGCATACCGGATACGACAGGGTGCACTGACCGATGAAGTATGAATAGGTCCGAAACTGGACTCGTGAAAGTTTGTTGGGAGTCCGGCAGCAGCGCTCCACAGCCGATCGAGGATGACGATGCTCGACATGAGATTCCAAACCTCTGCTCGCTTGGCCTGCGAGCTCAGCATGTGTTCCGACATCTCGCCGTTGTGAAACCCAAGCTCCATCAACATGCGGCCTGCTGTACCGCACATCCGCCACGCGGACTGCGGCATGTCGTTCAGAAAGTCGTAAGAGCCCTGAGACTCCAGGGTTAGCGCTGGCATCGCATCACATCCGGGGGAGATCGTACCTTGAGTAACACAATGGCAACGTGCTTGACACTCGAGACTGGTTGTACCAGCCTGTTGTTGAAAGCCGCTTGGATATCATCTCGGATGGTTTTCGCGTTGCGGAGACTCGTCACGGTTGCGTCGGCGTTGAGACCGATTGCGAGCACGAGGTTGATGATGAGAAGGTCGTCTTCCGACACGCTTTGAGCATCTTCCGCGAATGCTTCCGCGTCCTTGTATAAGGAACGTATCTGTGATGTCACCTCATTCAGGTCTATGATTGGGTGGAGGTCCCCAATGGTTTCCTGGTACACGCAGAGTAGCCGCATGGCCTCTTGGAAGCCCAGCGACGACCGGAATCGAAGCAAGCGCGGGGATTCTGCGTGGTCGGATGTCGGAAGCTGCGCGGGCCGACCTCCCCTCCGGACGACGGTCATGCCGGCATACATTGAGAAGTTCTCTTCGTCGTGCGGCAGTTGCTGGGGAGGCAAAGCACTCGAGAAGCTGCCTCGCTGCGATTCTGTTTGCGAGACGCTGAGACCGTAGTCTGGCGTCGGCAGGCCGAAGAAGGGCTGGGACGGCGCACGTAGGGTCTGCCCCAGAACGCTGAAGCAATCCTCGGCGGCATTGGTGTCATTGACGAGACTGGACAAAAAGTCCTCGTTGTTGCCGTCTTCCGTGATGAAGTTGGAAGACGGCGTGCTCTGGCTGGAGGTCTGCACTCGAGATGCCAAGCTGTTCAGCTGGTTTTGGAGGTTCGACAGCAACTCCATGATGGCATCCTGGTTGCTGCGACTCATGTCTTAGTACACACAAGGACGTCATTCCATAGAGGTTAGGCAGGCCCCGCATACCTCGAAGACGATGGTGTTGAGCCGGGCCCATTCGGTGGATGCCGGATGTCGGTACGGTCCGTCGCGTCGGCTACCGAAGCCAAAGGCCACTCGTCGGATCCGAAGATACTATCGTAGCTGCACGCCTGGCTGCGTCCGCTGCAGTACCTGCATGGTTGCCGGCCGTCGCACTTCCCCTTGCGCCGGCGACAAGCATCGCAGGCCCGCAGAGCGTATGGCGCCCGCCGCTTGGCCGTGTCGCTGGTCTGGTTGCTTGACCGCTTCACCACGCGTGTATCTCTTATCTGGGCCATGACGCGATTCAGGCAAACGTTATCGAGATAAGACGAGATGATGTGCGGAGCGCCAGCAGGTAGGTGAGAATGGAGGCAAGGCGTCGTCAATCAGAATAGGCAGGCGTCGTAGCGAAAGCTGTAGAGAGGAATGACATTGGAACTGAAGAGGGAAAGGGGTGATCGGATTTCGAGATATTCTCGTCTTGACAGGCCACACACACAGCACGGCGAGACTACGTCCAAAACGCGTCCGGGGAACTGGGGACCCTTCTCCCGGGCCCAGATAAGGGGCCAACGGGGGATCCCTCGGCGTCTCTGTCTTATCGCGATTGATTGGCGGTCCGATCTTTTTTTACTGGAGATACGGGGTAACGCACCCAGTTGAGCTGCTCTCGGACCTCTTGTTCGGGTGAGGAACTCCGCACCAAACGGTGCGTTAACCGCTGTATCCTTGTTATCGCCAACGCGTTTAACAGCCGCGCAATTTACTTGAAGTCCCAAGATTCCCCTCGCCTCTGTCTCTGTTCGTGCTCGAGCTTGTTTCCTCCGTTTTGCGTTCAACTCGGTACCTGAACGGGAAATGTTGGGTTCTGAAGTGGGTGGTTGAAACCGCAACTGCAACTGTTGTGGCGGCGGGAAACGTTGAAGTTCTTACCACAAAGTTGGTCTTCGGCGGCGTCCATTGACAAATGGGCCTGCTGCAAAATTGGCTTCGAGTTTCCAAGTTGCAAACTCGGCTTTGGCTGTTGCTGAAGAGTCGAGATCGGAAGCGTGCGAAAACAGGACGATGCAATTTTCGACATCCATGGTACCGAAACGGCGAAAATGAAATTGCCAAACTCCACTGTCCCTCCATTCACCTGCACACACGAATCAGTCCCTGGTTCTTGACCCATATGCGACACAACCAACAGTGTTGCCGGAGAGGGGCACGATCCTTCCGGCAGGCACATGATTCAGTGAGGTTGGACGTCGAACACAGGCGCTACAATGAGTGTCTGGCCGGCAGTGCACCACATCCTTCGAGCCTAAGATGTCGTGGTGTGGGCGGCTTGACTGATTGATGCACGTAGAGTGAGAGCTCACGTCAACCAGCTGAGTAATAAGCTATGCATGTCATCGACCGGCGTCGTGACATCTCGTTCGTAGTAGCGACCGCCAAGAGGCTACTGCACGCTGTCCCCATAGTGCCCTCAATCTTCAGCGGAGCTCGCAAGGGTGAAAGCTCGTGCATGCTCGGGCGAATCTCGCGTCTGCGACTTCATTCATGGATGGATTGGACTTTCTCATCTTCCCCTGCAAATGTCAGGACTCACCAGATCCATTGTTGAGTGATTGAGAATTTGAGATAGTACCTGATATTAATAGTACGTGCAGGTCCGAAACCAGCTGATCGGCAGCACTTCCATACCGTTGAGGCAAACGTGGCCGAAGACGCGCCACCATCTTGAAGCAACCAAGCATCAACGCGTAAGCAGTGGCTGAAGAACCATACTTTTGCAGATCCGCTGAGAACATTCCTGGAAGACGATGGTGATCCACTGATATTGCGTCACTCGGATCTTGTTGCTCATCTCGCGGCTCAAATGGAACTGAGGAAGACGATGTTGGTTTGCAACTGTCTATCGGTTGGGTGTTTACTATCTAACCCAACGATTGATTGGGTTCAGCTGGTGTCTTATCTTATCTGTTGAAGATTGTATGGCGGATATGCATTCCGAAGAAAACATTATCTCGAACTTAATACAAAATATGCATGGATAGTGCCAATGAAGCTTTCGGCATTTGAGCATTGCGTTTCGGCTCAGTGATGAGATGTGGGGCCGTTCCGTTCCGGTCGGAAGTTCCGTGATAAGCACAAGGGGAACCAACGCCGCAACTACCACCAGCACTGCGACGTTCCCGGCGATCACCAAATCTGCTGTCTCGCGAGGGGACAGGCGACGTTGTGATAACTGGCGGCTAAAGCACAAGGAAATACCGCTGGAGCAGTCAATTGCGTACGTTCAGCTACTAAGAGCCCTATCACGATCTTCCGGAACTGGCTACCGAAAGCAGCGGAATCTAACATCGCCAGACAATCCGACTTTCGGAATGGCCGTTTTTACTTCCTAGTTTCAGACTTCGAATAATCGCCGAAAGCCATTGGACGCGTTAATCATCATCAACCATGGTAAAGTGTGTATCGTGTATCTTGGATGCACCTTCGGACCTTCCGTTCTCCTATTCTCAGCCTTCCTTTCCCTAGTTGATCTTCGACAACTACGTCCGATGTTACACGATAAACCGCATCGTGGAGATTTCAATTCGATTTGAAATATGAATTAGTCGAAGCACGCAACATAAGTTAGATTTTCTTTTTCATCCATATTGTCCTCTGCGAACACAACACTAAGTCGCAACGGGATTTCCGGCGACTCACAGGACCTTTGTGTTTGGTAACCCAGCCTGTCTGCTCTACACCATCCAAAATGATGGCAGAATCATATGACGCCGTGGTCGTCGGTGCCGGTGAGACGAAACCCCCAGCCCAACACTAACCTCGATGGTGGACAACAACTGACGAAAACCCCCCTTCGACAGGCTGGTTCGGCCTGGCTGCCGCGAAGGCTTACATCCAACTCAACCCTACAGCAAACCTCGCCGTAATCGAGACGAACGAATCATGCGGCGGAACGTGGTCCAAGAACCGCCTCTACCCGGGTCTCAAGTCCAACAACATGGTCGGCACCTACGAGTACCCGGACTTCCCCATGTCGGAGGAGGTCTACGGCATCAAGCCCAACAATCACATCCCCGGCGCGACGCTCCACCAGTACCTCACCGACTTCGCGAAGCACTTCGGCATTTTCGAGAGGATACAGTTTAACACGTCCGTCGACCTCGTCGAGCGCAATGGCAGCAACGGCTGGCGCCTCTCCGTCACCGCCCCCTACGGCGCGCGAATCATCTCGACCGAGAAGCTGATCCTGGCCACCGGCCTGACCTCGACACCGAACCTCCCGACCTACGCAAACTCCGACAAGTTTGAGGGCCCGTTCTTCCACGCCAAGGACTTCTGCAAGGAGGCGCCCCGGCTCAAGCACATCCGGAACGCGGTGGTGGTCGGCGGCGCAAAGTCCGCCTTCGACGTGGCCTACGCCCTGGTCCAGGACGGCGCCGAGGTGGACCTCGTCGTCCGCCCGGACGGCCACGGCCCCGTCTGGATCGCCCCTCCCTTTGTCACGCCGTTCAAGAAGAGGATGGACCAGCTCCTGAACGTCCGCTGGATGTCGTGGTTCAGCCCCTGCCCGTGGGGCGAGGAGGATGGCTACGGCGGCATCCGCAACTTCCTGCACGGCACCGCTATTGGCCGGTTCATGGTGGACTCGTTCTGGAGCGTTTTGAGCGGCGACGTGCTCTCGGCGAATGCGTACGACTCTCATCCCGAGCTTCAGAAGCTCAAGCCGTGGCACTCTGCGTTCTGGATCGGCAGTGGTCTCAGCATCTTGAACTACGAGAGCAGTCTCTTCGATCTCATCAAAGACGGAAAGATCCGCGTTCACATCGACAACATCGATCATCTGGAGCCTCGGACTGTGGTTCTCGCCTCTGGCAGGCAGCTGGACGCCGAGGCCATCATCTGCTCGACGGGATGGAAGAAGGAGTCGACCATCAAGTTTGCAGGCTTGGGCGAGGAGCAGCTGGGCCTCCCTCTCTCGCCGACCGAGAAGCGTGCCTTGGACGAGGCGGCGGACGCCAAGGTTCTCAACCTGTATCCTCGCCTGGCAGACCAGCCGAAGCTGAAGTTCCAGCCCAAGGAGGCCAACCCCCTGCGCTACTACCGCTTCATGGTCCCGTCGACGATGATGGACTCCAGGAACCTGGCTTTCGCGGGCATGATCTCCTCGGTCAGCACCTCGATCTGCGCGACGATCCAAGGGCACTGGATCGCCGCCTTCTTGGGCGGCAAGCTCGACCGCCTCCCTGCCTCCGAGAAGGAGATCACGGACGAGATCATGCTTCACACCCAGTGGGGCAAGTGGCGCTACCCCTGCGGCTACGGTGCTAACCTTCCCGACTTCGTGTTCGAGGGCCTGCCGTATGTCAACATGTTGATGAAGGACCTCGGCCTGGAGACGCACCGCAAGGCGAGCAGCTTCCAAGAGCTTACGTCTCCGTACCTTCCCGCGGACTTCAAGGGACTGGTCGACGAGTGGAAGAGCAAGCATGCCCCGGAGAAATTCGATGACGACTTTGTAAAGCCCCACGAGCTGGTGGAAGTCTCTGCTGCTTCCATGGTATGAGTTTCGGTGTATGAGCGGGTGGCTAAGTGGTTTCTTTCTTGCTGGCAAGCTTGTGTTATTCTTCATGTCTTTTTCTGTTTTAGATACCGTCATGTGAACTTGGTTTGTTCAGGATACCAACATCGAATTGATGGTTAGTTGGATGCTTCACATATTTACGAGTTGGGGGATTTCGTTGATGGTTCTACTATATCACGATTCTTTTCGAAGGTCAAGATTTCCTGACATTACCACATAATTTGAGAAAGTTTCTACACTTCTGAATACAGCGCATCACAGACTCTCTGTCCCGGAGCGAGACTGACTGGAATCTCCGTAGATCCGTGGTTCTTGCGACCTTGTTTTACAACCCGTGTCTTTCAAAATTAACCTCAGTCTCTTCCTAATCGCGTGGGCATGACACGTGTCTAAAGTCCCCGTGCCTCGGCAGTCGGTTCTGGAATCTCTGAGTATTCAATGTTATTGACTGAGCCCCCCATGACTTATATGAGGAGGATAACTTACAGCTTCTTAATCTGAACGTACTTTCCACATTACAAATCTAAGGAGGCACCTGTCTCTGAATAGAAAGATATATCAAATGAGTCTTTCTATTCGGGCCTTGTTAAGCGGCTATTAAGGCCTTCCCTGACTTAACTATTAGGCTAGGTTGCTGATCTTAGCTATCATTTCTAGGATCTGTCTTTATTGCTAGGCTTTGTCATATGTTGTGACTCTATTCGCCTACAAGGCCTAGTAGGTGAGGAAAGAGCCCATTTGCCCTATAGCAAAACACTATCAAATATGAAGCAACTATCTTCACTGCCTTCCCCTGTAGAATAGACCTTAATCAAGATGGTTGACAGCGAAAGGGAGATGATAAGACTCAAATTCTCCGTTTGTGCACGTCTATCTCTCCATCACTATCTACCCCGCCCGCAGCTCTTCCCCTTCGATGTCCGTCCCTCCGTCGGTCATGCATTTGCACTATGGTCTCTGCGGCCGCTTTCAAGTTCTGGTCCATCTTCGTTACATAATCGTCTGTGGGGAGCGGCTCTTCGGCCACCTGCTCCCTAGCTCGTTCTGACCGTTCCAAACGTCTCAAGTCTTCCTCGTCTTCCGTTGAGTGGAACCTGACTTCGTCGTCGCTTTCATCTTGGGCCCACCTTCTTCGTTGTGATTCTGTCATGGAGGATGGCGAGTTATTGCGTCCGTCTCGAGCGTCGTGGACGATTTCTGTATACCGACCTCCGGCATCACGAAGTGAATCCTTGGGCTCCCTGCACAAATCTAGAACAGGTAGTGGGGTCGAGGAAGATGTTCTGACACGTCTGTTGTCAGAAAATTAAATCTATGTGCGTGAGCTTGTAGAATTCATTCTCTGACCTTGGCCTGTCGAGCGGAGATTGCATTCGTCGCGATTTCTGTCCCCATTCCGCGAGAAGACGATCGTGTCTAACAGACTCCCCTGAGGTGTTGTCTCTTGAAATAGTGTAGTTCATAGGGGCTGATGATAGATTGCCTAACCCCCCTCTGCCCCTCGTTCGGTCAAGCCTTGCGCCAAACGCACTCAACAAATGGCTCTCTCTCGTTGAATCCGTCGGAAAAGGGAGGCCGTGGGTAGTGGATATCGCATTTGAATTATAGTTGAGAACTACCGAACGTTTTGGGGAAGGAGGAAAACACATTTACGGTCTGTCGCTGAATCTAATCGTTGGGCCCAGTAATCTTAGGTGTGTGTGAGGAGTTTCGCTGGCCTTCGATTTGAGGTGCGGGGAAGTTGAGAGGGAAAATATCGGAGTAGTCCTGCCGGCCTCAGCCACCCGCGTCGTATGCGATTGGTCTTACATGTCGTCATGTGACTGAAAGTGCCAAGCGACGGAAGTGACTAGGTAAAATGTTGGAAGCCTGGATGTTTCTCTAGGTGTATTTCTATGTACGATAAGAAAGTCTTCTACTGCCTGATTCAAGCACATCAGGATTGATGTCATCTTGCTCCCAGATCATGTTGGATTTCGTCGGCCGAGAATCCGTGGAGACTTTTTAGATACTCCTCAAACTTCTTGATTTCCTCAATGACGTTCCTCAAGTGCTCGTACTTCAGCGGCTCTCCTTTGTATGAGCAAAGTTGCCTGGCGGTTGATATCGCGTTTCGGATTTCTCGGCCGTTCAGGTTCTCCTCGGCAAGGGTCGGGAGCATGCGTCGTATCTGTTCTGAGTCGATTCCATGCTCACTCGGACTGGACGCCCCGTCTTTCAATAGTCTCTCTAGTCGGGTGATGGAATTGTTCCAGATTTTGAGTCTTTGGTTGCAATCGAGATTGCTATACCGTAGATTGAGTTGGATCCTGGACTTGAAGGCCTCGTCGAAAATTCCCACCCGGTTGGTTGTGAGTATTAGAATTCCTAAAAGCTTAGCATCTGTGAAGTAACATACTGAGTTTTACCTCAAACTCACCGTCATAGTAGTCCAAAACTCTAAGGAACACTGTATGGGTAATTTCGTCAATGCGTCTAGATCTCTTCATGAGACTTGGAAGCTCACCTGAAACGAGGGCATTACGATCGAGATTGGCGAGCGATCTTGACTCTAAAAACACATCGGCCTCGTCCAACAGAATCACTAAGTATCACAGGGGGCTGTAAGTCGTGATCACATAATTATGACTTTGGAACCGTGAGGTTACATACCGCAACCCCATGTTTTCCCGAGAAGAGTGACAATTTCCAAATACTTGGGGTACTTGTCAGTACGAAATCTCCAAGGAACCAAGCATAATAGCGAGAGCAAATACGAACCTTCTCAACCTCATTAGCTCTGGTACCTATGTCACCGCAGGTAACCTTGTATAATGGCTTTCTGGCAATTTCAGCCACGCTGAAATATCAAGCACGAGGCATTAGTAGAGTGCTTGTGAGTCACCTAGGCGATTGGTCTCATACCTTTCAGCTGTCAAAGTTTTTCCTGTGCCAGGACCCCTGGGCCAGAGAAAATGCGTTAGCACTTGCAATTATCCAAGGAATAGAAATCTTGGGGCAGTTTTACCCGTGGAGAAGAATAAATAAGCCGTTTCCCTTCCCCTTGATCAGATCTGTGTTCTCGTCTGATCGTAGACGGTTTGTCACGACAGCCTTTACAAGTTCCTTGGTCTCGGGGTCAATAACCAAGTCTTCGAATGCCTCGTCGTTCCAGAGAACCTCCCGCATGCGAGCTACACTCAGCATTTCTGTGCTATTTTAGCTCCCACAGCTACATCGCAGGTGCGGTTTGACGGATACTTACTCCACTCCTTCTTATTCATGTCGAATCCTTGCATTGTGGAAGGCAGGCACATGAGGAAATAGTCTCCCGAGGGCGGGTATTCATCCATCATATCAACAACTGGATAATTTATCCAGTGTGACGGAATCTTACCTGGTTCTTGATCTCTCCCGGGCTGAGATTCCGGATGCATCTTCTTGTAGGTTTCCATGTCGACCATGAAACGTGCATCGACCTCGACCTCACATGTTAACACGTGTTCGAAGAGAATAGAGGCTATTCGTGAGGGATGGGAAAATCGTTACCTCGGATCGGACATCGTCGCTTGTTTGCTCGACGTAGGAAATGTAGTTCCGATATCGGCACTTCCAAAACATCTCCCCACGTCTTCGAAGGGCTTCTGCCACATGGCTTCTGGCAAATCGAACCGGATGAATCGGAAGGTCCCAGATGTCAAACTCGTCAGTCGTCGTTTCAACCGGCACAATGTTCAGCTCCACACGAGTGGAAGTGCTATAAAAGGATCCGTCAAACTTCCAAGACGACGCTTCAATCCAAGCCTGGAAGCGCTGAGGATCTGGGTCGCCTATTGCGAGCCAGCTGTTGGCTAAGAGACCTCCTGTCTCAGACGGAACTTCGGCCTCTGACGTTGCGACGAACACTTCTTCAGGCACCTGGCAAGTTTTAGCGCTTAGGGTATGGCAATGATTAGCGAGGCGTTTGGTACTTGCAAATATGTACCTCAAGAATTCCACCGTGATTTTACCCCTTGATGTCAAGTCGTCGACTATATCCCACTCTGATTGCAGGCGATCTTCCATATAGGCTTGGAAGACGTCAACGTGATTCTGGAGGTTAACTTCCATGTCTGTCTTTGCTTTTGCAATCCTGCTGCGCCGATGAAACCACCATAAATACGGATGAGATATTCTACCAAGCTTTTTGCCGTCAAATCTTGGATGGGGGATGTCGTAAAGAGCGAGGTCCGACAGCTCTTCCAAAGCCGTGCGCAAGTCTGCAGAGACAGGATCGATGTACTCCCTGTTGAAGAAAAACGAGAGCTCATCCGTATTTGTTTGCTGGTGGTCGCCGTTCTCCTGCCATTGAATGGTCCGATAGCAACAGGAGTATTCCCGGAATACCAGAAAGCTGACAGTCTGGTTACGTTCGAGGTAGAGCTCCAAATTCGTGACGGCCCGACTACCTCTGAGGTGGGAATTATAAGGGCCGCTATCAACAGGCCATGGCGTGTCGAGATAGAGAGTATCTCGGTCCTTGGCAGGAGCCAGTCGACAATCTATCGTGTAGACGACCTGGCACTGGGACGGTCCCGGGTCCTCACTGTACCGGGACTTCAGCCTTTCCGCATCTCTCAACTTCTCTTCTGTTTCCTCAAGCGCCTCTAAAATATCTTCGTCGGACGGCTCGTGCGATAGTTGGAGGAAACGGCATAATTCGCTGCGCCAGTCGATGATGGTTTTCGGTCGGTGTCTGGTTTGGGGTTGTCGGTCACAGTCCTCTACGTCTCACCATTAGCATCAGCCGCAGGATATCATATTCTTCGTTGACGCACCTTCGTCATCCTGACTATCCTCCTCGGGGCTCTCGCCCGCCGGAACTTCGACCGGAAGTGTTTCGGGCGGAGGCCGAGCGCGGGAGGGTTTCGGTAGTCCGTGCCCACGGGACCCGGTTAGCTCGCCGTCGAAGCGGCCTTTGGGTTTCGGGGCCGTCCGCCGGGGCAATCGGTACTGAGTAGAATGGCCCGACATCGTCGCTCGTCAACAAAGTATCTGCACCACGAAGGAAGAAGGGAAACAGATTGATGTGTTGAGGCTGGGCGTCGGCCGCAGCGGCTGATCCACCCCTGTCATGCGCGTAGTTTTGCCGAGACGAACCCCGCGGCACAGCAGGCTGCGGCTCTATTTTTAGGCATGGTGATGCGTGTCTCATTGAGATTGCGAGACCTGATTGAAGTTGCAAGACCTGATTGCCCTCGGCGAGATTTCCATTCTATCCAACGTAACGCCCTATATGACACACACTGACATCTCGAAGCTCTATGGATGGTCTCGTCCGTGAAATCAGGCGTCAAATTGACGCCGATAAATACGGAGACGGAAACAATCCCGAACTGTCTACTAACTTACTCAACTGGGTCGGCGTCGTAACCTCCCACAAGAGGCAACATGCTGGATATGGCAGTGCTCTTGATGATCTATACCGTCTGTCTTGCGGTCAGTCAAGAGTCGAATTCACCTAAAAACGTTATCCTCAAGTTGACGTTCTAGCAGGTCAACTCAAAACACAGTCGAATCAGGCGATAATCCCAGATATATCTCTTCTGTGGCAAATTCCAGCCTTTTCTCAGCCCACGCCGTATTTCTTCGATCCAGAAGAAATCATTCGCCGATCAGTGGCGATACAAGCCAGCCGTGCAGCCCGCGGCTCCTCAGCAATCAACTCGGACGATATCTGGCTTCACAAGTCCTTGGAGGACTGGATATCCTCCCAGGCGCCTCACATTCTGGCTCTTTTGGGGCAGTATGGAACCGGACATCGACTCGAGAGGTTCGGTGTTGAAATCACCAAGTTTCTGCAGAAAACTTGTCCGACTCTATTTCTCCTCCAACCGTTCATGAAACCCGCAGATAATGAGTTTGGCAGCATGCAGCCCTGGCAGATCTTGCGACAGCTCGCGATCCAGGCCTTGCGGACCATTCCCGAGCCCGCCCTCCTTTCGCTTTTGTCAGCTGTGCTTGACAAGTTCCAGAATGCGGTCTCGGTGGACGACTGGCTCCAAGTCTTTCGGTTCATATTACTTCGCCTTGGCCAGCGCCGGCGTCTATACGTCGTTCTGGACCTCAGTATCGTGGGTAATAACATTGAGACAGTCAGCTGTTTGATAGCCGTTTTTCACGACTTGCTAGGTGGGGTTCAGTCCGATCCTCGTTCGGTCGTGTTAAAGATCATGGTTCTCACTCCTCGCCGCCTGAGCATCACAGACACGGGCTTGACCTCTTCGATCATAGTCGGTCCACCCAAAGATCTGCCTCGTCACCCTTCAAGACTTTTGTCGGCAAAGCAGAGACTTTCTAAACTTCTCGAAGAGCAGGTGAGGATGGTGGTACCTGAGGCACAGACCTCAGTTTACGAAGATAATGGGACAGTAGGCTCGTCTAGCCCAAGGTTGATAGTCCCCGGCCGCGCTTGATGTTTGTCGTTCATCTAACAAACTTCTATAGGTCATCTCATGAATCACAGGGATACATGTTTCACGTGGACACCGAGATCGACTCTTCAGCTTCCCCAAACACGGCCAACAGCCGAGGGACGCTACTTGACAACTATCAAAGGCCGAGCCAACGAGTAGTACCAAGCCTCTCAGGTTCAGAAATTAACTCTTCCGATATTGTTTCCATTCGTGATAACATTACCATCGCCATTTTCTGCGCCCTCAGACTCGAGGCAGACGCCGCAAGGGCCCTCTTCGACGAGCATTGGGACGACGACGTCGCTGCAAGCCTGATGACCCCGGGAGACACCAACGCCTACTCCATGGGCCGGATAGGCCGCCACAACGTGGTCCTAATTCACATGGCGGGCATGGGCAAGAGCAGCGCGGCCACGGCAGCAGCCTACTGCAAGAGCAGCTTCCCAAAAGTCGCGCTCGCTCTCCTGGTCGGGATCTGCGGCGGCGTCCCCTCGGCCAAGGGGTCTGCAGGTGGTTCGGAAGTCGTTCTCGGAGACGTCATAATCAGTGAGGGTGTCGTGTCCTTCGACTTCGGGAGGAGGTACCCGGACGTTCTGGTGCGGAAGGACAGCATGATGGACTCGCTCGGCAGGCCGACGCCCGCCGTGAGGGCGTTCCTGGCGAAGCTCCAGACCCGGCTCGACAGGAGGTGGCTGGACGAGAGGATCGGGCACTACCTCGCGCTGCTGGCGCGCGACTTCGGGGACGAGGTTCTCTACCCGGGCGCATCCGAGGACAAGCTCTTCGAGGGGAGCTACCGGCACAAGCACCACCCATCCACGGGGTGCCGCGAGTGCGATGCGGACCTCAACTCGGTCTGCGACGCAGCGAGGACCGCGTCCTGCGAGGTCCTCGGCTGCGACGACGCCAGGCTCGTTCCCCGTGCTCGCCTGGAGCGACAGGCCGGTGTGTTGCGGCCCGAAGTGCACTTCGGCCTCGTCGCCTCCGGCGACCAGGTGATGAAGTCGGGCGAGCACCGCGACAGGATCGCGGCGATGGAAGGGGTCGTCGCCTTCGAGATGGAGGCCGCCGGTGCGTGGGACCACTTCTCCAACTCGTGCGTCGTGATCAAAGGCGTCTGCGACTACGCCGACAGCCACAAGAATAAGAAGTGGCAGCACTACGCGGCGGCGACCGCGGCGGCGTGCATGAGGGCGTTCCTGGACAAATGGAGTTTCCGAAACTGACGCCTGGCCGGATATATGGGCCTGCGAAATCATCATCATCATCACCTCGCGGAGTACGTCTATCGACAAGCTTTTCTATACCTGCTGGCCCACGCTCTTCTCCTCCCTCTCCGACCAGCTGTCTTGCGTGGATACATGAACCTCCGTCTTCTTCAAGATACCCGGCGGTCCTAGGATATTCTCGGTGCTGTCGTCCGGCTTCACCGACCTGCCGGCGCTGACCGAGGCGTGCCGGTCGACACCTGTTCCTAGCGGCTGCATCCCGCTCCTGCCCGTCCTCCACGTCTGCAGCGCGTACCTCGAGCTCTTGGGTTGCGACCCTCCTCCTCCGCCGCCGCCGCCGGCCGTGCTGCCGCGGCTCTTCTCCGCGAAGTACTTGACCAGGGGCGCGAGAGTCGGGACGCAGGCGATGATGACGCCCATGTTCGTCTCGACGATGGACCACTGGATGCTCTTGGCCGAGTCGAGGTAGTTGACGAGGCTCTGGATGGTCTGGATTCGGATCGCCTGGATGATCGTGACGAAGACGCCGAGGATGAAGAGGCCGAGGAGCACGATCTTCTTCCGTTTCTGGATCTGAGACTTGAGGATAACGGGGAAGGGGAGGAACATGCTGCGAGAAGAGGGGGACAATGTCAGCGACGTGGGTCTCCAGGGTGGTTTGTTCTGGACATACATGACGACGTCGAACACGATGGTCAACGAGGAGAACGTCAAGTAGAAAGTTATGGCGTCTACGCAGTGTCCCACTTCGGGTGGAATAGTCGGGTCGTATTGCTTCTCAATCTGTGAGGCCGTGTCAGTATATTGCCCCTTTGACGTAGCGGACGCTGATCTTGCTCACCGGCGTGCAGAGAAAGATGAAGACGCAGACGAAGGCAATGTGGCCCATCGTACATGCCACGGCAACAATGATCGTGGCAATGCGGTAGCGACCTTCGGGGAAGAATCTCAGGTAGGAGAGCAACAAGCTCATCTTGAAGGCCCAGATACCGAGGACGTAGCTAAAGCTGGATGTTAGTCGTTGCTAAAGAAATCGGCGCCAGCTTCAGCGTTATGGCTTACAAAGGACCTCCCATGAATTGGAGCTTGAGGTTGTCAGCCAAGAAGTTCAACTGGGGACGGCCTTCGATTTCCCTACCTTGCCAAAGTGCAAGACATTCTGCGGTGGCATGTCATCCAGCTTCGTGATACCCAAGCCCCATCTCGTCTCTAAAGAGTTTGTTAGACTGAATCCAGGGCTTTCCGCAGATGAGAACATCGGCCTTACGAATAACGCTGCAGACTGTGTACCCGCAAGCTCCAAGCTGTCACAAATTGGTCAGCCCCTGCGCCGGACAGCATGCTCTAAGACGATCGAGGAGGGACATACCCATGACAGGATAATCACCCAGTCGTCTAGAGTTTGCAGTGCGTCAGTCGATCCCGCTCAGGCTTCCTCTCAACCCCCAAGACCCGCAGGAAACTTACCGTATCCCACGGCTCTGACCACCGTCGTCCTTACGTACCACCTCAGACAGACCAGAATGAACGCGACGGACGTGAACGTCAGGGTGACGGCGGCGATCTTGGGGCCATCGGTCGGCGTGTCGTCGGGGGCGTTGTACGTCCAGCCCATCGTCGGTCGCGCTCGGCGGTCGCAGTCGTCGGGGAAAGGGGGGCGGCTCGTACACGGCAAGTCGGGGAGCTGGTCGATCTCTAAACTATTTTTCTTATTTTACTTTTCGAGGAAAGGAGAGACAGGAAAGGCGAAACAGTTATGGGCTTGCGGATCACTGAAGATCAGAAACCCTTTCCCCTAGGTCGCCTGCCCCCCCTTGTCCCTCCCGTGCAGCTCTCTCCCCGTAGCTGATCTGTACGCTAAGATGGGGGTGGCAGACCCCTTGCTTTGGATTCTGCACCCAACAGCGGCACTGTATGCGTGAGGCGTCGAGATTGCCTGGTAGGGATGTATATTAAGCTGGTACCGGGCTGTACGGCGACTCCACACGGGGCCGTTAAAGATTCTCTCCTGCTTGGCGCGCGTATGGAAGAAAACCGGCAGGGTTGTATCCGTAGATTTGTCAGGCCTCCCCTTCTGGTGCCAGTGAAGCTGCGACCTGCGTGCGCGTTCCAGCCTGCATAGCTATCCGGAAGGATGATGCGGCAGTCTCGTTGCCGGGTCGAGGTAGCCCTACGACAGACCAACCGGCCATTGCGCCATCAGTTCCGTTCAAGATAGCATGAGATCCCGAGGAAAGCATGTCCAGGGGTTCCACTCCAAGACGGCTTGTACGGAAACCCAAATGCGCGTCAGCCAATCCCGACATCTCCTCCAAGCACAACAATATCGACAAGACGAAAAAGGATCGAAAGGACGGCCGAATAAGGGCATCCACTCATTTGTGGTAATTCTTGACCGTAGAATGGTGTCTGCACGGATATTGTTTCCCTTCTCTCTCTTCGTTTGTAGATTCCCATTCCTAGTGGGTTCCTAGTGAACCATTTCAGCCCCAGTTCATCAGGCGCGGGAAGTTCTCTTCGCCGTCTTCACAGTTCGCCGTCTTCGCAGGGGAGAGCGCCGGGGGTGGAAAAATCCCTCGGGCGTCGTAATTGGCAAAGCAGGGCTTTGCAAGTTGCAGGGCAAAACAAGCGGAATAAAATGAAGGCAAAAAGAAAAACCAGGGTTCGGAACGGTCCCGGCAACAAAAGTGCGCCAGACGAATCACCCAGGGCTACCCCGAGTCTCCGACCTCTCACGCGCTCGCCCGTCGTTTTTAAGGTTCGCGGATGCTGCTCCGGCCCGCAGGGTTCACGAGTCAAGTTCCCAACGCCAGCAGAAGCCCAACGGCAAACTCCGGTCCGTTTATGTGGAGCCAACCAGCCCGAACCCCGGGAGACTGTGGATCCCCCGCGCCGCTAGTCTGGCCCCGACCCGCTTTTCGCGATGAAGAATGTTGTTCCCCTCCCCCCTTGAGGAAGCTGTTGGTTCACGGGGTTGGGAGGGAGAAGTGAGAAAAGAAAGAAGCGAAAGCGAGTTGTGAAATCTGCTGCATTGGATTCTGTGCCGAAGAGCGTATCACCGACGCGGTATTACTGGATTGCATATGCAGGTACTCCTCGCGTACGACTGCCGGGCGACTCGGAGGGGCAGTGCCTGGCTTGGTGTTGTGTGTGTGTGTCTAATACATGCTGACCAGCCACGGAGATCATGCCCGGAATTGTGCAAAGATGCACCGCCGACACCGCCTCTCTCTGCCGAGGTGCTACCGAGACGATTCGATTGCCACTTTCCGGTCATCTTCCCCCCTTGCAAGACTAACAGGCTTGCGCAGACCAATAGTGAAGGTCCATCGGTGAGATGAGGGGGGACCAAGGTAAGGGAAAACATCGAAAGGAAACAAACAGAGAGCAACGGAGGGTAGCCACGATATTAGTATACTACCCTCCAGCAGCCAATTTTTGGCCCCCGTCCTTTCTCCCCTTCTCTGTCGCTCTTGTGTTCGCTCCTCGCCATCTCCCCAGCGCACGTCCTCCCCTTCTCCATCCCCCCAAATCCGCCAAGGAACCTAGAGAGGTCGAAAGAAGAGAGCAAAGTCCACGATGCGGTCCTCGATCCTCGCAGCCCTGGCGCTGGCCACCACCACCGGACGCCGCGCCGCGGCCTATCCCACCGGCGGAGACAACACCACGACCACGATCACCCCTTCGTGCAAGTACCTCCCCGGGGACGAAGGCTGGCCGTCCCCGGACGCGTGGGCGAGGCTCAACGAGACCGTCGGCGGCAGGCTCGTCGCCACGGTGCCGCTCGGCGCGGCGTGCCACGGGGACAGCTACGACGAGGCCGAGTGCGCGCGGCTGAAGGATGCCTGGCTCTACTCCGAGGTCCAGTGAGTTCTCCCCCGACCGCGAAAAGCCCTCTTCGCTGCCCTCTTCGTTGTCCTGGTACGAGACGGAGAGCTCCGCGATCGTCTCGAGGGGAAAAGATGGGATGAACCGGTCCAACGAGACGAGATGAACGGCCTCCGCTCACTCAGCTCTCCCTGCGGTGTAAACAAAAGCCCTACTCGGTGTCGTCGCTGACTCGCAGCCCCAGCATGGCGTCGTCCTCCTCCGTCATGGCCCCCCTGTTCGCCAACGCCAGCTGCGACCCCTTCCAGCCCAGGGACTCCCCCTGCACGTTGGGCAACTACGTGAGCTACGCCGTGAACGCCTCGGGCCCCGCAGACGTCGCCGCCGCGCTGGCCTTCGCCGACGCCGAGAACGTCCGCCTCGTCGTCCGCAACACCGGCCACGACTACAACGGCCGCTCCACCGGCGCCGGCGCCCTCGCCGTCTGGACCCACCACCTCAAGGGCACCGAGCTGCTCGACTGGGAGGACGAGCACTACGTCGGCAAGGCCCTGAAGGCCGGCGCCGGCGTCCAGGGCTTCGAGGCCATCGCCGCCGCCAGGGAGGCCGGCCTCGCCGTGGTGACTGGAGAGTGTCCCACCGTCGGCCTCGCTGGCGGCTACATCCAGGGCGGCGGCCACTCCGCCTTGTCGAGTGAGTTCGCCCCGTAGAAGAGACGACTCGGCCGAAGATCCAGCGTCGTCGAGTACGAGGACGAGACTGACGTGCTGCAGCCATCTACGGCCTGGCCGCCGACAACACCCTGTCCTTCGAGGTCGTCACCCCGACCGGCGAGCTCCTCACGGCCTCGCGCTCCGAGAACCAGGACCTCTACTGGGCCCTCAGCGGCGGCGGCGGCGGCAACTACGGCGTCGTCACCTCCATCACCGTCCGCGCCCACCCCGACGCCCCCGTCTCCGGCGCCAAGTTCGCCGTCACCGTCCCGGAGAACGACACGGCCCTCCTCTACTCCGTCATCGACGCCTTCCACGCCGCCCTCCCGGACATCGTCGACTCGGGCGTCATGATCATCTACTTCTTCGGCCCGGGCTTCCTGCAGTCCCCCGCCATGACCGCCTACAACAAGACCCGGGCCGAGGCCGCCCAGATCCTCCAGCCGCTCGTCAACTCCCTCGCCGGGCTGGGCATCGCGCTCGAGCCCACCTACACCGAGTTCGAGAGCTACCGCGACCACTACGACCACTACTGGGGCCCCCTCCCGTCCGGCAACATCCAGGTCGGTACCCAGCTCTTCGGCGGCCGCCTCCTCCCGCGCTCCGTGCTTCCCTCCTTCGGCCCCACGGCGCGGAGCCTCGTAGAGCTGGGCGTGACCTACATCGGCGTCGGCCTGGACGTCTCGCGCTTCGGCGGGGACGGGGCCAATGCCGTCCTCCCGCAGTGGCGCGACTCCATCGTCCAGGTCTCGCTGACGCTCCCCTGGAGCTTCGACGTCCCCTTCGCCGACATGGTGGCCGAGCAGAACCGCATGACCGAGGTCGTGCAGCCCGTCATCGAGGCCGCCACGCCCGGCGCCGGCGCGTACATCAACGAGGCCGACTTCCAGCAGAAGGACTGGCAGGAGACCTTCTTCGGCGTCAACTACCCCAGGCTGCTGCAGATCAAGCAGAAGTACGACCCCAGGGGCCTGCTGTACAACGTCGCGGCCGTCGGCAGCGATGCTTGGACTGTCGACTACCACGGACGCATGTGCCGGAGCTGACTAGCCGGCCCGTCCTCGGAAGACACGAAGCACGTTGACCAAGTGTCTGTGGATCTTTGAACATACTGTAAATGGTGTACATATTAGTGTATATTCTTCTGGTACGGTCTCGTGCTGAATAGCATCAAAAGCTCATATTGCTCAAAAGTAACCTAACGCCAATGAACGCTGGCCTCTTGCTGCGGGCCGAAACAATCATCTTAGCCACGTTAGTTGCATGCTTCGACAAGGAGAATTTTCTGAGAGATCAAAGCGAGGATCCTATTCCAGCCTGGCGCCCTTGAACTCTCCCAGCCATCTGCATATATGGTGTATGGCAGTAGTAACCCAGTATATAAACATCTCGTATATCCGTGCATTACATCCTAACACTAAACAGTGCGTCGCGTTGATGTATCCTTTCAAAATGTGCAAAGTAGTCCGTTATTAGATTCCGATCATGCATCGTGAAAACCTCAGCGTCCGAAATCAAGATCGAACAGCAGAAGCGCCTTCATGATAACTCGGTGGAGGAGGCCCTTCATACCCGTTCGAGGTGGTTTGAGTGAGATGATGGGTAATGGCGTTGTCGACCTCGACGTGGTCGACATGGATGTGTTTCCTCGGGACCCAGATGACCTGAAAGACGCCGATCAGGGCAAAGCCGGCGCAGCTCAGCCAGCCAGCTGCAGAACCCGCAAAGCTGTAGATGACGCCAACCAAAGGGGGCGAGATGGTCCTGGCGAGGCAGGCGCCCGACATGGCCAGGCCGTTAACCTTTCCGAGTGCCAGGGGCGACGGCGTGGCATCCTTGAGAAGGATCAGGGTGACCGGGCCGACGATGATACCGTAGAAACTCTGCATCACTAGTGATAAGTAGATTCCGGCTTGCGTCAGGCCTTCGGGGAGCGCAGACAAGAAAGGCATCAGGAGGTAAGCGGTGGGGTATAAGACGATCATCCAGATGAAGGATCCCCAGACACCGACACGCTCGACGAAAATGGGGAAAATGAGACCCTGTATCAAGAGACCCAGAACGCCGTTCACCGCCAGGTATTTACCAACGTCGTGAACATCGTATCCCAGACCGCCTCGCAGATCCAGCTGCCCGTGGGGGGCGGCGGGCTTGTCGAGAAGATGCGTGGGCAAGAGAGAGCCGGCCGCCATCTGGTGGTACGAGAAGATGACCAAGGTGATGGTGAGCATGATGACAGTACGATTGAACGTCTTGGCCTTCGTTTCCGTCGGCGTCTGCGGTGTGCTTCCTCCGTTCGAGCGCAAGTTGTTTCGCAAGTCTTCAGGCACCACCTTGATCGAGTGGACGGTTCCGAAAGACGACCGTCTCAGATCGAAGTCGTGCTCGAGAGGCAGAGGCAAGCTCGACTCGGCAAAACGGGGCCTGGAATGACTGGCGGAAATGGAACGACGACGGTTCAAGCTGCGCCTCGGTGCGCGTCGAAGGGGCGTCCGCTCGTCAGCGAAGTCGTCTTCGTCGACAGCTTCGGTGTGATCCTGATCCTCGGCCTGACTGCAGCGGGGGTTGGTCTCCTCCAAGAAAAAAAGACCCTGAATCACGGCGATAACGACCACGATAACGGATACGAGATTCGGAAGCAGAAACGGATAGCGGCCGAAAAGCCCGTCCTCCGAGAAGACAGAGGGATAGAATTGGGCTGGCTGGGCGAGGAAGCCTCCCATGGCAGAGCCAATGATACCGCCAAGAGTCCACACGAACGGCTGCACGGCATAGGCCCTGGCTGAGTGATGGTCAGCAGCGTCACAGTGGCTGATGATTGAAAGCTTCTTTCTCCGGCGGGAAACTCACGTTCGTGATCGGGATTTTTCACCATCTCGGCCACCATGGTCTGCATGACGGATACCTAGAATCGTTGGTCAGCCAAGGTCATGAATGGAATGGATGGTAACAGTACATTTCCGTTGAGGGCTCCACCGATGAAGCGTGCCAACAGGGCGACCCAGTACTGCTTCGCCAGGCCAAAAATCAGACTGGAGATGGCGACACCAACCAGACCGAAGAGCACAACGGGCTTGCGGCCGACGCGATCGGACAGGGCTCCCCAGCCCATGGAGGTCAATGCCTCGGCCACGGCGTAGGCAGACACGAGCAAGCCAGCGTAAAAAGGCGCGTCCTTTTTATCGACGCCCAACTCCTCATTAACCATGGCGAACGTGTACGCCAGGATGGAGTTGAAGGCGATGGGCTCTGAGAAGCGACATATTGCTGGACTTGGCGTTAGCGATAAGGTCGCAGCGCAAGGAATGGGTGAATGGATGGGTGAGTGAATCAATGAAAGGACGGATGGGGAGGGGAGGGTTCGTGCCGTGGTGTCATGGACGTACCAAGAACGAGCAATTGGCGGGTCGGGAAGGCGTTCGGATCCTTGGTTTTTGTTTGAGGCATGATATTGTGATTGCGATTCCGGTCCCTCGTTCCTCGCGCGCTCTCGCTCTCTCTTGCTCTCTCACTCTAGATCGCAACGGGAATTCAGGCTGAATTTTGGGAGGTTGAAAAAAAGAAGAGAGAGCGCGAGCAGGAGGGAGTGGTTTCTGATAGCGAAATGCAGCACTGCGGGGGGTCTTGGAGGTTGGGGGGGAGCCACTGGGGCAGCGCAGAAGCAGGTAATAATGTGCGGCATTGACGGTCCGCCACCCGGCCCACCCACGCACCCACTTCACCGCCCTGTCACTGAGGATCTGCGGTCGCCATTGGCCACACACGTGCTCACTGATTTTCAGTGCTTTTCAGGGTTTATCCTTTGCAGTTGTCGCTGTTGTTAAGCCACGAGAAGAGCTTTGCTCCCGGGTGCGGCTGGTGAAGATGGGGCTGTCATAGTCCATTTCTTAAGTAGAGAGATAAAATGTACTGGATCATTGATTCATCGTGCTAGAGATAAGGTTGCTCCCGTGTTGAGACAATCCCAATGGAACCACAACCAGTTGGCGGTCCTCGCCTGGGCGCAACTCGCCACTGTTGGTTTCGGCGCAGGCTGAACTTCGGAGATTTACCCTTGGCCAAGGCACTACCTCGAACGTCCGCGGAGTTGAAATCCGTCGTGCCAATAATCGTCTTCGAGAGAAACTTTGGTATCTTCGATTATTGCCATTCAGAGATCAAAGTTGATCTCACAAGCCGAAAACACAAGTTGGCTCGGCTCGACAAGTCGGCTGCGCTGAGCTGCGTTGTCAAAGGCCAGGTTCAGGCTAAGGAAGGAAGCATCGACGGCGCGCGACGCTTGCGACTTCCTAATTCGGTGATGACGCACCACGATGTACAGTATACCTACCTAGGTATAGTCCATACATAGACTCCACAAGTCTCGCTAACTTAACGATCACGACGGTTGGAAACCGACTCAAGTAACAACCACCAAGGTCAGACCTTAGATCCAAAGATCGATCACTGGTTTCTTTAGTTGGTTCATAGTTTGTTTCCAATAAACAACACGGTCTAGTCCATGTAGTCGCCCTTCCTCATATCGCCCGATGAAAGAGCCGTTGCTTCGAGTTTCTCCGACTGGGCCAGTTGGAGGCTTGGAGGCCCTGCTCGTCGTCTTACTCTTCCGGGTCTTCCGTAGATTCAGGCAGGTTGGTGAGTCCTCGTGGCTTTCAACAACGTAGATTCGTCGCCGATATCCAATCAACTACCGGCAGTCTCATCGGCGAATAGAATGACATACATCCCCGTTTCAATCGCCCGCCAAGGCTTCGCATTTTGTCCGAGACATGCATGGCTGACACCCCAAGGCTCGGGTCTAACTTGCTTCCTCCCACGGAAGCAACTATACCGAGACCAAGTGAGGGGGTTTGGTCTTGGAGCGTCTTGGATCGGGCCCGAAGACTTGGGAAGCCCCATCGAATGACTTGTTCAAGAACGTAGCCATTTGGGACCTTGCGTTTGTTTCTGAGCTTCCTGCCAACTCTCTTCAACTAGGAGCAGCGCACTCAGTTTCTCAAGTAGGCAAGACGAACCAACACCGCCAATGCGATTCCTGTTGTGGCCGAGTTGTCGGAACTCTCTCGAAACATGCAACGCTCCCATGGCAGAACTGCTGCATGTTGAGCTGCTGGAAACTGACGCTGCCTGTGGCTGCATTGCATGCTGCACTGGAGGTTCACGTGCACTTCAGCCACCCGGCTGCGGCATGTCAGCGACTTCATACCTTCGCGATCTTGTCGATCAAGATTCACATGGTCTCATGCAGTTTTGGCAGTTCACCATAATGTCATTCTATTGACTCCAAGTCAATACACAAAGTGTTGTTTCTGCACTACCACCATCACGTTCGGTAGCAACGCTACCAATCGCGCCAGGTATGTAAGCACGAGACTACGATTGCGTCTGTTATTGCATTTATTAGGTATTCCTCAAAAATCGGCTTGGGAACTCCACAGAATGTCCAAGCTCTCGGGGTGTCCCATGGACGCATCTTGAGTATGCCATATGAGGAAACATGTATCGCTAGGATCGACTCAACAATGCCATCGTACCGAATAGAGGCTGTTCTATTGGGACTTTGCGGCCTACAAATCCTGTGCCGGGCCCAAGAGCAGTGCCGAGGAGTCTCGACAATGCGGAACGTCCCTCAAAAGGTATGAAATTGGAAGGGTTTTCCGCTTGATTGCCTGGTATCTGTCATCAACCACAGTTCTTGGCAGTTGGCAATCTGGAAACACAACCTGGCTCGAGTACAATAGGGACAATGCGCCGCACCCGGCAGGAACGCAGGACCAACGCCATTCAGCACAGCAGCCCAGTGGAAATTGCCGGAACTTCCATGCTTGACCAGCGCAAACCTGTGTCCATAAGGAGCCTGAAAGTACAGTGTAAGTAACTCCAGGCGGGTTTCCGCCTTGCCGGCTTCTCCCAGTGCCCGCTCCTGGGAGAGAAGAGTGCTGATGTCAGTTTTAAGACAATAGACCATAGTATGCCGAAATTCTGAAATGTCTGTAACATTCTTGGTCCATCAAAAGAGCCAGTTTTGGGTGGCAATCCCAAGAAGGTGGCTGCTCAAAGACGACTAGGTCTGGAAGGGTCGGTGAGCAAACATTGTTCAACGCACGCGTGCTTTGCAGAGTGGCTGGCTTGGCAAAACCAAACCAAAGGGTTCAGTACGACATTTTCAATCCCAAGCCATCGATGAACCGGCATGCAAAAGGCGGGAGGGCCAGCCTTTCATGCGAACAGGAGTCCCATACAGATCCTTCATCTCAGTCCATGCCAGCCTCATGGGCTTCTCAGGGAACTTCAGGGTTGCGTTCCAGAGGTAGAGTGTGGTGCGGCTTGCACACCACACGGCTGCTAGCATGTGTCTTCCACGTGTGGTCCCAAATACTAGGTGAGCCTCGGAGCATTGGCGGAGAGTAATGCTTTAGTTGGACATCTGTCTAGTTTTCCAGATGATTTCCAATGAGAATTCATGGTTCAACCCATTCAAGATCCAGTAGCATATACCCTCTCAAGTTAACCCTTATCCCAATGTCCCTTGGCCGTTAATCCCATGGCGGGCGAGATCCTCCATCGCTAGGGGAACGTACCTGGAAGCACATGTTTCCCTCGAGCCTCATCGGTGACGGGAGATTCAAGTATCACATCATATGACGTCCAATGTGGTATCAACAGATGTCCCATCCTTCTTGGCTACTTGCTGGGACTCGTCGCGACACTCTCTGTGGCGATAAGAGAGCCTGTGTCTCGGCCAGACACACCAAGTCATGCTTGGCTAGAATGCGAGGGGCAGACTTCCCTTCAGCTTGAAGTTTTGGTTTATGGTGTCTTTGGGAGGGCGCCAAGAGGAGGGTTTGCTGCAGCAATGTCGTGCTGATCTCATCTTGCAACCGTATGAATGGCCCCTGGATATGCACCCCGCAAAGCAGCAAACATGGGAAACATGTTCTAGTATCGCGTCCCTGCTTCGGTGCAGGCTAGCAAAGACCATGCTCCTTGCAGAGACTCGAAAATAGGACCAGGAAACATACGTCGATCCGCTCTTGAGTAACAACACACACCTCCGCTGCGTCCATCCATCCATCCTCATGTCTTTGTCATGATACCATGGAAATTTGGCATGGCCCTCGAAGGACGGTTTCAAAACGTACCACCGGGCTCTCGACCGGCCTCCCTCACATGAGTAGCTTCTCCGGCACGCAAGGTATCCCAGTGCCAGAGACGATATTCGATTCATCCTATTGACCCCATCGAGAGCACGGGCAACACAGGACGTGCTTCGTCTGGAAATGACGATGTTTGCTCTTGCTCACTGAGCCCCTCTCGGGCTCGACTGACCCAGTCAATGGCTCCATTCAGCGAGACCGCCTCAATGGTATCGCCTCGCAGTTTCTCAAGTGCCACGATGTCCAAGCCAGTCTTGCTCCACGTATAAAGACGGCAGCTGAGTCCAGTGTTCGGTCTATCTTACCCTCGCTCTTCAGTCGATCTCACTCACCCTCGACGACCTAGTAATCATCACCTGATCTCAACGAGTCCATCGCAACATCGCCACTTTCCCCACGCTCTTTATTCCAAAAGCACAGCTCTTAATCTTCACCCCAGTCCCACCAACACCATGAAGTTCCTCGCCACCGTCCTCATCACGGCCGTGACCGTCCACGGCGTCGCCATCCCCGAGGCCGAGGCCAACCCCTGGTGCCGCCAGATCGGTCAGCCGTGCTGGAAGGTGAAGCGCGCGGCCGAGGCCTTCGCCGCCTCGCTCGGCGAGTTCGAGGGCCTCGTCGACCGGTCCCCCGAAGCCCTCCGCTCGCACTCGGAGGGCGGCGCCGCCTTCATGGCCAAGCGGGGCGTCGACGAGATCGCCAACATCGTCGCCGGCTCCCAGGACGACCCCGTCGACTACTACCGCAAGCTCGCCATGGAGCGCCGCTTCGCTGAGGACACCACCGAGGCCGTCCGCCGCGACGCCGAGGCCAACCCATGCCGCCCGGGCCAGGCGTGCTGGAAGAGCGAGTACCCGTTCGAAGACGACGTCGACGACGACGTGGACACCAACGAGGAGACTCCCGACATCGAACGCCGCGAAGACGAGGACGGCTCCTGCCTGCCGGGCCAGGCTTGCTGGAAGAGCGAGTACCCGTTCGAGGACGACGTGGACGATGAGGCGGAGACGCGTGATGTCCACGGCGAGGACAAGCGCTGGTGCCGCCAGATCGGCCAGCCGTGCTGGAGGGTCAAGCGCGCGGCCGAGGCTCTCGTCGACGCCATCGGCGCGGACGAGGACCTGTCCAAGCGCGAGTTCAACCCCGCCTCCAAGCGCGAGGCCGAGCCTTGGTGCCGTCAGCCCGGCCAGCCCTGCTGGAAGCGCGACGCCGACCCCGAGCCGTGGTGCCGCCAGATCGGCCAGCCTTGCTGGAAGGCTACCCGCGACCTCCACGCCATGAAGAACGTCGCCCGCACCGTCATCGCAAGCCTCGAGTGAGGAAGGTACGCGTCAACGAAGTCCCTCCGTAAGCCCATGGCAACGTGCTGACGAACTTGCGTGCAGCTCGGTCCTATGATTCCCTCGTCGACTTCGACAGAGTCTTCCTTTTCTCTTGCGCGATACCTGAGATCTCGGTGACGGAAATGCGGCGTCGGGAATGGCGAAAAAGTTGGGAGGAGAAAAACGTCCGTACACGACCACCATATACGATCTCTTATTTTTCTTGTCTGTGGCTGCCGTTGCCGCCGATGGGACGCGGGCGGCCATTTCCTTAGCCAAAGACGGCGGCGAAAATTTTTCTCTCCAAAAGCACCGCTCTTTTTCTCTTCTCTTGTACTTTAGTGGCTGGCATCTCATGATTCCTTCCGTCTCGACGAGGTGACTCGCAAGTGAGTCTGCCAGGGAGGCACTCGCCCCTCCATGTACCATACTGGAACCAATTCATATTGATGATTCGGACATGACCATTTGGCTGCCGAAATCGTTGAAAAGAATCTCGCCGAGTAGAATCTGGGGCTGAGCATGACATTGCTGTCCCTGACGCCCGCGGGAAACGCCGACTCGGAGTCCCTCATCAAGCACGCGGAGGCGGGCACACATGAAGATGTCCACCAGCAGCTCGTAGCGATGGTCATCAACTTGGCGGCACGTGATTCAAGACGGCACGGGCTGCGCGTCGCGTCGAGGTCCCAACATCTGCAACATCACGCATGGCGCGACGATTCGGACCCTGGCTGAACAAGAAACCCGATCAGCGGGAGGGCAGACGTCCGGCAGGGGACGAATACCAAGACTCCAAGACACACAAATTACGTTATGATGGTCAAAGTATGTACGTTCAATCATTGCGCTCCTCCTCACTTGCCCGAAGGCATAGGAGCACCGCACCCAAGATTGCTCGCTTTGTTCTCCATTCTTATCCCGGAACCCGATGGTCTTGGATTCGCAAGGCGAACCTCTCATCAGACAATTTTTCGAGAACATGAATGTGATATTTGCGTTGTTCAATAATGAAGAAGAAGGAAAAGAAGAAGAGAAGTTTTGCAGTGGGCGTCAACTTTTGTAGGCGCGACGAGATTTTTTTTTTTGGCGCTGTGCCTCAGGCACGAAAGGTAAGGGCGCAGACTAGGTAGGTGGGGCGCGTCTGGGAGGAAAGAACCTGAGCAAGGATTCAGTGGCCCTCTTCTACCTAATAGTATCCAACACCCCCTATGTGGCTTAGCTCTCTAATTATCGGCCTCCCCCCCCCCCCTCTACTATACAACGATGACGGACAACGATAACGGACGATGATAACAGACGACAATGACGGATAATAATGATGGATAACAATGATGGATAATGATGATGGATAATAACGACGATAATAATGTATATAGTCCTTAACTTAGGGACGCTTAGCCACGTAGTTGTGGCTGGAGGGGGTGTCGGATACCAGAGGAGGGGGTGACGAATAATATCTCCTGGAAGGAAAGAACCTGAGCAAGGGTTCAGTGGCCCTCTGTGAACTTAGGTACTTTGTGGGTCATCTGCAACGGCATGCCGTCACTCGGCTCCAGGGTCGTCAAGGCGCAATCGACACCACCTCCGTTTGCTACCGCTCCTGGAGGCTCAATCTCCCGCATCCACCCCTTGATTTACCTAGACACTTCTGCAACATCAATCAGTATTCCAATATGACAAAACCAGCAGCTATGGCGTTTGACGCCCTCCCGAGATTTTTATTACCCCGACTCAGCTGGACTGGCCCTTCAACAGCTTCTCAATCATTTCGACCCCTCGCCGCTTTTCCTCCGAGCTCCCAGCGGCGGCAGCTGCACAGCCAGCCCAGTGCCTTACAGGACGCGAACAAGCCCCCGCGATGCCGCCCTGCCTCTAGTAGGAGGTCTCCGATGCTCGAGAGCCTTCCGCTGAAGAGACTGTTCCATGCGACTCCCGCAAGACACCGAGACCACCATTTCGACACCCTGAAGTTCGTGCAGCGCCTGAAGTCAGATGGCTTCACGGAGGAGCAAGCCGGGGCGATGATGATGGTTCTCAACGACGTGATAGAGGAAAGGTACATTCTTTCACGTGACGGCCGACATGCAAGGTTCCGAGCTCATAATGGCCAGCATACAAAATCTGACTCGAACCATGGTCCTTCGCGAGGACGCCGCGAAGGCCACCTACACGCAAAAGGTCGACTTCGCCAAGCTACGATCCGAACTGCTATCTGCCGACAGCACCGAGTCCAACACGACACGTACCTCCCACGAGCGCTTGGCCAACGACATAACCAAGTTGAGTTCGCGCTTGCGCGACGAGATCGGTCGGACCCAGGCCAGCGTTCGCCTAGACCTTAACCTCGAAAAGGGAAGGATCCGCGAGGAGGCCGTTGGGCAGGAGCTCAAGATCAAAGAGACGGAGACAAAGATCGAGCAGGAGGTAGCATTGCTGCGGGAGAAGCTGGAACAGGTCAAGTTCCAGACCCTACAGTGGTTGATAGGTGTGTGCACTGGTTTCGCCGCCATCCTTCTGGGTGCCTGGAGACTGCTTATGTAGAGGATGACGGACGGTGAGAGTGACGGACGGCGAGAGTGACGGACGGCGAGAGTGACGGACGGCGAGAGTGACGGACGGCGAGAGTGACGGACGGCGATAGCACACCGTCTTGCCTGGACATCATATCTATCTACCTACCGTGAGGCTGATAGAGATACCTGGACCATGGCGTCGTGTGGAAACCGTGGTTGTGAGGTCGAAACTGGCGTGCCTCGGTGCGATGGGTCCGCTGCCTACTCATATGTTCCTGATATCAAAGATGGGCCTGTCTTCACGAAGACAGCAAGTAGTAAGATATCAACGTGCAAGATGTGCAAGACCTCTACCACTGCGCTGCCATCTTTGAGTGGCGAGGTTCTTGATCATCCGGCTGCAAATGGAAGGTGACTCCCTGGTATGTCGCCTCACTCGTCGCCCGATGGTTAAGCTGGCAATAGGCACCTGCCCGGCTGCATGGATCTGAAATATCTCAGACAGGTACCGAGGTGCCTCGCTTTATTGCAGGACAGCCAAACCTCGGGAAGCTGCCAGAACGGAACGCGCGTGGGAGTGCTTTCCTCCTTCATCGTTTTCCTGGAGATTGACAAAACCATCCAAGCGTCCTGATGGACAAACGACTCCCTTGTCGTCTTCACTACTCTCCTCCCGCACCATAAGACATCTCGTATCTAAAATCTTTCACCTCCAGGTTGGTCGCGTCACCTTGCTCAAGGCAATCGATCAAGATTTCGCCATGTCGACCGATCCTACTGTTGCTCCGGGCCAGATCAGTGACGACGTGACCCCCGTTGGCCCTGCGAGGGACGCATGGTCAAGCACTGTGGATGGTCGTCGCATTCCGTTTGAGGGGGCACTCATAATCAATAGAAATGACTTTATCATAGCTAACACGGTGTTTGACTTCAAGGTAACTCCCGATCGCGCCCTCTCCACCGACTTTTGATCTGGCAAAGCTGCGAGCGAATGGCTCACTCGATGACAGGCTGCACCCTTGCACAACGAACAAACGCAAGTCGGTACCCGCGATTGGCTTGCGTCAGTTTCCCCGACCAGGCCTCACTCTGCTGATAGGCTGACAAACCTCGAGATCTTGGTTTCCATACAATCCCCAACACATCACGATCTCCTTCGAGACGGCGGACGGTGCCAAATGTCGCTTCTCGGTACCCGAAGCTATCCTCGTCGAAAATTCCCAGCACTTCGCTGCCACGTTGCAGCCTGGTGTCTGGAAAGAAGAGGCTGGCCGAGAGCTCGTTCTTGACCGTAGAGATGCTGCCGCCGTGGGCACCATCCTCGTCTTCCTCATGTTCGGAAGCTTTCCTCAACATCCAGATCCCAAGGTACAGTCCACATCACAAATGATTGACGACCTCATCGATGCTTACCGGATGTCTGACTATCTCCGCCTGCGTCGCCTGAATCACCTCAATCGCGCTGTGTGCCTGCGCCTGCGACAGCTCCTGCTTGCTGACCGCAAGGCGCTTCGTCCGGCCCATCTCGGCAAACTTGCCAACTTATCAGGGGAGCGCGGCCACGCCTTCATGTACTACAAGAACCTGTGGGACGTCTTTGCGCAGGCGGCTGTTAAGCCGTGGATGCAATCATGGATGGCAGTACCACCAAATTCATCGGCGTTAACAATCGCCTGTTCCGTTGCTTTTGACGAGCAATGCGGAAGGGACCCCACGGCGTGGGCGACCGTCGTGAGGCACTACGTGTCTCTCATCCACAAGAACGACAAATTTGCTTCGCGGGTCATGTCTCAAGTAACGAGGACCATGGAGACTGCAAAGCGTCTGAACAGCCTTGTACCAGGTGAGATTGCTCGACGTCTTCTTGGACGAACTTTGCTAATGTGTGTACTTGTGGCTTGAGATCAAACGAAGAATAAAAGCAGAAAGGTGCCAAAGCTCGTCGACTACGTAACCTATCGAGACCCTCTTCCCGAAGGCAAGGCCCATATTTTCACGATTTGAAGCTATGGGGACTTCACCACATGGATCCTTCGAAAATCACGTCTTCGATTTTTGGCCAGGGCCGGTACTGGTTGGCAATTTTGCTTACTCTGTGAAAAGAGGTATGGATCGAGTTCGGCTTGGTGTGTGGGACGCCGGTGTGTGTCAGTGAAGTAAGGCAATTGACGCCGAAGCACAGCGCGTACACGGAGCTGAAGGTATCGCGGCTGACGGAAACCGGGTCTTTTCCTCTTGCTGGTCACGGAACGATAAACGATGGGAGGGTATTGATTAGCCGGATGACATAGATTCGCTCTCCTTGCAGAGATATTATATCAAGAAAGGCAATTGGCTAAAGAAAGAGCTTGTTTTCGCACGCATGTCGCTCTGTCTTGGAGTGCCAATTCAAAAATAATGGTTGAGTCAGTCTGCACCCGATGGCGACCACTTAATAAATGCTGCACCTTCCCTCCATACCCACCTACCTGAATGAGGTAGGTGCCCAGGTAGACATGCTTACGTCACCCCGCATCCGGCCAAACATCAATCCGGGCAACTGCAATAGGTCGGGCTGCGCCTGCCTAGGTGGTCCCGTCGGGCTGTTGGCGAAAGCGGCCACCTCAGCAACATTGCCACGTGACAGCGACGCCTTCCATTGAAGCGGCAAGCACGGACCATCCACATTGGCAGCATCCAACTGCGATTGGCGCTGCGTTCAGTGCTCAACGACTGGAAACCTGGGCGGAAACTCGCCAGCAAGTCCAGGGGGGCCCACCAGCACCTGCCACCAGCACCAGCACTGGGTAGCACCTGCTTCAGCCAGGCCAGGCCAGGTTGGTAGGTACGGCAGTACCTAATACCTACTGCACCTGCCTAGGTACCCAAAATAATCTCCAACCTTCCACTCCTACCTACCTCTCGCACTACGTATCCCGTATCCATCTTTCCCATTCCACCCCCCCAAACAAACCATCATCACCAAACTTGCCCTCCAGACTGCCATCGCTGAGAGGTGCATCGTTTTCCGCGTCTACATCTCCTCCTTGTCTGCTCTTTGTTTCCCTGTATTAATTGCCTTTTGCGCATTCATTCGGGTCGCAAGGAAGCTACGCACAGCTCCTTCTCCTTTCCCTCCACAACACCACGTCGCCTGTCACGAATTGCCGCGACCCCCGACAACCTGCTTGAATCACCCCCAGGAGCAGACGGCATCTAGGTCGACGGCCACGACACTACACCTGGAAGCTTTCTGCGACCAATACCGCCATTATGGCGCCTCTACCGATCAAGTTCCAGGAGCTAATCCAGCTCCAAACGGCCGGCGTTGAGGATGCCTCGATCGGCTTCAACTCCTGCGTGAGTCTGCCTGTGTCGGACACCTGACGCATCCCCAATTCCTAATTCTATCGCACCTGCTGACTTGCCTCTACACAGACACTCGAGTCAGATTCCTTCGTGTGCATCCGTGAAAAGAAGAACGAAGCTGCCCAGCCCGAGGTCGTCATTGTCGATCTGAAGAACGGCAACAATGTGACACGACGCCCCATCAAGGCCGACAGTGCCATCATGCACTGGTCCAAGCAGGTCATTGCTCTCAAGGCGCAATCGAGGACACTTCAGATCTTCGACCTCGAGAAGAAGGCAAAACTGAAGTCCGCTACCATGAACGACGACGTCCAGTACTGGAAGTGGATCAGCGAGACCTCGTTGGGCTTGGTCACGGATTCAGCAGTCTATCACTGGGACGTCTACGACGCCACGCAGGCTGCGCCTGTCGAGGTCTTCAAGCGCAACGCCAACCTCAATGTGCGTTCGCCCACTCTAGTCCCACCTCGTGTCGTGGCCCACGCTGACTAGTAACTGTGCAGGGCTGCCAAATCATTAACTACCGAACCAACGCCGAAGGCAAGTGGATGGTTGTCGTCGGCATTTCGCAACAACAGGGCCGTGTAGTCGGCTCCATGCAGCTCTACTCCAAGGATCGTGGCATTAGTCAAGCCATTGAGGGTCATGCTGCTGCCTTCGGCACCTTGCGCCTCGAGGGTGCTCCTGCCGACACCAAGCTCTTCACCTTCGCCGTCAGAACAGCGTCAGGCGCGAAGCTCCACATCGTCGAGGTCGACCATCCCGAATCGAACCCCGTGTTCCCCAAGAAGGCCGTCGACATTTTCTTCCCCCCGGAAGCCGTCAGCGATTTCCCTGTGGCGATGCAGGTGTCACAAAAGTACGGCGTTATCTTTATGGTCACGAAGTACGGATTCATCCATGTGTACGACCTCGAGACCGCTGCCTGTATCTTCATGAACCGCATCTCCAGCGACACCATCTTCACCACCTGTCCCGACGACGAGTCTCGTGGCATTGTCGGTATTAACCGCAAGGGTCAAGTTCTCTTCGTTTCGATCGACGACGCCAATGTCATCCCATACCTCCTGCAGAACCCGGCCAACACCGACATGGCCATCAAGATGGCATCAAGAGCTGGCCTCCCGGGTGCCGATAACCTGTACGCCCGCCAGTTCGAGCAGCTGTTCAGCGGCGGCCAGTACATGGAGGCCGCCAAGGTTGCCGCCAACTCTCCCCGTCAATTCCTCAGAACTGCCGAGACGATCGAGAGGTTCAAGTCGTTGCCCCAGCAGCCTGGCCAGATGTCCTTCGTCCTGCAGTACTTCGGTCTTCTGCTTGACAAGGGTGCGCTCAATGAGCATGAGTCTATTGAGCTGGCTCAGCCTGTCCTTGCTCAGAACCGTCTCAACCTGCTTGAGAAGTGGCAGAAAGAGGGCAAACTCACAGCTTCCGAGAGACTCGGTGACCTCGTGCGCCCTCATGACTTGAACATGGCTCTCACCATGTATCTCAAGGCCAACGTTCCTCACAAGGTCGTTGCCGGTTTCGCCGAGACTGGACAGTTCGAAAAGATCCTGCCGTACGCCGCGCAGGTCGGCTACCAGCCCGACTATGTGCAACTGCTCCAACACATCGTTCGTGTGAACCCCGAGAAGGGGGCTGAGTTTGCCACGGCACTGGCTAACCAGGAGGGCGGCTCTCTGGTCGACATCGAGAGAGTCGTTGACATCTTCCAGTCCCAGGGAATGATTCAGCAAGCGACTGCATTCCTGCTCGACGCGCTGAAGGACAACAGGCCCGACCAGGGTCACCTCCAGACCCGTCTGCTGGAGATGAACCTGATGAACGCCCCGCAGGTTGCTGATGCGATCCTCGGCAACGACATGTTCTCTCACTTTGACAAGACGAGGATCGCCACCCTCTGCGAGCAGGCAGGCTTGGCCCAGAAGGCTCTGGAGCTCTACGAGGACCCCGCAGCCGTCAAGCGTGTCGTCGTCAACATTGCGGCGACTCCTAACTTCAACCTGGATTGGTTGACAGGTTTCTTCGGCAAGCTCTCTGTTGAGCAGTCTCTGGACTGCTTGGATGCTATGATGAAGCACAACATCCGCCAGAACCTGCAGTCAGTGGTCCAGGTGGCCACCAAGTATTCTGACCTGCTTAGTCCTGTTCAGCTCATTGATCTTTTCGAGAAGTACAAGACCGCCGAGGGTCTCTTTTACTACCTCGGAAGTATCGTCAACCTCTCTGAGGACCCCGATGTCCACTTCAAGTACATCGAGGCGGCTACCAAGATGGGCCAGTTCAACGAGGTTGAGCGTATCTGCAGAGACAGCAACTACTACAACCCTGAGAAGGTCAAGAACTTCCTGAAGGAGGCGAGACTCCAGGAGCAGCTTCCTCTCATCATTGTCTGCGATCGGTACAACTTCGTTCACGACCTGGTTCTCTACCTTTACCAGCAGCAGCAGTTCAAGTCCATCGAGACGTACGTCCAGCGTGTTAACCCTAGCCGGACTCCTGCCGTCATCGGCGGTCTCTTGGATGTGGACTGCGACGAGAGCATCATCAAGAACCTGCTGTCGACCGTTAACCCGGCCTCGATTCCCATTGACGAGCTCGTGTCTGAGGTTGAGACTCGCAACCGCCTCAAGCTTCTGCTGCCTTTCCTCGAGGCGACTTTGGCTGCTGGCAACCAACAGCAGGCCGTCTACAACGCGCTTGCCAAGATCTACATCGACTCAAACAACAACCCTGAGAAATTCCTCAAGGAGAACGACCAGTACGACACTCTCGTCGTCGGTAAATACTGTGAAAAGCGCGACCCCAACCTGGCCTTCATTGCCTACTCCAAGGGTCAGAATGACCTCGAGCTCGTGAACATCACGAACGAGAACGGAATGTACCGCAACCAGGCCCGATACCTCCTGGAGCGGGCTGACCGTGAACTGTGGACCTTCGTCCTGAGCGAGAACAACATCCACCGTCGCTCTGTTATTGACCAGGTCAACGCCACTGCCGTTCCGGAGTCCACTGACCCCGCCAAGGTCTCCGAGGCAGTTGCTGCCTTCCTGGCTTGCGATCTTCCCCTCGAGCTCATCGAACTTCTCGAGAAGATCGTTCTCGAGCCCTCGCCGTTCAGCGACAACGCCAACCTCCAAAACCTGCTATTGTTCACTGCGGCCAAGGCCGACAAAGGTAAGGTTATGGACTACATCCACCGCCTGGACAACTTCAGCGCTGCAGACATCGCGTCGGCCTGTATCGACGTCGGCCTGCACGAGGAGGCCTTCGAGATCTTTAAGAAGACTGGCGATAAGACAGCCGCTGTCAACGTCCTCGTCGAGAACGTCGTTAGCATCGACCGTGCTCAGGCTTATGCCGAAGAGGTTGACCTGCCTGAGGTCTGGAGCAAGGTTGCCAAGGCTCAGCTTGACGGTCTCCGCGTTAGTGACTCCATTGAGTCGTACATCAAGGCCGAGGACCCCAAGAACTACGAGGAGGTTATCGAGACCGCCGTCCGCGCTGGCAAGGACGAGGATCTCGTCAAGTATCTGCGCATGGCCAGAAAGACGCTGCGTGAGCCGGCCATCGACACCGCTCTCGCCTTCTGCTTTGCTCGCATGGACGAGCTTGGAGAGCTGGAAGACTTCCTCCGTGGCACTAACGTTGCCAACATCGAGGAGTCGGGAGACAAGGCCTATGAGGAGGGTCTCTACCAGGCATCCAAGATCTTTTACACCAGCATCTCCAACTGGGCCAAGCTGGCGACTACTCTCGTCCACCTCGAGGAGTACCAGGCTGCTGTTGAGTGCGCCCGCAAGGCCAACAACATCAAGGTCTGGAAGCAGGTGCACGAGGCCTGTGTTGACAAGAAGGAGTTCCGTCTGGCCCAGATCTGCGGTCTGAACTTGATTGTCGACGCAGAGCAGCTCCAGACCCTCGTCAAGCAGTACGAGCGCAACGGCTACTTTGACGAACTGATTGGCCTTTTGGAGCAAGGCTTGGGTCTTGAGCGTGCCCACATGGGTATGTTCACCGAGCTCGGAATTGCGCTGTCCAAGTACCACCCTGAGCGTCTCATGGAACACCTGAAGTTGTTCTGGAGTCGAATGAACCTGCCCAAGATCATCCGTGCCTGCGAGGAGGCGAACCTGTGGCCCGAGTTGGTCTTCTGCTACTACCACTACGACGAGTTTGACAACGCTGCCCTTGCTGTCATTGAGCGCCCTGAGAACTCCTGGGAGCACCAGCAATTCAAGGAGATCGTCGTCAAGGTTGCCAACTTGGAGATTTACTACCGTGCCATCAACTTCTACCTTGAGCAGCACCCTTCGCTCCTCACCGACCTTCTTCAGGCCCTGACCTCTCGCATCGACGTCAACCGCGTTGTAAAGATGTTCGAAAAGAGTGACAACCTGCCGCTCATCAAGCCGTTCCTCGTCAACGTGCAGACTCAGAACAAGCGGACGGTGAACAACGCCATCAACGACTTGTTGATCGAAGAGGAGGACTACAAGACGCTGCGCGACTCTGTTGAGAACTACGACAACTACGATCCTGTCGAGCTTGCTGCCCGCCTGGAGAAGCACGACTTGATTTTCTTCCGCCAGATTGCCGCCAGCATCTACCGCAAGAACAAGAGGTGGGAGAAGTCCATCGCCCTCTCCAAGCAAGACAAGCTCTTCAAGGATGCCATCGAGACCGCCGCTATCTCGGGAAAGACCGACGTTGTCGAGGACTTGCTTCGCTACGTAAGTACACACCAGAGCCCCTTTGACTACCCAATACTGACGTAAAATGTGCAGTTTGTCGACATCGGCAGCCGCGAGTGCTACGTTGGCATGCTCTACTCTTGCTACGACCTTATTCGCCCTGACTTGGTGCTCGAGGTTTCTTGGCGCCACGGCCTCAACGACTTCACGATGCCCTACATGATCAACATGTTGTGCCAGCAGACGAAGGAGTTGGCAACCCTCAAGGCAGACAACGAGGCTCGCAAGAACAAGGAGAAGGAGCAGGAGAAGGACGAGACCAACACGCCCATCCTGGGCGGCAACCGTCTCATGATTACTGCTGGTCCTGGTGGCATGGGCGGTGCCTCTCCTGCGCCTTACGGCCAAACGAATGGCTTCGCGCCCCAGCCGACTGGCTTTGGCTTCTAGATGAGGACGCCAGCGTATCTTTGGACATTTGTGCCTGAGAACCCGCAGCATCATTTGCGGTATCAACCCTTACCAGCCCGACCACTGTCTACGACTATGTGCGGCGTGGGGGTGCAGGCGCCCAGACCGATGATGTATTGGGCGCCCAAATTTCTATGAATACGGACGAGGCGTGGCGCTACCCAGGGCTCCTGTAATCGTATCTCTGCTCTCTGGATGGACGAGCGTCTTAGGCTGGTGGATGATTATTAAGCGAGGGAATCATTGGGGGGTGCGAATTTCGTTATTTGCACACGGACCTAGACTCGCTATTACTGATTCGGGGATACGGCGAGCCTACAGCTCGTGCCCAAACTGTATGATAGTCCTTTTATTTGATGTTGATTCTTATGAACTCATGTTTACTCATCCCTCGCTGGGCTCAATTGATGTGAAGGTGACTTGACGATGGCGTCGCAGGTCCGCGACGGACCAATACACCAACGCACGGCGGGGGTTACACAGTCAGGTCAAGGTCGCAGTCTAAACAATGATGGCTCTTCACTTTTCAATTCGTCGCTTATACACCTAGAATAATGGAGGCGAGCATGTGCGCTCGCTCAGCAACAGACAGGAAGACAACTAATGATGATGATGGGGAGAAAGCAAAAATCAACCGTCTAAACCCCCGTTGCTCGCTCGTACCATCAACATTGTGCGAACCCCAGAACTCCGTGTTTGCCCCCTCCCGTTCGCGTCTTTTCGATCTTCGATTTCATAAAGGTTGAGAATTGATTAGAACATGGTGATGCCGGCCCTGCGCTCCTTCTCCTTGGGCTCGACCTTGGGCTTCGCCTCGGCGATGCGGAGCCACTCGCCGTTGAAGGCGTTGATGAGCCAGTTGCTGAGTTCTGGAGGGGAGAGATGCGGGTTAGCGACTGCTTTTTTCTTTCTTCTCGTGACGTGGCGGATACACGCACACGTGGGGTGGAAGGGGATTAGGTGTACTCACTGTCGTAAACGATCCTGTTCGCGTTGTGAAAGTAGATGCCGTGGTCGCTGTCGGGGAAGACGTGGACGTCGTAGTTCTCGACGCCGTCGAGGTCGAGCTTGTCGAGGAGGGTGAGGGTGTTCTGGTAGTGCACGTTGTCGTCGCCGACGCCGTGCATCATGAGCCAGCGGACGTTGCCGGCGAGGGCCGAGACGTTGGTGATGGCCGTCTTGTCGTAGCCGTCCGGGTTGAGCTGCGGGGTGCGCATGTAGCGCTCCGTGTAGATGGAGTCGTAGAAGCGCCAGTCGGTGACGGGGGCGACGGCCATGCCGTAGCTGAAGGTCCGGCCGGCGTCGGCCTCGAGCGTCTTGAGCGCGTTGAAGCCGCCGTAGCTCCAGCCCCAGATGGCGATGCGCGAGGCGTCGACGTACTTGCGCGCGGCCCAGTTCTGGGCCGCCGCGATCTGGTCGTGCGCCTCCCAGTACCCGAGCTGGTCGCGGATGAGCACGCGGGCCTTGCGGCCGATGAAGCCGGTGCCGCGGCCGTCGACGGTGACGACGATGTAGCCGAGGGCGGAGGCGACGTAGGACTGGAAGTCGACGGAGAACTTCTTGCTCACGGACTGCGATCCGGGGCCGGAGTACTGCTGGAAGAGGACGGGGTACTTCTTCTTCTCGGAGAAGTGAGGGGGCCGGCGCTCGATGTAGTTGAGCTCGACGTCGTCGACCTTGATGGTCCCGTACTTGAGGATGGGGAGCTCATATTTCTTGGCGTTCTCGGCGAGCTCTGTGTTCTCTTCGACAATGTGTTCGTACTTGGTCGGGTTGCTGGGGGTACTGACAACCTTTTGCCAGGGGACCTTCGGACCGTGGTACGACAAGAGGCCGAAGCCCGCGCCGCTGGAGAAGGAGATGTCGTAGTAACTCTCGAACTGGGTATCAGTGAAAGGCTTGAGGTCGGAACCGTTCAGGTGAACGCTGTAGACGTGGCGCTGGATGGAGGACTCTTTCGTGGAGACGAAGTACACCAGGTTGTTCTTCACATCGACAGCAGACGGGCCGCCCACGACTTCCCAGTTGCCAGAGGTGAGGTACACAGGCTCGGGGTTGTCCATGGGGGAGAAGTAGGCAAGATGGTCGCCGTTGTCGTGAATAACAGAGTCAACATAGCCGTCCTCGGGCCGTCCGTTGGCAGGATCGGCGGGGATGAACTGAGTCTCGTGGGAAATCTCAAACCAACCGCCGTCGATCTTGCCAACGTCAATGGTGTTGACGGTCTTGCCAGTGCGAGCGACAACATCAACGAGGACTACACGCATAATGTCGCTCACGCGGTTGGTCTCCTTGATCAGGACCTTCTGGTTCGCCCAGAGCACCATATTGATGAGTCTGTCGTCATCGGCAAAACCGTCCGAAATGTCGACGGAGAAGACATCGCCACGCTCGACATCGTAGAAGAGCACATCCACCACAGGGTTGTGGCTGCCCGCGCGCGGGTACTTGATGCGCTTCTCCTCCGGGTAGGTCTCTTCGCCAGGGAGCGGCTTCTTGCCGGAGGGTCTCGAGACAAAGTACTGCAGAGGGTACTCGGGGACGCCCGTCTCGTTCGTTCGCAGGAAGGCGATGTACTTGCCGTCCTCCGAAAACCATGTGGCGCTGTTGCCAGCGAAGACTTCCTCCTCGTACACCCAGTCGGGGATGCCGTAGAAGTACTCCGGGCCGCCATCCTTTGTGATCTGCGTGACCTTCTTGCTGTCCAAAGTCCTCAAGAAGAGGTTGTTGTCCCTGGTGAAGACGACAGCATTGCTCTGCGGGCTCCACGTCGCGAGCTGCACACGGCCGTCGGCGTTGTCAGGGTCGAGGGGCTCGGCGGTCTGCGTCTCGACGTCGAAGATCCAGTACCGCGCAGTGAAAGAGTGGCGCCAGTTGCGCTGTAGATCGGTCGAGACAAGCACCTTCTTCATGTCCTTGCTCGGGCGGCCGTCATGCGGCGTCAATTGCCGGCCGTCGAACTCGATCCACGGGTTCTTTATAAGCGTGCGACTCTGGACAACGTCGGAGGATACCTCGCCCGCGGCCTTGTTGCTGGACCTGACATCCTCCACGACGAGGTAGTCCTTGCCGCGAGCGCCCTGCTCGAGCAGGAGGCCGTCCTCCCCGTTGGGCCCCTCAATCCAGCTAATGGAGTGTCCGTACGGCGACCAGAATCCGGACATGACCTGGTCCAGCGTCACTGGCTTTCCAGACCCGCGCTGGGTCGCCGAGGGGTCGTGGTCGACTTGGCTGCCGTGCTTGTACGACTTGTGCGACAGGAAGACGAAGAGGGCGGCGCCCCATGCGAAAATGAAGGCGGCGCCGAGTATTAGAAGCCCCTTCTTGAGTCCACGGTCCATGCCCACGCGACGCACGATGCCGGTGGTCCCAAGAAAAGGCCCCGTCTCGAGGTCATTGGTCTCGGACTCCTTCAGGTCGTTCTCGTCATCGTCGTCCGGGTTGTCGGCGTAGGCGGGACGGGAGGCGGAGGGAGTGCGGCGGCGCTGGGAGGCGGAAGAGGAATACGCGGCTGCCTTTTCATTCTGCTCGTGGAGGTGGTCGAAGACGAGGCTCGTGGTGGAGACGCTGGATACGGAATCGTGGGACATCCTGTGGTCCTCGACGTCGGTCGGTCGACGTGAGGTGGATGCGGATGCGGATGGAGCGGCGTCGGCGGCCATTGTGAGACTGATATCTCCGGTGGAAGTCGGATATCGTTCGGGGCCAGGCGACAGGAAGGTTACGGCGAGTTTGGGAGGAAGATGGGATCGAAGCTACGTGGATTCGGTCGTGACTTGAAACGGCATGCTGTCTCGAGGCAGCATCAGCCTTCTTTGGGAAATCGGGGGAGACGACGACACCCCATGGATCGCAGAGCTGTCACGAAGAGGCAGGGGAGCGGGCGGTCGAGGGTCAAAGGTGTCGGAGTCGGATGTGTGTAGGTGGACAGACGAGCGTGGGAGCGACCGGTCGACGAGCGAGTCAATAATGTCGGACAAAGAAACAATCAATGGAGAGGGAAGCTCACGGTGTTTGCTCTGGTTTGGTGGCGGACCCCTGGCCGAGGTTGAGAGTCGAACTGGAGGTGGGTGGATTGGCTTAGCTGGCCTGGACTTTCAGCGTGTGTCACAGGTGCAGCATCCCCCAGGGGCCCAAGGGGGGGGGGGCGCTCTATTCACGGATGCGGAGGGCGACGGGACAGGCTTGGCCTGTTTCAATTCGCATTCCCAGTCGTCCGGGGCGCGGTAATTA
Source organism: Colletotrichum musae (assembly GCA_027406025.1). Classification (NCBI taxonomy): domain Eukaryota; kingdom Fungi; phylum Ascomycota; class Sordariomycetes; order Glomerellales; family Glomerellaceae; genus Colletotrichum; species Colletotrichum musae. Next base: position 5,607,067 of record JANVYC010000001.1, on the reverse strand, counting down.
CACTGGTCAATAGTACCTGCGCATGCAGCCACAGCACTGACCTTCCGGGGAAACGTCGCCTACCTGTGTTTTATCGCGCTTTATCGCCCTTATCATCCTTATCACTCTATCGATAAGGCCTGCACTTTGGACCCTTCATGCAGTCCCGTTTTCTTGAGGCAGGAGGACGACCTGGTGACTTGTTCGCCTTCCTATCGTGCTCTAGCAGACGCTTCAAACATGAACAGACCGACTATAACACAACCACTGTATTAATCTTGAAATGGTATCAATTCTCAAAATCAAACCCTAAAACTCATAGTCACGCAAAATTACCCACACCAAATGAAATCACCCCTCCACCAAGACCATCGTCACCCCCTCCACCTCCTCCACCCCCACCACCACCCATCCCCTAATGGCCAGCCTGCGCCGCGACGGCCCTGTCGTCCTCGATCTTCTCCACGACGCACGCCGTCCCGTACGCGCACGTCTGCGCGAACCCGCCCAGGTCCGCGGCGTCGAACCGCAGGCACACGACGGCGTTGCCGCCCCGCTGCTTGCACTCCGACACCACCCGCCCCAGCGCGTCGTTGCGGCAGCTGTACAGCATCGTCGTGAACCACCGCAGCTCCCCGCCCGCCAGCGACTTGATCACCATGCCCAGGCTCGCCGCGATGTTGCGCGAACGCACCGAGAGCCCGTACACCGCCCCGAGCGTGCGCACCACCCGGTACCCGGGGATGTCGAACATTGCTGCCCCGCGTGTGTTAGTCGGGAGGGTAGGTATTTCACGATACTTGTATGTAGGGACGTACTTGTCGTGATGACGCCGCCCGTCTCGGTGAAGCAGTGCAGGTCGGACAGCTCAGGCGGGACGTGGGCGACCTCCTCGTTCTTTGCGTCGCTCTTTCTGCTTCCGAAGCTCATTTTACCGGTTATTGGTGGTTGGGAAAGGTAAAGTTTGTTGGTTCTTATCAAAGTGATGTTGACTACTGTATGTTGCTTGAAGTCGTACCGAATGATGCAGCTTCGATCTGTGATGAAGAAACAGCCCAAGAAGAGTCAACATCCAGCACCCGGTCCCTACCCTTATATACCTCTTTTTTCATCTCATTCTCACTCTAGTTCGAGTCAAATACCTCATGCTCGTCCCTCTCGCGCAGAGACATTTGAGGCCAGCAACAAAGCTGAAGCTGGGTAAGCCGGGCATTCGCGATCGGCCCAACCCAGCAAACACCCCCGGCCCCACCCGGCGCAAACCGGCGCCTGCCATTGGCCCCACAGCCGGGGACCGTATTTCGTATCTGTCGGTTGCGAGAGGCGCGTGGCTGGGCAAAACGGCTCCAGCCCCAAAATGTCAGTCAACCCGGCGTGAGACAAGATCGGACGCTAAGGGTTCTGAGGCCTGATGTCAGGCATTGACTGTTCGGATTCGTCGCCTTGTTCCCCTCAAAGATCGGGTCGTTCAGGAACGTGACGCGGGATATCCCAAATATCTCTCACGAAATCGAGCTCTGGCGTCCCTCGGAATTGCCGGCGCCCTACGAGCTCGAGGGATTTTCTTCAGGTCTCTGACGGAGTCGGCGTCGCGTTGGCTAGTTATTGCGGGATTTCGGCACATGACAATAACAGATCACACTTCACTGGTGCGAACAAGCGAGTAGGAAGTTCGCTGGCTTCAAAACTCTCCATAGATATGTTTCCCTGTATCTACTTTCTGTCAAGCGAGTTCTTCGCCAACGCCGAAGTTTTGACCAGGGCGACAACAATAGGCTCATTGAACTCCAGGTGAGCTAAGTGGGAGATCAGCATGCGGCCATCGCAAAGATCCCCGTCAAATCCACCCTCTCTCTTTCGAGATTCTCTTCCTAAGATTCGCTACTAGTATAATCTCCCGACAGAGATGAAGGACGACGATGCCGGGGACGCGGTCTTTGGGCGTTGCGACGATTCGAGTTGATCCTGCGTCCTCCGTCCTGCGACGCAACGGAAGGAAAACCAGACCAGCCTCCAGCGGGAATCGTAGAGTCCAGCCTTTGAGCCGTTGAAGCTTCAGGAACTTATACACAACAAACATATTTGCTAGCTGACGTCAGGTGTATTCCTCACCCAACCAAAGTGAAATAAAAGTAGCTCCCGCAATCCATCTTCATTATATACTCAATACGCTCCCGAACCACATGTAGTCTCTGCAACGCAGTGCCCAGTCGGGAAAGGCTTGGCCTGTGTGCTCCAGAGGTGTTCGTTCGCTTGGTCAAGGGGACGCAGTTTCCCTTGCCTGCATGGTAGGCAACGTCGGTAGAGGACTCTTGTCAATCCAAGTTCCCCGTCGTCGTCCCTCATTTCTCCTCATCGCTGACGTATCACGCTTTCGGTACGGAACGACGGGAGACGCCGTCGAACTTATACGGCCGAAAAGTGCCTTGCTTTGACGTGCCTTTAGCAGTTTCTGTACCAGGGTGACTGCTTCCCCTACATCCAAGTCCAAATCATGGCTCCCCCATTATACCACGTGCCCTTCAACCTATGGCCGGTTCAATCGCAATATATACCAATGATCTATCGTGCAGGAAAGACACGACGCAAAGTGAGGAATCATGCAGCAGAAAGTTTAAGAGGGCCGTTGGCAGGCTTCCTTGCCCCGTATGCAACACGACCACATGCGCAGATCCCTAATTCAGAGTGAGCAGCGAGAAACTATCAAGCGCCGGAGATCGCCAGCTCGGTACCTACGCAGGATGGGAAGCCCAGCCATTCCCCTGCCGTCCCGCCTCCTCGGAACCAAACCCCCGTCGTAAATTAGGACACACCCGCATCACATCACTTGCAACAGCAGGCCGTCAAGCTGTCTACTAGACCGCGAAAGTGAACAAAATGTTGCTGCCTCCCCGATTCAGGAGAGTTGAGAACTCGCCCCGCCGCCACGCGTGCGACAACTCTCCCCAGCTCTCACGATGCTTCCTCTGACAACCCTCCTCCTCGCCGCCCCCGCCCTCTCGGCTTCAATACGGTGCAGGGCAGCCGTGCAGTGCCCGCTGGTCTTCGACGGCCGCGTGCCCTCTTCCGCGGAGCCCGCAGACCTTGACACCCCCGACGGCGGCGGCTGGAACCCGTTCAACCCGGACTATGTCAAGGGCCAGGGGCTGCTCTGGTCCGACATCGTCCTCCTCCCCGAGACCGACACGCCCTCGCGCTTCGACAAGGAAGCCGACTCACGGCCGCTGGAGGTGACCATCTCCGACGCCAGCATCTTCATGAACCAGCGCGGGTTCCGGCGGGCGGGGCTGCAGTTCCGCGGGGATGCGAACAACGGCAGTCCTGCGAGCACGGGGGTCAAGACGCTGCACTTCAGCGTCAAGCAAGACCCCGAGCGGCCCCTGAACCTGACGCATGAGTATCTTGTACGTTTGCGGCAGTAAGTAACAGGTGGTCTGGGGCTGTGCTGACGATGCCCGTCGAATAGAATGTCTGGCACGAGACGGCAGCCTACGACGCCAACCAGTTCAACTTCCAGGTGGGCACCATCATCGGCCAAGAGGGTCTGCCCGAGGACGCCTTCAAGCTGCTGGACCGGAACAACCAGCAGGTGTGGTCTACGCCCATGGCGACCGACGGGTCGTGGCAGAACTTTGCCTTGACACTGGACTTTGATCAAAAGTAAGTGATCCGAAGAGAAAAGTGGCACGAAAGCAGGGCTAACACGTCCAGCACGATCCAAGTCTGGTACTCTGCAGGCAATGCGCCGCTGGTGAAGCAGGGAGGCGCCATCTCGGCAAACCTCGCCGGCAACGGCCAGTACCAGATCGGGATGCTGAAGAAACCAACGGGAACCAGCGACGTCGTGAACTCGGGGTATCAGTCGAGCAACTTGGATGAGGGCCAGATCTACGGCGGCATCTTCATCGAGGATAGCGCCGATGGGTGTGTGTCTACCTGAGGCCAGAGAGTAGCTGGCTCGCATGATATTGTTCGTCTACGTCTATACTCTTCATAATCTAAGTTCGTAAATGGACCTGTCAGACACCAGAACGTTAGTTGAGCATGTGAATCTCGTCCGAGATGTCATTTTTGGACGTCGACGGCAGTAAAGCTCGCCCTCAGGGGCGCGACGCTGATGACGGCATTGAGCGACGCCCACAGATCCTCGCCCTCGGGGCTCTCCTCGGCCTGCCGCTTGATATCAGCCAGCTGGGGAGCCCAGCGGAACTGATAGGTCCGCGAGAGAGCCAGCTTCTCGGGATCGGCGGGAACGGGGCTGAACAAGCCCCCCGCGACCCAGCGACCGTGGGCTGTGGTCGTCAATCTCACGGGACGGTCTGCGATGTCGGCGACCATGGGGACGTTGACACTGTAGACCTCGACGTCCGGATGCCAGTCCCTCGCCAGGTCTCCAATCAGGGCTACGGCGCGAGCACAGGCGGCGTGGATGACTTCATCGGGCTGCACCTCCTTGCTACCGAAACTGAGGGCCACAGCCCGCTTGCCGCACTGGGCAGCCTCCATGGCACCGCCGACGGTGCCGCTGCTCAGAGCGTAGACGGTGCTCGCGTTGCGGCCGTGATTAGGCCCGGAGATGACCAGATCAAAGTCGGCCGGGGCGAAGCCGGTGTGGAACAATCCTATCTGAGTGCAGCTGGCGGGAAGGCCGTCAACGACAAGCCAGCGGTGTAAACGGTCCTCGGTCTCGGCGCAGCCGGGCACGTCGCATGTTTTGTCAGAGAAAGAGGCCGGACACCTGCTTGCGGCGGTCAAGGTCTTGCCCACGGCATGGGCCTTGCCGATCCAAGAAAGAGGTCGGTCGGGGATCACAACAACAGTTGAGTGGCCAGCCTCGTTCAGGGCGTCGATGAGGGGTGCAAAGTAGGGCGAGACGGAGGACGGGGGCCCGTCATCGTTGACAACCTGGTCGATGCGTGAGTACGCGGTGGAGGTGCGTCATGGCGTATCATGACAGAGAGCGCAGCAGGATTGCAAAGGGGACTTTTACCAAGAGCCGCATCTTCGCAGGTCGGCGAATTCCTAGGGGTGGGAGGAAAGGACGTGGACGTTGCCGAGGTTTGGTGGGTTCAGTATTGATTGATGCTGATAGTGATAAGTCCGTGGGCGGACTAGGTCGCAGCGAGAGTTTGCCAAAGGACCTCGGGAGGAAAGAAGGCAACCGGTGCCAAGACGAGGCTGCCAGAGGACAAAGCCGCGGGCGGAATGTGGTTGGGCGAGTTGACGAGACTGGGCGGCGACGCGCAGGTCAGACGGCAGGTGGGTGTAGACGTAGATGGCCAAGGTTGGGCTAGATGGCTAGGTAATGAAGGTATGACGCCCTCGGTTGCTCGATCACTGGAAGAGGAATAGGAATCGGAAGATGGTGAGGCTGTGTCCTGTCAAGAAAGGAGGGGGATCGTAAAAGTGCACATTTAAAGACCGCTACCGCTCCCAGTCAACGGCGGTGTTGACTTTGTCCGCTGCAGTTGCGATTTGTGAATCATTTTGCTTTGCTGCTCTCCGGCAACTCGGACATTCAGACCGGATGGACCCACGAGATTGGAATAAGATAAGACGACCTGACAACTAACCGACCCATGTATTACATATAATACAGGGGCTCCATCAGATGAGGTCAATAATGCCGCAAGCACGGGACTGCGATCCACAGAAACCCAGAAGGATTCAGTGTTTACCTGGGTTGGTAGTGTTCTGGAAGCAGTAGTCCGTATGTACGGAGTCACAGGCGAGGCGTCCCCACAGGTGGTCCCCGGCGGTGCGATTTCCAGGTTGGTCAGGTGCGCCTTGCGGTTTGCCCGGGTTCGGCTCTGTGTTCGCCCTGTCTTAGTGCTGCTTACGGCCCGGAGAGTATTACCTGGTGCTGTTGGGGCATCGATGGAAAAGTACCTTGCCGCCTCTGCGTGCCTAAGTTAGGTAGATGGGTATTACCTACTCAAGTCTGAAGGTGCCGTTGAACGCCCTATATCGGAGCTGCTTCCCCGGCACCGACTGCTGCTCGCCCTTACCTAGGTAGTGTAGGCCCCAGGCGGTATGGAAGAGTGTGGAGGGGCCCCAAAGTCCCAACACAGAGGGGGAATGTGAGGTGGAACACACCGAAAAGTGCACGGCTTTCCGGCGCTGGTTGGTTCATCCACCCCACTACAGCCACTACTAGCACTGCCAGTGGAAAGCACCGTACAGCGAACGGCAGGCGGAACTTGGTAGGTACACTGGAGCCACTCACACGGACACGGGCGGTCCTTCCTTCCTCAACACATGTGTCATTGCCAACCTACACCTGCACCTGCACCTACACCTACACCTACACCTACACACCTCTCGTACTTCCACCTCCAATGATACTCGAGAACACGAGGCTGCAGCTAGGCATACATCCAGTCTTAAAGATGGCTGCCTTTCCATCTTCGCCCCCTCGGGCGACTCGAGCTTTTCTCCTGCCACCTTCTCAAACTGAAATCTACAAACACAGCCTCTCCCCTTCTTCTGTAGTGGCATAACAACTCAGCCGTCGTGATATTCTTTGGGTGTGGGCATGGAACACGCAAACGATCGCAACCACCACCGCAATCTTGCCTCATGGGTCAGCCAGCCCGCTGCGGCCCCCGACGCGTACGCCCAGGCCGTGGACATGGATTTGGACTTGGACTTGGACTTTGGACCTGCCGATGACCTTCTCAATACCGAGGCCAGGCAAAACCCCCAGTCGTTGATTCAGTATGTCGCATCACCACCCACAGACACACCGAATACAGAAACATGCTGACTCTCCCGCTCCAGGGCCTTCAACGCAGACCTCCCTCCTTGCGACCCTCAGAATGGTGACTTCGGTCTGTCGCCCATACTGTGTATCAACGGGGCACAAGATGATTATGTAGACCTCTCATTCGATCTTGCTATGGGGAATTCGCCGTCTGTGAATAACGACGCCGATGTCAATCCGGCGTGTGCGGCGCTATACGGTCCGGAGAGGCCGTGTAGTCAGAGTTCTCATGGGATGGACGACATCGCATCTATCACCTTCAGTACCGAGGACGATCCGTACGCCACAAGCTTTACCGATAGGGTTTTCAACAACTTTCACAGCCCGGCGCCCACCACCTTTGACGAAGTCATCTTGTCTCGTGATGTTTCTGTGGAGAACAGCCCTGGCCTCCCCGGGCGCCCGTTTCCCAACATACATACAAACAATACCAGCTCTTTCAGACCCGCCCTCGTTGCATCTCCGCCCTCTGCCGTCAATTCCGCCTTCGGGATAGGAGGAGGGGGCTTTGCCTTTCAGGCCACACCGACAAGCGCTCCAAGGCAGAGTGTCAGCGCTCTCGCCGCTGGATTGTCGGGTCAAGACCATCTTACTCCCAGTCCCACGTCGGAATACTTCGAGCACTTGAGTACTCACTTGTCCGACGAGAGGAGTGACTTCTTCGGCCAGCCGACATGGAGCGCGGGCATGCCGGCAGCCAACCTCTTTCACTGCGAACAAGCCCAGCCGGGTCTAGCTTTCGTTGTCCACTCGCCCGAGTCGGTGCCAATGACATGGAGTCGGTCAGAGGACTTCCTGGGCCCAAGCCTGCCACCATCCCCGGGCATGCATCCCATAGACCACCTGAGATCTTCCAATGCTCGTGCGTTTGGATCGCAGGAGGTTCTGAGAATGGGTTACATGCCGACCACCACTGGTCACTTGTCAGTTCCGCCATCCGCGACACAGACTCGTCGAAAGTCCGATCCGCCTCACCCCTCTGCTGCTCTCAGAGCACAACTCATGCCAACGAACGCCCCGGGGCTTTCAGACTTCAGAAACCAACAACATAGCAGCACATCTCGATCCGTACCGAAACAGTCGCCTTCCTCTGCGAAGCGTCGTGACCCGGATTCGCGACGAGGTCAAGTACACGTCAACACCCTAGGGGCGACCGCGCCTGTGCCTATCGCCAAGAGGCCAGCATCTTTTGTCAGGAATCCGGTTGGCACGAGCCCGAACAATCGGACGATACCCGCGCGAGGACGACGCAGCGGTCCGATGAATTCCAAGTCTCGCGAGCAGGCCAAGGTCACCCGCAACAAGAAGATGGTCTGCATCAGGTGCAAACACTCAAAGCAGGCGTGTAAGAGAGTCGAGAACAACCCCGAAGGCCCCTGCGCTCAGTGCGTCAAACACAGCCTTTCGAATAAGTGGCCGGGGCCGTGTGTGAAAGCCCATTTCGAAGATATTGTCCACTCGGGGTCTTTCAACTATATTTCGCAAAGGTTCATCTGTCACTTGACGCTCGACGGGACCAGGCGTATTCGCAAAGATCTTCCGAGGGAGTTTCCCATCGACAGCTTGATTGCGACGCTGGGGCGCGTCCGGTCTGTGTTCGACTTCCGCGTTCATTACGATGGCAGACCGGTCTACACGATGGATCTGGAGAAATGCCACGACTATCTGATGACCCTAAAGCAACAGGTGGGCGAGTCAGAGCCCAGCCTGCGTGCCTTTATCGACAAGGAGATAGTCCGCGTGGACTCGAGGAACGACGAGTGGGAAAACTGCATTACCGACGTGATGATCAAGGACAACCCTTTGGCCCTTCTTTGCGTTATCAACAACATGCCCAGCCGTGCTAGGTATTCTTACAAGGTCAAGAACGCTCATCCGACGATGCAAGAACAGTTTCTCGACCCCGAGAACCCGACGGTGGAGGACCACATCATGCTTGCGGCCCACCTATCCCGGATTATCTGCCGCAAAGTGGAAATCAAAGCTTACGGGTACCTACAACGAGAACTTCACAAGTCAGACACTCTAACGGAATCGGATCTGGAGCTACTGCTGAGGGATCTGGGCTACATCCTACTGACACAACGGTGGCGATACTCGTGGTGGAAGGTGATGCTGGGGAATCCACTTGCCACTGCAGAAGCGGCCGACCCGGAGAAAGAAGAATGCGAGAAGCGAGTCTACAAGCTGTGCTGGGTGCTGTACTTCTACTACTGCAGCCTGCGGAGAAAGCTTCCGACGTGGTCCACGGTAGAAGCTCTGCGCGGCGTCCATTCGAAATATTCGGATGCGCGCAACACGATATGGGATGACTTCCCGGGCGACGAGACGGAAGAAGCCTTCGAGATGTGGCTGGCGAAGGGACAAGACCTCGTGCACGAGGCAGGTGTGCCCGGCGTACTAGGTTCGATGGGCCTGTCGGCGTGATTCTTGACATTTTGACGTACATACAATACCCCCTCATGATGTTCTCTAGCAATGGTCTGGGACTGGCGTTCGTTTGGTGGAACAAGGGACAGTGGAAAACAGCACACTCATTGGCAAGAACTTCGTGGATGGAAAGTGTTTAGAGGCGTCTTGGGATAGACAGGCGCCTTTGATTTGGACTAGAATGGTCGGAAATCTGGGAGCACTGCGGATAACGTTGACGAATTTCATATGAAGTAGAGTTTTTCTTCTGTTCTTTTACAAAAGAACCTCTTGATTCTCATCTCTACTCTGAGTCCGTGCCGCTTTCGCCCATAACCAACAGGCATTTCTCGTTTCTCAAGGGCACCACTCATCCCACACGATCCAGACCGTCCCGTCCATCGACAGTTCTCCACAGACCGCTACTGATCATCCATCCATCCCACGCGGCACTAGCCCTAGAGCCGTCTAGCGCCAACGTCCCATCTGAACCAACCAACCCCGCCAGTTCTGAAAGCTGTCCGGATAGCAGCCTGCAAGCTTGCCTTGGAGAGCTCTGTGCGCGCGATCAGAGAGGGGACTCGCGGGCCTAGGCTTGGGTGCAGGGCAAACTCGAGTCTTGGTGGAGAGGGGAGAGGGGACCGACTGGGACCGGGACCCTGCCCAGAATCCGGGAACGGCGTGGCTGGCGAGATGGTGTTCCTGATTTCCCAGCCATCTTCTTTTTCCCCCCTTCCTTCCTACAGAGGCTTGCTTGCTTACATTGTTCAAGTACTTCTGAATCCCGTCTCGTCTCATTGTCCTGCCCGCGCACAAAATCTCGTAATTGTCAAAAAATCTTGTAGCAAATAGAAAGGACGGATGGGAAGACTGAACGTAACAAGAGACAGAAAAAGAGGGGGACGGACGCTCTTGACGCAGAGTAACATTGTCAATTTGCTCTCGGCTGCTCGTCGCTCGAGGAGAAAAGCCCTCGCTACCGCTTTTTACACCTCGTAACATGTTGCGCATTTCAACTGGACGTCGGCGAAGGTTAAGGTGGGCATTTTGAGGCAGTAGTAGTCATTCTGAGGTAGCATTGCTACTTCTTGCCCACCGAAACGACTCGCACACGCGTTCGAAATAAAAATCCCCGGCACTAAAAAAAGGGAAAGAGAAGAAAAAGCAAGGTTGCTCGTTGGCTGATTGGGCCCGCCTCCCCCCGGCTTGCTCTCCCCGAATGGCTCGCATCCGGCCTTACTTGCATTTCACGAGCTTGCGGATTTTCAAGGGTGGTCGGTGTGGTACCTACAGAGACTCCCGGGGGCTCTAGGTCACGCTCTCTCACTATCTCTTCCCCGTCCCCGGAGAAGATTCCAGGATTACCTTCACCTTCTTTCTAAATTGGATGATCCTCCCATCGTGAAGAACTTCATCATCCTTGAGCTCTTCCCCGCCATAGCTTCCCCGATTGACCCGTGCGCGAGAACCCGATTTCCCATCCCGCCCAGGTTCTCTCTCCTAGTGTCGCATTCTCTAGCCTCAGCTGCTACTCAAGAGTGGGTTTCCCGCATCTCACTACCACCACCCACAATCCTCCCAACTCTCCTTCTCTCTGCTCTTTTCTCTTCCCGCACACACACAGGCACACGGGAAGAACTCCTTCTCTGACCCGTCGAAGCGAAGAAGAAGAAAGACCTCGCCAACCCCAGCTTCTCCATCTCGAGGGGGTGTCCACGAATACACACCCGTTGTCGTGAACCTTTCACCAGGTCCCCCCGCCCGCCTCCCCCCACCGCGATACAAGAAACGACTACAGACAAAGAGAAAGAGAGAGGACGTCGACCAGGAAAAGCAAAGATGGGCTTCTTCGACTTCGACACGGGCAGCGTCATCTCCGCCCGCTCGTCCCACTCGCGCCGGCACTCCTCCCACCACAGCAAGAAGCACAGCAAGCACCGCTCCCGCTCGCGCTCCTCCTCGTCCCGCGGCAAGCGCCACAGCGCACCCAGCATCGCCGCCTCCATCTTCGGCGGCGGCGGCGACGACGAAGGGAAGCGCGGCTCCTCGCGCTCGTCGTCGTCCTTCTTCGGCATCCCGAATGCCTCGCGCTCGTTCTTCTTCGGCTTTGGAGGTGAGTTGGAAACAACACCCTTTTCCCTTCCCGAGACAGTTTTCTCTCCCCCGAGACAGACTGCTCGTCCCCCTCTCCCCACGCGGTGACACCAAAAAAACTGACACGTTCTCGCAACAAAACCAAGGCCGCCCCTCGTACTACAAGCGCTCCCCCCGCGGCGGCTTCATCCAGAAGACGCTCAAGCAGGTCAAGCGCCTCTGGCGCGACCTCGTCTACTACGCCAAGCGCCACCCCTGGAAGGTCGTCGCCCTCGTCCTCATGCCCCTCCTCACCGGCGGCTTCCTGACCGCGCTGCTCGCGCGCTTCGGCCTCCGCCTCCCGCCGGGCGTCGAGCGCATGATCGGCATCGGCGCCAAGGCCGCCTCGGGTGACTCGGTCGGCCTCGTCGGCGAGGCCATGCGCATGGCCACCTCGGCCGGCCTCGGCTCCCGCGGCGGCGGCGGCGGCGGCGGGTCCGTCAACATCGAGAGGGGGTACGACGGCGGGTACCAGTGGGAGAGGCGGAGCGTCGAGAGGGACGGCCCCGGCGGCGGCGGCGGGTGGGCCGACGGGCTCATCAGCGGCGTGGCCAAGATGTTTGTGTAGCACCTGCGCTTCTCTCGGGAGTGGACGTGTGTGAATTTCTTTTGCTGTTTGGGAAGGCTATATCCATACCATGATCTCTTTTTCTTTATATTATTCAGAACTTGTCGTTGGTTCTACGGGCGTCTGGGCACACGGTCTGGTTCATCCCGTACTACCTCGTACCGGGTCCAACCTTGCGGGGATCTTTTCTTACATGATCAAAAAGTAGAGACGCATGGCGCATACACTTTTTTATCGTTTAGCATACCTTAGATGAACAAGAGACGACTCATGACCACAGAGCAAAGGCAGCGGCTGCAGTTTTGGAGGGGCAGGTTGATTAAGAAATAAGGCTCTATAATGCTACAAAAACAAAACCACGGGTAGACTCGAGCAACAGGCCGATTACTTCTTCTTTTTCCTCCCGGCCACTGGTTTTCTCTTGGACGGCGACGAGTTGGACGACTTCTTGCCACGCGACCCAGCACGAGACGCAGTCTCCTCGACGACGATGGCCTCCTTCCTGCCGCGTCTTGTTGTCGGTGGCGGCGGCGGCGGCTGGGCGATCTGCGCGCCGTTTCCGGTGCCATCACTGGTGCTCTCTTCGGTACTCTCCTCCTCCTCGCTGCTATCGTCACTCGATTCTTCCTCGGGCGGGGGCGCGCGGGTCGCCCTGGTCACCCGTGTTGTAGGAGGGATGACGGGGGTCCGTCTCCCGTCCGTGGAGCCAGATACGTTACGTCGAGTGGCAGCAGTCGGAGCGGCGCGGGGGCCCTCAGTCTGAAACTGGAAAGGGTCGACTCCGGACCTAGACTTGGACCTGGAGGAAGTAGAGGAGGCCGGTGACATGTTGGGTGGTTGCGAGGAAGACGTCGAGCCACGTTGGCGGGTGCGAGGGGCGTTCGGGGGCGGGAAGTAGCCCATGGGAGGCATTGCGTCCCGCTGCTGGGTCTCGGCGAACGTGCCCGGAGACGGATGGCGCGGCAGGTCATCCTCTGCGGTGATCGCTAGGGGCCTCCTCGGAGGCATGTCGAACTGCGCCAACGGAATAGAATAGCGCTGTTCCTTTTCCTTGCGTCGCTTGCGCTCTTGCCGGCGAGCCTCCTTCTCCATGCGCTTCTTGTGTCGCTCAAGCGCCGCCATCTCCTCCTTATTCAGCTTGACATCGGCCTTGCCCTTCTCCTGGGCGCGCCGGATGCGAGTCAAAGCCATGTGCACCAAGGCTTCCTCCCTCTCCATGGGTGATAGTGCATCCCAGTCAATCTCCGGCTCATCTTCGCTATCGTCCGACGAGCCGTCCTCGTCGTCCTCTTCGCTGTCGTCCTCGCTGTCGTCGTCATCGTCGTCTGACGGCTGATACTCGTAGCCTCTCCGGGACGCGCCGGCCCTGTCACCCAAGTCTGTAACCGTAAAACGCAGCGGATCGCTGGCGAACCGCCTTCCTCTCGAAACCAAACCAACGCCTTGTGTATCCGAATCCACCTCGTCCGACTCTAGCTCTTCGACGACTCTCTGTCCGTCGTCTCCCCACCCCTGTTGCGCAGCCCCCTGTTTCCTCCGCCCGCGCCTCGATGGTCTTCCCCATTGGGGCGCAAATTTGGGAGCTCGCGGCCGACCGTCTAGACCGCCTCCCCGGAAAAAGCCTCATCGATGGGCTTGTCCATAAAAGCAGCGTGGCCGAGGATGACCACGCCAGAAGCACCGATGAGCCAGAGCAGCGTCGAGAAGGGCGACGCGAACAGGCCCACGGGAATGGCGATGACGAGAAGGCCGGTCCACAGCTGGGAAGTGCTGGCCCGGAAGGTACCGATCTCGAGATCGCGGCCGTCAAGCTTGCCGATGAGGAACATGCCGGCAATGACGAAGATGATGTCGAACAGCAACAGCCAGTTGGTGAGCAGCGCATAGATGCTGAGCATTAGGAAGACGACGCTGTAGTTGCTGGAGAAGTGGGAGAGGTTGAAGTTCCATCGGGACTGAACCTCGCCGAAGTTGGCGGGCTTGGAGAGGCGCTTCATGTCGAAGAACTCGGAGATGGGACGCAGGTTGGCGAACCGGGCAGTCAAACCGCCGGAACGCATGCTGTTGAAGCGGTCCTGAATGTTCAGGCGAGACGTCAGGGCGTCGATGGGGATCTGGATGCGGGCCATGGCGACGGTAGTTGAGTCGGTGTCGGGAGCGACGCGGAGGATGGTGATGAGGGAGGGAGGAAAAGGTGAGTTGTCGAAGCTCTGGCGGCGTGCGAGGATGCTTTGGTCGCGAAGGAAAAGACTGTGTTGTTGGTCTATTTAAACGGATGCGTTAGTTGGGTGGGCAAGTCAGGGTCGAGCAAAGGGGGGGAAATGCTGATTTTGAAACATTTGGGACGGTTCAGGCCATGTGTCTTCTCAGCTCCATTCCACCTGGAATTAGCTTTTTTTTTTTTTTTTTTGTGACGCGAGCGACTGAACACGTCCACGCAGGTACGTAAGTCGAACCAGGGGGCTTATGCGGATGCCTTGGGGCTTGAAGGGCGCAGCGGATGACGAAACAGAATAGAATCTTACCTTGCTACCCAGGTGGACAATTGAAGTTGTCGCGATGGTTGTCGCAGTCGTCGTCGTGGCCCCGGTGCTGGTGAGCTTTTTCTGTCGACCCGTGTTTTCTTTTTTTAATTCTCGGCTCGTCTGCTGGATCCCGTATGGTAATCTCGTCAATCCGGCTCAGGGGGTGCTGGATGATTTGCGCTAAAATGGCACGGCTCCCACGCGTCTGGTTGGTGCTGGAGAAAGGGGGGGCCCCTGTCGATTTGGGGGGATTGGAATCTCTCTTTCTCGGCCTCGGAGGCTCAGGCTCAGAGAGCTGGGTTCGGGCTGTCTTCGGGGAGCGTCGACGGCAGGTGCGGTGCAAGACGGAGTGGAGGGTGGAGAGGGCGCCTGCCCGAAAGATGGGAGAAGTTGCCGAGAATGGAAGGGAGGCACGGGACTGAGGCCTCGTTCCTCAGATCCGAGGCCGAGACTTTTTTTTTTTTTTTTCCCGTCCGGCCGTCCCAGCGTCGGCGGTGAAGTGGAAGGTGCCGGCTCGCCTATTCGTGGCCCGTGAAATGTTTTCCTCCCTTGGATGGGAAACACATGCATTCACCGGTTCAAACAGGGCGTCCCGAGTGTTCCTCCCATCCGGGTCGAGAAGAGGAAGAGCAAGCAGGGACAAGAAAAAGAGGTGAAGGAGGGGATATGTGCACGGGTTAATGAAGGAAGCGGAGAGGGAGGAGAGAGGCGGGAGAAAGCTCTGACCGCCCCTCTTGCTCTGATGGAAGCTGCGAGACCAGGTAGTACCTCAGGTATGGAGCTATCAGATTCCGGCGTCACGTACGGATAGGTAACTAGGCATCCGTAGGTGTGCTACTGCTACTGCTAATACTGCTACTGTCTCTTGCTGCTGCTCCTGTTACCATTACTATTACTCCTCATGCCGATGCTGCCACACGAGCTGGGTCCGCATGCACGGCAATGGCAAGTAAGAGCCGGCCAAGTCACCGCCTGGGCTGTCGAGCATTCCTACACCGCAAATGTGTCGCATCGGTCCACGAAGGCATATGGACCCTAACGCAGCCCAAGGCACACCTACCTTGCGAGGTAGTGTAGGAGCGGTGGACGAGAGAGGGTCGGACGCCGGATACTGGAGTCCACGTCTGGAGCTGGAGCTGGAGCTGGAGATGAGGTGGCAGCAAACGAGGGGGAGCCAATGACGAGCGAGCGGTACCTAATGCGAAGATGCCCGAGTGGCACTAGAAGCAGCCGTCGTCCGCTAGGGCGAGGCAGCTGCAAATCGGCATTTCGTGACATGAAGCCGGTCGAAGCGATGGCATGGGGAGGGACGAAAAAGAAGGGATGACGGGCGAGCCGGCGTATTTATGGCAATTGGTGTCTGTAGTACCTCTACGGAGTACCTAGTAGTACTCCGTACTCTGTATCTTCCAGCAGACGATGGAAGAAGGCACGACTTCTTGTGTAGCTCCTGCCAAGAGGTCCGGAGGGGACTTTGGGCCTTGGGCACATGATAATTAATGGAAGGCGCGGGGAGTGAATCCGATTCCCAACACCGGCCAAACAACGGGAAAAAAATAGAAAATAATTAATGAAAATAGAAGAAAAGCGAAACGGCCCGGGGACATTACATTACATCCATGACATTACATATGTACACTCTCACACCAATCACGGAACAAAGCGCGGCAAGCCGTGGATAATCCCCTCTTCTTTCCGCCCTTTTTTTGCTTGCTTCTTCGTTTGCCGTCTGTCTTTCTCGCCTGCTGTTTCGTCTCGCCGCCCCCAGGCCATGTTTCAACACACAAGAACAGCAACGGCATGGGACCAACCGATACCTCGCCGTCGCCGTCGCTCCATGTCGTCGTCGACGAACGGTGAGCGATGGACGAACGATGAGCGATGGACGAACGACATGCTTCACAGCCCCACACACACGCACCACCCCCCTCGCCCGGCACCCTTGGGATCCATCAAGAGCAGCACCAATGTTGGAGCCCTGATCATCACTCCGTCACGGCCGGGGCGGGCTCCCTGACTCAGGTTTTTTTTGGGATATGGGACGACCCACGCGGCCGCCGAGACCGAGGGTACCGTGACGGTGAGCAGTATTATTGACTACCTATTGATGAGTAGTACTAATAGCAGCTTTCAGCGCTCACCTAGGTGACAGGTCAAGGAACTGACAGCCGCAGTTCGCTCGTTGGTTACGACGAACCTGATGAAGCTGAAGGGAGGTACTACCTACCTGAAGTCCCAAACAGGAGCTTCTACCTACACCTTCCTACTTTGACGTCTACCTTCACCGTTGAGCAATCACCTACGAATACCCATGCTTCCCTAGGTATGGGTAGGTATCCGTACTAACACCTATTATTACCAACCTTTTCTTTCTCTACCTACCTAGGTATATTCCAACACGGAGTTACGGAGTACAGATGGATGCCTTTTTTTCATGTTGTTGCTTGCATCCTGGACCATGGCCCCTGGCTTGCAGTAATTGCCTATCCGCCGGTGGACACACACGGCCTTTGCTTTCCGCTCCCTGACCTTGCAATTCGGAGTTGTTGCACGCCAACCGAAGAGTTCCATCCATGAAACTTCTCGCTCCCGTATCCGTGCAATATTGCAACCAACGTCATCTCCCGTTACTGCTCATCACCATCACCATCACCATCGTCGTCCACACTAGTGTATGGAGTAGTAGTAGTAGTAGTATCTGCACACTCGCCCTCTCTCATCGCAGCTCAGCAATCAGCCCGACCCGCCTCGCATAGCATCACCTCGCATCCCATCGCATTCGCCTCAGGCACTTCGAGGTTCAAACATGCCCAGTTGTTCATCTACACGACATGCACTGGACGCACGCTATTGTCGGGATGGACATGCCCGGCTCCCCCCTCCCCTTCCAATCCTTGCCGTTCGCCCCCCCCCCCCCCCTCTCTTGAATGGCCCCTCCTCTCCGATCTCAATTCCCTCCGGTCCAAAATTCGGATAATCAGCAACGGGGCAACTTTTCTATTCTCATCTCAGCACGTCCCGTCCAGCACATCATACACTACTACAGACGAGACACGCCCTCTCTATGTCCTCTGTCACGAGTTCCCAGGCCCCAGAAAGGCCCCGCGTGCGTCGCCGTGCATCACCCGCCTCGCAGCGCATCGAAGCAACCCTACAAGTGCAGGAGATGCCGTGTTTGCTCACTTCTGTTCCTGCTCCTGCTCCTGCTCCTGCTTTTCCTGATCCTCCGGCTGCTACTTCCACTCCTGACTTTCCGCACCGCTTCGCGACGACAGCTGCTGCTGCTGCTGCTGCTGCTGCTGCTGCTGCTACTTCCTCCATCACATCTCATCCCTCACGCCCGCCAAGTCACTTGGGGGGGCCACACCCAGACATCCTGACACCCCCCCTACCCTACCACACCCGGGGATAAGAAGCACTCCCCCTCCTGCTGCTCAAGGCCGAACTGGGCGTGCCGTGCTTCCCCGGGATTGGACAAACAGCACGAACCCCGCCACGCTCACCAGATGTGTTGCTAACTTGCTACGAACGGGAGTATACGTACCTTGTCCTTCTGTGGTTGAGAACTTGAGAATGCTTCCTACCACCACTGCTACTACTACTACTACTACTACTTTATAGAGTATTGCGACTGTTGGTGTTGCTCCTACTGCTGCTGCTACTACATACCTACCTAGTAGGCATTCATCCATTCATTCATTCATACATACATACAAACAGGGACCACCACCACCCTTACCGTCTCCTTCCCGCAGGGTCTTTTGGGGACATAGCATACATCGAAAGGGGTAACGGAGTACCAACCGAGGTGAAATACCTCTCGCGAAAGGTACCTTCTTGCTTCATCACTCATCCTCTGTCTCTGTCTCTGTCTCCTTCGTCTCTCTCTCTCCAACACAAGCACCATCCCGAGTCGGCCGCGAACCATTCCCCAAACGAAAGTACTTCATCGCATGTGCCGTACGTTCGGGCACCGCAACCTGGACCTGGACTGGACCTAGCTAGACCTGGACATCACCTCCAAGGAGCCCTGGACAGGTTGTTCGCGCCTTCGTCGCCTTGGCCAAGGCCGGTTGGTACGGACTACGTACGCTCTGCTCAGTGGTTGGCGAGCTGGCTGACTGGTCCGTTGGTTTGCTGGCTGCTGCCCTGGATGGGAGAAAAGCAATAATTATCTCTCCAGGTTCCAGAGGGACGACAAACAACCGAGAGCAAAAAGGGTCTTCCGTTTTTCTCGCAAACTTCCGCCATCCTGCCTGTCCTGTCTGTCCTATACCTATTCTTCCTCTCCTTTCCACTTGGGGGCCGCCATGAGATGACCCTGCCGCCTCCCACATCTTTTCTGCTTCGCCCATCTCGTCTCCGTTTCTTTGCGACCGGCTTCGTTCTTATGACCGTAAGGTAGTCAGCCATCTCCGAGTCGCCTGGTCCAGCACGACACATACGAAGATACATACCGCTGCCGCCGGCGCCGAGATCAACCTCGCCTGCCATTGCGCCATCGCGCCATGCCTCCAGCAAAGCCTGACGGTATGTTCTTTTCGGTTCTTTTCGATTGATGAGTCAATATCTTTATCGACTTCACCATGTTTTTTGTATCTTTTTAAAATTCTGTTTCTTTCGATTTTCTCCGTGGTGGCTTTTTTTTTTATTTTTTACCGAGGCTGGCCGGACTTCCACCCATTCGTCTGTTGGCTGCGATACGGAGACGGAGCGATACGAGGCCGATGGAAAGGACAGATTCACGTTATGGGGAAGAGAGACAGTCGCTGATTAAAACCCAAAAGAAGCAAGTTCATCCATCATGGCCCCTCCAACAGCCGCAAAACGACCGCACGCCGCGATGAGCAAAGGCAACCCGCCAAACCCGCCAACAGCTCTCGAGCTACCGCAACACTGGTGAGTTTTTCGGCTGTAAAGCAATCGTCGCCTGTCAATGTAGGAATGCGATATTGGCACAAGCATTTCAATCTGCGACCAGCACTTGACCTCGCGAGCCTGTGCTAACAAGATTGCCACCGAAGGCCAGATCCAGTACTTGCCGATGACTTTGATTGTTCTAAATATGATTACATGCCGACCGAGGACGGCGGCTTTTGGCAGCTGCAGCAAATGTATGCCGCAGAACACCTTCCTCAAGTAGTACCACTTGCGGCCACGTCCAAGTCACCGTTGCAAAAGATACAAGATATCGAATGGACGTGCTTGTCGGCCGCATGCCCCTCGAAACCGTTCAAGAGGAAAGTCGACCTCGACCGTCACTACAAACAGGCGCACACGGACAGCCAGACGCAACCCTCGCCCGCCATGTCGCTCAAGGACATCACGCCGGCGACGAGCATCAGCAACCCAAGCCCCAAGATCAGCACCAAGGCCAACGCGGCCGGCAGCAACAATGCGAAAGCCGGGAACCGCAACAACAGCGTCAGCGGCGGCAAGGAGCCAGGGAAGGAGGGTGTTTTCCACTGCGACTACCCGGCCTGCAATCGCCGCAACGACGCCTTCAATCGCAAGGACCGCTTCCGCATCCACCTCATCGACGTACACAAGGAGGATCTCAAGAAGAAGAACGAGGAAATCAAGGATGACTGGCCGCTCACACGAAAGATCTACGTCGGTTGGTGGCGCTGCCAGAAGTGTCTGGACAGAGTCAAGGTGGCGGAGAGCGGGTGGGAATGCCCCCGAGACCACACCAAGTGCGAAGACAAACGTCGCGAGTTCCGCGAGACGCAGCAGGCGGTCGCATAGAGCGGCAACGTCGGCGCAGTGTTGGACGGACTGTTGGATGGGCGCGCATCGGACGGGACGGCGGTACGACGAGAGGGTCGGGATATCAAAAACGGAGTTTATTGCATAAAAGTTATCTCCTGCGGGATGACGGAGAGGCGTCGTCGGTCGGCCTCCCGAAAGGTCTGATTTATGGTTCTTTTTCTTCTCTTTTCTCTTCACCCTATTCTTCTGGGCGGGTTGGTCGGGAAATCGTCATGGATGGGATATGGCATTTGGAGACTGTGGGGGTTATGTTTTTTTTTGTTTCTCCGCATGGGACACTCGTTGGCATCGTGATACGCTCATGGCGTCTATCATTGCGTCTGCGCCTGTCTTTTCATGGTGTTGTCTTCTGGGACGTTCTTCTCTTTCGGCAGGCATCGCATGGCTTTCATGCCAGCCTTTCTAGGAATGACGACACGATTAGGGCTTTTTGTTTCCGTACCCGTTGCTGCGTTTGTCGGTGCGAATGTAAGTAGGGTACCTACCTACATTCCCCTCCAGCCGACAGACGTTGGGGGCAATCACAACTCACCGAGCTCCACCGAGCCTGACTGTGGCTACTGCAGGCCGTGAAACACTCACCGACCGGACCCTCCCGGCCTTTCTAGGTAACCCGCACACCGCAATCCCATCGCTGGCCCTAGGTTCCATCTGCGTCAGCATGACGAAAAGGACATGAACAGAAACAAGATGATACGAAAAGGGGAACAAGAAAGGAAACAAAAAGATCCAGTGACCGACCAGAGCGAGGTCCGACGCCGCGAATCGCAGAGAGAACGCGACCGCGACAGCAGCAGTAGGCTACGGCATTAAAAATAACAGCTGGCAGTAGCTTGCAGGAAAACCCCCCCGCCAGAATCCTTCCTCCCCTCGCCAAAATATGCCTCTCCAGGGTATGCGTTATGTCGCAACAACAAGGTGGTCTGATCTGCTGCCTTCTACGGGCGCGGTTCTTTGTAAAAGCTCAGCCTCTCCCCGAATCTAGCACCTTTTTTTTTGGTGTCTCCATCTTCTTGCAGATGCTTTTAGGGAGGACCGTGATTGGCGAGGGAGAGGGGTCCGCAGCAGCAGTAGGTATGTAAAAGCGGGTCTTTTTTTTTCTTACTGCTGGTGCAGTGCTGCAACCCCCCCCCCTTTGCCCATACGGGGGCCACGATGTTGCGTGCCCACGCGGGCGGGGGAGGGGAGGATTGGCTCTGAACCACGCAAACCCATTCCGAGATACCGATCGACCCCCCCTGTCGTAGGGACGGACGACGCTGAGCAGCCTTTACGAAGCTCTATCTTTTTTTTTTTGTGTTTCTATCGTTTGGGGGTAATCGTAAGTGTCGATAAACAAGATGGTGATCCCATCGACGATCGTTTTCTTTTCATATGTCAAATCCTTCATCTTCCCCCCTGTCGCAACTTATCTCGACTGTGCCGCTCGGTCGCTTCTTTGCAATAACGGAGGGGAAGGGGGGCCAACGGGAAGGATTCGAGAAATGTCCTTTTGGATGGTTCGTTGGTGATTGGGAAGATTGGGGATGTGTTCTTGGCGACTATAGCACCCCTGGGCCGAAATCTTCAGAGGGGGGGGAGCCGGCCAACCGACCGAGGGGGACGAACGTCTGGTTCTCGAGGTTCCACCGATATCACATCTGGATTTGCTGACGCCTGACTGAGCGGGATTGATTGTCATGGATCGTATCTCGAACGACGCAAGGGGAAGGTGGGCTGGTTGGGAGCTTGTGTCTTTTGGGCGTTCACCAACCTGCTGTTACCTCGAATCGAGGAGACAAACAAGACGGGGACGACGGACAAACGGGTTTGGAACGACAAATTGACCTTTTTCCTCCGCAATGAACAATCACTGACTCAAGTGAGGGTGGGCTTTTGCTGTCTTTTTTTTCGATATATTGAAACCCGCTTCCGGAGGAGTGCCAAATCTGTCCTGTCGATCCGGTTCTGTTGGTTGTGTTTGTCGGTTCTGGTTTTATTGACGGTCCGAGCACAAGCACGCCAGAAGGGAACACGAAGGTTGAGCCATTTGCGACCTCGGTAGGTAAACTCAAGTGAAAGAACGACAAATTCGATGCGGGTGTTTCGCGATGCGCTGCTTCGGCGCCTTTCAAGGACGATTGGTGGGACAGGCTTGGGCTTTGATAAGTTCGAGGTTGTCGTGTTGCTCTAGAGAACCGAGGAGATCTACATGCGTCACAGGCCGTCTTTGAGTGTCTGCTTCTCGTCGTTCTCGCACCCAATGATACTCGACTGTATATCCATCGTTTGGCTTGCTGCCATAAATGTCGCCATCTGCCCTGAGAGATGCCAGTTTCTCGCCGATGCGAATTGGGGACATTCCAGTGACCATCTGGGTTGTTGATGTTGTCCAAACTCTCGATACCGAGCTTTGCTCCAAAAGGAGTTTGAAGGAGGTGCTGTGTTTCTCAATGTTTGCCACCCTGCCGTCCGTTCTACGGCCAGGTATCAAGTCGGGATACGTAGACGGCATCGGCCAAGACTATCAAGCGTCGAGGGCATGCCGAACAGCTGCAACGCCAGAGTCGTAGCGCAGGACGTCACAAGAATCAGCTTTCATGAGGGGTAGCGCGCCTTCGAATGCCGCCCAGAATTCCGAAGGAGCATTCAGTATGTGCATATCATGGATGGTTACTTCCTCCTCCTGCACGATCCAGGGGAGAAACAAAAGTAGACAAGGCAGCGTGCCTGATTAAAGTTCGTTGAGTATCGTGCCTGTTGCAATCCATAGTCGTGGGTGTTGCACGGGGTTATACAACAAGCCTGGAGGACAACAGCAGCTGATAAAGATCGATGGCCCAGGCTTATGAAGGACCTGCGAAGGTTCGAGATTGAATCCAAGTTTGGTTTAAACACCCCCAACCTCGATAGGAAACCGTATTATCGAGTTCCATAAGAGGCTTGCTCGAGGTGACAAGCCTAAGCTTGGCAAAAGCTAGGTCTTTTGTGCATCTGGCTGGCTAGATGCATTATAGTACGATGTTTGAGAAACAAGGAATAATCTCAGAGCTCAATGACCCTGTTCATGTTCTCGTGGAACCGTTGAAGTCGGACGGTCACGCTGAACTTAATGTGTGGCGTGAAGTTTATTCTCAACCTCGCCGACGCTGCAGGAAGCTGTCCTCGATGAGGTAAGGTTGATACGGGGAAGTAAGACACGCTATGGGATGACCAGTACCTGAGACTTATGAACAGTTTGCGTCACATTCGATAGGCCCGGTGCTTGTCAACGCAGTCCAACATGAGAAATCGCAATTCCTTGTCAAGGGATGGGGCCGACCTGAGGTCTGGAGACACCGAACCTTGATGACCCCGGACCCATGGTGCGATAAGATAAGGAGGGTGGAGGGGCAATGAGTCGCTGCGGAGGGTTGGAGGGGTCGAACTTTTTTTCTTCCTCCTCTTTTTGCTCGGAGAGTCACCACCATCCAGATCCGCAAACTCTTCCGCACCCACGCTGCCAACCACAAGTCAAGATGACGACCGACATTGAGGCCGAGGCTCCCCACAACACGTTCGACGTGAGTTGTTCCTTCCAAAACCAATATTCCAACGGGTCCTGTCCCGGCTCCTCCACCCCGAACATCGCCCGCACGACCAGCGCCAGCTACTCCGACCCCGAATCGCGATTCTACCCCCGAGCCTGCCTGCGAGCTGCCCACGAAGCTTTCCGATCAAATTAAGAAGGAGGAACGAGTACGAAGTTTTGGCGTCGCATGCGTCGACCGCGGCTGCCTTCCCCGATATCGCACTTTCGACCGGCAGAAGCGCGTAAGAGTCATGCGCACACGGCCATGCACGAGGCTGGTAGTCTTGTTCTGGATGGGCGTGCGAACAGAAAACCGACGGGAAATACGTTAAAACGTCGACTGCGAATCGAGGCAGAGAAATCTACATCGCGACACCGAATCGCGACACCGGGCAACACCGGGCAGGCTTGCGGGCGAAACGACCATTATAGCTATTGCTGTGCGACCAGCGACATGATATGGGACAGGAGCCGGGACAGCCGAAGTGTGGAGATGGGCTTGTTCAGATGGCTAATATTTCGAGATGTAGACCATTCTGGTGTTGGACTTTGGCAGTCAGACCAGCCATCTCATCCTGCGTCGCCTCCGGTCGCTCAAGGTGTACGCTGAGATGCTGCCCTGCACCACCAAGCTGGCCGACCTCACCTGGAAGCCGAAGGGAGTCGTCCTCTCGGGAGGACCCTCTTCTGTCTACGACGAGGGCTCGCCTCGTGAGTTTGCTCCAAGAGCTGGTCCCATTGCTCGTGCTGATGTGAAAAAGACGTCGACCCTGCTGTTTTCGACCTCGGCGTTCCCATTCTGTGAGTCTCGTAGATCTCGTACCTCAATGTAGTGCACTTGCTAACCCGTGGACAGGGGTATCTGGTATGAATTCCAATAAGTTCAATCATGGTGCTATGCTAATGGCGGGTCTCTAGCTACGGTTGCCAGGCAAGTCTCGTTCTTTACTCTCCAGACTGACGTTTCGTCTTCTTCCCGGACCCCTCTCGTACAGTGTGCCAGTCTCAAAGGCCGCCGAATCACACCTCAATAGTTGGCTTTGAGCCTGGATCATAGCTCTCGATGTCTCATCACCCTGGGACCCTGGCCAAGCACTGTTGCCCCTCAGTAGAACGAAAACTGTTGGGCATGTCGCTGACCGCGATCAGGAAATCGCCTGGAGGATCGACTCCAAGAACGTTGCGAGAGGAGAGGCCCGCGGTACAGATCTCGACGCTTCCCGCTTCTGAACTTGTTCTCTGACAATTATTCTCGTAGAGTACGGCCATGCCGACGTCAACATCAACAAGATCAGCAGCCATGTTGACCGCCTCTTTGCTGGCCTGGGTGACACGATGGCAGGTAAGAGTTGCCCGTTGAGTAGCCGCCTCGTGATGCAAAGCTAATAACGGCCCGAATAGCGTATATGTCCCACTTCGACAAGCTGGTCCGCTTGCCCGAGGGTTTCGTGACTGTCGCTACTACCAAGAACTCGGAATACGCTGCTATTGCCCACCAGTCGAAGGACATCTTCGGTAAGTATTCGCCAAGCCACATGGGATCGGCAGTTCCACGTCGAGTCCAGCTTCGCAAATTGCGATGCGTTCAACCGTCCAACCTTTGGGTACCTGGAACATGGAAACTAACACGTGTTCAGGCGTTCAGTTCCACCCCGAGTTGGAGCACGTAAGTTCACCGCAGAGTTCGATGTATCCACAAGCTCACCCATGAATGCAGACCCCCCGCGGAACTGAAATCCTGCGCAACTTCGCTGTCGACATTTGCGGGGCACAGCCCACTTGGGTGATGAGCGACTTCATCCAGAAGGAGATCACTCGCATCAGGCATCTTGTCGGCGACCGTGCCCAGGTTATCGGCGCTGTCTCTGGAGGCGTCGACTCTACGGTCGCCGCCAGGCTCATGAAGGAGGCTATTGGTATGGTCACGCGAGCCGTGCTGCGGGCCAAGCTAACATACAACCTGGATAGGTGACCGTTTCCATGCCGTCCTCGTCGACAACGGAGTCATGCGTCTTAACGAATGCCCGGAAGTCAAGGAGATGCTGTCGAAGCACCTTGGCATTAATCTCACTGTCATTGACGGTGCTGACCTGTTCCTGGGTCGCCTCAAGGGTGTCACGGAGCCGGAGAAGAAGCGCAAGATCATTGGAGAGACCTTCATCGACCTGTTCGAGAAGGAGGCCATCAGAATCGAGAAGGAGGCGGAGAACACGCCCAACGCTGGCAAGGTCGAGTGGTTCTTGCAAGGAACTGTAAGTGATGGGATACCCTTCGGCAGCATGTTGACCAAGCTAATTCGCGGCAGCTGTACCCTGATGTGTATGATTCTATCCACATTCGCTCATTCTGTGAGAATGCTCACCAGGCTTTAGCATCGAGTCGCTCAGCTTCAAGGGACCGAGCGCAACGTAAGTCATCTTCTTCCCACCAACCCATTCGTTGCATAGGGATCTACCTATGCCAATCTCATGAGTTGCACGGATGCCTCGCCGTCCCTGCCGGTAGGGCGCGACGGGAATTGAGATGCGCTTACCTCTGAATCAAAGCAACGAAGCGGAGCTGACCATTCTACAGAATCAAGAGTACGTACCCACCATCTCTCCCGCGGCGAAGTACGAACAGACGGCTTGTCTCGTCTGTTCTTCAATGTATGGGCGTAGAGGCGAAGGCTGGCCTCAAACTTCCACAGGCATTCCCAATGTTCGCGGCAGGTCCTCACTGCTGAGCGTTGGCCGGGAACTCCCGCTAGTATTCCGAATGCCTGTGGAGGTATGTGGGTGCTCCGAAGTGAGATCGGTCTGCTTCCATAAGCGACCTCATCTCACGATGAAGCCATCACGACAACATCAACCTTGAGCCATCGTGGCACCTTCTCTGCCCCTTCTTGTCGAAAAGCTAACACGTTTCAGCCCACCACAATGTCGGAGGTCTGCCTGGTACGTCGTCTCTCTTCTGTTCAAGTTGCCGTCTCTCCGGAGTGCAATTTGATGCCTTTGGAAAATGAGCCATCATGGCTAACGCGCCTCAACAGCGAGAATGATGAACGGCGTAAGTCTCCCCGAGGACTCTTTTAACACACCCCTAGTTTGCTCTGCACGTTCCATCCAGCCATGCCGGCCACGAGGAGACGGCGAGGGTTAAGGCAGCTTCTTCCTTGACGCTCAAGTACGCTGCTGTTGGACTCTGTGCTGCTGCTCTCTTGCTGTTACCCTCTTCTATACCCTTTTCCAGGCTCTCTTTTCTTACCCCTCTTTTACATTCCTCTCCAGGCTGTCTTTTCCTTACATATACCCTTTGCTATCCCCTTCTACACCCCTCCTCTACATCCCTTCCCAGGCTGTGTTTTTACTATTCCTTCCTTCTGTTTCAACCTTTTCCATTCCTCCCTTTTCCGTTTCCCTCTCTTCCATTTCTCTCTCTTCCGTTTCTCCCTGTTCCAATTCTCTCTCTTCCATTTTTCTCTCTTCTATTTCTCTCTCTTCCATTTCTCTCTCTTCCATTTCTCTCTCTTCCATTTCTCTTTCTTCCATTTCTCTTTCTTCCGTTTTCCCCCCCTCCATTTCTCTCTCTTCTATTTCTTTTTCTTCCATTTCTCTCCTTTCTATTCCTCTCTTTTCTTGTCTCCCTTTTCTGTTTCTCCCTTTTCTTTTCCCTCTTCTCCGTTTCTCCCTTTTCTATTCCTCCCTCAGTGACATCCCTTTCCGGGGTGTACTTCTCATCGCTACCCTCATTACTACACCACTTCCCTCGTCATACCACTACCCTCACCCCTAGACTGTCACTATCCTCAGATGATGGCAGTGGCAGCAGCAGCAGTACAGACCAGAAGCAACAGTACCTTCGGCGGCAGTCGTGATGGTGCACAGCGCATCAGCTACGAAGGAGAGGGGATGCGCACTGAGCAGACTGGGGGGTGTAAAAAAGCACCTCCTTTACTTTACTTTACTTCCCTTTACAGTGCAACTGCTAACAAACTCATAACAGCAAGGCCTCAAGGTACGTGAGAAGTCTACAGCCCAGGGATTACCACTAACAAACATCAGCTCATTGAGCCGCTCCGGGAGCTCTTGTAAGTCCAATCTCGGAATAACCCCAACTTCAACCCCATTTTTATTCAACTTCCTCCATCCCCTGACACTTCATCCAATGCACGATAAAGCAAGATTTAACAAGCAACAGCAAAGACGAGGTGCGCCGATTCGGTAGAGAGCTCGGCGTTGACGAGTTCTTGGTCCAAAGGTATACATGCCTTGTCTACGATTGTCTATATGTGAAATGCTGACCCGGCCAGGCATCCCTTCCCTGGTCCGGGTATTGCTATCCGCATCCTGGGAGAGGTCACCCCCGAGAAGGTTGAGATCGCTCGCAAGGCCGACCACATTTTCATCAGCATGATTAGAGAGGCTGGTTTCTACAATGAAATGGCCCAGGCATACGCTGGACTCGACAGCAGCCGCGGTATGGACTAGCATCCCCTTCAGCCGGCCAGCCTCGCCCATGGGGTTCATGGGGTTTGAGACACTTGCTAAAATTTGGTTCAATAGCTGTTGGTGTCCAGGGAGACGCTCGCGTCTATGGATACATCTGCATGTGAGTTTGGAATCTCTCGCAATCGAATGGCAGAGGATGCTAACCTTGGACAGCCTGCGCGCGGTGAAGACTCTTGACTTCATGAGTGCCGAGCCGTAAGTCACCCCCACTAATGGAAAATGCGCCTGGTTCAGCGGATACTCGTGGCAGGTCGGGTTTTGCATCTTGACGTCTTCAGCAAGTGCAGCTGCCGGCCGGCTAGAGGACCGACAGCGTTGAGGCGTGAAAACCACAATGCCACGCGGCGTTTGGAGTTTCGATGGCCTTTACTGATCGTTCAATACAGTTACCCGTTCACGCCGGACTTCCTCAACAAGGTCGCCACCCGAATCGTCAACGAGGTCGAGGGC
Organism: Colletotrichum musae; assembly: GCA_027406025.1. Classification (NCBI taxonomy): domain Eukaryota; kingdom Fungi; phylum Ascomycota; class Sordariomycetes; order Glomerellales; family Glomerellaceae; genus Colletotrichum; species Colletotrichum musae. The sequence continues at coordinate 5,578,428 of JANVYC010000001.1, read as the reverse complement.
ATCGCCCGTGTCACGTATGACATTACGTCGAAGCCCCCTGGCACCATCGAGTTGGAGTAAGCTCTGCGATACTAGGGTACGCAAAGTTGAAAGAATTTAGAGCTGGTCACGCCGATGAACATGGTTCAAGCTCTTGCTGCCCGAGGGTCTCTGCGCCGCATCGTCTCCCTCCCCTGAGTACTCTCCCCTGAAATGGCGAGTTCCGACTGGGGGTACGGAGGCGTGTAGGTGGGATGGGGGTCCTCGCCCCTCTGAATTGTGTCTTCTTTAGACATTTCCAAAATAGACTAGATTTAGAACAGCGTCTAAACAGAGTCGTTCTTCAAGTGCCAAGACTGTTCCTAGGTAGGTGCCAATTTCTCGTGTCCTCGCGACTCCTGAGCCGGGCTTATCGGTGATAAGCGGCCTTTAGGGGTGGGTACGATAACGATAAGGCAGGTTCCGGGAGGACGCTCCCCGAGCTCTTCCGTGTGATGTCACTCTTGCATCCCCAGTACTTGGGGGGGGGACTCCCTCGGTCAACAGCCCGTCACACTGATGCAGCTCCCATCATGTTAGGTAAAAGGGCCGCGGGGGGTATTCACAAGCTACCTGCCGGAGAATGCTTACGGCAAGCTTGACCTAGGTTTGGAGCTCTCCCGAGCGAACCCCTTGGATGTATCCTCGACCTTGGAGTGACAGTCGCGCCCGTCCCGGCCAACCGATCCGCCATTGTCCTCCCACCCTCCAATATCTACTAACCGTGGCCATCCTGTGACGAAATAAACCTGCTTCACACCCAATCTCCTGAATTACCTCATCCTTCTCGGGTACTCGTTCGGAGCTCTCTGCTTCTGCTGCGTTTCCTTCTGTTCGCTTCTTTGCGCATCGTCGCCCATTGACAGTGTCGACTGACCCCCCTCATCGGTGTAAGTTTGTTTACCTTTGAAGCCATCTGCACTGCTGCTGCAAGCGGCCGCTTGTCGCGTGACTTGAGCATCCTCTATCCCGCATTTGGGAGGCAGGGTGGTGACGCTCCGTTCGTTCGTTCGTTTGGCTCGGCGAGCGGTATTCATTCCTGTCAGGCATTGCTCACCCAGCTCCCACGCCCAAGCTATCGCAGCTGTCGCGCGTCTTCATTCGAGAGCTCCGACTGTTACCGGGAGTCTCAATTGTGTTCCTGAAACCCGTGCCGAGCTCGTCGCCCGTGGTCGCACTCACTCAGATCAGTCTCTGACATCGTCCCAGATAAGAGAGAGAGAGAGAGAGAGAGAGAGAGAGAGAGAGAGAGAGCAACACATAACCCCCCCACCACTCCACTCCGCCGCCATGTCGTTCCTCTACCCGAGACAGGACGCCCTCAAGGGCTGCTTCGCGTCCCCGCTGTCCGCGCAGCCGACGGCCAAGCCGACCCGGTACCAGGCCCGGCCGGAGCTCTACGGCGCCTTCTCCACCGTCGACGACGTCAAGGGCAAGGCCCAGAAGCTCAGCGCCGAGGCCACGGCCGAGTTCGAGAAGGCCAGCGCCAAGGCCCAGGCCAAGGCCGGCAGGATCGAGCTGTACTCGGGCAAGTACTACGCGGCGTGCACCGTCGGCGGCCTGCTGGCATGTGTAAGTGGAAGATGACAGGCAGCGCGAGATCGATCTCCTCCCGCGCGCGGACAATATGGGGACTGACGCGCGAGAACCGCAGGGCCTCACGCACACCGCCGTGACGCCGCTGGACCTCGTCAAGGTGCGGCGGCAGATCGACTCGAAGCTGTACAAGGGCAACTTCCAGGCCTGGGGCATGATCTTCCGCAAGGAGGGCCTGCGCGGCATCATGACCGGCTGGGGGCCGACGTTCTGGGGGTACTCGGCGCAGGGCGCGTTCAAGTACGGATTCTACGAGTACTTCAAGCAGGTGAGTCTCCTTTAACATGTTTTCTTGATACCGTTGGCCGGTGGTGGTGGTAGTAATGCCGGGTTGCGCCGGACGGCGGGGCCGGATGTTCGGTCGGACGTGCCCGTTACGGAGGACTAACGCTTCGCAAAAAAAAAAAAAGACCTACTCCGAGATGGCCGGGCCCGAAAACGCACAAAAGTACAAGACGGTGCTCTACCTCTCCGCCTCGGCCTCGGCCGAGTTCCTCGCCGACATCGCCCTCTGCCCCTTCGAGGCCGTCAAGGTGCGCATGCAAGGCGGGATCCCGTCCCCCTACAAGGGCACCCTCGACGGCATCTCCAAGGTCACGGCCAAGGAGGGCTGGGGCGGTCTGTACAAGGGCCTCTACCCGCTCTGGGGCCGGCAGATCCCCTACACCATGATGAAGTTCGCCTCGTTCGAGACCATCGTCGAGATGATCTACCGCCGCCTCCCCGGTCAGAAGAGCGACTACGGCAAGGCCGCCCAGACGGGCGTCTCCTTCGTCGGCGGCTACCTCGCCGGCATCCTGTGCGCCATCGTCTCGCACCCGGCCGACGTCATGGTCAGCAAGCTCAACGCGAACCGCCAGCAGGGCGAGGCCTTCGGCACCGCCATGGGCCGCATCTACAAGGACATTGGCTTCTCGGGCCTCTGGAACGGCCTGCCCGTCCGTATCGTCATGATCGGCACCCTGACCGGTCTGCAGTGGATGATCTACGTGAGTTGAAGCCGTCGTGCGGTGATGCGTCTTTCAAAACAAGACGAGCTGACGATCTGTGGCAGGACTACTTCAAGATCTTCATGGGTCTTCCGACCACTGGAGGAGCCGCTCCTCCCGAGGAGAAGAAGTGAGGCATATCCTGACGACGGATTACTATGGAGACAACAGTGAGATTCGCGGAACGAGGACATGTGACCCCTGAGAAACGCGAGGCCGGTCCAGAAGATGGTGGTTTCCTTGATTTCCTCCTGATGTACCAGCCGGAGACTGTGCTATTAGCCGTATCATACACTTGATCGACTTTTAATTTTGTTCCCCCTTAATTCCCAAGTGAGCGCGCTGGAAGTTGACGTCTGCGCAACGACCGGGAAAAGGAGCTGGTCTGTCACGGACCGAGAACTGCCTCGCATTTGTCGAGATGGCTCACTCTTTGGTACGTCAAACAACAAGGGCAAAATGTCGGACCACTGGGGACCATAAAGCCAGAATCCAAGTTTGGCAAGTGGGCGTGAGATAGAATAGAATGTCGCTCAGAAAGGGGCTCTGTCCTCATTGACCTGCGAAAGAAACAAGTCGTATACCTAACCACGGAGATCTGCCATGGTTATGGAGTCGAAAGCGCTTATTCCAAGTCCTCTCAGTGGACACCAGCGAGGGCGAAGAGTATGGCAGCGAGGGCATCAACAGATGCAGTTTAAAGAGACCAATGCCGACCCAGAGGGACGGTGGAGCCCGCTATACAACCTCAACCTCGCCAGGCAGTCTACATGAAGATGCTGATTGCCAGACTCATCATGACAGGCCAGACTCGCCTAAAGGCGCCCGCCCTACATCATTTGAACCATCTGGCAAAGTTAAGCTTCTGGTTAGTCTCGTTCCACATCGCGAGATGTGCGGGGAGAGTTGGGAGAGAAGAGAGCCATCGACGATTTCGTGCCTCCAAGAAAAAAGAAAAAAAAAAGACAGCTGCCGAAGCATCAAGAAAATCAGACGTGTTGCACCACGCGTCCAGCTGCATTAGCTTCGATGGCAGACATGCGGTCGGGTGCACGACTCCTCACTAGTTCCGGCCGCCGGCGATGCCGGAGCGGCATGCCTCCCCCCCACACTCTTCAGCTCCAGCTTCAAGGCTACACTACACAATATGGGCCGTCCGAACTTGGGCGGGCCAGCGTTCCGGTCGCTCGAAGCCGGAAACCGGCCAGTACTTTTGTCCACCGAGGGAGACCCCCCGAGTGGTGAAATCCGCTGGACCCCTGGTGCCTGTTCTTTCAGCAACGGTCAGAGGAAGGCGGTTTGGGTTCGCTTGGCAGCCTCGGAGCGTCATGAAAGACGCCGTAAGACGGAGAAAGAAGAATCAGTCGCGTGGACAGAGGTGGACATTTCGTCATTACACATTGTCTCTGGGCGGCAGTGGGGAAAGCGGCACCGAGGGGTGCAGGGCATGACGTTCGTTTCTTTCCAGAAGTTCGTGGGAATCGGGCCGGAGAGTGAGCGCGTGGAGGCGCTGACCTACCAGAAGTGACAGATGGGCGCCTGGGCTGCGGGTTGCTGGCGAAGGAGTGCGGGTGATCCAGGCGGTGCGACCACTGTAGGTCGCTGGATTGGGGAACATTTTCAACAGCCTTTCGCACGCTATTATCCATGTAGTGAGCCGGTGGGTAGTCTTGGTAGTGTACTGTGATTGAGAGGCACGGGCCTTCTAGGACTTAAAATTATAGGGGGCCTTTAACAGGCGGAAGTAGTTTTTTTCCTAGATATAATATTAGAAATTTAGGTTACTTTAAAACTACTTAGGCCAGAAGGCATCCTTTTTAGCTACCTATAAATAAGGTTAGCTTATCTTTATTAAAAAAATAATTAGAATTAATTAACGCGTTACTTTAACTACTCTATATATATTTTTTAACTTTTATAAACTTAAGAATTATTAGAAATCTATTAAACTCTCTTAAGAATAATACCTAAAACTTTAGAATTTTATACTATTTAATATACTATTTAGTATAGATACTTTTTTTAATTTAACTAGTACTTACTTTACTATTTAAAATACTACTATTAGTATAGTTATAAACACTTTTTTAGTTTTAGTACTTATATTAATACTAAAAAACGTAAAAAGTAGTTACTAAGAAGTATACTTATTTATTAGAATTTTTAACTTACTACTCTGCTTTATATTTTATTAGTTAATAATGTTAAGAAATATATACTTATTTAGAATATTAATAATTTCTAAAGAAGATTTATTAAAGACTAGTTTATTTAGCCCTTGTTAGTAAAGGATTTATTTTAGAAGTATATTACTACTACTTAGAGCTTTAAAGAATCTAAACTTAAACTTTATAAATATACTAAAACTAAAAGAGTAGGACCTTAAAAACAGTCTAGAGACTTTAACTATACCTAAAATTAGACCTTTAACTACCCCGGAGTTAGTTATTACTATAGAATAATAATCTAAGATCCTAGTAGCTTATTAACTACTTTTATTTAATATATTTCTAAAATTTTATAAACTACTACTAAACTAACTTTAATATACTCTAAATTCTTATTTAAATATATTAAAAAAGGTTATAAATATTTTAAAATACTAGACTTTTATATTACTAGTTAAATAATTAGTATTTAAATTACTAGAATTAATAAGTAATATAAGTAACTTAACTAATACTTTTAAAAGTTTAATAATATTAAAACTACTAACTCTTAACTATAGTACTTTTAGTAGTTAAACTATAGTAGCCTAATAGCTAGCCCGCTTAAAGTGGGATTTTAAAATAGTTAATTATAAACCCTTAAAATTACTATTTTTCTAAGTAATTAAAACTATTAATATATAAACTAAAGGGAAAGCTGCTTTTTATATTAATAGTATCCTTAAACTAGTTAATATTATAAATAAAGCTAACTAAAGAATCGCTATTAAAGCTAACTTTATTTTATTAAAAGAGGCTTTAAAGGAATAATTTTTATTCTAAATTATAAACTAATAAGTTTTAATATTTAATATTAATAATATATTATAAGAATAGAATAAAGCTTTAATAGTATAGTATAACTATATTCTTTTAGTCCTTTATAGAATTAAATACTAAAATACTATAGTTAAAGTAGAATTATTTATACTAGAATAAGTTATTCTTTAAGGTTTAATTTAATAATTTATTAAAGGTTTATAGGATAGTAAGTTTTATTAGTAGACTGTAATTATAGTAGCTATAACGTCTACTAGTTTTAGAATAGTATATAATATTATTTAAAATACTAAATAAATTCTTTAAAATTAAAAGATAGAAAATAAATACTTTATAAATAAAATATAATTAAAGTTACTTTTTTAGTTTATTAAGTATTAAAATTTAAGTTAAAACGTTAATTAAATTTTAGTTTAATAAATAAGTAGTATATAAATACCTCTATATATAGCCTAGACCTACTTTAATAGTTACTCTTTTTAATAACTATTTAACTTTTAGTTTATAATACTAATTTAACTTTAGAATTACTAATAATAGTTTTAAACGGAATAGACTAGAACTTAATAAACTTAGAATTAAAACTAGAATTCCTAAGGCCCTTTTTAATAACTTTAAATATAAAATTTAATTAATAACTTTACTAAAACTAATAAAAACTTACTATAACTATTAAATAAAAAGTCCTTATAAAATAAGTTTATTAATAGTTTTTAAATAGTTAAGTTTAGAGAGATTGTGTATATTAAGTATAGGTAGGCTAGTTATAAATATTTAGATTATACTAAAAGAGGCTTTATTATATAGGAGTAGGTATATATTAAATTAATAGTATAGCTATTTAATTAGAGCTTTTTAGGAAGAGTAAAACTACTATTAAGAGTTATTAATACTTATTTTATATAACTATATTATATTTAAAAGTTAAATTACTATACTAATAACCCTAGGCCTTTAGTTATTAATTTTATTTAAAACCCCTAGGATTTATTTAATATAGTAGTTAGTTTTTATTACTTTAAGTTTTTTATAACTAATAACTTTAAAAATATAGTAACCCCCTTTATTTTAAAAAAAGAAAATTATATTATAGTTAAAGTTAAAATAGTATTAACTAAAAAGTAGCTTAAGGAAGTTATATTAGTACTTTAAGTACTCTTTAATAAAGAACTTAGTTTTAATAAGTAAGTTATTAAACTTAACTTATTAGTTTTAGAGTTTATAGTTAAGAATTAAAAGAGATAAATAGAAACTATTTTAAATAATTCCTTTAAAAAAGTTAGGATAGTTAAATTACTAAATATAAACTTTAAAGAATATATTCTACTTTAAATAATTATAAAGAAGAATTAATTTATTAAAGTAATTAAAGTACTTATAAAGTAATAAAGTTTAGTTAATATTATAGTATAAACTAAAATACTACTATTAAATATTTAAAAAATTATAAAAAAGATTATATTTAATATTTTACTTATAGACTTAATATAACTAAGTTCTAAATTCTTAAAAGTTATTTAAACTATATTTTAAAAAACTATTATTAAAAGACTAAAAAAGAATAAAAATAAAAGTAAAGTTATTACTATAGAAGAAGTACTTAATAAAAGTAAGGTCCCTATTTAGAGTAATTTAGTATTATTTAAATATAAAAATAAATATTTTATAATTATATTAAACTCTACTAAGAATATTTAAGCTTTTTTTTAAAATTATAAAGTTACTAAACTATTTTACTTTAATTATATTATTACTACTTAAAAGTTTTACTATTTAGTATTTAGTAAATAGGTTTAAGTTAATTAAGGTTTAAAAATAAGTATTATTTTATTTAAATTTACTAAAATTTATAAATTAGTTTAATATTTACTAGTAGAAATTGGCTTTAAAGGTCTTTAAATAGAAGTTATTAATAAAGTTATATATAGAATAATATATTTTATAGTTATTTAAGTTATTATATATAAAATATTTTAAAAGGTTTAAGTTTATATATATTCTAGGGACTTTAATAACTTAGTTATAATACTACTTAAAATACTTTAGCTATTTAATATTAAAGTAATAATTAATTTTTAAGTTAGAAAGATTATAATTAGGGATAAAGTTAAAGGAGAAATTATTACTAAAATTAAAGGACCTTTTATATAAATATTAAAATTATAGTACTTTATTTTTATTTTAACTAATAATAATACTAATTTATTTAAAAAAAATTAACTTATTATATTAATAAACTATAAAGAGTTTAGTAATAAATTAGAATTAGAATTAGAAAATAAAAAAAATACTTAGGATTTATTAGGAAATATTTAATTATAAGTTAATTTAAATAGGTTATTAAAAGGTATTTATTAATAAGTAAAAGTTATTTAAGTACTAGTTTAAAGAAGTTAAATTTAAACTAAAAAGATACTAAATTATATAAAAAGCTAATTATAAAGGATTTTAGATAGGGTTTTAAATATATATAAAATATTAATACAGTTTAGTTTACTATTTATACTCCTAGACTTACTTAGAATATAACTATATAAAAAGAGTTTAATATTATTTATACTTTAAGTTTTTAAATAAAAAAACCTTACTTTAAAATGATATTACTATAAGATAATTAAGAGGATTACTCTTTATAAATAATATTTCCTATATTAAAAAAGCTAAAACGCCTTAAAATAGATTTTATAATACTACTATTAAAAGTAAAGGAGTAGTAGAATATAAAACTAATAATATTAGAACTTAATATACTTAAATATACTTATAAAAAAGTAAAAAAAGTAATTTATATATACTAAGTTTTATTTTTAAGCTTTTTAAATAACTTTCTAACTACTAACTTATATTACTATATCCTTAAACTAAAAAAAGATATAGTACTTTAAAATAGTAATAAATAAAAAAAATAAAATATAATTAAATAATACTAACTAAATTACTTAATTACTAAAAAAAGAAAAGTTAGCTTATATAAGCCTACTATTATAGTAAATAGAATTGCTTTACTTTAAAGAGTATAATTAGTTATTATTAAAAAGTTAGGAGTTAAGCTACTAGGAGAGTACTAATTAATAATTAACTATAAAAATATTAATAAAAAGTTACTAGTATTATTAATTTTATTATTTAAAGAAGTATATAAGAATCTATTAAATTTATAAATTAAATTATACTCTTTATAAAACTTTAAATATATATATTAATCTATTTCTATTTACTTAAATTATAAATTTATTTATACTTTTAATACCCCTAATTAACTATAGCTTTAACTTACTAAGATATAGTAAAGAGTAAAGAGTTTAGTTTATTAAATAATAGAATTTAGCTATATCTTTCTAAAAGCTATCCTAGAGCCTAGCTCTAAGCTATTACTATTTATTTTAAATACCCTAAGTAGTTTTTTACTAGTTAATATTTATTTTAATAATATTTTTATAAAGTTTAAAAACTAAAAAAAAAGTAGGCTTTTATTAAATATTATTTACTTTTAAAATTCATTTAAGCTAAAGTTAAACTTACTTAGAAAAAAATTAAATTAAAACTAACGTTTGTTATTACTATAGAATAGGCTTATAAAATTAGTAGAATTATACGTATTAAACCTAAGAGGATTGTAAAGTTTTTAAAATAGTTAATACTAAAGATATAAACTAAAGTTAAAGCTTTTATTATTACTACTAAACTTTACTAAAATTAAATAAAGAATATTACTAAAGTTACTTAACCTCTTTATTAATTAACTAGGAATATACCCTAGTATTAGGGACTTTTAGAAGTATACTTTTTTACTTTTATAAAGAAGTTAATTTTTAATATAATTAATATTTATAAACTAAAAATTAAACAGCTTATTTAACTATATTTAAATACTTTAAAATTTACTAGGGGTTATGTTATTCTTTAACAATAAAAAAGTAATTATATTTTAATTTTTTATAATTTTTTTTATTAAAAACTAGCGTAACTATAGTATATATAAAAAAAAGCTTTTAGCTATTATAGAATTTTATAAATACTACTCCTATTTCTTAAAAACTAAATAGAAATTAACTATTTATACTAACTATAAACTTTTAATTTAGTTCTTTATTTTACTATACTACAATAAAATATACACTAAATAAATTACTAAGTTAAGAATATTTAATATAAAGTTTAAATATATTTAAGGGTATTAGAATATAGTAGTAGATATACTGTTTTAGACTATTTTTCTATTATATAACTATAATAAAAATAACTTAAAGGACTTTAGTAAACTAGTAAAAGATAAAGTATAGATTTAAAAAGACAGAGCTAGAGGGTATAAAGACCTTTTTTAGAGAAATAAATAAAATACTCTAGACGTAAATACTACTAATAAAATTATTAATATAATTCTTTTTAGTAAAGTTTAAAAAATAAATAGTAATAGTAATAATAAACCTCCCCCTTTTTTAAAAGGCCCTAATAGAGTATTTAGGTTAATATTAGTTCTAGTAGAAGTAAAAGTTATTTAATTAAAAGTAGAATTAACTACTTAGTCCGATTAAGAGGTTCTTAAAAGGGTTTTAATACTTTTTATAGTAAATATAGTTTAATAAAATTTAAATAAAGTAGAAAGCTGGATTTTAAACTTATAGTTAATAGTAGTTTATATAGATAAATTAAAAGTAGTTATAACTATTACTAAGTATTTATAAAATAAAGTAAATACGACTTTAATAAAAACTTAAGTATTAAAATAGCTAAAGGAACTATAGTACTTAAAGATTATTAGCTTTTTAATTAAAAATAATTTAAAAATTAATAACTATAAGCTAAGGTCCTTTAGGAATAAAAGTTAGTTATACTCTATTTAAAATAAAATACTTTAGTATATAGTATATAGTATTTAAAAATATTATTTAATTTTTAAAAAAGTTATAGTTATATATAAATAAAAATATAATAATAAGAAATATTTTAGAATTAATATTATAAAAAAGAGGCTTTTAGCGAAATATTACTAAAAATAGTTATTAATATTATAGAGTATATCTAAAGCTATTAGCCTTATACTAGTATAAAAGCTTAAAAATATTTATACTTAAATTAAGTAGTTTTAATTATAGAGTTATTAAGAGTTATAGGAATTAATTACCTAGGCCCTTTAAAAAAAACTACTTAAAGAAATATATTATTATTAATATAGATTAATTATTTTAGTTAATTTATATAAACTTAACTAGTACTAAATATATTAATAAGAACTGTAATCCCTATTTTAACTAACTAAATAAATATTATAGAAATAAAGCCTAGATTTTTTTATTTTAATACTAAAGGAGTATTTATTTTAAAGGAGTTTAAGTTAGTAATACAGAATTAAAGTATAAGAGTTAATTCTACTTTAGTTAAATTATATAAATTTATTAAAATAGTAGAATTTTATATTAAACTATTTATTAAACTATTTACTAAAAAAATCCTAGAAAACGCTTTTAAATTAAAAAACTAAGACTTATATTATAGAGAAATTATATATAATATAAATACTAAGTAAATAAGGAATCTTAAATACTTACTATTAGAGATATTTTTTAACTAAAAATATAACTATAAAAGGGGGATTTTAGTAAATATTAGAATACCTATTATAAAAGAGTTAAAAAAAGTAGTAGTTATAAAAATAGTAAATATAAAAAGTTAAAAAATTATTATTAAAAAAACCCTAATTAATTAAGAATAAAGTTAAACTAGTTTAATATAAGTAAAGGGTTATAGAATTATTTAAAAGGGGGGATTTTATTATATTAGTATAAAAAGAAAAGTTATTAAAGTTTAAACTAAGATAAAAAGGACTATTTACTATCCGATACTAAGTTAAAAGAGTTACTTACTTTTTAAAATAACTAAATAGTACTATAATACTATTAGTAAAGTACTAGAATTATTTTAAGGTTTTTTAACTAAAAACTAAATACTTATAGTTTAGAATTAAGTTATTATTACTTTTTATATAGTTATTATATTAATATAAAAAATAAAATTAATTAATTTAAAATTAGGAATTTTTTAAAGTTATTATAAGTACTTCTTATTATATTATAATTTAATAAGTACTTACTTTATTAGTACTTTTATTATACTAAAATAACTAAAATACCTACTTTTCTTTAGTTTTAAACCTCTTTATAATAACTTACTCTTATTCTTTTATTTTTTACTTTTATACTTCTTTACTTTTATATTAATTTATTCTTTTATAAGTTACTATATACTTAATTAACTTTAAATATTACTACTATATACTTAAACTATTTTATTTATAATACATTAAAATTACTAAATATTTAGAGGTGTACTAAATATAATAAATTTTTTTTAATAACTAAGACTGGGAATTAGTAGAGTTATTTTAAAGGTGTAGTTTTAAATAACTTAGAAAGGTATATTTTTTAAGCTACTTTTATAACTAGTAAGTAAAAAAAAAGGATTATAGTTAGCAAGTTTAAAAAGAAAATTATATAACTATAAAAAAAAGTTAGTATATTATAAAAAAAATAAAATAGAAAAGTAGGACTATATATAAAAATTTAAAAAATTTATATAAGAGTATAATAAGTATATTTCTTAAGTTTTATATAAATAAGTATAAATAGTATTTTTAAAAGAAATATAATACTTAATTTATATTTAATAATTATATTAAAAATAATTTAAAAGAAAGAAGAAGTAAAAGCGGAATTAAAAAAGGTAGAGTAAATTCTTTAGTACTACTTAGAATAGAAAAAAAAGAATTAATTAGTAGTAAGTAGTTAAACTAGGAATTAAGATACTATAAAGACTAAAGTAGTAGATATTACTCTTTTTTAGTAGTTACTAACTTAAAATAAAAGTAGTTAGTTTAAAAATATTATACCTTTAGTACTAAGTTTTAATTAGTTAATAGAATTACTACTTTTATATAACCCCTTTTAGTAAAAAGTAAGTTTAAAAAAATATAAAAAAAGATAATTATATTAAAGTTAACTATACTACTTTAGAGTTTTACTTTATTAATACTATTTAAATACTTATAAAATTAAGAATTAGTAATTTTACTTTACTTATTAATAGTTAAATAAAGGAATAGTTTAAAAGTATTAATATTTTTATATTTAAATTTAAACTTAGTACTTCTATACTTAAAAAGCTTATAAGTCTATCTAGGGATTTAAATTTTAGTTTAAAAAGAATAACTTTACTATTTTTAAAACTTAAGAATTATAATATTATAATTAAAGGTTTAATATAGTTAAACTAAAAGTTAGTTTAAAGATATAAAAAACTATTTAACTTAAAAAATAACTTAATTATAATAGAATTTAAATTAAAGTTAAACTAAGAAAATAAAAATAAAATACTAGAATAATTAGTTTATTTAAAAAGATTAATTAATAAACTTAATAAAATAAAAATAAAAATAGAATTAAAATTATTAAGAAAAGTTAAGGATAATAATAAGTTAATTAAAAATAAAAATAAGTTAGTTATAAAAAATAAAAGTAGTAAAAGAAACTCTAAAGAGTTTAAGAAGTTTAAAATACTCTTTTAAAAAACTATAAAATTTAATTTAGTTTTAATTAACTTAACTATAGTAATTTAAAAGTTAAAAGGGAAGAATAATAACTAAAAAGCTACTAAATAAAAAATTAAAAATAGTAAAATTAATATAAAAGACTTTATAGAAGCTATTTAAAAAGTATAAAAGAAAAATAGTATACTTTAAAAAGTTATTTTTAAAATAATATTAAATAAAATAAAAACTAAAATAAATTAGGGTTAATTATTAATTACTTATTTTTTATTAAAAATACTAGTATATTAAAGTATTATATAAGTAGTATAAAACTATTAAAATAAAAACTTAGTTAAATTTATTTTAAAATTATAGTTATAGTTTATTATTTTTAAAATAGTAGTTGTATTTAAATTTAGTATACTATTAATATATTTTAAAAAAAATAAAGTAATATAAAATATTATAATTAAAATAGAAGTAGTATTAAATAGAATTTATTAGTAATAACCTTTAAGTTAAAAATACTTTAAAGTAATTTATAATATAATATATTTAGTAATTAAGTACTAAAGTAACTATAGTAAGGTGGAATTAAAAAAGTATAAAGCTATAAATAAAAAGGACGATTTAAAAGTTAAAAATATTAGTTTAAAGTATAAAAAAGTAAAGTTAAAAGATAAAAAAAATACTAAGCTTTAAAAATTATAGTAGAGTTTAAAAGAATATATTAGTTTATTTAAAGTACTATTAGAGTTTAATAAAAAGGGTAAAAAGAAGTAATATTTAAAAGTTAATAAGTTTAGTACTAAATTAAAATAATTAATTAATACTTATAAAAAACTTTAAAATAAACTAAAGTATAAATTAAAATTAAAAGTTATAATTTATAAAAAGTTAAAAGAACTAATTTAAAATAAAAAAGGATATTTTAATAATTTAAAAGTACTTTAGAACTTAGTAGAAAAACTTTAAAATAAGGGTAGCGTATTAAAGTCTAACGCTTTTTAATACTACAAATTATAATAATATTTTAAAAAAAGTTTTAAAGTCTATAAAATACTTTAGGAATTACTAATAAATATAATTATAATTTAAAATTATTTTTTAGTTTAACTATTAAAGTTAATTAAATAAAGGGAATTAAAATTATTTAATTTAAAAGAACTTTAAAAGTAGTTATAAGTAATTACTAAGTAAAAAGTTAAATTAAAATCTAATACTATTAATAATACTAATTTTTAAACTTAAGTTATAAGGGCTATTAGTAAAGTAAAAAGGTTAAAGAAATAAACTAAAGTTAATTAAAAAAAGTTTTAAATATAGTTAAACTAAGCTAAAGAAAATAAGTAAGTAGTAAAATAATAAACTAAAGTTAATTTAAAAGTCTTATAATAAAGGGAAGAAAAGTTAAAAAAAAAAGTAAAAGGATTAATAATAACTATTAGTAAACTTTAAAAAAAAATAATAAGTTTTTAAAAAGAGTTAAAATAGTTTTAATAGAATAAAACTAACTTAGAGTTAGTTTTATAAAAGAAAATAGTAGAATTAATAGAGTAATATTTTTAACTAAAAAAAAACTATACTTAATAAAAATAAAAAACTAATACTACTATTAATAAATAGTTTACTAATTTTAAAATACTATTTTAAAAACTTAATAATATAAAGGCTTTATTATAATAAATTAATTAGACTATATTTTAAAAGTTTATAATTATAATTCTAAGTTATATAAAATTTAAAAAACACTTATAATAATTTAAAAAAAAGATAAATAAGTTATTTATAGATTTTAAAAAGGTAGTTAAAAAAAATTAAAAAAGTATAAATTATAGAATTAAGAGTTTTTTAAAAAGTAATAGGAATTATATAAAGTATTAAAAATAATAGAGTTACTTAACTAGAAAATAAGTATAGGAAAAATAAATTTAGTTTAGTTACTTTACTTTTACTTTAGTTTACTTTTAGTTATTTATAATAGCTTATACTAAAAATAGTTATATTTAAAGGCTTTTTTATTATTATACTTTAGAGTTATTATTATAGAATAGAAGTGTCCCTTTAAGGGGGGATTTAAGAGGCATAGGCTTTTTAGGACTTAAAATTATAGGGGGCCTTTAATAGGTAGAAGTAGTTTTTTTTTTAGATATAACATTGGAAATTCAGGTCACTTTGAAACTGCTTAGGCCAGAAGGCATCCTTTTTGTGATTACCTACGATGAGCAACTTAACTTGGCGTAGCCAAGATGAGCCAAGCGACGCCACGAGCAAGGCACTACGAGAATAGCCCGAGCCGGCGGAGGAGGTGTGGTGGCTTGTTGCTCCCTCTCGGTCATTGATTCCCGAGGGGCTCTGCGCCGGTGACCGGTCGGTTTGTGCGGTAAAAAACTATCCGCCTCGCTCGTCTTCCCTCAACTGCAACTGCGGCAAGCCAGAAGCGGTGACGCGGAGCATGAGCAGAATAATTGCTTGGCCATGGATGATACCTGTCTGACGACGGAGTTTGTTGAGGAGGTGATGGTTTGCCGTGGAGAGACGCGAGGGATTAGCCATGATAAATCCGTTTCGAT
This sequence comes from Colletotrichum musae, assembly GCA_027406025.1. Taxonomy (NCBI): domain Eukaryota; kingdom Fungi; phylum Ascomycota; class Sordariomycetes; order Glomerellales; family Glomerellaceae; genus Colletotrichum; species Colletotrichum musae. Next base: position 5,562,740 of record JANVYC010000001.1, on the reverse strand, counting down.
CGGACATGGATGCGACCAAAGATGCAGCAACGCATCCATTGGTCGCCGCCTTGATTGGTAAGGGTGAATTGGGCACGCGGTGTGAGGGCGCCAGCGAGCGGATATCCCCCGCATGGATGCTTGCCGGCAACAATAGCGTTCCCCAGCCCAGGTGCGAGGGACAAGCTGGGATATGGGGAGGCGAACAGCTACAACTTTGTGCACTGTTATTACAGATCGACCGAGTCCTGCTCCACTGTTAGGATTCTGATCTGAGAAGGACTCGGTATAGGTACTACTCACTGTCGTAGTGTACTACATATGCACACAGTAATACGCAGGTATTAGTTTGTATTACAGGAGGAAAACAGCTGGAAAGGGACTTTGAAATGGTGGCATAAGATGGACTGAATAAGAGCGGGAAGTGAATCGACGAATGGGCTTGGGACCGACAGTGTGGAAGGAGGTCACAGCGGCGTCGCCTCCACGCAGCTCTGGAGACGAAATCGAGCCAGTAGCATCGACGAGTTGGAATCCTCCTGGTACCAACTGCGATGCAACATGTCGTTGGTGGGTGGTGGTATCAATGGTGGCCGCACCGCACCAAGGGATCCAACAGGGCGGAGAGCCATAGACTGCCACTGCGTACCTATGTATGTAGTGTATCCCCACGGTTTAGGAACTGCGTAGCTCTGCCGGGGGGTTGCGGTCTGGTCTGGCCTGACCTGACAGGCTGACCAGGTGGCTACACCGTGGAAATGGAGTTTTGGTTTGGGGACGCGTCTTGTTGATTGGAGGCTCCCTCCGCTCCCGGTTGCAGTGAATCTGCTATCCTCAGGTAGGGCGGGCTCGGTAGCGTTACGTTGCCTTGACTTGCAACTCGCAACCCTGAAAAGGGAGGGGAATCTCGTTAGAGTGAGGAGAAGGCGTAATACCGTACACGCTGTTCCATGTTCCTTGTGTGTGTGGTGTGAGACGCCCGGTCTTGCGGCGGCAAACCCACAAGAACGGATATTTCAGAACCTGAGGAGCGGAGAGATCGCGGTCTACATCGTACTTGGGCCAAGCCAAGGTGGCTGACTGTGTCAGGACGCAGTCGCAGGGTGCCGGTCCTGGACAATGTCCGTCTCATCCATCGTCATCAACACCAGAGCCTGCAACAGCAACGACTCAGGGCGGTCCGCCTCGTTGCCCGGGTAGTGGGGAGCAAGTGCGGGTGCGACCTGCGGAGGGGTCACTCTTTCGTTAATGTCGTCGTTGATTAGGCTACGGAAGTACGAGCCATCGGACGTTATTTCCCACCAAATAAAAGGGCAACTAGTAAGGCCGCCTCGCACCCGATCCAGTAGTCGAGTATGTGTGCGGCGTTAGGCTGCCTGAGTGCCTGGGTACGGCCTTCTTGGTCGGCGAGCCCCTGTAGTCTGGACAGCAGCGCGTTTGGATAGCTGCTAGGTCTGTAGTTCAGCAGAGTTCCCGATCGCTGGCCCTGACTGTAACGCAGAGTGTCACAATTATAATTACTAAGCTGGTTTAAGTAGGGGTTGGAAATTAATATAGATCTTAGTTAAACCCCTACTCCTAGGATCTAGGGGCCTATAGGCTCTATATAAATATAGGATAAATCCTTTCTATATAAATTAAGTTAAAATATATTTAAGCTATTTCCGGCCTTAGTAATACAAATAGCCCTTATATTTATATAAGCTAATTACAGTATTCCTTACTATAAGCCTTCTATACTTAAATTACTTAATACACTATTATACTCTCCTTTACTATAAAGCTATTTAGATCCGTAGTACTTTAAGTTAATTAGTCTAAGTATATCCTGTAGTTTTTTAAATACTAACTTCTTAAGTAGTTTAGTAAGTATATTTATAATATTATTACTTAAGTAAATATATTTAAAACTAACTTCTTTATACTTTATAGTTTTTTAAATATAGTAGTTATAAACTCTTATATACTTAGTCTAGTTATTACTACTTTTATCCTTTATAAGTATAATTACTTCTATATTATTAACCTATACATAAACTAATTCCGGGAGCTCTTTTTTTAGCTTTAAAAAAAAGCTCTAGATTTATATAGCCTTTAAAACTACTACTAAAGCAGTATAGTATTCTACTTTTATAAAAAACTTTACTATAGTTTTTTAATAATAAAACCTTTATAATACTAAGCTACTAGTTATAAAGAATACTTACTTAGTTATTAACTATAAAGTTTTAAAATACCTAGTATAATTACTATTATAGTAGCTTTTAAGGCTAAAATTATTAGTTTTATCTACTCCCTTTTATATAGTATACTAGATTTTAAAATTATAGTAACTCTTAAAGTAACGTACTAAGTACGTAGCTTTTTTTTAATACTACTTAAAAAGTACGTAGAAGAACCTCCTTTATAAACTATATTTAAAAGTAATATCTAGGTAGGTTATTTAAATAGTAAATTACTCTTTACTAAGTATTTAATAATACTACTCCTAAAGGCTTTTATTAATTTTACTTTTAACTAGTATAGTAACTATAAGGACTTCTACTTTAATAAGGGTATTAGTAGAGTATATTTTTTAAATAAATTCTTTTATAATATTTTTTATATAAGTACTTTAGTAAATTATAGTTTTTATAGTTATAAATAATAGTTTAATACTTAAAAATAAATTAAGAACTTTTAAGTTAATAACTTTTACTTACTTATTTACTATAGTAAGTATATAGTTAATAGCTTTTTTAGAGTTAATAATAATAATATTATTAATATAAGTTATTATAAATACTTTATTCTTTATATTATAGTATATAGTATTATTAGAAGCTAATAACTTAAAGTTATAGTACTTAAGAACCTTTTATAGCTTTATTTACTACTATTAACTACTCTAGTAAAGCCTATATAACACTTTTTATAATAGAATTACTTAGTTCTAACCTAAATTATAACTAACTTTTACTACGTAGTATTTAAATTAAGTATTTAAAAAAAAGTTTTTTAATATTTTAAATAGTAATATATAAATTTACTTATTAAAATCTTTATTAAAATATACTTTAATAAAATCCTATTAGTATATAGTAAGTCCCTTTTAGTAAGTATATATAAAAAGGATTTTTTAAAAAGTAAATTATAAAGTTAATATATATATTTTAATAAAGTCCCTTTTATATACCTATTAAAAGCCTCTTACTACGATCCTTACCTTTTTTTTAGTTATAATTCCTTAAGCCTTTTTATACTTAAGTACCTATTTTATAGTAAGCCGCGCGCTCTTTAGTACTTTACTCTTTAGAATAAAAAAAAGAACTCTTTACTTAATAAAGATCAAAATCTCTACGTATATAGCTTCCTTCTATAGCTCTTAGTCTCTTATAGGCCTATTACGTACCTTTATAAGAGTTACTAAATCTAAGTATAACTAAATCTTTATACTAAAAGCTATTAAAATAAAGTTACTTAATAGCTCTTTTTAAATTATAAGTTTAATTTTTTAATTTAATAAGTAGTTTTTATTTATACTAAGTATAAATTAAAAAACTATAAGTTTATTATAAATAGTATACTAATATTTTTAAAATTCCACCCCTTACTTTAGTAATAAAAACTAATAAAAATCCGCCTCTTTAAAACTTATAAACTTATAAAAAATAATAATTAATAAAGTTATTACTTTTTAGTACTTAAAAATCTATACTTAGTAAGTTTAATTATTTATATAACTTACAAAAATACTTTTTTTAGTTTTAAAGCTTATTTTTTTACTTTTTACTTAAGTTTTAAAATTAATATTAGTAAAATAGTAGCTACTAATAACTCTTAAGTTACTAACGTCTAGAATAAAGCGTTTCCTAGGCTTTAAATCCTCTATAAGTACTTAAATTAGCATTCCTTTTTTAACTACTAAAGTAAAGCTCCTATTAACTATATATATAGCAGCTAATATAATCTATAGCTATAACTTAACCGGAATATTTATATTAATATATATAAAACACACTTTATCTATAACTATTTAAATAAAGTACTTTATAACACTATTTTACTTATAAATATATAAAAAAAACAACTCTACCTATATATTTATATTTCTTAAAGTAACATTTAAAAATAAAAATATAAACTCTTTAGTATTATTTATATAAATAACCTTAATAAACTCCCTAAAATACTATTACTAGCCACGCACATAGTTAATAAGCTTATAAGTAAGGTTTTTTTTTAAGTTTAATAATATTATATTTTAGTTATAAAATTAATTATTTATAATAATAGTAAAATAAGTATATTATATAGCTAACTTAATTTCTTTTATATCTATATAAACTATATCTCCTAAGCGCTCTACGCACTTATATAGTATATAAAGTAAATACTATAAGTTCTTTAATAAGTTATATATTAAGTAGAGTTAAAGTATAATATCTTTTACTATTAGGGCATATCCTTTTATAAGTTTAATTAACTTAATTAACTTATAATACCCTAAATAGTTAAATTTTTTATACTAAAGTTAAGTATCCTTTTATTATTCCTTTATTTATATAAAATAAAGTATAGTTAATAAATTTAGGTTTACTAGGGATAAATAAAAACCCCTTTTTTTAATATTAAGCTTATTAAAAAGCTTTTTATTCTATATAATTAGTACTTTATTAAGTAAATAGCTTTTAGTTTTATAAAAGCACTTTTTACTAAATACATTTATAAAAAAGATTAATAAATATAATACATTTTATAGTTTTATAATATAACTATTATAGAAGTATAAAATAATAACCCCTACAAACTTTAAGTAAATTAACTCATTATTAATTATAACTCACTATTAGTTTATAATAGTTATATAGCTTTTATACTATATTATATTATTAATTATATATATACTTACTCTAGAATATTAAAATTAAGTATTTATTTTTTCTTTAGTTAACTAAAAAAGGGTATTTATAAGTATTATAGTCTACTTATTATTTATAAGCTTTTCTTTAACTATTTTTACTTTACTTTTAGCTACCCTTAAATTATTTTAAATAACTTTAAAGTCTTTTTATAATATTCTTAAACTTAAAAAAGAGTCTAGCTTTAATAAGTTAGTCTACTTAAACGCCTTTAGTAGTATATTACTCTTTAGTAGTATTATAAAAGGCGCTTTAAAAGTCTTTTTTCCTTTACTTTTATTATTTTCTTTCTTTTTTACCTTATAAGTAGTCCTAACGTAGCCTTTTTTACTATAATTCTAGTATTTATAATTTAAAAAGTCTCTCTTAGGGGCTCTCCTTAGCCCTATAGTAGATTAATTACTATTTATTATTTATAAAACTATAACTTTTTACTTATTATATATATAAACCTTATTAATAAAGTTAGTAATAAGCCTATTAATTATAATAAATATACTACCTTACTAAAAAGATCTAAAACGCATAAACTAATCCCTATACTATAAACTTATTCCTTAAAGAAACGTATAAACCTTATCCTCTAGAGTTATTTAACTACTAGCTACTTTTAAGTAATATATAAGTTTATTAAATTTTATAATATAGCTTATAGAGTCACTTCCTTTAAGTATATATATATAAAGCTAATTTTAAAGCTATTTATATAGAACTACTCTATAGCCCGCATAGTTCTAAACTAGTATATACTATATTTACTTTCTATTTATAATATATATAATAAAAAATATAAAGCTATTAAAAATAACGTTTTTAATTTTATTATTAATATATAAACTCTTTATATTATTTAAGCCCTTTTTAAATTTAAAACTATAAATCCTAAAAGTTATTAAAATTTAAATTAACTAAACAAACTAATTTAATACACTTTTTAAAAAGTATTTCTTTAGTATCTTTAATTTAAAGTCCTTAAAACAATCTTTCTATATACTCTTTTTTTAATATTTACTTTTTTTTAGTATTTTAATAAATACATATATAAAAAACGTTATCTTTAGTACGTTTTATATTGTTATATTTAACTTAAGTATAGAGGACTATAAACTTAGTATTTATAAAAAGCTAAAAGGATATATTAGGGGTAATAGTAGCCCTTTTTAAGCCACACTAAGCAGCTTATAAGTAGGGGCTAGTATACTCTCCTACGGGTTAAAAAGTATAAAGAATTAATTATTATAAGCCTTACTCTTTTTAATAAGGTTTTAATATAGTTATTTAATAATCTCTTTTTAACTACTACTTATAACTCTTAGGTCTTTAATTATCTTTATAAACTAAACTATTAATAAAAAAAACTCCTCTTTTATATTATTCTATAAGTACTTCTCTATACTTAATAATATATTAAAAATTTAAATAATTTAAACATAAAGAATCTAGTACTCCTTTTAGTAATAAACAATTAATAAACTAAGTCTAAATAGCTTTATATAAGTTATACTACTATATAATATAAAGTATTATAATTATAATTACTAAATTAATTTAAATAGGGGTTAGAAATTAATATAAATCTTAGTTAAACCCCCACTCCTAAGATCTAGGGGCCTATAGGCTTTATATAAATATAAAACAAATCCTTCCTATATAAATTAAATTAGAATATATTTAAGCTATTTCCAGCCTTAGTAACACAAATAGCCCTTATATTTGTATAGACTAATTACAGCATTCCTCACTACAAGCCTCCTGTGCTTAGATTACCTAATGCGCTGTCACACTGACCACACGGCCTTAGAGAAAGGCTGGGATGGGACACCTAGCCACAGCGGCCACGGGTCTTGGGGGGCCGTTTGTTTTGGACAACGGCTCCTTTGTAGCAGGCAAGCCAACCGTTTCTGGCCCCCACGTACGAAGTAGTGCCTCGACCGCCGCTGTGCCACAGTAGGTACCTCAGATGAGGGGAGAAGGACGGCGAGGTCAAGGCGGAGGGGGGAGTGGTCTGTTGTATCCGTAAGGGTAGCCTTCAGGGGTCTAGGCAAGCCAGGAGCAAGAATGCGACGAGTTGACTTGGAAAGGCAATATTAGACAGTGGTATGCGCAGATCTGCCAGCGTCGTTTATGAACGGCGCAAGTGGGTTGAATGGGGTAAATAAAAACAGGCGTCCCGGCTAAGTACGTCCGTCGTGGCAGGCGATGGCGAAGCGAGACAAGACACCCGACGCCAGACGAGCGGCGTTTAAACGGTCCGTCGTGTCGGAGACGGATGGAAGCCGCCGCCAGAAGTCTCGGGAACGCCCTGTTGCCCTCAGGCACAGGGTAGAGCACAGGCACGGGCACGGGCGCGGGCACCGGATCTGGCTCAACATTGGCAGTCCCGATTCGCAGGCTCGATGAAGTGCGTCTCCCGTGTCTCTTCTCGCAGTTCGGGCGCACAACACAGGCAGTAGCGAGTTGTCTTGAATCCGTATCTGCAACTGGATGGCGGATGGATCAGCCACCTTGCTCTGTACTTGGTAGGTAGGTAGTAGGTAGGCAAGTAGGTCAGGATACGTACCTGTTCGACGACGACGACGACGACGACGACGCCCTGGAGGCTGGATTCCCACCCAAAAGTCCTGGTTGGCACGGAACATGCGCCCTGCGTGACCGACCGACAAGGCCTGGTCTGCACCTGCCTGGTCACTGGAGTCTGGTGCCAGTCCGGGGTGGGTAAAAAGTGCGGAGGAGAACGAGGATCGCACTCGCAGGGTGTGTGCTCCGTGCCTTGTTGTTGGTAAGCGGCGCGTGTGGGCGGAACTTGAAAGGTGGGCGAGGAACCATACCCGCGGTACTTGGGAAGCCGTCGACGGTTTTTGGGAGGCTGGTAATCATACCAGTGCCAGTGCCTGTGCCTGTGCCTGCGCCTGCGCCTTTCTTCATGTTCTTCTCTGGGTCTCTGGAGTCTTGGGGGTTCGGTAAAGGGAGGCTGGTCTGTCCAAGAGGCTAAGCTTCCATTGTCTCTGCGTCTGTGGCCGAGGTGACCCTTCTCGCGGGTCAGGCCTTGGTGAGGGGTTGTTGGCGTCCTGCAGAACGCAGAACATTGTTCGAATACAGAACAGAGTACCTAATCAATTGTCAGCCCATGAGGAGATAAGATGGCGGCGGCGACCGCGACCCGTCGTCGTGGTGCAAGGCAGCCTGTCAGTGTCTTAGCTGGGTATCATGTAGATGTTCCCGATGGGAGGGGCCGGGCAAGTCACCTGGGCACGAAAATAGGCGACAGGCGACGTCGTCTGACACACGAGCTCTTGGGGTTGGCCCGTACAGATACTTGCGTCGGTCTCGACCACCGCGACCGCGCGCGTCGCTATCGGTTAACTGTTGATGTCAGTTCCATCTTTCGAAGATCCTGGACCGGCCCAGTTGACAATCCCGTCGACGGGCACTCGCAGGTTCCATGCTAGGTACCTAGTAAGGCACATAGTATTAGGTTGGGGAAGTGGAAGGCGCGAATGTACGGAGACTGCGTTAGTTGGGCTAGATTCAGCAGGCGCTAATGTGCCTGTACCTGCGTACCTTCTGCCTACGCGCCCTTCCTCGGTCTCTGTACCTACCTACCTATCTTCCTACATGCCTAGGTAGGTACGAACTAATAGTACCTGGGTACCTACCTAAGGTAGTATCTGTGTGCCTTATCTGTGAGCAGCACCCCAAGTGGATGAGTGTTCGAGTTATCCGTAGAGGCATCCAGTATCACAGCAAGGTACGCCAACCTCTGACCAGCCTCCCGTTTGTGTGTGTGTGTGTGGGGGTTTTGAGTCCGTAGAAGAAACAGACAATAGGTATCCGTAGGTAGGTACCTACGGATAGACAAGTAACAGTAACAAACGCCGACGCCGCCATTTTGCTGAGGTATCGGCGTACCTGCTGCATGCTGCGTCCATGCTCAACCCCTGGTCGGAAACCGCATGTCTGGCCTTAGCCCTGCACTCGCGGACGAACTAGCCCCCTTCTGTGCGCTGCAACCCTTCGATTCCTTCCACCGACCTCCACCTTCCCTCCACTGACACCGTCAACTGTGGGTCGTCTGGTGGGGTAACTCCTCGTTCTCCCCCACCACTAGCATTCGCTAGTTGCTGTTACTGCTGTCTGTTAATGTTAGTGACCCTCTCACGCTCTGCCTGACGGCCTGCTGCTCATCTCCTCGGTCGCCCGTCGTAATAGTACTGGATTCCGGCGGTAGGTATCCGTAACGGTTCTTAGACTTGTCGCTCTGTTACTGCTGCTGTCGCTGCTGCCCGCCGTTGTCGCTGTCGCTGTCGCTGTCGGTCTCTCTCCCGCTCTAAGAGCACCCGAGCTGGTTGGTGGTCTCTACCTACCTGCCTACACACAGTGGTGTAGGTAGTAAAGTACCTATTACTCTGTGGCTGGCAGCTGCTGGTTTACCGTGCCGCAGTGCTTCCTGCCTCCCTCCCGCCCTTGGACAGTTGCGCTTGCCGCCGTCCAATCCAGTGTCTTTCTGCCCCAACCCACAAACTCGCCTCCTCCGTCCTCCTTGCTCCTCCTCCCATCAACCCCAGGACCCCAAGTCCAAATCCCTCTCACCCTCTCCTTGTGGCCAGCTGCGACGGCTGCCATACGCTTTTGCTCCTGCTCCTGCTCCTCCCTCTTTCTTCTTCTTCCTCTGTCCTGCCAACACGGTCTGGCTTGAATCGTCTGTCCTGTCCTGGCAGACGCAGATGCTGCTTCTACCATCTCTTGTATCCAATCTCCCCTGACGATCCCGACTTTATCGTTCCTCCACGGACCACCACGTCTTCGGCCGAATCCCCGAGAGAACGACCCCTACTCTCCGCGCCACAGGTGCGCGCATCGCTCAAATCGCTCCAATCCACCAGGACACACGATTTTCCCTCTCCCCGCGGTTTGTCCTGCGTCAAAACATCCATCTCGAGTCCAGTTGTCCGTCGCATGTTAGAATCCGACCCGTCTGCCCGGCCACCGTGAGCTCGTGTCGCGAACACACCAGTCTCCCCACCACCCAACCTCGCCTCGGCCGCCCCAGCAGCCTCCTCCACCAGTCGCCAACATGGCGGGCTTCTTCAACAAGTTGAAGAATGCGGGAAATGTGCGTCATCGAGCCCCTCATCATCCAACAACATTGTCCTCTTGGCTCATCATAATCATCTGCTCTTCCCCGCCTTTGCTCTTCCGCCTGTATGCGCGACCTCACTGCTGACAGCAATGCCGCGTCCAGACTGCCACGAGCCCAGCAGCCAAAGATGTCCCCAGCAAAAAGCCCGGCAAGGAAGAGCCAGCCCCAGAGCTGACTCCCCTGGAGAAGATGCTGCAGAATGCTGGTCCATTGAGGGGAGATGGCACCGACAAGTTCTTCGGCCTTGAGAATGTAAGTCTTTTGGGTCCCACCGCGCGTGCTCTGCGCCTGTCCTTCTCGAGATAATGAATGCTGATCAATCGTCAAGTTTGGCAACACCTGGTACGTGATATTGCCGGTTAGCCCGTGTCTTCTGCTGACCAATTGGCAGTTACTGCAATTCGATCGTGCAAGCACTCTTCTACTCAGAATCCTTTCGAGACCATGTTATCAAGTATCCGCCGCTGTCGCCCACCGATACCCCGAATGGGACGCGACCGAAGGTCAATGTCACGATCCGTCCACCGGTTGCGAAGGAACCTCCCGCCACCCCGGGAGCCAAGCAAAAAGGGCTGAGCGCCTCGGAATCGATGAAGCGCAGACAAGCGATAACAGCGGGAATGCCTCCGCCCGGGGCCCCTCCCACGCGACCAGAAGACAAACCCGACTCTCCAGAATATAAGAAGAAGCAAGCCATGATTAAGGGCCCCATTCTCGAACTAGCGCAAGAGAATCCGTCTGCGTATGGCATGGAGGAATGCACCTTCACCGGGCTCAAGGACATCTTCCAGGCCTTGATCGAAAGCAACAACAGAACCGGTGTGCTCAGTCCGCAGCGTTTTCTGGAGATCTTTAAGCGAGACAATGAGATGTTCCGAAATTCGATGCACCAGGACGCTCACGAGTTTTACGGTCTTGTGCTGAACGACGTCATTTCCAACGTGGAGGCCAACGCCAAACGGATCCAAGAGGCCGAGAACAAAGACGGTCTGATTCAGTCGGTGGAGAACGCTCTCGGAGCTGCGAACCTTGTAAACCGCCCTGTCAACGGTTTGGGCTCTCCCGGAACTGGCTGGGTCCATGACATTTTCGAGGGCGTCTTGACATCGGAGACGAAGTGCCTCACCTGCGAGACGGCCTCGCAAAGAGACGAGACATTCCTGGATCTTTCCATCGACTTGGAAGAGCACTCCTCGGTGACTTCGTGCCTGCGCAAGTTCTCGGCCGAAGAAATGTTGTGCGAACGCAACAAGTTTCATTGCGATCACTGCGGCGGACTTCAGGAGGCCGAGAAGCGAATGAAGATCAAGCGACTGCCCAAGGTCATGGCGCTGCACCTGAAGCGGTTCAAGTATACGGAGGATTACAGTCGACTTCAGAAGCTCTTCCACCGCGTTGTGTATCCCTACCACCTGCGTATGTTCAACACCACCGAGGACGCAGAGGATCCCGACCGAATGTATGAGTTGTATGCGGTCGTAGTCCACATCGGAAGCAACGCTTATCATGGCCACTACGTATCAGTCATCAAGACGAAGGATCGAGGCTGGGTTCTCTTCGACGACGAGATGGTAGAGCCTGTCGACAAGCACTTCGTGCGAAACTTTTTCGGCGACAAACCCGGCCAGGCTTGTGCATACGTTCTCTTTTACCAAGAGACAACTTTTGAGAAGGTGCAGGCAGAGATGGAGGCTGAGGGCCTGGAAGAGGTCAAGATCGTCAGCGAGGCTGCGAACGTTGCTCATGAGAATGGCCAGCCCAACGGCACCGCGCCGCTTTCGAAGCAATACACGCAGCCCGTCAGCCCGGTGGAAGACCGCGAACCTATGCCCAACCTTGCACACGTGCAGACAGCGCCGGTCAAAGTGGACTCCCCTGAAAGCATCCCTGTACCACCCACCCCCGCGACGCCCGCAGTACGTCCGGTCCCATCAAGCTTAGCCAGGTCCAACACGGCAGCCAAGACAGAGAAGTCAAAGGACGAAAAGAAGCGGGAGAAAAAGGAGCAAGAGGCCATGGAGAAGGCTCAAAAGCAAGCCAAGAAGGACAAGGCTAAGCAGGAAGAGAAGGAGCGAAGAGAGAGCATGGCGAGGAGGATGACGGCCCATCACCGAGAACAAGAAGAATTCCGCAAGGCTATCGAGGAAAGCAAGAAGTCGGCAGCGGAGGAAGAGGCGAAGAAGAAGGAGCCGTCGGTCGCCAACAGCTTCCTCAATCGTTCAGCCAAGGCAAGCAGGTCGGTGAGCCGGAAGGGTCTCGGCTTCCTCGGCGGCAAAGACAAGGACAAGGGCGAGTCGCATCAGCCATCGGAGAACGGCCACAATGGCAAGGATGGATCACCAAGCCACCCGGACAAGCCCAAGGAGTTGAAGGAACGCTTCAGTTTCAACCTGGGCAGGAAGAAAAGCGGCAACCTGCTTTCATAAAGCGGCGTATAAACAGACATTGTTATGAGTTCGGTTTACTTCAGTACATACACCCCAAAAAAAGGAGTCGCGGGGAGGAGTTCTATACGATGGACAAGGACGCGACTTGCCTTAGTGCAAGTGGCGACCATCCACATGACGAGCTTCGGGGTAAGACTCTGGGCGCGGGCAGATACCCAAGCATGGAGCGGTTTGCTTGGATAATCGTTTTCTTCTTTTCACCTAATGAGGGCGACCAGGGACATGTGTGATGATGGCATCTCGAGCGTTGCTTTTACCGGTGCCATGCCGGGCTGTACGATAGCGCTAGACGTCACTTCCTAATGGCCGACAGCACTAAAGACCTAGAGCTGGAAACCTCCGAGGAGCCAGTCTCTGGGTTGACATAATTGAAGCATTTCCCCTGCCCTAAAACCTCTCGACGTTACGCCACTGGGCCTCGATGACTCGTCCATTGCTCCCTCGTCTTGGTCTTGGCGCCCTCCGTGGTACCGCCTCGTTGCCGTTCCGGCAACCAAAACCATCCACATCCAACCCAACGCCGGTTCGTTACCATGATGCCACGCTGTGAAAGGCCCTAATAGTCGTATGCTACAGAACAGTCAAAAAAAGAAAAACAGGTGCGCGCCGTCCGTCTTTTTTATCCAAGGATGAGTTCGTAGAGAATGATCAGGGTGTTGACCACTATTAACGGTACTGCGAGGGGGAGAGGGGTTTGTCAGCTCCGGAAGCCCTGCTGCGTGTCGTGCGGCGAGATGCGCGCGCGCTCTCGTGTGCCGTGCAAGTGCAACACCTACTTCTCATGAGCGTCCGCACGCTGGCGATCAGGTTGATGATCTTGGCCTTGACGCTGGCGTCGGCGCTCTGGCCGAAGGCGGGGTCGTAGGAAGACGGGGAGAGGTTGACTGTTTGGTCCCGAGCGTGTGTCAGTCTGAGCTTCTTGCCAAGGGTCATACGCGCGAGGTCTTGGGTTATATCGCTCGGAGGGACCGCGAGAGGGGAGGGGAGAACGGGACGTAGAACGGGACGGGACGTACTGCGCGCGAGGAATCGGTCTTCGGAGAGGACGGCGATGGCGTTGATGAGGAGGACGGCGACTGGGAGGATATCTGGTCAGCGCAAAATCCAAGGGGGGGTGGGTGGCATGTAAGTTGGCAACGGGCCGCCGTACTGTAGAGGAAGTTTCCCAGGATGTACATGTTGGCGGCTCTTCGGGCGTGCCCCGGAAGATCGAAGAGGAGGTGGTTTGCGTTTTTTTGGCCGGGTGCTTGCGATCGTGGGGTAGAGTTGTTTGTTGGTTGAAGAAGCCTGGGGATGTAATAGCGCCAGGTTGCGATGATGGCGGTTTCGCGCTGTGCTGTCCAGATCCATGGAGCTGGGGGAAGGTGGGGACTTTGATGTTCCGTTCCGAGGCTTCATTACTACCTAGGTGCCAGGTACAGGTAGGTAGGTACTGTAGTCTGTAGGTAGGCCCATCCCCACTGTCCCTGCCTGCCGACCGTTAAATTCGTGGTGACAGACTGCAGTAGCTTTCCCGGGCAGTGCATTGAAGCGCTGGACCGTGCACGGAGCACTCAGAGCTGTTGTGGGTAGGTGCAAGACGACAGCTTACACCATTGGCTTCCAAGTCTGCCTCTCGAGTTGAGAAAGCCGCGGCCAACTTCCAACATCGTGACAAGGCATTGAGATGAAAAAGAAAGCACAGGGCAAATAGTTTCACAGCTTTGACTCTCTGGCTCTCTCTCAACAGCTCTCTACCTCTCTCTCTCTCTCTCTTAACTAGCGATGAGCCTGCCACTTGGTTCCTGATTCCTTTTTTTCCCCCATTCTCGAATCCATTGGCGCACTGTTTCTCGTCTTACTTAAGCTCCCTTGCCTTCATTCACAATGAAGCTCCCAGGTAAACATGCAATATCCTGAACTTCTTGCTCGGATCCAGACTAATGCCAATCAACAGACCTCTTCCTCCTGGGGCTCATTCCCGCCCTCATCACCCTCCACCTCCTGCTGGCCCCGGACACAAAGGTAGAGGAGTCCTTCAACATCCAGGCCGCCCACGATGTCCTCGTCTACGGCACGCCCACCCGCGACGTCGCCGCCCGCCTGCGCGCCACCTACGACCACTTCGACTTCCCCGGCGCCGTGCCCCGCACCTTCGTCGGCCCCGTGCTCCTCGCCGGGCTTGGCGGGCCGATCGTCAGCCTCTTCGGCTTCGCCCACGCGCAGCTCGTCGTCCGCGCCCTGCTGGGCCTCGCCAACGCCGCCGCCCTCGTCGTCTTCGCGCGCAGCTTGGGCAAGGGACTGGGTGTGGGCGTGCAGAGGTGGTGGATTCTGCTGCTGGCTAGCCAGTTCCACGTCCCGTTCTACGCGTCGAGGACGCTACCCAACATGTTCGCCTTTGCGTTGAGTGAGTCCAGCTCCTCCCATGCACCTGGAAGGAACCGAATCACTGACTTAAATACTTCCAGCGACACTCGCGTCGGCCAACCTGCTCCCCCATCCCGAGCCTCGAGCCTGGGCCCCGCGCCAGCGCGTCGCCATCTCGCTCCTCGTCTTCGCCGCCGTCATTTTTCGCTCCGAGGTCGCCCTCCTCCTCGCCACGACGGGCCTCCACCTCCTCCTCACGGGCCAGACCACGATCCCGCGCCTCATCCGCCCGTTCCTCGTCTCCTTCACCGTCGCCGTCGCCGTCTCGGTGCCCCTGGACTCGTACTTCTGGCAGCAGCCCCTCTGGCCCGAGCTCTGGGGCTTCTACTACAACGCCGTCCTCGGCTCCTCCTCCAACTGGGGCGTCTCCCCCTGGCACTTCTACTTCACCTCGGCCCTCCCGCGCCTCCTCGTCAACCCGCTGGCCCCGGTCCTGCTCGTCCCGCTCGCCCTGAGCCAGCCCGCCACGTCCCGCGCCGCCCGCGGCCTCGTCCTGCCCCCGCTCCTCTTCGTCGCCATCTACTCCCTCCAGCCGCACAAGGAGGCCCGCTTCATCTTCTACGCCGTCCCGCCCCTGACCGCCGCCGCCGCCCAGGGCGCCAACTTCGTCTTCTCCCGCCGCTCCAAGTCCGCCCTCTACGCCCTCGCCTCCGCCGCCGTCGCCCTAACCACCCTCGCCGCCTTCGCCGCCTCGACGGGCATGCTCCTCCTCTCCTCGCTCAACTACCCCGGCGGAGACGCCCTGCGCCAGCTCCACGCCCTCGTCGCCCGCGGGCCCGCCAGCGCCTCGTCCTCCGTCGCCGCCGTCCACACCGACGTCCTGAGCTGCATGACCGGCGTCACCCTCTTCGGCCAGAACCCGGCCGGCCTGCCCAAGGACCCGCACTCGCGCGCCCTGGAGACGAGCCTCCTCGGCGGCGCCGACGCGGGCGCCGCCGCCGCCGCCCCGGTGCTCGTCTTCGACAAGACGGAAGACAAGGCCGTCCTCGCCGACCCGGCGTTCTGGTCGCGCTTCGACTACGTCCTGGCCGAGGACCCGGCCACCGTGAAGGGCGGGCAGTGGGAGACCGTCGGCGTCGTGCGGGGGTACGCCGGCGTCGAGGTGCTCCGCCCCGGGGCGGAGGTGCCGTCAGCGGAGGAGGAAGGAGAAGAAGGAGAGAAGCTCCTGGGCCGCGGGCTGCTGGTGAAGCGCGTCCGGGACCGGGTACGGAAGCTGACGGGAGGCTGGTGGGTCGGCCCGCGCCTGGAGCCGCGCATCAGGATCTTGAAGCGCGTCAAGGACGCCGGTGCAGGGGCGCGCATCGTATCGGCGTAGACGCATGTGTACGTAACGCGGACCGGTCAGGTGGACTCGTACGATAGACAGCAAATCAAGTTACCCAGTTGTGCATGACTCTTGCGTACCGCACGTGTTAGTCGCGCGGAGGAACATCCAGAGAAGGTCTTCGGTCGTGCACATCACACTCACTAGGTAGCTGATCGTACGTTGTACTACGAGCTCGGCTCTATTCCACAAGGTAACAACACTCACTGTGCTACAGTAGAATTGCTGCAACGGGCGCGTTCCATCCCATGTCTTTATTCCAACCTCAGGTATTCTCCAGTGACCCGCTTCCCTCCCGACTCTTTGCCATATAACAATACCACAAAAACATACTTTTTTGTTTTTTCGACTTGGAACCCAACCAATCTTCCAACCTTGCCCCGAGTCTCGTCTGTACACACGTACGTTTAGGAACGAAAGCACCTCCCGAGCTTCCTACACTACCCGCCCCATCCCTTGGAATCGTCTGACTTGCTCCTGCTGGCACAACTCCTCTCCACGGTTTGAATTCCTGAAATATTGAAACCCAACAGATGTTTCCTCCAAACCCAGAAAACAGGCGCCAATCCGCGTCTCGATAACTGTTTCAGTGTCGTAATCGCTTTGTACAGGAATGGAATGAGTATCTCAGAGCGCCGTGCCCCGCCCCCCCCCCCCCCCCCCCCCCCTTTCGAAAGAATCGGGTATCCAGGTTTTAGTGTCCATGTTGACGGGATGCCGTCTTACGCCGTATATTATGTATAATGCCGCCGCATGAGAATTATGAGTCAAGGAACGCTCGCCACACTACTCTTGCTCCGTGTCGCTTCCGTGGTCTTCGTCGCTCAACTCGCCGTACATGGCCTTGTATCTCGCCAGCTCGGCCATTTGCTTGGCGACCTGGTCTAGGATGTCGTTCATTGGAGCTCGCAAATCTTCGAGCTGCTCGATGGGGGCATTGCCAATGACGATGTGACGAAGCGAGAGGCTTGTGACACAAGTCTGGTAATCGCGTTAGTGGATGATCGTCTACGTAGCCCTTGCCTTTCAACGTACCTCAATCCTGCTCACTTGATGTTCCATGAAGTTGAGCAAAAATCGCTCCGTAACCTCACCTCCGCGGTGCTTCATCCTCTCCAACAGCTCTGTTTCGGGCGGTTGCAAGCCACGGCCCGACACATTCTCCAGAGAGCTACACAGCATCTCCAGTCTCAGGCTGACGCGCCAGAGAGCCCAAATGTCCTCCGTATCGAAAGCCAGCTCGCTGCCTGCCTGAAGGATTGCGGGCTTATCGTTCTCGGGACGCGTCTCGTGCTGCTGGTGTGCTTCGATGCGGCCCACAAGCGTATGTGGGTACAGTGAGTACACCATTTCGGGGTTTTCAAGACCCTTCAATTTCTTCTCGCCCATTTCCTTGACCTCGAAACCTTGCGAGGTGAGAGACCGTAGATCCTTGCGGATTGCCGTGGCGAAGGTCTGGTCTTCATCAAACGTGTCCTCGGATCCCGTAGAACCATTCCGGTCTGTGTCCTGGTAGGTTTCCAGACAACGTTGAATCTCCGAGATGAAGTCGGATGAAACCGTGATTTGGCCACCATCAGCCACCGAAGAGATGCGAGAAGCTTTGTTGACCATCGGACCGAAGTAGTCCATACGTCGAGTCACGGGGTCCATCTCGCTGACTGCCTCGCCAAAGTGAATACCCATCCGGACGGAAAGACCGTTGAAGATTACGTTCTCGTCCTTGTCACGTACGGTTTGACAAGAGACGGAGTTGAGGACTTCGTGAGGCCAGTTGACGTCCAGCAACGACGTTTGAACGGCAAAGCACCAGAGGAGTGCTGACGTGGCCGTTGGGAAAGAGACCATGAACGCGTCACCTTCCGTCTTGACCTCATATCCGCCGATTCTGCGCAATTGTCTCCGCATCACCTCGTTGTGCAACTTGATGGCAGATCTCATCGCGGCCGGGTACATCTCCCACAACGTCGTCGAGTTCTTGATATCGGTGAAGGCGATTGACACATTGCCTGTCGGTGCGGGGATCTCAGCTCCAAGTCGCTGCAGTGTCGAGTCGAGGACATCGGCCTTGTTTCTCTTTCCCCTGCGCGTGACCTGTTGGAGATCGTCTGGCACGCCCGAGGGGTAGAGTGACATGCTTTGTCCACGGTGAAGTCTCGATCGCTCGACTCTCCTCTTAAGATCGGCCACGCTCATCATCATGACCATGATCTTGTTCGTGGCGCCATAGGCGATGGCCAGATCGCGGAGCTTTTGCGATGCCCGCATCAGGTCGCCGCGCTCTTGTCTCGCGAAGTCGACCACCAAGGCAGGATCGAGATACTCCCAAAACTCCCTAGTTGCAATCAAGACCATCTCATCTGTCTCACGGATTGGAATGCACTGGAGATTTGGTGCGGCCTGGACTGCTGGCATAAGGTCAACGTAGCCAAAAGCCCGAGAGACCTCGAGAAGATCGTTGAGTCTGCCGTTTCGAGACACCCAGCCCCCAGCTTCGCGAATGCGCTGACGTTCGCTCGGCTCAGCAGGATCGTGCTTCTTAGTGATCATCTTGTAAGAACCGTCCGTCCTAATTAGCATACCGTCGGCGTCTCCCACGTTGGCAACGTAGAGGTCGGTGTTTTGCAAGTACACGACTGTCGCAACGCCACCCGAGTTCAGGTCCTCTTTGCTGAGAACAACCGGTTGCGCAGAGCCCCTATGCGTCTTCTGAGACCGCTCCTCAGTGTGCTGTATAGCAATTGTTACCAGGTCCTTGTTCAACGACAGGAAGGCACGCCTGAGTGCGTCAAGGGGCGTTTCGTTGAGGCGCGTCTTGAGACCCTTCAGTTCCATGCTGAAGATGTGACCGAAATTCTCGTGCAGATACTTCGCAATTTTAGACCCGCCGCTGGATAAAGCCTGGCCATCGAACAGACCGAGCAGAGTCTCAGTCTCTGAAGAGTTGAAACGGGGGACCACGAGATCAATGGTGGACAAGTGCTCGTTTTTGCCCAGGGTGTCGGCCATACCGTATGGCAGGTGGCCAGCTAGCGAGCCGGACGTTCGCACGCGGCGGTCTTCGCTCTGGTCGGGAATCGTAGGTTGCGTCAGCGTGACATCCATGAGACCCAGGACCCTCAGATTCAGCAGCCGGCTGAAGTCGGCAAGCTGCTCTCTGTTGGCAGCGGTCGGGCCGACAATAGTTTGCTTGATCTCCAAGCGCTTATTGCCGGACAAGTTCAAGTATCGCAGATTAGGGTTCAAATTCCAGTTCCAATCGTAGGGAACATTGGAGATGTTGTACTTGAGGGAGTTGCTGCCACAGTCTAATACCGCAAGTTTCTTGGCCCTGGATATGTCGGCCGGCAGGTTGGTAAACTTGTTCCCGTTGATGTGCAACACCTGCAAAAGGCTGGCATCCTCGAGGTCGTCTGCCGGGAGCGTCGTCAACTCGTTGCCTGAGAGGTACAGCTCAACCATCTGCGGCCAGCTCTTTATCGATCGCTGGGGCATGTCGTTAATGTAGTTCCACGACAGATTGAGCACACGCAATTCGTTGAGCATGGTGATCTGATCAAAGACCTCGTCATCGAGCTTGTTCTCTGCCAAGTAGAGATTCCGCAAAGAGCCGGCAAATGTCGTATTGAGCCTAGTCGACAGAGTCGAGTCTTTCCTCGTTGACGGCGGAGTCATCGTCGCAACCGTGCCCTGGGACGTAGACCTGGACACGACAGAAGTTTTCCTGCCGCCCTTGCCATAAACCGATACGACGGAGCTCTTTCTGTCGGCGCCACCCGGTACGGGCGATGGACCGACGCTCAGCAAGGTTGACGATGAATTTTGACTTGGTCTCCTGGAGTCGGGAGATTCCTCCAGAGGAATCTGGGGGATGCTGTTTAGCGGGTTTGGTTTATTGACGACCCCAGGCGTTTGGCCTTCTTCACCCGTGGGTCGCGGTTGTCTAGAGGCTGGCTTGGGGAAGTTCTCCAAGATGTTGGACGACGCATTCAGGGTCTCCAACTTGTTTGCCCACCACAGTTCCATTGGCAGCTTCCGGATGTTGTTCCTGCGGACGTCCAAAACGCGGAGTTCTGTGAGGCATCCGATAGAGGTGGGAAGTTCTGCGACGTTGTTGTTGGCGATGCTGAAGTGCTCCAGTCTGCTGAGGTTCCCTATGTGCGGGGGTAGGGAGACGAAGTAGTTCTTGTCCAGCACAAGGCGTTCGAGGTTCAGCATGTTGTTGAAGGTCTCATCGATGCTCGCAAGCTGACAGTGGGAGAGGTTGAGCATCTTCAACGTCAAGACCGGCTCAAGAATCTCAAACTTGGTGATTGGGTTGGCGTTCAGCTTCAAGCTCCTAATTCTTTCGAACGAGCCAACGAACTGAGAAATGAGGTTGTGGTCTGCCGAGAGTATCTCCAACTTGGGAAGCTCTGAAACAATGTCGATATTGTTGATGACGTTGTACTTGATGTCCAACTCTCGCAGAGAAACCATTTTCGCAAGAGAGGCCGGCAATGAATGTGACAACCTATTGTTGGTGATGACGAACTTCTCCAAATATGTAAGTTGGCCGATCTGGTCAGGCAGGCTGCTTATCGAGTTGAAACTGAGATCGAGATCTACCAAGCTCGCGATGTCGCAGAGGAAAAGAGGGAACTTATCCAGGAAGTTGGACGAAATATTCAGGTTCCGCAGAGCTCCGTAGGCGCCGAAATATTGAGGAAGCGCCTTGAGACGGTTGTTGGCCAGGTTCAGCTTCAGAATTCCATGCAGCCCGTGCAGCTCAGCATGGTCCAACTGTTCGAGCCGGTTGTTTGACACATCGAGGTACGTAAGCTTAGCAGCCTTTCCGAGACTTGGAGGCAATCTCCGAGCCTCGTTGTTGTTGAACCTAATGTCTCTCAGGTTCTGACACGACTGGATAAAATCACGAGGAAGGTCGAGGGACAGATTGCGAGAGAGGTTGAGTGAAACAATCTCCGACCCCTTGGAGTAGAGAGAAATCGGAATGGTGATGAGGTTGCGGCCGGAGAGGTCAACGTGATTGAACTTTTGGATGCGTCCAAGGCCGAGGTCATTAGTGACGGAATGGAAGTCGCTCTCTCTTGAGGACAGGAACATGAACCGACAAAGGTAGCTGTTGTCCTCGCGACCAACGTCCTCGATTCTGTCTCGCTCCTCGTAGCCGATTTGCTGCAGCAGCCTCTTCTGCATCAGAAGCGGCCGCTCGGGAGGAGAGAGTACGCGGACCAAGTCGTGCTTCTTCAGGATGATGTGGTAGTTCTCCAGGGCATCTGTCGCGTACGTCTTCTTGATAAGTGAAGAGATGACATCGGTAACATTGGCGTCAAGAGGCATCGACAAGGTCGCGAATGTACCGTCGGATCTGAAGATTCGGATGCAGTATGGGGTCATCTTCTCCTCGGGTCGAGGAGGACTGCCGATATCGTCAATGTCGGGGGCTTGGTAGGTCGTATCTTCGGTGTTGCGGCGAACGGCCCAACTGTCTGGCGCGTTCCAAGACCCGTTAGGTCCCCCGGGGAAAGCCTCGGGCTTCGGGGGCACCGGAGGAGGCTCGACCTTGTCGTCTACAATGCTCGCGATGAAGGAGTGATCCATGGGCGTCAGGGGCGGCGGCTTCGTAAGAATGCCATCCATGTCGGTGAGGTCAGTGTCGAGGTGGAAGAGGTTCCCAGCGCCGCCCGCCTGTCTGTCCGTCGGTCCGATTTGCTCATCTTGCATATCCGTCGGCCGTTGCTGGCGGCCTTTGCTCTTGGAGAAGGGAAATCTGTTGTTGAAGGTTTGATTGCGCTGGTTGTAGGCGAGCAGTCGGGCGTCTTGATCGGGCCCGGGTTCGGTGCCGGCGAAGTTGATCGGGAAGGTGGAGGGCGACAGCTCAGGCTTGGGGAAGTCACTCCGGGATGGCTTGGTGGCCAGCGACCTAGTAGATCCCGGCAACTCTCTAAGCCTCGAGGTGCCATCGTCCTTGTCCTTGTTCCTCCGTAATCGATGCAAGATGTTCCTCTTGGAATGATGCTGCTGCTGCTGGCCGCCGGGCGAGGTCGAGCCATCTACGGATGGGTTGTGTCTCGAACTGAAGTAGCCGCCGCTCGGGGTCGGGCTTTGGGCGCGGGATCGATTGGAGCCGTACATGACGGTGGCAGTGGAACCGCCTCGGTCGCGGGGGTTCTGTACCTGCAGGCTGGCTTGTGAATCTTCCCTGCTTACAGTTGGCCGAAGGGCCCTGCCATCGTCGATGCTTCTGTTGTGGCGATGGTGATGGCCCGGTAGATGGACGATTGAATGGCCGGAGCGACCAGATGAGGAGGTCTTGGGTGGATTTTGCGGGTTGTTGGGATTTTCGTTGCTCATGTAACGTTCGCGGTCGGGGCCGCTCAAAATGTCTCTAACTGGGGCCTCGCCGTACCTGGCAATATCCTTGAAGCATATTTAGCAGGCTGGCTTGACTCGGTGCAGGAAGGGGCAGCACGCAATGCAGGAATGGGCATAAGAGATAAGATAAGAATATGGGGTTGACGCGGCGCAATAGCCGCATGCGTGATAGTGCGCGCCAAGGAAGCACGTCCGGATGTACGGATGGGGCTTGGAGAAACGAAGGGAACGTCGGAAAAGATTGTCGCGATGGAGCATCAACAAGACTAACACAGGGCAGGATAAAGCAGGATTGAGGCAGGGCAAGGGCATGCAGAACAGAACAGACAGGACGGGGGCGGAAACACAGGACTGTGACACTCACATCGGCCTCTTGGTAGAGGAAGGGCACGACCTCTGGGGCGGGCACTGGGGTTCTAGGTCTCGAGGAGGAGGGAGAGCCTTCTCGTTCTCGTGCATGGTCCGTAGCGTTGGAGTAGTTGCGATCTCTGGTCGGGCGGCTGTGGCTGTATGAACGCGAACGGTCCCTTCCCGAGTTGGAATGCAGACTGCTCTCGGAACCGTCACGACCGGGAAACTCCTCTCCAAAGAAACCTTGCAACTTTTGCAAACCACCCCTCCGTATGCTCGTCTTTGAACCCTGGCTGCTGAGGGTGGTTATACTGGCCAGCGAGGGCCGTCGCTCGTCGCCAAAGTAGGCGGCGTCGGGCGAGTCCTGGCTGCCCGAGGACTGAGGGGCGATTCGGTTCGTGGGAGGACGGAAGCTGGGCGACAACTGGGAGGCGACGGACAGATTGTCGCTCGAATCATTGTAGAAGGTAGTGTTGAGCTGGCTATGGGGGGTGGTGGATGCGGTGGCACCGCCGTTGGAGGGCGACATCCAGGGAGCGACTTGGGAGGTGGACGAGGGATTGGCCGTTGGAGGTTGCTGCTGGATGGAAGGAATGCGGCCACCGGAAGTCTCTAGGACGGCCAGGTCTCGACGGTAGTTGGCGAAGTCGCTCAGACGGTGATCGCGGAAGGAGGAGACATTGGAGGTTGTCGATGCTGGTGACAAAGCTCCACGCGGCGCAGAGGCAAGAGTAGTAGTGGGAGAGGTTTGGGCTGGGCTCAAATCACTAATGAAGGATCTAGTCGAAGGGTGCCAGCGCAGGGACCAGTCAGTATACTAGTGTTACTTTGTAAAAGGCGGTTGCAACTCGTTCCGAACACGGGCAGAACAGAAGAGAGCAGAACACCAGGAGGAGTAGAAGCAGCAGCAGCAGCAGAGCCAGTAGGGCGGGTAGGTAGAGTTGCGGGCTCGGGCTCGGGCTCGGGCGCGGGCGCTGGCGCAGGCGCAGGTGTGTATGTGCAGCAGAGCAGGTTGCAGGTGCAGGTACGGTACGGGTGCGGATGCAGGCAGGTTGCATGGCAGGGCAGGGCAGGGCAGAACAGACAAGGACGAGTCAAAAAAAAGTGAGGAGGAACAGGGAGTGGAGGGAAGAGGAGGGAAGTGTTGGGTGAATGAGATAATCTGGGCTGAGCTAGGCTGGACTACCTAGACTAGAGACAATCGAAAACAGCAGAAAGCTCCACCGACGAAGCGACGACGACGAAGCTTGCCGGGGGCCGGGGCGGAGGCGAGTGGGATGGAGGAGGAGGGAGGGGGAGGGGAGGGGAGGGGAGGGGGTACCTAGCTACCTAGGTAGGTGCCCGGTGATGCTCAATGAAGGTACCTAGCAGTCCAGTACACCCACCACGCTACACTACCTACCTACGTGACTACGGAGTAGGTACGGGTATGGAGGGGGAAGCTCAGGGCGGGAAGAGGGCACCTAGGGGGTAAGCTGCCTACGCTAGTGGTAGCTAAGGAACCTATGCCTATGTATCTCCCTCCATACCTGACCTTTACTATGTAGGTAGGTGGCCCGGTAGGTGGCCCGGTATGTAGGTAAGTACTTGATGGTTCCATGTATGGCATTTGCAGGTAGGTAGGCAAGAAGGTACCCGGCAGAGCTTGCCTGCCTCTTGCCTGAATGCCACTAGGTAAGATGGTGCTGGAAGGAGCTGAAGGGCATAAGAAGATACATACCTAGGTAGGCATCTCAACATGAAGACATATCCATCGGGCATTGGGGCAGACAGTGAAGGCAGGCAGAGGCAGGTAGGTGTACAGCGTGTACCTGACGCATCCGCAAGAGCAGGAGCTGGGTACACGCATATACCTATACCTGCATTGTGATGGTAGGTACGGAAAGGAACTGTCCATGTAATGGAATGGATCCACCTCTTCGTCGAGACTGGGTTTCGGGACTGCCGCCGTAGCGCGCGTCACGGTATGAGAGCCACCGCAAAAGAGAAGGGGAAAAATAAAGCTGCTAGGGGGAGGGATGGAAACACTTCCACCAGTCGTCGCAGCACCGGGTACGGATACTGCAGAACGCATACGAGCCATCATGGAGTTTTTTGGGGAGCGGGGAGGGGTACGCTACGCGCCAGAGAAGCCCCAACCCAGCCAAAACCAAACCAAACCACATCCAGACCCTCATCCAGACCCTCACACCCGGGCCAGGGCGAGAGACTGACTGGGGCGCCCAGGTTAAGGGTAGGGACGGGATATGTGGGTTTCGCTGGTCCGGGCGTGCCTCGTGGGCGTGGACTGCTTCGCGCTGGTGTGGATGATGGATTGAATGACTTGACTTGAAATGACTGGGGGGGTGGAGGCCAGACCACGACACGACAACACAACGACGAAGACAACAACAACAACAACAACGACGACGACGACGACAACGGCGAGAAACGGTAAGGAACACGACATGGGGCTCACCTTTCAGCTAGAGATCCATTTTCGTCCGTCTTCAAACGCATCGGCATCGGTGCCTTGCGTGCCGTCGCCGCTGTCGACGACGACGACGCCGAGGCGGATGACGACTGGGTCAAGGGCCTCGCAGTGGCCGAGGATCGGGTGCTGTCGGTGCTGGTGCTGGTGCTCGTAAGCGAGCTGAAGCGTGAGCCGGCCTCATTCCTCGTCATTGTCGCCGGGCCGTCGCATGAGGGCGAAGAGCCATATCATTCCCAAAGACGATGGTGGTGGTGGATATCCGGAGGTAGGTATTTGCGAGGACGGGAAGATGGGCAACGCACACGATGAGGGGCGGCGGGTGAAGTTCCTCCAGTGTCAGTATCCCTGGTTGATAGAGGGACGGTTTCTCAGTCGGACGTGGACCGGCGTCGGGGCGAAACAGCGAGCGATAGAAAGGCGCAGAAACAGTTTTGAGAATGCCCGCGGACAAGGGGAAGACAACACATGAAGTGGATTATGTCATCCGCAGAGGGCGAGCGAATGGGTGGCTGGCCGGCTGGCGGTTGCAAGGAATGTAGCGGAAACAAGAGGGTCGTAGTGGTGATTGTTATTCTTCGTCAGTAGAAGGAAAGAAACTCGGAACGCTGTAATACCTGGTGTAGGTAGGCAAGCAAGCAGGGTGTAGGTTGGTAGGTATGGTTTGGTCTGGTCTGTAGGTAGATAGAAAGTTGTGCATGCCCATGGGGTGATGGGAGACAGAAAGAATGGAGCGGCGTTGCTTTGGGTGCGGCCAGAAATGTAGGTATACTACAGAGTCTTCGTAGTACTATTATAATTGCCTAGGTAGTTGACTAGAGGTAGGGCCGAGTGCATGGAGGGGGAGGGGGGAGGAGGGGGAGGAGGGGGAGCTCCGTCTGTGCGTCTTGAGACTTGAACAGCAGATTGAGGTGAAGCGCGAATGAGGTGTGGTGGGTGAAAACCGTAGGTATTCCGTACCATTCATCCATCCACCTCTCCAGGTACGGTTTAGGTATCTAGGGACGGGAGAAATGTGCGACCAGACAGTAGAAGCGATGTGTGGTGAGAGGTGAGAGATTAGGGTAGCAGGGCGGCAGGGCGGATAGGTAGGCAGAACAAACTACGGAGTACCTATGTAGGTATCTACGCGGATGCGGAGGCGGGCTTGCTCATGTCGGTTGCTTTTCCATTGTTGGCATGTGTGTAGTATCCGTATTAAATGGTACATAATACATAGTATCCGTACCACCTAGCGCAATGCCGTTCCTAATTCCATCGTGCACAATCACAAGAAACACCATACATACACAGAGCCCAGCTAGCCAATCCAGCGGGCAGAGGCAAGTAGGTACGGTACCTACCTAGTGTAATCCATAGTATGGAGTGTGCTAGGTAGTATCAACCTGCCTCTGTGCCTCACGCTTGTGTTGTTCTGGGGATCGACCCGTACCAGGATGCCGCCTGTGTCGCTCTGCCGGAGACGTTCCGTAATAGCGCATCAGGGTAAGGCACTCGGGGACCACGGCATCTAGCAGGCTTGAGGCACTGGACAGTGGACGGAGTATCCGTACCTAGGGTGCTTATAGTGGGTAAACGGAACCTACATACCTACCTAGCACCTAGGTTACCTACCTAGTTCCAGCGGATCAAGCTGAGGCTAAGCGCTGATGCCTCCCCCTGGTCTCACGGAGACACCCGAGGATACCTTGCTCGCCTGCAGGCATTACTCGTTGAGCGGGGTATCACAAAGTACCCGGACCACCGAATTGGCGGCGCTGGCTCTCCTCCCACTGCCCTACCATGGATTGGGACAGGGATGCTTAGGTAATGAGCTGCTTCCCTAAATTCCTGCACCTTGCGACACACTCGGTATCGACCCATCGTCCGTTCGCGGCACCCGCAACACGTCGTGTGCAACCCGAGACCGAGAGGCCATCCCTTAGGTAAGGCAAAGCAGGCAGGGAGACTTGGAACGCAGGAGTATTGAATGCCCAGAGGACATCATCTTGATAACGATACATACCACAAGTCTCGGCGGTCTCACTGAACCTTGCCCGGACGCGGCACAGCTGTTGTTGCTGCTCTTGTTGTTGTCTTGTTTTTGTTGTTGCTGTAACAGCCCTTGTCACTTACAGAGTAGCCATCACCACCTCATCCTAGATCCTCCTCGCTGGCCACCTACCGGATTCGAACCCGACAGCACTATGTAGTGTGTTTCTTACTCGGAGTTATCTGCAACCACCTACTTTACCTCGCCTTGCCTTACCCTTGATTCCATCTGTTGTGTATTATAACCCTGCTGCAAAGCCTGACTTGTAGAATAAGGTAGGATGGTCATGGTCAGGGGCTTAAACATGAACATCAATGTGGGCAGACACCATCTTTCACCCTCTGCTAAGCATGTACTATGTACGGTGGTCAGTTGTGGTACTATAGAATGCACGCAAGGTTAGTAGAGTACTATCTTAAAGGAAGGTACGCACCCAGACACACATATGTCAACCACGCTATCCGTACATAATACAGTCGTAGGAGGCAGGTGCCCAGGCTGCAGGCATCCAGGGCTTCGCACCTTCTCTCACCCAGCACCCGACAGCGACAGCACTTTGCAGCTCAGACGCTCGTCTCATCCCGCCGTGTGGGAAGTCAAGTCTTTTTTCTCCTCCCCTCCATCATCTTCAACCCCCAGATCTTTTTAAGGTATCCTGGATCCATATCCATTTCCATTCGCACAATATTATTTTTGACCCTGCTCGGCCGGCCACATGTTCTGTCGTGGTCATGCCTGCCTTGCTGGCCTATTGTCTTGCTCCCCTCCCCTGGTCCTCCCCAACTTTGCTCATCAATTAAGGCTGCATTCACAACCGCAACCACAACCTCGACCCTCGACCCTCGAACCGTCCGTCGTTCACGACTCCCACCCCATCCATCATCGCACGGGGAGGGGCCAAGCTCAAACTCTGATGCTCCCAACACCGCTGCACGCCGCTATTTCCCGAGAAAAATGGCCTGATACTGGCGGCTTATTTGGCAGCTCGATCTCTGCGCAAAGCTGTCGCGATAGCTATCTCAAACCATCAACTCGAGATCACCCTACAATGGCTGCGGAATCTCCGCGCCTGACTACGCTGCCCGCTGCCCTCGAACCTCACAACATCAGAGGCTTCGCTCTTTTTGTCGCGACATGGACTAAGACCCCTAACCTCATGCTGAGCCTTTTTTTTTCTCCTTTCCCACAGAGCCCGGTCGTATTTTCCCACATACACCCACATAATAACACACGCGCATAGTCTCTGACCATGGTATAGACTACCTACCTTAAGAACGCAGACCGGGACTACCTAGGAACAGACACGCACCCTGCCCGCCGCCAGTCTGTGACGCCACACGTCTTGCCTGTCGGGCATGAAGGGTCTGCCACCGTACAACAACCAGACGGTGATCAATGCGCCTGCGGCCATGGTCCCTCGTCTCGATGCTTCGGGCCATGCATGCGCATGCGCCTCTGCAAGCACTTAGCACTCACTCCCACGTTATTACCCTACGCCATCTCGTCGCTCACCGCCGTGCTTCGTGATGCTTGCTGCGTGCGCATGTATCCGGGTGAGGCGCGCCGCGTCTACCACCTCGCGGCCTGGTTCATGCCCGAGACGGAGCGACCCCGGATTTCGCCGCCAACCAAGCACATGGAATGGCTCGCACTCCCGGCCAGTGTCACTCTGTCCCCACGAAACATGTCGCTTCAAACAGTTCCGGTACGGCTGCCAACTCGCCATCATCGCAACTGGCCACCTGCATCCCACGAGGTAGACGGACAGAGGGGGGCAAGATATTGCCACATACCGCACGTACAACGTGCCACGGTTGGATCATGCCATGCCATGCCATGACATGCATGATACGGACCGCACCATCTTGATCAAAGTCGCAACTGCTTACGCACTGCAAGGCTGTCGCGAGGCTGCTCTCTCTGCTACGACCACCACAACCACCACGTGGCAACTCATGGGCTCCCCCCCATTGGCAGTTCGTTGACAGCCCAGAAAGGCTAAAACGGCGACCGTTTTTCGGTTGGGTTGTTGCTTGTCATCCCCAGAATATGCCTCAAAAGGCACCTGACGATTCGCAGTTCGCAACCGAGGCCAGCGGATCGACAACCTTGCTGAGTCTAGACCGCAGATGAGCAGCTACACGCCTTGCGTCCCGAACCGGTCGCCAGCTCCGGAAGACACCATTCCCAACGCCCGTCGCCTAGTTTCACCAACCAGTGTAGGCGCCTGTCCGGGAATGCATTGTTCTTCCCATACACTTGCTCTTGGGATCTGCACACGAGTCCGAGTCAAGACGGCTGCGTCTGGACCCGTGCCA
Source organism: Colletotrichum musae (assembly GCA_027406025.1). Taxonomy (NCBI): domain Eukaryota; kingdom Fungi; phylum Ascomycota; class Sordariomycetes; order Glomerellales; family Glomerellaceae; genus Colletotrichum; species Colletotrichum musae. The sequence goes on along the minus strand of JANVYC010000001.1, from coordinate 5,532,994 downwards.
GTCGGCTTGTTTCTGCAGTCCTCAGTCCCCAGTCCCCAGTCCCGGGAACCGACTTTTCGGTTGGTCAGGGCAACGAACGTCCCGTCGGGCTACCGTAAACACTCACTGCGCTCGCAATCCGCCCCCCCGCTCCCCCACCTCGCATAGAGTAATTGTTGAATTACGCGTCGATTGGTACGTATATTAATGTATATGTCTATGTGCTACTATACGCGATTTTTGCCCCTATTACGCCCTATGCTAGTTATTAGGGACTTAACTACTAGACCTTTTATTAATCTAGGCCGGCCCTTAGCTATTGGCTTATATAGGTAGCTAAAATCTACTTTTATACTATTTAAAGTAGTAAACTTAAATTTATATAATTTAATATACCTTTTTAGTAAGGGCTTTTATAAGGCTTTTATTACTATATTAATAACTAAAAGGCTTTTTAAATATATTATTTTATTTACTCCTTTTTAGTATATATTTTATAATTTAATTATTTTTTTAATTACTTTATAATTACTTAGTAATTAGTACTTTTTAAATACCTCTTTAAAGTAGTATATTTATTACTCTTTTTTAGTTTTTAAGTAGTTTTATTACTTTTATTAAACCTCTATTTCTATAGTAGAAAAAGTAGTATTATTTTTAAAGTACTTAAGGCTTATAATTCTTTTTTTTATTTTTTATTAGTAAAGTTAAGGCCCTTAAGTTTTTTATTTTTAAACTCGGCTTTATAAAGTACTTTAAATTACTTAGTTTAATTAATAAAATTTAATTACTTAAAGAATACTTTAAAGTAGAAGCTAGTAAGTAGCTTTATAAACTTATTAATTATTAGTTTTATTATAGAGATATACTTAATAATAATATAGCTTTTTTAAGTTTTTTAATATAGTTAATAGTTATAAATATTAATATAGTATAACTTTATTTATAGTTAAACTGTTTTTTTATTAATAAAGTAAATTATTTATTAATTATTATATTAAATTTATATACTTAGTACTAGAAGTACTAGAGTAGTTTTAAAAGTCTTTTTTTTAAGGTTTATATAAAGGGCTATTATTAATTAGTTTATAAAAATTACTTTTTTTACTACTTAAAAAAGTATAAGTAACTTAGCTTTTATAGTTAATATAGTAACTATATTTTATTTATTAGTTTATTATTTAATTAATTTACTAAAGAGTTTAATTATAAAGGCTTAAAAGCTTTTATAATTTACTATATTATTAGTAAAGTTTATATTTATAGTAACTATAAAACTATTATTAAGTTCTTTTTTGTTATAACTATATTTAAAGTATAAAGTATACTAGTAGATAAAGTAAGCTATAGTTCTTTTAGCCTTTTTAGTATACTTTAAACTAGGGTTATAGTTAAAGTAAGTAAAACGGTTAACTAAAAGAGTAATATTAAACTAAGTTATTATTACTAAGTATATTATAAAGTTAATATTACTTTAGTACTAGTTAGTTTTAGTATATATAGCTATTTCTTTATATAGAAAAAGCTTACTTAGTTAGAGTAGTAAAGTATATACTTTTCTTAATTTTATTATATATTACTAAAGTTATTTAATAAGTTTATTAATATATATAGATTATAAAAGCTATAGTTACTTTATAGTATAGTTATAAATAACTTTAATTCCTAGGAACTATTATAAATTTTAACTACTTTTAAAATAATACTATTTTTAAAAAGCTTTAATAAACTTTATAGCTTTATTATAGTATTTTAAGAGGAAGTAGAGTATATAGTTATTTATATAAAAAAAAGATTATATAACTATATATTTAATAGTAGTTTTTATTAATAACTTACTTTAACTTAAGTTTTTATAAACTTACCTTAAAATAGTACTACTAAAGGAGTAGTAAGTAATATAATTTATAAAGTACTTTAATAAACTTAAGGATAGTACTCTTTTTTTAGTAACTAAGGGGTATTTATATATAAATATCTTTATTAAGCTTTATATATATAAATATATTTATAGTATTATACTATAAAAACTTAAGATTTGTATTTATATATAGTATTTTATATAGATATTTCTATAAGGGGTTCTAAAAAGAATGCATTATAGCTATATATTATTAAATAGTATAATTAAATAGAAGTATCTAATAGGGTGTATCTAGTAGCTTTAACCCCCTCTAGCTTAAGTGGTCTTAAGTACAGCTTAGTAGGGTGTATATACCTTAACGATTCTACTTACCTACTTTTTCTATAGTAATAATAATAATACTATTACTAATAGGCGGTACTAAATATATTAAAATAAACCTTTACTTATACAAACCTTTAGCTGAATCACGGGCGCTATAATATACTATAGGGCTTAATAAGCCTTAGTAGTATTTATAATTAAAGAAAAAGGCACTACGAGTAAGGCTTTTATTAATTCCTTCTGTTTTCTATATACCTATACATAATAATAATCCTTAAAGCTACAATATCTAATAAAAAGCTACTTACTACTAGCCCCTACTCCTAAAATAACAACTATTATATAACTTTATAGTTATTAACTAACTATAAAACTAGTAATAAGTACTTTATAGTTAAGGGGGTTAATAAAATTAACTTAACCCGTAACTAGTATATATTCTTTAATAAAGAAAAAAAAACTTACTATTACTAAAATTTACTACTATTGAACTACTAATAATTAGTTTTATATAAACATAATAATAACTAAATTAATAAATAGAACCTTTTTAAGTATTCTATAGTTTAAAGCTAACTATAAATACTTTAACTAGTTAAAGGACGTAGTTACTAGAGTTTTATTAGTTTAAATAGCTATTAATATTGGTATATTTAGTAAGGTCTGTGTGTGATAATGTTGAGATAGATACTAATAATAGTAGGGCTAAGTAGCTGAACTAGCCGTAGCTACATAGTTAACGACGGCGCGTTAGTTATAAAGGGATATAACGGCTAAGGGAAATAACGGGACGGTTTAGATTAGATTTAATAAGTTTAGAGGAACGGTTTACTAGACGGTTAAGTGTATAGGAGGCGTATAGAAGGTATTAGTAGTTTTAGCAGTGTTAATAGTGTTAATAGTATAATTAATAGTTTATAAAATTAATTAAAAATACTTATTACTTTAAATCTATAAAAGCTGCGTTATAGTAGGTGAATTCGTGTGCCGTTTACTAACTAACGATAAAAAGATTAACGAGGTGGGTGGCTAGACAGTTCCCTAGAGTATATAGCCCGTGGGCCGTTAGTTACCCTAGAGGGGGTAAAAAAAAAACTTAAGATTAAAGTAATTAGTAATAACTATTAGTATTTAAAAGGATATATTAGTAAGTATTAAAGTATACGTTTTTTAATTATTTTAATACTACTAGTTACTATATATAATAAATTAAGCTTTAATTTTTAAGAGTTTACTTTATTTATTTAACTTATATATATAAACTTAGTAGTAACTAAGGATTTAAGTGCCTTTTATAGTACCTATAGGTACTTCTTTTTAAGAGTTTATTTTTAAATAGCTTTTAAAATAAGTTACTTTAGCTACTTATATAGCTATAGTATATAAGTAAGTTAATACTTCTATATAAAATATAGGTAAAGGTTAGAGATTTTTTAAGGAGTACTTAGTACTAGTAAATTACTACGTACTTTATATAGCTTTTTATATTTACTTAGTAAAGAGGTTTTATTTTTCTAAGTACCTATATTTTCTTTTTATAGTTAAAAATTACTATTAAAGTATTTAATATTTACTATTTAAAATACCCTTAGAGTATATTAAATACTAAGAATCCCCTTTAATAGTTTATAAGTAGCTAGGGAGCTAGTTTAAAAGTAGCAATACTATAGAGTATTTTAATATAATAATAAAGTCTCTATTAAAAAGGCGGCTTTATAAGAACTTTATTTTTAATAGGGCCTAGTAGGTATATTATAATAGGTTTACTTAGGGTTTTTTAAATTATTATAACTTAGTACTACTTTTATATACTTCTTTAAATACTTTTTTTTATAAATAAGTACCTAAAAGAAGGCTATAAGTAAGTTAAGTAGAGTTAATATTAGTTTAAAATAAACTATTAAGTAGGAATATTTACTAAGGGGAGCTTATTTTATAGTAGAGTTTTTAGAATTAGGATTTTTTAAAATCTTACTAAGGGCCTTTATAAAAAGTATAACTTTATTATCCTTTTTATTTAGTAAAAGGGGTCTATATAGGGCTTAATAGTTACTTTTTTTATTATTAGTAAAGTAGTTATAAATCTACATAGTAATAGTATTAAAGTTAAGATTTATAGTATCTTTAATAAAGGCCTCTAAGTTATTATTAAATTATTAAGTCTTATTAAATATTATATTCTTTATAGTAATAACCTTTTTAGTTAAGGGGATTTATATATAGTATTAATTTATTAAAGTATATTCTATAAAGAACCCTAAAAGGGCGTGGCTAGTAAAGTAGTTAAGGTGCTTTTTTTTAAGCTAGGTAGCGGCTATAAGGGTATATACTTTATAACTATATACTTATAGGTATATAAAACTAGACTTTATAGTATTATTATTTCTAAGCCATTAGTAGAGTACTTTATACAGGGTCTTTTAACTAAAAGCTACTTATAGTATATAGTTATAAAAATATACTATAGACTTATATATATTAAGCTATATTTTATAAAAAAACTTACTACTTTCTTTTATAGTCCTTATTTTAGCTTTAACTATAGTACTAATATACTTAGTACTACTATTTTAATTTTAAGTATTTAAAGTAAATAGCTTAATAAAACAACCTTATACTTAAAGAGTAGCTATTAATTTCTTATGTTTAATAAGCTCTTTATTATATTTAAATACTAGTATATTTATATTATATTAAAGTTTTATTATAGTAATAAACTTATTAAAGGTCTTAGTAAGAGTATTAGTAGAGTAGTTAAAGAAGTAATAATTCTATAAATACTAAGTAATATAGTTAGTAAATACTAGTATAAATATAAATTTACTATATCCTTTTATATATAGGTAAAAGTTAAATATAATATACTTATTAAAGTAAGTATATATATTACTTTTTTATAACTTATAATAAATTATTCTTTTTACTTTACTAATACTATACGCGTTATAGTAAGGGTAAGGAGCCTTATTATTATTAAATCTAAGAGTACTAACTATAATATAGACTCTTTTTATAAAGCTTATTAAATAATAGAGTAGTTTAGGGCTAGAGTAACTAAACTACTAGTACTACGTTTCTTTATTACTTTTAAAGAACTAGTACTTTATAAAGCTATACTTATTTTACTACTATAAAGTATAAGTATACTAAATAGTTTATATAAAGCTATAGCTACTATATACCGTTTTAAGAGTAAGTTTATTATACTTAAGTATATATTAATTATATTTAACTTTAATAATACTAAAGGAGCTATAATTAAATTTATATAGTATTAATTAATACTTAAAGTACTTATTTTATTAGTATTTTTATTTATATAGCTATTAATAAAAAACGAAATTTATTACTATAAACATATAAAGTACTATATTATAGAGGTATATTATAGATCTTCTTTTATTAGTTTAAATAACTCTAATACTTATATTTCTATATATTTTAATTATAAGTAGCTTAGAGTCTATTTATAAATAGTTACTTATACTAACTACTTAAAGTTTTATAAATAGTTATTTATTATAGAATATATAAATTAATATACTAGAGTTAAAGAAGTAGGAGTTTTTAAAAGGATAAGTTTATAGGTCTTTATAAAGAGTAGCTTAAAATACTACTAGTAACTACTTAAGACTCTTAATATATTAACTATAGAGTTATTTATTATAGAGATTCTTAATAAGTTTAATTAATTAATTATTAGTTTTTAAGTACTTATTAGTATACTTTTAATAAGTTATATTATAATACTATCCCTTAAATACCTTTTTAAAAAAAATATAATAATATAAATTAAATAAGTAAGTAAGGTTATAAGTAAAGTAAATATTATATTATAAAGAGTCTTAGTAATTACTTTACTTTAAGTAAGTACTTTATAAATAGTCTTTATACTATTTATTTAACTTTAAACTATTTACTTAATTAATACTTAATACCCTAGAGGTATATTAAAGTCTTTTAGTTAATTTTAGTAAATTATTAATAGCTTTAGTAATTAATAAAATTACCTTTTTAAGTATAGTTATATACTATACTCTAGAATACCTTAACTTAAAACTTTAAATTAAACTCTAAATTAGTAAGTACTTAAGAACTTAGTATATATTAAGTAGTTAAAATTTATTCTTTAAAAAGGCCTTAAGTAAAACAACTTATCCCTTATATATTTTAATAATTTATAAATTAAACTACTTAGTAGTAGCTACTTTTAATATAAAGTAATAGCTATAAGGGATTATAAAGTAGTTTTAAAGTACTTACTTTATATAGTTATAATAGAAAAACGCAGTTATATTAAAACGGCTTTTAAAACGTAGTAACTAATTAGCCGGTTTTTTATTTATATTATAGTACTAGTGCTAAAGTTTAGGAAATATAGTTTTTTATACTTATATAACTAAGTTATTTTTATTTTTTTTATAGTTTTTATAGTAATAGTTAATAGTTTTTTATATAGTTTAAGTATTATTATAGAGTTTAAAGTACTTAGTAAAAAGGTTTATAATATTTATAGTATAGTAAAAGTTATTAATACTATATAAAAAGGGAATGTTTTTAAAAATAGTTACTAAAGGGCTAGATTCTATAAGTATTAAGAAGTAAAGGTTTAGTAGTTTAGGTTTATAGTAAGTAAAGTTCTTTAAGTAGTTACTTAGGAGTAGTTTTAGAGGTAGTACTATAGTATTAATTAGTAGTTAGTAGTTTATATTTAAGTTAATAGTATTTTAAAGGTTAAGAGAAACTCTTTAAGTTTAAATAGTATTTTACTAAAGGATTTAATTCTTAGGGTTTATAAAAAAGATTTTACTAGTAGTTAAGTTTGTTATTATAGTAATATATTTATTTAAAAAGACCTATAGTAATTAATTAATTATATATAGTAGAGGGGTTGTAGTATAAGACTCTTAATTATTAAATTACGTGTTAATTAGTATATATATTAATATATATATCTATATACTACTATACGCAATTTTTGCCTTTATTATACTCTATACTAGTTATTAGGGGCTTAGTCGCTGGACCTTTTATTGATCCAGGCCGGCCCTTAGCTATTAGCTTATACGGGTGGCTGAAATCCACTCCTATACTATTTAGAGTAGTAGGCTCAAATCCACGTAATCTGATAGTAATTGATAAGGAAAATAGAGGCTAAAAAAGGGGCTGAAAAACAGCAAAATTTAGTACTATTCCTAGTAGTCTAGTGCGCGATTTTTCTACTATTTTCTTCCTTAAGTTAAAATAAAAACTTTTAAGTAGTTAAATGTAGTTTATAAGTACTTAAAAAAGGCTGTATTTAGCTAAGTTAACTTGTATTTTTATACTAAATATAACTAGTAACTTCTACGCATTTAAGTGTTTTAAAATTAGTAAAGTATATACTTTATATTAGTATAAACCCTTTTTTAATATACTAATGTCCCCTATAGTATATTTCTTTTTAATAATATTAAAGGGAATCTTAATTTCTTTTATTTTAATTAAGTTAAAGAGTAAAGTTATTACTTTATAAAAGACTTTTTAAATAGTAGTAAATTTATATACTACTAGCTAAGTTAATAAGGGTAATAGTAGTAAAAATAGAATAATAATATTAGTTAAGTTTATAAGTAGTAAGAGGGTATTATATTTTTTTAGGTTATTAATTTTTAGTAAATTAAATAGGGTTATTAATGCTGCTAATAAAGGTATTAAGAATATTTTTTAGTAGTAAAATATATACTGTTTAGTTGCTTTTAACTGTAAGGTTAGGGATTTCTTTTTATACTTATTCCCTTTTAATATAAATATTAATATTAAAAGTCTTTTACTCCTTAAAGTTAATAGCTTTCTATAGGATATCTTTAATTTAAATAAGGTCCTTTTAACTCCTGTTAGACTGGGTAGAGATACTATACTACTTAAAGGCCTTTTATACTATACTAGCCCTTTTAGTAGTTAATATACGTATAGTTATTATAATAGTATAAGTAACTATAATCTACTTATTACGTATTAACTATATAAAATCCCTTTTAACTATAGTATACTTAGCTTTATAAGTAGCTATATAGTTATTAATAGTATTAATTAACTACTACTTAAAGGGCTTATTAATAGTAGTATTAAGTAGTTATAATAAAGACGTAGTACTTAGTAGTATAAAGTATAGAGTAGTATTAAAACTAAATAACTACTTATAAATAGCTTTAGTTTTATAAAAAGAAGTAATATCTATAATTAATAAATACTTATTACTAGTAATAAGTAGCTATAACTCTTTATTAATTTACTTACTAAATAACTATTTATTATTATATATAGTTTTATTATACTTAACTTTAACGTTAGGGGAATACTTTATAGCTTTATATTAATAAATATAGGTAATACAGCGGCAGTACCTACAGTAGCTACGGCTTGTATAGCTACGCTGGGCCTTAGGCCCTAGTGCTGGTCCGGATTAATAGATAGTTTAGTTATGTACTTAGTTACGTGACCGCCCCCGGTACTAATCTTAACATCGATGCCGGCGACCTAGCTAGACTTATACGAATCTAATCTATCTTTAACTACTATAATTAGACCCCTATAAGGCTTAATTACCGCTTTACTAAATACTATAAATTTAATAATAGAGTATACTACTATTATTTATAAGTATACTATAAAAGATAATTTTTAGTTTAACTTATTAGATACTATTAGTAAATATATATAGAATAAGTATAGTTTAACGCTTATTTTATTTACTATAATTACTTTTACTAGTAACTATTTTAGTACTTATATTATTTTAGTTAAATTTATTAAGATATTTAAAGGGGATAGGGGTTTTATTAAAGTTAAGTGTTACGGTACTAGCCTAGATGCCCTAACCTTAGGGCCTATAGGTACTAATGGCCCTATAGCCTTAGGCACTAGCTGAGTTATTACAGGTTACGTAACTATAAAAATCTCTAAGCCTTTAGGGCTCTATAGTAGTAGTCTATAGTATAGGATTTCTTTCCTTTTTTAAATATAAATTATAGTTAATAAAGCCTCTTAATAGTACACTAGCCTACCCTTAGGACCCTTCTATAACACTATTTATACTTTACCTAACTCTTTCCTCCTAGTAATAAGTAATATAATATTACTAAATTAATTTATTATTAATTAGTAATCCCTATACCTAAATAATACTAAGCATTAACTAATACACCTCCTTATACCCTAATTATAATTAATATACCTCTTTTATCTTTACTATATTTAAGCTACTATACTAAAAATAGCTTACTCTTATAGCTATAGCTCTAAGAATAGAGTAACTATTAATATAAATAATATAGCTAAGCCTCTAAAGTATTAGAGTAACTACTACGCTACGTACGCCCCCCCTAAAGGTACTAAGTCCGTCCCTATTGGTTTTTTTAAAACTAAACGCTCCTTTATAGAGTAGCCCTTTAATACTCTTGCCCTAAATACTGTAATAGAACAGTACTATACTAAAATATATATATACTTTAACGGCCTATAGGACTATAATATCTACTTTATAAATAACCCCCTTTTTAGTAATAATTACTAGGTTCTATAGAATAAAAACGCCTTTAATAGCTTTTATTAAAAAAATCTAAAAAAGCTTTTTAAATAGGTAGATATATAAGTTAAAGTTTATAGTACTTAGAGCTAAAAAGCCTAGCTACTTTATACTTAATACGTTACTATATATAAGAACTTCTATAAAATTTATAATTATACCCTTTAACTAAAAGTTAATAATAATTAATTCTAAAAGGATATTTAAGCCCTTTAAGCTAAAAAAGCTAAAATAATTTAGAATTAAAAGCTATTTTTTACTACTAATAAGGCCCTTTAGTAGTGTTTTACTTAGCTAAAAAACGTTTTACTTAATTTAACTTTTTAGTAAAGTAATCCCCTAGAGCTAAATATTAATAATACCTTTACTACTATTATTAACTATATTAAGTACTTAAAAACTAACTACTAACTCTTTATTACTTCCTCTACTACTATAAAAATAGAATATAGCTTTAAAGAGCCTAAGATTCCTATTTATACTAGTATAGAGAATAGTAAGGATAAAAAGAACCCCTTATTTAGTATTTAGTACTATTATATCACTAACTACCTCTAGTCCTAGAGAAATAATATTACTAATACTTAAAAACTAAACTATATTATTAGTTACTTTAAAAGTAACGCACTTAAGTTAATATTACCTTTAGTAGAAAATAAGGTTATAAAGACCTTAAAAGCTATACTCTAGGAGTACTACTCCTCTTTTACTAGTATTACCTAGGTTAAGAACACTAAATAAGAAATTAAAGCTATAAAAATTACTTTTACTAACGTCTAAACGTAGTATACTAAGTTTATAAAGTTTACTTATAAAGCTAACCTCTTAGATTGCTAATAGCGCTATAAGTTTTATTATAAACTGCCCTTTACCCTCTATACCTAAACTACTACTACTTACTTAAATACTACTCTTAATTTTTAAAAGTATACTAAGATAGTTATTACTATTACTAACGTTATAGACCCCTATAGTACTAGTAAGACTACTAAGGAGCTATTTTATAAAATAACTCTAAGTTACTTTAGCTTTTTTATATTTACTATACCGTTTCGTAGTAACTCTATAGTCCTTTATAGTACTTAAAGCTACACTAAGCTTCCCTTAGCTTTATACTAATACTTAAAGGATACTAGTACTTACTTTACTTATAGTAAGTCTAGCTATAGTACCTATAAGTACTTATACTTTAAAATAGTTAAAAAAAAGGCTACTTTAGTAGTTATAGAGCTATAGCCCCCTACTAAAAATACTAATATAGTAGAAAACTAAAGCCCCTAGTAAAAGGAGTCTCTTAACTAAAAAAAAGAATATATAAGGATTAATACTTAGTTTTAACGTTTATTAATTTAAAAAGAATTATTAGGGAATAACCCCTAGAAATAGAGTTAGTACTAGCTTTTAATAAATATAGATTATATATATACACTCTTTTTAATACTAAAGTAAATAAATATACTTTTATAAATACCTCTTTAGCTAGTCCCTTATAGAATTTTTACTAGGCCCTTTTATATAAGTTATAGTACTCTATTTTAGCTATAGGATTTAATAGTAAATAATTAAATAATATTAATATAGTATAAACTACTAATATATAAATTAACTACTAAGTTCTACTATAAATACCCCTTTTATAGCTAAATACTAAGTACTATAACTTAATACTAAAAAGAGCCTAGTTTAAATACTATAACGTTTTACTAAACGTACACTATAGGCACTTATAGTAGCTTAAGGATCTACTACTAGTTAAAAATTTACCTTTTATAATTATTTATAACTTAGTAGAGTATTATAAGTTTAATAAAATTAACTTAAAATACTAAATAAATACTAATAAAAGGTAGGCTACTTTTAAAACTAATACTATATCCTATAACTAGAAGTTTTAGTAGACCCAGTATAAGCTTTAAGTACTTTAGTAAATCTTAAAGTACTTAGTACTAATAATATTCTTTAATACTTAAAAAATTAATAATACTAAAAGCCTATATAAAATAAAACGTATACTTTATAGTATTAAAACTCCTTTAAAGCTAGTTTAAAGCTCTAAAAAATACTAGCCTATACTAGAAGAGACTTAGAAGCTATAGTAAAACTTAGAATTAGCGTTTATTAGTACTATTAAGTTTAAAATAAATCTAAAATACTTTAATATTAAGCTAGAATTAATTACTCTTAATAATTTAAACTAACTAATTAAACTAAAAAAGGTTAATACTACTAAAACTAATAACTCCCTTTAAAATAATATAAAGGAGACTAAGTACTTAATTAAGAAAAAGCTCTTTACTAAATTCTAGTAATTTACTAATGTATTTAATAAAGCTACTAGTAATACTCTATTACTATACTACTAGTATAATTATAAAATAGAATTTAAAAAAGGGGGTCGTAATAAGCTTACCTACTACCCCCTTTATAAGTAGTTATTACTTAAGCTAAAAGTAACTTATAAATACCTTTTAGAGTACCTATATAAAGGATTTATTACCCTTAGTAATACCCTATAAGCTTTTTTTATACTATTTATTTATAAAACTAATAGGGGCCTTTACTTTTATATTAATTTCTATAAACTAAATAAAATTACTAAAAAAGACTAATACCCCCTACTACTAATTAATAAAATACTAATACAAATTAACTATATAAAGATCTTTACTAAAATTAATATTTAATAAGCCTTTTATAAAATCTAAATATACTTAAACTATAAAGACTTAATAACTTTTAGAACCTACTATAGTACTTATAAGTATAAGGTCCTTTTATTTAGCCTTTATAATAGGCCTATAACGTACTAATAATATATAAATAATATTCTAATAGAATACTTAAATAATTTTTATATAGTATACTTTAATAATATCTTAGTATTTTTAAAAAACCCCCTTTAGTACTAGGAATACGTTATAAAAGTACTAATATACTTAAAGAATACTAAATTATAAGTTAATATTAAGAAGTATAAGTTTAGTATTACTACTATAAAATACCTAGGATTTATTATCTCTACTAATAGTATATACTTTAACCCTAAGAAAGTTAGTATAGTAAAGAACTAGTGCGCTTCTATATCTATTAAAAGTATTTAATCCTTTTTAGAGTTCTATAACTTCTACTAGTAGTTTATTAAAAATTATAGTAAAGTTACTAGACCCCTAGTTTACTTTATAACTAAAGGAGTCTTTTTTTACTTTAATAATAACTATAAAACTATATTTAGTTAATTAAAGGACTTATTAATATTAGCCCCTATTTTTTACTACTAGTACTCTAAATTACCTATTTAACTTAAAACAGACGCCTTTAACTCTATCTATACTAGTACTATATTATAATTATAGTCTAATAATAATACCTAGTACTCTATAACTTACTTTTTTAAAATAATAGTACTTATTAAAATAAATTACCCTATTTATAATAAAAAGCTACTTACTATTATATAAGTAATAAAAGAATAAAAAGTAGACCTAGTAGCCCTTTATAAGTGTTTTAAAGTTATTATAAACTACTAAGTCCTTTTATACTTTATAACTAAATATAAGTTAAACTCCTAGTAAGCTTAGTAGCTTAGCCTATTAGTAGACTTTAACTTTATAATCTAGTACTACTTTAACTAAAAAAATATACTAACTAACACTTTTTTATATAAATTTAAAAATATTACTATATAAAAGGCTCTTAAGGCTACTAACTATACCTAGGTCCTTTTAATACTAAATCTACTATTTTTTAAAATTACTATAAAGCTTTACTAGCTTTTATAAAATACTAAAGCTATAAAAACTACTATAATTAGTACTATAAAACCTACTAATAAACTTTAAAGTTACTTATTAGTTAAATAAATCCTTATTCTAAACTAAAACTCTATAACTAAATTCCTTTATACTTTATATAAAATAGTTACTACTAGTAAAAAATATTAAAAAATATAAAAAGATATAAGTCTACTTATAATAAATAATAAGCTAGTAGTACCTAAAAAAGAGTTCCTATATACCTAGGTAATATAAAAGGCCTATAAGTAAAAACTATTAGTATACCCTAGTTAAAATAAAATACTAAAAATAATTAAAAAAAAGTACTACTAACTTTAACTAACAGTAAACGTAAAGTACTATATTTTTAACTATTATATATACTACTATACTTATAAGTCCTAAAACTAAATACTAAAAAAGCTCTAGCCCCTTTTAGTACCTAACTAGCTTTAGTAATATATCTTTATAGATTTTATAATACTACTACTTAATAAAAAGGGATTTATAGTAGTTTAAGTAGTAGTTAACTACTTAAGTAAATAAACTATTTTAATACTATACTATAAAGAAGTTATAGCTAAGTACTTAGTAAAAATATTCTATAAAAAGATACTACTAATTTTTAGCTTTTTAAAAATAATTACTTTTAACTAAAGCCCCTAGTTTATTTTTAACTTTTAATTAAAGTTTTATAAAATTTATAATATTAAAATATAGTTATTTATAGTATACTACTCTTAAATAAATAAATAAACTAAAATTTTAAACTAGTATATTATATAGTAACTCTACTCCCTTATTAACTATTATTAAGATAACTAAAGTAATATACTTCTTACTATAAATTTTACTTATACTATATTACTTAATAAAACTATTAGGCTCTTACTATATAAAATTAAATTTAAAAGACCCCTATACTTTAACTTTAATTAAAAGTACTATACTATAGTATTTAATAGTACTTATAAAAAACTAAACTACTTAAAAGTTTAATAAATAGTAAAGTAAATTTAAAGTACTTAGAACGTTATAAAAAAAAAGATAGTAGAGGCCTAGGTATAGTAAAAGTATACTATAAACTACTAATACTACTTAAATAACTTTACTATAAAAAACTATATTTAAGTTTTTATAAAAGAATAGTACTAAAATAACCCTTTTAAGTTTATAATACCCTACCCCCTCTAGAGTGACTAACGGCCTACGGGCCACGTGCTCTAGGGAATAGCTGTTTAGCTACCCACCTTATTAATCTTTTTTATTATTAGTTAATAATAACAAACGGCACTTAAATTTACTTACTATAATATAGCTTCTATAAATTTAAAGTAATAGGTATTTTTAATTAATTTTATAAACTACTAATTACACTATTAATACTACTAAAACTACTAACGCCTTTTATACACCTCCCATATACCTAACTATCTAGACTATCCCTTTAAACCTATTAAATCTAATCTAAACTAAACCGTCCCTTCCCTTAACTATTAAATCCCTTTACAACTAATACACTATTGTCATAAACTACGCTATAGCTAGTTAACCTAATTAAACCACTTTTTCTTATACTTATTAGTAAATATTTTAATATATTAGGTTAACTAAGCTTTATTAAATATACTAGTTTTTTATAAACTTTAGGGGATTTATAATTATTGTTACTATTTTTATTACTTACTTAAAGTAGTATTAGTTATTTTTTAAAAATAGTAAGTTTAAAATTTAACTTAGTATTAAATTAACTAATAGAGTTAGTTTAATAGTTTTTATTTAAACCCTATTACTACTAGTTTAAAAAAAGCAAAAACTAAAAATAGTAATTTAAATTTTTATATTTAAGAGTTAAGTTAATTAACTATACTACGTATTAATAATAGTAATACTAAGCTACGTAACTATATTACTAAACTAATTAATATTATTTTTAACTATAGTAATTAAGTTATAGTATTTAATATTTAGTAGTAACTAAGGGACTTTTATAAATATAGTATTTTTTACTATTTTATTAAATTATTAAGTATAAATATAAAAAATAGAAGGAATTAATAAAGGGCTTATTTATAGTAGTGCCTTTTTCTTTAATTATAAACGCTACTAGGGCTTATTAGGCTTTATAGTATATCTATAATAATGTATTAGGTAATTTAAGTATAAGAGGCTTGTAGTAAAGAATGCTGTAATTAGCCTATACGAATATAAGGGTTATTTGTGTTACTAAGGCTAGAAATAGTTTAAATATATTTTAACTTAATTTATATAAAAAGGATTTATTTTATATTTATATAAAGTCTATAGACCCTTAGATTCTAGGAGTAGGGGTTTAACTAAGATTTATATTAATTTTTAACCCCTACTTAAACTAACTTAGTAATTATAATTATAATACTTTATATTATATAGTAGTATAACTTATATAAAGTTATTTAGATTTAGTTTATTAACTATTTATTACTAAAAGGAGTGCTAGATTCTTTATGTTTAAATTGCTTAAATTCTTAATATATTATTAAGTATAAAAAAGTATTTATAAAATAATATAGAAGAAGAGTATTTTTTATTAATAACTTAGTTTATAAAGATAATTAAAGGCCTAAAAGCTATAAGTAGTAGCTAAAAAGAGATTATTAAATAGTTATATTAAAACTTTATTAAAAAGAGTAAAGTTTATAATAATTAATCCTCTATACTTTTTAACCTATAGGGGAGTATACTAACTCCTACTTATAAGCTGCTTAGTACAGCTTAGAAAGAGTTACTATTACCCCTAATATATCCTTTTAGCCTTTTATAGATACTGAGTTTATAGTCCCCTATACTTAAGTTAGATATAATAATATAGAATATACTAGAAATAATATTTCTTATACGCGTATTTATTAAAATACTAAAAAAAAGTAAATATTAAAAAAAAAGTATATAAAAAGATTATTTTAAAGACTTTAGGCTAAAGATACTAAAGGAATACTTTTTAAAAGGCGCATTAAACTAACTTACTTAATTAATTTAAATTTTAATAGTTTTTAGAATCTATAGTTTTAAGTTTAAAAAGGACTTAAGTAATATTAAGAGTTTATATATTAATAATAAAATTAAAAATATTATTTTTAACGGCTCTATATCCTTTATTACATATATTATAAATAAGAAGTAAATATAGTATATACTAGTTTAGAACTATACAGGCTATAGAGTAGTTCTATATAAGTAGCTTTAAAATTAACTTTATATATATATACTTAAAAGAAGTAATTCTATAAACTATATTATAAAATTTAATAAACTTATATACTACTTAAGAATAGTTAATAGTTAAATAGTTTTAAAGAATAAAGTTTATATATTTTTTTAAAAAATAAGTTTATAGTATAAAAATTAGTTTATACGTTTTAAATCCTTTTAATAAAGTAGTATATTTATTATAATTAATAGGCTTATTACTAACTTTACTAATAAGGCTTATATATATAATAAATAAAAGGTTATAGTTTTATAAATAATAAATAGTAATTAATTTACTATAGAGTTAAAAAGAGTCCCTAAAAAAGACCTTTTAAATTATAAATACTAAAATTATAATAAAAAAGGCTATATTAGAGTTACTTATAAAGTAGAAAAAAAAAAAAATAATAAAAGTAAAGAAAAAAAGACTTTTAAAGTGCCTTTTATAATACTACTAAAAAGTAATATACTACTAAAAGTATTTAAATAAATTAATTTACTAAAGCTGGACTCTTTTTTAAGTTTAAAGATATTATAAAAAAACTTTAAAGCTATTTAAAATAATTTAAAGGTAGTTAAAAGTAAAGTAGAAATAGCTAGAAAAGAACTTACGAATAATAAGTAAACTATAATACTTATAAATACCCTTCTTTAGTTAATTAAAAAAAAATAAATACTTAATTTTAGGATTTTAAAGTAAGTATATATATAATTAATAATATAGTATAGTATAAGAGCTATATAGTTATTATAAGTTAATAGTGGGTTATAACTAGTAATAGGCTAATTTACTTAAAGTTTATAAGAGTTATTATTTTATACTTTTATAATAGTTATATTATAAAGCTATAAAATATATTATATTTATTAATCTTTTTTATAAATATATTTAGTAAAAAGTGCCTTTATAAAGTTAAAGGCTATTTATTTAATAAAGTATTAATTATGTAGAATAAAGAACTCTTTAATAAGTTTAATATTAAAAAAAGGAGTTTTTATTTATCCTTAATAAACCTAAACTTATTAACTATACTTTATTTTATATAAATAAAAGAATAGTAAAAGGATACTTAACTTTAGTATAAGAAATTTAACTACCCGGGGTATTATAAGTTAATTAAGTTAATTAAGCTTATAAAAGGATATACCCTAATAGTAAAAGATATTATACTTTAACCTTACTTAATATATAACTTATTAAAGAGTTTATAGTATTTACTTTATATACTATATAAGTACGCAGGGTACTTAGGAGATATAGTCTATATAAATATAAGAAAGATTAAACTAGCTATATAGTATACTTACTTTACTATTATTATAAACAATTAATCTTATAACTAGGATATAATATTATTAAACTTAAAAAAAGACTTTATTTATAAACTTACTAACTATATATATAGCTAGTAATAGTATTTTAAAAAGTCTATTAAAGTTATTTATATAAATAATACTAAAGAGTTTATATCTTTATTTCTAAATATTATTCTAAAAAATATAAGTATATAAATAGAGTTGTTTCTTTTATATATTTATAAATAAAATAGTATTATAAAATACTTTATTTAAATAGTTATAAATAAAGTATATTTTATATATATTAATATAGATATTCTAGTTAAATTATAGTTATAAATTATATTAATTACTATATATATAATTAATAAAAGCTTTACTTTAGTAGTTAAAGGAAGAATACTAATTTAAGTACTTATAAAGGATTTAAAGCCTAGGAGATACTTTATTCTAGACGTTAGTAACTTAAGAGTTATTAGTAGCTACTATTTTACTAATATTAATTCTAAAACCTAAGTTAAAAGTAAAAAAATAAACTTTAAAGTTAAAAAAAGTATTTTTATAGGCTATATAAGTAATTAAACTTATTAAGTATAAATCCCTAAGTACTAAAAAGTAATAACTTTATTAATTATTATTTTCTATAAGCCTATAAACTTTAAAAAAGTAAATCTCTATTAATCCCTACTACTAGAGTAAAGAATAGAATCTTAAAAATATTAGTATACTATTTATAATAAACTTATAACTTTTTAGTTTATACTTAGTATAAATAAAAACCGCCTACTAAATTAAAAAATTAAACTTATAATTTAAAAAAAGCTATTAAGTAACTTTGTTTTAATAGCTTTAAGTATAAAGATTTAACTATACCTAGACCTAGTAACCCTTATAAAAGTATATAACGGGCCTATAAGAAACTAGGAGCTATAAAAAAAAGTTATATATATAGAGATTCTAATTCTTATTAAATAAGGAGTTCTTTTTTTTATTTTAAAGAGTAAAGTACTAAAAAGTATATAGTTTACTATAAAATAAGTACTTAAATATAAAAAAGCTTAAGGGATTATAACTAAAAAAAAGGTAAGAATTATAGTAAAAAGCTTTTAATAGATATATAAAAAGGACTTTATTAAGATATATATATTAACCTTATAATCTACTTTTTAAAGAATCTTTTTTATATATACTTACTAAAAAGAACTTACTATATACTAATAAGACTTTATTAAAGTATATTTTAATAGGGATCTTAATAAATAAATCTATATATTACTATTTAAAATACTAAAAAACTTTTTTTTAAATATTTAATTTAAATACTACGTAGTAAAAGTTAATTATAATCTAGGTTAAAACTAAGTAATTCTATTATAAAAAGCGTTATATAGGCTTTACTAAAGTAGTTAATAGTAGTAAATAAAGTTATAAGAAGTTCTTAAGTACTATAGCTTTAAGCTACTAACTTTTAATAATACTATATACTATAATATAAAAAATAAAGTATCTATAGTAACTTATATTAATAATATTATTATTATTAACTCTAAAAAAGCTATTAACTATATACTTACTATAGTAAGTAAGTAAGTAGAAGTTATTAACTTAAAAGTCCTTAATTTATTCTTAAGTATTAAACTATTATTTATAACTATAAAAACTATAATTTACTAAAGTACTTATATAAAAAATATTATAAAAGAATTTATTTAAAAAATATACTCTACTAATACTTCTATTAAAGTAAAAGCCCTTATAGTTACTATACTAGTTAAAAGTAAGGTTAATAAAAGCCTTTAAAAGTAGTATTATTAAATACTTAATAAGGAGTAATTTACTACTTAAATAACCTACCTAGATATTACTTTTAAATATAACTTATAAAGGAGGTTCTTTTATATACCTTTTAAGTAGTATTAAAAAGAAACTACGTACTTAGTATATTACTTTAAGAGTTACTATAATCTTAAAATCTAGTATACTATATAAAAAAAAATAAATAAAACTAATAATCTTAGCCTTAAAGGCTACTATAATAGTAATTATACTAAGTATCTTAAAACCTTATAATTAATAACTAAATAAGTATTCTTTATAACTAGTAACTTAGTATTATAAAGGTCCTATTATTAAAAGACTATAGTAAAGTCTTTTATAAAAGTAAAATACTATACCGCTTTAGTAGTAGCTTTAAAGGCTATATAAATTTAAAGCTTTTTTTTAAAGTTAAAAAAAAAGCTTCTAAAACTAGTTTATATATAAACTAATAATATA
Organism: Colletotrichum musae; assembly: GCA_027406025.1. NCBI lineage: Eukaryota > Fungi > Ascomycota > Sordariomycetes > Glomerellales > Glomerellaceae > Colletotrichum > Colletotrichum musae. The sequence goes on along the minus strand of JANVYC010000001.1, from coordinate 5,512,683 downwards.
AAAGTAATTATACTTATAAAGGGTAAAAGTAGTAATAACTAGACTAAGTATATAAAAGTCTATAACTACTATACTTAAAAAACTATAAAGTATAGAAAAGTTAACTTTAAATATATTTACTTAAATAATAATATTATAAATATACTTACTAAACTACTTAAGAGGCTAGTATTTAAAAAACTATAGAATATACTTAAACTAATTAATTTAAAGCACTATAAATCTAAATAGCTTTATAGTAAAGGGGAGTATAATAATATATTAAGTAATTTAAGTATAAAAGGCTTATAGTAAAGAATACTATAATTAGCCTATATAAATATAAGGGTTATTTATATTACTAAAACTAAAAATAGCTTAAATATATTTTAACTTAATTTATATAAAAAGGATTTATTTTATATTTATATAAAGTCTATAGACCCTTAGATTTTAAGAGTAGGGGTTTAACTAAAATTTATATTAATTTCTAACCCCTACTTAAACTAACTTAATAATTATAATTATAATACTCTACGTTACAACATTATAGTACCTATAATTTAACTAAAGGTTTATACTATAATATAAAGTATTATAATTATAATTACTAAGTTAGTTTAGATAAGAGTTAGAAATTAATATAGATTTTAGTTAAACCCCTACTTTTAGGATCTAAGGGCCTATAAACTCTATATAAATATAAAATAAATCCTTTTTATATAAATTAAGTTAAAATATATTTAAACTATTTTTAACTTTAGTAATACAAATAACCCTTATATTTATATAAACTAATTATAGTATTCTTTACTATAAGCCTCTTATATTTAAATTACTTAATACATTATTATACTCCCCTTTATTATAAAACTATTTAAATTTATAGTACTCTAAACTAATTAGTTTAAGTATATCCTATAGTTTTTTAAATACTAGCTTCTTAAGTAGTTTAGTAAGTATATTTATAATATTATTACCTAAATAAACGTATTTAAAGCTAACTTTTTTATACTTTATAGTTTTTTAAGTATAGTAGTTATAGACTTTTATATACTTAGTTTAGTTATTACTACTTTTACCCTTTATAAGTATAATTACTTCTATATTATTAATCTATATATAAACTAGTTCTAAAAGCTTTTTTTTTAACTTTAAAAAAAAGCTTTAAATTTTTATAGCCTCTAAAACTACTACTAAAGCAGTATAGTATTCTACTTTTATAAAAAACTTTACTATAGTTTTTTAATAATAAAACCTTTATAATACTAAGCTACTAACTATAAAGAATACTTATTTAGTTATTAATTATAAAGTTTTAAAATACCTAGTATAATTACTATTATAGTAGCCTTTAAAGCTAAAATTATTAGTCTTATTTACTTCTTTTTATATAGTATATTAAATTTTAAAATTATAGTAACCCTTAGAGTAATATACTAAGTATATAGTTCCTTTTTAATACTACTTAAAAGGCGTATAGAAGAACCTCCTCTATAAGTTATATTTAAAGGTAATATTTAAGTAGGTTATTTAAATAGCGAATTACTCTTTACTAAGTATTTAATAATACTACTCTTAAAGACTTTTATTAACTTTACCTTTAATTAATATAGTAACTATAAAGGCTTTTATTTTAATAGAAGTATTAATAAAGTATATCTTTTAAATAAATTCTTTTATAATATTTTTTATATAAGTACTTTAGTAAATTATAGTTTTTATAACTATAAATAATAGTTTAATACTTAAAAATAAATTAGAAACTTTTAAGTTAATAACTTCTACTTACTTACTTACTATAATAAGTATATAACTAATAGCTTTTTTAGAACTAATAATAATAATATTATTAATATAAGTTACTATAAATACTTTATCTTTTATATTATAGTATATAGTATTATTAAAAACTAGTAGCTTAAAGCTATAGTACTTAAAAACCTTTTATAGCTTTACTTACTACTATTAACTACTCTAATAGAACTTATATAACGCCTTTTATAATAGAATTACTTAGTTTTAACTTAAATTATAACTAACTTTTACTATATAGTATTTAAATTAAGTATTTAAAAAAAAGTTTTTTAGTATTTTAAATAGTAATATATAAATCTACTTATTAAAATCTTTATTAAAATATACTTTAATAAAGTTCTATTAGTATATAGTAAGCTCCTTTTAGTAAATATATATAAAAAGAATTCTCTAAAAAGTAAATTATAAAGTTAATGTATACGTTTTAATAAAGTCCCTTCTATATACCTATTAAAAGCCTTTTACTATAATCCTTACCTTTTTTTTAATTATAATTCTTTAAGCTTTTTTATATTTAAGTACTTATTTTATAATAAACCACATACTCTTTAGTACTTTACTCTTTAAAATAAAAAAAAAACTCCTTATTTAATAAAAATTAAAATCTCTATATATATAGCTTCCTTTTATAGCTTCTAGTCTCTTATAGGCCCGTTATATACCTCTATAAGAGTTACTAGGTTTAAGTATAACTAGATTTTTATACTTAAAACTATTAAAATAAAGTTACTTAATAGCTCTCTTTAAGTTATAAACTTAATTTTTTAATTTAATAAGTAGTTTTTACTTATACTAAGTATAAACTAAAGAACTATAAACTTATTATAAATAGTATACTAATATCTTTAAAATCCTACTCTTTACCCTAGTAATAAAGACTAATAAAAATCTACTTCTTTAAAGCTTATAGGTTTATAAAAAATAATAATTAATAAAGTTATTACTTCTTAATACTTAGGAATCTATACTTAGTAAACTTAGTTACTTATATAGTCTATAAAAATACCTTTTTTAATTCTAAAACTTATTTTTTTACTTTTAACTTAAGTTTTAGAATTAATATTAGTAAAATAGTAGCTATTAATAACCCTTAAGTTACTAATATTTAAAATAAAGTGTTTTCTAGACTTTAAATCCTTTATAAGTACTTAAATTAGTATTCCTCTTTTAACTACTAAAGTAAAGCTTTTATTAACTATATATATAGTAGTTAATATAATCTATAATTATAACTTAATTAAAATATTTATATTAATATATATAAAATATACTTTATTTATAACTATTTAAATAAAGTACTTTATAATATTATTTTACTTATAAATATATAGAAAAAATAACTCTATCTATATACTTATATTTTTTAAAGTAATATTTAAAAATAAAAATATAAACTCTTTAGCGTTATTTATATAAATAACCTTAATAAGCTTTTTAAAATACTATTACTAACTATGCGCGTAGTTAGTAAGTTTATAAATAAGGTTTTTTTTTAAGTTTAATAATATTATATTTTAGTTATAAAATTAATTATTTATAATAATAGTAAAGTAAGTATACTATATAGTTAACTTAATTTCTTTTATATTTATATAGACTATATCTTTTAAGTACTTTATATACTTATATAGTATATAAAGTAAATACTATAAACTCTTTAATAAGTTATATATTAAGTAAAGTTAAAGTATAATATCTTTTACTATTAGAGTATATTCTTTTATAAACTTAATTAACTTAATTAACTTATAATACCTTAAGTAGCTAAATCTTTTATACTAAAGTTAAATATCTTTTTACTATTCTTTTATTTATATAAAATAAAGTATAGTTAATAGGTTTAAGTTTATTAAGGATAAATAAAAACTCCTTTTTTTAATATTAAACTTATTAAAAAGCTTTTTATTTTATATAATTAATATTTTATTAAGTAAATAGCTTTTAGTTTTATAAAAGTACTTTTTACTAAATATATTTATAAAGAGAATTAGTAAATATAATATATTTTATAACTCTATAACGTAATTATTATAGAAGTATAGAATAATAACTTTTATAAACTCTAAGTAAATTGACTTATTACTAGTTATAACTTACTATTAATTTATAATAACTATATAATTCTTATACTATACTATATTATTAATTATATATATACTTACTTTAGAATCCTAAAGCTAAGTGTCTGTTTTTTCTTTAGTTAACTAAAAAAGGGTATTTATAAGTATTATAGCCTACTTATTATTTATAAGCTTTTTTCTAGCTATCTTTACTTTACTTTTAGCCACTTTTAAATTATTTTAAATAGCTTTAAAGTTTTTTTATAATATTTTTAAACTTAAAAAAGAGTTTAGTTTTAGTGGGTTAGTTTACTTAAATACCTTTAGTAGTATATTACTCTTTAGTAGTATTATAAAAGGCGCTTTAAAAGTCTTTTTTCCTTTATTTTTATTATTTTCTTTTTTTTTACTTTATAAGTAGCTTTAATATAGCCTTTTTTATTATAATTTTAGTATTTATAATTTAAAAAGTCTCTTTTAAGGGCTCTTTTTAGCCCTATAGTAGATTAATTACTATTTATTATTTATAAAACTATAACCTTTTACTTATTATATATATAGACTTTGTTAGTAAAGTTAGTAATAAGTTTATTAACTATAATAAGTATACTACTTTACTAAAAGGATTTAAAACGTATAAACTAATTCTTATATTATAAACTTATTCTTTAAAAGAACGTATAAACCTTATTTTTTAAAGTTATTTAACTATTAACTATTCTTAAGTAGTATATAAGTTTATTAAATTTTATAATATAGTTTATAGAATTACTTTTTTTAAGTATATATATATAAAGCTAATTTTAAAGCTATTTATATAGAACTACTCTATAGCCTGCGTAGTTCTAAACTAGTATATACTATATTTACTTTTTATTTATAATATATATAATAAAGGATATAGGGCTATTAAAAATAACGTTCTTAATTTTATTACTAATATATAAACTCTTAATATTACTTAGGCCCTTTTTAAACTTAAAATTATAAATTCTAAAAGCTATTAAGATTTAAATTAACTAAATAAGTTAGTTTAATACGCCTTTTAAGAAGTATTTTTTTAGTATCTTTAGCCTAAAGTCTTTAAAACAATTTTTTTATATACTTTTTTTTTAATATTTACTTTTTTTTAGTATTTTAATAAATATATATATAAAAAACGTTATTTTTAGTACGTTTTATATTATTATATTTAACTTAAGTATAGGGGACTATAAGTTTAGTATTTATAAAAGGTTAAAAGGATATATTAAGGGTAATAGTAGCTCTTTTTAAGCTGTACTAAGTAGTTTATAAGTAGGGGCTAATATACTCCTTTATAGGTTAAGAAGTATAGAGGATTAATTATTATAGACTTTATTCTTTTTAGTAAAGTCTTAATATAGCTATTTAATAATCTCTTTTTAACTATTACTTATAGCTTTTAGGTCTTTAATTATTTTTATAAACTAAACTATTAATAGAAAAAACTCCTCCTTTATATTATTTTATAAGTACTTTTTTATACTTAATAATATATTAAGAATTTAAGTAATTTAAATATAAGGGATTTAGTACTTTTTTTAGTAATAAATAGTTAATAAACTAAGTTTAAATAGCTTTATATAGGTTATACTACTATATAATATAGAGTATTATAATTATAATTACTAAGTTAGTTTAAATAGGGGTTAGAAATTAATATAAATCTTAGTTAAACTCCTACTCTTAGGATCTAGGGGCCTATAGGCTCTATATAAATACAAAATAAATCCTTTTTATATAAATTAAGTTAGAATATATTTAAGCTATTTTTAGCTTTAGTAATACAAACAACCCTTGTATTTATATGGGCTAATTACGGCATTCCTTGCTGCAAGCCTCCTGCGCTCGGATTACCTAATGCGTCGTTACACGCATAAGTAAAGGTTTGTTTTAATATTGCTGCCTATTGGTAATAGTATTGTTGTTATCGCTAGTACATCCACGTCTACGTCTACCACCACAGAAAGGGCAAGTAAGTAGAAGCATTAAGGTACGTACACCCTACTAAGCTCTACTTAAAACCACTTAAGCTAGAGGGGGTTAAAGCTACTAAATACACCCTATTAAATACTTCTATTTAATTATACTATTTAATAATATATAACTATAGTATATTCTTTTTAAAATAACTTATAGAAATATTTAAATAAAATAACTACTTAAAAAAATATAAAAAAAAAAGTTTATAATACTCTAAAATAGTCTATATTAAATTATAAGAGTAGGCCCTAGTAGTACTTAAGTACTAAATTTACTTAAAAGTTACTAATACTACTTAATCTTTTACCCTAGTAAGTTTTAAAAAGCTACTAATAATTTATTACTAAAATAAGTTATAAAGCTACCCCTACTTATATAATATACTAATAAGTTAAAGTATAAAGTTTAAAAAGTTTTAGTATTTTAGTTATAGTACTATAAACTTTAATACTAAATAAACTAAATAAACTATAATAAAGACTTAATTTAGTATAATACTAAGAACTTTTAAAATACTCTAAAGACTCTCTAGGCCTTTTATAACCTATACCTAAACACTATAGACCCCCTATAATACCTAGAAATATAGCTATAAACTACTATAGTTAATAAAGAAGTACTAACTATACTAAATAATAACGCTATAGTTATAACTACTAAAACTACCTAAAAGCACTATTACTAGGGCCCTAGAACGGGGCTAGACGATCTAACTAACTAGGTTTTTTATATAAAACCTATATAGGGCCTTTAATTAGTCTATTTTTAATAAAAGTTTTATTAGTTATAACTTAATAAGTTTAAGCGCTATAGTACTAATTTAACTACTAATTAATACTAAATTTTACTACTAATCCAATACTATAGGTTACTAACCACTCTATAGAAAAATTAGAAGTCTAGGGATAAAAAAGTATAGGTCTACTTAATTATTTTATACTTAGAAACGCTATAAATAGCGTTGCCTTTTTTAAAGGGGGGGGTAATATTATAGCACTAGCCTAGATACTCTAATCTTAGGGCCTATAGGCACTAAAAGCTTTATAGTCTTAGGTACTAGTTAAGTTATTATAAGTTACGTAACTATAGAAATTTCTAAGCCTTTAGGGCTCTACAGTAGTGGCCCACGGTATAGGATTTTTTTCCTTCTTTAAGTATAGATTATAGTTAATAGAGCCTCTTAGTAGCGCGCTAGCCTACCCTTAGGACCCTTCTGTAATATAAGTATATAACTATTAAAGAAGTAATAGAATAGAGATATTAAAAAGTAGTTAAAATAGCTTTATTTAATATAGGTTTAATTAATTTAATTAATTTAGTAGTAAAACTATAAAAAGTTATTTATAATTTAGAGGTACTTATTAAGTAGTTTTAATATTTATTTAGTAATTTTATAGTATACAATTTAGTACTAATTTTAAAAGTTATAAAACTAGTTTAGGTTAAAAATAAATAAGTAGTTAAGGCTTTTATACTTTTTTCTAAATAGGAGTTTTAACTACTACTTAAACTAACTAATTATTACTACTTTATTAGTACTATATTATTTATAAAAGTTAGTATAGAGTTATTCTTTTAAAAGTAGCTACTTAGGATAGTATATATAGATATTAAGCTTTTTAATAATATTATTATATTTTTTATACTATTCTTTTATAGTAGTAGGGGGTATTTTAAACTACTTTAATACTTTATTAAGTATAGGCTAGTAATAGTTTTTTTTAAAGTAAAATTCTTTATTGCGTAAGTATTAGGCCTACCTAGGTGCCTTTAAAACATAGTAGTACTTAAGGAATAAAAGTACTTTAATCTTTTTATTATAAGAGTACTTATAGGTATACTTTTTTTATATCTTTAGTAGTATATATATATTTTTTTTTAAGTTAATTTTTAAATAGTATAATTTTAGGCCCTATAGACTTTTTTTTAATAGGGGTAGTTATAATAGAAGTATTTATAGACTTCTTTACGAGGGGCTAGTATAGTGCTATAATAAGGGTAAAAAACAGCTAATATTAGCTTATATAGTATTTTATAGGTGGGTTGTGGGGGAAGTTTAAAATACTAAGAAAAAAGGGGAATGGATTACTAATTAACTGCTTACTAGTTTAGGCTTAGTAGATCTAAAATTGGGCTAATAGGAGTAGTAGAGCCTCCCTAACTTAGTACTATTTAATACCTTGCGATCTAGGTGGGGAGTGGGGGGGCGGATTGCGAGCGCAGTGAGTGTTTATGGTATCTTTCTGACCGTCCCAACGCAGCGTCCAGAGCACAAGCAGTGGGTGGCGCGGACGCAGCTGGGGTACGCTGTTTGGCCGCGTCAAACCGGGGTCGCCACATCCAGTTTTGACTCGAGCACGTTGCACGTTGCCCCTGTCCACAGCTTCCAGAATGCGGTTCCTCTGAAGACCGTTTGGTTAAACTGCTCGTGAAACGGCGGTCAGCGAGTTACAACTCGAGCCTCGTCTCCCAGATATCTCAGGGTCTTTCACATGAGAAGAGTGCATGTGCATGGATCGAGCTGGTATAGTCGATGTTACTCTGGTGTTTTTCCCCCGTCCTTCCAGTCTCGTCCCGTCCCAGAAATGGCATACCACATGCTCCGCCACCCATATCAACATGGAGTTATTAAAAGAAAAAAGAAAAAAAAAAAAGTACCGATGCTCGCCGCAAACACGCCATTACCTTAATCTTGCCTGGCCGGGTCGAGCGCGACCTTGCCCACAATGGCATCCACTTCCGCCATGATGTCGGGTGTCAACTTCTCCAGAACCTTGAGGGCCTCAACGTTTTCAACGATCTGCTCCGGCCTCGAGGCGCCCGTAATCACGGAAGTCACGTTCTGGTTCCTCAAGCACCACGCGATGGCCAGCTGGGACTGCGTTGCACCAAGCTTTTCTGCGATGCCCTAAACATGGGCCGTCAGTGTGTCATCCTAAGAAATGCCCGGCGGGCTCCCCGGATGGCCACGTACCTTGAGCTTGACCACGTTCTGAATCATGGCCTTCCACTCGTCGTTGCCGTACCACTCCTTGTTAGCCCAGTTGACAAACTTGTCGCCCTTGCCCTCGGCGAAGCGGCTCCCGGCGGGCGGCGCATCCAGGCTGTCGTTGTACTTGCCGCTCAGCAGGCCCATCTTGATGGGGCTGAAGGTGGTCAGGCCGAGCCCGAAGCGCTGGTACAGGCGCTGGAACTCGTACTCGACCTTGCGGCGCTCGAGGATGTTGTACTGCGGCTGCTCGACGACGGGGGGAATCATCTTGAGGTCCTTGGCGATGCCGCACGCCTCGGCGATCTCGTCGGCGCTCCACTCGGAGGTGCCCCAGTACATGGCCCAGCCCTTATCGATGACATGGTTGAAGGCGCGGACCGTCTCCTCCATGGGCGTCAGCCGGTCCGGTCGGTGTGCGTACACGATGTCGACGTATTCGAGGTCGAGGCGCTTGAGAGACGCGCGCAGGCCCTCGATGATGTGCTTGCGGGAGAGGCCGTGATTGTTGATGAGGACCTCGCCGTTGGCGCCGCCCCAGTTCAGCTAAGAAAGGCTTAGTTCAGCCACCCCCCCGAAGACGAAAGCTCAAGCTCCATTGGAGCTCGAGGTCTGGCGGCGGCGCGTGGCTTACCTTGGTGGTGACGACGATGTCGTTGCGGTTCCAGTCGTACTTCTTGATGGCCTGGCCCATGATGATCTCCGAGTTTCCGCCCGCATAGCTGCATCCGGCCGTCGTCAGCTCGATCGGCGCATCAGCCCGACGCGGATCCGTCTCACCTCTCGGCCGTGTCAAAGAAGTTAACGCCCAGGTCGTAGGCCTGCTTCATGCACGCAAACGTCTTCTCTGTGGGCCGTTAGTCAAGGGCCCGAGGCGTCGCTTCTCCTCCTACGTGTCGGACTCGTACCGTTCTCAACGTGGCCGCCGAACCTGCGCGAAATACCGTGTCAGCAAGTGTTTATCTCGATGCCCACTCCACGCGGATGGGATAGGCGCTTGTTTTATTCACATACGTCAGCCAGCCTCCGAGGCCGATGACGGAAACGTGGAGGCCGGAGTTGCCCAGGCGGCGGTACTGCATGCCCGTCTTTCTCGGTTCTTCCCAAGCCATTGTGTCTGCGGTTTTCCGTGCGCTGTGATACGAAATGAGGGAGGGTTTCACTGGTGTTTGATTTCGCTACAATCGCCAAAAGATGCTGGAAGAAGGAAGAAAGCGAGGAGCGGCGGGGTGTTTTTGTTTACAATCTCGCCGTGCTCCCGTCTGCCACTTTTTTTCTCATACCACCACCATGGAAGAGCTCCAAATGCCTGCCCCGCACCTTCCTAACATACTAGTAGTAGCGTAGGCGGCGCTATTACAGCGCGACAACAACCTGGAAAAGCGGTGCGGAGTAAATCTCGGTCGTGGTGCTGCAGCTTATTACCCCTCCAACCCCACCACGTCACCCGGCGAGACCCCTCGAGGCATTGTCCAATGGCGGTGGTCGTGTGTGTTGCAGTTGGGGCCGTGGGGACACCTCTCGTGCGGGACGGGACATGATGCGTGATTCCACACACACGGCGTCCCAGGACGATCTTGGGATGTGCCCTGTGCTGCTGCGCTGCGCTGTGTAGCCTGTGGGCGCTTTCGAGTCTCCTGTACCTAGCAAACCGAAGCCGCTGCCCGGTGTGTCATCTGCAAAGGTGGCAGCAGCAGTAAGATAAGCTGACTGCCGCCGGTGACTGTTCTGCTGTTCGCGGGAAATGTATTCCTGGCGACCTGGCGCGATCAACTCGAAATCTTCCCTAGCGGAAACTACATTCCCGGTGGGAGAATTGGACGCCAGGCGAGGCGGAAACTGAATTCCTCATCTTGCCGCGTATGTAAGACGCCCACGCGGCGGCTAGCGGAATTTGGCGATCAGGCTGTGAATTGTCGATCCTCGCGACCGTCGTATTACATCAAAATAAATGCCCGGCCGACATGGGCGTCCGAAGACGGAAACATGTCCCAAACCCAAAAAAGGCGTCACGCTATCACAACTGCTTCCATAGATGCTTCCAGCCTGATTTTACGCCAGCAGCTCAACACCTTGGCGGCGCCACCGACGCCGCTGCCGTCTGCGGCCGGCCCCGTTGTGCCGCCCACCGCTTCCAGCATCGGGCCTTCTTGCCGGGCCGTGGGTAGGCGATGAGGTCGGCCGGCGGGCGAGCGCGGGTCTCCGTGGGTGCCGGTGTACACGCACGACCTAACTTCCTGTGCCGGAGGTGTGTCCTTCGGTCCTCCCTACTCATACTCGTCTGCTGTCCCGGGCCCGGATGGCATCGTCAGTAGTGCCGGCCGAGTTCACCGGCGGTCCTGTGTACGTCCTCTCCTCGCCGTTCAGCGTCCTGTATGTATCCTACTCCTTCAAGGCGGGAGCCCGAGTGCGATTCTCGACGTAAAGTACCTCCATGAGCGTGACCAAAGCCTGCCTAGGTTCTTCCAGAGGACGTCTCGGCGAGCATGCGTAGTCTCGGATCGCGGTGAGCAGGATCGGCATCCGTCGTGTCGCATCCAAACGCGCTGCCTAGGTAAGTCCAAAAACGCCGGGTTGCTTTCCCCGTCCGAGGCTTCTCGATCCGGCGTTCGACCGTGGCATGCCGATAAGGGTCAGCTGTTTTTGAGAATCCAAAGCAAGAGAGCTGTAGACGTTCGCTTCGCGTGTGCAAACGACGGACGGGGACAAGACACTTGCTTGTTTTCCCCTAAAAACCCCCCAAACGCGATTGCTCGTGAACCGTGTTCCGCATCGTACGTAGCCTGAGAAGATTACGAGATCTCCATCTCGTCGAATTGTCAACAGAAGACAATCATAAGACGGCCTGGAAGAAAGAGAGAAGAAAGGGATGGGCAAGAACGCCGGCACGACGCTCACGGCTTCAGCCCTCCCTTCTCGCCGGAGCATGGTCACGGAGCTCAGTCCGTTGCGTGGGCCTGTGTATGGAATGGTGGGGTGGCAGGTAGTAGTATTAGTGTTGTTGAGAGAGAGAAGCGGGCTACCTGGAAGTTGGGTTCCACGGACAAAATATCGGAAGCTCGATCGGAGTATGTCACCGTGGGGCCCAGAGCTATGGTGGGGCCGGGGCGGGATTTGACGCATCAGAGCGGAGACGTTGACGGGGTGGACCGTGGACCACTGCAGCGGCGGCAGCAGCAGCAGCAGCAGCAGCAGCAGGAGCAAGATGCTGAATGTCTGTGTGCTCGCTGCTGCCAAATCCAATTCTTCAACCTGCAACACGAGCAACGTAATGATGTTAATGCGCGGTCATGGATGGTGCGAGGGGGAAATGATGAAATGGACAGAGTAGGTACCTGATAATTCAGTCCTCCTCCTCCAGCTGTTCGTCATGTAAGTTACCAAGAATAGTATTTCCACATTGTCGTTGAATCGCTTACTTTCCCCCCTTCTTTTACCCGACGAGAATCCCATCCTCATCATCCGACGCAACACAAAGGCCCCACCAAACGCTACCGACCTTTACTATGTAATACGCTACACAGCCGCCTCAGCGCAGGCAAGTCCAAGCACCTCACCGGCCCAGATTACCCCGCATGCCCGACAGTGGTGGATGGAGGGATGGAGGGGCAAGCGGGCGACCTCCGATCGAGGCCCCGAGCAGGTGCTTGCTTGCTGTGCGTGTGCCACGATCAAACCACTTTCACCACGATGATCCAGGTTTTTGCTTTTCCTTTTCCCCCATAGCAGAGGGTTTCCGATAGTTCCAAGGAACCAACAAAAAGAACTGCGAGTACGGATAGTCACCAGAGGTCCTCTTCCCTGCTGCAGCGCCGATCTCTTCTCGTCCGTGTGTTTTAGGGTGGTGTATACTTTTCTCTTTCCCCTCCATTCGCAGAGGTACTGCAATACTATCTGTAGGTAGGTAAGGTACTTCCCAAACGCTCCCCCAAAAGTTTCCCCCTCTCTACCTCATTGGCTGCTCGTCTCTGGATTCATTCGCAGAAATTCTCGCCAGTCCGGTTATTCTCTAGGACTTTTAACAGAACGACTGAGCTCGTTCTTTTGGGCTGAGCTGGGGCATGATTGTTAACTCTTTCTCTCTCTCTTCATAGTCTAGCTGAGATCCGTCCGTTCGACGCGCCTGTTTCCTCGAACATCCCCTTCCATCCACTCCCCGCCACAGCCGCAAAACCTACGCGGATCCCGAGCTTCAGGCCGACAAGTCGCACCCCACGATCCTCCGAGAATCGCATAGCCGGCACAGGCTCCCAATGGCTCCTCACCAGGTCGAGAGCGCATCCGGCGGTCAGCCCGCCCAGCAGCACAGGGCGTGGTGGAAGGAGAGCTCCGTCTACCAGGTCTACCCGGCGTCCTTCCAGGACTCCAAGGGCACGGGGGTGGGCGACTTGAAGGGCATCATCTCGCGCGTCGACTACTTCAAGTCCCTGGGCGTCGACATCGTCTGGCTGTGCCCCATCTTCGAGAGCCCCCAGATCGACATGGTAAGCTTCCCCGGACGCTTTCGATGGAGCAGCCCGTATCTCCTCCCCGAGCCAATTGGCCGTCCCCGAGGTCGTTCAGAGTTGACAAGTCAAAAGGGCTACGACATTAGCAATTACCGCGAGATCCACGCACCATATGGCACCGTGGCCGACGTCGACGAGCTCAAGGACAAGCTCCACGAGCGGGGCATGAAGCTCGTCCTCGACCTCGTCGTCAACCACACCAGCGACCAGCACGAGTGGTTCAAGCAGTCGCGCAGCTCCAAGGACAGCCCCTACCGCGACTGGTACATCTGGAAGCCCGCCCGCTACGACGCCCAGGGCAACCGCCAGCCCCCCAACAACTGGAAGTCGCACTTCCAGGGCAGCGCCTGGGAGTGGGACGAGGCCACGGGCGAGTACTACCTCCGCCTCTTCGCCCGCGAGCAGCCCGACCTCAACTGGGAGAACCCCAAGGTCCGCGCCGCCGTCCACGACATCATGCGCTTCTGGCTCGACAAGGGCGCCGACGGCTTCCGCCTCGACGTCATCAACTTCGTCAGCAAGCCCCAGGACTTCCCCGACTCCGACCAGGAGGTCCTCAGCGGCTCCGAGCTCTACTCCGCCGGGCCCCGCCTGCACGAGTACCTCAAGGAGCTGGGCGCCATCCTCAAGGAGTACGACGCCTTCAGCGTCGGCGAGATGCCCTGCGTCAGGGATCTCAAGGAGGTCATCAAGAGCGTCAACGCGGACCGCGGCGAGCTGAGCATGATTTTCCACTTTGAGTTGTGAGTACACCCCAGGGCAACCCGAAACACCAAGCAAACGAAGCGAAGTACTGACAGGCTGTAGCGTCGACATCGACCACGGCCCCAAGGGCAAGTTCTCCCCCAAGGAGTGGAAGCTGGCCGAGCTCAAGGCCGGCACCAACAAGTGGCAGCGCTTCATGTACGACAACAACGGCTGGAACGCCCTGTACCTCGAGAACCACGACCAGCCCCGCTCTGTCAGCCGCTTCGCCAGCGACGCCCCCGAGCACCGCGAGAACAGCGCCAAGATGGTCTCCATCTTCCAGGGGTTCCAGGCCGGGACGCCCTTCATCTACCAGGGCCAGGAGATCGGCATGGTCAACGTGCCCAAGGAGTGGCCCATGGAGGAGTACAAGGACATTGACTGTCTGAACCATTGGAAGTGAGTGCTGCTGCTGGAACGTATTCGTCCCTCGAGGAGGCTGGTTGCTAACGCTTACCCCTGCAACAGTCTGCACAAGGACGTCGACGACGAGGAGACTCTCAAGGCCCTCAAGGTCGAGTACCAGAAGAAGTCCCGCGACAACGCGAGGACGCCCATGCAGTGGGACGCCAGCCCCAACGCCGGCTTCACGACCGCCGATGCCACCCCCTGGATGAAGGTCCACCCCAACCACAAGGAGATCAACGCCGCGTCGCAGACGTCAAATCCCAGCTCCGTCTTCCACACCTGGCGGTCCGTCCTCGAGACGCGCAAGAAGCACGTCGAGGTTTTCGTGTACGGCAACTTCGAGCTCGTCGACGAGGCGCACGAGCAGGTTCTCGCATATTCCCGCACGGCTCCGGACGGCCAGGTTGCCGTGGTCGCGTGCAACTTCTCGTCCAAGCCTGTAGAATGGGAGGGCTTGAGTGGCAAGGTCAAGGAGGTGCTGGTCACTAGCGGAGGCAAGACGGTGGGCGATTTCAGCCAAGGAAAGGTCGTCCTGGGTCCATATGAGGGAGTGGCGGTGTTGCTGGCCTGAACGAGACCTGAATTGGATATAAAGCTATGAATAAAATAGACAATTTCTACGCATCATGCAGTCCGCTTCGTTCTTTCGGTCAAGTCGTACAATTACATGTGGCCAGATGCTCAAATGAGGGGACAGATGCCTGTGAAAAAAGAATGTCAGTCAGATTTCGGTCTGGGGTTCAACAGCGTCAGACTGACCTGGTAGATGGTATGATGAAGCTCATGAACGGTGTCACACAGCGTCGATGGGCCCTGATGATGAGTTGGGCCCGGAAGCCTATGGCTTCGCTGTGCCCTTCCCGAGATTCCAAACCTCAGGGTTTAAGATCCTACGAGAATGGTGCTTCGTGGGCGGTGCGTGTCTTGCCCTGTGTTATAGGGGGAAACCCCGGCCCAGAGTGTACTGGTATATGGTGCTGAACCTCCAAAGTCGACCTGAGCGCTACTCGTACGTCCTCTGCAAGTTCGACGATTGGACCGGCCCACCGAAGACGCCCGGGGTATTCTGAACAGGAGCCATCCAGTCTTCTCCCGTGACGTTATCCCACAAAGCCCCGTTCGCGAAAAGCATGTCCAAGGTGCCGTTGGACTCGACAGTGTTGAATGAGCCGTCAAAGTTTTGCAGTTGGTCGATGAGGTCGTGCGCCCCCGGCCCCAACTGGCTCGACTGATCCCACATCGTCGGCCGGTCCATGTTCTGCCTTTGAGACGATAGCGGTACAGTGCCGTCGTTGCCCATCGCATCCGGTGCGTCTTTATCGAACATCGTGACGAAGCTGGCCTGTGCCTGAGCATATGGTGGGCCAGAACCGTTCAAGCCGTCGAGCGGCGTGCATATCGGCGACGGACCTCCCGGGCCGGTGCGGCTACTGTCGCGCCACTGGTCGTCGCCGACTTCCTGGACCCTAGGTGCCGGGTTCCTGCTCATGATCATCAACGGTCCCTCCTGGACTTCTGCGATGCGGGCGCAAAGCATCTCCAGCAGGGCCTTGTTTCCGCCGCGACACGAGGCTAGTACTCTCTGCAGCTGAAGCAAAATGTCTCGCGGTCCGTCCGTGGAGCTCCGCGGAAGTCGAAAATTGTTCGCAACGGCATCGGTGACGGCGCTGGCAATTTCGAATATCTTGAATTCCTGATGGAAGGTTAGCAGTTGTGTGCCAGTCAAGCGGGATGCGGCTCACTATTCCAGGCCCATGAGCCTCGATGGCCGTGCTGGGAAGCTGAGAAATGAGCTGAAGGAATTCCTTCGCGATCTGGATGGGGTGAGACAGAGAGGTGACGTTTTGGTTCGATGACCAGGCCCGGCCGTGGTTCATGGTGACCTTCCATAGAACAGCCTGCATCCACTGACGCGTGACGACAATGTCGGCGCGTTGAACATCGTTACTGGCGTCGGAGTCCAGGGGAATCTCTTGCAGCTTCCTCTGCACAACGTCCAAGCACGCTCTGCTCGCTGTCTGCAGGCCATCCGCCATGGACCAGATGGCGTCCTCATCATCCGAGTTCTGGAGGATGTCGAAGGCGCCGCTCTGATCAAAGATCCAGAATAGGTTGGCGAGTTTCTTAAATGCCGGCAAAATGTGCCCCTCGTCTTCCCCAACTCCAGACCCATCCAGGGATGGAAACCGAATGTTGGATTTCAATGCGACGGGCAGCTTGTGAAGCATTGCCACACCCCTATAACCATGTTAAAGACGTCTTCCGGATTATCACTCCACGCGAGGACGATACCTTTCTGTTACGAAAAGCAACCACAATATTCTTCGCCTCATTTGTTGCTCTGGAAGGGGTAGAGGCATGTAAGACGACTCCTTGTGCAGCCCCATGATCTGAGCAATAGTTATGGCCTCCCGCAGGTAGAGGAGGGACTTGGCCCCGCCGGGCTGTTGGTTCTCGTGATAAACGTGAAGGAAGAACGACGTCCTCAACCAGTTGAGACTCATGGGCGGGCCTCCCTCACGCGCCTGAAGCGCCATTCTCGATCGCTGGCACTCGGCCTCCATGGAACCAGCCGTCGCGGGGTCGTTGCTATCCGTCGTGGACAGCTTCAGCTGCGAAATCGTAGCCGCCCCAACAGCGTTGGCCAAGACATAAGAGTCGAGGTCATCGGGGTCACGGTGGAGCGAGGCCATGATCTCCTCGACAGCGATGATGGGCCATACAGGAAACAGCCGGAGGCGATAGACGCATAACCTCAGGACCAATGAGGGAATCGGTGTCTTCTGTGGTTGGAGAGTGACATCTTGGCGGGCGAGCCGCTGCCCGGCAGTGGAGCCGCGGTCTGAAAGTCCTTCGTCGGACGAGGACGGAGACCGGGAGGACGGCCCGTTGTCTGACGGCGCGACACCGCCGGCGGCAGACGTCGGGGACGTGTCGGATGCGTTGTGGGACGGCGCAACAGCGGCATCCGTACCCGCAGCGGCGGCGCCATCCTTCTGTGCCTGGGCGATCTGGCGGATCGTCTTCGCCCTCAGGTTCCGGGGCCCACGGGTGGCTGGGACCTTGTTGAAGGTGCAGGAGGTGCCGATGGCGACGCAGCCGTCACATGGCGGCAGCTCAGTGCACTTGATCTTGCGGATCTTGCACGCGTCACAAGCTCTCTTGCCAATCTTGCGGCCGGTGGACATGTCGCGAAGACGGAGGAAAAGCGGCGGGCCTACTCGTATCGGGTCATGGCAGCAGCCAGCTCGGCTCCGTTGGTCTAGGTAGTGTAGGTAAGGTAGGTATCGTCTCGCTCTCCACCCTGCCGGTAAGCAGCCTCGAGCGGGTGAGTGTGATGTAAGAGGTTTATTTGATTGCTATTATAAAGCAGGGCTCCAACAGGCAGAGGAAAAGAAAAGAATCCCGGTCCGGCTCCGGGATGCCGATACGCTGGACGTCAGTCGATTGTGGAACGGGATGAACTGAAGTGAAGGAAGTGGCTTGATGTTGACGTGAAACCCTGTTGTTGCTCTCTGGGTGTCGAACTGGTGGCAGGTGAGGGAGGAGCGAACAACCTAACGTTTGGTCTCGAGAGAGGGCAAAAAATTGGGGAACGTGGAGAGTGGCAGAGACGTGGATGCAGCGGGTGGGGCCTCGGCGATGGTGTGCTCGATGCGCTAAACCGCCTGGGGCAATAGTGGGGAAGTTGCCCTGCGCCTTTGAACCAAAGGGGGATCGTCAGCGACGTTGGCGCTGGATTTCCCCGCAAATGCCGCCTGTTGACCGCTGCCCCTTTAGTAGTACTTTACCAGCGGCTTGGTCTGGATCGGTACCTGGCAGTGTACTGTGCCTTCGGTAGCCGAGGAGGTATCTACGCAGTCAGTGTACGTCAAACGGGCCTGTTGGCTGATCAATCAATCAGCGTCGTTGTGATTGTGATTGTGATTGTAGGTAACCAAAGATCCTCACATTCTCGGCCTTATTATCCGATCCCCAGTCGAGTTGAGAATTTCTCATCTCTTAGGTGGATGTTCATTCGTAGTAGTATATTCGTATGCCTTGCATGTGATTATACTGATACCGATGTAAGTCACAGTTTACGTAGTACTTCTTCGTTGGGATTCATTCGCGTCCTGATATTGATTAATTTGCGAAAGATTGCTTAGAAGGGCAGCTGTTTATGCAAGCCAACGAAACCCCCACCCCCTCGATCACTGCCCGCCTGCCCCGAATTAAATGTCAACTTTTTTGGGTGTCATGGTATCCTAATTCAAGCTCGCTCGCTCAGTAAACAAATCTGAAATCCAAACGCTTGTTCCCGTCCGCCTCGCGCGCGACGGTGTCGTTCTGGTACGCCACCCGCTCCTCCGTCGACATGGCGTCCCACGCCCGCTCCTTGCGCTTGTTCAGCATGATCAGGACCTGGCGGTGCACCAGGAAGACGACGAGGCTGAGCGCGCAGATGGACACGCACACGGTGTTTCCGCGCTTGTAGTAGGGCGCGTCGTACGAGCGGTAGATCTGGTTGCCCGTGATGGAGCCCACCTGCACGATGACGTTGTACGTCGCCGCCGAGATGGCCCTCTTCTTGACGTCGAACGTGTTCTCCGAGATCCAGGACGACACGATCGGGTGGAAGTAGGGGTAGCCCGAGATGAGCGTCACCATGGAGAAGCGCTCCCAGTCGCGCCCGCCGTCGGGGAGCGTCAGGAGGCCGATGAGCAGCGGCATGATCCAGAGCTCGCCGAAGATGCAGTGGAACGCGCGCTCCTTGAAGTGGTCGCTGCTGAAGGCCAGCGCGAGCATCGTGATGATCTGCAGCACCGCGGACGGCACCGTGAGCATGTTGGAGTTGAACGTCGTGAACCCGATGCGGCGGAGCGTGAGCGTGAGGTAGGCCTGCACGGGCGTCGCGGGGATGTAGGCGACGAGACCGATGAGATACAGACCCCACAGCGAGGGGTCGGTCCAGGCGTTCTTGATGTCCCTGAAAGTTGCCGGCTCCTTGAGGGCAGTCAGGCCCTTGGCGGGGTCGTCGCGAAGAATGCGGTTGGTCATGATGACTTCTTCTCTCTCGGTGAACCAGGGCTTTCTCCAGAGAATCGTCTTGGTGTTGGTCGGCGACTCGGGGAGCCAGATGAAGGCCTAAGGTCACTTTGTTAACCAACTACCGACTTGAACACCAAGGAAATAGGAACATACCAAAGCGGCCAAAACACACGTCAAAAGACCCTCTGATATTCTGTTAGCGACGAACAGGAGACAAAACCTGCTTTCGATCGGGCATCACTCACCGAGCAGGAAAAGATAAAACCAGCCAGGCTTTCCTCCAATGCCACGCATCTGCAGAATGCCTGCGGCCAACAGCGCGGAGATGACTCGTGCCACGTTGAGAGTCGACCAGAACACGGCCAGCCTCACCGACAGTTCCTTGGCCGTGTAGAAGTACGTCGAAAAGAGGATGACTCCAGGGATGAATCCACCCTCGCACAGGCCGATTCCAGCGCGGGTGATGTAGAAGCCGGTGCGAGTCGTCATCCAGGCCTGGGCCCAAGAAACCGTGCCCCATGCCATCATCATCGTCGGCAGCACGTACTTGAAGCCGAACCGCTTGGTGAGGAACTGGACGGGGAACTCGGCGGTGAGGAAGCAAACGATCTGGATCGTGTTTCCCTGTGGGCGGGGTCAGCAGCAGTTCGCAATCGGCAAGTGATGCGCAGGCCATACGTTGTTGTAATCGTCACTGGTGAGGTTCATGTCTTTCAGGAAATCGTCGGCAAGCGCGTTGGACAGATTGCCGCGGTCCAGCTGAAGACCAAAGAACATGATGCCTGGAGAACCAAAAATTGTTAGAAAATCGGCAAAAGTTATCAGAGTGGCATATGCGTACAGAGCATGGTCAAGAGCTTCAGGTCCGTCTTGCGGACGACCCGTCGCTCCTCGGCGGCGGTCCACGTCGCCAAAGGATCCCATCGATGCTTCCCCTCGTACGAGTCGTGGGGCGGCACGAGGTTGGCAATGTTCTCGCGACCGACCACGGGGCCGTCCGAGTCCTGGTAGACCGAGATGGCGTCCTTGCCGCTGTCGCTGCCCGTCTTGGGCTGCGTGGCCTCGACGTCGGCCATCGTTTCCGGTGCAGATTCTCGGCGGGATACGGCGAAGAATAAGACTTGGGCGGACCGTTCCAGTGCCCAGAAGATCGGGCTGCTTTTGGAATTGGGGGAGAGAAAGCAAGCGGCGGCGACGTCGAGGAAAGGGGCTCCCAGTAGACAAGAGGTCGAACGTCGAACCGTCAACTTAATAGTCGTTCTCGAGGCTCTGTTTGAGGCTAGCAGCTTACGGCTCGCGACATCTAAGCTCGGTCTTGCGTCTTCGACAATATCCACAAACTAGTGGAGGTGAACCATGTGGTCGGACCAGGGGCAGGG
Source organism: Colletotrichum musae (assembly GCA_027406025.1). Classification (NCBI taxonomy): domain Eukaryota; kingdom Fungi; phylum Ascomycota; class Sordariomycetes; order Glomerellales; family Glomerellaceae; genus Colletotrichum; species Colletotrichum musae. Next base: position 5,491,760 of record JANVYC010000001.1, on the reverse strand, counting down.
AGAAGATGGTGTTGACAACTTTTTTTTTCTTTTGCGTTGTACATACGTCTCGGTTTTGACAGGACTTGGGTCCGGAAGGTTAACCGGCATCTCCAATTTCCCCAGATTTTACTCCGCGTCTAAACCCGGGTAGATGGGCCCCTCTTTCTCTTGGCTACGATAGCAGCTATCAAAAATCACCGTGTAAGCCATTCTTTATTCATGATCGCAGGTCAGCAGGTCAATTTTTTTCTGGTCTCGCTCTGCAGCCGGGAAAACGTAAAACGTGGTAAGGAGGGGGGAAATCACTTTCACGTCAACAACAAGGGGATGGCAATGCGCCGAGGCCTGTGATGGGCAAGGAGCCCCGGCAGAAGCAGCGAGCGCAGCGCCGCGCTGAAGCCCGATATTTTCTCCGGCGGGCGGGGCTGCGCTCACCAACTCCGAGGAAGCCCCGCTCGGCTGATTGGCTGCGCCCGACAGACTTCGCCGAATTAGGAAGCTTTGCGATTGCGCCATCGCCCACCGGCCGGGAGCCTCCGTACGTCCAGAGGCCCATCCCGTTGGAGAAAACGTCTGACGATCGTTCTCTTCTCCCCTCTCTACCCCATCTGTCGTCTTCTTGTGGTACCCCGGTTTCGCTCTGAGACATTATTCATCTTGTGATGCTTGGATACTTAGGACGGAGACAAGCAAAACGCGAAAGTCCCGGAACCTCCATCTGACATATATACCTGGGCTCCCTTTTGTTTATCAGATCTCGGTTGGAATTAGATCGGCGAACCTCACAAGCGCGTCTCATCCCCTCTTCCAGTTGCACCACAACCAGTTCGTTTCGCCCAGACAAGTTATTTTCATAGTCAAGATGCCTTCTGCTGTCTCCAACGGCGCGGCCGAGTCCAACATCGTGGGCGGAAACCCCTTGGCCCGTCCTCGCATAAGCAAGCCGCTCGTCTACTCCGGCTCTCTGGACAGCTACAAGAGCGCGGACCTCACCCCTGTCATTGGCCGGGAGTTTGAGGGTCTTCAGGTGGTTGATCTCCTCAAGGCCGACGACCAGGTCATCAGAGACTTGGCTGTCACAAGTAAGAGCTCCTGCAGCGGCCATGAGCCGGATGTATCTAATAGGCATCGATAGTCTCCCAGCGCGGTGTCGTCTTCCTGAGGAACCAGGATGTGACGCCAACTCAGATGAAGGACTTCTGCCTCCGCCTCACAGAGCTTGCTGGATGCGTAAGTACCTAGTCGTCCGACGGACACCCATCTACTGAGTACCCTCTAACTCGGGCGGACAGCCCGAAACGTCAGGACTGCATATCCACCCCCTGACCGAGGAGGGTAGCGAGCTCGGTGACCAGATTAGCGTCATCAGCAGCGAGAAGCAGAAGAAGGGCGGCGGTCTCACTCACCAGCTGAGCGATGTCAGCCGTTTCGCCAGCGCCGGTTGGCACACCGATATCTCTTTCGAGAAAGTCCCCTCCGACTACGCCATGTTGAAGATCCACACCCTGCCCCCAACCGGCGGTGATACCGTATGTTGGAACCCTGCCCCCATGCTGAACGACCCTTGAAGCGTCCCTTGCATGCAGGATTTCGTTGCTAACTAGACCTCGCAGCTGTGGGCTTCTGGGTATGAGATCTACGACAGACTCTCCCCTGCCATGCAGACCTTCCTGGAAGGTCTGACAGCCACACACGACGCTACGTTCTTCCACGACGAGGCTCGCAGGCTGGGCAACCCCCTCCGTGAGGGCATCCGCGGCTCGCCACTGAACCAGGGCTCCGAGCTCAAGTCCATCCATCCCGTCATCCGCACTAACCGTGAGTGACCGCTCCCTTCCCTTCCGCCCCCAATCTACAGGTAAAAGTACAAGAATGCTGACAAAATTCGCAGCCGTGACTGGGTGGAAGTCCGTGTACGTCAACAAGGGCTTCACGAAGCGCATCAACGGCGTCACCAAGGACGAGTCCGACGTCCTGCTCAACTACCTCTTCAACCTCGTCACCCAGAACCACGACGCACAGGTTCGCTTCAGGTGGTCAAAGAACGACCTGGCCATCTGGGACAACAGGAGCATGTGGCACTGCGCGACCTACGACTATGTCGAGGCGAGGGCGGGTGACCGCGTGGCGTCGTTGGGCGAGGCCCCATACCTGGACTTGAACAGCAAGGGCAGAAGGGAAGCTTTGGGACTGTGAATGATGAAAATAACGGGTTCTTACGATCGGCGTTAGAGTGGTACATATAATGGATTGGGGGCTTTCTCATGCCCTAATGATGCTATGCTACGGCCAAGACGAATCGCTGCCGTGCGCCCAAGCACATGCTCTCCCTTGACGATTTACTTTTGAAATCGGTTGTGATGTGCCACTATGCGGCACTATCTTTATATATATAACATGAGACCCATGATGCCCTCTGCCATGCGAATTCTGCGTTGAATGGCACCTCTAACAATGCAATGCGACTCTCGCTCCGATGCAACTCTAACGTGTCCCAGCGCCTCACAGTGCGTCTGCCTCGTCCTCGCTTACGTGGTCAATTGTATCTCCGATATCCTCGTGAAGCATGTCGCCGACCTCTTTACTATCCTCAAGTATTCTTCTTCCTTCGTCCGTCTCTACCCCCATATCCTCGCATATCAATCGGACTGTTAGCTCCGGCACAAGGACCGCTTGCACATAGTTGGAATATCCGCGCGAAGATATGAGTCGATCGTCCACGGCACGTTTCCTCAAGATAGATGAGAAGCGGCCGATGATATCCTCCGACAGAGCCCTCAAGCCGCGCGGGCCGTAGTATCCTGGCGTCAAACTGCCTTCGGCTTTCAGCAGAGTTCGATTCTTGCCCTCCTTGACCGTGTCACTCAATAAGCCGCCGTAGTAAGATGGACTACCGTTGATAATATCCTCAAGGAAGTCGTAATGATTCGTAAGCCGGTTGCCGAGGTTTCTCCAGTCAATGACGGGATAGCCCCTGGCTTTCCACGCGTCTTCTGCGGACTTTTTCTTGTGCAACCGACAGAAGTAAATTTGCCTGGTAACACTGAGTCTGGACCCCTTCGAGAAGGAATGCAGAAAATCTTTGTCGACAGGCGCTTTGCACAAGGGGCACTGCGCTTGAACAGCTGTTTTTGTGGAGGAAATCTTCTCCAATTCGTCTTCGGTATCGGACAGGTCTGGGAACAAGTCGTCGAACTTCTTGAAGACAGGCCTCGCCTCTGGAACCACCTGACTGGGGCCCGTCGCCTTCTCTTGCGAACTGCTTTCGAGTGACCCGGAAGGATCCTTCAGTCGTGGCTTCACCGTCTTCGTGGGTGAGCCCCCAGGACTGAGAGACGAATGGATTTTGAATTCCTTTCGAGGACTGCCAGGGGGCGAGGACAACACAGATGCCACTGGATCGATGAGGCGCTTTGGCGATGAATTTCCAGTGAACTTTTCAAATGGGTCGTCGTCGTATGATTTAAAAGAAGGCTGGACTTTCTTGGGAGTCAAGGAGCGAGCTGAATAGATCATTAGTACCTAATGAACACAAAGAAGCTGCCACACGCGACCAACCTTTCTTTTCGCGCTTCGCGGCTCTTTTCTCTTCTAGAATCTTGGCCTTCTGCTTGTTACGCTCAATTTTCTCCTTTTCTTTGCTGGAGTAAGTGGATGCTTTGTTGCGTTTGGCTTTTTGTGAATTATTTGTCTCGTCAGACTGGCTGGCGCTGAGCTTGCTTCTCTTAGACGGCGGGCTAAGTGAGTCCAGATCTGACGAGCTTCTCTTGCTTCCGAGTGTTGAGGTAGTCGATTTTTGAGAGCTTTCGTAGCGCCTCGAATCTGGATTGCTCTCTTGGGAGTTGGTGTACTTCTTGGCTTGCTCCTTGCCTGCCTTGGAGGTGCCGAAATAGGGTTTAATATCAGCTCTAGACCTTCTTACGACTTGCTCGTCGTCTGTATCTGAGCTTTCTTGAGACCTTGCCGCATTGATCCTATGGCGTGTCGTCCAAATATCCTTGGAAAGACCTGGCGGCTTCGGCTGGCTTGATTTCGGAGGTTCAGGGTCGTCTACTTCTGAGTCCGTGTCGTCCCTAGGCGGTGCCAAAACCTCTGCTTCTGTGAGTTTCTCAGTTTTACGGGCAGCCGGAGGTCGAATGAGCGGGCGAGATCGTTCTTCACGACGCTTGCCGTTAACCATACTCAGCAGAGGCCTCGTTCGAGGGTCTGCGCTGAGGCCCGCTCGCCTTCTAAGCTGCTGACCATCACTCTGCATTTTGAGGATGCGGTGCTCCAAGCGTAATGGAATGTGACAACGCAGCCTATGGTTCTCGTCGAAGGTTCCCGTCGCTGCAGCCTCCGAATCGCAGACACGGAGGTTCCGTCACAGGTGCACCATCAGTCCCGTCGGGCTAGATCGCCGACCAGGGGCGTTGAGTGACAGAACGAGCTGAATGAAATGAAGCAAATTACGATGTGGTTCGTGCAACGATCGACAGGGCGCGCGATGCCATGAAGTGCAAAGCACGGCAAGGCGACGGGAATTGACGACCGGGGGTCTCAGAAAATGTGTGTCCGCTTGAGGTGAAGTCGGTGCTCATGTGCCCCTCTGGGTAGGTGGAAAAGACAAAGCGGCTGTCGCGTTCCGACGCGTGCTTTCCTGGTCAACGCCAACTCACCTGATTGGCCCTCCACACATTAATTACGGGGTACGTAAGTGACTGATTAGCGGACGGCCCCTGCGGCTTAGCGGTCTTGAAGCCTGTAAGCTGTGTGCACCCGACAGGTCCATCCAGGGCCATGGATGGCTCCCGTGTCTTTTGCAGGGGTCGGCCATTGCCTTCAACTTCACTTCGCAACTTCCAGAAAAGCCCCTCAACAACAAACCCTCAAACAGTGCCATTCGAAGATCGAGCTCGGCTTTCGCATCCCAAAGCCAGAACCGCGCATCGCAAGCGCTCTGACGACGTCTTTGATCTTCCACCATGGCGTTGAATCGCAAGTACGCAGCATTGCCAGATCTGGTCAGAGCTCCCCCTCCGACTCCAAACGGCGAAGCGAAGAAGCGGTCTATACTGACAATCCCTAGGACTCGGCACCCGATGTCTACGAAACCCCAGAACTGACAGACGACACCTCGACGGTTCCCGTGAGACTCGCATTCTCTTAGGTACACAAACTGCAGCTGACGTGTCGCCAGACGACGACTGCGCCATCGCACTCGGACGATGATTTCGACGATCTAGACGACGACACCAACGGCATTTCGCGGTCCCGACTTCGGATTGATCAAGCAAGGTCTCGATTCCTTCCCGCGGGTGTTGATGCGACCGGCGTGGACTTTTCCGACAGAGTAGATGGCAAGCGCAAGTCATACAAGGCCTCGACCAGACGCCAGCGTATTCTGCAAGACGGCACCGAAGAGCTTGGCGATCTCAGCGACGAGGATGATGGAGACAATCTGGAAAGAAAGATTGCGCGTTTGCAGCGTGAGGTTGAAGAAGCCAAGGAGGAGTACGGCAAGAGGAAGGAGGCAGCAGCCCAGTCTGCCGTCGCGGAGCACGAGGAGAAACTCGGATCCCTCAGCAAAGTCTTGGATGAGATTTCCAAATCAATCGAGCCGCAAACACAGCGGTCTGCTCAGCCAGTGGAGGTGCCACCCCAACAACCGTCGGCGGATAATCTGGTGCAAGGAAGCGCTGCAACCTATACGGTCACTTATGCGCCCACCTACGAACAGAGTCACGCCCTCGCCAAGGCAGCAGACTTCGACAGACGATTGGTTCTGCTTGAGAAAGCTATTGGGGTTGGTTCGTCAGCTTTGCCCGAGTTCGACATGAACGGACTGCCCAGGGCGATTCTGCCGACTTTGAATGGCCTCCAGAAGCAAATCACAACACTCTCGCAAGCTTCCACGTCCAACTTGGACACGATCAGCCGCCGTGTGCGAACGTTGATTCAAGAGGCGCATGAACTGGAGAAGGCACGACAAGGGGCCAAGGCGGCGCAAGAGACGCTGGGGAATGGAGCAGAAGCGAGTGAGAATGGTCAATCGCCGGAACAATTGGCCAAGATCAACGCTCTATACGGAACCTTGCCGACGATTGAGAGCTTGGCTCCGCTGCTCCCTCCTTTGTTGGACCGTCTGCGGTCGCTCCGCGCAATTCATTCTGACGCGGCAAACGCAAGCGAGATGCTTGAACGGATCGAGAGACAACAGACGGAAATGGCCGGCGACCTGAAGCAGTGGAAGGAGGGATTGGAGAAGGTGGAGGAGGCAATGAAGGAGGGAAACACTGCAATGGAAGGAAACATGAAGGTCATGGAGGCTTGGGTCAAGGACTTAGAGGGCCGAGTCGCAAAGTTGCCGTAAGATGCTCGTTGGCGTCAAGAGATACCCCTGCTTTAACCCACATTCAATAGACATCAGATCAGCGTCGAGCGGAGCCAAGGAAGAAATTACAAGAACATATGATTAGGCTGCCTGTCCTGGGATGGGCAAATTCTTACACGCGAACAACATCGAAAACTGCAGCGAGTACGTTAGTATGAACCGTCTCCTTTATTTCAGGTCCAGAGGACCACGATCAGAAACCCGCTGGATGGAGAGAAGTTGTGACCGTTTTTTGGAGCTAGTCTGAATATAGCGTTTTCACGAAAAATTCACTCAGCACCTCATAAGCTTGAACTGCTCTCCACAGCTTTATAGAAGTTACAGCTGCAATGCGATCAAGGAGATGGTGTTGGACTTCACAGGAGTTCCAGTTCATATCGATAGGGGAGCCGGGCGCTCACAGAACGGCGATTGGGTTATTCCGAACAGGGGGGTCCCACCGTCATCCGCCAATGAAACGCCTCCATCTATGAGCCCTACCTTACTAAGGGAAGGTGCCACGGAATTTGGCGAGGCAGGCACAATTGGAAAAAAAACAATCTCTCACTTCCCAGCCAGACTGCTCAGCACCACCGAAGCCGCGCAACCACACAAAGTACGTGTCGCGACGCCGAATCCAACGGGAAACCCAACTAACGCCGCTTTTTCTCTCTTCAGTCAAAATGGAGTCCAGCAAGCAGCCCGTCAAGCTCGTCAAGGTCACCCGCGTCCTCGGCCGCACCGGTATGCACCGTCCCCGAAACGAAGCCTCTCCGAGATCGAAATCCGCGATGCGCCGATGAGATTTAAGGGAATTGGAGGTGGCGAAGAACATTCTCTGACAAGGCTCTAGGTTCCCGTGGTGGTGTCACCCAGGTCCGCGTCGAGTTCATGGACGACCAGACCCGTTCTATCATCCGTAACGTCAAGGGACCCGGTAAGCGGAAAGAGACCCCGCAACGATCGTCGAGAGCGAGCTTGCGAAAGCACACGATGGGCGTTATGGACTAACTCGTGCTTCTAGTCCGTGAGGACGACATCCTCTGCCTCCTCGAGTCCGAGCGTGAGGCCCGCAGACTGAGATAAAGTGGCGACGAATGGCGGCGGCGTGTGTATGGACATTACGAGGAACGGATCTTGGTTCTGAGAGGATGGGACAGGAACAACGGAAGGGCTTCGTCACCCGGGCTCACGGCTTGCTTGTTTAACAGGAGTCAAAAACGGATTCTGCATTGCGAATACAGCAAGGTTCTCCCACCAGCCGCGAGGCACTATGCTCGGTCGACCGTGTGTGTCTATCTTGTGTGATGCGAGGCAATTGCGCAAGGAGCCGGCGACTTCGAGCCGTGTCGAGCGGGATAGGTAGCATGCAAATGCTCACCAGTGGTCGATGCGCCGAGTCGAACTCCTCGCAAAGGGGCTCTACTTTTCAGATGCGCCTGCATGGCCCATTTTAGCAATTCGAAACTCTGTCACACCCACACACCTACGAGAAGCAGCGACAAGTCGATCATCGAGAAACGCCCAAACGAAATCCAGCCGCTGTCACACTGCCGGCGCATCGTCTCTGTGCCCCGCCAAACAAGCTGATAGGTACATTGGTGGGCGACTTCTGTCACGTGCATTGGGGGTACCTACGCGGGTCGCGAAGAAAAAAAAAACCAACAGCCCCACATGACGCTACCTATTTCTTCCCTCTCTCTTCCACATCCAAACGCATTTTTCTCTTCCCTTCCTCAGCCCGTCGAAAGGGTTCACACGTTTATTGGTAAGTCACATTTTTTTCTCGATACTATTCTTCTGGGATGATGCATCCAAATAGCATGTATTACCTGAACTCCATTGATGTTCTACCATTATCACCAAGATCTCTGACACCAGTCACCAACCTGTACTTTTTGTGCTTCTCGCTACACAAAAACGATGGCTAACCCCCAAAAGAGTTTGCAGATACCCTTAGCCAAACAGACCGAGACGATGAACGCGCCTAGGCCACCGAAGGACCACTTCAATGTGCTGTTCTTCGCCAGTGCTAGCTCCTTCACATCGAAGCAGTACGAGACCTTCGAGGCTCCGCTTCGGCTGGCCAAGCTCTTCGACGTGCTCGAAGACAGACACAGTGGCATCAAGGAGAAGATATTGGAGTCTTGTTTAGTAACGATCAATCTGGAATACGTAGATGTCCCTGGGCCAGAGGATGGTGCTGGCCAGGAGATTAAGGCCGGTGATGAAGTAGCCATCATCCCTCCCGTCAGCTCCGGCTGAGGGTTCAGTCACTGACGGAGGTATCATTGTACGGAGGCACTTGGGACGATTTGAATCCAGCCCATCTACGGTTCAATTCTCCCACGGTGCCGGGATCAAACGGAACCCGAGTAGTCCAGGTGTCAGCCTCTTGATGCCTGACTTGCATGTGCATTGCTATTTTCCCCAAGCAATGGGTCATGCTCCCCATCGTAATCCCCATTACGAGGCTTCCCTCCAAATGGCCGTCTCCAGTTGTGCCTCCACACTTTCCACCACCCAGGATCCTTTTGGCTTCGTTGCCGACCGCGGCGGACCATCAGCACTGCGAGGGTCACCACTGAGATCACAACGAGCGTCGACAGAATGGAGATGATAGACGTCAGACTGGTGATGGTCGAGACCTGACATCCCAGCGGCCTGGTTCGAAGTTCCCATCTTTCCGCCCAATGCGGGCAGATGTCCTCATTGTACGCTGGCGCCAGCAAGGGGATCGCGTATGGGTTCGGTACACATGCTGATGTCTGGCCGCATATCGACAGTCAGCCATCGCTCCGGGCACGCGATGTGAGGCACGGAAGACTGACCATTGGACACCAGCCGCACTGGTTCTCTTTGAGACACGACTTGCAGTCCTGGCGCTGCCAGCATCTGAAGAAGTGTTCATCGGTTGTTTCCCTGGCAGTGAAATTCTCTCTCAACTGGGCAATCTCCAAGTCACTGAGCACATGTTCAACTTCGTTACGGGCGCGCATCTTGCCTGTCTGTTCGAGATACACGGCTCGATGAGCAAGGAAGAAATTGCACGGCGTCAATTGCTGGAGATCCGTCAAGGTGTGAAGGAAGGTACATCCCATTTCGGGGCCGTGCGGGGAAGGAACATCTGGAGTCCGTGCACTGAGTAGGTAATCAGCCGAACTCTTCCTAACTCCAAACTCCAAACTCCCCTGGTTCGGACCAAGATCAAACATCTGTTCGGAGCCACGGATCATTGGCGTCTTCAATTTTCGACAATCTCAATATCCAATGCGTGGTACTACACGGGCATTCAGACCAGAGCCTTTTGCGTGTGAAAGGAGAGACGATAGACCGACTCGTACGAGTGACGGCGGAAGGCCAATCTCCGGCCATCGCACGACGAGCGGACCGACGACCGAGACGTGTGATGTTCGGCACGGCACGTCATGTTCCAGGAGCATGCAAGTATTGGTCAAGGAACTGGTGTACTTGTCTCAAGCAAGCATCCTCTGCAGTAATCAGTGCAAGCCATCGGGATTCGGATCCAAGATCACGGTATTTGACGATCTGCCCACGCGGTTGCAACTTGCCTACTCAAGGCGGCAAGATGCCGGCAATGTATCTGTACACTATGGATAAATTACCCCTGCTCGCAAGATGCAGCCGCAAGTTAACGACACCTCAATATATGTGTTGTATTCCAGTCTCATGGGAGGCTCCTCGCAACCAGGGACCGGCCCTTTTGACTTGACTCGAGGCTTCGCGGGCCATTCAGCCGTTCTTGTGGACAGCTGACGCAGGAATGGCTACAATCCGATTGATGAACGACGCGCAAAACTAAGGGAAAGAGTGCCGGTAACCGAGATGTCAAGGACGACTCTAAATTCGTCCGATGACTCGACCCGAATGACACCAACACCGTTGTAGACGGTGATTTGGAATGCCAGTGCATTTAACACGGACTGGCTCTTCACCCGCCAGCATATCCGCAGGCGCTCACCAGTCAAAGTCGCAGTTCCGCTCGTGTTAGCACAAACGCCAACATAGAGCGGCCCTGCAACTCGATGTTGGAGACCTTCACACCGCGCGATCTCCGATACAAAGTCCACCACCGGGTGATAATTAGCCTGACTTCAGGCTAAATGGCTAAATGCAAGACCGTCAGGGGGGTGGCACACGTTACAGTCGGCACCCTAGTGTAGAGAAGCCCCCATGTGAGGCGGCGAACAACGACGTGCTGGGGTTTTCGACTTCACGCTAAGAACCTCCGACCTCTAAGGTCTTTACGCTCGTGGGCTCAACCTGGCACAATTTCTACAACTTTTGCTACGGAGCTCCGCCCAAAGTCTATCATGGCGGCTGGTTACTGTGGAGTCAGCACCGCACGACTGATAGACTGACGTTTGGTACCTCAAGTGTGAAGGTCGTACGTTTGTTTGTTGCTCTGGCACCGTCTGGGGCGCCTACTGGTCTCCACTGGCCTTACGTGTGTATACGACTCAGTGATCACGTGAAAGGCCTCCTCCAGGAAGGCATCTTGACATCGGGTGAGTGGACGAATTCAGCATTTTCCCTCTCCTTCTTGTTGCCTTTTCCACCGCTTTTGCTTCACGAGCGCAAGTCCGCACGACGCCGAGCACGGGATGAGTCGGGCTGGACCGCTTCTTCATGGATCGACTGACAATTTTTAGGAGTGTTGACGAGCATGTCTTGTGGCGACACTCCACACATCCACGCATCCACACGACGATGGAACCCACCTTTTTCACCACGGGGATTGTGGGCCAGCGTCAGTAAGCCTGCTGCAACCGAGCGATGGTCGGCCGAGGGAGTTGCGAGACGCGGCGGTTGGTTTTCGTCGTCGCTGGGTCACCTTGCTCTCCCCATGTCTGTCCCGAGTTTTGCGAAGTGGCCGCTACAGTGCCGAAGAGCCATTCGATTGCACCGCTGGTTACGACTATGGATACGGATGCTGCCAATATTACTCGACCTTGCGAAAGGCGCGACGCGTTCAGGAAAGAGCCTCGCAAAGCATTTCGCGGCTCGCCAGGGCTATTCCGGGTACCGAAAGTATGGGCAAGTCACGGGGGAACACTCTACCGAGAGACATCCCTTTGCGCAGCTGCGCGCAGGGATCCCATCTCGAGACCAGTCAGCATCCCCGACGCAAAGTTGCATCCGATGGACGGACGGACGTCTTTTCACTTTCGGCATGGCCCATGATGACGAGCGTCAATCCAGCCGCTCAAAAGTTTGGCGCTGGGAAATGAGCACCTGCCCTGAGAATTTTCGGTTGTTATGCAACAGTTAGTCTATGCTCACGCGGCTAGGAAACCCCATATGTTCGAGATGCGATAATTGCCTGATTCTCTGAAGCAGTCCCGCTGTTTACCTTCCGTTGCTCGGCTCAGAAACGGCGTCACGAAGGCAAAGAAACGGAAGAAAACTGCAAAACAATGCGAGTCACGGGGTGTTTTCTGTGTGTCTGGGCTACTGGAGTCACTTCCAGTCTCCATTCCCCGGCCCATTTCACCAACAGCCCGGGGTCTACACTACTTGGTGTAGTAACCGGCCCTTTTCCTCGGTCTTACACTATGTTCCCCGCAGCGGTCAACTAACACTAGTAGTCAACCCCAAACCTCGTCTAATTTTGCGATTCCTATTGTACCCGTCCCTCACCGTCCCGCTTACCAGGATATCTCTGGGGTACACCGTAGTGTACGGAGGTCCAGTGTCACCAACGAAGTCCTGCTGAAGGCCTTTCGCCCGTGTATTCGGGCAGGCACGTCGATGGAAGGACCTCCACAAACCCCTTTTCTCAATTATTTCAGGCCAGACACAGTCCGTCTTGCACGCCTAGGGGGCAGATTTGGCCCGAGGCACAACGGAAACGGCGAGGACAATGGAGCTTTACGGGCGAGACCGTCGCAACCTCCACTTGGAAGACACTTCCCTGCTGTTTCTCCACTTCAACTGGACTTCTCCATAGGACCCCAGGGGGAATGTCCAGAGGGTGGAACGCGCACGCCTAGTATCCTCCCATCTCCTAGTCTCGTCCTTGTCTAGTGGGATCCCAGATGTCCCACTGAACACGCCCGGCAAAATGCAAAGCACAAGAGTTTGAAGTCTCTTTACATTCAACCGTTCGGATGGCGCCAGGCTATTGGGAAAGAAGATTTTAGGACGAGAACATAATCCCGGCTAGCAGTCTCGTGGACGGGGGCGGGGCATCTAGCACTTTAACGACGAAGCTTTTCCTTGAAACGTCGCTCTCGTGAACTGCTTTTTGCCGGTCGAATGCGGCAATCCCTTGCCACTCAGGTCGCCTACCCTGGTTCACTGTGGCCCGGTATCACCTTGGCTGCAGGCTGCTCGTGGTCTAAGAGATTCACGAATAGCTTGATCATGACAGCTGATTGGGGCCGGCCTGTTTCCGAATTGGACGTCGCGCAAAGGATCCCGACCAAGTGGTTTCCACCTGACATCCCAACAACGAAGCAGACCATCTCGGAAACCTAGACCCCCACGGACCGATACTCCGTCTAGAGAGCTCGCACTGTAGCATGCAACAACGCCTGGTGTTGCTCTCTATTCTGTGTTCGTCTTAAGATCCCCGGATCCATATAACAGACCTGGAGACCCCGCGTCGTAGATCGTCCCCTTTCCCTCCGTTGTCCCTCTCCAGTCATCCTCTGGCCCAACACATAGACTGCTCTGGCTTTTGGTACCCACCCGCCAGCGGAAGCGAAACTACTCCAAGCAGGCGCCCAGTCCCGTTATTCGACGCCTTCGAGACATTATCAAGATGGGATTCTTGAAAGGCATCTCGCAGAAGAAGCCCAAGGGCGAGGCCACCGTCCAAGCTCAGGAGGAGGCCCCCGACTTTGAGAAGGTCAACTGGGTCAAGGAGCCCGGTCTGCGCAAGCTCTACTTCTTCGCAGTTGTGCTCTGTGTTGCCTCGGCCACCACCGGTTACGATGGGTACGTTTGGCGACATTCATGCCGCTAATTGACAAATTGCTGACCATTTTCCTGCGGTACAGCATGTTCTTCAACTCTGTCCAGAACTTCGACTCGTGGCAGGAATTTTTCAACCACCCCAAGGGAAGCGAGCTCGGTCTCCTCGCTGCTCTCTACCAAATTGGCAGTTTGATCTCCATTCTCATGGTGTAAGAAAACGCCCGTCGATGCCCTGTTGCCGCCGGCTTGCCCGCTGACCAACTCCAACAGTCCTATGATTGCAGACAACTTCGGTCGTAAGACGCCCATCGCTATCGGCTGCGTGATCATGGTTGCCGGCGCCGTTCTCCAGGGCGCCTGCAGAAACATGGGCAGTAAGTAGCTCGGATGCGTAGCCAAAGACAAGTTAACTTACATCCCGTAGTGTTCATGGGCGGTCGTGTCCTCCTTGGTTTTGGAAACTCCTTTGCCCAGATCGCCTCGCCCATGCTGCTCGCCGAGCTTTGCCACCCCCAGCATCGCGCGCGTCTGACTACAGTTTGTAAGATATCCCATCGTGCGCCTCCAACCACCCCCGCGCTCTGTCGACTAACAGCCCGCTCCAGACAACTGCCTGTGGAACGTCGGTGCCCTGATTGTCGCCTGGCTGTCTTTCGGCACGGGCTTCCTCGGAAACGAGTGGTCGTGGAGAATCCCCGCCCTCGGCCAGGCCGTCCCCTCCATCTTCCAGCTCCTCTTCATCTTCTGGGTCCCCGAGTCCCCCCGTTACCTCATCGCCAAGGACCGCCACGACGAGGCCCTCAACATCCTCGGACGCTTCCACGGCAACGGCGACAACAACCACCCGACGGTCCAGTTCGAGTTCCGCGAGATCCGCGAGACCATCAAGCGCGAGCTAGCCGCCAAGAACGGCAGCAGCTACCTCGACTTCTTCCGCACCCCCGGCAACAAGTACCGCTTCATCGTCCTCATCTCCCTGGGTCTCTTCTCCCAGTGGTCCGGCAACGCCATCATCTCCAACTACACCAACATCCTGTACACCAACGCCGGCATCAGCGACTCCACCGCCCGTCTCGGCCTCTCCGCCGGCCAGACGGGTCTCTCCCTGATCGTCTCCCTGACCCTGGCCATGCAGGTCGACAAGTTCGGCCGCCGGCCCATCTTCCTCGCCTCCACGGGCGGCATGCTCATGACCTTCGTCTTCTGGACCCTCTCCGCCGGCCTGTACGAGGAGCACGGCTCCCCCGGCTCCAACTACGCCATGATCTTCTTCATCTGGCTCTTCGGCTTCTTCTACGCCTTCGCCTGGTCCGGCCTGCTCATCAGCTACTCCATCGAGATCCTGCCCTACAAGCTGCGCGCCAAGGGTCTCATGCTCGTCAACCTCGTCGTCCAGGTCGCCCTCACCCTCAACAACTACGCCAACCCCCTGGCCTTCGACCACTTCGTCGGCCACACCTGGAAGCTGTACCTCATCTACACTGTAAGCCGCCCTCTCCGCCTGCTTGGCCGCCTCATCTTGAACGTGAAGCTGACCCGTGTACCACCCATTAGTGCTGGATCTTCCTCGAGCTCACCTTTGTGTACTTCTTCTACGTCGAGACCAAGGGCCCCACCCTCGAGGAGCTCGTCAAGGTCATCGACGGCCCCGACGCCGAGGTCGCCGACGTCGACCTCGCCCAGGTCGAGCAGGAGGTCAAGATCGGCCACGAGGCCGAGGAGTTCGAACACAAGCGCGGTTAGAAAGCGTTCGTGCTTAAGAGCATCTTGAAAAAAGAGAGAAAGAGGCGAGAGAGCACATGAGCATGCATATACCCCCCCCCCCTCGATGATGTTTAGATTCATGCGATACACACATATAATGATATGACTTATAATAATACAAGATGAGTTGCTTTGGATCTGAGTGCGAATGCCGAGTGCGAAACGAGGTACGCTCGGGAATGGAACAGTATCGAATGTGAAAACAAGCATTTTCTAGGCGCATGCGCCAGGCACCGCCAAGGTCACGCCCAGCTCAACCCGTCTCTCGGCACCGACTCCTAATGAACTTGGTCATTTCTTTAACAAGGTCACTTAGATGCGAGTTCGCCTCTCAACCCGAAACCCCATTGGTTATTTCGGACGAACGGTCTACTTCAAGAACGAGCCATGGGAAAGTCTTGAGAGCGGCAGAACAGCTTGTTTAGGGGCTACGGCTGCTAAGTCTTATGTTGGGAGCGAAACATGTATCCATTAGTCAAACACGGGCGTCTCCTGCGGTTTCTTCTCTCGCCTGGCCCTTGATTCTCTGGCAGCTTTTGACTTCCAGATCTGGGCCTTGAGCTTTCTCGACTCAGCTCTTCTCTTCCTCGCGCGGTCCTGGCTTGGGCCCGTCTGCTTCTCATCATCCAGCGTTTCAAAAGCCCGTAGATCGGCGAGGAAGCGACGAATGCGTACGCCTGTTTTCTGCTGAATCCAGGCATCGACCTCTTCATCGCAGGCCGCTGATATTGCAATGTGAAGGCCCCGCAGGACATCTCTATCAGCGATATCTCGATCAGCATAGCCTGAAGATGAAGGGGCCGAGCTAGAGCTTTGCTGGGATGCATCCTTTGAAGAGTCCGTTGCCGGCTGGGTCTCGTCGTTTACCGGCGGTGGCTTTTTCTCATGTGCCGTGGGATCGTCATGTCCCGTCGTCAAGGTAGTAGCATCTTGCCGGACCGCCTTCTCCAACTCCAAGGGCGGCATGGGCGAGTTACGAACCGACTCTGCCTCCTTTTCCTCCATATGCCGATTAGCAGCCTCCATCGCGACCTCAAGTGATGACGGGGTGCTCAGAGTCAGTTTCCATGTGGACGGTAAGCTTGGATTCGGCAGCGCAGTATCTTGACTCGTCACGGCTGATACTTCCTTCTGTCTCGTTCCCGAGACAGTCGGCGGCTCTGGTAAGCTTAGCAGCGTTTTGCCTTCGTTCAAATTGAGCCGAGGTCCGGCCGACACCTGGTCTTGTTGCACAGGCGCCTTTGCCCTTGACTTCCGCTCCGGCTGTCTCACTGATACTCTGAGTAGCTTTCCATCAACGTTTCTCCTTGAAACCGGTCTATTTTCACCCGCCGGTCTGGGAGGAATATTCTCGTCAGACACGGACTCGGCAACAGCGGGCCGTCCCGCAGCTGGACCCTGGCCCGGCGGTTCCACTTCTTCCAGGATCGCTTTGACCCTCTCTGTGAAGGCATTTTGTTGTTCAGGCTTTCGAAGTCCTTTGACCTGCTCAGATGGTTTAGCTGCAGGCTTGAGCCGACCTGGCGCTCTTGGAGGGATTGGTGGTGTGTTTTCCTTTTCAGAGCCGGGGTCTTTGAACGTCTTAGTCGTGGGACTGGGTGCTTCGATCGCCTTGTTCCCCGGGAGGGGTCTAGGTCCCGGCCGGTAGGTAGAAGGGCGTTGCGCAGGATTGCCATGCCACGTTCTCACCCGAGGGTCTCGAAATTCCGTTCCCTCTTTACACGAATTAGCTACGAAATCACACTTGACGACTGCACATTACTGACTCGGAGAGGTAATGAAGATTTCTTCTTCTTTGTAGTCGTATACTGGTTCCCACTTGGCCAGGATCTTCTTTGGGGTATCGATGGTTGCAGGCGTTGAAACAGGCGGCGCTTGGGTATTGGGAACCTCGTTCGATTCATCTCTCGGTCCTGAGAAGCACGTTATGCCGCAGCATCCGGATGTTTTCGGCGGCACCTCGTCAATAAATGCGAGTTCCCAGTCGTTCGGTTGAGTGAAAGCAACCTCTGTCGCAACGCTGCTCGAGGACTCAGAGCTCCAAGACGGACTCCTCAAGCCGTTAAGCTGCAGGCGGCCCGGCTGTTCTGCTGCTTTTGAGCCCTTGGGTTGACGCCTCTCGGGAGATACACAAAACTTCTCCTCTACCTTTTCGTAGTTAGTCGGCCTTTCAATTGGGTGTGGTTTTTGTTGCTGCTGAGCAGACGTCACGGCTAGACCCGCAGCCACAAACTGGTCTTCGTATGGCTTTAGAGCCTCAACTGTACGAAGCGAGACTGCGGACTCGGGCGTTGGCGTGTTTACTGGGAGGTTTCCGGCGGCCGCCCTACGCTCGGCGTATATCTCGAGTTGCCTGGCAAATCTGTCCACTGCTCTACGACGACTTGAAGTCCTAGAAGGTGGCTGCGGTGCCTTCAGTGACGGTTTGGATGATAGTTTTGATGGAGACGCAATCAACGACACCTGACTTTGCTGCGAAAGACTCCTGCGAACAGCCTCCTAAAGCTGTGGATCTGAGACTCCGAAGCGCTTCTCCTTGTCGGGCAGCGACTCGCGATGATCGAGAGAGCCAACAGGTTCCCTTGCGGCTGACAGAGGGAATTCTTTTTTGCGAGAAGGGCTACCAATGGGCGCCATGCGCTGGACTCGGGTGCTCGTGGCTGTGCGTCGGGTTGGAGAACCAAAATGGTCTGCAATCGGTCTTGCGGAATCATTGGGATGCTTCCGAGCACGAGCACGGTTGGCGCCAGTCAAGCCTGGTGGAGCATGCCCGAACCTGTGATCACGTCTGGTGCTGGGGCCTGGTTGCGCGGGGTCATCCATGGCGATATACCACCGAGGGGGTGTCCTTTGGATGGACAGGTTGCTAATTCGTTGAGGGCTCGGTGTCAGAGGTCGAAGAGCGTCAGAAGCTATCGTACGGCGGAGTCTCTCGAGCTCTCTCTCCTGTGCTACTGAAGCTGCAAGAGGGATTGAGCTAGGTCGACTCGACCTTCTAACGGGAGCTGAAGTTCTGCGAGGCTGGGAAACTCTGCCCGAGGGGAGTCTGACTTTCCCGAGTCGTTGTGACCGGACAGCAAACCGTTGCTGGCGGCGGAGGCTTTCGACGGAGCGGCTAAGTGGCTTGCGCGAGATGTCTTTTGCAGCTTGATGTGCTATATGCGGCTGTGGTCTGGGGAAGGGCGGTGAGACGTGCGGCGAAAGGCAATTGCAGTCCCGAAAGACTTTGTCGCATTCAAGCATTGTCCATGCTCTGCGGGAGTTTGTGATATCAGAATTGTTTCCAAAGAAGAATTGTTGATGGTATCATGTGTTCTAGGTAACAAAAACGTGGTATAAGGGGCAGACGTGAAGTGGCGAAACGGGGAGGGAGCACTGGAATCGACGACATCCAGTGCCCCCTTCGCACCCGTACACGTCTTTCTTGAGGCCCACTGATGAGGTAGGACATAGTGTAGCGTCCTTTCTCTGCTAGTAGTACATAGGCATAAGCGCCTTCCTGCGGTAGGAGTCGGAAGGAGGCGGGCTTCAGCTCGGCATGGAGGCGGACAGCGCCTTCTTCACCTCATGACATCCTTGATGCTGGGAGATGAGTACGTTTCGAGCTGGCGGCGGCCTTTCCTTAGCAGGTGCTCAACCACGGAGAACTCGCGTTTGTCTACCGCGGTATACCTGTCAAACTCGGTCCTGCAGCAGTAGCAGTGGTCAGCTCAGCTCGTTCGCGTCCACATGTCTTGTGTTGACAATGGCAATATGCAGCTTGCTTGCCTAGCGAAGGATCTAAAATGAGACTGGGCAATCTGAGCGTCCGTTAGTGTTAGGGATATACACATGCCATGGTCGTTCACCAAGCCCTGCAAGCTACAGATACTCACCTCCGGCTTCTTGCGGATCTCCCGCAAGCATTGCCTGTAGAGCGCCAGGACCTCTTTCTGGAGACCGGAGAGCCCACGCCTTGCGCCTGCCATGTTGAAGATTGCTTCTGATGAGATGCGGTGGAAGTCGCGTTGCCTCCACAGAACCCTCCAAGGAAGAAGTCTAGGTCCACGTCTGGAATCGTTGATGTCAGGAAGTACTTAATCTACCTGGACCTGGGCCAATAACGGTTGGAAGGAATAAGTGACTCAGTAGAAAGAAAATAGGGGGATATATCCAAAAACGGTGTAGCGCCTATCGCTTACGCTACCCAATGTACCTAGGTACCTAGGTAGGTGCGCGAGGTATCCGTAGTTCCCTAGATCGGGGCCGAGCTTACAGTCCGTTGCATCTGTTGAGTTACCTACGAGGGTACTTAGGGGTACTAGCTGGCCAAGTCTCGTAACAATTACAGGGCCCTATCCCTTTTACGAACTTGATAATTAAGAGTCTTATTAGCTTAGTGGTTAGTATACTACAGACCGATTGAGACCCCTATAGACGCAAAAGGTTAATAGTTTAACTTGTGCTTACGGCACAAAACCTCTAAACTAAGGCTCTAGGGCTATAATTATAGTTAGATTCTTGGCTTAAAAGACGAAAATCTAGGGAGGTGTATTAAGTTACTTGTAAGGGTACTTAGGGGTACTAACTGGCTAAGTCTTATAATAATTACAGGGCCCTATTTCTTTTATAAACTTAATAGTATTAGTAGTTTTTAAAACCTTAAGTAGGACACTACTATTAGATTACGTAGATTTAAGTCCACTACTCTAAATAGTGTGAGAGTGGATTTTGGCTACCTATATAAGCTAATAACTAAGGGCCGGCCCGGATTAATAAAAAGTTTAGTAGCTAAGCCCTTAATAGCTAGTATAAAGTATAATAAGGGTGAAAATCGCGTATAGTAGTATATAAATATATATATTAATATATATACTAATTAATATATAATTTAATAATTAAAAGTCTTATACTATAACCCCTTTATTATATATAATTAATTAATTACTATAAGTCTTTTTAAATAAATATATTACTATAATAACTAATTTAACTACTAATAAAATCTTTTTTATAGACTCTAAAGATTAAATCCCTTAGTAAAATACTATTTAAACTTAAAGGGTCTTTTTTAACTTTTAAAATACTATTAACTTAAATATAAACTACTAGCTACTAATTAGTACTATAGTACTACTTCTAAAGCTACTTTTAAGTAACTACTTAAAAAGCTTTATTTACTATAAACTTAAATTATTAAGCCTTTACTCCTTAATACCTATAGAATTTAACTCTTTAATAACTATTCCTAAAAACGTTCCCCTTTTATATAGTATTAATAACTTCTACTATACTATAAATATTATAAACCTTTTAACTAAATACTTTAAACTCTATAATAATACTTAAACTATATAAAAAACTATTAATTATTACTATAAAAACTATAAAAAAAATAAGAATAACTTAATTATATAAATATAAAAAACTATATATTTTAAACTTTAGTATTAATACTATAATATAAATAAAGAACTAGTTAACTAACTACTATATTTTAAAAGCTATTTTAATATAACTACGTTTCTTTACTATAACTATATAGAGTAAGTACTTTAAAACTACTTTATAATTCTTTATAACTATTACTTTATATTAAAAGTAGCTACTACTAAGTAGTTTAATTTATAAATTACTAAAATATATAAAGAATAAGCCGTTTTACTTAAAGCCTCTTTAAAGAATAAATTTTAACTACTTAATATATACTAAACTTTTAAGTACTTACTAATTTAAAACTTTATTTAAAGTTTTAAGTTAAAATATTCTAAAGTATAGTATATAGCTATACTTAAAAAAGTAATTTTATTAATTACTAAAACTATTAATAACTTACTAAAGTTAATTAAAAGACTTTAGTATATTCTTAGAGTATTTAGTATTAATTAAATAAATAGTTTAAAGTTAAATAAGTAATATAAAAACTACTTATAAAGTACTTATTTAAAATAAAGTAATTACTAAAACTCTTTATAATATAATATTTACTTTATTTATAACTTTATTTATTTACTTAATCTATATTATTATATTTTTTTTTAAAAAAGTATTTAAAAAATAGTATTATAATATAGTTTATTAAGAGTATACTAATAAGTACTTAAAAACTAATAATTAATTAATTAAACTTATTAAAAATCTTTATAGTAAATAACTCTATAGTTAATATATTAAGAGTTTTAAGTAACTACTAATAGTATTTTAAGCCGCTCTTTATAAAGGTTTATAAACTTACTCTTTTAAAAACTCCTATTTATTTAACTTTAGTATATTAATTTATATATTTTATAATAAATAGCTATTTATAAAACTTTAAGTAACTAGTATAAGTAACTATTTATAAATAGACTTTAAGTTACTTATAATTAAAGTATATAAAAATATAAGTATTAAAGTTACTTAAGTTATTAAAAAAGAATTTATAATATACCTTTATAATATAATACTCTATATATCTATAGTAATAAATCTTGTTTCCTACTAATAACTATATAAATAAGGATACTAGTAGAATAAGTACTTTAAATATTAGTTAATACTATATAAATTTAATTATAGTTCCCTTAGTATTATTAAAGTTAAATATAATTAATATATACTTAAGTATAATAAACTTACCCTTAAAATAGTATATAGTAGCTATAGCTTTATATAAGTTATTTAATATATTTATACTCTATAATAGTAAAATAAATACAACTTTATAAAGTAATAGCTTTTTAAAAATAATAAAGAGATATAGTATTAGTAGTTTAATTACTCTAACTCTAAGCTACTTTACTATTTAATAAGTTTTATAAAAAGAGTTTAAATTATAATTAGTACTTTTAAATTTAATAATAATAAGGCTTTTTACTTTTATTATAATATATATAGTATTAATTTGTATTTTTTTTTTAAGTAGTTGTCTCGTCTAGACATTTCTATAAGTTATTCTAAAAAGAATATACTATAGCTATGTATTATTAAATAGTATAATTAAATAAAAGTATTTAATAGAGTGTATTTAGTAGCTTTAATCCCCTCTAGCTTAAGTAGTCTTAAGTAGAGCTTAGTAGAGCGTACGTACCTTAATACTTCTACTTACCTGCCCTTTTTACTATAGTAGTAGATGTAGATATAAACGTACTAGTAATAACGACGATACTATTACTAATAAGTAGCGCTAAATATATTAAAATAAACCTTTACTTATACGAACTTTCGGCTAGATCACACTACGCGTAGGGCCTAATAAGCTCTAGTAGTGTTTACTATTAAAGAAAAAGATACTATAAGTAAGGCCTTTATTAATTCCTCCCGTCTTCTACATACATATAATAATAACCTAAAAGCACTTTATTAAGTAAATTACCTACTATAATATCTAACAAAAAGTTACCTACTAACTCCCCCTATAGCTAAAATAAATACTATAGCTATTTTATTACTATATAAATTAAAATAAACTATAATAGAGGTTATAACTACTTCTTTAGTTTAAGTATAAGCCCTAATACCGATTTAATACTTAACTAAAATAACTTTTTAAATAATATAAGGGTATTTTTTACTATATTTAGTACTTTAAGTTATTAAACTACTAGAAATTAACTTAAAGTAAATATAATAATACACAGATTATAAAACAAAACTACTATAAATTTTTTATAGTTTAAAAATAACTATAAATACTTTAACTAACTAAAGGACGTAGCTACTAGTAATATAAAGCCCTAAGGGGCTGATATTAGTATATTTAGTAAGGTAATATTAAGACGGATACTAATAATAGTAGGGCTAAGTAGTTAAACTAGCTGTAGTTATGTAGCTAAGAGAAGTAATAGGACGGTTTAGTTTAGATTTAATAGGTTTAGAGGGATAGTAATAGTTAGGCGTATAGGAGGTATATAGAAGGTGTTAGTGGTTTTAGTAGTGTTAACGGCGTAATTAGTAGTTTACTTTAAAATTAATTAAAAATACTTATTATTTTAAATCTATAGAAGCTGTGTTATAGTAAGTAAATTTAAGTACTGTTTATTAATTAATAATAAAAAAGATATATAGTATTAATAAAGTAAAAAGAATAATTTATTATAAACTATAAAAAAGTAATATATATACCCGCTTTAGTAAGTATATTACGTTTAACTTTTATTTATATATAAAAGGATATAGTAAATTTATATTTATACTAGTATTTACTAACTATATTACTTAGTATTTATAGGATTATTACTTTTTTAACTACTTTACTAATACCTTTACTAAAACTTTTAATAAGTTTATTACTATAATAAAACTCTAATATAATATAAATATACTAGTATTTAAATATAATAAAAAGCTTACTAAATATAAGAAATTAATAGTTACTCTTTAAGTATAAAGCTATTTTATTAAGCTATTTACTCTAAATACTTAAAATTAAAATAGTAGTACTAAGTATATTAGTACTATAGTTAAAACTAAAGTAAAGACTATAAAAAAAAGTAGTAAACTCCTTTATAAAATATAGTTTAATATATATAAGTCTATAGTATATCTCTATAACTATATACTATAAGTAGCACTTAGTTAAAAGACTCTATATAAAGTACTTTATTAATAACTTAAAAATAATAATACTATAAAACTAAGTTTTATATACTTATAAGTATATAGTTATAAAGTATATACTCTTATAACTACTATTTAACTTAAAAAAAAACACCTTAACTACTTTACTAGTTGCACCCTTCTAGGGTTCTTTATAAAATATACTTTAATAAATTAATACTATATATAGATCCCTTTAAAAAGATTATTACTATAAAAAACGTAATATTTAATAAAACTTAATAATTTAATAATAACTTAAAAACCTTTATTAAAAATACTATAAATTTTAACTTTAATACTATTACTATATAAATTTATAACTACTTTACTAATAATAGAAAAAGTAATTATTAAGCCCTATATAAACTCCTTTTACTAAGTAAAGAAAATAATAAAGTAATACTTTTTATAAAGGCCCTTAGTAAAATTTTTAAAAATCCTAATTCTAAAGACCTTACTATAAAATAAACTCCCCTTAGTAAATATTCCTACTTAATAGTCTACTTTAAACTAATATTAATACTACTTAACTTACTTACTACTTTTTTTTAAGTACTTATTTATAAAAAAGAGTATTTAAAAAAGTATATAAAAGTAGTACTAAGTTATAATAATTTAAAAAACCCTAAATAGACTTATTATAATATACTTACTAGGCCCTATTAAAAGTAAAACTCTTATAAAGCCGCTTTTTTAATAGGGACTTTATTATTATATTAAAATACTCTATAGTATCGCTACTTTTAAACTAACTCCCTAGCTACTTATAAACTATTAAAGGGGATTCTTAGTATTTAATATACTCTAAGGGTATTTTAAATAGTAAATATTAAATACTTTAATAGTAATTTTTAACTATAAAAAAAGAATATAAGTACTTAAAAAAACAAAACCTCCTTACTAAATAAGTATAAAAAGCTATATAAAGTATATAGTAATTTACTAGTACTAAGTACTTTTTAAAAAGATTTTTAACTTCTACTTATTTATTTTCTTATAATAACTACTTTTACTAATAAAAATAGTTAAAACTTATATAGTAAATCGTTCTAAGTAAAATATAAATAGTAGAGATATTATAACTAATATTAATAATAGTAGAGGAGTATAGTGTAATTATAAATAAAAAACAGTCTTTAATTATAATACTACTATAACTAAAAACCTTAATTATAACTAAGGGCAACTAATATATTAAAAATACTCTTACTTAAATAACTTTTTAAAAATAGTGTAACTTAATATAGCTACTATATCCTATAAATTAAAAACTTTCTTTTATTAAGTTACTTAAACTTTTTAAACTTAAAAGCGTTAATAAAACCCTTACTAACTAGACTTTAGTCTTTTTCTTGTATTCCTTAACCCTATATATATTTACTCTATAATAATATTAGTATAACTACTACTATTATTTACTCTATACTAACTCTAAATAAAAAGCCCTATAACCTATAATTATTTATAAAAATAAACTAAAAAAAATCTAAAATAAAAGTTTATAATTATAAACTTTATTATATCTTTAATAATAATAAAAACCCTAGTTAAAATACCCTTTTTATAAATAAAAAAATCTAGTTTACTCTATTTTTACTTAACTTTATTAAAAGTAGTAGTAACTATACTAAAGTAACTAAAATTAAAGCCCTATACTAAAGTCTAATTTAACTTAATAACTACTACTTTATTATTTTAGAATTAAATAACTACTATAAATACTTTACTTAAGTAATTTAAGTAGCTTATAAGTACTTAGTACTTAATAAGTTTAAAAATTAGTATATTAAAAGCTAATTAAGGTCTAGGGATATATTAGAATATTTACTAATAAATACAGGGTTTATTAGTTAAATTAAGTAAGCTAGCTATAGTGGTGTATTAACAATAACGTTAATAATATTAATAATATTAGTAACTAAAGTCTAATAAAAGGAAACGGGTGATTTAAATTAATAAAAGGTTCTTTTAAAAGGCGTTAGGGGCGTTAAAAGCGTTAATAGTAATTAGTAGTAATTAAATATAATTATTAGTTAATAGTAATTAATTAATAAAAGTACTTTGAATCTATTGTAATTATATCGTTATAAGTAAAATCGTGAACTTTTTATTAAATATATAAAAAAGTAGCTTATTAATTAACAAAAAAAAGTCAAAAAGAAATATTATTAAAAAAGAAGTTAAGCAACATAAATCCGAATTTTGCCTAGTATCACGTAACCAAAAGGTCGTTAATGCAGCGGCTATAGCTAGTACTGCGTCGCAGTAAAAATCGTAGAGAGCAAACAGTAATAGTCCAAAAACCTAACTTCTACTTATATTTTATATAAAAGTATTACTTACTTATATACTATAGTTATATAAGTAACTAAAGTAACTTATTTTAAAAGCTATTTAAAAATAAACTCTTAAAAAAAAGTACTTATAAGTACTATAAAAAGTACTTAAATCCTTAATTACTACTAAGTTTATATATATAAACTAAATAAATATAATAAACTTTTAAAAATTAAAAGTTAATTTATTATATATAATAACTAGTAGTATTAAAATAATTAAAAAATATATACCTTAATACTTACTAGTATATTTTTTTAAATACTAATAGCTATTACTAACTACTTTAATTTTAAATTTTTATAGTATAATACTATAAATATATTTATATATATAAAGCTTAATAAAGATATTTATATATAAATACCGTTTAGTTACTAAAAAAAGAGCACTATCTTTAAACTTATTAAAGCACTTTATAAATTATATTACTTATTACTCCTTTAGTAGTACTATTTTAAAGTAGGTTTATAAAAGCTTAAACTAAAAAGAGTTATTAGTAAAAACTACTATTAAATATATAGTATTAGAATAATATTTTAGTATAGTTGCGGTAGATTAATCTTAGTTTATATTAGTTTATTAGGGGGGTTTAAACGTTAAATTTTAATAGATAAGTAGCTATAAAACTATTAAAACAATGATGTATTAGTATAGTAAAGAGAGCTACTGTTAGTTATAGAAGTAGGGAGCTAGTTATAGGGGTAGTAGGGCCTAGGTTATATAACTATAGGCTTTATAGGGCCCCGCGGCTAACTACTATAGCTACTACAGATTAACTAAAATTAATCCGCTATAGCTATACTAGAATATTATTTTAATATTAATAGTTTTTACTTTTAAAGTTTAAGGTCCTTAATAAAGAATAATTATAATTATAAAGAGAGTAGTAATTAACGTAGCTTAATAGATTACTACTCTTTAAAATAATAAAAAATCTTAAAACCTCTATAGGCGTTAAGTGCCTTATTTTTAATAGGCCCGGGACTACTAGTAGGCGCCTAGAGGCTATAGTTAGTTAGGCTAGTAACACTAGTATAGCTTTTATATAGTTCTTATATACTATTAATACCCTAATACTTATTTAATATTTTTATTTATTTAATACCTCTATTATATACCTCCTTTTATTACTATTTAACTTCTTCATTACTTATAGATCTAACTAAAGCTATAAAGCCCCTATATATACGTTATATAGGTATACTTATATAGTACGTATAGTACGTATAAAGTCCCTATAGTACTAGCTAAATCCCTAGTAATATCTTTATAAGGCTAAAGCTATATAGCTCTTATATATATATATAGTATATATAGAGTCCTTATAGCCCTAGTTAATATCTATACTATCCCTTAGTATCTTCCCTTTTAAAGCTATTGTTATAGTTAGGTTAGTTAGTTAATTATTATTATAGCTAGGCTAGTTAACTCTTAAAGAGAATAGAGATATTAGAGGAGTATAGGGCTTAAAATAGGGCCCCTAGGGGGGCTATTAAATCTATTACTTTTTAATAGGGGCCTTAGGGGGGCTATTAGATTTATTAAAAGGAAAGGAGGTTAAAAAACCTTATTAATCTATAGTTTATAGTACTATAACGTCTATAATACCTTAGGGTATTACTAGTACTACTACTATAGGTTAGAAAAGTTATTATTAAGCTAAGGTTTTAGAAAAATGGGACTTTAGTAGTAAAAAAAGATCCCTTAGCCTGTAGGTAAGCTAGAGCTGTGGAATTAAAAGGAAAAGGCCGGCCTTTAGTAAGGGAATAAAGCTAAAGGGCCTTTTTAAGGTTATTATAGGTTAGGCTATAGGTAGTAGTAAAGAAATAAAGCTACTACTAGGACCTTTTTAAAGCTGTTAATTAAGCTAGGTAGTAGGGGGGTATAGCTGTAGCGGCCTAAGGCTGTTAATAGAACTAGGGGTAGTAACAAGGAAGTAAGGCTACTACTAGGGCCTTATAAAGTTATAAATAGAGGCCGTAACTAGTAGTAAAGAGATAAAGCTACTAAAGGCCCTTATAAAGTTATAAATATAAACCTAAGGGCTTAAAAGAGCTAGGGGGGTTATTAGGCTAGGGATTAAGGCTACTATAGCCCTAGTCTACTTTAAACGTATTATAAATTAGATCCCTAGTAGTAGTAGGGAAATTAGCTTATTAAATATAAAGTAATTATATCTTAAATATAACCTTTTATACTATACTTATTAGAGGTTCTACTCTTAAAGTTAGAGTCGCTTTTTAAGTTAAAAGTAAACTTAGTATAGTAATTAATACCTTAGAGGTCCTACCCTTAAAGTTAGGGTTATAATACTAGTACTACTTCTTTTAAATTAAAACTTTAACGTTATAGTAGTATTTCTATATAAATAGGTTAATTACTAATTAGTATTAGTTTATTAGGGGGGTTTAAACGTTAAATCTTAATAGGTAGGTAGCTATAAAATTAGTAAAATAATAATATATTAGTATAGTAAAGAGGGCTGTTATTAGCTATAAAAGTAAGAGACTAGCTATAGGGGTAGTAGGGCCTAGGTTATATAACTATAGGCTCTATAGGGCTCCGTAGCTAACTACTATAGCTACTATAAATTAACCGAGGTTAATCTACTATAGCTATACTAAAATATTATTCTAACAATAGTTATATAATTTTTTTCTTTTATATAAATAACTATATACTTTACTTTTCCTTAAAGTACTATAATAAAGTTATAAAGTTTATTAAAGCTTTTTAAAAGTAGTATTATTTTAAGAGTAGTTAAGACTTATAATAGTTCTTAAGGATTAAAGTTATTTATAACTATACTATAAAGTAGCTTTAACTTTTATAATTTATATATATTAATAAACTTACTAAATAACTTTAGTAATATATAATAAAATTAAAAAAAGTATATACTTTACTACTTTAGTTAAATAAGCTTTTTTTATATAAAGAGATAGTTATTTATATTTTTTAAGTAGTTATTTCGTTTAGATATTTCTATAAGTTATTCTAAAAAGAATATACTATAGCTATACATTATTAAATAGTATAATTAAATAGAAGTATCTAATAGAGTATATTTAGTAGCTTTAACCCCCTCTAGTTTAAGTAGTCTTAAGTAGAGCTTAGTAGGGCGTACGTACCTTAACGCTTCTACTTACTTACCCTTTTAGTAATAACAACAATACTATTACTAATAGGCGGCGCTAAACGGCGTAACTAATATATTAAAACAAACCTTTACTTATACAAACCTTCGGCTGGATCACGCTGTGCGTAAAGCCTAACAAGCCCTAGTAGCATTTACTATTAAAGAAAAAGGCACTACTACTATAAGCAAGGCCTTTGTTGATTCCTTCCGTCTTCTACATAAGGAGATAGTTATATATACTAAAACTAACTAATACTAAAGTAATATTAACTCTATAATATATTTAGTAATAATAACTTAGTTTAATATTACTTTTTTAACTAGCTATTTTACTTACTTTAACTATAACTCTAGTTTAAAGTATACTAAAGAAGTTAAAAAAGCTATAGTTTACTTTATTTATTAATATACTTTATACTTTAAATATAATTATAAAAAAGGAGAACTTAATAATAGCTTTATTATTACTATAAATATAAGTTTTATTAATAATATAATAAACTATAAAAGTTTTTAAACTTTTATAATTAAATTCTTTAGTAAATTAATTAAGTAGTAAGTTAATAAATAAAATATAGTTACTATATTAACTATAAAGACTAAGCTACTTATACTCTTTTAAGTAGTAAAAAAAGTAATTTTTATAAATTAACTAATAACGGCCCTTTATATAGACTTTAAAAAAAAGACTTTTAAAGCTACTTTAGTAGCTTTAGTATTAAGTATATAAATTTAATATAATAATTAATAAATAATCTACTTTATTAATAAAAAAATAGTTTAACTATAAATAAAGCTATATTATATTAATATTTATAACTATTAACTATATTAAAAGGCTTAAAAAAGCTATATTATTATTAAGTATACTCTTATAATAAAACTAATAGTTAATAAATTTATAAAGTTATTTACTAGTATTTATTTTAAAGTATTTTTTAAATAACTAAATCTTATTAATTAAACTAAGTAACTTAAAGTACTTTATAAAGTTAAACTTAAAAATAAAAGACTTAAGGGCTTTAACTTTACTAATAAAGAATAAAAAGAAGGATTATAAGTCTTAAGTACTCTAAAAATAGTACTACTCTTTTTACTATAGGAGTAAAAGTTTAATAAGAGTAATAAAACTACTTAAGAGTTAAAGAAGAGTAATAAATACACTACTTTAAAGAAGTATTTAAAAAGTACTAATTACTAAGTAATTATAAAGTAATGAAAAAAGTAATTAAACTATAAAGTATATACTAAAAAGAAATAAATAAAATAATATATTTAAAAAGCCTTTTAGTTATTAATATAGTAGTAAACGCCTTATAAAGGCCCTTACTAAAAAAGTATATTAAATTATATAGATTTAAGTTTACTACTCTAAATAGTATAGAAGTAGATTTTAGTTACTTATATAAGTTAATAACTAAGGGCCGGCCTAGATTAATAAAACGTCTAGTGGCTAAGCCTTTAATAGTTAGTATAGAGCGTAATAGGGGTAAAAATCGCGTATAGTAGTATATAGATATATATATTAGTATATATACTAATACCCCCTTTAGAGTAACTAATAGCCTATAGGCTATATACTTTAAAGAGCTATTTAGTTACTTACTTTATTAATCTTTTTTATTATAGTACTTAAATTTACTTACTATAACGTAGTTTCTGGTTCTTAAACTATTACTATTTACTTTTTACGATTTTTACTACAATATAGTACTAACTATAGCCGCTACGTTAATAACCTTTTAGTTATATAATACTAGGTAAAATTTAAATCTACGTTACTTAACTTCTTTTTTAATAACATCTCTCTTTAACCTTTTTTTATTAACAAGCTACCTCTTTATACATTAAAATTTACAATTTTACTTATAATAACGTAATTATAATAAATTTAAAGTACTTCTATTAATTAATTACTATTATAGACTAACAATTATATCTAATTACTACTAATTACTATTAACGCCCCTAACACCCCTAACGCCTCCTAAAAGAACCTTTTATTAATTTAAATTACCTATTTCCTTTTATTAAACTTTAAGTACGCCGCTATAACTAACTTACCTAATCCGACTAATAAACCCTATACTTATTAGTAAATATTCTAATATATCTACTTTAACTAGCTTATAATATACTAATTTCTAGGTCTATTAGGCACTAAGTACTTACGAGCCGCTTAAATTACTTAAGTAAAGTATTTATAGTAGTTATTTAACTTTAAGATAATAAAGTAGTAGTTATTAAATTAAATTAGGCCTTAGTATAAAGCTTTAATTCTAGCTACTTTAGTATAGTTACTACTACTTTTAATAAAGTTAAGTAAAAATAAAGTAAACTAGATCTTTTTATTTATAAAAAGGGTATTTTAACTAGGGTTTTTATTATTATTAAAGATATAGTAAAGTCTATAATTATAAACTTTTATTCTAGATTTCTCTTAGTTTATTTTTATAAATAATTATAGGTTATAGGGCTTTTTATTTAGAGTTAGTATAGGGTAAATAATAGTAGTAGTTATACTAATATTATTATAGAGTAAATATATATAGAGTTAAGGAATATAAGAAAAAGACTAAAGTCTAGCTAGTAAGGGTTTTATTAATGCTTTTAAGTTTAAAAAGTTTAAGTAACTTAATAAAAGAAAGTTTTTAACCTATAGGATATAGTAACTATATTAAGTTATACTATTTAGTATAGGTTTTTAAAAAGCTATTTAAGTAAGGGTATCTCTAGTATATTAGCCGCCCTTAGTTATAATTAAGGTTCTTAGCTATAGTAGTATTATAATTAAAGACTATTCCCTATTTATAATTATACTATACTCCTCTACTATTATTAATATTAGTTATAATATTTCTACTATTTATATTCTACTTAGAATAATCTACTGTGTAAGTTTTAACTATTTTTATTAGTAAAAGTAGTTATTATAAAAA
Organism: Colletotrichum musae; assembly: GCA_027406025.1. Taxonomy (NCBI): domain Eukaryota; kingdom Fungi; phylum Ascomycota; class Sordariomycetes; order Glomerellales; family Glomerellaceae; genus Colletotrichum; species Colletotrichum musae. Next base: position 5,459,743 of record JANVYC010000001.1, on the reverse strand, counting down.
AATAAATAACGTAGCTTTTATAGATTTAAAGTAATAAGTATTTTTAATTAATTTTAAAATAAACTACTAATTACACTATTAACACTATTAAAACTACTAACGCCTTTTATATACCTTTTATACACTTAACTATTATCCTAGACCGTTCTTTTAAACTTATTAAATTTAATTTAAACTAAATTAAACCGTTCCTTTTTTTAACTATATAGCTATAGTTAGTTTAGCTACTTAGCCCTACTATTATTAGTATTTATTTTAATATTACTTTACTAAATATACTAATATTAGCTATTTAAGTTAATAAAACTCTAGTAGCTATATTCTTTAGTTAATTAAAGTATTTATAGTTATCCTTAATATTTAAGGTTTTTATATTATTTTAATTCCCCTAGTATAAGTTATTTATAGTTATTTAAGTATTATAGTTATTATTAGTAGTTTTATAGTAGTAGATTTTAGTAATAATAAACTTTACTTTATTATTATTTATTAGTTTACTTATAAGTAAAAATATTAGTAATTAATCTATATAGAGTTAAATATATATAGTAAAAAAGTAATAATATTTATAAGTTAAAAGTGGCCTAAGTACTAGTATAGATATTAAAGCTATAGGTAAAGCTATATAGTTATATAACTCTATATAACTATAGCTCCTACTATAGCACTATATACTACGGAGACTAACTACATAGTAGCTATACTAATATTAGTACTTTTTACTTTATAGTCTAAGGTATAAGGCCTTAATAAAAAGAATAATTATTTTTATAAAAAGGGTAGTAATTAACGCTATTTAATAAGCTACTACTCTTTATAAAATTAAAAGAAAATCTAAAAACCCCTATAGGGGTTAAGCTTTATTTTTAATAAGTCCAGGGCTTACTAAAGTACCTAGGGCTTACTAGGGCTACCTCTAAAGTAACTAAAGCCTATATCTTCCTCCTTATACTACCCGTATCCCTTAATTCTTTATATTTCTAGCTTTATATACCTTTTTATATAACCTATCCTTTTATTTTAATTATTATACTATTACTATTAATAAAACTTTTAAGAGTATAGTTTAAAAAGGTTTTTATAAAGGTATTAACTAAATTATTACTTCTTACTATCTAGTAAATATTAATAATCTTATATTACTTATAAAACTATCTTAGAACTATAACATTAATTATTAAACACTTCTCTTTAGTAGTATTAAGTTTAATAAAGTATTTATATAGTAAATATAAATTTATATATACTACTATAGAAATCTTAAAAAGTTAAAAATAGTTAGTTATAATTTAAAGGGTCTTAGTAATAGTAAAGACTATATTAGTACTAACTATTATACTATAAATTTTAGATACTAGTATACTATAAGTAACGTACTTACTTTTTATAAAGTTATAGTAAATAATATTACTAGTAAACTTAAAAGTATTATTAATAAAGTAGTACTTATTACTAAAAATAATAATAAAGCTAAACTATAATAAAAAGTTATTATTATTAGTAAATAATTTATTTATAAATATAAAAAGCTTACTAGTAATAAAGTTAAGAAGAAGGTATATTAGCCCTTACTCTTAGTTATTAATCTACTACTATAAATACTTATTTAAAGCTTTAATATTATTATTATTAAGCTCTTAGTACTAAGTAGTAACTAATAAATTATAAAATACCTTTAGTTAATAAATTATTATAATATAAGTACTATAGGCCTACTATTAAACGTACTTAGTCTTTTAATTTACTCTAGGGGTTATAATAATAAACTTCTTACTCTAGCTCTTTTATTAAAATACTAAGTTACTACTTTTAAGGTTTAAAATACTACTGTTAAATATAAGGGGATTATTAGTAGTTAAAAAGGTTTTTAGCTTAGTTATAAGGTTTACTTTTTAAAGTTAATTATCCTTTTAAGCTAAAAAATTAATAGTAAAGAGTCCTAATATATTATTAGTCTGTATTTTAACTATAGTAAACTCTTTATTATTAATTAATAATATTAAAAAATATAGATTATATATTAAACTAACTATATTAAGCCTCTTATAGTAGTAGTAGTTATACGTTATTTATTAGTACGTCCCTACCTTTATAATACTATAAAGTAGTTTTTTAATAACTATAATAGTATTATAAGAGTAATAATACTTAAATTACTTAAGGAGTTTTATAAAGATAGTATAATTAAACTTTATCTTTAACTATATATTGTAATAGGGTGGTACAACGGGTACTTAAGGGAGTGTATATAAGCGGTAGCCGCAGCCTAAAAAGGAGGCCTATACAGCTATAGAAAGGAAAGGAATTATTATTATTAGTACTTAGTAATTATACCCTATAATTTTTTAGTATTTTTATAGCGATTTTTTAATTAATTTTAACTATTTTTTCTATTTAAATCTACTTATACAAAAGTGGATTTATTCTATATTTTTATGTATTTTTTTAATACTTCTTTAAAGAGATATAAATTTTGTAAAGTTACTAATAGGTAGGCTTTATAGTAAGGGTTATATAGGTTAGTTTAATATTATGGCTTACGTACCTACGCCTATTTTAATAGTATTTAAAGGCGGATTTTTTACTTTATAGTGCCCTTATAGTATTATAGATAGTAAATACTTTTATACTGTTTAAACGGACTAACTATAGGTATAAGAAATATAATATAATATTATCCTAATTACTAATAATACTAATAACTATAAATAAATAATAATTAGGACTTATACAGACTTATTTAAAAATAATTAAGAGTAAAGGCTATATTTAAAGTTAGTTCTTAATATAGGGATGTATTTAACTCTAAATAAGAATAACTTAAGTTTAAAGATAAAAAGAAAAGGAAACGGCTAAGCTGTTCTTATGTGTAAAACTTATAATAAAACAATTATTAAGATACTAATAAAGTATATAATAATATAAGTACTAATAACTATAGTTGATCTTAGTTAATAGGCCTAGGTGTATTTATATTAGTATATTAAGGAAGGTATTTAACTAATATAGTAGTAAGTTACTAAGATAGTAAGTTATTTATAGTAGTAAGTTATTAAGTAGTAAACTATTAAAAAGATTTAAAATTAACTTATAGAATATAAAAGAGGTTAATAAAGAGTATAAGTAGTTAAAAGAATTAAAAGCTAAGTAGAATAAGATTTTAAATATAAAAGGCTAAAAGGAAAAAAAAAAGGAAGGATTAGGTTTAAATAAAAAAAAAAAGGTAGGAATAATAAGATTAATAATAGGAGAGGTTAAGGAAAAAAAAAAGGAAAATCTTTTTACTTACTTACTACCCGTTTTTATACTAATAATATTAACATAAGTTATACTATATATATTTAAAAAATACTAATAATAATAATATATAATAACTTTAATAATAAATTAAATTTACTTAATTAATAAAATATTTACTACTAATAATAATAAAAATAAAAAACCCACTAGTACTTCTAACTAAATTATTATTCTAAACGTATTTTTAATTATATAGAGTTAAGCTACTACTATTTCTACTAATTTAGAGTTTAACTTTAGTTTATTAAGTCTACTAAAAGCCTTTAACTTTTAAACTCTTAAATTAAAGAGTAAAAAAAAGGCTATTTTATTACTTCTTAACTTATTTTTTAGTTAATTAATTAAGATATAAAAGGTCCCTACTTTTATTACTTTTAAAAATACTAATTCTTCTAAAGGCTAGGGTAGGTATATACTTAATTAAATATTTAAGTTTACTATAGTAATAATATAAAAAATAAATAAAGGATTTAACTACCCTAAGTATAGTATTTTAATAACTCTATCTATAGTCTTTATTACTAAATTTAATAGAATTAATATTATAAGCTTTTTAAAGGAGTTTAAAGCTACTACTAAAGTCTATAATTAAAATAGATTTACTATAGCTAGAAACGTTTATTTATACTATAAACCCGTATATAAGCCTACTATTAAAGGAATTACCTAAACTACTAACTATAACTAAAAAAAATAAAGTAAGTTTTTAGGAATAAGTACTTAACTACTAATCCCTTAACTTTTAAAAATCCTAGTAAAAAGGCTTAAAAGCTTATATATAGAGACTTTTTAAAAAAAAATAACTTTACTATAATTAACTAATTAATAACTATAATTTACTTAATCTACTAAAAAACTAAAAAGTATAAAACTACTTTTCTTTAGAATATAAACCTAACTTATATTCTAATTTACTAAGTTAATAAATTAACTATAAAAAAAGTAACTAAGTATTTTAGTATAACTATAATAAACTTAAAAATAAAAAAGTTTAATACTATTTTTATAACCCTAGTAAGTTATTATAAAAAAGAGTTTAAAGAAGAGTAAATTAAAAAAGACTTAACTTTTTTGTTTTAGTATATACTTAAGGTTTTAAACTACTCTATAAAGCCTTTTTTAGTATATACAGCTTTAGTACTATCTATTATAAAGAGGCCCGTAAAGAAGACTAATACTACCTTTAATAATAAAATAAAAGATATAATAAGGGGTATAGAAAAGCTAAATATTAACTATATTAACTTATTTTAAAAAGACATTATTAAAGTTATTTAATAAAAAATATAGTTAAGGAGATAGTTAATATAGTAGACCTAGTAACTTACTATAGCTTTTATAAATTAAACTACTTACTATAACTCTATAAAAAACTCTAATAATTAAGTTATTAAGTATACTTAAACTAGAAGAGGGAGAGGTAGTAGTTATAGTAGGTATTAAGAGTATAGTGGGTATTTAATATAAAGGCCTTTTTAGTATTAAAAAATAAACCTAAACGTCTCTAAGTTATACTTTTACTACTATAGTAACTATAGAATTATAGACTACTCTATAGTACAGGAATTTATTTAAAAGAAAATTATATACTATAAATCTAGCTTTTAGTATATTAATACCCTATATAAAATAAAAATTAAAAATAGTATTATTAATAAAGAGAAATTTTAGAGTTAGCTTAATAGTAAAATAATCTATGTATTTTTTAACTTAAACTTAAATAACTAAGAAGTTATTACTAAGAGAGTAGTAGTTATAAGAGTTAAGTATTAGTTTAATATTAAAAGTTTAGTAATGGCTAAAAGAACTTTAATAAAGTAATAAGAAAAAGTAAAAAAAAGATTTAATTTTTAGTTAAGAGTTAGGTAAAAGGACGTTAATATTATATTTAAATTAAACTATACCTATAAAGCTACTTAGTATAAAATTAACTATATAAATAAAAGAGTATACTTAATAGATACTATTTTTACTATTAACTACTACTACTAACTAAAGTAGAGATATTAACTTTACTCTATAATAAAGCTATAGTATAAAAAGATTCTATATAAACCTAATTAGTACCCTTTATTTAAAAATATTTATTCTACTAATAGAGTAAAAAAGGTAAATAATAATAAAAATAATATTTAAAAAACTCTTAATACCTATATACTTAATACTTTACTACTCTAATTAAAAAAGGCTATAACTCCTTTAATACTTTAGTAAACTTAATACACTATTTACTAAAGTATTAAAAGTATAGTAATTATATAAAAAGTACTATTTAAAAAACTTAATAACTATATTTTTATTTTTAAGGACTTTTTTAAAAGGGCCTAGTTAAACTATATAAAAGCCTATTATTAATACTTTAAAGCTAAAGTTATTAATTTTAAAGTATATAAATAAAACAACTCCTTTACTTATATAAATAAGGAGTTAATTAAGGTCTTTAATTAGATAGTTAGATTTAAGGCTATTATAAAAGAATTAATTATAGTTTAGAACTAAGAGTATAATATATAAATATAAACTCTATAAATACATACTTTTAAGTAAATCTATAGAGATAACTTAACTATTAATATTATTACTCTAAATAAAAAATTAATACTTAACTTTATTAGGGCCTTAGTAAAGTAGTTTTTATTAGTTTAGTTTTTTAAAGTCTATATAGTACTTTTATATAGCTTTATATAATAAATATTAGATTTTTAGAAGTAGTTTAATAACCCTTAAGTAAAGGTAATAGACTTTATAATACTATATTACTAAGTAAAAGCTTAGTTAGGATTTAAATTAAACTTAGTAATTCTTAGTTTAATTAACTATAGTATATTAATTAACTTAATTATAAAAGAGTATATAAAATAAAAAGGTATTTTAGGTAATATAAAGGAAACTAAAATAAAGTTATTTAGTATTAATACTAATATTAAGTAAATAAGCTTTATTAGGGTAATCTTAATAACTATTTACTTTAGGGAAATAGGTATTAATTAAGTAGGATTTTTTGTAGTACTAAAAAGTACGTTTATAAAGCTATTAGTACTTAGTATACTATTCTTTAACTATACTTAGGAGGGGGTCAAAGCTACTGGATACACCCTATTGGATACTTCTATTCAATTACACTGCTTGAAAATGCATGGCCATGATGCATTCTTTTTGGAACCCCTTATTGAAATGTCCGCACTAGACACCACAAAAAAACACAAAGTAACTATACTTAGTTTACTCTATAATACTTAAAGAATAAAATAGTAAAAAGGTTTTTAAAAATAAAAAGTAATAGTAGTAAAGTTTTAATAAATATACTAATTTATTTATTTATTAAAAATACTATTAGTTATAAAAGTTAAGTTACTATCCTGAATTTATAGTTTAAGGGCTACTACTTTAATAAAATAATAAAAAATTAAATACTATTTTAAGTACTTTTAAACTAAAAATAGGTTAGGTAAACTTAGGAAATACTAAAAGGTTAAAAAAAAAAAAAGTTAAGTTTAATATAACCCCTAAGAGTATTTAGTTTTATTACTACTTTAGTACTTACTATATAACTAATACTTTACTATAAAAAATTATAGTTAACTTTAATTAAAATAAGTATATAGTTTATATATTTAATAAAGGGGATACTAACTTTATTACTATTATAAATACTACTATATATAAGGTAATAATACTAAGACTTACTAAAATCTATTATACTATTTTAAAAGTAAAAAGCTATTAGGCTTTATACTTAGAATATAGTAGTAACTACTTAGTATTATACTAAAAGTAAATAAACTAAAAGAAGTAGAAGTATATAAGGGAATACGTAAAGAAGAAGAAAAAGTTAGTGTATAAGTAGGGTCTAGATATTTTAGCTACTATTAATATTATACTAAGCTCTATTAAACTAAAAGTATTAAGGAAAAAAAGATTTAATTTATACAACTAAAGGAGAACTTTAAAGGGCGTATATACTATATATAAGGGTAAAAATAAAAAGATCTACTTAGTAGATAATACCCCCTTTAATAAAACTATTTTAAAAAGTGACTCTAAGTAAAAGATTAAGGTATAGGCTATTACTAAAAAAAAGATTAAAAAAGACCCTAGTAACCTTTATATAAACTTAATTATACTAAAGTTTTTTAATATTAAACGTAAGTTATACTTAATAAAAAACTATTTTAAAAAGATTCTTAGTACTTTTAAGTACTTTAACTATAAAAAAAAGAAGCTAATTACTAAAGTGCTATATAGATATAAAAAAGCTCTAGTTTAGAATTTTACCTATTATAGTAAGATTCTTACGTCTATCGCGCCTCTTTAAAAAATTAAAATAGTAAAGTATAAGGCGTAGTAAGAAAAGTCAATCTTAATACTAAAGGTATTAAAGCTTTTAGTAATTAAAATCCTTAAGACTTATATTAAAAATAAAATTCTTAAGTTTAGTTATAAACTATACTATAATAAGTTCTTTTTAGTAATAAAGAAGAATAGTAAAATATATTTAATTAACTTAGTAATAAAAATAAATAGTATAATAATTTAAAATACTATATTACCCCCTTTTATAAATAAGTTTTTAAAAGATTTTACTATATATAAACTACTTTCCCTACTAAATATCTTTTTAAAATATAATTAAATACTACTAAATAAAAAAAGCTAAAACTTAATAACCTTTATAATACTTATAGGTCTACTTAGGTACTATATAATCCCTATAAAAAGTACTAACTTAGTAGTATAGTTTATATATATTATAACTTATATCCTTTATAACTTTATTCCCTACTACTATAAAGCCTTTATTAATCATATTACTATTAAGGGCCTAACTTTAATATATAATAATAAAGAGTTAAATAAACTTTTAAGTATTTATAAGTATATTTTAAAGTATATTTAAAATATTAATAAAGTTTTAATTAATATTAAATTTACTAGATATACTATTATAGTAGTTAAATTTTAATAAACCTAAAAGTTAGTAGTAGTTATAGAATATATTTATAAAACTAATAGGTAATAGCTAAATAATACTAAAATTATTAAGATTTAGGAGTAAAGGAAGTATTAAAATATTAGTAATATTTATTTATTTCTAGGGATTACTACTTTTTACTAAGTATAGGTTAAGGACTTTTTATATATAGTAAAGCCTTTTTATAACTTATTAAAAAAGGAAGTCCGTTTTTTATAAAGTAAATTTAAGTAAAAAGCTATAAACTTATTAAAAAATAAACTAACTAATATACTTATTTTAATTTTTATTAATTATAGGCCTAAAAGTAAAAAGATTTACTTTATAGTTAATACTAGTAGTTTAGAATAGGGAACTATACTTAGTTAATATATTAATAATAAGTATATAGTTACTTAATTTAAAAGTAGAGTTTAGAAAGAAATAGAGTTTAACTATAATACTAAAAAGAAGGAGTTATAAAGGATATTAAAAGTTTTTAAATAAATAAAAAACTACTTATATAGTTATTACTTCTTTTTAAAAGTAAATATAAAAACCCTTATTACTTAGTTAAATAGTACTACTTTTAACCTTTTTAGTATATTAATTATTTAATAAATTACTTAAATTTATATATTTAACTTTAAGGTTAAGTATATCTCTAGTATAATAAACAGTATAGTTAATAAATTATTATAAAAACCCCTAAGTAAATTTAATAAATAGGAGGCTAATACTAAGTCTAAAATTAATAACTAAATTAATAAGTAGATCTTTTTTATAAATATTTTTTTTTATTTTTTTTTAACTATACTTAAAGTTATAGAGATATAGAGAAAATAAAAGAGATCCTAGTAGTAAACTTTAACTACCCCTTTTATAAAAAGATTAAAAACTTACTATATATCCTAAAGGGCTTATTAAACCCTATATAAAACTATTTAATAAAGTTTAAGTAAATTATATATTATTTAAGTATATTATAAAAACTACTAGGGGTTAAGCTTAACTAGTATAAAAAGTTTTAAGTAATAGTTTTAAACTATATAATCTATAATAAGTTACTTTTTATATACCTATTTATATATAAACTAACCCTAAGGAAAGTAGTTAATAACTTTATAAACTAAACTAGGCTAGTTTTAAAAGTCTACGTTAAGAATAACTACTAAAGTTAAAGAGCTATTTACTTCTAGCTTTAAAATTAATATATTTAGCCCGGGATAGATAGAAAAGTTTAGAAAACTATTAAAATATATTTTAACTATTAAAAGTACTATAAATAATAGTAAAATAATAAGTATACCTTTTTTTAACCCAAAATACTTTTATTTACTTATATTACTATTAATATTTAAAGGATTAGTAAATTCTATATTATAGAAGTAAGATACCTATTTATAGACTAACTAAAAGCTTAAATACTAAAGTAAACTACCTTTATAGCTATAGTAAAGTTTATTTAAAAAAAAGTAGTTTATTAGTATAAATTATATAGTAAAATTATTATAAATAGTGGCCCTAAGAATAAGGATATTATAATTGTGTTTAATAAAAAGTATAGATACTAAAGGATTATTATATTAGTATATAATGTAAGAGTAAATAGAGCTATTAAAACTAAGTATTAATTAATAGTCTATACTTTAGTAATATAGTTCTAGGGGCTAAAAAGAAGTTAAAATATCTATAAATAACTCCTAACTATCCTATTTATAGTTTATACTACTATTAATATTACAACTAGGTTTACTCTATTTTACTTTAATAAGGAATATAAAACTATTATACTAATTAAAACCCTAATACCTACTTAGTAAGTTCTTAATTAAAATAAAATCTATACTTAAAAAAAAAAACTTAAATATATATCTATATATTTACTTAACTAAATAAAAATAAGGAAAAAGCAAAAATAATAGTAGTAAACTAATACTATTAAATAGTAAACTATTATAATACTTACTACACTAATACTATTAAAAAGAGCTACTTAGAGGTAAAAGATCTCGTTTTAGTTTATAATATTAAAGACTTTATTAATAAATCCTTTATTACTAAGTTTAATTACTATTAAAATAGTCCTTTTAAAATCTACTCTAAAGCTAAAAAAACACCTTCTTATTAACTTAAAACTCTTACTAAAGAACCTATTATAAACGTAATATATAGAAAAAACTAACTTTAAAAGTTTAAATAAATACTAAAAAGATACTAAAAACCTATTAACCTTAATTTAAATAAATAAAAAATTAAAATAAATTTAAAATTAATATATTTTATATATAAAAAACTAATAATACAAAATAATAAACCCAATATAAATAAAAAAATAAAAGAACCTATAGTACTTAGTAAAACTAATACTAATAGTAACAATAAAACCCCCTAAATAATATAAATAATATTAATACAGTTAAAGAAATACTTAATAGATTTAAAAATAGTAATAAAGAAAATAAAATAAAACTAAAAAGTAGTAGTTAAGTTACTAGTAATATTAAAAGAAAGAGTAGTTAAGTATTAAAAGATAAATAAAGAAAAAACATTAAAAGAAAAAAAGGATAAATAAAATAATTAATATAATAATATACTTTTTTTTTAATAATATAAAGTAATTAATTTATTTTATAAATAAAAAAAATAGTTTAAAAGTATAATATTCTTAAATATAGGAAATAGGGGATAAAATATATTTAGGTTTATATAGTTAATTTACTTTTTAACTCTAAATATATTAAAATAAATAAATAATAAAAAAATAAAACTAAAATTAATATAAACATTTTAAAAATCCTTACTTCTATAACTACTAATAATAACAATATATTTAAAGTATAAAAAGCCACTTATATACCTCTATATTTATTAAAGACTAGTACTAACTAACTTATTTTTAAATTAATTTAATAAAGATAAAAAGGGGGATTATATACAGGGAATAAAGAGAAATATATAGGGTTAGACCTAGAGGTATACTTAGAAAAAGTAGGTCCGGACTAAAGCAAAACTAGATAACTAAATATAGATTTCTTACTATAATAACTTAATAACTTTTTTATATATCTTTTATTTAAGTCTATATAGACTTATTAAAAAAAGAGCCTTTTATTTATTTCCTTCTTTCTTTACTAGTTATAGTAAACTATTTTTTTATAATAGTTATAATATAAAAAGCCCTAAACTATTTAATAACTATAGTAACTCTATTTAAAAACTATTATAGCTTTATATTTACTCTATAAGGGTTTTATTTAATAGTTTTCTAACGTTTAACTATAATTAAATAAATATATTTTATTCTATTTTAATTTTTTATATTTTTTTTTTATATAGTTAACTTATTTAGTAGTACTAAGAATATCTAGAAATTAGAATAATTAAACTAAATATTAGGGATAAAAGAAAAGAAAAAAAAAGATTTTATTTATATAAGTAAAGTATTAAATAGACCTATTTTATATTTAAAAAAAGAAAAAATATTTAAAATTACTTTTATTTTTATTTAGTCCTAATAGAATACCCCTTATTCCTTTTATTAATTATTATTTATTTATTTATTACTTCCTTTACTTACTTTACTACCTAAATAACTAGAAGTAAAGTTCTTTTTATACTTAACCTTAATAAACTTTAAGTACTTTTAATAAAAAGCTAATATATTAGACTTATTTATTTATTAAAAGTTAAGCTACTTATAAGGGTATTTTTTAAAACAAAAGTAGGGATATTAAATATTATATTTAGTAACTTATTCTAAATAGAGGTAACTATAAAGAGTATATAAGTTAAGCTATTTAATATTAAAAACTAGGGTTTTTTAAAAACTTTAAAAAATAATTAAAGTTGGTATAACTCCTTTAAACTTTCTACTTCTTTATTAACTATAGTTTATTATTTAGTTATATTTAAAGTATTTATAAACGTTTTTAAAGTAATAAGAGTATTTATTAGTTTTTATATAATAAAAGTAGTTTATATAAGCCCTATTTAAAAGTAAAATATACTTAAAGTAAGGTATATAAATAAAAGACTTAGTTACCAAGTTTTAAGTAGTATAAGTATACTTTTTATAGTAATTATATAAAATAGTATTATAACTACTAAAGCTTTAAATAAAAAAGCTTTAAACTATATTTTTATAAATAAAGACTTTTTAAAATTAAATACCTTTTATATATATATAGGCTTAATAAATAAATATTTAGTAGTAGAGTTTAATAAACCTATTTATTCTATATTAAAGCTCTTTTATTTTTATACTACTTTTAAAAATAGTTTACTAAAAATAAAATTATTAATTATTAGTATTATTAAGTTTATAATTAATAGTAATATTAAGTATAAATACTACTTTAATATACTTTTACTAAGAGATATTAATTTAAAGCTATATTAAAAAAGTAGTAGTTTAAAAAAGAGTTTATTAGATTTAAAAGGGAAAAAGAATAATAAATTTAGTATACTTATTATTAACTATTTATAAGTTTAAGTAATATATAGTTAGGAGTTTTTATGTAAAATAAAAGGCGGGAAATAGTTTTTATTAGTAATAACTTAAATTTAGTGTTTTAAAGGAAGAAGGTGGGTATAAAGGAAGTTTATAACTTTATTAAAAATAAAATAGTTATAGTAAAATATATTAATAAGAAAAAAGATAAGGTTAGTAAACTTAAATAGTTAAAAAAAAGGAGGATATAGTTATTAGGGAGAATTAGAATAAGTTAATAATAAGTTAATATTAAAGAAGAAGTTATAGGAATAAAAGGAAGAGGGTTTTTTAAAAAAGGGTTTAAATAGTAAATAACTAATTTAACTAAGTAGGAATAGTAATTTAAAGCTTTTATTATAAAAAAGTATTTAAACTTAAGATTTTAAGGTAAAAAAGGAAGGGATATTTATTACCCCCCCCCCCCCCCTTTTTAAAAGAGTTTTTTAAGTATTCCTAAAGATTTAATAGTTTTAAAATCCCTTATAAAAAGAACCTATTTACTTTATACTTACTAAGTATAAAGCCTAGCCTATAGTATAAATCCGGAGTTTATTTAAACTATAGTATTTTTTTAAAACCCTTAAATTATAACTTCTTTATTAATATTAACTATATTTATATTTATTTAAGTTTTAGATATATATAAAAATAAATATATAATTATATTTATATACTATTACTACTTTTACTTTTTATTATTCCTTTTTTTTTATTCTTTCTTCTATTAAAAATTCTTACTTTACCTAAAACCCCTTTATACTACTAGTGTACCTTTTCTTTTTACTATATAATAGTTTTTACTAACCTTTCTTTTACTTACTTTTTTTATTTTTAAAATAATAAATAAATTAAAAGTTTTACTTTAAAACTTTTAAAAATAAAAGGATATAAAAAAAAGAACCTTAAAACCCTTTTAAAAAAGAAGCCCTTAAGTTGAGTAATAGTATTTACTTTATAAATAGAAAAAAAAAAGACTTTATTAATAATATTCTTAATAATTAGTTTACTAAAAAACTATAGTAACTAAAGCTACGCCTTTTATAAAATAATAAAAAGGGTATAATACTTTTTTAAATAAACGTAAAATCTTTAGAAATGCTAAAGATTCTAGGAAGTTACTTATAGCCTACTATTAAAGCTACTAAAAAGAGAGTAAATGTACTTAATATATATATAATTTTAACTAATTTCTATAACTTTATAAATATACTTATTTATAATAAAGAACTAATAAAATATATAATAATAGTAGTAATAAAATATATAATAAAAAGAAGTAAGGGAACTAAATAAGAACTAACTATAATAATACTTAATAACCTTAATAGTTTAATAAGTAACTTAGTAGTATATTAGTAAGTTATAGTAAAGATAAAGGCTACGCATTTTGTATTTATAGTACTATAAATACTAAGTAACTAAGGATTTATATAGTTAAGTTTATTTATTAATTAAAAAGACGTAATGTATAGGTTTTATAATAATTAATAAGTATTAAAATAAGTAAAGTAGTGCTTAGTAAGGATATTTATAGCCCTTTATATTATATATAATAAAAAGAATAAATAAACTATAGAGTATTTTAAATAGAGCCTCTTAATTAATAACTACTTAATAAAAACGCTTCTATATACTTTAGGTATTATTCTACTAAACTAACTATAATACTATTACTATTTAAAAACCCTAAACTTTAAACTAATTACTTACCCCTACCTATAAAGTAACTAAATTAAGTATATTTATATAGAGTTTACTTCTAATTTAATACTACCTTAATATACTTAAATAACTAGTAAAAACTATAATTAGTTCTTTATTAAAAAGAAAGACCTATAGTTAAAGGTCTATAACTTTATATTAATTCTAGTCCTAAACTAGGTTAAGAAATACGTAGTTTTACTCTATAAACTTTTTAGTTTACTTAAAGAATACCTTAATTAAATTTATGAATAATATACTATAGTAGGTTAAAATAAAACTATAACTCTAAGGGGATTTAAAAAACTAATACCTATTTAGTCCTAAAAACTAACCTCTACTTAATTAAAATAATAAACTCTAGCGGGACCTATATAGACCTAAAATACTATAGTTAAACTATTAATATCCCTTAAGCCTACTTAAAGTACCTTAAACTTTAGGAATATCTAGAATTTAGACTACTAAACGTACTTAATTTAAAACGTTAAAAATAAAGGTAAATAAAAGCTACGGGATTTTATATAACACACAAAAAGGAAACTAAACGCACTTATTAAGTTATTATGTACCTTTTTTTTCTATACTAAGGAAAAGTACTTCTACTTAGCTAATAGTATAATTAATAAATAATTCTACTATAACTTTAGTAATTTAAACCTAAGTAACCCTTTCTTAGTCTTAACCTAAAAATAGTACTTTAATATACTAACTTACTATAATAACTTTATTAAGTAGTATAAAAAAGACTTAGAACTTAATATACTTTTTAAAAAAAATACTATTTAAAAGTACTTTTAGTTAGCCTTACTATATAATATAGTTAAAATAATATAATAATAAGAATAACTAAAGATAGGTAAATTACTAGTAGTACTTAACCTATATATACGTAGATCGCTAGTAAGAGTCTAGTAGGTTCTTAACTATATAGTAGTGTAGTATATGTTTAAAAAGGTCTAGGGGTACTTTAGTTTTTAAAAGTAAATAGTAGCTAAGATTTTAAATAAATAGGAACTCTAGAACGTAAATATAGTTATCCTTTTTATTTAATAAAACTATAACTACTTTTTAAACTTAACTATTAATTAAACTACTAACTAAACTTACTATTATAATTTTTACTAGTCTATAACTAAAAATAAAGAATTTATAAAATTAATTTATAATTTCTACTACTAGTATAAATTAATAAGAATAAGTAAAGAAATAATACATCTACTTAACTATAACTCTTAAATTATTAATACTATCTAATAGAATAACAACTTTATCTATAGACTTTAAGTTATTAAATAAAACTAAGTTTTTATCTATAAAGGACTTTTATACTTAATTAACTCTATACTTTATATATATAACTACTTAAATCCTACTAACTACTTCTTTTTTAACTACTAAATATTTATAATTACATCTTTATTTTATATATATAAAAGTATTTATAGTAACTTATTTTTATATATAATTATATCCTATTTTAACTAATTCTACTATAATTATAAAACTAAAGATACTTAACTAAAAACTATACTAATTATAGTTTTACTTAAATAAATTAAACTCCTTTTTTTTATTTAATATCTTCCTAATAATCCCTTAGATTTTAAAGTTAATAATACTACTAACTTTAACTTTTTTAATTTTCTTTTTAGTTTACTAAAGAACTTAAGTTTAAATAACAACTTTTAGTATAGTAAAAATTATAGCCTTTTTTATACTAGAACTATATTACCTATTAAATTTATAGAGTTTAATAGTTAGTATATAGTACTAATAACTCTAAAATATAGCTTACTTAAGACTATTAATACACTACCTATAAACTATTACTACTACTTATTTAATAAACTTATAATTAATTATATTACTAATATTTTTATTATAAATTAAGTTAATTAATAAGTTAATTATTAGGATTAAATTAAGTAGGCTATTTTAAAGGATACTTATATATATAATTTTATAAAGTATAAGAGATAAAAAAAATAACTTAAGTTAAAGTAGTTTTTAAACTAAAATATAGTAAATAAAGTTTAAAAGAAGCTAAAATAAAGCTTAGAGTAGTATAAATTACGTAAAAAGCCTACCTAGGTTAACTAGAACTTAGTTTTTTCTTTATAAAGGCTTTATAAGTACCCTATATAATTAAATAAATTACCTTTTCTTTAGTAGAATTTAAGAGAAATATAAAGGGATATTTATAATAAAGTAGTATAATAGGTACTTAAGGGAGTATATATAAGTAGTAACTATAGTTTAAAAAAAAGGCCTATATAGCTATAAAAAGAGGAGGAATTATTATTATTAGTACTTAGTAATTATACTTTATATTTTTTTAGTATTTCTATAGTAATTTCTTAATTAATTTTAACTATTTTTTTTATTTAAATTTACTTATATAAAAGCGGATTTATTCTATATTTTTACGTATTTTTTTAATACTTCTTTAAAGAGATATAAATCTCGTAAAGTTACTAATAAATAAGCTTTATAGTAAGGGTTGTGTGGGTTAGTTTAATATTACGGCCCACGCGCCTGCGCCTATCTTAATATATACTTAAGTAATATTTTATAGTTATAAAGTTATACTATTATAAATTAAAAAAAGACTTAAAGTAAGGATTAATTACTATAAAATTTACTAAATTATTAAAAACTATATAAGGATTTTAGCTTTTTTATTATTAGTATAGCTTTAAATTATAAAATAGGACTTTTTATAAAAGCTATTTATAGTTTTTTTCTTAATTTTATTAATAATCTTTAATTTAAATATATAGTAGCTATTATAGATTTTAGAGTTATAAAGAATAAAGTTAAAGACGTTATAATCCTAAAGTACTATAATCTCTTACTTTATTAATAGTTAAAAGGGTTTACTAAGTATAGTAATTATACTCTTATTACGTAGCTTAATTATAAAGGTAAAATTAACTTTCTCTTTTACTAAAATATATATTATAGTAGCGTTTTTATAAAAGTAGCTAAAACGTCTTTTAAGTAGCTAAAAGAGGTTTTTAGTAGTAGGGGAAGAAGTAGGATTAATAATAATTTTATTAAGGATTTCTTTAAGTAGCTTAGCTTTGCTAGGGGTATTCCTAAAGCTATTAGCTTTATTGTTTTTAGTTTTTTTAGTATAGCTAGGGTTATTTAATAGTAAAAATTTAAAGTTAACTTTATTATTATTATTATAAAAGGGTTTAATAGAGGTTAATTTAAATATCTATAGGCTCTATAAAAGGACTAGTATATAGAACTTACTATTAATTAAAAGTAGTAAGTATAGGCTTTATTAACTACCCTTTTTATACTATACTTTAACTTTAAATTAAAGTAAAAAGTTAAGACTTATAAATATATTAGAGCTACTATATACTCTAAAGCCTTTTATAACTATTTATTTAATATAGAAGTAGTAGACTTTATTTATAGTTTTATAAATAGTAATAGCTTTAGTTATAATATTTAGTAATAGTAGGGAGGAGTTATTTATATAAGGGTATACTCTAAATACTAGTAAGGTTAGAATAAAGCTATTTAAGTTAGTAGTATTATTAATAGCTTTAATTATAGTTTAAAAATAGGTATTATAATTTATTCTAGGGTTTTTTACTTTAAAGATTTTATAGATCCTATATACTATAGTGTAGTATTTCTTAACTTTATTAATTAAGTAGTATACTTTAATAGGAGTATTTTTAAGGGTAATACTAAAGGATTTAGTATTACTATAGAACTTATTAAATTAAAATTTAGTACTTAAATTAGTAATAAAGTTATTAAGGGGTCCTTAGTATATATTAATTTAGTTCTTTTAGAATACTTACTATAAATATTTAGTAAAAAGTAATTTTAAAAAGTAAGTAGTATTAAAAGCTATAGATATATTAACTATATATAAAACTAACTTACTATTAATATATATAATATTAATAATAACTTTATAGTTAAAGTTAAAGTTATTATAGAGGTTAAATTTAAAGTAGGATAGTACTAAACTGTTAAGCTAGTATTAATAGTATATGTAATTAAGGGCCTTAATAATAGAAATCTTAATAGAGTTCTTAGTTTTTTATAAAATATTATAGAATTATTAAATAAAAGGGTAGCTAAATTAATAATAAAAATAGTAGAACTTAATATTAATTAAATAGTAAAATACTAGTAACTCTTTAAAGTTAAAAATAAGCTATTTATACTCCTATTATTAAATAATTAAAACTATAGTAGTACTTTAATAAAGTTTATTATAAACGTTATTAAAAATAATACTAAGTCGATCTATATTACTTAAGTTAAGTAAAAACAGGGTACTTATAAATATTATATAGAAGGTAATATTTTTAAATAGAGTAGGGACGTTAATAGATTTAAGTAAGTTAACTAGTACTACGTTTTTAAAAGAGATAAAAGTCTTATTAGTACTAAAGGTATTAAGTTTAAGGTTTAGTAAAAAGTAATTTTATAGTACTATATATTAATTATAGTCTATAGTTAAAAACTTTACTACTTTAGTATTAGGTATAATATTATAAAAAATATTAAAGGAATAGTAACTATTATATATAAATATTAATATAAGTACTAAGTAAATAAAGGGGTTTATTTATATTAAGTAGTAAGTTATAGTATTATTTTTAAGTAGCTTAAGGATACAGTAGCTATTAATAGTAACTAAACTATTAATACTTATAAAAGTATAGTATACTATTATATAATAAATAAATCTAATATCCTTTTTAAACTTTAAATCGCCTTTTTTAAAGCTATTAGTAACTAAAAAGTTATTATTATTATTTAAAAAGCCTTTATATTAAAGTAGAAACTAGTAATATTCTTTATAAAAGGAGTCCTAAATATAAAACAACAATCTATAGTACTTATATACCTCGTTATACTCCTTTTATATATACCTATTAAACTAATAACTAATTTTACTATAAATATAGTACTTTTATATACTATTACTATAAAAAAAAAGTATATTACTATAAAAACAGTTATAAGTATTATAGCTTTAGTAGTAACTATTATAGTAATTACTATATTTATAGTTAATATAGTAGGTATTTATAAAGATATACTAGTTACTTATAGTATAACTATTAGTAATACTAGTAATTAACTATAAATTAGTAATAGTACTACTAAGTATAAAAAATCCTTTAATAAGAGTTAGTATAAAGTTTAAAAAAGAGTAATAAATAGTAAAAAGTTAACTGTATAAAATATAGTTACTTTAGTACTCTTTAATAAATATAAACTAAATCTTTAAAAACTTTATAATTATTTTATTAAAGTACTTAATATAAAACTTACTTTAACTATTTTATATCTCTATAGTAAAGTTAAAATATTACTACTTAAAAAGGTACTACTAATATATTTAGTTAGTTTTAAAGTAGTTATATACTATAACTACTGTATTAAAAAGTAATAAAGGGAAAGTAGAGTTACTAAAGTAGTTATAGTAAAAAGTTTATACTTAGTTTTATAGTATTAATAAAAAAATAATATAAGCTTAATATTAAGAAATACTTATAAAGTAGTAATTATACTTAAAAATCCTAAGCTTTATATTTAGAGATTTATACTAGTTACTACTATAAGTTATACCGTCCTTAAGCTTAAAAAGGTTAGTAAGTATCCTTAGTATAGGAGGGTTAAAGAGTAGTAGTACTAGAATTAAGTTGTTTTAAGGGAAATTTTTAAAATAGTAAAGGTAGAGTTAACTTTATATAGCTTTGTAAAACTAATAGAGCTAGCTATAGTATTAATTTTTTAAAAAGAAGTAAAAGGCGGTTACTCTTTATAGTAGTAAAGTATTTATATTTTATAATATAGTATTATTATAATATTTAACTAATAGTAAAATAATACTCTTACTTTACTTAATTAACTTTAAAATACTACGTAACTTACTATTTATAATATATTTAAAAAAGTAGGGTTTTTTAGAATTAGCTTTAAAGGCCTTATAGAGACCTATAGCCTTTATAACGTCTTCTTTACTTTAAAAGTTAAATTAAAAAGCCTAAGTAATTATAAAGAACTATTAGTTAATATTCTTTTATAAAGAGCTAAACTTAACACTATTAGAGTATAAAAAATCCTTAGTAATACAGTAAACTTTAAGTAAGACTTAAGTAAAAGTATTTATAAACTAGTTACTAAAGTTAATATTAAATATTTCTTAAAATATATAGTTAGTATAACCTTTTATTATATACTTATTAAGAAACTATAGTAAGTAAGTTTTAAGTATAGCTATAAAAGTCTTATTAATAGGCTTATTATACTTTAAAATAGACCTTTAACTAATAAAATTTATATTAATTACTAGTTTATAAGTAGCTACTATAAGGGGGAGGTTTTTAAAAAACTTACTTATAGGGGCTACTTAAGATATTTTAATAACCTATATAACTATATAAAAGTCCTTTTAATTAAAATCGTAAGATTTACTAAAAAGCTCTATAACTACTTTATAAAAGGCTAGTAATAAAGAGTAGTTATTAAGTTATAAATAATTAATAATAGCTCTAAATTTTATTATTACTATATAAAAAGAATAGAGTTAAAGTAATAGATAAAAGGGATAATAAATAGGAATAAAAAAGGGATTATAAGAATCTAAAGAGAGTCTTGTTATTAGTAGCCTTAAAAAACTTAATAAAAATCCTTACTAATAAATAAACTAAAGTTAAATAAACTACTTACTTAAAAAGTAAGAGTATATAGTTATAAAGAAAAAACTTTAAATTTATAAATTTATAAGGCCTAATATAGGTTTTTAAGTAATAGAATTAATAAATAAATAGTAGTTTAAATAACTAATAAATACTAATAATAAAACTTTTATTAACTTAAGTAATTATAAAGTAATTTATAGTATTCTAAGTAAGTATAGTAGGGGGTTTAAAGTAGAGGAGTAAGTTATAATTATAGTTAATAAAAAAGTTTTTTTTATAAAAGTAAATTTTAACCCTTATTAAAAAAAGGAGAAATAATATTAAAGAAGTTTATAGTTATAGTAAAAGGTAGTAATAGTGGCTTTTTTAAAAGGATTATATTATTAAGAAGTAGGCTATAGTTAATTTTTTAAGAAGAGAAAGAGTTAAAAAAAGTAAAAAGTAAGTTAAAAAAAAAAGTTAATAAAGGAGGGAGGTTAAAAAAAAGCTATAAGTAAAAAAAAAAAGGGAAGAGGCTATTATAAGGGGATTTTTATAGTTTCTTTATAGTACTCTAGTAGTAATATCTTAGTTATTTAAAACTTAGAATTATAGATTTATTATATCTTAATACTTCCTTTTTTCTATATATTTTCTTTAAAATTAAAGGGATACTTAGTATAGTAATAGTATCTTAATAGTTTTATACTTAAAGTTAAAGTTATAATAGTTTATTATTATTTCTTTTAAGTAATCCTAGCTAATCTATAGTTTATAGTTAAGTAGTAATAAGTAGGTTAACTACTAATTAGTATTAGTTTATTTATAAGTAAAAATATTAGTAATTAATCTATATAGAGTTAAATATATATAGTAAAAAAGTAATAATATTTATAGGTTAAAAGTAGCCTAGGTGCTAGTATAGATATTAGAACTATAGGTAGAACTACGTAGTTATATAACTCTGTATAGCTATAGCTCCCACCGTAGCGCTGTATACTACGGGGACTAACTATACAGTAGCTATACTAATATTATTAAAGAATTCCTACTAGTTATAAATTAAATTAATTATATTAACCCCTTTAGTTATAAAGTACTTATTATAGTTTATATAGTTAGTTAATATTTATAGAGTTATATTTTAGTATATATCTTAGTACTAGGTAAATAAAGCGGGGATCTTTTTTTTAGATATTATAGGTTATTATTTGTATAAGTGTATAGAAGATAGAGGAATTAATAAAGGCTTTACTTATAGTAGTAGTGTTTTTTTCTTTAATAGTAAACGCTACTAGGGCTTATTAAGCTCTATATATAGTGTGATTTAGTTAAAGGTTTGTATAAGTAAAGGTTTATTTTAATATATTAGTTACTACTACTTATTAGTAATAGTATTGTTGTTATTATTAAAAGAGTAGATAAGTGGAATTGTTAAGGTACGTACGCCCTGCTAAGCTCTACTTAAGACTACTTACTAAAGTAGAGTTAGAGGGAGTTAAAGCTACTAAATATACCCTATTAAATACTTCTATTTAATTATACTACTTAAAAATACATAGCTATAATATATTTTTTTTAGAACCCCTTATCGAAATATCTATACTAGACACTACAAAAAATCATAAAAATATATATATTAATTAACGCGTAATTTAACAACTACTTACTACTATAGTTTTAGTATAACTAGTAGTAAAATTAAGTAGGAATTTAACTATTAATACTTTAATATATAGAGTATATACTGTTATAAAAGGTTAAGTAAGGTAATTATAGTAATATTTTCTTTATTTATATATATACTTTATATACTAAAATAGTTTTATAAATATAGTTTTAATTATTAATATAGTAGTTTAAGTAGTTTTTAGGAAGAAACTGAAAGAAAAAATACCCCCTATTAGTTAATTTAAAAAAATATTAATAATATAGTTTCAAATTAATATAAAATTAACGGATTTTTATATTTAAATTCCTTAGTATATACTATATATAACTAAATAAAAAATATATTACTATAATTACTTTAATTAAGTATATTTAATAATATAAATTTTATAATAGTATATAGCCTATATATTAAAGTATTATTAAATTTATAATAATGTAATATATTATATATAATTAGTCTATAATTTATAGCTATAGCTATAAATCCTACTTTTTACGTCTTAGGGACTTAAGGGCCTACGCGTATAAGCTGCTTATATAATTATAGCTATAGGGCCCTTTAGCTGTACTTTAACTATAGCCTTAAAGCGGCCTTATATCCCTTTACTTTTAACATACCTCCTTAAAAGCACTAAAAAAGCTATATAAGCTATTCTTAACTTTATTATTACGGGTTTTAAAGTTATTAATTTACTATATTCTTTTTATTTAAGATTTATAAAGCTTAAGTAACTATATATTTATTTATAAATCTTAAATACCTTTATTTATTTTAAGGGTTCTATATATTATTTCTATAAAGTTCCTAGGCCTTATCTTTCTCTATATCCTTTTTTTAATTTTACTTTAACTAAGCCTTTTAGCTTATAATATTTAACTATTTAATAAATACTTTAAATAACTACTATATAAGGGACTTTATAAAACTATTAACTATTAGCTATACTAAGGGTATATAAACTATATCTACCCGTCCCTTTATAATTTTTTACTATAACTAATAATAGTATATATTAATATAGTAAAGTTACGTTTAAAGCTATATAAGTTCTATAGTTATAAGTTTAATTATTTGTTAATTATTATACTATATTTATATTATTACTTAAGTTACTAGTAAAATAGAGAAGTAAACTATTACTATATTTCTTATAAGTAGTTAAACTTAAAAAGTAGTTATAAAGTAGTTTATAAAGACTACTTTTTATATAGTTTATAAGAGTATTAGTAGCTTTACTTTTATAGTTAATATTATAACTATATTCTACTTATTTACCCTTTAAGTAACTAGTTCTTTAAATAACTTAATAGTATATACTTAAGAGCTTTTTTAATTAATTATATTATTAATAAAACTTATATTTAAAGCTATAGTAAAGACGTTCTTTTTAAATCTAGACTTAGTACTATATTTAAAGTAGTAGTGCTTTATTATATAGAGGTATTAAAGGACTTAATTAATTACTTTATAGTAGTTTAGATTAGAGTTTTAGTTAAAGTATATAAAGCGGTTTATAGTAAATACTATATTAAAGTAGGTTATAATTATAATATATAGAATTATATTAACTTTATATTAGTAGAGGTTAATTAATATATATTTAGTAGTTTTTTTATATAGTAGTAGTTTATTTTTTATTTTAAGTATATAAATTAATATATCTTCTATATTTATATTATTATTAGTTTTAGGGGATAGTAACTTTTAAACTTTTTTAATATAAACTAACTATAAAAGCTAAATCTTTTATATAAAGTAGTTATAAAGTACTTTAATTCCTAAAAACTACTTAAAATTATTACTACTATTAAAATAGTATTATTTTTAAAGTATACTAATAAGCTCTTTTATATTTTAAATAAAGTAATAAGGGAAGACTAGAATGTAGTTATTAATATAAAAGAAAAAAGTGATAGTACCCTTTTACTAGTAGTAATTTTTGTTTACTATGCGTTTAAGGCTAAGTATAGTTAAGCCGGCTTTAAAGTAGTGTTACTAAAGTAGTAGTAATTAACGTAATTTATAGAGTGCTTTTTATATATATAGAATCCTTTTAGGGTACTTATAGCTTAGTAGTATCTTTATATAAATAATTTTATTTATAGGTATATATATAAAGGTATTTATTATATTATACTATAGTAGCTTAAGATTAAAGTAAGTTATAATGGCTATAAGGACTTTAAATAATATACCTATAAGTATAAATATATATATTTTATACTTATTTTATACTTATTAATTACTATAAATTACTAGCTTTACTTTAAACTTTATTAACTATTTATATTTATTAAGTTTATATATATAAACCTAATAGTAGTTAAGGACTTAGTAGCTTATAGTGTTTAAATAAACTACTTTTTTTTATAACTTAAATACTATATAGCTTTAGAGATATTCCTCCTTAGCTATAAGGAATACTAATATAAGAGGGTAGTACTTATAGTGTTATTTATAAGTTGCTTTTTTAAGTTTAAGTTTATTATAGTTTTTTAGTAATAGGGGTAGTTATTTTTAATACATTTTAAGTATTATAGTATTATATAATATAAATTAACCTTTATTAAAGCTTTGTTTACTTAACTTTACTTCTTTACTAATAGTAATAAAGTAATTAGTTTTAAAGCTTTTTATATAAAGAGAGGTATTATTAAAGTACTATATAGCTAATATACCTATAAGAAAGGCTGCTTTAAATAGCTCTTATAAACTAATTTTAATATAGTAAACTATAAGGGATTAAGTATAAGTGTTTTTTACTCTATAAGTTGGATTTTTATAAGTACTACTTACTTTATATAAAGTATAAATTTTATAAGTATTATTTACTTAAAGGAATTAAATATAAGTATCTCTTACTTTATATAGTATGTAGATTTTAAAAGCGTTATTTACTTTAATGTATATACAGAGTACTTTATTTTTTTTTTACTTTTCTATAGTATAAAAAGAGCTTTATAAAAATATAAAAAACGTAACTAGGAGTGTTTTTAGTAGTATAAGAAGGCCGAGGTATATAGTTATATATAGGTGTTTAGCTTTACTTTTAAGTATCTTTTTAAACGTTTCTTTATTTATAAAGTCTTTACTATAGTTAAAATCCTTAAGGACCTTATTTACTTCTTTATTAGCCTTAAGAGGGCCTATAGGCGCGGGTTTATACTACGTAGCTAACTACTTAATTCTTTTTTATATTTATTTAAGGTTTAGTAAATGTATTTCTTTAGCCTTATATACTAAGTTATTTAAAAAGTGCTCTTTTTTATTAAAAATAACGTTTTATATTATCAATACTTTAAACCGCACGGGGTACTATATTTAGTATACGTTTATTAATATATAGTTAATAAAGTAGTTAATTTATACTTTTAGTAAGAGCTTTTTAAAATAGTTACGTTTTAGTTATATATTAATAGTTATAGTATATACTTTATACCTATATAATTTTAAGTATAAAAGATTTAAGTACGTAAGGGTAGTACTTTTTTTATTCTAAAAGTACTTATTCTATACTTTATATAGACTCTACTACTTATAAGTAGCTATTAGAGTATAGTTATAAAGGTATATAGTACCCCCTCTAGGGTAACTAACGGCCCACGGGCCACGTGCTCTAGGGAATAGCCGTCTAGCTACCTACCTTTTTAATCTTTTTTATTATTAGTTACAATAGACAGCACTCGAATTTACTTACTATAACGCAGCTTTTATAAATTTAAAGTAATAAGTATTTTTAATTAATTTTAAAGTAGACTACTAATTACACTATTAACGCCACTAAAACTACTAATACTATCCATACACCTCCTATACACCTAACTATCTAAACTATCCCTTTAAACCTATTAAATTTAAACTAAACCGTTCTATTACTTCCCTTAGCCACACAGCTACAGCTAGTTCAGCCACTCCCTACTATTATCAGTATCTATCTTAACATTATTATATACAGGCCTTACTAAATATACTAATATTAGTAGCCCCTTAGGGCTTTATAATACTAGTAGCTACGTCCTTTAACTAGTTAAAGTATTTATAGTTATTTTTAAACTATAGGAAATTTATAGTAGTTTTATTTTATAATTTATATATTATTACGTTTACTTTAAACTAATTTCTAGTAGTTTAATAACTTAAAATACTAAATATAGTAAGGAATACCCTTATATTATTTAAGAAGTTATTTTAGTTAAGTATTAAATTAGTATTAGGGTCTATACTTAGGCTAAAGAGGTAGTTATAGCTTTTATTATAGTCTGTTTTAATTTATATAGTGATAGAATAGCTATAGTATTTATTTTAGTTATAGGGGGAGTTAGTAGGTAACTTTTTGTTAGATATTATAGGTTATTGTTATGTGTATATAGAAGATAGGAGGAATTAATAAAGGCTTTATTTATAGTACCTTTTTTTTTAATAGTAAACGCTACTAGGGTTTATTAGGCCTTATACGTGATTTAGTTAAAGGTTTGTATAAGTGAAGGTTTGTTTTAATATGTTTAGTGCTGCTTATTAGTAATAGTATTGTTATCATTACTAGTACGTTTACGTCTACGTTTACTGTTATAGGAAGGGTAGGTAAGTAGAAGTATTAAGGTATATACGCCCTACTAAGCTCTACTCGAGACTACTTAAGCTAGAGGGGGTTAAAGCTACTAAATATACCCTATTAAATACTTTTATTTAATTATACTATTTAATAATATATAGCTATAGTGTATTTTTTTAGAATAACTTATAGAAATATTTAAATAAAATAACTACTTAAAAAAAACACAAATAGAAGTATATAGCTACTTAAAGAATTATTAATTATAGTATATTAAAAAGCTTAGCTTTTATTTATATTTTATAAGTTTTTTATTTAATAATAGTAGTAATTCTTTTAGTAGTACTATTTTATACTTATATATTTAAAAATAAGGGTTTAATTTAAATACTATAACTAAAAAGCTTATTAGTAATAGTATTACTTTTAATTAACTTTATATTAGTTTTTATAACTTTAACTTTATAGAAGTTTTAGACTTTTAGGAGTATAAAAAAGTTTTTAAAAGCTATAAAGATCTTTTCTTTTATTTATATTAATAAGACTTAGACCTAATAAAAGGTTTAGATAAAAAAGATAAAAAATACTACTTAAAGGGAGACTTAAACTCTTAACCTCTAGACCTAGGAAATAAAAAGTAAAAAATAAACTACTATACTAAACTATAGCTATACGTCTTTTTATAGTTGTAGTTAGCTTTTAGTAGCTTAAATTAGTGTAATTTATATATATATGCCTAATAGGACTAGTTTAGGCAGCTAAATCCTAGCTTATACCCAGTTAAATACTAGTACTAGTACGTAAAACACTAGTTTAACTAGTAATATAACTAGTTTATTATAGTAGTTTTACTAGTAAACTAGTGCCCTACTAGTAGTAAACTAGGCCTATTATAGTAAGGACCTACTTTTTAGTTAGTATATAAAAAGGTATATAAAAAGAAAAAAAAAAGGTTTATATAAGTAACTATTTACTCTTAGTACTTTAGAATAAAAAAAGTAAGTAATTATAACCTAATATAATTAACTACTACTATTCTACTTAATTAAATTACACAATTCTATAGTGCCCCACTTTTCTTTTACTTTTACCTATCTAACTAAGCCTAAAGTAGCTTTAGCTTATAAAGGCTATTTTAAGTATAACCTTTACTTTTACTTCCTTATTCTTAGTAGTTATAAGCCTAGCTACTTAGACTTTATAACTAATACCACTTTACTTAATTTAAACAAAACCTTACTTATTAAAACTAGCCCTAATAGTCCAGCTAATTATAGCAATCCCTATATAACTTTATTTTAATAATAACCCTACTAACTATACCTATTTTAAACTAAAAATTAACTAATTCTTAACCTTTTTAAAAACTTTTTAAAAATTACTTATACTATTAAAAACTCTAAATCTTTTTATTATAACTAACTTTATACCACATATACAAAAAACAAAATATTTACCTCTTTTTATATATTTCTTTACTAAAACTCTTTATTTAAAAATTCTATTCAGCACAATTAACCCTATTCTTTTAATTTCACTAACTCTATTAACAAAGCTACTTCTATAGTAAAGTTTTAGTTATTTAATTAACTTTCTAAACCTTAAAAACTTAATATTCCTTTTTATCTTCTAAATTTCTTTATTATTACTAAAGTTTTTTATATTCTAAAAAAGTCTTTTAAAAACTTTTAAAAATCTATTAACTCTAAATTAAAAAAAAAGATTTTTTTAAAACCTAAAACTCCTTCTTAAGTCTCTTAGTTATTACTTAGTATAACTATATACTAACTAAACTACTTTTTCTTTTAAATTTCTATTTAAGTTAATAAAAATCCTATTTACTTAATAAATTTAAGTCTTTTTTAACTATTATAGAATAAAAAAGTATATTCCTTATTTTATAAATAGTACTAACTACTTAGTTTAGTTTACTTGTTTTAAAGCTTTACTTATTAGTAAAAATATAAAAGTTACTTTTAACTCTACTCCTTATAATAACTAACTCTTAAAAAACTCTAAAATATTAGTTTATATAAAACTATTAGTTAAAAATAGCTTTTTTAGAGTTATAAAAAACTATAAAACAGGCTTTAAGACTTAGAATAAGCTAAAGAATCTATATAAACTTAAAGACTTT
This sequence comes from Colletotrichum musae, assembly GCA_027406025.1. NCBI lineage: Eukaryota > Fungi > Ascomycota > Sordariomycetes > Glomerellales > Glomerellaceae > Colletotrichum > Colletotrichum musae. Next base: position 5,430,258 of record JANVYC010000001.1, on the reverse strand, counting down.
ACTTTTAAGTACTTAATCTATAAAGAGTTCTTTAATACTTCTTTAAAGGATTTCTCTATTATAAAGAATTACTTAAATAAAGTAAAAAAACTTATAAATACCTTAACTTTTAAAACTATAACTCTACTTAAATAAGTTATTATAGCTTAAGTTTTAAATAGCTTAAATAATAGTTATAAAGATTTTATAACTAATATAACCTAATCTTTTAAAAAAGATTCTAAATCTTTTACTATAGAGTCTTTATTTATAAATTTTATAAATAAAGTAAAAAAAAAAAGAACTTTTAAAAATACTCTATTAATTAAATAAAAGTTTTTTAAATCTAAAAAACCTTAAAAAAAAACTAAAGGGGTATATTATACCTACTATAAGTTTTAAAACTATAAAGTTAAAAACTATTTCTTTTTATACCCTAATAAGGCTCTAGAAGACTAAAAAAAAAAAAAAGAAATTATAAAATCTAAGCCTAATAAAGCTAAAAAGGCTTTAAATATAGCTTAAAAAGCTTTAATAACTAAAAAGACTCTATTTATAGACTCTTTAAATTCTAAAGACTCTATTACCTCTAAAGCTAAAACTAAAAAAGTTAATACTTCTTAACTAGACTTTATATATATAAATAATAATATTAAAGAAAATATAAAGTAGGAAAACGTAAGTTTAACCTCTAATAAGCTTTATAATAACCCTACTAAATAGCCTATAAGTACTCTAATCTAAAGAATTATTAATAGTATAAAATATAGAGATTTTAAGGATAATAGTAATACCTTTTACTTAAATATAAGTACTACTATTCATATTATAAGTAATAAATCTCTATTTATAAAAACCTCTTCTATAAGTAAAAAAGTTAATTAAAAAAAAAAAAACTCTATAACTATCTCTTTAATAAGTACAGTTACTATTAAATTCCCTTTATTAAATAAAGTCTTTATATTAAAAGACTACTATTATATACCTAAACTAAGTATTAATCTACTTAGCTAAAAGCAACTTAAGTATTATTCTATTACTTCTATACTATATAAGAATACAGTACTATTATATAGTATTAGCTTTAATAAAACCCTTTATAAAGGGGTATTATAGTCTAAACTTTATAAAGTTCCTTTATAAACCCTCTCTTATAATAGACTTTAAAAATTACAAAGTAGTCTTATAGTAAATACAACTACTATAACAACTAATAAGCTCTATAAGCATAAAAAGATCTATTTACCTAAAGTAAATCTTAATACATATACCCTATAGCATAATAAGTTAAGCTATATAAAGAATAAAGCCCTCTAATATCTTCCTAGTAATACTATAAGTAATATAAATCTAAAAGAATATAAAAAAACTAGTATATATAGTTACAAAACTTATAATAAAACTAAGTTTACTACTAAAGCTAATAAAACCTCAAAAAACTATAATAAAGAATATCCTTTAAACTATAAAGTTACAATAAATTTATATAACCCTATAACCCCTTTTACCTACAATAATTATCAATAGTTTATTATTTTTATAAAGCAAAAGTCTAAATTAACTTATATTAAACTATTAAAAACTAAGTCTTCAGAAACGGTTAATACAGCAGTATTAAAATACTATAATAGAGTTAATATTAACTCTAATACTATAAAAGAATTCAATACAAATAAAGGTACTAAATTTAATAATAACCTTATAAACCATACTTACCTTATAAAAAGAATAACTCATAATATAAAGGTCCCTTATACACATAAGCTAAACAGTATAATAAAACATATTATACATACTATAATAAATAAAGCTAGAGCTTTATTAACTACTACTAATTTACCTAATTATATATAAGGAAAAGCAGTATTAACAGCTCTATACTTATACAATAGGACCCTATATAGCTCTTTAAACTATAAAACCCCTTATAAACTAACTATAAGTTATAAACTTAATATAACTAATATAGCTACTTAGAAAAGTCTTTATTACTATAAAAATAAAAACCCTAGCCTTAAAAAGCTAAATACTAAAACTTATAAAGGAGTTATAATTAACTATAATAAATCTATATATAAGATTTTTAATATAGAAAAATATAAAGCTATATAGGCTAGAAACATAAAAATTCTAAAAAATCAATTTATTACCTCTACTATAAAAAATAAGCTCCCCACTATAATAAAGAATATAAAAAGCTCTAATAATATAGAGTTTAATATACAGCCACATAATAAATCTAGCAGTCTAGACTTAAATCCAGAAGTAAATAAACATAATAATACTAGTAATAATACTAGTAATAATAATAATAATAAAAACTCTATAGTAGTAGAAATCCCTACTATATCTAAAAAGGTTAAAGAGTCTTATAAAGACTATACTTAAGTTACAAATCAAAAAAGAGCTCTAATTACTATAAAAAACTATCCCCAACTCTCTATAATTACTACTATTAATAATAGTAAAAAAAGGGCCTCTTATATTCTATCTACTAGTACTCTAAACGAACCTTCTACTTATAAACAAACTATAAATAGTACTAAAAATCAGTACTAAATTCAAACTATAAAGGAAGAAATTACAGAGTTAGAAAAATCTAAGACCTAGTATATACATAAACCTCCTATAAACATAAAACCACTAAGGGGTAAATAAGTATATACACTTAAACATAACAATAAAGGCAAAATTATTTACTATAAGGCCCATTAAGTAGTATAAGGTTTTAACTAGTATATTAATATAAACTATTTAAAAACCTTTAATACTACCTATAAGCCTAAAAGCTATAAAGCTATACTTATACTAGGGATTAAAAACTCTTAGTTTTTTAAGTAATATAACGTTAAAAACGCCTTTTACCACACTCTAATAAATAAAGAAATCTAAGTTCAACAACCTACTAAATTTTCTATAAATCTAGTAACTAATAATTATATATATAATCCAAATTATAAAAATACCCATAATACAAAACATTACTATAAACTATATAAAGCTTTATATAGTCTAAAACAAAGCCCTAGACTCTAGTATAAGCATCTAAAAGAAGTTTTATCTAAATTAAAATTTACTTCATCTCCATACAACAAAGGAATCTTTATAACTAATAATAAAGCTATACAAACTATAATTATTTATCACATAAACAATTTTATACTTTCTATAACTAAAAAGAGTTATATAAACCTCTTTTATAATACTTTAATTAAGTATATTAATATAAAAAATATAAAAAATCCTACAACGTTTTTAAAAAACAAAATCTCTATTAATAAAAAAAATAAAACTATAAATATACACCAAACTCAATATATAAATAAACTTCTTAAAAAGTATAATAAAGAATCTATACATACATATAACACTCCTTTAGATACTAGTATTAAGCTATATCCTAATAAAGAACAAACTATTAAAAAAGAAATAAATATTTACTAATAAGAAATAGGTTCTTTAAACTATTTAAGTTTAAAAATAAAGCCTAATATAACACATACAGTTAATATATATACTTACTATATAAGTAACCCTTCTAAAGAGTATATTATAGCTCTTAATAAAATATAAAGATATTTAAAAACATTTCCTTATTTAAGATTAATCTATAACTATAATATAAACCTAAATCTAATAGGTTTTTCAGACTCTAATTAAACTAAAGACCTAGCAAATAGAACCTCTACTATAGATTATATATTTACTTTTAGTTTATATAATACTATCAGCTAGAATAGTCAAAAACAAAAAACTATAGCCTTAAGCACTTACAAAGCTAAATATATAGCCCTATATAAGGCTTCTAAAAAAGCTATATATCTCTATAACTCTATAAACTATATATTTACTACTTTAGGTTTTAAACTTATTAATAAACCCTCTATTTTAATAAATAATAAAGTAGTTTAAAGAATAGCTAAAAATCTAGAATTATATAAAAAAGCTAAGCATATTAATATTAAATATTATTTTATAAAGCAAGCTATATATAACAAAAAACTAGTTTTATACTATATAAATACTAAAAGTAATCTAGTAGATATTCTTACTAAACTAGTTATAAGTAATACTTTACAGTATTTTAAAAACACTATAGGTCTTAATAATAAAGAGTTTTTACCTTTACCTAATAATATATTAAACTTAAAACCTAAAAAAGTTAAATAAATAGTCTACTAAAAAGTTTCCCTTATTTTTTCTTTATTTTAAAGAGTTTTTATATACAATTTTCTCTTACTTTTTCTATTATAATAAGTTTAAGAGTTTTTACTATACAAATAGCTAGGATTTTTTTTTTATAAGGTTTTTCTTAAGCTATATATACTTTATATACTATATATACCTTAAGGGGGTAACTTAGACCTAATAAAAGGTCTAGGTAAAAAAGATAAAAAACACTACTTAAAGGGAGACTTAAACCCTTAACCTCTAGACCTAGGAAATAAAAAGTAAAAAGTAAACCACTATACTAAACTATAGCTACACGTTTTTTTATAGCTATAGCTAGCTTCTAGTAGCTTAGATTAGTATAATTTATACATATATACCTAATAGGGCTAGTCTAGGCAGCTAAATCCTAGCTTATACTTAGTTAAATACTAGTACTAGTATATAAAACGCTAGTTTAACTAGTAATATAGCCGGCTTATTATAGTAGTTTTACTAGTAAACTAGTGCCCTACTAGTAGTAAACTAGACCTATTATAGTAAGGACTCACTTTTTAGCTAGTATATAAAAAGGTATATAAAAAGGAAAAGAAAAGGTCTATATAAGTAGCTATTTACTCTTAGTACTTTAGAATAAAAGAAGTAAGTAATTATAACCTAATACAGTCAACTACTACTATTCTACCTAATCAAATTACACGATTCTATAGTGCCCCACTTTTCTTTTACTTTTACCCATCTAACTAAGCCTAAAGTAGCCCTAGCTTATAAAGGCTATTTTAAGCATAACCTCTACTCTTACTTCTTTGCTTTTAGTATAAGTAGTAGTTTTATATAAGCCTTAAAGTATAGTTTATAAGGATTAGTATAGAGTAGTATTTATTAATACTTTTTTTAAAGTTATAGAAGTTAAGAGCGATTTAGTTACTAGGCTTTATATAAATAGTACTTTTATATAGAGCTTTTTTAACTTAGTACGTTATTTTATCTATAGTATAGGTATTATAGTTTATTATAGTAATAGTCTTTATTTCTTAACTTAAGCTATACTCCTTTTAAAGTATTTAAAAGGCGTTTAATTACTTTACTACTAAAGTACTTAAAATAGTAGTACTACTTTTTAAAGTTACTAGTAATAGGTCTATACTATATAGCTATTATATATTAGTATTACTAGTACAGTTTAAAAGCTTTATTTCTATATAGGGTTAATAAGGATATAATTTATCTAGACCCTATTACTACTAGTTTAAAAAAGGCAAAGGCTAAAGACGGCGATTTAGATCTTTGTATTTAAGGGTTAGGCTAGCCAGCTATACTGCGTATTAATAGTAGTAACGCTAAGCTGTGTAGCTACGTTACTAAGCTGGTTAATATTATTCTTAACTGTAGCGACTGGGTCGTGGTATTTGGTGTTTAGTAGTGGCTAGGGGACTTTTATAAGTATAGTATTTTTCGCTATTTTATCGGATTATTAGGTATAAATATAGAAGACGGGAGGAATTAATAAAGGGCTTGCTTGTAGCAGTAGTACCTTTTTCTTTAATTATAAACACTACTAGGGCTCGTTAGGCCCTATGCGTGATCTAGCTAAAGGTTCGCACAAGTAAAGGTTTGTTTTGACATGTTAGTCACGCCCGCCACCTATCGGTAATAGCATCGTTGTTATTGCTGTAGGAAGGGTAGGTAAGTAGAAGCGTTAAGGTACGTACGCCCTGCCGAGCTCTGCTTGAGACTACTTGAGCTAGAGGGGGTTAAAGCTACTGGATATACTCTATTAGATACTTTTATTTAATTATACTATTTAATAATGCATAGCTATAGTGTATTCTTTTTAGAACAACCTATAGAAATGTCCGGACGAGACAACTACTTAAAAAAAACATAATAAGGATATAATAGTTACTAAGGCTACTTTACTTTAAAATAGTTTATAAATAAAGACTTATTAATTAACTACTTTTATTAACTTTATAAAGAAGGTTATATTTAAGTAATATAAGTAGTTATTTTAATAGTTCTTTATATTTTACTATATACTTTTTTTTAAAGTTAATTAAGAAATATAAAGTTAGTAGTAAAGCTTAAGTAAAAAGTAATATTATAAAGCTATAGTTATAAAAGTTAGTTTTTTAAGTTATTAATAATAAAGTTAACTATACTATATTTTTTAATTAGTACTTAACTACTACTTATAAGTATATAGTTATTTATAAAGGTACTTTTAAAAATTTTAAACTATAACTTATTATTAAATATATATATAGTTACTTTAAAGTTAAGTATTATAAACTTTTAAAGTTTATATTTATTAGTATAAAATACAGCTTTACTATAGTATTTACTATAGAGTTAATTTAAGTTAAAGTACTTTTTTTAAAGCTTTTTAATATAAATAATTAACTTTAGTTTTTTATTAAGTCTTTTAACTACTATAGCCTTTAATATATAGTCTAAGTAGTAACTATTTAGTAAAGTATCCTTAAATATATAGTTATATTAAGTAATACTATACTTTTTAAAGTATATAGGGCATAATTTATTATTAACTACTTCTTTAATATATTTAACTTCATACTTCTAAGGGGCTACTAATAATACTCTTTAGTTATAGTTTAAGTATAAGGAGCCTTAATAGTAATAGGTCTACTTTTAAAACTCCTTTTTTACTTTTAAAGTCCTAGTATCTTTACTTTTTAAAACTAAAGTAATTAACTTAAAAGTACTATAACTAATATATTAATAAAGTACTATATTAGGGATTTTTTATAAATAGGTTTAAATTTCTATAATAACTTCTTTATAAATAAGTCTTTTTATAAGAACTTTATATTATATAAAGGTTTTATATTTTAAAACTTAATACTTAAATAACGTACTTTTAAGGGATACTATAAGGTTTAAAAACTACTATTTTACTTTAAGGGCCTATAAAAGGCTATTTATTTTTACTTTATAAATTATACTTTTATAATAAGTTACTTATACTTTTACCTTTTTTTTAGTATTTAAGTACTTTATAGTAAGGTATTTAAGTATAAACTTATACTCTATTTTAGTAGTAATATATTAATTAAAGTTACTAGTACTAGTATAAAGCTTAAAATTATAAACCTATTTATTAAGTTCTTTATTAATTATATAATAGTAGTAAAGTAGTTTAGTACTAGTTATATTTTATATTTAATCCTTAACTATATTAACTTTTTTAAAGTAGTTATTTATTTATTTTTAATTAATTTAATAAAAAATAAAGTAGTTTTTAAAGAGCTTATAGTTAGCTTTATTAAGTTAGTTAATATTTATAGCCTAAAGTACTTTAAGAGTATCCTTAATAAAGAGTATAGTTTAGTTTAAACTACTAGTAGAGTAGTTTTTAAATAAAAGCTTTATTAGTTTTATAAAGTATATAATAAAGAGTATTTTAAAGTATTATATATAAAGTTTAAAAGTTATTAAGTTAATTTTAAGTTATAGAATATAATTAGTTTTTAATTAAAGTTAGTTACTTTAAAGTATTTAGTTATTAAATATTTTTAAAGTAATTTTTATATTTAATAAAGTTATTATAGTATTTTATAATTATATTATTTATATTTAATAATAGGGTTTATAGTATAGTAGTATTACTAATTAATTAAACTATTAATTATTAAATTTATAATAATATAATATATTATATATAATTAGTCTAGGATCTATAACTACAGCTATAGATTCTACTTTTTATATTTTAGGGGCTTAGGGGCCTATACGTATAAGCCGCTTATATAATTATAGTTATAGAGCCCCTTAGCCACACTTTAGCTGCAGCCTTAAGGCGGCCTTATATCCCTTTGCTTTTAATAAGTATTAATAGCTAAAAATCCGCTTGACCTTCGATTTTACTACTTATCACGCTAAAAACCAACAGTTAGTAGTAGTCCCACTTGAGTTTTGGAAGCCGCCGATGCAACGGACTGTATAACCCGCCGGTCTGGATCCTTGTAAACGTGGGGTTGGGTAAAAAAGCCATTTCCCATGATGCAGACTAACGATTCGATATTCCAGCCACCTACAACCACTACTTTAGCTAGTGCTTGCTAGTTGAGTTGGTAATTCTGTCTGGACCTCGTCCGCGCTACCTTGCCAAAGAAACTACGTTAGGCACGACCTGTGCCAAGCCTTATATGGCTGTGGTGCGAAGCTTATTATGTTGTTTATTCTCTACCTCTTACCCATGTGCTTGCTAACTATCCAAGAAGAGCACCATCTCGAACTCGAGCACCCAAGTCTTTCTTATTCATCTAATGAGGCGTCCAGCTGGTTTCCATCAACCAAAAGGACCATGTGTTGGCCTAAGACTGACATGGGAAACATCAGTTGAAGCTGTCAAAGATGCAACAAGGACGTGAAGCATGTAGAGACCAGGCGTGGCCGCAGGCGAACATTGTGTCGCCGACTAACCACGATGGACTTCTTAAGTAAAGTGAGGCTAAGAAGAAATCCGTGCCGAGCAAGGCAGTTCAGCTAGACATTGCCTAGCACGCGGTTCATTCCCCCTTGAGCGTAGGTTCTAATGACGGGAGTTTCAGGGGAAACGTAGAACGAACTCGACAACGGTACGCCGTTTGCCACGCTTCGCGCTTGCCTCCAGGCACTAGGTGGTAAGATCTTCTCCATCTCCATGTCAGATGGTAAACCACGTTCTGGACAACGAAGACCCTCGTGACTACCCCGACCGTGTCCAGGGTGGCGGCGGCCAGGCCTTAGTCTCGGAGAACCAGGCCTCGACTAGTAGCAAGCTCTATTCTGGACGCCGTATGCACGACCTGCCTCTTCTGAACGCTGCGAGGAGGCCAAACAACGCAACACGCTCCTGAAATGCTTCGTTTATGGCCACGGAGGCTGAATCGGAACACAACACCAGCCTCGGAGCTGAAAACTATCGCCAAATGCCAAGACGACCGACTTCAGAACCTCTCGAGAGGCACTCACATGCAGTTGTAGGATGTCTAATTCCACATGCGATGCATTGAACTACACCCGTACACGTTGTGTATATAAGCTCTTCCCATTACCAAGTTCAATGCCTTTCTTTTCTTTACCCTCATCCTCTTCATAACCCATCTTCTCTCCTCCCTCTATAGACTATCATATTCTCTACGAAGTTGAGAAGCCTAAACCTCTCCAATCATGCACACCCTCTCGTATTTCCGCGTCGTGGCCCTCGCGCTCGCCTCTGTCGCTGTTGCCGACGACGAGGTGATTCCCGGTTCGATAAACGCCATCGCTCTCGAGAACATCGACACCTTGCAGAACAACACGGAGCCCGCTACTAAGCGGTCTGTCGAGCTTTCTTCTCATGGAGCTTCGGTTAGACGCAGCGTGGTGCAGAAGCGCCTTGTTGACGGCATCTCCGATTCTCTGCCGTCGGGTTGGTCCTACCAGGGATGGTAAGTTTCCCGCCTGTCCCATGAAAGGCGCGTACTTGTGGTATAGTGTACTTACACATCCATCCGTAGCTTCACCGACACCCCTTCCAACAGGGTTCTGCCTGGAACTAGCTGGTCTCCGAGTGGCTCGGGGGCCGACGGCTTGACGCAGGAGAAGTGCATTCAGTATTGCGAGAGCAAGGGATTCGGTACGTTCTGTCATGCTTCCGCATGATCCTACCAGAGAAATCAGTAACTTACCACGTGCAGGCATGGCCGGTGTCGAATGGGGCAAGGAATGCTTCTGCGGATACGCCCTTGATGCCGCTGCGCTCAAGTCTCCCGAGGGCGAATGCAGCAAGAAGTGCACCGGCAACAGCAATCAGGTCTGCGGCGAGGGCGGGCGTATCAACGTCTTCACCAACGGCGACTCAGCGCCTACCGTCCTGGCCGTCTCCGGAGGCTTCAAGTCGATCGGGTGCTATTCAGATCATCCGTCCGCCCGCACCCTGACCTACCGCGTGGGCCTGTCCGGCCCGGTCAAGGTCAGTGACTGCACCTCAGCCTGTGCCAGCGAAGGCTTCCCGTACGCCGGCCTCGAGTTTGGCGAGGAGTGCTTCTGCGGCACCAGCATCCAGAACGGCGGCGCCCCTACTTCGGACAAGAAGTGCAACATGGCCTGCACCGCCGACAAGACGCAATTCTGCGGTGGCCCACAGGCCATCAACGTATACCAGAGCTCTATTCCTCTGGGAGGTCCCAGTGTCATCCCTGACGGCTGGAGTTCCAAGGGCTGCTACACCGACAGCGCTTCGACTCGTGCTCTCTCGTTCAAGGTGCACGACTTTGAAAAGTTCAGTGCCGCTCAGTGCGTCTCCAAGTGCGCCGGCCTCAGATACGTGAGTAGTTTCCCCCGTTCATGGTCGTCGACATGACAGGAACTGACTGGTCGGTGACAGCCCTGGGCCGGCCTCGAGTACGGATCCGAATGCTTCTGCGGAAAATCCATCGAGGGTGGCCACACGCTCGCTACCAGCGGGTGCGATATGACCTGCAAGGGCAACCGAGCCGACACGTGCGGCGGCGCGGAAAGGGTCACCCTCTACCAGGCCTCCTGCAGCGGGACGGGCGGCTGCCACTTCAACTACGGCAGGATCACCCTCATCTACGTTAGGACTGTGAAGCAATGCTTGGATGCATGCCACTTGAACCCGGACTGCAAGAGCATCCAGATGGGCGTGGTCAGCGCCAACTCTGATACATTCTGCAACCTCTTCACCATGCCCATCCCTCTCGTGCGAGCCGCGTCAAGCAGTGGTGGTTGCCTCGACTACACTTTCTATGACGGTGTTTGCATCGACAGGCAGCGTTAGAGCAACTGGTGTGGTCTCAAGCGTCCGTAGGAATCGGGGGCATTGCTCTGGAGATGGTACACCATGTACATGACGAGGTTGTGTCCCGGGCAGCTAGAGAGAAGAAACCTGCTACATAGTTGGGCGACGAAATGCCGTAATGAACTTGAGTCTTGAGTTCGACCTGTGGAAACGTGCCTCATTGTGAGATGGTGAAGGTGGGGAGTTACCTATGTAGTACCTATGTAGTACCTCTGTACTGACCGTGACCGGACTTGGTTCCAAAGACCGGCAACCGCCGAAGTGGGGTTCGCAGTGTTTAGAGTGACTGCGGGGGACAGAGTGGGGCCAAGAGCTGGTCGCACGGCACCGGCGTTCGGCATCTTCGACCCTCCAAAGTCACGCCCGACTGTGACACCTCACATCCATCCTTCCGACAACTACCGCGACTGTTTATCTCAGTCATCATAATTTTCCACCATCTGTATCAATTGAAGACTGTGTTTGATATTGCATTAGGTACACTAATAACCGCGATAATGGCATCTTTTTCTGTGAGCCCTGCCGATCCAAGCCCACTCCCAATGTCCCTGCCCACTGATGCAGGTTCTAGAGACTCGTTCGCTTCCTCGCCCGCGACGGCAAGACGTACTACGGCGATGCCATCCTCCCCAGCGGCGTCAGTGACATCGCCAAGGCGAGGCAAGCCCGAATTGTCACTGGCGACATCTTTGGTAGACACGACGTGACGGACAACGTCGCCGATATTCGCCTGCTGTTGTCCCCTCTGGCACCCGAGCACGTCAAGACCGTGCGATGCCTCGGCCTCAACTACGCTAACCACGCCAAGGAGGTCTGTAAATATCAGTCAATCAACCAGTCAATGCTGCCCATCACAGAAAGCTAATCCCGTACAGTCGAACATGGCGATTCCCAAATTCCCGGTCCTGTTTGTAAGTCCTAGTGATCAAAACCCCCCCCTCGCGACAGCACACTGATTTCGTCCAGTACAAACCCGCGACCTCTCTCGCTGGTCCCACCGACCCGATCCCCGTGCACCCGGTCGCCCAGACGGGCAGCACGCTGGACTACGAGTGCGAGCTGGTCATCGTCATCGGCAAGACCGCCTCCGACGTGTCCGAGGACGAGGCGCTCGACTACGTCCTCGGCTACGCCGTCGGCAACGACGTGTCCCACCGCGAGTGGCAGATCCAGCGCGGCGGCGGCCAGTGGTCCCTCGGCAAGGGCTTCGACGGCTGGGCGCCCTTCGGCCCCGGCATCGTCACCGGCAAGGTCGTCAAGGACCCGCAGAACCTTAAGATCTTCACCAAGCTCAACGGCGAGACTGTGCAGGTGAGTGGTTGCGCGCTGGTGCTAGTGGAAATGTGGTGGTAGGATAGGCTGACGGCAGGGACAAGAACAACAACACCAAGGATATGATCTTTGGCATCAAGAAGACCATTTCGTTCCTGAGCCAGGGTACCACCCTGCTGCCGGGAGATGTCATCTTCACTGGAACGTAAGTGGACCCGGTGCGCAACGAGATTGTCTCTGTTTGTGTTAACGCTCACATGTAGTCCCGAGGGCGTCGGCATGGGCCGCAAGCCTCAGCTGTGGCTCAAGGATGGGGATGTCGTCGAGGTCGGACTTGAGAATGTCGGATCTTGCATCAACAAGGTCGAGTTTGGCAAGGTCAAGTCCAAGATCTGAGGATCAATAGTAGTTGGTTGGATCGGGACCACACCACCGTAATGACTTGGAGAAGCGACGAATGGAATCGGGGCCGTGAGGCTCACAGATCGACTCTGGCCGTCTTACATATGCAGCCAAACCAACAGCGCCTTCGAAAGCGATCCGGCCATCTTCGGCCCAGTCGATGCACAAACGTCGCGATTTGAGGCATCTCCAGCAGAGAGGTGATGGTGGCTGTGTTTGATGTTATCAGATCACTCACGACCTAGGCGCAACACTAACTGGGTCACCTGCAAAGTAGAGTTTTTGTTGGGGGCGTTTTCCACATACAATCTGTAATGTACTGGCTATCATCTCAACCTTATGGTTTTAACATGCGTTGAAGGTTTCCACAATTGATTGCATTTGCATCCCAAGCATGTTGTTATTTTTGGGTTGGTAGTTTCACACAGATAAGACAAACCACCGAGGCACGACAGGAGAGCGAAGAGTTTGGGTAGAAGATGAAGAGTCTCGTCATACAAAGGCTGTACAGCCTTCTACGCGAGGGACCGCCAACGAATAAAATGCCAGAGAAGTTGTTTTGGCCTTCTGTCGAGGAAGGTGTCGCAGCGACGAGAGAAAGATCCCTTCGGTGACGGACACAGGTAGTCGGGAGGCGCGCATAGCCTCCCCGACTCCGCCCCCACGACCGTCGCCCGACACTCACCCAATTTCTGTCACACGCCAACTGGAACTTCCATTCCCCACCTTCAACACCAACCTATTCTTAGCTCTCGTCGTCGTGATGCAGTCTGCCTCGGCCATTGGTGCAATCTGCAACTCACACGGTCGAGCACTAAGGCCAATTCGGCCTGTCGTGTCGTCTTTTACCCTTGGCTGCTCCATGCTCCCAGAGCCAGCCAGGGCAGACTCGGCCGTGATGTCCCCCGGCGGGCAGTGAGAGCGCCTCGCCAACTGTCATCACGAGGCTCGCTATCTCGCTTCCCCAGGCGATTAACTTTCCCATGCAGATTCGTGCGGCTCGGTGGCTGCTTATAATTTTTCCATGACCCGCGCCATGTGGCGCTCGTTCGAACACCGTGATGGCCTGTCTTGCTTTGCTTGCTCTTGGAAATTTTCTCTTTTCAGGTTTCTTCTTGCACATCTCCTCATGTCGACCGCGACTGAAACCATCGTCGAAACAGGGACGGCCGTACCTTACCTGACCTCGTTCTTTGATATGGATAACCACCTTCCCCGAGAGGATAACTATTATCCTAACTTGACAAGGCCTGCTTCACCCAAGGGCAAAGGTGTCGCCCAAGTGGCGGCAGAACCGACAATCGAGCCGCAGAATGACGACGAGTGGGAGAATTATGACCCCCCCGCTGCCCTTCGAACGGCCCCGAAGGACACCGACGAGATACTCATTAGCGTTCTGCAAACCTCCATCGACAACGTACGAGCGGGCATAGCAGAGAAACGGGATCGCGAAAGTCGCGAAGCTCGCGAAAGGGAGGAGGCCGAGCGAGCTGCAGCGGAGAACATCGCCCGAGAAGCCCAAAACAAGGGCAAGGGAAAGGAGATCGATGTGGGCTCGAGCTACCTTGAACAACCAGCTTCCTCGGCCAGTCCCAGCGAATACCTCCTCGAAGAACCTTTTCCAGGGTTTGGAGAAAACGGCGAGGGGCCGTCTACCAGGGGACTCATCGTGCTGCCGATTCAGCCCAAAAAGAGCAGTCGTTTCTCCTTGACCAGAATTCTGCAATGGAGGAGAAAAAAGGAGGCACCACGGTCTTCCCGGAACTCGTCCCGAGTCAGGGGGAGTTCCAGCAAGACGAGCAACGAAACACCTCCAAATGAGAACACAGCCACTAGGGAACCACCTCCAGTCGAAAAAGCTACCGTTAGCGAACCGCCGGTCCTCTCGAAGAAGCTATCTGAACCAAGCCCAAACGAATGCGTATCGTGCTTCGAGGAATTCGGCCCTGAAGAGATGGTCAAAGTCCCCTGCCACAAGTACTGCCAGGGTTGCTTCGAACGTCTTGTCGCCACATCCATCCAGAACGAGCAGCAATGGCCCGCAAAGTGCTGCCTCAACGATGTTCCCTTCCGCACAATCCTGGCTCACATCCCCGAAGACCTGAAGAAGGCCTACCGGAACCGCTCCGAAGAATACAAAATACCCGTTGCCGACCGCATCTACTGCAACGAGCCGGGCTGCAACATCTGGATCAAACCATCCCGCGTCAACAAGGCCCTCCGCATCGTGCGCTGCGACAACGGCCACCGGCTCTGCACCATCTGCCACGGTCCGCGGCATAAGAACTCAGAGTGCCCGCAGGACAAAGACCTGGCCCTGACCAACCAGCTGGCCGAGGACGAGGGCTGGCAGCACTGCTCCGAATGCCGGGCAATCGTCGAGCACGCCGACGCGTGCGAGCACATGACCTGCCGGTGCGGCCACCAGTTCTGCTACGTGTGCGGACTGAAGTGGAGGACGTGCGCGTGCGGCATGGACCAGCTGGTGGCCCGCAAGGAGCTCGCCCTGGCTAGGAGAGAGGAGAGACAGTTCCGGGAGGCCCAGGCCGAGTCGGAGCTGCGCGACGCCCTGCGCCAGATTGAGGAATTCGAGCGCGCGGAGTCTATCAAGGCGGAAGAACTGAGGCAGGAGAGACTGAGGCAAGAGGAGGAGGAGCGACGGAAGGCAGAGATGCTGAGGCAGGAGAGGATGAGGAAAGAGGAGGAGGCACGAAAAAAGGCCTTCGAGCTGGAGAGACTGCAGCAGTGCATGATCCGGGGCAAGTTCCGCAAGCTGGGGCGCCGCCTCGAGAAGCTGCACGACCTGCAGAAAGATGCGGTCGCGTCCCAGCACCAAAAGGAGAGTGAGGTTGCGTCGCAAGAGGCTTCCGCCTCCACGGAAGAGCTCGCCGCAAAGCAGGAGAAGGAGATGGCCGAGTTTGTCGAGAACACGGCCCGGTACTTTGCCGACTGGCAGGAGTGGTACGCTGGCAATTACAACGACGGGCTCCGGGAGAGGAAGAAGATCGAAGATGGGCACTTGCGGGAGCTCCAGGACTTCTACGCCAATAAGAAGAAGGGCGCGGAGGCCATCAACGAGCGCATGATCCCGTTGCGGGAGAAGCTGGACAAGGACGAGCGAGCCTGGTGCCAGCGCCGCGACGACTGGTTGGCCCGGTTTAGACACCAGCTGGATGAAGACACGGCCATCAAGGCGGAGCTCTTTTCCACCATCGCGCGGCGGCACGAGGATAGCCTGGCCGAGGTACAGAAGGAGCTAAAGAGGAGGCAGGCGGCCGAGCTGCGGTGGATAGCCCCGGTGATGGCCGAAAGAGCGCGGTTGCTGGGCGAGATGGAGAGAGTCGAGGTCGAAACCATTCCAGAGAGGATCTCCAGCCTCGTCGGTGAGGTCGAGGAGGTCGAGGAGGTCGAGGTGGCAGAGGGGAGTTGACGGTTTGCGGAGGCCGAGGTCTTGGTTCTAGCCGTCACGCTCGTCGTCCTCGCCTTCATCCTTTCGAACTTGAATTGATCAATGAAATCTCAGCTCTCAATACGTGTTCTAGCATAAGCAGCTATCTATGAAGTTTGTTAGGACAGTGCATCCGATCATAGAACATCACAATAAACAGAGTCAGTCCATGTATCATGAATCGAAATGAAACGTAGCGGCTGAACAGACACCGCGGTGATCAACCATATCTTTTTCGACATCCACTAGACCTGCCCAGCAAGAACCACTGTGGGCCGCAAGTTGGCTCATCAATAACTGTATTCAAAGTTGTAGCTGGGGTGCTTTAGCGACGGTTGCCAAAGCAGACCTAAGAATCTCTCGGAGGGGAGAACAGGTCACTTTCCAGGCCTCTTCGACCGGATCGATGCATTACCTCCGAGTAGAAACTGATTATCGAACCGAAAACACCGAGTCTTACACGCCACCGTAAACTCCAAAACCTCGTTCCTCCCTCCCCACCCCCTTTCACCATGGCGCTCTTTCTCACCAGTTTCAGGGCGGCGTTTCCACCGCCATCGCGCCCGACCTCGTCACAAGGAACTCGTCCAGAGTCGTCGCCGGCCTCATGCCGCCGGGCCCGTACCCGTTGCCGTTGTTGCTGGAGGGCACCGGCGTGTCCGACACCAAGGAAACTGTGTTCTAGCAGAAAGCTCCGTGTCAGTCAATCCGTCGTACCAACTGGGGCGGCGGTGTTCCAAGAACTCACCATCCCGAGAACCCCGACGTCCAGCCGCTCGAACATCCTCCCCAGCCGCTCGGGGCTCTTGGTGAAGACGTACGCGGCCAGCCCGACCGGCGTGTCGTTCGCCCTCCTCACGACCTCGTCCTCGGTGTCGAAGACGTACAGGCCGAGGATCGGCGCGAAGATCTCCTCGCGGCACATGAGCATCGTGTCGCCCATCCGCCCTAGCACCGTCGGCGTCATGAAGTACCCGTCTCCGGGCTCCCGCCTCCCCGTGCCCAGCAGCCTCACGGCCCCCTTGTCCTCGGCGTCCTTGCACAGCGCCTCCGCCTTGTACAGCCCGCGGATCGTCGTCAGCGGCCCCAGCGTCGTCTCCCTCGCCATCCCGTGCCCGATCGTCAGCTTCTCCGCCTCCTGGATCAGCAGCCTCGAGAAGGAGTCGTACGCCCGCCGCTGCACGTAGCACCGGTTCGGCGCGATGCACGCCTGCCCCGCGTGCCGCCACTTGAGCGCCGCGAGCTCCCGGGCCGCCGTCTCGAGGTCGGCGTCGTCGAAGACGACGAAGGGGCAGTTCCCGCCCAGGTCGAGCGTCAGGCGCTTCAGGTTGCGCGTGCAGGCCGCGGCGACGCGCCTCCCCACGCGCGCGCTGCCCGTGAAGCTGACGGCCCGGACGAGCGGGTGCATGCACAACGCCTCGGCGACCGCAGGCGTGTTGCCCAGGCTGGTCGTGATCACGTTGAAGGCGCCGGCCGGGAAGCCGACGCGGTCCGCGAGGCAGGCGAGCGCGAGCGCGGTCAGGGGCGTCTCCGAGGAGGGCTTGACGATGACGGTGCAGCCGGCGGCAAGGGCCGCGGCGGATTTCCTGAGGGTCAGGGCCAGGGGGAAGCTCCACGGTACCAGGGCGAGGACAACGCCTACGGGCTGCTTGAGGACCGCGGGCCTCCTCCCTTTGAAGGTGCTCGTCATGGGAGTACCACTGGTCATGCCCGGCGTGGCCGGTGTGACGGGCGTAGGAGGCGGACGAGGTGACACGGGAGAGGTTGGGGCCGGGGTGACGGGCCCCTGCTGCAGGCGCTCTGCTTCCCCGGCGAACCACCGCGTCAGACCGGCCCCGTACTCGACTTCCGCCAGGGCCTCGGGTAACGGCTTCCCCGTCTCGTGGACCAGGATCGTCGCCAGGTCGAGGCGCGCAGCAAGGATGAGGTGGTGCCAGGCGGTTAAGAGACGCGCGCGCTCGCGGGGCGGCGTATCCCTCCAGAACCCCTGGAAGGCAGCATGGGCGGACTTGACGGCCGGGCTGACGTCGTCTCTCGTGCAGTCCGGGCAGGTCGCCCAGACGCGGCCGGTGCCGGGGTCGAGGACGGCGAATCGCTTGTTGCTGCGGGAGCCAACCCATTCGTTGTGCACATGACAGTCACGCTGCAGAATTGCGCTGTCGGTCAGGTTGAACGGAAGCGGGAGGCCGGGTGACGGCGGAGGTAGGCCGTTGACGAGGATGCTGTTGGGGTTGCTCCTGGTCGTCGAAGACGAGGAGGTGCTGGCTGTCGTGATGATGCTGGTGACGGGAGACGTGACAGCGCTGATCATGGTGGGAGAGAAGGAAACCTTCCGTCGATGGGACGAGTAGTCTTCCCTGCCGGGATGGGCAATCGAGTGCCTCCGCATCGGATCCCTTTTACGAGGGAGGACGGGCGAAGAGGGAATGGGGAACCAAGCTGCAATGTGGTGAGAAGAAGAACAAGAGGTTGAGGAAGACTAACAAACCATCAACACCACGAGGCGGGGCCAGTATTTTGTCAACCTGGCAAAAGGGCCGCCTAGTACGCGGAGAAATTCTACCCTCTGTCTGTGAAGGCCGTTACGTCGATGCCCAACTTAGCCTGGCCTCCCACCCCCCTTCTCGGCGAAAGAGTCCGAGGTCAAATAAAAAAGTGCCCGCATCTACTACTCACATGTTTTAAGCTCTGCCCCTAGAGCGTCATCTGAAGCTTGGTCGTTGAAGTTGCTGGGAAGACTCTGGCCCCTGACAAGTACAGGCGGCCCAAGCTTTCGGAGCTTCGCTCCCCTCCCCGGGCCTCCCCCTTTACTGTTCTCCGTTGTGTTTGTGTGTGTGTCCTATCGTCTTCAATTCCGACACGGGCCGCCCCGGGCTGTGCATTTGGGACTTGCTTGTGACAGGTTCCGAGCACAAGCAGGTCCCGAGGCTTTCAGGATACCTGATCGCCCGGAAGGCCGGTGCGGTGCGGTGCACAGGAGGGTTTCATCCGAGCGCGGTGCACAGGAGGCTGTCAGGAAGGCAGTTCTATATGCGGCCGATGCCTGGAAAGGAAACGGTTCGTCGAGAAAGGGGTAAGAATCGGATGATGCCGACGCTCGCTCTGTGGTAGGCCCAACCTACACAAACAAGATGTTTGGTTTTGGGGCGTTAGGAACTATAAGCTGCCTCGCTTCGCCCGGATTTCTTGTCTTGCTACTGGAATCAAGGTTGTATTCTGATTATAACCTTCCGCCCACGTGCCATTGATAGTCGTCTTCTCTAACGTTCCTAAAACAGCCGAGTGGATGGCCTTACAACACCTAGTAGTACGACGTGCTTGCGCTTCTAGACTCGGGAAAGCCTCCTGGAGGCCCGGCGTGACCTTTCGCCTCGTCGTCTGAGCTCAGTGCGTCCTCGTAGTCGTCGTTCCTTTCCGGCGGGGCGCGCATGGCTTCCAGAATGCTGCGATCGAGCGTTGGCGGCTGGTACGGCTTGAGGGTATGCATCTCGCGGCCGGACGGCATCTGAGCCAGCAAGGGCCCGACCGGAGGCACGAGCTGCACATTCATCTACGAGATGACGTGTGTCAGAATCTTCAGGGCTGGTTTGAAAGGACGAACAGAACTTCACTTACCGTGTCGTTGAGCTTGTGCCACTTGACCTCGAGGAACTCAATCACTCTCGTCTCCTCAACCTTGCCGCCGTCCGCGCCCCATGCCGCTTCCTTTTCCACCTTTCGCTCCTCGCGTTTTTCTGTCCACTCCTTCTTGAAGCGGCTGAAGCCGGAGCCTCCCTTGGCTGAGTACCTCGACTCGACGCCCAGCTCCTGCAGGCCTGCCTGCAACCAGGCAATCGCTGTGCCAACCTGGCCGCCAATCTCGGCGTCGATGCCAAAGAATCGGCAAGCCTTGGCGCGGCAGGTCCTTCGGAGGTCCTCGAGGTAGCGGAGTAGGCCCTCGTTCATCTTGCTGGATCCCCGGCCCACGGCCTGGCAGAGGGAGGACGCCTGGGCGGCGTGCTCGGCTGCGGCGAGGCAGAGGCGCGCGAAGAGGTGGGCGCGGACTTTGGGAATGTCGGGCGCCTTGTACATCCACTCGCGGTCGTTCTTGTTGCGGTCCTGGGCCACAATGGCCGGGTACGGATCGTCTTTCAGGACGGCAAGCAGAGTTGCCTCGGCAAGCGCAAGGGAGGACATGGCGCGGAGGGTGGACGGGGAGACGTCGCTGCACGGAGGCGGCGTCTGGATCCTTTCTCCGCGGGATGCCAGCCAGTCGTATATAGATGCGGCATCCAGCAGATACTTAGTCGCTGTCTGGATCGCGCCTGTTCGCTGCTGTCCATCAAGTACGGCCTGCGTCGTGACGAACAACGGGTGCAGCGCTGCACGAGCGACCAGAGTGTACGAGTTGGCAAGGGTCGACAGAGTGAAGGCAATCTCATGATCTATAGACTGGACCTTCACCCTTGGAGGCTCTCGCCCGGGCACGGCGTTGTCCGAGAGAGTTGGCCTCCATTCGATGGAGGGCGGTGACTTGGCGTTGAGAACGATGCCTTCGCCATTCTGCGAATTGGGGTTGAGGCCGGCGTCGATGGCTAAGGCATAGGGAATGTAGCCATTAAGGGCTCCTATGACGGTGGAGACGTGGGATGATTGCGACGTGGGCGGCAGCCGCTTGTGTTTCTTTAGAGCGTCTCTCACGACCCCGCGGTGTGTGCTGGCGCTGAGGGGCAGTGAGGGGTGGGTATCGCTGTTGAAGCTGGATGAAAATGAGTAAGCCGAGGTTGTGGGGAGAACGAAGGGAAAAGGCATAGCTGTAAAGTGACGATCGCCAGGATGAGGAGAGACAAGATAAGGGAGCTGGATGATGAGATGGACACAATTGAGTGATGATCATGGAACCACTAACATGGCAAGTTGTCAATGAGACAGCACCACCCTGTGACGTTGGTTGTCCCGGAATATAGCCAATTGGGCTAGTCTTGCCAACCCCAGACCAGGTCACGTGGAGTTTACTGGCATTCCCTGGCGGGGAGAGCTAAGCTCAGCTCTCAGCTGAGAACTCAGCTCTGATTTCATCATCTACCCCAAGAGCTTGGAACACTCCCCAATTGGATCCTTGTGAGGGCGACCTGGCACTTGAAGGTCAACCCAACGGACTTTGAATAGGGAGATCAAGAAGGCTCATATGTATGGGTGAGATAAATAGCAAGCCAATGAGACATAGAATTCTCTAAATTAGGCAAAGTTTTGTCTGGTGATTATCAGTACCTATGTCAAAATTGCAGAGAGTGCATTGTGAGAAACAGCTGAGATGGATCAAGAATGCATTGAAGGCAAGAGGACCGGTCTGATGGAAAGTAAATAGAAGAAAAGTCATGGCTCTAAACTATAAAGCAGACTAGAGTCACAGAATAAGTTACTTTCAAGGCAGATGATCAATACCTTGGTATGGGAGACAGGAAAAGAAAAGGTTGAGTTGGTTTGTTCTCTAGCGGCAAGCAGCAGGAACTTGGTGATCTGTGCCTTCTCTTTTAGTGCCTTCTCTCTCAGTGGTCCAGAATGTGGGTCTCAGGTCAGCACACAGTGCCGTATGGATACCTATGCCCTCTAGGGTACCCAGTGCAGGTGGTGTATCTAGGTACCTCAGTTGGCACACTGCACCAGTGTCCAGTCTTTGAACCTGATGTGGACCCTTGAATTTCGATGGCGATCTGTCACTAGAGCTGAACAGCAGTCTCTACAACCCACGGCAGCCCACAACAAATCGTCGCAGCAGCTCATGTCGCGCTCTCTCGAATCGACCAGACACCAATTGAGCTGAAATCATGTCTGCTCCATCCCCTCACAAGCCCCGGCGCAGGGGTAAGAAGACCGGCAATGGGAATGGCGGAGGTAGCAGTACCACCGACAGCAGCTTCGAGAGCCACCCCCCCAAGAAGGAGGCTCTCGTCAAGGTTCCTGTCTTTCCCCTGGCCTCGTTTCTGTGGCCAGCCCGGGGCTCCGTGTCGCAGTGGGAGGTTCTGCCTCTGATCCTCATGGTCGCCGGCCTCTACAGATGGGCAGCTGGCCTCTGGGGATACTCTGGTAAATGCGCTCTTCCAAAACTCTCTGGGCAACACACGCTGACGCGCGCCACTCGCAGGTTTCCAGAAGCCCCCCATGTTTGGAGACTACGAAGCGCAACGACACTGGATGGAAATAACGACTCAGATTCCTGTCTCGCAGTGGTATTTTCATGACCTCCAATGGTGGGGTCTGGACTACCCGCCCCTGACGGCATACCACAGCTGGCTCTGCGGCAAGGTTGGAGCCCTCATCGATCCCACCTGGTTCGAGTTGTATACCTCGCGAGGCTCCGATGATCCTACGCTCAAGATCTTCATGCGCGCCACTGTCATCGTCTCCGAGTACCTCATCTACATCCCCGCCGTCGTCATCTTCGTTCGGCGCTTCTCCAGGCACAGCGGCGTCCCTGCCTGGACGGCGTGGATGGCGCTCGTCGCAATCTTGCTGCAGCCTGCCACCATCCTCATCGATCATGTACACTTCCAGTACAACACCGTAATGCTCGGCTTCGTCCTCGCGAGCATGTCGAGCATGCTGGCTGGACGTTACCTGTGGTCCGCAGTTTTCTTTGTCGCCGCCCTCGGATTCAAGCAGATGGCCCTCTACTACGCCTTCTCCGTCTTTTCGTTTCTCCTCGGAAGCTGTGTCTTCCCCCTGAGGCCTGGCCGCTTTCTCGGCATCGCGCTGGCAACTGTCGTGGCTTTCGCACTCCTGCTCCTTCCCCTCGTCTTGGGCACCCTCTACGACGCCCATCGCGGCATAGACGCCCGTCCAGACTACGATGGACCGCCGCCTGCGCTGCCCCTGCTGCCTTGGCTTTCTGACGTACTCGATACCAATGCCATCTACTACCCGGTTGTTGAACAGCTCATCCAGATGGTTCATCGCATTTTCCCCTTCGCCCGTGGTCTATTCGAAGACAAGGTCGCCAACTTCTGGTGTGCCCTCAACGTCGTCATCAAGCTTCGGAAATACCCCTCTGAACTCCTTCAGCGCGGCGCCCTCCTGGCCACTCTTGCCTCCATCATTCCTCCCAACCTCATCCTCTTCTTCCGACCCCGCAAGTCGCTCTTGCCGCTGGCGTTTGCGACCACCGCCTGGGGTTTCTTCCTCTTCAGCTACCAGGTCCACGAGAAAAGCGCTTTGCTTCCTCTCATGCCGATGACCCTGCTCCTCGCCGGCAAACAGGGACTGTCGCGGGAAACCAGGGCCTGGGTTGGGTTCGCCAACATCCTTGGCGCGTGGACCATGTACCCCCTCCTTCAGCGGGTGGATCTCAGCGTTCCGTACGCCGTCCTCACCCTGCTTTGGGCTTATCTCCTCGGACTGCCGCCCACATCTTTGAGCGCCTACTTCCAAGAAGATCAGTCGGCATGGAGGCAATGGGCGACCTTCCTCCTGCACGGCGCATTCTATCTTGCCATGGGCGCCTGGCACGTGGTTGAGAGGACCGTGCTGCCTCCGGCGGACAAGCCCGACCTTTGGGTCGTCGCAAACGTCGGCGTGGGTTGCGTAGGCTTCGGCATCTGCTATCTTTGGTGCTTGTTGCAATTGATCTCGCAGAGCGATCTTTTGCCTACGAGGGGTACAAAAAGCAAGGCGAAGAGCCAGTAGATATGGCGGTTAGCTAACAGTAGCTGTGTACATAGTAAAGGTTCTTTGGTAAGAATCAGTGTAACATTATGGAGGGGAAAGAAAAGAAAAGCACATTTCACGCGTTGATCCATCTTACGTATGAAAACACTTTTTTACAACTTTTATAAGCCGGTACAATGCTATCCACCACCTGGCGATGCAAAATCTAGGAAGAAGATCTGGTAAAAAACAGGGAATCTCATGATTATCAACACCGTCCAATCTCGCCCCTTCCTTTTCCTTCAAGCTCCTGCTCGCGAACTTGTCCGCTTTTGTTCGACTTATGACACCTGCACGAAAGCCCTCTTTCTGACGGCCTTGCCGTCGTCGCCCTCGTCCCAGTTCTCGTCGACGTAGTCCTTGACGCTCTTCTCCTGGAGCTGCATGCCGACGACCTTGAGCGCCGCGATGTTGAAGCCCATCTCGTTCTTCTGGCGCCTCAGCGCGGCGCGCAGGTTGGCCCGGATGCCGTCGAGCATGGCGCGCATGGTGCGGCTGGCGACGATCTGGCGGTGGTGCGTCTTGAGCATGAAGAAGAGGATGCGGCAGGTCAGGGGGATGTTCATGGCGCGCTTGGCGAAGATGTTGAGGAAGGTGAAGAGCATCGGCACGGTCGAGAAGGGGAGGACGAGCAGCGCGTCGTGCAGGGCGGAGGCCTTGATGCGGCTCAGCACGCTCATGACGTGGGCCTCGGCGGTGATGTTGCCCAGGGCGATGAAGATGGGGTTGCGCTGGGGGGGCGGCGCGTGGGGGTTCGTCCGCTTGGCGTCCTCCCACTCCTGGAGCAGGTTCAGGTCGGCGATGCCGATCTCGAGGGCCTCGGCGATGCGCTCACCGGCCATGAGCGTCTCGACGGTCTGCTTGGAGGCGGCGCCGACCTCGTTGTCCTGGTCCTCGGCGTCCGGGTCGCGCTCGAGGGAGGTGGTGAGGGTCTTTTCGTAGAGCTCCTCGATCTCCTTCTCGCGCTCTTCCTCGAGGAAGATCTGCTCGTCCGTCTCGTCCCAGACGCGGATGGACTTGTCGTGGCCGGCGGTGACGAGGAAGTTGCCGCTATGGCCCACAGCCATGGCCCAGACCTCGCCGTGGTGGCCGTCCAGGCGCTGGATCTGCTCGAACTTGTCGCCGTCCCAGTACTTGATGCTGCGGTCCTTGCTGCTGCTGAAGAAGTGGTGGCCGTTGCCGTCGGAGTTGTGCGGGACGAAGGCCACCTGCAAGATACTGTCCTGGTGGCCGAAGAGAGCCTTGTGGCAGTCGCCAAAGTCGAGACCCCATATCCTGATGTTCTTGTCGGCGGAACTGGTGACGATGAGCTTGCTGTCGTATGAGATGTCCATGCTCAGGACGGGGAGCTTGTGGCCGTAGAGGTTCAGGTAGAGCTTCAGGCTGTCGGTGAAGAACAGCTTGACGGTGTTGTCAAGGAGGGACACGGCAATGTACTTGGCGTCAGGGGAATACCTCACGCAAAGGATGTCGTCGGAAACCTTGAGCGTCCTCGACTGGACGAGCTTCAGCTTTGGCGTTGTGCGGGTGGTGCCCAGGACTTCCTCCTGGATGATGCGGAAGTCCCAGAACTTGGCAGACTTGTCGGCGCTGCCAGACACCACTGATTTTCCATCGGGGTGCACCTGTAGTGACCAGATGGCGCCTTCGTGCGCTGAGACGCTGTCGAGAAGGCTGGCGGAAGCGACGTCGAACAGCTCGAGCTCTCCGGTCTTGGTACCAACCACGACGACCTTGTCACCGGGAAGGAACGCGCAGCACAGAGCGTAGCCACACTCGAAGGTGCGGATGCAAGTTTGCGTCTTGATGTTCCAGATCTTCAAGCTGCCGTTGGCAGCTGTCGCCAGCATCTTGTCGTCGGAGCTGAGTGATACCGCACGGACATCCGTCCTGTGCCCAGGGAGCTCCACTGCCAACGACCTTGTGTAGTCAGGGAGCTCGTCCTTCTTCGACTTGGATCCTTCCTTTGTCGGGATGCCGTAGTACTCCAGCTGGTTGTTGGTCGTTCCAACAAGCAGGTTGATCTCCTTGCTGCCGCCCGCGACGGCCCAGTCGACAGAACGCACCTTGCCGCCCGTCCGAACGATGACGTACTGGACGAAAAAGTCACTAGCTTCGGCACTGGAGATGTCGTCGGCCTGATCGTCGGCTTCCGCCGCCCCATCTTCGTCCTTTCCGCCTTCCTTTGCTGCCTTCTCGCGTCTCCTTCTCCTCTTTCTAGCAAGCGACTTCTTCACCTCCGCTTCTGACCTTATGCGCCAGACCTCGACAGCCTTCTCTGTGCCGTGAACAGCAAAGTAGTCGCGTCGCGGGTGGAAAACAACTTCGATAGCCTTGTCCTTATTTTGTCGGAACAGGGTACCCTTGTCGTGGAGGAATTTTGCGGATGGCGGCGCATCGACCTGCCCCTTCAAAGCTGCGAGTCCTGCGGCGTCCAGGAACCACACCTTGAGCTCTCCGTCGTTGCCTGCAGTGATGCAGCTGCTGTAGTCGGATGAAAGCCCCAGAGCCCAGCACTCTCCGTTCGTCTGCGCAATGTGCGTTTCGATGCAGTGCCTCGAGGAAAGGTCCCAGAGCTTGATCAGGGAGTCTTTGCCGGTCGTGATCAGGTATCCCTCGGCGGACGGGTCGCTGTCGAGGACCATGGCCTGGGTGTTGTCCTCGCTCTCTACCTGCGACTCCGGCTCGACGAACTGCAACCCCGTGATCTGATCTTTGTGTCCCCTCAGCTTGAACTGACCAACCTCAGCCACAAGATCCCAGACGATGATATCGGTGTCCTTGGATCCACTGGCCAGTCTCACGCCCGACTTGTCGAATGCCAAAGTGGTAATCGCGGACTTGTGGCCGTTGAAGTTGACAATCACCGTCGCAATCTTGCTATCCCAGAGCCGAATGCTTCCATCTTCGTATCCGACGGCGAAAACATCCTTGTCGACTTTGCTTTGCGCGATCGCAGTAACGGGCACCGTGTTCCTCTCGTCTCTCCAACGACTCAAGAGCTCGCCCTTCTTGATATCCCAACACAAAACATCTTCGTTCGCGGCTACGACTGCTTGGCCGGCGCCATTGCCGGCTCGACCTTGGGCGTTCCAGACGAGGTTCGATGTGGTGGATGCGACAATGCCGAAAGACTTGGAGTGCTCGTACTTTCTGTATGAGCAGAGGAGTCAGCCACTTGGAGGAACAAAACATTCTAGTTTACCTACAAGTATGATTTGACCATTTTTGCTGATTCCCGGCGCAAAAAACGTCGACAATGGCTAATTGCTTTGCGACAGTGTAAGGCCTTCTTCAAAAGAATGTCCCCCACTGAGAGAGTTAAAAAAAATCTGGACCCACCTCGCGCATGTTCTTATCGATAAGATTGTGGACGGTATCGGTCACGTTACCTCCGTGCATCAGCATCGCAGCTCAGCCACCGAGCTACCCAGGTACCTACACTTGTCTACGGCGACCTCCACGTAGGAGCCCCACCACGAGGCATCATCCAGCACCCAACGACGAGACGACGTCACCGAAGACATTGGGCAATTGACCACCGACAAGATGCTTCTCCTGGACTACCAGAACGTTCTCATCCAGTCGGTCCTTACCGAGAGGTTTTCCGGGTGTGTGGGCGAGTTGTAATAGCTCCATTGCCGCAACGGCTGACATCCTAGGCAGCGCCCCTCCCGTTCACATCGACCAGACCGTATCCGACTTCGACGGCGTCCTCTACCACATTTCCACCCCCGAGACTAAGACGAAGATCCAGCTTTCTATTCAAATAAGGTGCTACAAGGATCTTGTCAAATATGGCGCCGAGCAGGTTCTCCAGAGAGAATATGGCCAATACGTGGTGCCGCCTGAGCCCGGATACGACTTCTCGGTTCTGATCGACCTCGAGAGCCTCCCGGCTGAGAAGGGTCAGTATGAGCTGCACCGACAACGCTTCATTGGCTGATGGAGAACGCAGAGGAGCGAGATGCCCTGATCATGAAGATGGCGCTGCTGAAGCGCAACGCGATGGCCGCACCGTTCGAGGCCGCTTACGAGGAGCACTACAAGCTGAAGGAGGAGGCATCCAAGTACACTTCCGAGGAGGCTCCTCAGGGTGTCCGCGAGGGCGGCGAGGTTATGGCCATTCACTACCGCGAGGAGGAGGCCATTTACGTCAAGGCTAGCCACGACCGCGTCACCGTCATCTTCTCCACGATATTCCGCGAAGAGACCGACCGTGTCTTCGGCAAGATTTTTATTCAGGAGTTCGTCGACGCCAGACGGAGAGCTATCCAGAACGCCCCTCAGGTCCTGTTCCGAAATGACCCTCCCCTGGAGCTTCAGGGAGTCCCCGGGGTCCGGGACACCGGCAGCGGCGAGGTCGGATATGTTACCTTTGGTAGGATTCTCTGTCAATTCGGCCACATTACATCTCAAATGCTGACCGACTTACGCAGTTCTTTTCCCCCGTCACCTCACCCCCCAGAGAATGCCCGATGTCATTTCGCACATCCAGACCTTCCGAGACTACTTCCACTACCACATCAAGGCGTCCAAGGCCTACATCCACTCGCGCATGCGCAAGAGGACAGCAGACTTCCTCCAGGGTAAGAAGTTGCTCGGTCCCATACTCAACGGAACGTTAGCTGATTGGATGCAGTTCTTCGTCGTGCACGACCCGACAGCGAGGAGAAGGAGCGCAAGACGGCAAGCGGCCGCACTTTCAAGGTGCAGGGAGCGTAAAGTGCGAGGAAGACTTGTCGCGAAATCTATGGCTTTTGTTCTTGGCGAGAGCCGCCGTCTCGGCTCTCACTATGCAAAAGGCGCCAATTCTGAGGAAGTTCAATATCGATGCAAGCGATCCAGTAAGATGCTATTTCGAGGACTGGCCCAGTCGTGTTAGAGGCAGTCTGGTGACGTACAGGGTGAGAAAAGAGAACAAGATTCATGACCACGAGTTCGTGCGATGTGTTCTGACAGGTCCGAGTCTGGCATCATGTAAATGAGTATGTGTATCCCTTCGTATTGACGTCTACGCCAGATTGGTGTTTACCGCTCTTGTGATGCGTCTCTCGACTCAACTGCAAGATCCTTAACCTCCTGGCTCCCTCTTTTCTGATCTTTGTATATTCTTCCCCCGGGCAGCAGCCAATCACGATTGAGTCGCGTCTTTGCCCAGGTCGCGACGGCCACCGATTGACCTCTGTTTGCTAGGTATGCTGCGGGTTTCACCATTGTTGGAAGTTGACAGGGTGACGACGAGTTCCCGGAACCTCTTCGATCGCCCATGTAACAAGTTCATCCGTTTGAGCTGGATACTACGTCTAACAGGGTGGAAGAAAGCTAGGTAGAATATGTGAACCTAAGAGAATCCCCCGAGGGCCTTTCCAACGACAGTTGGTAAGAGGGAAGTGTAAACCTCCTCGAAGTAGCAACATCTCCAGACACAACAGCAATGGCGTCGAGTTCGCGGCAAGCAAGCTGGAGGATTTGAGAAATGGGCGAATGAATATCACTCATGTGCAGGTGAACCGATCCTTCGAGAGACATGAGAGCACCGGGTGACTGCAAGTCATACACGAAGCAATTCTAAGCCGGAATCCGACCTCTCTCGCTGCCTTGTGACGATTTAATTCTCGCAGCTTACTCTGGGGAAACAACATTGCCCACTTCCAGTGTCGAGGGTAAATTCGAGCCAGCAACTCGAACAGTCGCCGTGGTCTGGGTAGTCTCTCGGGATCTGCAAAGCAGAGACTTTCAAGGAGATCTGCATGGTGATGCCCGGCGCTTACGTTGCGGGAGACCATCCGACGCTTTTGCAAACTGCTCGGAAACGATGCTATTTCTGCGAAAGGAAGATTAGGCTGGGTAGGAATTCCAGTTAGAACGGCATTGGCCGAAGATTCGTGGTGTCACTGATTAACGATGGCAAATATGTACAGTCCAGGCTTTGAGATTAGCAACTACCTCAAAATTTATGTGATGTTTTGCCTGGAAAGGGTGTCCGAGATGGCAGGACCATTGTCAGATATTTGGGAAAGATGGGTTGGTCGAAGGCGAGACAAAATCCACACCGTATATATGCCATCCGACAGGGCGGGAACTAAAACTTTCCTTTTCCAATGGCATTGGCAATGGCAATATTCAGATGAATGAGCTCTACCTCCCCGGGTATTGAAAATGACGGACATTGGCCTCGGGATTGCTTTGGAGTCAAGAGTACTATGCTACTTTTAAGTCAAGGGTTCCTGTCAGGTCGAAGCAAGAGCGGCTTTCGTATGGGCATGCACCGAAGTTGATCAGCAATGAAACTGAGGAAGGCAGCAAGCAGGCAAGACTTGATGTAAGAGGGTCATCTACAGATTCCATGTATAGAAATTGGTCTCTCAAGCAGGCCCCGAAACCGGTCATAGGATCAGTCGACCAGACACAGATTCGAAAGAAAGATCAGTCAATAGAAAAAAAAAAATCCCATTTCCCATATAGCCTCGGTGTTGCCGCGCTTGCAGATAGATAGTTCAAGAAGCCATCCATGATTCTGGAGAGACTGCATAGGCCGAGCTAGAGCGCATGGTGGCACAAGAAAGCCGCACGAGAACCAGGAGTCAGGTCTTTAAGCCTTCGATGCCTGTATCTTGTGAGGGACGAAAGTGGTATTTTTATACGATACCTTGAGCCAGCTGACAGAATCCTGCCTGGTCTGACCCCCACTACTCTAGTTTTTCCCAGCATTTTCGCTACAGGCGCAGAAGCTATACTTTCCGATTTGCCAAATTCTTGAAATGATTAGAAGGTGCACTCCAACAGAAGAATTATATGATTTTGATACCCTAGGTAAGTCGTTAAATACCTCCAGTCGTCCGTGGTCGTACGAATCCATCGGGCACTGCTAGTGGACGCCTGCTGAAGGGTGCCGCCAGTAGTCTAAATGTACAGTGCTTGCACAGTGATAGTTGTGAGGCCGGGAAAATTGAACTAAGTACATTACCGGCTGAATCCCGGTCAGACGGGACCGTCAGATAGGTACCAAGATACCTATACCCCGTTGCTGGCCGTGGTTTAGCCGGGCAGCAAGACCTCAAGACCAGAACCCGTCGCCCCTGCACGGAAAGGGTGGTGGAATGTTTGCGAGCCGACTTGGCGGTCGACCGTCTCAAACAACGCTCAGAGGCCAGCCAACCAAATTGGGCAAATCGGTAGGGTGTTGAGACGGAGGATGGCAGAACCTTTCGCAGATGATGCAGCACGGAGCCGAGTGGGTGGGAATACGCCGCCGCTGACGGCATGCAATGGAGCAGCAAATAGCGCGGCTCTTGGAGGTGCCGGATCGACGTTCCCACCGGGCACTAGTCGTCGATACCGACACGGGGGATCCTCCAAGCCAGCCGGCCGGGCAGATGCATGTTGTGCTCCAGCCTCTCTGCAGATGGCCGAAACGATTGTAGTGAGCAGGTGATTGGGAGCTTGAAGCAAGCAAGGAGGGCACGAGTCAGGGAGTCATGCCGTCTGATGGAGAGAACAGCAATGCATGATTCTTTGGATGATGGAAGGTAAGCTGGTCGCATAAATTAACCAGTTCGTAGGGACAAATTTGGGTTGTTTCGTTTGTGTGGCGAACGAGCGTGCAGTCTGCGGCCTTCTTGCCCGGTGCAAATTGCTGTGCAACAGGCCTTGCATACGGCTTGGCCTGCTAATAAGCATAAGAGGGTCCCGATAAGTGGAGGGAGGCAGCTGTTTTGCGGCGAGGTAAGGAAAAGCAGGGCTGTTTGCAGTCTGATTTCCCTGTTGTCCTACCCGAGGCGAGATGTTTGACCGAGACCAAGCGAGCCGGTTTCCAGCCGTGGATAAGGGCCGCGAACTGTCGGGGGATGGGTTCGTATCCGCGCAACCCGAGTCGTGATGTGGGCTTCCCCCACGATCGCGACATGAATGTAGGTGCTAGGAGCGTGACGCGACTCGAGCACAGCCCGTCTGTCGTATTGAACCGGCGCTGGCCAGCAATGAATACACCGGTGCTACCTACATAACTACCCACCGAGGCCATTGTTAGCCACGCAAATTTTCTGAAGAGCGGCTTGCAACGTGCAAGCCAGACAGTTTGGTGATTCCCTTCTCGACATCAATTAACTGCGAGCCAAGCAATGGATCGTGAATAACTCGCGTTGAAGGACGAGCCACAGTAGCGACTGGGATGTCCCCCGCCGAAAGTGGCCGTGAGACCAAATGAGTTTGAAGACGGGGCGCCGCAAGCCCCTCGTCACCTCGGACGACAGAGCAAACTGGAGCATCGAGGAGGCTTGATCCATGCCGGAGTCCTCAAGCACCGGTGCACCCCTGGCTCGGCCAACACTGCTGGCGATTAAAGCATGGCGCCCGAGTCTCTGGAAAGAGGCAGAGAAGAAGGAAAAATAGGCACTTGCATATTGTTGGCAGGCGTAAGGTAGGACACCGACCACAAGTCGTCGTGCTCTTTTTGGGAGGTGTCATCCCATCCCCTCCCATCTAAAAAGGGCTGCCCCTTAAACTCCCACATGGTGCTCTATGCAAGGCAAATCGGACGAGAGCGAACCAGATGGTCGAGCACAAGGTTGTGCAAAGAGCAGATGGACCACTGAACCAATGAAGGTCTGACTTCGGGTACCTACCTGCGATGGTACCTGGCTAGGGACGCTAAATACTGCGCATCTGGACAGGTGCCTCACCTGAGATGGGCCACTCAACGCGCGCCATTCCTTGGTGAGCACCTGCAGCGAACACTGAAGCACGCTGATAGTGGAGTGGACCTGACACTCGCCCAGTCACGTTGATTGGTCCCCTGGTCTGACGCCCCCACCCGGGCGCCCATCATCTGCACTGCATTACACTACACGTGCACTAAAATCGACAGGACAGGCCTGGACCGTGGCGCCGTCAATCAGAATAAGGAGGCTGGTGGAAGGAGAGACAGTCCAGCGTTCCGGCGCGCATGTTTTCCAATCTTTTGATATTGTCCCAGTTCTTGCCTCTATTTTCGCTCCTTGGCAAGGCACGCTGGGAAGACTTGTTCGACTGTCGCTGTTGGTATTCCAATACACCTATCCCACGGTCTTAAAGGTTAGCGCGGTTACAAGCAGGGGAGTCTACAGGGGGGAATACAGGGGATATTCCAAGTTTTTTTCACTTATTAATTATTTAAGGTTTAAAGTCACTTACCCCTCTTTTTATACCTAAATTAGCCTAAAAGTACTTATTTACTAAACCCGCCCTATTTTTAACCTATCTACTTAATTTCCTTTTATAATGTTAAATCTTAATATAAGTATAAATATCTAAGCCCTTATTAACTTAACACTACCCGTACTTAAAAGTATTACTAACTATACTACTACTACTATAACCCTTAGTAGTAGTAGCTACTATTAATAGTATAAAAGAGGCTTTTTTTATACTTTACTATTTATAAAGTACTTTTTTTAATTATAAACCTATTATTAAAGCACTTATATTAATTAAAGCCCTTACTATTATAACTATATACTATATACTAAAAAACTAATATATAATAACTATTTTTAAGTCTAAACCCTTTAATTTAATACTAAAATAAATTACTATAGTATTACTAAAAAAACTAAATTTACTATTTATTAAATATAAAAGGCTTATATTCTTAACCTTACCCCTTACTACTACTCTAGTATAACTTAATAATACATTAATAATTACTTAAAAAAAAGATATATAAATATATAAAAAACTACTACTACTAAATAGTCCCCTAGGCTAATTTATAGTAACTAATTCCTAGCCTTAAACTCTATAAAAAACGGGCTATTGTAATGTACTTTAAGTCCTTAAGATATAGTAAAAAGAAGTAGCTTTACTGTATTTAATATACTACTATAAATAAAAAGTAGTAAGTTATATTTACTTACTAGTACTTTTTAAAATAACTAAACCCTAAAGATTAAAAGGCTAAGCTTTTTATATTTACTAGTAAAACCTAAGCTACTAATAGTTATATATAAAAGTAGTAAATTATAATATATAATACTAAAAATCTAAAAATATAAGTATTAATTTATTAAAAGCCTTATAAATAAATACTTTAAAGAATAATTAAAAGCCTTAAAAAAGGCTTTATATTTATATAAAAAAAGAAATATAGTAATATTAATATAAAAAAATACTAGTAGTATATATTACTACTAGTATATAACTTTATTTATAGTTACTTAAGTATAATCTTTTAGTAGAATAATACCCCTACTTATAAAGTATAATTTATAAAAATATAACTATTATTTAATAATATTAAAATAGTTAATTAGTTATTTAGATTACTAAATTTATTACTAATTAAAAACGTTTAAGTATAAATAAAGTATTATATTAAATTTAACTATAATATTAAAGAGTTAAAGCTTCTAGAGCTATATATAACTATTTTTAAGGCTTAGGATACTATCCTATATAACTTTTTATTTAAACTAGTATATTTAATACTAAAATAACTATAAGAATATATTAAAAGAGGTAGAGAAATAGTCCCTTATTAATACTATAATAACTTTAAGTTAGTAGTAAAATAGTATAGAAAATCCCTTATTTATACTAGTATACTCGTTTATACTTAAAATATATAATATTAAAAGTACTTAAGACTTTTTATAGCCCCCTTAACTATTCTAACTCTATTTAACTTATAAAGTACTATACTAACCTTTAAAACTATAAAATAAGTATAAAAGAAGAAGTATTAAATTACGTAAATTTAAGCCTACTACTTTAAATAGTATAAAAGTAGATTTTTATTAAATTACGCGTTAATTAATATATATATTAAAGTATATATTTATATACTACTATATATAATTTTTACTTCTATTACGTTCCGTACTAACTATTAAGGGCTTAGCTACTAGACCTTCTATTAATCTAGGCTAGCCCTTAGCTATTGACTCGTATAAGTAGCTAAAATCTACTCCTATACTATTTAAAATAATAAACTTAAATCTATATAATCTAACACACCTCTCTAATAAGGGCCTTTATAAGGCTCTTACTACTATATTAATAGCTAAAAGACCTTTTAAATATATTATTTTATTTACTCCTTTTTAGTATATACTCTATAGTTTAATTACTCTTTTAATTACTTTATAATTATTTAGTAATTAGTACCTCTTAAATACCTCCCTAGAATAGTGTATTTATTACTCTTCTTTAGCTTTTAAATAGTCCCGTTACTCTTATTAAACCTCTACTTCTATAGTAAAAAAAGTAGTACTAATTATAAAGTACTTAAGACTTATAATCCTCCTTTTTATTTTTTATTAATAAAGTTAAAGCTTCTAAGTCTTTTACTCTTAAGCTTAGCTTTATAAAGTACTTTAAGTTACTTAGTTTAATTAATAAAATTTAACTACTTAAAAAACACTTTAAAGTAAGTACTAGTAAGTAGCTTTATAAACCTATTAACTATTAGCTTTATTATAGGAGTATACTTAATAATAATATAGCTTTTTTAAGTCTTTTAATATAACTAATAGTTATAAATATTAATATAGTATAACTTTATTTATAACTAAACTATCTCCTTATTAATAAAGTAAATTATTTATTAATTATTGTATTAAATTTATATACTTAGTACTAAAGCTACTAAAGTAGTTCTAAAAGTCTTTTTTTTAAGGTCTATATAAAGGGCCGTTATTAATTAACTTATAAAAATTACTTCTTTTACTACTTAAAAAAGTATAAGTAACTTAGCCTTTATAATTAATATAGTAACTATATTCTATTTATTAACTTACTACTTAATTAATTTACTAAAAAGCTTAATTATAAAGACTTAAAAGTTTTTATAATTTACTATATTATTAATAAAGCTTATATTTATAGTAACTATAAAGCTATTATTAGGTCCTTTTTTTTTATAACTATATTTAAAGTATAAAGTATACTAATAAATAAAGTAGGCTATAGCTTTTTTAGCTTTTTTAGTATACTTTAAGCTAGAGTTATAGTTAAAACAAGTAAGATAGCTAACTAAAAAAGCAACATTAGGCTAAGCCATTATCGCTAGGTATATTATAAAGCTAATATTACTTTAATACTAGTTAGTCTTAGTATATATAGCCGTCCCTTTATATAAAAAAAACTTACTTAGTTAAAGCAGTAAAGTATATACTTTCCTTAATTTCATCGCGTAGTACTAAAGTTGTTTAATAAACTTATTAATATATATAAATTATAAAAACTATAGTTACTTTATAGTATAGTTATAAATAACTTTAATCCCTAAAAACTATTATAAATCTTAACTACTCTTAAAATAATACTACTTTTAAAAAACTTTAATAAACTCTATAACTTTATTATAGTACTCTAAAAAAAAACAAAGTACATAGTTATCTATATAAAAAAAGAAAATTACACAACTACATATTTAATAACAGTTTTTACTAGTAACTTACTCTAACTTAAACTTTTATAAACCTACTTTAAAATAGTACTACTAAAGGAATAATAAGTAATATAATTTATAAAGTACTTTAATAAACTTAAAAATAATACCCTTTTTTTAATAACTAAAAAGTATTTATATATAAATATCTTTATTAAGTTCTATACATATAAAAGTATTTATAGTATTATATTATAAAAACTTAAAATTAAAGTAGTTAATAATAACTATTAGTATTTAAAAAAATATACTAATAAGTATTAAAGTATATATCTCTTAATTATTTTAATACTATTAATTACTATATATAATAAACTAAACTTTAATTTTTAAAAACCTACTATATTTATTTAACTTATAAGTATAAACTTAATAATAACTAAAGATCTAAGTACCTTTTACAGTACCTATAAATACTTTTCTTTAAAAGTTTATTTCTAAATAACTTTTAAAATAAGTTACCTTAGCTACTCGTATAGCTGTAGTATATAAATAAACTAACACTTCTGTATAAAATATAAGTAAAAGTTAAAAATCTTTCTAAAAAGTACCCAGTACTAGTAAATCACTACGTACTTTATACAGCTTCTTATACCTACTTAATAAAAAGGTCTCGTTTCCCTAAGCACCTATATCCTCTCTCTATAGCCAAAAATTACTATTAAAGTATTTAATATCCACTATTTAAAATACCTTTAAAGTATATTAAATACTAAAAATCCCCTTTAATAGTTTAAAAATAACTAAAGAGCTAACTTAAAAGTAGTAATACTATAGAGTATCTTAATATAATAATAAAGTCCTTACTAAAAAAGTAACCTTATAAAAACTTCGCTTTTAATAAAGCCTAGTAAGCGCGTTATAATAAGTTTACTTAAGGTTTTTTAAATTATTATAACTTAGCGCTACTTCTATATACCTCCCTAAATACTTTTTTTTATAAATAAATACTTAAAAAAAAGTAATAAGTAAATTAAATAGTATTAATATTAACTTAAAATAAACTATTAAATAAAAGTAATTACTAAAGGGAACTTACTTTATAATAAAGTCTTTAAAATTAAAATTTTTAAAAATCTTACTAAAAGCCTTTATAAAAAGCATAACTTTATTATTTTTTTTACTTAGTAGAAGGGATCTACACAGTACTTAATAATTGCTCTCTCTATTATTAGTAAAGTAATTACAAACCCATACAGTAATAGTATTAAAGTTAAAGTTTAAAGTATCTTTAGCAAAGGCCTCTAGGTCACTGTTAAATCGTTAAGTCTTATTAAACATCATATCCCTTATAGTAATAACCTTCTTAATTAAAGATATTTATATATAGTATTAATTTATTAAAATATATCCTATAAAAAACCCTAAAAAAGCACAGCTAGCAAGGTAGTCAAAGTACTTCTTCTTAAGCTAAGTAGTAACTATAAAAGTATATACTTTATAACTATATACTTATAAGTATATAAAACTTAGCTTTATAGTATTATCGTTTTTAAGCTACTAGTAAAGTACTTTATATAGAGTTTTTTAACTAAAAGCTACTTATAGTATATAGTTATAAAAATATACTATAGACTTATATATATTAAACTATATTTTATAAAAAAGCTTACTACTTTCTCTTATAGTCCTTACTTTTACTTTAACTATAGTACTAACACACTTAGCACCACTATTTTAATTTTAAGTATTTAAAGTAAATAGCTTAATAAAATAGCTTTATACTTAAAAAGCAGCTATTAGTTTCTTATATTTAATAAACTCTCTATTATACTTAAATACTAGTATATTAATATTATACTAAAGTTTTATTATAAAAATAAACTTATTAAAGGTCTTAGTAAAAGTATTAATAAAGTAGTTAAAAAAGTAATAGTTCTATAAGTACTAAGTAATATAGTTAGTAAATACTAGTATAAATATAAACCTACTATATCCTTTTATATATAAATAAAAGTTAAATATAATATACTTACTAAAGTAGATATATACGTTACTCTTTTGTAGTTTATAATAAATTATTCTTTTTACTTTATTAATACTATACGCGTTATAGTAAAAATAAAAAGCCTTATTATTATTAAATCTAAAGGTACTAACTATAATACAAACTCTTTTTATAAAACTTATTAAATAATAAAGCAACTTAAAGCTAGAGTAACTAAACCACTAGTACTATATTTCCTTACTACCTTTAAAAAACCATCACCTTATAGAGTTATACTTATTTCACTACTATAAAGTATAAGTATACTAAATAGCCTACACAAAGCCGTAACTACTACGTACCGTCTTAAAAGTAAGCTTATTATACTCTAATATATATTAACTATATTTAACTTTAACAATACTAAAGGAACTATAATTAAATCTATACAGTATTAATTAATACTTAAAGTACTTATCCTACTAATATCCTTATTAATATAACTATTAATAAAAAACAAAATTTATTATTATAAATATATAAAGTACTATATTATAAAGGCATATTATAAATCTTCTTCTATTAACTTAAATAACCCTAATACTTATATTTCTATATACTTTAATTATAAATAGCTTAAAGCCTACTTATAAATAGTTACTTATACTAACTACTTAAAACTTTATAAACAGCTACTTATCGTAAAATATATAAATTAATATACTAAAGTTAAAAAAGCAAAAGTTTTTAAAAGAGTAAACTTATAGGTCTTTATAAAAAGCAGCTTAAAACACTACTAATAACTACTTAAAACTCCTAATACATTAACTATAAAGTTATTTACTATAAAAATCCTTAATAAATTTAATTAATTAATTATTAGTTTTTAAGTACTTATTAATACACTCTTAATAAACTATATTATAATACTATCCCTTAAATACCTTCTTAAAAAAACATAATAACACAAATTAAATAAGTAAATAAAGTCATAAGTAAAGCAGATATTATATTACAAAAAGCCTTAGTAATTACTTTACTTTAAATAAGCACTTTATAAGTAGTTTTTATACTACTTATTTAACTCTTAACTACTTACTTAGTTAATATTAAATACTCTAAAAGTATATTAAAATCTTTTAATTAACTCTAATAAGTTATTAATAGCCTTAGTAATTAATAAAATTACCTCTTTAAGTATAGCTATATACTATACCCTAGAGTACCTTAACTTAAAGCCCTAAATAAAACTCTAAATTAATAAGTACTTAAGGACTTAGTATATATTAAATAACTAAAGTTCGTTCTTTAATAAAGCCTTAAGTAAAACAACTTATCCCTTATATATCTTAATAATCCATAAATTAAACCACTTAATAGTAACTACTTTTAATATAAAGTAATAGCTATAAAGGATTATAAAGTAGTTTTAAAGTACCTACTCTATATAATTATAGTAAAAAAACATAGTTATATTAAAATAACTCTTAAAATATAATAACTAATTAACTAGTCCCTTATTCGTATTATAGTACTAATACTAAAACTTAAAAAATACAATTTTTTATATTTATATAACTAAATCGTTTTTGTTCTTTTTATAGTCTTTATAATAATAACTAATAACTTTTTATATAATCTAAGTATTATTATAAAGCTTAAAATACTTAACTAAAAAGTCTATAATACTTATAGTATAGTAAAAGTTATTAATACTATACAAAAAAGAAACGTCCTTAAAAATAGTTACTAAAAAACTAAATCCTATAAGCGTTAAAAAGCAAAGACTCAGCAGCTTAAGTCCGTAGTAAGTAAAGCTTTTTAAATAGTTACTTAAAAGTAGCTCTAGAGACAGCACTACAGTACTAATCAGCAGTTAGTAGTCCACATCCAAGTTAATAGCGTCCTAAAAGTTAAAAAAAACCCCCTAAGCCTAAACAGCGTTTTACTAAAGGATCTAATCCTTAAAACCTATAAAAAAAATTTTACTAATAACTAAATTAGTTATTATAGTAATATATTTATTTAAAAAAACTTATAGTAATTAATTAATTATATATAGTAAAGGGGTCGTAGTATAAAACTCTTAATTATTAAATTATATATTAATTAGTACGTATATTAAAGTATATATCTATATACTACTATACACAATTTTCGCCCCTATTACGTCCCACACCAGCCGTTAAGGACTTAGCCACTAAACCTTCTATTAATCTAAACCAGCCCTCGGCTATTAACTTATACAAATAGCCAAAATCCACTCCCACGCTATTTAAAACAATAGACTCAAATCCACATAATTTAACAATTTTAACTACCTATATAAACTAATAACTAAAAGCCGGCCTAGATTAATAAAAAGTCTAGTAACTAAGCCCTTAATAGTTAGTATAAAATATAATAAAAGTAAAAATTATATATAGTAGTATATAAATATATATATTAATATATATACTAATTAATACATAATTTAATAATTAAAAGTTTTAAACTACAACTCCTCTACTATATATAATTAATTAATTACTATAAGTCTTTTTAAATAAATATATTATTATAATAACTAATTTAGCTATTAATAAAATTTTTTTTATAAACTTTAAAGATTAACTCTTTTAATAAAACACTATTTAAACTTAAGGGGTCTCTTTTAACTTTTAAAATACTATTAACCTAAATACAAACTTCTAGCTATTAATTAATACTATAGTACTACTTCTAAAGCTACTTTTAAGTAACTATTTAAAAAGCTTTACTTATTATAGACCTAAACTACTAAGCTTTTACTTTTTAATACCTATAGAATCTAGCTCTTTAGTAACTATCCTTAAAAACGTTCCCCTTTTATATAGTATTAATAACTTTTACTATACTATAAGTATTATAAACTTTTTTACTAAGTACTTTAAATACTATACTAATATTTAAACTATATAGAGAGTTATTAGTTATTATTATAAAAACTATAAAAAAAATAAAAATAACTTAATTATATAAATATAAAAAACTATATTTTTTAAGCTTTAGTACTAGTATTATAATATAAATAAAAAACTAGTTAATTAGTTATTATATTTTAAAGGCTATTTTAATATAACTATATTTTTTTATTATAATTATATAGAGTAAGTACTTTAAAACTACTTTATAATTCTTTATAATTATTACTTTATATTAAAAATAGCTACTATTAAGTAGTTTAACTTATAAATTACTAAGATATATAAGGAATAAACTGTTTTACTTAAGGCTTTTTTATAGAATAAATTTTAGTTATTTAATATATATTAAGTCCTTAAGTACTTATTAATTTAAAGCTTTATTTAAAGCTTTAAGTTAAAGTACTTTAAAGTATAGTATATAACTATACTTAAAGAAGTAATTTTATTAATTACTAAAACTATTAATAACTTACTAAAGTTAATTAAAAGATTTTAGTATACCCCTAGAGTATTTAGTATTAATTAAATAAATAGTTAAAAGTTAAATAAGTAGTATAAAAACTACTTATAAAGTACCTACTTAAAGTAAAGTAATTACTAAAGCTTTTTATAATATAATATTTACTCTACTTATAACTTTACTTATTTACTTAACTTATATTATTATATTTTTTTAAAAAAGGTATTTAAGGGATAGTACTATAATATAACTTATTAAGAGTATATTAATAAGTACTTAAAAACTAATAATTAATTAATTA
Organism: Colletotrichum musae; assembly: GCA_027406025.1. Taxonomy (NCBI): domain Eukaryota; kingdom Fungi; phylum Ascomycota; class Sordariomycetes; order Glomerellales; family Glomerellaceae; genus Colletotrichum; species Colletotrichum musae. The sequence goes on along the minus strand of JANVYC010000001.1, from coordinate 5,388,433 downwards.
AACTTATTAAGGATCTTTATAATAAATAACTTTATAGTTAATATATTAAGAGTTTTAAGTAGCTACTAGTAGTATTTTAAGTTACTTTTTATAAAAGTCTATAAGTTTACTCTTTTAAAAACTTTTATTTACTTAACTTTAATATATTAATTTATATATTTTATAATAAGTAGCTATTTATAAGGCTTTAAGTAGTTAGTATAAGTAACTATTTATAAGTAGACTTTAAGTTATTTATAATGAAAGTATATAAAAACATAAGTATTAAAGTTACTTAAGTTAATAAAAAAAGATTTATAATATACTTTTATAATATAGTATTTTATATATTTATAGTAATAAATTTTATTTCCTACTAGTAGCTATATAAATAAAAATACTAGTAGAATAAGTACTTTAAGTATTAGTTAATACTATATAAATTTAATTATAGCTCCTTTAGTATCATTAAAGTTAAATATAGTTAATATATATTTAAGTATAATAAGTTTACTTTTAAAATAGTATATAGTAACTATAGCTTTATATAAACTATTTAATATACTTATACTCTATAGTAGTAAAATAAATATAGTTCTATAAAGTAATAGCCTTTTAAAAGTAGTAAAAAAATATAGTACTAGTAACTTAGCTACTCTAGCCCTAAGCTACTTTACTATTTAATAAGTTTTATAAAAAGAGTCTATATTATAGTTAGTACCCTTAAATTTAATAATAATAAAGCTCCTTTTTATTACTATAATATATATAGTATTAGTAAAGTAAAAAAAATAATTTATTATAAGTTATAAAAAAGTAACGCGTATACCTACCCTAGTAAGTATATTGTATTTAACTTTTATTTATATATAAAAAAATATAGTAAGTTTATATTTATACTAGTATTTATTAACTATATTACCTAGTACTTATAAAACTATTACTTCTTTAACTACTTTATTAATACCTTTACTAAAACTTTTAATAAATTTATTTTTATAATAAAACTTTAATATAATATAAATATACTAGTATTTAAATATAATAAAGAGTTTATTAAATATAAGAAACTAATAGCTACTTTTTAAGTATAAAGCTATTTTATTAAGTTATTTACTTTAAATACTTAAAATTAAAATAATAGTACTAAGTATATTAGTACTATAGTTAAAGTTAAAGTAAAGACTATAAAAAAAAGTAGTAAACTTTTTTATAAAATATAGTTTAATATATATAAGTTTATAGTATATCTTTATAACTATATACTATAAGTAGCTTTTAATTAAAAGACTCTATATAAAGTACTTTATTAATAGCTTAGAAATAATAATACTATAAAGTTAAGTTTTATATACTTATAAGTATATAGTTATAAAGTATATATCTTTATAGCTACTACTTAGTTTTAAAAAAAGCACTTTAACTACTTTATTAATTATACCTTTTTAGGGTTTTTTATAAAATATACTTTAATAAATTAATACTATATATAAATACTTTTAATTAAAAAAGTTATTACTATAAAAGATATAATATTTAATAAAACTTAATAATTTAATAGTAACTTAAAGGCTGTTATTAAAAATACTTTAAACTTTAACTTTAATACTATTACTATATAAGTTTATAACTACTTTATTAATAATAAAAAAAGTAACTATTAAGTACTATATAGACTCTTTTTTTTAAATAAAAAAAATAATAAAGTTATACCTTTTATAGAGACTTTTAGTAAGATTTTTAAAAATCCTAATTCTAAAAACTCTACTATAAAATAAACTCTTTTTAATAAATATTTATACTTAATAGCTTACTTTAAGTTAATATTAATACTACTTAACTTATTTACTACTTTTTTTTAAGTACTTATTTATAAAAAAGAGTATTTAAAGAAGTATATAGAAGTAGTACTAAGTTATAATAATTTAAAAGACTCTAAATAAACTTATTATAATATACTTACTAGGCTTTATTAAAAGTAAAGCTTTTATAAAACTACTTTTTTAATAAGGACTATATTATTATATTAAAATACTTTATAGTATTACTACTTTTAAACTAGCCCCCTAGCTACTTATAAACTATTAAAGGGGATTCCTAGTATTTAATATACTTTAGAGGTATTTTAAATAGTAAATATTAAACGCTTTAATAGTAATTTTTAGCTATAAAGAAAGAATACGGGTACCTAGGAAAACAAGACCTCTTTATTAAGTAGGTATAAAAAGCTATATAAAGTATATAGTGATTTACTAGTACTGGGTACTCCTTAAAAAGATCTTTAACCTTTACTTATATTTTATATAAAAGTATTAGTTTATTTATATACTATAACTATATAAGTAGTTAAAGTGATTTATTTTAAAAGTTATTTAAAAATAAACTCTTAAAAAGAGGTACTTATAGGTACTATAAGAGGTACTTAGATCTTTAGTTACTACTAGGTTTATACTTATAAACTAAATAAGTATAGTAGGCTTTTAAAGATTAAAGTTTAGCTTATTATATATAGTAACTAGTAGTATTAAAATAACTAAAAAACGTATACTATAATAGGGCAGTACGATGGGCACTTAAAGAAGCGTACGTAAGCAGCAGCCGCAGCCTAAAAAGGAGGCCTACACAGCCATAGAAAGGGGAGGAATCATTATTATTAGTACTTAGCAATTACACCCTACGTTTTTTAGTATTTCTATAGCAATTTCTTAATTAATTTTAACTATCTTTTTTATTTAAATCTACTTATATAAAAGTAGATTTATTCTATATTTTTATATATTTTTCTAATATTTCCTTAAAAAGATATAAATCTTATAAAGTTACTAATAAGTAGGCTTTATAGTAAGGGTTATATAGGTTAGTTTAATATTGCGGCCTACGCGCCCGCGCCTATTTTAATAGTACCTAGAGGCGGATTCTTTACTTTATAGTACCCTTATAGTATTATAGATAGTAAATACTTTTATACTATTTAAACGGACTAACTATAGGTATAAAAAACATAATATAATATTATTCTAATTACTAATAATACTAATAACTATAAATAAATAATAATTAAAACTTATATAGACCTATTTAAAAATAACTAAAAGTAAAAGCTATACTTAAAGTCGGCTTTTAACATAGGGATATATTTAACTTAAAACAAAAACAACTTAAACTTAAGGATAAAAAAAAAAGGAAATAACTAAGCTATCTTTATATACAGAACTTATAATAAAATAACTACTAAAATACTAATAAAGTACATAATAATATAAATACTAATAACTATAGTTAATTTTAGTTAATAGACCTAAGTATATTTATATTTGTTTGTGTTTTTTTTAAGTAGTTGTCTTATCTGGATATTTCTATAGGTTATTCTAAAAAGAATATACTATAACTATATATTATTAAATAGTATAATTAAATAGAAGTATTTAATAGGGTGTATTTAGTAGCTTTAACCCCCTTTAGCTTAAGTAGTCTTAAGTAGAGCTTAGTAGGGTGTACGTACTTTAACGCTTTTACTTACCTACCCTTTCTATAGTAGTAGACGTGGATATGGACGTACTAGTAATAACAATAATACTATTACTAATAGGCAGTGCTGAATATGTTGAAATAAACCTTTACTTGTGCGAACCTTTAGCTGGATTACGCTATGCGTAGGGCCTAATAAGCCCTAGTAGCGTTTATAATTAAAGAAAAAGGCACTACTACTATAAGTAAGCCCTTTATCGATTCCTCCCGTTTTTTATATTTATACTTAATAATTCTTTAAAGTAACAAAATAGCGAAAAACACTATACCTATTAAAGTCTCTTAACTACTACTAAATACTAAATACTATAACCTAGTTACTATAGTTAAGAACAATATTAACTAACTTAGTAATATAGTTATATAGTTTAGTATTACTACTATTAATATATAGTATAGTTAGTTAATCTAACCCTTAAATACAAAAATCTAAATTACTATTTTTAACTTTTACCTTTTTTAAACTAGTAGTAATAGGGTCTAAATAAAAATTATTAAACTAGCTCTATTAACTAATTTAATACTAAGTTAGATTTTAGACTTATTATCTTTAAAAGATAACTAATACTACTTTAAGTAAGTAATAGAGGTAGTAACGATAACTATAGATCCCCTGGAGTTAAGAGACTAGTATATTTAATAAGGCCTAGCTAACTTAATATATTAAAACGTTTACTAATAAGTATAGGAAAAAGTGGTCTAATTAGGTTAACTAACTATAGTGCAGTCTATAATAACAGCGCGTTAGTTATAGAGGGATATGACGGTTAAGAGAAGGGACGGTTTAGTTTAAATTAGATTTAATAGGTTTAGAGGGATAGTAGGAGGTGTATAGGAGGCGTTAGTGGTTTTAGTGGCGTTAATAGTATTAATAGTATAATTAGTAGTTTGTGAAATTAATTGAAAACACCTATTACTTTAAATCTGTAGAAGCTGTGTTATAGTAAGTGAATTTGAGTGCTGTGACGAAAAAGATTAACGAGGTGGGTGGCCGGACGGCTATTCCCTAGAGTACGTAGCCTGTAGGCTGTTAGTCCCCCTAGAGGGGGTAAAAAGTATATTTATATTAATATATTAAAAAAGGTATTTAACTAATATAGTAATAAGCTACTAAAATAGTAAGCTATTTATAGTAATAAACTACTAAGTAGTAAGTTACTAAAAAAATTTAAAATTAATTTATAGGATATAAAAGAGACTAATAAAGAGTATAGGTAGTTAAGAGAGTTAAAGGCTAAATAGAATAAGATTTTAAATATAAAAGACTAAAAGAAAAAAAAAAAGAAGAATTAAGTTTAAATAAAAAAGAGAAAAAATAAGAATAATAAAATTAATAATAGAAGAAGTTAAAGAAAAAGAAAAGGAAAAATCTCCCTATTTATTTACTACCCGTTTTTATACTAATAATATTAATATAAGTTATACTATATATATTTAAAAAACACTAAAAATAATAATACACAATAACTTTAATAACAAATTAAATCTACTTAATTAATAAAATATTTACTACTAATAATAATAAAAATAAAAAACCTACTAGTACTTTTAACTGAATTATTATTCTAAATATATTTTTAACTATATAAAGTTAAGTTACTACTACTTTTATTAACTTAAAGTTTAACTTTAGTTTACTAAGTCTACTAAAAGTCTTTAGCTTTTAAACTTTTAAACTAAAGGGTAAAAAAAAGGCTATTCTATTACCTCCTAACCTATCCTTTAGTTAATTAACTAAAATATAAAAGGTCCCTACCCCTATTACTCCTAAAAATACTAGCTCTTTTAAAGGCTAAAATAAGTATATACTTAATTAAATATTTAAACTTACTATAGTAATAATATAAAAAATAAATAAAAAAGCTAACTACTTTAGATATAGTATCTTAATAACCCTATTTATAGTCTTTATTACTAAGTTTAATAAAATTAATATTATAAGCTTTTTAAAGAAGTTTAAAGTTACTACTAAACTCTATAACTAAAACGGGTTTACTATAATTAGAAATATCTACTTATACTATAAACCCGTATATAAGTTAATTATTAAAGGAATTACCTAGGCTACTAACTATAACTAAGAAAAAATAAAGTAAGTCCTTAAGGATAAGTACTTAGCTACTAACCCCCTAACTTTTAAAGATCCTAGTAAAAAGGCCTAAAAGCTTATATATAAAAACCTTTTAAAAAAGAATAACTTTATTATAGTTAATTAATTAATAACTGTAATTTACTTAATTTATTAAAAAGCTAAAAAGTATAAAACTATTTTTTTTTAGAATATAGACCTAACTTATATCCTAATTTACTAAGTTAATAAATTAATTATAAAAAAAGTAATTAAGTATTTTAGTATAACTATAATAGACTTAAAAATAAAGAAGTTTAATACTATCCTTATAGCCCTAGTAAGCTATTATAAAAAAGAATTTAAAGAAGAGTAAATTAAAAAAAACTTGACCTTTTTATTTTAGTATATACCTAAGGTTTTAAACTAGTTTATAAACCCCTTTCTAGTACACACTACTTTTATACTATTTATTATAAAGAGGCTTATAAAAAAGACTAATACTACCTTTAATAATAAAATAAAGAATATAATAAAAAGTTTAAAAAAGTTAAATATTAATTATATTAACTTATTTTAAAAAAACGTTATTAAGATTATTTAATAAAAAATATAAATAAGAAAATAACTAGTATAGTAAACTTAATAAACTACTATAGCCTTTATAAACTAAAACACCTACTATAACTCTATAAAAAACTCTAATAATTAAGTTATTAAGTATACTTAAACTAAAAAAAAAGAAGTAGTAGTTATAGTAGATACTAAAAGCGTAGTAGATATAACCTATTATTAAGACCTACTTAGTACTAAAGAATAAACCTAGAGTTCTTTAAGTTATACTTTTACTACTATAGTAAGTATAGAATTATAAACTATTTAATAGTATAAAAATTTATTTAAAAAAGGATTACGTACTATAAATTTAACTTTTAGTATATTAATACTCTATATAAAATAAAAATTAAAAATAGTATTATTAATAAAAAAAGATCTTAAAATTAACTTAATAATAAAATAATTTATATATTTTTTAATTTAGACTTAATTAACTAAAAAACTATTACTAAAAAAGTAGTAGCTATAGGAGTTAAGTACTAGTTTAATATTATAAGTTTAATAATAGCTAAAAAAACTTTAATAAAGTAATAAAAAGAAGTAAAAAAAAGGTTTAATTTTTAATTAAAAGCTGGGTAAAAGGATATTAATATTATATTTAAATTAAACTATACTTATAAAGCTACTTAGTATAGAATTAACTATATAAATAAAAAAGTATACTTAATAAACACTATTTTCACTATTAGCTACTACTATTAACTAAAGTAAAGGTATTAACCTTACTTTATAATAAAGCTATAGTATAAAAAGATCTTATATAAACCTAATTAGTAGCCTTTTCTTAAAAATATTTATTCTACTAATAGAGTAAAGAAGGTAAATAATAATAAAAATAATATATAAAAAACTCCTAATACCTATATACTTAATACTCTATAGCCTTAACTAAAAAAGGCTATAACTCCTTTAACACTTTAATAAACTTAATATACTATTTACTAAAGTACTAAAAGCATAGTAATTATATAAAAAGTGCTATTTAAGAAGCTTAATAGCTATATTTCTATTCCTAAGGACTTTTTTAAAAGGGCCTAACTAGACTATATAAAAACTTATTATTAATACTCTAAAACTAAAGTTACTAACTTTAAGGCGCATAAATAAAACAACTCCTTTACTTATATAAATAAAGAGTTAATTAAAGTTTTTAATTAAATAGCTAAATTTAAAACTATTATAAAAGAATTAATTATAGTTTAAAACTAAAAGTATAATACATAAATATAAGCTTTATAAATACATACCTTTAAGTAGACCTATAGTAATAACCTAGCTATTAATATTATTACCTTAAATAAAAAACTAATACCTAACTTTACTAAAGTCTTAATAAAGTAGTTTCTACTAACTTAGTTTTTTAAAGTTTATATAGTACTTTTATATAGCTCTATATAATAAATATTAAACCTCTAAAAACAGTTTAATAACCCTTAAGTAAAAGTAATAAACTTTATAATACTATACTACTAAGTAAAAGCTTAATTAGAATTTAAATTAAACCTAGTAATCCTTGATTTAATTAACTATAATATATTAATTAACTTAATTATAAAAGAGTATATAAAATAAAAAAGTATTTTAAATAATATAAAAAAAACTAAAATAAAGCTATTTAGTATTAATACTAACGTTAAATAAATAAGCTTTATTAAAGTAATTCTAATAACTATTTACTTTAAAGAAATAAGTATTAATTAAATAGGATTCTTTATAGTACTAATAGGCACATTTATAAAGCCGTTAGTACTTAGTATACTATTCTTTAACTATACTTAATTTACTCTATAATACTTAAAAAATAAAATAGTAAAAAGGTTTTTAGAAATAAAGAGTAATAGTAGTAAGGGCCTAATAAATATACTAATTTACTTATTTACTAAAGATACTATTAGTTATAAAAGCTAGGTTACTATCCTAAATTAATAGTCTAAAGGCTACTACTCTAATAAAATAACAGAAAACTAAATACTATTTTAAGTATTTTTAAACTAAAAATAAACTAAATAGACTTAAGAAGTACTAAAAGGCTAGAAAAAAAAGAAGTTAAACTTAATATAACCCCTAAAAGTATTTAGTTTCACTACTACTTCAGTACTTACTATACAAACAATACTCTACTACTAAAAATTATAGTTAACTTTAATAAAAATAAGTATATAGTTTATATATTTAATAAAAGGGATACTAACTTTATTACTATTATAAATACTACTATATATAAAGTAATAATACTAAAACTTACTAAAATCTATTATACTATTTTAAAAATAAAAGACTATTAAGCTTTATACTTAGGATATAGTAGTAACTACTTAGTATTATACTAAAAATAAATAAACTAAAAAAAGTAGAAGTATATAAAGAAACACATAAAGAAAAAGAAAAAGTTAGTATATAAGTAGGGTCTAGATATTTTAACTACTATTAATATTATACTAGGCTTTATTAAACTAAAAGTATTAGGAAAAAAAAGATTTAATTTATATAGCTAAGGGAGAACTTTAAAGGGTATATATACTATATATAAAAGTAAAGATAAAAAGATCTACTTAGTAGATAATACTCCCTTTAATAAAACTATTTTAAAAAGTAACTCTAAGTAAAAGATTAAAGTATAAACTACTACTAAGGAAAAAATTAAAGAAGACCCTAGTAACTCTTATATAAACTTAATTATACTAAAGTTCTTTAATATTAAATGCGGGTTATACTTAATAAAAGACCGTTTTAAAAAGATTTTTAGTACTCTTAAGTATTTTAATTATAAAAAAAAGGAGCTAATTACTAAAGTACTATATAAATATAAAAAGGCTTTAACTTAGGATTTTACTTATTATAATAAAATCCTTATATTTATCACGCCTTTTTAAAAAATTAAAATAGTAAAGTATAAAGTATAGTAAAAAAAGTTAATTTTAATTCTAAAAGTATTAAAGCCCTTAGTAATTAAAATTCTTAAGACTTATATTAAAAATAAAATTCTTAAGTTTAACTATAGACTATATTATAATAAGTTCTTTTTAGTAGTAAAGAAGGATAGTAAGATATATTTAATTAACTTAGTAATAAAGATAAATAGTATAATAATTTAAAATACTATATTACCCCCCTTTATAAATAAGTTTTTAAAAAATTTTACTATATATAAACTACTTTCCCTACTAAATATTTTCTTAGAATATAATTAAATACTACTAAATAAAAAAAACTAGGACTTAATAACTTTTATAATACCTATAAGTCTACTTAAGTACTATATAATTCCTATAAAAAGTACTAACTTAATAGTATAGTTTATATATATTATAACTTATATCTTTTATAACTTTATCTCCTACTACTATAAAGCCTTTATTAATAATATTACTATTAAAGGCCTAACTTTAATATATAATAATAAAGAGTTAAATAAACTTCTAAGTATTTATAAGTATATTTTAAAGTATATTTAAAATATTAATAAAGTCTTAACTAATATCAAGCTTACTAAATATACTATTATAGTAGTTAAGTTTTAATAAACCTAAAAGTTAGTAGTAGTTATAAAATATATCTATAGAACTAATAAGTAATAACTAAATAATACTAAAATTATTAAAATTTAAAAATAAAAAAAGTATTAAAATATTAATAACGTTTATTTATTCTTAAAAATCACTACTTTCTACTAAATATAAGTTAAGGACTTTTTATATATAGTAAAGCCTTTTTATAATTTATTAAAAAAAAAAGTTTATTTTTTATAAGGTAGATTTAAGTAAGAAGCTATAAACCTATTAAAGAATAAATTAACTAATATACCTATTTTAATCTCTATTAATTATAGGCCTAAAAGTAAAAAAATTTACCTTATAGTTAATACTAGTAGTTTAAAATAAAGAGCTATACTTAGCTAATATATTAATAATAAGTATATAGTTACTTAATTTAAAAATAAAGTTTAAAAGAAAATAAAGCTTAACTATAATACTAAAAAAAAAAAGCTATAAAGGATACTAAAAGCTTTTAAATAAATAAAGAACTACTTATATAATTATTACTTCTTTTTAAAAATAAATATAAAAACCCTTATTACCCAGCTAAACAGTACTACTTCTAACCTTCCTAATACATTAATTACTTAATAAATTACTTAAATTTATATATTTAACTTTAAAATTAAGTATATCTTTAGTATAATAAATAGTATAGCTAATAAGTTATTATAAAAACCCTTAAATAAATTTAATAAGTAAGAGGCTAATATTAAGCCTAAAATTAATAACTAAATTAATAAATAAATCTTTTTTATAAATGTTTTATTTTATTTCTTCTTTAACTATACTTAAAGTTATAGAGACGTAAAGAAAATAAAAGAGATTTTAATAATAAACTTTAATTACCCCTTTTATAAAAAAATTAAGAACTTACTATATATTCTAAAAAACTTATTAAACTCTATATAAAACTATTTAATAAAGTTTAAATAAATTATATATTATTTAAGTATACTATAAAAACTACTAAAAGTTAAGCTTAACTAGTATAAAAAGTTTTAAGTAATAACTTTAAACTATATAATCTATAATAAGTTACTTTTTATATACCTATTTACTTATAAGTTAATTCTAAAAAGAGTAGTTAATAACTTAGTAAACTAAACTAAACTAGTTTTAAAAGCCTATATTAAGAGTAGCTATAAAGGTTAAGGAGCTATTTACTTTTAACTCTAAAATTAATATATTTAGTTTAGAATAAATAAAGAAGTTTAAGAAGCTATTAAAATATACTTTAATTATTAAAAACGCTGTAGATAATAGTAAAATAATAAATATACTTTTTTTTAACCTAAAATACTCCTATTTACTTATATTATTATTAATATTTAAAGAATTAATAAATTCTATATTATAGAAGTAAAGTACTTATTTATAAGTTAACTAAAAGTTTAAGTACTAAAATAAGTTACTTTTATAGCTATAGTAAAGTTTATTTAAAAAGAAGTAGTTTATTAATATAAATTATATAATAAAATTATTATAAATAGTAGCCCTAAGAATAAAAATATTATAATTACGTTTAATAAAAAGTATAGATATTAAAGGATTATTATATTAGTATATAATATAAAAGTAAATAAAGCTATTAAAACTAAGTATTAATTAATAGCTTATACTTTAGTAATATAGTTTTAGAAACTAAAAAGAAGTTAAGATATCTATAAACAGCTCTTAGCTATTCTATTTATAGCTTATACTACTATTAATATTATAACTAAGTTTACTCTATTTTACTTTAATAAGGGATACAAGGCCGTTATATTAATTAAAACTCTAATACTTACTTAGTAGGTTCTTAATTAAAACAAAATTTATACTTAAAAAAAAGAAACCTAAATATATATCTACGTATTTACTTAGTTAAATAAAAATAGAAAAAAGGTAAAAATAATAGTAGTAGACTAATACTATTAAATAGTAAACTATTATAATACTTACTATACTAATACTATTAGAGAAAGCTACTTAAAAGTAAGAAATTTTATTTTAATTTATAATATTAAAAGCTTTATTAATAAATTCTTTATTACTAAATTTAACTACTATTAAAATAGTCCTTTTAAAATCTATTCTAAAACTAAAAAAATACCTTTTTACTAACTTAAAACTTTTACTAAAAAACCTTTTATAAATATAATATATAGGGGAAACTAACTTTAAAAGTTTAAGTAAGTACTAAAAAAATACTAAAAACCTATTAACCTTAATTTAAGTAAATATAAAATTAAAATAAGTTTAAAATTAATATATTCTATATATAAAGAACTAATAGTAAAAAATAATAAACTTAATATAAATAAGGAAATTAAAGAACCTATAGTACTTAATAAAACTAATACTAATAGTAATAATAAAACTCCTTAAATAATATAGATAATATTAATATAGTTAAAAAAACACTTAGTAGATTTAAAAATAGTAATAAAAAGAATAAAATAGAACTAAAAAGTAGTAGTTAAGTTACTAGTAATATTAAAGGAAAAAGTAGTTAAGTATTAAAAGATAAATAAGGAAGGAATATTAGAAAAAGAAAAAAGATAAATAAAATAATTAATATAATAATACACTCTTTTTTTTAATAATATAAAGTAGTTAACTTATTCTATAAATAAAAAAAGATAGTCTAAAAGTATAATATTCTTAAATATAGGGAATAAGAAATAAAATATATTTAAATTTATATAACTAATTTACTTTTTAACTCTAAATACATTAAAATAGATAAATAATAAAAAAAAAAAAGTAAAATTAATATAAATATTTTAAAAATCCTTATCTCTACAACTACTAACAATAATAATATATTTAAAGTATAAAGAGCTGCCTATATACCTTTATATCTACTAAGGACTAGTACTAGCCGGCTTACTTTTAAATTAATTTAATAAAAATAAAAAGGGAAATTATATATAAGGGATAAAAAAGAATATATAAAGTTAAACTTAGAGGTATACCCGGGAAAAGTAGGTCTAGACTAGAGTAAAACTAAATAACTAAATATAGATTTTTTACTATAATAACTTAATAACTTTTTTATATATCTTTTATTTAGGTTTATATAGACTTATTAAAAAAGGAGTCTTTTATTTATTTCCTTCTTTTTTTACTAGTTATAGCAGACTGTCTTTTTATAATAGTTATAATATAAAGGGCTCTAAGCCGTTTAGTAACTATAATAACTCTATTTAAAAACTATTATAGTTCTATATTTACTCTATAAGGGTTTTATTTAATAGTTTCTTAACGTTTAGTTATAGTTAAGTAGACGTATTTTATTCCGTTTTAATTTCTTAAATTTTTTTTTTACATACTTAACTTAGTTAGTAGTATTAAGAATATTTAAAAATCGGAATAATTAAACTAAATATTAGAAACAAAAAGGAAAGAAAAAAAAATTTTTATTTATATAAGTAAAGTATTAAGTAAACCTATTTTATATTTAAAAAAAGAAAAAATATTTAAAATTACTTTTATTTTTATTTAGTTTTAATAAAATACCCCTTATTCCCTTTATTAATTATTATTTATTTATTTTTTACTTCCCTTACCTACTCTACTACCTAATACTTAACTAAAAGTAAAGTTCTTTTTATACTTAGCCTTAGTAAACTTTAAGTACTTTTAATAAAAAGCTAACGCGTTAGGCTTATTTATTTATTAAAAGTTAAACTACTTATAAGGGTGTTTTTTAAAACAAAAGCGGGGACGTTAAATATTATACTTAGTAATTTATTCTAAATAGAGGTAATTATAAAAATTACATAAGTTAAGCTATTTAATATTAATAACTAGGGTTTTTTAAAAACTTTAGGAAATAACTAAAGCTAGTATAACTCCTTTAAACTCTCTACTTCCTTATTAACTATAGCTTATTATTTAACTATATTTAAAGTACTTATAAATATCTTTAAAGTAATAAAAGTACTTATTAACTTTTATATAATAAAAGTAGTTTATATAAGCCCTACTTAAAAGTAAAATATACTTAAAGTAAAGTATATAAATAAAAGACTTAGTTACTAGGTTCTAAGTAGTATAAATATACTCTTTATAGTAATTATATAAAATAGTATTACAGCTACTAAAACCTTAAATAAAAAAGCTTTAAACTATATCTTTATAAGTAAAGACTTTTTAAAACTAAATACCTTCCGTATATACATAGGCTTAGTAAATAAATACCTAGTAGTAGAGTTTAATAAACCTATTTATCCTATACTAAAGCTCCTTTATTTTTATACTACTCTTAAAAATAGTCTATTAGAAATAGAATTATTAACCGTTAGTATTATTAAACTTATAATTAATAGTAATATTAAGTATAAACGCTACTTTAATATACTTTTATTAAAGGATATTAATTTAAAGCTATATTAAAAAAGTAGTAGCCTAAAAAAGAGTCTATTAGATCTAAAAGGGAAAAAAACAACGAATTTAGTATATTTACTATTAACTACTTATAAGTCTAAGTAACGTATAGTTAGGAGTTCTTATATAAGACAAAAGGCAAGAAATAGCTCTTATTAATAATAACCTAAATTTAATACTTTAAAAAAAAAAAGTAGGTATAAAGAAAGTCTATAACTTTATTAAAAATAAAATAGTTATAGTAAAATATATTAATAAAAAAAAAATAAAGTTAATAAACTTAAATAGTTAAAAAAAAAGAAGATATAGTTATTAAAAAGAATTATAATAAGTTAATAATAGGTTAATATTAAAAAAAAAGTTATAAAAATAAAAAAAAAGGGTTTTTTAAAAAAGAGTTTAAATAGTAAATAACTAACTTAAAAACTAAGTAGGAGTAGTAATTTAGAGCTTTTACTATAAAGAGGTATTTAGACTTAAAATCCTAAGGTAAAAAGAAAAGGGATATTTATTACCCCCCCCCTTTTTTAAAAGAGTTTTTTAAGTATTCCTAAGGATTTAATAGCCTTAAGATCCTTTATAAAAAGAACCTATTTACTCTATACTTACTAAATATAAAAACCTACTTATAGTATAAATCTAAAGTTTATTTAAACTATAGTACTTTTTTAAAAACCTTAAATTATAACTTCTTTATTAATATTAACTATATCCACATCTACTTAAGCTTTAAACGTATACAAAGACAAATACACAATTACATCTATATACTATTACTACTTCTACCTTTTATTATTTTTTTTTTCTTTTTATTCTTTCTTCTATTAAAAATTTTATACTTCCCCCATACTACTAGTATACTTTCTTCTTTTACTTTATAATAACTTCCCCTAACCTTCCTTTTACCTACCTTCTTTATTTTTAGAATAATAAGTAGACTAAAAGTCTTATTTTAAAACTTTTAAAAATAAAAGGCTATAAAAAAAAGAACCTTAAAAACCCTTTTAAAAGAAAAGCCCTTAAGCTAAGTAATAGTATCTACTTTATAGATAGAAAAGAAAAAGACCTTATTAATAATATTCTTAATAATTAGTTTACTAAGAAACTATAGTAGTTAAAGCTGTACTTTTTATAAAATAATAGAGAAGGTATAATACCTTTTTAAATAAACACAAAATCCTTAAAAACGCTAGAGGTTCTAGGAAGTCGCTTATAGCCTACTATTAAAGCCACTAAAAGGGGAGTAAATATACTTAATACATATACAACCTTAACTAATTTCTATAACTTTATAAGTATACTTATCTATAATAAAAGACTAATAAAATATATAATAATAGTAGTAATAAAATATATTATAAAAAAAGGTAAAAAAACTAAATAAAAACTAACTATAATAATACTTAATAATCTTAATAACTTAATAAGTAACTTAGTAATATACTAGTAAGTTATAGTAAAGATAAAAGCTATGCGTTTTATATTTATAGTACTATAAATACTAAGTAACTAAGGATCTATATAGTTAAGTTTACTTATTAACTAAAAAAACGTAATATATAGGTTTTATAATAATTAGTAGGTATTAAAATAAGTAGAGTAGTACTTAGTAGGGATATTTATAGTCCTTTATATTATATATAATAAAAAGAGTAAATAAGCTATAAAGTATTTTAAATAAAGCCTCTTAATTAATAACTACTTAATAAAAACGCCTTTATATACCTTAAGTATTATTCTATTAAACTAACTATAATACTATTACTATTTAAAAACCCTAAACTTAAAACTAATTACTTACTCTAACCTATAAAGTAACTAAATTAAGTATATTTATATAGAATTTACCCTTACTTTAATACCTCCTTAATATACTTAAATAACTAGTAAAAACTATAAATAGTTCTTTATTAAAAAAAAAACCTATAGTTAAAAATCTATAATTTTATATTAACTTTAGTTTTAAACTAAGTTAAAAAATATATAACTTTACTCTATAAACTCTTTAATCTACTTAAAGAATACTTTAATTAGATTTATAAGCAACGTACTACTATAGACTAAAGTAAAACTATAACCCTAAGGGGCTCTAAAGAACTAACTTCTATATAGTCCTAAAAACTAACCCCTATTTAATTAAAATAATAAACCCTAGTAGGACTTAAGTAGACCTAAGACACTATAACTAAACTATTAATATCCCCTAAACCTATTTAAAGTACTTTAAACTTTAAGAATATTTAGAATCTAAACTACTAAATATATTTAATCTAAAATATCTTAAAAAAAGAACAAGGGAAAAGGCGGGACTTTAAAAAACACACAAATAAACATCTAAATATACCTACTAAGTCGTTTTATACCTTTTTATAACTAACTAAAAAAAAGTACTTTTACTTAACTAATAGAGTAGTATTTAAATAGTTCTACTATAGTACTAATAACCTAAACCCTAGTAACCCCCTTTTAGTCTTAACTTAGGAATAGTACTTTAAAATACTAATATACTAAAATAACTTTATTAAATAATTTAATAAAGGCCTTAGGTTTAAAAAAATATTAAAAAATAAGTAGAATTAAGAATTTCTATAGTTAACTCTACTATATAATACTACTAAGTTCCTAAATTAGTATAAATAGTTAAATACAGTAGAGATACTAGTACTACTTAAAGCTACTTACTATAGCTTTCTAGTAAAAGTATAGTAAGTTCCCCGTTATAGATTAGTATAGTATATATTCAAAGAGGCTAAAAACTACTTTACTAAGTTTTAATTTAATATAATATTTAAAATTAAAAATATATAAAAAATCTAGGATATAAACGTAGTTATTCTATTTATTTAATAAAACTAAAACTACTTTATAAGCTTAACTATTAATTAAACTATAGACTATATATACTATTATAACTTTTATTAGTTAATAACTAAAGATAGGGAATTTATAAAATTAATTAAAAATTTATATAACTAGTACTAGACTATTAAAGTTAATAAAGATATAATATATTTATTTACTACTAACTCTTAAGTTATTAATACTATATAATAGAATAATAGTTTTTTTTATAAACTTTAAGTAATTAAGTAAAACTAGACTTTTATTTATAAAGGACTTATTTATTTTATTAACTCTTTCTTTTATATAAAGGATTAGTTTAGTAGTAGTTAATATACTTTTATTAACTAATAGGTTTTTATAATATTAGTTTATGTAGGGTAAATAAATGGTAATTGATTGTAAAATGTAGGGGGTAGTAATTAAGGTTAAAAATAGATAGATTTAGAGCCCTTTTAGTGAGGGGCTTGAGATGCCTATGTGATAGTGGAGCTAGGTCTGTGCCCTACTATACCACTATTAACTATAGGTAGCTAACTCTAATATAGTTATTTTTATACTAGTAGTTTTTTTTTTTATAGCTTGAGGTTTTAATTATAAGTACTTTAGGTATCTGTTTTTTTAAAATAAGGGTTTATTAAAAGAGGCCTAAAAACAACGTTTTTGAGTTTTTTTAATTAATTCCTTTTTAACTAGTCTTTTTAGGGCTAAGTAGCTTTATTTTTGATAGAGCTATAGGCTTTGGCTATAGGTTTAGCTATAGTTGTATAAACTACTATTTCCTTATGTTTTTTAGTGCTTTTAGCCCTTTTGTTAGATTTATGGATTTTTTTTACTTAAATGCCCTTTTTTTATTCTTTTTTTGTTACTTAACTTTTTATTTTAATTGTGGCTTTATTTGTAGAGATAAAGCCCTTAAGGGTGTGGTTTGGTTTTGTTTTTGTGAAGCTGTTAGTGATATTACTGTCTTTAGCGATTTATTGTATCTCTTAGAGCTCTTAGTGCTTATATAATTATTGTAATACTATAATATTTATTATTAAGTGCTTTTTTTTAGTAGTACTTAGTTTAATAAGGTACTTATAGAGTAAATAAAAGTTAGTATAAACGATAAATAGGATTAGAGAAAGGTTTAGGTAATTTATAATAAGTTTAAGAGTTATTATAATAGTATAGACTATATTAATACTAGTAGTTATAGTATAGATCTTTAATATTAGGACGCTTTGTATAACTCGTTTACTTTTTGTAGAGTAGTAGTAGACGATGTTATTATGGATTTTAAATATATTATTACTAATAAATCAATCTTTTATAAAAACAATAATAAATCCTAGTTATAATAATAGGTTAGTGTTATTAGTGAACGATTTATTTATAAAAATAAATAGTTTGTTTTTTTTGAGGTTAAGGGGGATATATTTTAATTTTTATTATTAGTTATTAATTTATTAGTGGAGTTATTTATTAAGGGTAGTAATGTTTTTTTTTATAGGTTTTTAGTATTAAGTTGCTACGGAGAGGTTATATAATACTTTAGGTTAGTAAATTAATATAATGTATGCCCTTTAGGTGCGTTATTAAATATATTAAGTCTTTTAATCCTTATTAAGCTTAATAATTATAAGTCTTTTATTTTAGCCCTTTTAGTAAAAGACAAGGGAGTCTCTTTTAAGTATTAGGATACTACTATTAAATATTAGTAGCTTTTTTAGAGTTAAGAAGGTTTTTATTTTAGTTATAAAGTTTACTTTTTTAAGTTTTAAGGTTTTATAAGTTAAAAAATTATTTATTAAAAGGTTAAGGGTATTATTTATTTGTATTTTAATTAGAGTAAAGTTTGGGTTGTTAATTAACGATATTAGTAGGTATAGGTTATATATTAAAGTACTTATTTTAAGTTTTTTTTTATAATACCTGTAATACGTTACCTACTAGTGTGTCTTAGTTTTTGTAATACTATAGAGTGGCTTTTTAACGACTATAATAGAGTCTTTTAGGTATTAGTTATAGATTTAAATTAGGAGATACGCGAGGATTGTTTAGTTTAGCTGTGTCTCTGATTGTGTGTATGTTTGTGTTATATTTTAAAGTTATAACTTTATTTTAATCCTTATAAGGGTTAGAGCTAGTACTAGGATTAATTATTAACTAGTTTATTAAATAGTAGGGGATTATATTAAAATTACTACTTTTTTATTATTAGTATAGCTTTATATAACGAGGTAGGACTTTTTATAGGGCTGATTTGTTATTTTTACTTTGATTTTATTAATAATACAAGATTTAAACTTTTTAAACCCGTTATAGACT
This sequence comes from Colletotrichum musae, assembly GCA_027406025.1. Lineage (NCBI taxonomy): Eukaryota > Fungi > Ascomycota > Sordariomycetes > Glomerellales > Glomerellaceae > Colletotrichum > Colletotrichum musae. Next base: position 5,369,176 of record JANVYC010000001.1, on the reverse strand, counting down.
TTAGAGTTAAATAGAACAATATTAAAGACTCTGTGGTTTTATAGGGTTAAAATTTCTTCCTTAGTTGATTTTTAAAACGGCTTTTTTAGAGTAGTAATAATCCCTTACTTTTTTAACTTAATAGTAAGAGTGAAATTGGCCTTTTTTTTAGCTAAAATAAATGTGGTAGTTGGGGTTTTTTAAGGTTGGCCTTGTTGTTATTTTAGGGCTTTTGTTAGTGCTGGGTTTTTGATAGAGAAAGGGTTTGTATTAATAATAATTTTATTAAGGATTTTTTTAGCCTTATTCTTAGGTTTAGCTGTGTCTTTAGTCTTGTTCTTTATAGTTATTAGGTCTTTTAAAAAGAAAGGAATTTTTAGGTTTATATTATTAATATTTTTATAGTAGGGCTTAATAAATATTAATTAAAAGGATTAAGGGCCTTATAGGAGAGTAAGTATATACTCTTTATTGTTTATTAAAATTAATTAGTAAGGGCTTTATTAATTGCTTTTTTTATACTATACTTTAACTATTAATTAAAGGGGGAGTTTTAGTATTTTAAATATTTTTAGTTTATTATATATATTAAGGGTATTATTAACTTTATACTTTATATAAATATACTAAATTTCTTTAGTAGCCCTTTTAACTACTTAAGTATATTTAGTAATGTTTAGAGTTAGTAGAGATGAGTTGTTAATCCGTAGGTATACTTTAAAGATAAAGAGAGTTAGTATAAGACTATTAGGGTTTGTGGTATTATTAATATTTTTAATATAGGTTTAGAGTACGATTTTAAGTAGTATAAGTAGGTTTTTAATATAGTGGATTTAGTAGACCTATTTTAAGATAGTGTAGTATTTTTTAATTTTACTAATAGAGTAGTGGGCTTTAATTAGTACGATTTTAAGGGTGATTTTTTGCTTTTTAGTGTATTTTTTAAACTTAGTGGTTTTGAACGTTGTAGTTGTGTTTGTTATTAGGAAGTTAGGAGGTTTTTAATAAATGTTGATTTATATAGTATAAATACTTTTTTATACTACTTTAGTAGATATGTTTTTAAGGAACTTTATAGTAGTAAATTTAGTTATAGTATTAACGAGGTAGATAATTAGTTTATTATTAAGGTATATAATATTTATAATAACTTTATAGTTAAAGTTATATTTGTTTTATAGTATAAATTAGAATCTTAAAGGTACTGTACTATAGAGTTAGTAATAGTAGTATATTTTTATTAGGGTCTTTAATACTTAGACGTTTAGTTAATAGTTAGCTTTTTTAAAGAGGTTATAAAGTTTTATAATAGATAGGTGTTTAAACTAGTGATAAAGGCGTTAGAGTTTAATAGTAATAAAGTAGTAGTATACTATTACTTATTTATAGTTAAATAGTAGTTATTTATACTTTTATTATTAAATAATTAGTATAGTAATATTTCTTTTATATAGAACGTTATTAATATTATTAAATATAATACTTAAGTGGTTTATATTTTAGAGGTATAGTAGGAATAGTGTGTTAGTAGGTATAATGTGGAAGACGATGTTTTTAAATAGTAAGGGGATTTTAATTAATTTAAGGGATTTAATACTATTATTAGTATTAAAGTAAATTAAGATACTACTAGTACTTATAGTATTAAGTTTAAAGTTAAAAAAGATTATTTTTTTAAGGGCTATATATTAACTATAGTTTACTATAAAAAACTCTATTACTTTAGTATTTAGTATAATATCTTAAAAAATAGCTTTAGAATATTAGTTATTATAAGTATATAGTATAGATTTTGTATAGTTTAGGTTTTTTATTATTATAGTGTAGGCCGTTACTTGCTTTATAAAGGCTATAATTATTTTAGGGCTATTAACTTATTTTAATATAAAGTATATAGTTATAAATATAGTTAGTTAAGTTATTATAGTACTATTATTTTTATTATTTAAGAGGTATTTATTTATAGAGTTATTATTAATTTCTTAAGTATTATTAAAAGTTTTATTACTTTTATACTTTATAAAGAATTATTAAAAGGATATTATTATAACGTTTTAGAAGTAATTAGCTTTATAATAGTAGTTATAAGCCTTATTTTGATTTCTAGTAGGATGTTTTTATAAGTAGTAGTTAAGTTTATTATAAATATAGTACTTTTTATTATTTACTAAGCTAGTAAGATACTAGAAACAGTAATTTCTACTTTATAGTTTTTATTACTATGATTTTTATAGCCTTCTTTACTCTAATTAGCCTTTATTACTGTAGTTATATGTCTAATTAATAATATAGGTACTATATAGCTTTATAGCTTTAGTTAGGTATTGTAGTATTTTTTTAGTTAATTTAAAAGTATTAATTAAGTTTTTTAATTGTATAATAATTTTAGTAAGGCTTTTAGTTAGGTTAAAGAGGTAAAAGTTGTATTTTTTAACTTTTTAGTATGCGTTAATAAGTTAATTATAGAGGGCCTTTTTGGTTTATAATCTACTTAATAGTATAGACTAAATATTTATTAGTTAATTAATTAGTAAGTTAAGTAATTTAAGTTTTAACTTTATGGGGTTTTTATAGATTATATAGGTAAAAGAAGTTTATTACTACTTAGAAAGGTATTATTAATATGTCTTTTTAGTTTTAAAGTATCCTTAAAGCTTTTTAATTATAGTATTTTAATTAAGAGGTTTTATAGGGTTATAGAGATACTAAAAATAGAATATTAGGGTTTAATTTTTAAGTATAATTAATATAGTTGTAGTATACTATGTTTAATTAATACTTATAAGTTAATATTATTAATAGAATATTTTAATTTTTATAGTAAAGATATTAAATTAATTACTACTATACTTTATATAGTTATTATATAGTTTTATAAGGTTAGTAAGTACTTTTACTAGTAGAGGGTTATTTAGAGTAAAGTTATAATTATTAATGTTGTTTTTTTTGTAATTGTTATAGTAATTCTAGTGTTAGTTAAAGATAGGTTATTAAAGAGGGGGAGTGTAAAATTGATATTACTATACTAAGGGATACTAATAGGTATTTTATAATAGGGTTTTATATTATTTGTATTTTAGGGGTAGTAGTAGAGGGAGTTATAAATCCCTAGGAGCTTTTAGAGTTTTATAAAGCTAAGACTTTATAAGGCTGTGATTCCTTTATATTAAAATCCGTGGGTTATAAGCTAAGATTTTATTAATAAACCCGGGGTACTTTATAAGGGTTTTAAATACGCGATTTTGTTATATTATAGTATTAATTTGATTTTTAAACTATATAGGGAACTTATTAAACGTTAGTAGAGTATAGATTTTATATAAGAGGTATTTACTAGTTAATATATAATTAATATAGATATTATAGTATATAAAGAAGTTTTTAATATAATACTAAACGTTTTTATTTATATATTTAAATACGTTAATAGTTTATTTAGTAAAATTAAAGTAGAAGTGGTTATATAGTTTTATACTAACGATATTATTAGCTATATAGTTATTAATATAGTAGGCTGTGGTTGTTATGAGTTTTTTAGTTCTGGGCTTTGTTATTAGGTTTATATTATACTAAGGGCCCTAAATTAATATATTAATAGTTTAAAGAGTAATAGTTAAGAGTACTAGGACGAGGGTATTTATAGGTCCATTAGTTTTACTAGTAATAGTAGTAGACTTTAATTAATTTATTAACTTTAATAGTAATGAATTTTAGTTAGTTCCTAGGGTTAATATTATAAAAACGTTATAAATCTCCTTAGTTTTTATTTATAACTATAGCTACTTTTTTAGGAGTTTTTTTATTTATAGCTATATTAACTAATAGTATAGTTAGGGTTACTTAAGGGGAGTCTTTTAGAGTCTTTATAATACTAAGGATGTTATTATTATTTTTTTATTATTTAGTAGTAAGAATTTAGTAAGGGTAATAAATAATAGGGATAATAAATAGAAAAGAGGTTTTTAAATAATATTAATGTTAATTAATATTTCTGTTATTTTTATTATGGATTTTTGTTACTATTATAGTTAAACTATAATATTTTACTTTACTTTAGAGTATTATAATACTTTTAAAGTATTATAGGTAGGGTTTGGGTAATTTAAGTAGGAGGGATTCTTTTATTTCCTAGTACCTATAGGTAAATTAGGAGTATAAAATAGGATTTTTGTATACTAGATTTAAATTTAGAAACTTAACTATAATAGTAGACTTATTAGTACGTTATGCATTAGTAGTGAATATAGTAAAATACTAGTTGTAGTTAAAAATTAGCTAAGTTTTTATAATTAATTAACGATAATATTAATAGTTATTAAGTAATTATATTTTATTATTTAGTATTAGTTAGGGGGGATAAGATAATAGTAATAGGGGATAGAGATAAAGGATAAAGAAGAGACTTTTTATAATATATAGAGTATATAGTTAGAAGTGTCTCTTTATTTAGTTTTTATATTATAGACTAATTGTAGTTTAGTAGAGGTTTATTATAATTACTTAAGTACTTTTTTTATTATAAACTACTAATTAATACTATATACTATTAAAAATTACTTTTATACTAGGGATTTTATTATTAAAAAGACTTTTAATAAGGGATTATTAAGTTAATAATACTTTAAATATAGGCGTTTCTTTTAAACTACGGTCTTAGGGGCGTATTTACTTATATAATAAATTACTACTAGTAATTTTTAATATATTAGGGTCTTTAGTTAGTAGTTAAGATATTTTAGTAGTTTTGTAATTTTTTTAAAGTATAGTGTGTATTACTAGTGTTTTAAATAACTAGTAATATTCTTAATTTACTTTTAGGTACTGTTATAGAGTATAGCTTAGTTTTAGGGCTTTTTAGGGAAAAACTCTGTAGTTGTGTAGTAGAAGGAGGGGAGGGAGTATTAAAATAGCTTTAGAAGTTATAGGAGGGTTTAAGGGGTTTTTAAGGGTTAATATGATAGTTTAAAGGGGTAGATTGTAGTTTTATAAGGTTGTAAAGAGATCTTTTTAATAAATTAGGTGTATAATAGATACTTTTTTTAGTAAAATAGTTTTAAATTTGTTTGGCTGTTAGATAAAGGCTTAGTATATTAATATTATTTACTAATGAGTAATTAGTTAACTCTGGGTTAATTGTATTTATAATAATGTTTTTTTTAAATAAAACCTTATTAATTTATAGTTATAAAATAGTGGTAATTATATATATTAATTATTAATTAGTATTAGTTTATATAGGGTAAATAAATAGTAATTAATTATAAAACGTAGGGGGTAGTAATTAAAGTTAAAGATAGATAGATTTAGAGCCCTTTTAGTAAGGGGCTTAAGATACTTATGTGATAGTAGAGCTAGGTTTGTGCCCCGCTATACCGCCGTTAGCTATAGGTAGCTAACTCTGATGTAGTTATTCCTATATATAATTATATTACTTTTTTACTTTTATATAAATATTATTAATAACTAGCCCTTATATATAATTATAACTCTTTTTAATTAATTTAGTTAAAATTATAAAACTAAAGATACTTAATAAAAGGCTATATTAGTTATAGTTTTACTTTATGTTTTTTTAAGTAGTTATTTTATTTAGATATTTTTATAGGTTGTTTTAAAAAGAATATACTATAGTTATATATTATTAAATAGTATAATTAAATAGAAGTATTTAATAGGGTGTATTTAGTAGCTTTAACCCCCTTTAGCTTAAGTGGTTTTAAGTAGAGTTTGGTAGGGCGTATGTACTTTAACGCTTCTACTTACTTACCCTTTCTATAGTAATAATAATAATACTATTACTAATAAATAGCGATATTAAAATAAACCTTTACTTATACAAACCTTTGGCCGGATTACACTACGCATAGGGCCTAATAAGCCTTAGTAGTGTTTATAATTAAAAAAAAAGGCACTACTACTATAAGCAAGCCCTTTGTTAATTCCTCCCGTCTTCCACATTTATACTTAATAATTTAATAAAATAACAAAAAATACTATATTTATAAAAGTCCCCTAGCCACTACTAAATACTAAATACTATAACCTAGTTACTATAGTTAAAAATAATATTAATTAATTTAGTAATATAGTTATATAACTTAGTATTACTACTATTAATATATAGTATAACTAACTAACTTAACTTTTAAATATAAAAATCTAAATCGCTATTTTTAGCCTTTACCTTTTTTAAACTAGTAGTAATAGAGTTTAAATAAAAACTATTAAACTAGTTCTATTAACTAATTTAATACTAAGTTAAATTTTAGACTTACTATTTTTAAAAAATAACTAATACTACTTTAAGTAAGTAATAAAGGTAGTAATAATAACTATAGATCCCCTAGAGTCTATAAGAAACTAGTACGTTTAATAAAGTATATTAAAATATTTATTAATAAGTATAAGGAAAAGTAGTTTAATTAGGTTAACTAGCTGTGGTATAGTAACGGTACGTTAGTTATAAAGGGATTTAATAGTTAAAGAAAGGGATAGTTTAGTTTAGATTAAATTTAATAGGTTTAGAGAGATAGTAATGGTTAGGCGTACGGGAGGTATATAAAAGGCGTTAGTGGTTTTAGTAGTGTTAATAGTATAATTAGTAGTTTATGAAATTAATTAAAAATACCTATTACTTTAAATTTGTAAAAGCTGTATTATAGTAAGTAAATTTAAGTGCTGTTTATTATAACTAACGATAAAAAAGATTAATAAGGTAGGTAGCTGGACGGCTATTTCCTAGAGTACGTGGCCCGTGGGCCGTTAGTCACTCTAAAGGGGGTGTTATAGTTTTATTTAAGTAAACTAAATTCCCTTCTTTTATTTAATATCTTTTTAATAATTCTTTAAATTTTAGAATTAATAATACTACTAACTTTAACCTTTTTAATCCTTTTTTTAGTTTACTAAAAAACTTAAGTTTAAATAATAACTTTTAGTATAGTAAAAATTATAGCCTTTTTTATACTAAAACTATATTACCTATTAAATCTATAGAGTCTAATAACTAGTATATAGTACTAATAACTTTAAAATATAGCCTATTTAAAACTATTAACGCGCTACTTATAAACTATTACTATTACTTATTTAATAAATTTATAGTTAATTATATTACTAATATCCCTATTATAAATTAAATTAATTAATAAATTAATTATTAAAATTAAATTAAATAAACTACTTTAAAAAGCACTTATATATATAACTTTATAAAGTATAAAGAATAAAAGGGATAGTTTAAATTAAAGTAGTTTTTAAACTAGGATATAGTAAATAAAGCTTAAAAAGAGCTAAACTAAAACCTAAAGTAGTATAAATTATATAAAAAGCCTACTTAGATTAACTAAAACTTAGTTCCTCCTTTATAAAGGCTTTATAAGTACTCTATATAATTAAATAAGTTACTTCTCCTTTAGTAGGACTTAAGGGAGATATAAGGGGATATTTATAATAGAGCGGTATAATAGGTACTTAAAAGAGTATATATAAGTAATAGCTACAACTTAAAAAAAAGACTTATATAGTTATAAAAAGGGGAGGAATTATTATTATTAATACTTAGTAATTATACCCTACGTTTTTTAGTATTTCTATAGCGATTTCTTAATTAATTTTAACTATCTTTTTTATTTAAATTTACTTATATAAAAGCGGATTTATTCTATATTTTTATATATTTTTTTAATATTTCCTTAAAGAGATATAAATCTTATAAAGTTACTAATAAATAGGCTTTGTAGTAAGGGTTGTGTAGGTTAGTTTAATATCACAGTCTATGCGCCTGCGCCTATCTTAATACCTTAATACTTACTAGTATATTTTTTTAAATACTAATAGCTATTATTAATTACTTTAATCTTAAGCTTTTATAATATAATACTATAAATACTTTTATATATATAGAGTTTAATAAAAATATTTATATATAAATACCCCCTAGTTACTAAAAAAAGGGCACTATCCTTAAGCTTATTAAAGTACTTTATAAATTATATTACTTACTACTTTTTTAGTAGTATTATTTTAAAGTAGGTTTATAAGAGTTTAAGTTAAAATAAGTTACTAGTAAAAACTACTATTAAATATATAGCTATATAATTTTTTTTATATAAATAACTATATACTCTACTTCTCTTTAAAGTACTATAATAAAGCTATAAAGCTTATTAAAGCTTTTTAAAAGTAGTATTATTTTAAAAGTAGTTAAAACTTATAATAGTTTTTAGGAATTAAAGTTATTTATAACTATACTATAAAATAACTTTAGCTTTTATAATTTATATATATTAATAAACTTACTAAATAACTTTAGTAATATATAATAAAATCAAAAAAAGTATATACTTTACTACTCTAACTAAGTAAGCTTTTTCTATATAAGGGAATAACTACGTATACTAAGACTAACTAGTACTAAAGTAATATTAGTTTTATAATATACTTAGTAATAATAACCTAGCTTAATATTACTCTTTTAATTAACTATTTTACTTACTTTAACTATAACTTTAGTTTAAAGTATACTAAAAAGGCTAAAAGAACTATAGTTTACTTTATTTACTAGTATACTTTATACTTTAAATATAGTTATAAAAAAAAAGGCCCTAATAATAGCTTTATAGTTATTATAAATATAAACTTTACTAATAATATAGTAAACTATAAAAGCTTTTAGGCCTTTATAATTAAATTCTTTAATAAATTAATTAAGTAGTAAGTTAATAAGTAAAATATAGTTACTATATTAACTATAAAAACTAAGTTACTTATATTCTTTTAAGTAGTAAAAGAAGTAATTTTTATAAATTAATTAATAATAGCCTTTTATATAAACTTTAAAAAAAAACTTTTAAAACTATTTTAGTACCCTTAATACTAAGTATATAAATCTAATATAATAATTAATAAATAATTTACTTTATTAATAAAGAAATAGTTTAACTATAAATAAAGCTATACTATATTAATATTTATAACTATTAACTATATTAAAAAACTTAAAAAAGCTATATTATTATTAAGTATACTTTTATAATAAAGTTAATAGTTAATAAATTTATAAAGCTACTTACTAGTACTTACTTTAAAGTATTTTTTAAGTAGTTAAATTTTATTAATTAAACTAAGTAACTTAAAGTACTTTATAAAGTTAAGTTTAAAAGTAAAAAGCTTAAGGGCCTTAACTTTACTAATAAGGAATAAAAGGAAGGATTATAAGTCTTAAGTACTTTAAAAATAGTACTACTCTTTTTACTATAGGGGTAAAGGTTTAATAAGAGTAATAAAACTACTTAAGAATTAAAAAGGAGTAATAAATATACTACTCTAAAGAGGTACTTAAAAGGTACTAATTACTAAGTAATTATAGAGTAATTAAAGAAGTAATTAAACTATAGAGTATATATTAAAAAAGAGTAAATAAAATAATATATTTAAAAGGCCTTTTAGCTATTAATATAATAGTAAAAGCTTTATAAAGGCCTTTACTAAAGAGGTATATTAAATTACATAAATTTAAGCCTACTACTCTAAATAGTATAAAAGTAGATTTTAGCTACCCGTATAAGTTAATAGTTAAGGGCTAGCTTAGATTAATAAAAGGTCCAGCGGCCGAGCCCCTAATAGCTAGCGTAGGACGTAATAGGGGTAAAAATCGTGTGTAGTGGCATATAGACACATATATTAATATATGTACTAATTGACGCGTAATTCAACAAGAGGAGGCTTCTAGGTTTAGACGGGCACTCGGACGCACAACCGCTCCAGCCCCCCCCCCCCCCCCCCCCCCGGCACTTTTAAACGAAAATCACCCCTGTCGGCTACAGCGCTTGCTGTCAGGTACGACTGCAATGAAAGTGGTTCCAGTGCCGTATCTAGACTGTATCCGTGTCCGTACGGATACTCCGTAGTGTAGTGTAGGTGGTGTACCGTGCATCGCCCAGGCTCGTCGGAGACAGGGGCAGAGCAGACTGTGCCTGAGGGAATTCCTTACTCTTGTGCTTGCTTCTCTTCCTCTCTTTCGAAGACGACGGACGCACCTCACGACCCCATTTCCCGAGGTTCCCGCTGCGGAACGTTTCTGTCGCTCATTCCAATCGTTTAATCCACGGGTAGGTCGAACATCTGCTTCAGTGCTTCTTGCTTGTCGTCGTACGCAGTCCCCGAGACCCTGCTCAAATCTGGACCATCGGCGGCCACGACGTTTTGTTGTCTGACCTTCTCTCCCATTGCAGTCGCCCATACACGCGGCCGTCGTGGCTCACCTTCCCTACTTTCCTAACTTCGATTCTATTAAACACTTTATTCGACTATCTCGTCATCCAGTCGATCTTTCTACGCTCAGCCCCATCGTCTCCCGGACTTGCGACGACACCGCCAAAGTATTCTGAAAGAGGAAGGGGTAAAAAGAGAAAAAGAAAAACAGGCAGGAAACCGACCGAGTACACGCACCGGCTCCATTCGTACGACATTGAACCCTCGTTCAATCTGGAAGAGAGAGAAGAAACGAAGCAACTGGTCAAAACCGTCAGATCGATCGCCGTCTACCAAGCAGTGTAGTGTGCTGGACCAGGGGAAAATTCAACGTCTGCGACTCCAGAGTTTGACATTGTGGAAGGCGCCGTTCGTTTGTCCCTCTCGACGAAACCCGTTGGTTGGGGACGGTTGAAAGGTACTGTCACCCCGGGAGATTCTTAGCTCTTGTGGCGTCACCGACCTCCAACGATCGCAGCCCTCCTCCTTCTCCTGACTCCTCCCCTTCCACACTTGCACAGACACGTCGTGTCACGGTCCAAGGCGGCACCGCAGGATACACTGCAACGACACACGCGCAAACGCACATCAAGTCAGACCAACGGACTAATACGCTCATTTCGCAGCCCAGGAGAAAAAAACTCTTTCGTTTACACTACCTGCCTCCTTCCTTCTGCGGATACAACACGCGACCTTCGCCCGTCGGAATCCAAGCCGAGACAAAACGAACTCGGGCCACTCGCTCATTACTACTACCATCAGTCATTCTTTATTTTATTTTCTTCCCCGTACCCTTCCCCGGCACGCTTTCTTATTTCCCGGCCTCCAGCCAAGAGAAAAACGGTCCATCAGGTCTTCCTCGCCGCCGACTGTCTCTAAAGGCCAATTCAATTTCAGATCGTCAGGCTTGCTGTCATCATCTTATCCCAACGCGGTACAGGCAACTGCCAGTATCCGACGACCTCTGAGAGCCGTGCCCACACTGCTCCAAAAAAAAAAAAAAACGACACAACTGTCAATGCTTTGATAGGAGGTAGGTGCGACCCCAACTTCACCACCAATTTCCCTAGCGCAGGTACATGTGGGCCGCGCCTTCCATTCCAGCTCCATCTTGCCCGGCGCTCAGCCTCTCTCTCTTCCTCTCCACCAACAAACAACAAACCGCTGCGCCGACAAAGAGCAACGGGGAAAACGAGCGTCCTACACCACCTCGTCGCCGCCCTCCTCGGATGGCTGCAATCCAGTTCTAACAATATTTCCAAACAGAAGAACCAGGCGACAGAGTATTCTCTTTTCCCCGCTCTACTCTCATCCAATACGCTCGTTAATCACAATATTCGCCAACCCTCGACCTTCCTTCCGAATTGACTAACAGCACTCCGTTTTAATTTCGCACCCGAATTTTCGACGCGACCCAAACCAGCCGACCGATTGACCGACCGACCGATTTCGAGAGTCATTCAATTCTTGCGATGGCCAGCGCTCAAAATTAGACTTTCTCTGCAAATGCGACGCGAAAGCCAATTCAATTCAATTCGACACCACCAAAAACCTCTCAACCCGAAATCTTCGATATCAAGCATTCACACACAACAATCGCCTCTGCTGTTAACAGAACTGTAATAGCAATGCGTCTACCTCTCAACAGGCGCCCATCGGCGCGCCGTTCCCATTGCCAGCAGTCCAGTCTGTTGGCGATGGCAGCTCTCGTCCCATCTTTGGCGACTGCAATCCAGTTCACTCCAGTACCCGAGGCAAACCTCGACCTCTCTCAACTAGGCAGAATAGGTGTGGCGGGCGATTTCAGCGGTATCTCACTGTACCAGTTTGAGGAGCAGAACGAGAAACCTTACAGCACAAACGGCAGTGAGTCACTTCTGGCCCAGCTTCCTAATGGTGCCTTTGCCTCGGCCATCTCAACCGATGCCTCGATTCACGACATGTGCACATTCACGCGAGACAATGGACAGATGGATGGAGTGGTGATTGGTGGCAACTTCACAAGCTTGGATGGCATTCAATCGCAAGGCATTGCCATGTTCAACCCCAACACATCTGAAATCACTCCTCTGGCTGGTCTGTCAGGCCAGGTTAATGCCCTGCTGTGCGACAAGGACACCAACACGGTCTATGTTGGAGGAAACTTCCGAGCTGCCAACTCAACCAACGCTATCGCTTGGGTTGGTACGGATGGATGGACTAACCTTCCCTTTGCTGGCTTCAACGGCCCCGTCTCTTCCATTACCAAAGCCTCCAATGGCCATGTCGTTTTTGGTGGCAGCTTTACTGGCCTGGGAAATACCAGTACCCCCAGCACTCCTGACGGCCAGGTGATCAACCTTTCTAGCGCCAACATTACTTCAGCCGCAAGCTCCTCCACCACCGGATTTAGCGATCCCCGCAACATCATCTGCAAGACGAGTGGTACTGACGGCGCTGGCAACACTTGGCTGCTGCGCGACAACTCAGCTGGCTTCTGGCAAGCCACTTTCGGCTTCGGCTTTCAGCCCACGAAGCTCAGGCTCTGGAATACCCACCAGGACGGACGTGGAACCAAGACGTTTCGCTTCACGGCTTTCCCTCTCGGTGGCATTCTCAACATGACGTACCTGGATCCCGCGACGGGCCAGAATGCTTCTTGCACCAGCGAGTGCCCTATGAGCGACGACAAGAATGTCACCTTCCAGGACTACCACTTCGTCAACTTGGTTGGGATGAACTCCTTCCGGATCGACATCTCTGCATTCTACGGCGCCGGCGGTGGTCTGAACGGTATCCAACTGTTCGAGGATGACATCAACTCATACGCCATCAACGACTTCAACGCCCCATCCTGTTCTGACAGCGACACCAAGTCAACTTCCACTGCCACTGGACCCTGGGCTGTTTCGCCTTCTGAACAGAGCAGTTCCCAGTACCTGACTGCGAAGCTCTCCGGCACGATCAGCAGCCAGTCTGCCTCGGTCACCTTCCTTCCCGATCTGAAGGAGTCTGGCAACTACTCTGTCAACTTATACACGCCCGGCTGCATCCAAGACAACACTTGCTCAACCCGAGGACAGGTCAACATCACTGGCATTATGTCGTCTTCTGGAAAAGACAAGTTCACGACATCGCTGTACCAGACCAACAACTTTGACAAGTACGACCAGATCTACTTCGGCTACATCGAGGCCAGTTCAGCAGATGGCTTCCGACCCAGCGTCACGTTGGCGCCCTTGAATGGTCAGAACATCGATGATATGACCCTCGTTGCTCAGCGGGTCGGTTTCACTCTGATCAACTCAACCGGTGGACTCAATGGCCTGTTCGACTTTGACCCCAAGGCCGCTACGGTCAACACAGACTTCAAGAGCTCCAAGATCAACCAGCTTGGATCCTCGTTCGCCTCCGGGTCCGCTGTCACGAGTCTCACCACGACCGGTGACTTGGTTGTTGTTGGCGGCAATTTCACGTCGACGAACGCCCGCAACGTCATTGGTATCAACACCGCGACTGAGGCGACCATGGCACTCGATGGCGGCCTCAACGGCGAAGTCATGGCCATGAAGCTGACTGACAACCAACTGTTCGTCGGTGGTCAGTTCTCGAACACCCAGGACAACGCCGTCGCCGGCCTGAACAACGTGGGTGTTTACGACACGTCAGCTAACACCTGGACCGCCCTCGGTGCTGGCGTCAACGGCAAAGTCTACCATGTCGTCCCGATGCTCGTTAACGTCACGAGCGAAGACGAGCCCGAATCCGTCGTCACTTTCACCGGTGACTTTACCGAGATCAACGCCTTTGGAGACAGCAAAGCCGTCCCCGTCTCTGGCTTCGCCGTCTGGGTCCCTTCCCAGAAGAACTGGCTCCAGAACCTCAGTGGCCCCGTTCCGGCCTTTAGTGGCATCCTGACGACGGGCATCCTTGACCTTCCCGGCGGAGGATCCATCTACGCTGGTTCCATGACGTCTGCGACCATCGGCGCCAACGGTGCCGTCTCGCTCTCTGGGAAGTTTGGCCAGTTCCCCGTCAAGATCCAGGCGCCAACTACGAACTCCAACACGCTGAGCCGTCGCGATTCTGTCTCGAGTGGTAACATCACCGGCGTCGTGACGGGCGCGTTCTACAACAACGACGGACGCAACATCACCATCTTGGGTGGTCACTTCACTGCCGAGGGTGCCAATGGGACGACCGTCAACAACTTGGTCATCATCGACGGATCCAAGTCCAACACTATCAGCGGTCTTGGCTCTCAGATCGAAGATAACTCGACCTTTATTGCTCTTGCCACTACGGGAGACTTGCTTTTTGCTGGCGGCAACGTGCGTGGCCGGGTCAACGACGCTGACGTGCGAGGAATTATTTCGCTCAACCTCCAGTCAAACTCATTCAACAGCACCCAGCCTCCAGGCATGAGTGGAGGAAACGCAACGGTAACTGACATCCAAGTTCGTCCCGAGTCCGGCGAGGTGTACGTTGCAGGTTCGTTCGATTCTGCAGGAGCTCTCGGCTGTCCAGGCGTCTGTTACTACGATACATCGCTCGCGGCCTGGAACCGCCCCGGCGTCAATCTCGAGGGTACGGGTCACGCCCTCATCTGGACGAGCAAGAGTCAACTCGTCGCCGGCGGTAACTTTACCCTCAACGGCACGTCGGCCACGATGCTCGCAATGTACAGCCCTGATCGCCAGGCATGGTCTGCCTACCCAGGCGAGGACTCCCTCCCTGGCCCTGTTGAGGCTCTGACGGCTGGATCCCGCGACCGCAGCCAACTTTGGGTTTCTGGAACCGCGTCCAACGGCTCTATCTACCTGATGAAGTATGACGGCTCCAACTGGCACTCTGCTGGTGTTACCCTGCTGCCCGGCAGTATTGTCAACAGCCTTCAAGTCTTCTCCCTGACGTCTTCCCACGGCAACACCGACATCTTGGACTCGAACCAGGTGCTGATGATCACGGGATCCGTTGGCGTCCCGGGCTACGGCTCGGCCTCGGCTGCCATCTTCAACGGTACATCATTCCAGCCCTACGCTCTTACCATTAACAATGGAAACACTGCGGGATCGATTTCCAAGATTTTTACCGAGAACGAGGATTTCTTCACAGACAAATGTAGGATGACCCTCCACCTTCCACACAACTCCTAAGACAATGCTAACGCGTTTACAGCCGGCCACCTGGCCTTGGGCTTCGTCGTCCTGATCGGTCTCGGTATCTCACTCGCCCTCATTTTCATCATGGTCATTATCGGCATGGCGCTCGATCGTCTGCGTAAGAAGCGCGAAGGGTACACGCCCGCGCCCACGTCGATGTACGATCGGGGCGGTGGCATCAGCAAGGTCCCGCCTCACGAGCTCTTCGAGTCGTTGGGCAAAGGCAGACCTGGCGCCCCGCAGATATAGCATGTTTGAGGAGCGTTCCGGTTTCGGTCTTTCACCAAGGGTTTGCTTTCCGGCGTTTGGACAGGCATGGCGTGGGGAAAAGGATACCATCGCAATTCGACATCATTCGCCAACGGAACAAGAGAGCTGCACATGTTTGAGATGGACGAAGACGGCAGTCTTTCGACTCCCATCGTACGACATCACAACTCTCTGGGGATTGTTCGTCACAGTCTCACCCGATCCAGGGCTCTGCCGTACACGATCTGAGTGGGCCTTGCGGATCGCCTCGTTTTTTCGTTGCATTCGATTCTTCACGACCTGACGACCTTTGTTTTAATGTCTACATGTTTATTATACCATCACGCGCGCCAAGCCGCTTTCTTTTCTCGGACACAATCAACAAGATTGCTCCTCGCGGAGCATGTACACTACAGTCGACACGGCTCTTCTCACCGAGCGAGCAGTATCCGCGTACAATCACCACAACAATCACTCAGACCCCGGTCCTTCCGGCACTGGTCTTTTTTCCTTTTTTCCCCCTCTCTTTTCTGTGGTATCTGGTGGTCTCGATTGAGGCATGGAAAAAGGAGTTGCAGAGAACGGACTCGGGGGGAATGGGGTTCGCAGAGGCTACTATCTGGGGTGGAAGACACAGGGGATTGGAATGGATGTGTCATTTGTGCCCGCCGAGTCTCGTCTTGAGTTGAATTGACTCAGCTTTGAAGACATTAGCAGTAGCTTTCTAGTGGTTCATCGCAAACGTAGTTTAATACCCAATCGAAGGAAGATGAACCTACTGCTCTGTTTCCCGTTTCCGCGTCTCGCGTGTTGATTCTTTCTTCGCCTCGTCCTCTCGTGCGCATCGCATCTGTCTGTCTCTGCCTGGTTGTGCGGCACGATCGACTGGCCGTTTCCCCCCCTGACGTGTCTCACATCATACTGACGCCTCTTGTCTCGCCTTGCGTGCCTGTGCGACGTTGAGATGGTCGTCATGGCCATCATCGTTGTGGCTGCTTGCGTCCGGGCGTGATTCGAGGGAAGAAAATTCCTCTGCCCCGTCCTGATCCCACGCCCCTCTCGTCCTTCTCAACACCCTTTCCATCCCCGATCCTATTACACCCCCTTCGCCGTCTGTCTCTCGAAATAGGTACCTAGTTTGCTAGCGTGCCGTACCCTTCTGTTCTTCTCTTCCACACCCTGATGCTTTCTCCCTTCTTCACGCCCACCTTCCGCCGGCTGCTCTTCCCCGCGCGCGCCTTTACACGTTTGCAGCTTTTTTTTTTGTCCTTTCTGCCCCCCTCACCACCTTCTCCCGGGGACCTCTACACTTACGTCCACGAATGGCCGGACGAGCAGACGACGCCGCCCATCTCGCCGAGCGAAGATCTCGCGTGGAAACCACCGATCGGAGTGGACGGGTACGAGAGCGAGATCTGGCGCTAAGAGGGATACGAAGGCTGGCTTAGCTAGACCCAACAGCGGATTCAGTAGAAAAAAGAGTTTGAAGTTTGTTTTGCAGGGCGAGAGAGAGAGAGGTCTTGTCCCGAAGCGTCTTCGAGACGTTTGTGGCACCCTTTCCCCCCTCAGGATGTGGTAGATCCACGATCTCCAGGGTCCTTTTTGACAGATCGATCTGTCGAGGTGTCTTCGGCGACGAGACGAGGGCGCTGGGCGTTTCTGTCTTGTCGAAATGTCGGGTAGATGTGGACGGTCACGGTCACTTTGGATTCCTACCGAAGTGATGCCAATGGATATGGGTGCGATCAGAAACGGCATTGTACACACGATCGACGACGATGAAGCCTCCCGCCGCGCTGATGGAGGTTGGGAGGGGGGACTCGCTGAGACTGACATGTCACTGAGGCAAGATGTCACCGAGGCGTCAAGATGCCAGGTGGGTATGCGGGTAAGACAGCATTAGCTGGATACGGCTGGCGCTGGCAGCTCACGCTGATGCAAGAGGAGAGGGACGTCGGAGCCATGCGATCGCCCTTCACTTTTTTGCGAGTTCCGATGTTTACGGTGGCCCAGAGCGGCCGTCACTGTGCACCATTGCCAGATGGTCGTACAGCCGAGGCGGCCGGTTGAGAGACTCCAAAGCTCTTGATACACAGGTGTGCCGCGTTGGCATATACACGCCCCATCACGGCCTCGAGAGTTAAGCATTCGGAGGCCAGGGGCAAACGGACACACGACTGCCGGAGGTATGGGTGACTTAATGGCTACGGACATGCGTTCGAGGAACTGTGTGTTCCAATGAATGATACTGGAACAACGCTGCCTTGCATTTCTCGCAAGGACACAGCTCTGGACATCAACAAACCAGGCGTCAGGGAAGACAGTTGCAACTCGCTTGTAGCGTTCCTGATCGGGTGGCCCTCTCCGCGAGCCTACATTGATCTCATCTCGTTGAGGATCTCGCAGCCCCTCAGCGGCTCCATCTCCCGCTGGGTACGCGGCAAAGCTATGAAGGTGAAGTGATACGTTTCGAACGGCTGCCTTACGATTTCGGGACTGGTGATGATTATGGCTGCCTTGGCGGAGGGGCTCAAGACCTCGTTCGGTGGCAAAAACTCGAGTTGGTACATGTAAACGAGGCTGTCAGTAAATGTCGCACGGGGGCGACCCTCGTCGCAAGCCTCATACATAGCGTCCTGTGTGGGCGATGGAGATTGGAGACAGCACCCGGGTCAGGTCTCGGTTGGGCTAGGTGGCTAGCAAGCTGGGTAGCGAGAGAACCCTGATAGCCTGCCCCTGTCCTATCCGTTTGCGCACCGCCGCCGGTTACGGCCCCGTTGTCTGATTTAAGCGGTAGCGGTGAAGGGGCCGGAGCCGCGGGGCAAGGACCGGGGGCGGGAGGTCGTCCGCTCTGGCATACGATAGGGCCCGGCGGCTGGATACCGTCAGTGGGTGTGGTGTGAGTGCCTGACCGCCTGCTCGCGAGTGTCATAAGGGAGGTGGGAGGGGCCGGCAGTTTTGTGGTGGCGAGTGAGGGGTAAAACCAAGCAGGCCGTGTGATCGCGAAGTATCGTTGGTGATCAAGTGAGGAGCGCGGGATACCCCATCCCCAAGGCGGGTTGCGCTGTAGGAGCGCAGTAGCTCGGTGCGGTGCAAACGCAGATGCAACAGCGTGACGACGTGCTGCTGTGCACAGCCAGGGATGCGGTTGCTGTGCGTGCTGCTTCCAACGCAAAGCAGGGACGAAGCAGCGCTGGGCCAGTGAGGTATTCCAAAGGACACCAGGCAAGGATTCTTGCATATCTGATAGGAGTACACGGCCTCACGCTTCCTCGGGTACCGTACTGGGAGGTGTGAGCATGAGCAGAGTGGTGGTGGTGGTGGTGGTGGTGGTCGTCGTCGTTGTGGTACTTTGTGGCCCTGCTGTGTTTTAGAGGGGCGAATACCTAGGTACCATGTTGCCATGTTAGTTCTCAAGATTGGAGGCAAGTAGGACGGCCAGCCAGCTCCAACAGGCCGTGGCAGCGGTTTCGGCAGGCACTGACTGGGCACCCAAGTAGCTAATAAGTCAGGCAAAAGACAGGGTCAGGCAAGTTCCGTTTGCGTGCCCGCAGCGGCGCTCGCAAGTTGCCCTGAGAGTCGCGGATTGGACGGAACCATGGCATCCGGGCTTGGTGAAAGGATCGAGGTGTGCACGCAGCATATTGCCGTTGTCCGGCGCCCGTACAGACTAACAAGAGCAAGAGAAAAGAGGGTGGTGTACGGAGTAAGCCTAGGAGTTTGCAATCCGGGGGAGGAAGGCAGTGTAAGACGGCTGGCGGCCGTTCCGTCTGCTGTCCGGCGCCTCATGATGATGGTATTCCCTAGCACCCGAAGTTTTGAACATGGCATTCTGGTAGATGCCCATGTTTTGGTTTGGCGTCTGAGGGTGTGCGTCTCTCTTCGTTGTCGATATCCGGCGTAGCTTCGTGCGCTAGTGTTTGTAGGGGCAGAAGAAGCACAGGCTCCCTATCCAGGTATTACCTACCTACCTGCGGCAGTACGGAAACAGGCACATTGGCCACCTCACGCCCCCCTTCGTCTAGGCCGGCAGTTGTTGCCGCTGTGTTGACCAGGTCAGGCCAGGCACGGAACGCGGTTGGGAGGGGACAGGTAGCAAGTCTTGATTGCCAGGAACATGCCTCGCCACAGCGTCCCAAGGCTCTGTAAAATTTTGTCACTTCATCTAAAGAGACGGGGCGATAGAGATGATGGACGAGGCACCAGAAAGGACATCCCTGCGTCGTCTCAGCGAGAAGGAGAAATAGGCAAGTGGGTGTCAAAAAAGAATACCACCCTCGCCCGCAAATTTGTATGGTATGGGCGGAACTTTTTTCTGACACCCACTTGATAGGGTAGCAAACGAGATGCCATCATGCCGGGCGGGCCTGCGGCAGATCTTGTGTTTCGAGAAAGGTGGGAAAATTTAGTGGGGGTTTGATGCGAAAAATAGAACCCGAAGAAAAAAAGGAAAAGAAAACTCATCAAAGGAAAAAGGGACCAGTCAGTCCTCTTCCCTCCCTCCCTTCCAGTTTGATGAGATGAAATGCGTGGGCAGGGAACATGAAACTTCGGCAAGAGCAGAGGATGCCTGCAGCGTGCCTACACACTATCCGTATCGCACGTCGGTACCTAGCGGTTTGCCAGCCAGTGGAGCCGTTCCATGCCTGTTGCAGTACGAGGTGCTGACAACCAGCCTATGTAAGGGCTTTACAGTGCTGGCAGCAGAAGGCACAGCGCTGTTTGCTCTGGCCGGCCAGCGACTAGGCACCTAAAATGAGATTAGCTACTGGTAGTGTACATAGATAGGTACCTCGAGTAGGTTGCACGTATGCTACTACCTCTCTATGTAATGTACGATAGGTAGGTGCCTTGGTTAGGCAGGAGCCAGGTATGGCCCAATATTACTAAGGAGCCCGCCTATTTTAACTGGGTACCTGGGCTAGATTAACTGGGTTCTCCACATCTCCAATAGATCCCCGCGCCCCTATTAGCTAAATACTACCGCCCCTTACTACTATTTATACTTTTAATTTAAATTATAAAGAGGGCAGTAATTAATTTATTTTAAGTAGCTATAACAATAGCAAAAATAGTAAAAATAGCTATAACTATATAAGTAATTAACTATAAAGTGTGATTTACAGCCTTATACTATATTATACTACTATCCGGATCTCTTAAGGCCTTAGCTATAGTAATCCTACTTATAATTTTTTACTATTTTCCTTAAGTAGTACTACTATATTTAACCTTTTTTATATCTATGTCCCCGGCCTTGTCCCTAGTTGCCCTAGTTTTATTACTAGTCTCTTTAGTTATATTTAATTTTATTATACTATTTTTAAAGCTAAAGCTATAGTTAAAGCTGTAATACAATCCTATAATTAAAGTACCTACTATAGAATTACTATAAAAGAGTATAATTAAGGAGGTATTGTAAGCGTGTGTGTGTAGATATAAAAAGTAAGGAATAGGGGTATACAACTATAGGTAGGAGAGGAAGGTCTGTATTAAGATCCGACTAATAAAGGCGTAGGGATCTTGGAGATGTGGGGACCCAGTTAATCTAGCCTGGGCACCCAGTTAAAATAGGCGGGCTCTTGCTAAGTATATCTTGAGCCTGTCTAGTTGTCTCTCTGTCTGCTTAAACTCCTTCCAGCTATTGCATTCCTCTTCAGCCGTAGCTCGACCGGCCACTTCACCAAAAGTCGCAGTCACTTGGGAGGCGTGTCTGTATCTGGATTCAGCGTGACCCGTCTACCGCAAGTACTCGATACAAATGGCGTTTTGGCGAATCAGAGGGCTTGTAGGACGCCTCTCGAGCAGGTACCAGACTGTCGGCCAGTAAGATGCGCCGAGCCAGAAGGAGGCCGTGGCACGATGACGTTTGCAGTTGCCAATTGAGACTGGGAATACCGCAGGATGTCTATCCCCGCTTAGCCCCACCCTGAAAGCCATCGACGTCACCGCCGCTGGGATGTTAATTCTAACGACGAACCACGACACCCACTTCTCCTTCCTCACTCCCTCACTCTGTCGTGGTCGTGCACGCTACCGGCCGGGCATGCCTGCCGATTGGGGGAGAGCCAGGAGGTGTACACCGATCCGCTGCGTTATTTCACGCCTTGTGACGGTCCTGCGTGTGTATGCAATGCTGTCGAACTACGTAGGACTGTTTTTGAAATAAATGAAATTTTGCCCATCGTCTTCCTTCCCGGAGAGGAACCGGCGGTGTGGTTGGAAGGTGACGATGACTTGCATCGGCGACGGAGGAGTTGGTGATGTCTTTGTGCATCTTATCTCGTGTAGTACAACGCGTAGCATGTAATATTGCTCAGACCAGGATGGGAAACCTCGACCGCCGCCTTGCTGGGCAGCAGGTACCGTAACCCCATCAGCCCATCCACGGATTTCCCCTCCACTCACCCCTCCTCCTCTTGCTCCTCCTCGTCCAGTTGAAGCCATTCAGGGCTCAATATCCATACACCACACCTGCCTCGTCCCCGTCCTGAGTGGCAAAATCAATATCGAGAAAAAGGGAGATGGCATGAAGGTACCGCTATTACATGCCCGGACCACCTCAGGCCAGTAACAGACGAGACGACACGCCATTGGGACAGGGCAACGCAACAGTGGCACCTACGGCATTGGCCTGCCCTACTCTTTCGTCCGCACTCCAAGTTCATGGAGAGTCACAGTCCGGGGTCGTCGTTCGCTTCCTCCCTGGGTATAGTGTACTGTAGGTAGGAACGGCAAAACAAGGACCCTGAAGATCCCATCGCTCGAGGCGTCTGCCTCGCCTCGGGCCAACCACCAGCCCAACGACGGGGGCTGCGTGCAGCTAGTCGTGCTAGTGCTATGCTTAGTCCTACGCTAGTCCTAAAGCTAGCGCTGCATCTCGTTGGCTGCCCGCGATCCTTCCTGCCTCCGTGCCATTCCCCGGCCGCCAAATGGTCCGCCGCGGGCGCCCGGTGCGGTACGATACCGTACCGCTGCACCTGCAGTCAGTTCATCCTCACCTGCTACTAATACCAAGTACCTACGTAGGTAGGCACTTGACTACCTACCACCGCTGGCTAGCTGTTATGTAACTACGGATCCCTAGTTACGATGTTGGCAGTAGGCGCCTCACCCACCTAGGTAAGCGACTTGCGCTAGCCCAACACAGCTGGCCACCCACCTGCACACGAGCACCTCACCTTTATAGCCGCTTCCAATGGGGGCTCGTCTTTCCGGTCACCGTCCACGACACGAACGAAAAGCAAAGCCCGTCATGACGGGGCATGACGCTCACGCTTGCAGGGGCACTTACAAGCTTTCGCCTTGAGATAGCCATCTGAGCCCTGCGTAGATGGCGATACGATGGTCGTCAAAGGAGGCATTCGAAGGAGAATGTGCGGAGTACCTAGTACTACGGATACCTACTGCTATGTACATAGTAGGTAGATTGTATTCGTACCCAGAGCCGCCAAGCATCATCGCCTCTTCCTTACTTGCGCCTCGCTTGCACCCAACAGGTATGAGACGCTCAGGTTCAAGCATCGAGTGCCCGCACGATTCTACTTGCAGCGACCAGAATCTGCCTCACTTCCGCCGAACCCACAAATGGTTGTCGTTGGAGGCGACCCCTACACTACTTGACCACACACCACCACCATGGCCACCATTAGGTACACTAGAAGCTGGAAGGAGTGGCAGGAACGCGCATGGCTGATGGGCCATGGTTGGTGTCCTCCTCACAGGCTGACTACCTAGTAGGGAAAGCTCGCCTTGCCTCGCCGCTTCGCCGCCTCGCTTGCAACCCGTGACCTTGGATATCTACAACACAACGGCTGGGTGCTGACCAGCCATGTCAAGCTGTGACATTGGAAGTCGGGGTTGGCATGGACCTGGTATCCAGAGGAGAGATGCCTGCCGCTCGCTTGCTCGCGTCTGGATCCGTCGAATCGGGTGTGTCGCGAGGTAACTTGTAAACCATCAGACCCTGGGCCGATGCCGCTATCGGTACGGAGTACGGAGTAGGTATGCGCACATTTCGCTGGCTGTCGATATCCGTACGGAAGAGCGGAAACCTCGCGGGCTGCCTGCGATTGATACAACCTCACGACGACCCCCCGATTTTCTAGGGATCGAAAGACGATACGCGGCACGCAGCGGTATCTCACCCAGTCAACCAGTATTACGGAGTAAATACACCAGGTACCTAGTGTAGGCATGCTGTGTGGTTGGTGATGGAGCCGACTAACACGTGCCCCGTAACGGCCAGCTTTTAGCGACGGCGGAAGGAAGTCCAGCAGGACGGACGGGGTTGAGTGCGACTGCCTCGCCTTGCAGTCCAGTTCTGCAGAGTGGCGAGCCCCCCCCCCCCCCACTGTTCAAACTTCAGCGTCGTCAGGCACCTTGCTACGTTTGTTACGTGGTGCCCATGCCCTTGGCCGTATCCCCGAACCTGGAAGGTCAAAAGTTCGAGTGTCCGTAGGTATCCGTAATGATACGGAGCAGCAGCAACCCCCAGCCTGGTTTGTGTCGTCCAATCATGTTCTGTCAACACCCCACCAAAGCTTGATCGAAGCTTGACTTCACTCTGCCTCCTCGAGCAGGAAATGATCAGAGGTTTTGGGCAACGGCAACGCCCAGCTGGCCGCTGCCTCGACGCGTGCTACTGTGGAGCATCCGGCATGTTGCTGAAACACGCGCCCCCACTTTTTCCTTCATCTTGCCATGGGTTCCGCCGGAATGGCATCCTTCAGTCTTTCCGTCCCGTCCAGGGCTGGGATAGGCAATCGGATGCCGAGAGCGACGACCAGCCAGGCAGGCAGCAGGCCAAGGCTGTTCTTTCCCAATTCTCTGCGGCTTGGTTTACAAAGGACACTAATTAATACCAAGGTATTTGCAGGCTGTACTCCGTATACGTACGAAATACGGATGGACAGACTGCGTTGGCCAGTCAGCATTGGGTTCTGCAGTCTTCATTTGTTACGGTTCCAACATCGTCATCCCCAGCCCATCCATCCATCCCTCTCTCTCCATCCATCCGCGTCTCCAGTAAATCCAATCCAGCGGAGCCTCCCTTCCTTGCTCGGCCTTCGACTTGGAAGTTGGAGTGCCACACTGGCAAACGATTGACGACGCTCGTCAATCCTGGTTCCTAGCTCCTCGTCCCGCCTCTCCCAAGTCGGTCGCTGTTCCCTCTTCGAAGCCGTTCACTACTACTCTACACTACTGTCTACGGATACTCTTCCTCACATTAGCCCCAACGGACGGGCATGATCATGCAAATCCTAGCGTCGGACTTGCGGTAGAATGGCAGATTGTCTTTCTAGTGGCCCCTCGGCTTCTCTGCTGCATCGCATTGCAACAGTGCTAGGCTGCTAGCGCCCCTCTCCGTTTGGTGCAAGACGCCATCGGCCATCACGTCCAGCTACCTAATCACCAGCTCGGCCTAGTGCAATCTTGGTCTGATCTACACTACCTGCTAGGCACACTACTGCTTAGGTGACTGCCAGCCAGGCCATGCTGTCACCTCGACCCTCAAACGTTTTGCGAGTTGATAGCGTACGTACTCCGTACACTACACTGATGAAAATACCTACAGAAGCAGACCGGGACCTACTGTTGCCGCTACGTGCCCGTCTCCGTTTAGCTTCCTCCCGTATCTTGCACCGAACCTCCGCCCCGAAACGCCTACTTCGTGGCAAAAGGCCTGGCGAGTCAGCCCCTTTCGCTATTTTCTGCCTTTCCGTCGTTGCCGTTGCCGCCGCGACCTGCCCCGGCTGCCGCATGCAACGGCGCCTGCTTCGAGAGAAGGGGAAAAAAAAAAACACATCCCGCCGCCGCTAATAAGATGCCCGGGCCAGCTGACCTTGGAGACGTGGACATCGCAACGACGTGCCTTGGAGCCTCCACTTGCTTGCGCCTTTCGCCTTCCCCCCCGCCGTCCCATCCCTAAATCTTTCTCCACGTCCGACATCAAAGAACAGACCAGGCGGACCACATGCGCGCTGCTGAAAAGCCGCGACGATCTCTCCTGTCCGTGTGTCTTTTTGCAGGTGCGGTACCGAAGCCACCTTAGCACGCGTGCCCTCCCCCAGGCGGAACCGAACGCAAACCCGCGCCGATCTCTGACCGAAAACCACGCGGCAGCTCATCCTCCCATCTCTTCACGTGAACCTCACTCTCATCCCTCCTTTTCCTCAAACCAGAGATCGGCACGGCATCTTTCCCCTTTCCTTTCCCCCCCTCGTCAAGCAGCCCCGACCCCCGTTTTAATCTGAACCAAGCGTTCCGGCGTCCGTCAGATCAACGACAGCACAAAGGGGGAAAGGGGGAGGGGGGCAGAGGATTGGCAAGATGGGTTTAAACTTATCCCTCCCATTGGGTTGAACGCTGCACCGCACGCGGTACCAGCCGGGCAGGCCGGTACTACCACTACAATTCTGTCAGCGTGGTGGCGGCGTGGTAACGAACCACAGTCACAGTCTGATATCAGAATCCCCTCCCCTTTCCCCTCATCAACCACCACGAGAGAACCTACAACCAGGACGACTAACACATCATTGCCCAAACGGTCCGGGACGCATCACCAGTGGCGAGTCGGTGAGAGCCGAACGCGCATGTTCCCCTTCCCACCCCCCAAATTGCGGGGAGATGCAGGTGCTCCGCTCGGCGCGCGTGTACGTTAGGTAGTCGAGGCGTTTCGTGATTCGAGGGTTGGCGGTTAGATACCTAGATAGAGATGGGCGTCGTGCGAACGAGGACTTACCCGCCAGCAGTAGTAAGGGGGGACGCATGGAGGCTGGCTTAGGTACTCGGGATGCATATTGTCGTCTTTCCCATCTCGATTCTTTCGGGCGAAGCAATCCCTTCCCCCTTTTCCCGTCCTCCGTCCCATGTTGTCCGAGTCCATCTATCTGACGCTCGACCACCTGCAACTAATCGATCGAACCTTCCCGTCTTGTCTACCTACCTACCTAGACAAGCCACCGCGCATCCTCTGGACAATCCCATTTTCCCCATTGCGCCTTCCCAAGTCTTCTAGGTAGCTTGTGCGAAGCGCGAAGAAGGTGGTCTGATCCTCCTTGTCAAAGACCGGCCACGCTAGGCGGCATGGACTCATGAGCTTGCCGTCATTGTTGAAGACACGGAGGAGAGCACGGGCATGGCCAAATATGGACGGTAGTTGTTTTGCTTATTCACACTACAATTATATTATACTATCGCGACAATATGTACGCTTCGCTTCTTCCCGTACTCGTTGATCCTCCCTTCTTCCGCTCACTGTGCCTCCGCGTAAGACCCAATCACCCGTCTCACGACCCAGTGAATCCAATGTGTCTCGTAGCAGCAATAGTGCACTCAACCACAAAACCCAAACGATGCAAAGTCCAAGATGCTCAGGGCATCTTAGCGTGATGGGTATAATCATCGTGTGTGAAACTAATAGTACAGGTCGAACCCCCAAAGTCCTCTTGCATCCAGAGGCTATGGATCGGGCCGAGGTTGTTTTCGAGGCACACAAGCCCCTTTGATCGTCATCTAAGCTACACCCGTGGTAAGCAGCAACATGCCAGGGCGCTGAAAAAACATGATAAGCGCGCAACAGAGATGAATGTGCAAGAAAACGACAGGATGAAAACTAAATGATCCCAAGTATCCAGTAACGCCGAGGGTGCGGGTATCGCCAGGTCCTCCGTGACCGCTGGGAGATCTTCTTCCTCTTTCGGGCCATCTCTGACAGCCCAAAATGCACAATATCCGTGGTTGGTCCAGCCACCAACCTGTCCCGTCTCAGGAAGGAGCGGGCGTGTGTTGTGTGGTGTGGGGTTTGAGCGATCGGCAGTGAAGTGAACTCCTCGCCCTTGCCAGTTCGTTCCTTCTCTTTCGCGTGCCCCCTCCACTTTCGCTTTGCCCGCCGCCGAAAGTCATGGGAGCCCCAAACCCCGCCACAGACGCCGAAGTCTTCTGACCTGGCTTCTTGCCGGTAAATAAACAAAAATTTGGTGATAAAAATGATCCAAAGTATCATGAGACGCCTTTTATGACGTTGAACCGAAGTGACAACCCGCCCGCCGATTCCTGTACCGCCGCCCGACTTTTGTCTTGGTCTCTTTTTCTCGCAGATAGATGGATATTAAACGAGGGTAGAGAAAGGTATCATGTAAAAGAAAAAAACGAGGAAAAAATGCGAACCGTCTAAAAATCCCACATGTCGTGCCACTTCTCGAGGTGCAAGATGGATGGATGGATGAGTGGTGCCGAGAGTGGATATGGGATGATCATGACTCGAACCGGAAAAAATCGTGGTCTCGTACTAGTCCTCCTCGCTGGGACCGTCTCGATTCGGGGCTCCTGTCGGTGGGAAATCGACATCCTTGCGTATAACAAGGCGAGTACATCGTCGAGTTATCGTGGGAGCTCTAGTCGGAGTGGTGATCCTCGGAGCCAGCCTCTGACCTGGCGTCGCCCTTGTGCACCTTCTTATGCCGTCTGAGGTTGGACACAACCGAGAAGTGGCGGCCACAGCCCTCAACTTCGCAGGCAAATGCTGTCACATAGTCAGTAAGGGTTTGCGTGGCCAGATATATCCGGGTTCATAACATACGCTTCTCGCCGGTGTGGCTGTACATGTGAGTCTGAAGAGACGAGGGTCGGGTGAACCGCTTGTCACAGACCTTGCACTTGTGCTTCTTCTGCGTGCTGGAAGACACTTTGGAGCTGAACTGGCCCATCATGGACTGAGGCGCCGGGGGCACCTGAGGAGCCATGAGACCGTGAGGCCGGGGGAGGGTTCGGGAGGTGACGGATTCGATGTCTGAGCCAGCGGTAGAGTAGTCGCTGACGGAGTCGGCGCCGTAGTAGTTGCCAAAGCCGGAAGCGGAAGAGACTGAAGAGCTGGTAGAGTGCGTCGAGGGGAAGCCGTACGAGTCGCCGGAGCCCCTGTCGTTACGGGCTCCATAGATGTTGCGTGGAGTTTCCTGGCTCATGGCGAGCATGCCGTGGCTTGCGTCCAGGGCGTCGGCGAAGCTCCTGCGGTCGTCATGTTGAAGTCCTCTGTTGCTAAAGTCAATCATTGAGTTGCGATGGGGCCGGGCCAGGACATTCGGGTCCGAAACGTCGACCAAGGCTGAGGGTACTGACGAGTGAGAGAATCTCCTGGAGTGCTCGGGTTCCGGGGCAAGGGCGAAGGTAGAGCGCATGGGAGCCGGGGCGTAGCCCATTGCATCGTAGGGAGTGGGCGAGGCGGTATATGAGCCGTTCACGGGGGAAGCGGCCGTCGCGTAGGGACCATCACCGTAGGCGGGGGCCGAGGTGGCAGCCATGCGGTTGATACTGAGGAGATCTTGAGGAACAGTGAGTAAGTCCGTCCTTGGCAGAGGGTCTGCCATGGGGAGACTACCTGCTGAGGCTGCCGTCACCGGGATCTGACCATAAGAACCCAAAGATGAGGCATTGCTGCTGGTGCTAGTCCGAGCAGTGTGTGACCTATCCAGACTCAAGCCAGAACTGAGACCATGACCGTTGGCGACCGCGTACAAGCCGCTTGGTGCTTGAGGCGACGAGGTGTTGGCCCAGGGGTTGGAGAACTGGGGGGAGGCAGAGGAAGGAGCGTAGGAAGACATGTGGTCGAGGCTTAAAGGTCCGAATCGTTGTTGATGAGAGTCTAGTGTCATAGTCATGGTCGATGGTGGTGGTTGATGATGATGGGATGGGATGGGATGGGACGACGAGGATGTCCGTCAACAAAGAGGAAGGTTGGATCTGGCGGGATGGCGTTTGCTGATCAGAGTGCTCGACAGTGAGGAAAGAGCCAAGTCGTAACACGGATCAGATAGAGCTGGATGATCCCGTGGGAGTTGGGAAGTCGAAGATGGGGGATCAGCGAGGTTTAAGTGTGTGCCTGCGGACTACTGACACACGACTATTTGGACCAGTCGAGAGCTGAGACCAATCGTTTGGGCCGACCAGGCAAGAGTCGTATGAAGCTTGTTGCACAGTGGTCAGCGGGACATGGGAGGAAAAGTGTGGAGACGCTTTCTCTGCAGACAGCTGTGACGACTCCGACTCAGAGTGATCGACAGCGCCAATATCCCGTGGGAAAGAGGCCGAGGCGGACAGGGTTGGGGGCGATTAGGTAGGGTAGCAGGCTGGTTCAGATTGGGACCGGGGGGGGCAGGCTGTGAGGAGGAGGAGCCCTGGGAGGAGGAGGAGGACCTACCAGGTGTGGTGGTGGAGGAGGACGAGCGAGAGCGGAGCGGGTGCGCGGTAGTAGTGCGTAGCGTGGTGCAGAAGAGATGGTGGCCCAATTTTTGACTTGAGAAAGGAGACCTGGAGTAGGTACGCCAGGGACAGTCGAAATGGGACAAAGATCTGCGGTGTCGAGGACAGTTTTTGGTGACAAGCCTCGAGATCAATTGGGGGGGGGAAGCCGTGACAGGGACCCCAGGAGTCGAGTAGCGTGCGCGCTCTGTAATGCGTGCGAACTGAGGACGGGCTACTTGAGAAGATTGAAGCCGACCAGAGGAATGGCGGCGACTGATGTGGTGGTGGTATTTTTTTTTTCTTTGGTCCCTTCTTACTGCCGTACAACAAGATTTCGAACGAAGGGTGGGGTTAAGCCTCGTGCGTGTACGTGTTCCCTTGGACTTGGGAGCGTTGCTTCTCTCCTGTTGGGGAGAAAATAAAAAAGGGTACGAGGTAGTGAGGCAGTTCGGACAAGGCGAAGTGATGGAAGGGCTGTGCGTTTGCTTGGAACGGTTTGAAGTCGGATGATGGAGCTGGTGATCTCTGGTGATGAGCGTTCAGAAAATTGGGTCAAAGTTATTGCAGAGGTCGCGAAAATGATGGGGAGGCGAGGAACAACGCTTTTACATCTGGTAGTTCCGGGTCGGGAAGGAGAGACAGCGATGAAGCTATGATGTCGGTTTACTTGGTGTTAAAGTGCGCTGTGTGGAGCGATGAGGGAAGGGGTGGGGCGTGCGTGGTTAGCTCAGAGGAGGAGGGGCGTGTTTCTGGTAATTAGAGAGAGTGAACTTTGTACATGCTAAAAGCGAAGAGGAGGAAGGGTCCAGGGTAGGGTCTCTTTAGCAAGGATGGGATGAGATGGGGGTTCAACTGGGGGGCGTCGAGAGACACTCCATACTATAGTACACTAATTCCTAGGTACCTAGGCACCTACACTAAGGGGAGAAGACTGGGAGAGAGTTGAGAGAGTACCTAGTGTACCTAGGTACTAGAGCGCAGTGTGTGTGAGAGAGAGAAGGGGGCGCTGCCGGGCAGGGACCAAGTGAAAGTGGATGGATGGGTGCCTGTGACCATGGGCCGTCCAGGCTAGGATTCCTGGGTACCTACCTACCGCTACACTACACTCACTACCTGGGTAGGTAGCTCACATGCTGTTGTAGTAGGTACCCAGAGCAGCTAGCAGCAGGAGCAGCTCCTGCTGCTACTGGGTACTGCCGCAGTGCTGCTGGAGTGCTTCAGCGCCTGCTCGCTGAGAGGTTGCCGGTACTGCTAGGACCATCCATGCCCGTACAGCCAAAGTACCGAGCAAGGCGGGAGGGACTGCTAGCCCCGAGCACGGCTGCCAGTGCCTCGCGCCCGTCGTGGCCATGTACCTTTTACCGGTGTACGGCCGGAGTACCTGACGTCCCTTCACCTGCTAAACCAAACTCACCTAGTACTTCGGACAAGGCTAGCAAGCCACCTGCTCCGCGAGCACCTCGCTCTCTCTCCCACTTTCACGCTCGCCCACCTCATATAGCGCGCCCTCTCTCTGTCTCTCCTCTACACTAGAAAGCCTCCACCGGCTAACACCAGGTAAGGCAAGGTCCAGAAACCCACAATGGTGCCGGTATCTGGCCCTCCCGCCCGCCATCGCCTCTAGCGCAGAGGCACGGGGAGGTGGAGGATGATGATAGTTGCCTCCTAGGTGCCCCTTCTGCCAATCCGAGCCGTGTACGCGCCGCGCTAGTCACGGCGTGTAGGTTAAGATCACGAAGTTAAGGTCAGGGTAACGTAGGATAGCATCTGTTCCTTCGCCTTCGGTGGAAAGGCATGCAGATACGCACCCGCCGTTCTTCGGGAAGGGAGGTAAGGGGGGCGGGCAAAGACGACAACATGCAGCCCCAGAAAACGCCACTGATGATGGGCACGCAAGGGCATGGTGAGATGGAGAGGGGTAGGGAGGGAGAGAGAGAGGGCCAGCGAAGGTGCGTCGTTGTGTGGGCGGACTCCTATCTCGCGCATCGTAGGTACCATCGTAGCGCAGTCCAAAGTACAGATTCCCCGTAGTCAGTAGTATCAAGGCAAGGTGAGAAGGGTGTGCGCCTTCGAAGCAATCAACCGCTGGTGGAATATGCAGGGTCTTTGCCTAAGAGGAAGAAAAAAAAGAAGGGCAGACGTAGAGAGAGAGCACCTTTACCCGATTTCCCCGAAGGTCCGCCCAAACCATGCCAGATACGTAACCAGCATCATAGCCAGATTCAGACCTCCATGGCTTGACTCGGAACGGCGCTCGCTCGCCACAAGGCCCCTAGGCTGAAAGGATATCGCGACCACCTTAATCTAACAGTGGGATGGGCTTTTTTCGAGAGCCGGGGTCAGATAGATTGTTTCGATCCGTCATATTGTTGGCTGCTGGGAACCACGAGTTTCCGAAGTCTCGAGGAAGAGGGAGGGTCCTGAGGTCTGACGACAAGTGGTGTCCATGCAAGCATGCAAACGCGGTGTGGATTTCTTTTTGTTTTGGCGGTAGGTTCTTGTTATTACCTATTTCTTTCCCACTTCCGTCCCCTCCAGGCGCGGCGCGATGGCATCACAGCTACTGCACTCGGAAAGTGTCAAAACTACGCGAAAGTAAAAACAGTGGAGGATGGGCTGCGAGAACGCATCTGAGTGGTGAATCGGCACCCTTCAGAGGAGGAGTCTGAATGGTCGCAGACGCAAGGTGAGGTCAGGTACCGTGACCATGAACAGAGAGAGAGACCGGGACGGTCTGCATGCTTGCTGGACCCCAGCCAAGTTCTTGCCAGCTGGTTGCCAGATGTCGACAGGAGTGGTCCCCAGCTCCATGCCATGTCCAAGGTACGACGGATACCAATGTCTCAATTCCTCTCAAATTTTAGTCTCTCTCCATCGCAGATGCTGCGTTCGCTCGCTCGCTCCGTGGCGCCCGCCCACCCTCTGGCATCCAAACGATGTCAACGGCATCCTTGCGGATCTAAAGGGGTGGACAGGAAGGGGGGGAAAAAAAGATGAAAATTGGCAGCTTCGACTTCGGTGGTGGGAGGGAAACAAAAGCAGGGGTGACCTTGGAAGAAAAGAAGGAAGAAAAAAGAAAAAACACACACACAGAGAACTGCGGGGCGGCATGCCGTACCAGATACCCAACTCTCTCTCTCTCTCTCTTTTTTCGTCCCTCGAAAATAAGCAACCGCACGCTGATGTCGATGAGAGCGCCAAGGAAAGACGTCTGGTCGCGGGCTTCTGAGCAGGGGCCTTGGACTTGGTGGGGTGTTTTGGAAGTGAAGGTGAGGCGGCGTGTGGTTAAACAGGGTGGGTCCCTGGGCGTCCTGCTCGAAGGTGCACCACTGACGTAAGGTAGGTCCGATGTGTTGATGCGTTTCGAGCAGGGGTGTGCAAGGTTGAAACAACCTCCACAGTGTCCACCCGGAAACTGCTGTCATCAACTGGCAGGGAGGGGGGAGAGGGGAGAGGGGCGGTGCTCTTTGGAATTGGGCCTCCCCCCGGGCAGGTCCCCCCCCCTCGAGCAATTCAACTGAGGAACGATGATGGGGGTGGATGGAAGCGAATGGGGGGGAGAGAATGAATTAGGGTCGGTGGCAGAGGGAAAGCCGCTAAAATCATCAGATTCATCATTCGCCGCCCTCTTCCCCAATCCCATGTCCGGAAGCATAGCGATAGTGTACATTGTATACCTACACGGATACCATAATGGCAGGTCGCTCCTCGACCCCATCCTCACTAACCTACCGGTATTCTCTCCTCCCTCTGCTCTGCCTCTGCGAGAGGGGAGATTGACAAGGGGGCCACCACACTGATGAGAGCGGGCGGATTTTTGAATGAGAGGGTTGCTGGACCACATCGCAACCGTGGCCCTTGGGCAGCAAGAATGGCCGGTCGGAGACAAGAAAGTGTTCGACATTGTCGTCATATCACGGCACCTCTGATACGTTGACGTCCATCCCCCCCATGCCTGGCAAACCCATGAAAATGCCATGTAGTTGTACACACACTACCATGATACGGATACCCATATTGCCATCCCACCACGTATCCTCCGAAAATGTGCGCTTCCGTGGACGGACGGTGGCCTCTAGTGTAGCGTCGTTTTGGCTGTTCTTCCGCCTCTGCGCATGTCGACGTCGGCAGCCATCGCGTCAACGACGGCCACCGAGCCTCAGATAGAAGGGATGGAGGGGGGGGGGGACGACGGCGGCGGCGGCGGGCAATCTACCCGCCTGCGCGTATCCCACCCAACATGCGGATGCATCAAAGGAGATCGGGGAACGCCATGTAGGTAGTGGCAGTTTCGCAATCCCGCCTCTTGCGCGGGAGGTAAACCGCTATATGCTTAGGTTGCTAGGGTTGTGTTCGCGACGACTGCTTTTTCAGCCCGAGCTATTTATTTTCATCCATTCAGCCTTCGTTCGCGTCCAAAACAGACAGCAGCAACGTGCTTGGCTGGGCATCAGAGGGGGGGTGGACAGGTCCAATGTATTTAGACGCATGATGCTGTCCGTAGACTAACATGCCTTCCCTTCCATCTAGCGCGGAGCGCGGGTGGCCTGCACGCAGCGCATACATCAGACGGTGGCGAAAAGTTGAACGCCGGCTGACATCAAACCATCCAGGGGTGGGAGATGCCAAAAAAATAAAAATAAAAAAATATTGCATTGGAAATGCTTAAACGGCGGTTCTTGTTCCTCAGCGCGCGGGGAGGGGAGAACAACGCAAATGTATGACGCCGTTGTCAGCGTCCAAGACAGCGCAACCACAAGATGCCAGATTCAGCAAGGCGGCTCAGGCTCAGCATTAGTGCATGTACACTACGGTACGGTACGCCGAGTAGTTCGTGCGGTCTTGGGGTGGCAGGGTCTGTGTCGAGGTTGCGACGGGGATTCGAGGGGTTAATGCTGCTGCTCGAGAGTCTGTTTGACTTGTTGCTGACTGACGTAGTGAGCACCTCGCTGCTCTGGCGCGGGTAATCTGCCCGCGCCCCCCTCCGTTCCTCCTCCTCCATCATCATCATCATCATGATGCTCTCCGCGCTTTTGACCGCAACGACCTCTCGACCAGGACAGGATGGGAAAAGGAGCAGTCCGTGCCGGCATGTTCCAAACCGCTATTCCCCGTGTTACGCCGTACCGACTCTCTCCATCTCAGGTCGTCTTTGTTCGGCCTTCCATCCGGCCATGTCGAAGAAAAGACCCAGCGATTACATCAATGATCCGGGGTACCCTCGATTGAGATTTTTTGGCTGCCCCTCCATCCCATCCGCTGGGTGGAGATGCTACAGTCCATGTTGTCGCCCATAACCCTGCGCAAATTCAGCTCGTCGTGCGGCGTGCCCAGCGCAACAAACGCAGGCGCAGGCGGGCAGGACGAATCGATTTCCCCCATACCCATACTCACGTGCTGTATCCGTACCGGAAAAAGTGCCCATATCAGCGCTTTGACAAGGAGCTCCTTTCCATCTCAACAAGGTTCCATCTGAAGCCGTCAAAAAACCCCATCGCTCTCCACGCCAAGCGATTGCTCATCTCTCTCGCCAAAACCTTTTCGTCCGTTTTGGGAGTATACCTGCTCGATGCTCATCGCGAAGTTTACAGAGTCGCGACGAGTATGGCGCGTGCTGATTCAGCCATGCCTCGGGTACTACGCGGCACTTGCGATTACAGTGCAGGCTCAGGTCCTTGTGGACGCCATTACTTCATCGTGCACCCACCTACCGAACTAATGCCCTGCCACTCAATCATGGCCCGTTGTTGTTCTTCTGACTTTGTTGAGCCAATAATAAACAGGGGTTCGCCAGACGAATACAAGTAGTACACAGAATTTGGGGTACGCTACATAGTATGTGGTAGGTAATGTCTCGCGGCTTTCACGGATCTTTGATGCCTGAGGTCTTAGCGCCGTAAGGCACGCCAGGTAACTTCCCACCCCGATGCGATTAGCGACAGGGGAAGAAGCAAGGGAAGAAGAGGTGAGGGAGGGTAAAAGAAAAAAAAAAGAAAAAAAAAAAAAAAGAGGAACTCGGTACTTGATTGCACCACAGTCGAAAAGACACACGTCGTTTGCATGGGACATGGGTGCGCAAGGGGAGGGTGATCCACCGTTCCTTTTCTGGGAGATGACGGATGATGGGAGTGGCGCTGTACTATTCCCGCTACAGCCAGACAAGTCAACGACAACAACCACTCTACAAGAAGCCATGCGGACACCAACGCCTGACTTTGCGCAACCACAGCCGCCTGCCGTTCGTGATTCGTTCTTCGCTCAAGCCCGGCCTGGCGACGCTAGCGTAGAAGAACTGGGAGTGCGGAACGTTCCTCTTTGACCCCCGGCCACCGCTGGGGTGGCCTAGCACGTCGACGGGGGTTCGGTCCACTCGGGGATATTGAAGAGCGGTCACGATGCGCTTCGGCCAGTTCGAATTGTTTCTGACACAATCCCCTAGTGTCGTCTAATCGTTCCTAGCGCCTCAGTTGGACCCTGACGACGACCTTTGCGTCTCTCTCGATTGCAACGGTTTTGCCCAGCCAATCACCACCAGCGCATGTTTCAAGACATGCCGAAGTGAAATCCGATGTCCCCTGGAACGCCATTCTGTCTGGCACGCCTACCACTACGAATGTACCAGTAGTTATCCGTATCCGTACTGCATAGTAATATCTCGTCTTCGTGTGTTGTCAAGGCTTGACGCCGATAATCTCGTCAGCTCTCGGGCATTTTTGCGCCCATGTCTGGACGGTGAGTCGGTTTCTCCTCCTGGCCAGATGAGATGCCGGTGGCATGATCCATCCCACCATACGTCCAAGTCCAACACTGTCGTTGCCAAACATAAACTGCTTTGGGGGCCTTGTATCCGTAGAAACCGCCTCATTTGGCCCCCATAAAACAATACGGGTTTCTTGGGTCCGATAACAAGAACCCATCATCTTAATCACGGACATTTTGTTTGACAACCTGGTCCGTTTCTTAGACTCGCGAGAAGTGGCAGGTGGGGTCCAAGATTCGAGAACGACGCAACTGTCGCTCCGAGACCCTAGCCGCAAGACGATAATGGCACATTATGGTGCATGCGAACTTCTTTTCGGCAATGGAACCCACAGGCGACAGTCCCCAATTCGCTCCTTCCGCACAGTTTTTACCTAGGGCAACCCTGCTGGCAAGTGCTGGCCCAGCAGAGGGACCAATGAGACCATCAACGACAACCGGCCTGCAACGTCGTTCGATGAGGATGCGTCGTCTGGCCAGGTCCCGGTAGCCTCATCTGGGCTGTTTCTGCAGTTCTTTTCCCAAAGCAGGTGATCATAAGGTGTCGTTGTCGGAATGAGCGAGATGGGATATGCGGAACATGAAGAGTTGCGACTGGGTTCCTCGAGATTGTCTCCAGCGTTCATCTCAAATCAAAGCCTCACTATGCCCTATTCGAAGGGGGTCTTTGGCGGTAAGCCCAAATCAGTGACTTGAAACACGCTAGACAGGGTGTCCCCCATGTCCGAAGAATTCATAGAGGCCCCGTTAAGGTCGCCGATGAGCTTGGGGCCGTGGTGAACAGACGTTGTTCTGGCCGAAGGCGTGCCAACCAGCCAACGAGGCGGGGATGCCACGGCACGTCAACGCTGATCCAGGGGATTTTCGAAATGGGCTCGCCGATGGGGTTGAGAATTTGAGATGTTGACATCTGCGTGTCGTTGAGAGTGGGACATGCCAATTGAACTCGCTGCGGCCGGGTCGAGTGACAGACCGACGACTCACGAGACCTCGACTCCATCTTGTCCATGTTCTGAAGGGGAACGTGCTCCCGACTCCGAATCTCAAAAAGAGTCAACAGGCTCACAGGTGGCGACCATGAGCAGCAATACATAGTGTACGGAGTAATACATTACACTAGAGGTAGCTGACCAGGTAGATCTGCGGAGACGGACGGGCCACGCTCGTCC
Source organism: Colletotrichum musae (assembly GCA_027406025.1). Classification (NCBI taxonomy): domain Eukaryota; kingdom Fungi; phylum Ascomycota; class Sordariomycetes; order Glomerellales; family Glomerellaceae; genus Colletotrichum; species Colletotrichum musae. The sequence goes on along the minus strand of JANVYC010000001.1, from coordinate 5,331,384 downwards.
CTTCACCGAGCAGCCAGTCTATTGAATGACGGCGCGGCGGTCGGTGAGCCACAGCTTGCTCAAAGGCCGCCTCCTCCGAAGACGCGGTCGCCAGCGGCAGTGAGTAGGGCCGAACGCACAGGAGAATTCCTGGAGCCGATAATGAGGTGCAGTCGCGCGTGGAGGGCCACCTGATCCAGATACCCGAGATGATGACGGCGCTGATCAGCGCCCAGAATTCGGCGCGGCTCCGGCACCTGACTGATCCCACTCTCGAAGAACAACAGGGTTACATCAAAGGAACCATTTTGCCATTCTCGGTCGGCTGTAAGCTGTAGCCTAGACGGAGTAGGTAGTTTGGCGGTCTATCACATTACCACGGTTCAAACGGATGAGCGGGCAGCCGGCCTCACGCGGCAACAAAGTGGATGTTCCCAACTGCCAAAGTCGGCATCGATGTCTTTCCGGACGGTTGACAACCCGACCCACAGCGTCGCGGATGCTACGCTGGCGGTGGATTAGACTTTTTCTTCGAAGAATGCAATGTGAAGAAATGGGCCAAATAGGGTTGCCTAATTTGGCAGGGCCGGGAGATGTGACTGATGGTGATGATGATGTGAGAAGGGCAGTGCAAGCGCATAGCGGGATGCTGAGTACGAGAAGCTCATCAAAGCAACCCTTGGCGGAAGAATATGAAAGGAGTGCGTCTAATGGGGGGGGACCCCAACCCCAACTTGAGTGCCAGTGCTGTAATAATAGTGGTCGTTGTGTGGTGTAGTGTAGTGTAGGTACTCTATAGGCAAACAGAGCGTGTTGTGCTACACTTCCATGGTGTAGGTAGATGAGCGCGCCAGCGAGAGGACGGAATGGCAAGCCATCAGGAAACCCCTTGCTCATTGAACCGACCAGGGCTCGTCTCAGAATCGACAAGGATTCCCCAAAGGCGGGTCTCTGGTCTGCTGGAGGCAATCAAGCACTCCAAAGAGACTCCAGACAGCTCCCTTGGCATTGAACCGTATGGAGACGCTACACTGAATGGATCGTAGCGCCCTCAGCAAATCCCAGCCCATCTGCAGCCCGCAGCGGGGAGTGTCGATCATGACCGCTTTCTGTCATCCTGCAGACGGGACAGCCGTGCCAGCCTCACTTTGTCGAGTCCGGTGCCTGGGGTGCCTGAAGCGCACATAGCATGTACTAGGTATCCGTAGTGCCATTGCTGTTGTTGTTGCCTCTGAAGAGAGCATCTGGGGCTTAATTACAGCGAGAAAGAGCCGTCGTGAGGCGCCAGTGGCGAAATAATGTCCGTACCGTAGGCTGACACTGGACGAAACGCTTTCAAGCACGAAAGCTGCTCCTCGTGTACACTAGGTACGTAGACAGTAGGTTCTCGAGGTTCTGCTAGGAAAGCACGGAGTACTATCACCTATCAGATGGACGACAACGGTGGGAGAGCGGTAGAGGGGAATAAAGGAACCCGAATTTTAGCGGCTAGGCGTGTCCTGCAAAACCCGTGCAGCCGTGGTCGACTTGCATGATGGTGGTGCTGTAGCCGTGGCTTGTTGCTGCTCCGCCGACGTTGTGAGCTCGAATCCAGTCGCCAGAGGTCCAGACACCATGCGGCCATGCAGTCGAGGAACCCTGTGAGCAGGCATTGATTTGAATTTCCTTGTGGGTCCATCAGAGCGCTCGCCAGATAGATGGAAGGCGGTGGGTTCTGCATGCTCGCTCGCTCGCTCAAATTCCTGGCATTCTGTGCTTGCGTTGCACCGAGAAGAATGGAGCATCAGTTCTGCAATGATGCGAAGCGGCCTCCGTTTGAGAGCGCATCTGCATGGGATGCGAGACGCGAAGAGCCCTCCTTCGCTGTCGGTCGTGCATGCATCCGTGAGGTATCCGTACCTACCTGTACGGATACCTTTCGTAGTGCTATCATGTCGATTCGAAAATAGATGGGATGGGCATGAGCAGGGGGAAGGAGCATTTGTTCCTGTCCCAACCGGCCTTCGTGACTTCTAGGGTCCACGGCCGGATAGGGGGAACGGAACAAGACAGCCTCGACGGGCAACGCTTCAGGCCGCCATCTGGTCAATGCCAGAACTTCGGTTTGAAGCGTGTTGCGTGTGTTGTGAGAATTTTGGCGCGGGTGGAGAAGATGACGGGTGACGCGCGTAACTTGTTGCAAGCATATGGTTGATTGACACACTGACGCCGACAGCAACGCCTGCCGAGACGGGACGAACGTCTTCCTAGCGCCGTCTGGAGGTTCGTGTTGATGGTTGGTCCCATCAGGCCCAATCTTGCCAGCCTGCCTCGGCACAGCATAGTGTTGGTGAAGGCGGAGGCAGAGGCAAAGCAAACGGGGGGAAAGCCCAAGTCGCACAAAGGCCGGCGAGGCGTCATGTCTAACAATGGCTGTACCCTCTAATGGCGGAATCTCTTATAGCCGACAAGCCTCGGGAGCGCGAACAACCGTTTGAACAGGCCAAGGCTCAAGCCAGCTGCCACAGACAAGAGACAGTACGGATAGGCGGAGGAGCTACCCCGGGGGCGGCGGCGTCATGCTAGAGTCAAGGCGCTGACTATCTCGTGCAACTGTGAGGGCACTAACTGAGGAGGAGCGCCCGCTAAGCTCGAGCCGCGGACGGGGATGTCGGACGGAGACGCGAAAGACAAGAAAGACTGGAATCCCTCCAGGAGAGAAGAGGCATCGGCGATGACACGAAAAGCTTGATAACGGTGACGTCGGGGAGGCGGCCAAGGGGAAAATAGACGCGGGAGTGAGGTAAGAGGTGTAACCTGGTGCTGGTGCTGGTGCCGGCTTAGACGATACTTTTGCCTCGTAGTGGTGGTGAAAACTGAAAAGTAGGTAACCGATTGAAGCCGTGGTGTTGGTGCGCCCACGTTGTATGATCGGACGAGACTTCCTTTCACTACCGAGAGTGTGATGTATCAGAGGTCGTGGTCGTGGTTGTGGGCGCGGCTGAGTTGCAAAATACCTAGCACGGCAGATTCATCAATCGACTCGAGGTTCGGCATTTACTAGGTTTGTCTCCAAGTCCCAGGTCGCTCCTTCCTTACACCTCTAAGTGCTGTAGGTTTTCTCCAAGAATATTCTCGCATGGAAGTCGCGAGAGAGGTTCCGGTCGGGTTGGTACCTGGAGGCGACTGCCTACCTAGGTTGCAGGTACCACGCAGAGAGGAAATACTATGCACTTCGGAAATGGAAATTGCATCTTCCTCGTCCTCGTCCTCGGTTTTTTTCGAGGAAAGTGCGACCGGGTAGGGCTGGCTGGCGCGATGACAGCTGGCTGCGCTTGCCGCAGCTCAACCCTCCAAAACACGGGGGAAACCGAGTGAGGAAGGGGCATCGTGGGATGTGTTTCGAAACACTCAATGACGTAGCCCACCTGCCCGATTTCTCCTGAAACGCCCAAAACTCCCCTACCTTTTTCATCGGATCTATCCTGGCCGATGCCCTTTCGGCTGATAAAATTACAGTCGGCATGTACGTACCATCCTTAAAGTATCACGAACCCCGCGTTCACCCCAGAAAGAGAATTCTTTCTTTCTCCGACGACGTTTCGTCTAAGCAGTGCAAGGCATGATTTTCGCCACGATACCCCGATTCCTCTCTTCCTCTTCTCTAGCTGATTCGTCTTGCAGCATTCGAAATCACAAGATATTTGAATTCTCTGTGCACGCTCGGTGCTTGCCATTCTTCAACCTTGGAGCGTCCGCTATCCAGGACCGACCTTGACCGGCTCGACACATCGCCCTCTCCGATTGAATCAGGCATCACGATTCTGAAAGGGCAACGACCAAGGTTTCGGCAGCCCAACGGGAACAGCTTGCATCTGCTGGGTGGTCAGTCCTGTCGTAAGGCTGCCGTCGACAACGCTACAGCGACAACATCTACGACGACATACTTCCTGACTCGCGTTTTTACGGCATTCCTGACTCGGGCCACTCGAGTATCAGGTCGATACGAAGAACTCTGTACTTGGCCTTCCCGACGAGCCCCGGCGCCGTGTATTTACTAGGCGTGCTATGGTAATGCCGGCGACTTCAAGGTGCCGCCAGTTCCCCGTGCAATTCGGGCCGTGAGTCGCCAGCGATTGTTGGAGTAGCGTTGTCAGCGCCATGTCAGAGTAAGAGTGGCACTTTCGCGAATCCCAAAGCTTGCCTTCAATGCTTCGTCTATCGTTGCCACAAAGGGCCGTCTGGAGTGTCGAGAGAAACTTCTGGATCAGATCTCGACGATACGTGGAAAAGTATCGAATGCTCGTGGGAAGAGGGGACGACAACCCGATGACGGCGACGATCTACGACGATCGTGCACCTCACACATGGGACGACACGAGGGCTTGCGGGCAAGGCTGACGGTGACGGGACTTAAACGTATTGAGACTGAAACAACATGGGCGAATTGCGGTTTCCCATCCCGTGTGTCGTCAGCAATGTGGGGGCTCCCGTGCCTGCGTCCATTCCGGCCGGTCAGTCGTTGATGGTCGCACACCCTCGAAACGGCGCGTCGTCCAAGAAAAAGTGCGGCATAGCTCTACGCCCGTTCCCCTCTTTGTTCAGATGAGACACGGCACGGTGGTCCGGTCGCCTGCATGCCTTGAGCCCTTCCCCTCGACGCCAGCTGCTGAATGCAGTCGGAATGAAAATGAGGCAAGAATGTCTCGTGGAGTCGAATCTCATCGGCTTCCGCTGTGGCTGTCTAAAACATGTCTAGATACCTATCCCCTCTGACCAGGCCAACACCCTGGCATGGTCACAGAATTTGGCCGAGCTCACCGAGACAGAGCTTACTCCTGTTCGTCGTGGCTGACTTCCACGTTCATTTAGCCGTAGCAACAACACCACAACAACCGTCAACAAGCCTGCGCCGCCCCTGTACACCATGTCGATCTTCTGGCCTGAAGGCTATGGAATCTGAGAATGGCTTGCGCCAGTTCTTCTGTAGGGCGGCTAGCGCACTGCAAAACGCTTCAGACGTGTTCAAACTATTGTCGACTAGCCTCAACTCTCTTGTTGGCGGTCGACGCGGGCTTGCAGATCCCCCGCAGGGACCCTTTCCGGCCGTTGATATCCACGGTACATCGCTCTGCGAAATGCGTGATTCGAGGATCTGGGAGGCCAAATAGTGTACGCAACACGAAAGAAGTAAAGAAAAGAGTGGCAAAGCGACGGCGTCTAAGTGGCAGCACTCTGGTCATCGGCCGAAGGTCCGGCAAGGATGCAAACGGCGCAAATTCCCCAGGTCGCCCCCCAAAAGCACCCTATCTCAAATGCTAAAGTATCTTCGCTTAGCGCTGGAAGTAAGCCCTCCGTGGCAAGACCGAATTGTCACTTTCCCATGCATGGCTGGCGCGGATGGGAGATGCGCCACGGGCATAATCAATCTGGGGGACCAGAAAAAGGCCGTTTGCGACGAGGTTGACGAAGACAGGAATTGAGGCTCTGTCGTTGTCGCCAAGTAGTCGAGTCCATTCCTCCAGTTTTTACACTACGATCAAGGCCTCTTTCACTGTTCGACAATCTACCCGTGTCGGCTCACCTGAATCTCGCATTTCCCCGTCCGGAGCGATTTTCATTCCCCACGGCAGAGAGTAAGCAACGCAACGCAACCTCGGGACTCCTCCAACTGCAACGCAGTCAGCCGAACAGCCCAAACCCCCCTGGGAGAATTTTTGGGTTGCAGGCCAGCCCCTGAGTGAGAGTTGTATTCCGGTGGCATCTAAAACAAGCCAACGAGAGGGGAGGGGGGAATTCTGTTCATGTTCGACCCACCCAAGAAAAATCCTGTTGATACGCGGGAGACGACAGTATAGGAGAGCAAGCACCGAGGGGTTAGCTATTCTACTTGTCCATACTATCTACCCCGTACGTAATACTGTAGGCTTGAATAGATTGTTTGCACCACGCCAACGATGCAGAACCCCGTCTCCCGAGGCTAACCAGCGTTCGGTGCCTTTGAAAAAAAAGAAGATCTTCCACAGGCAGAAACAGGTGAGACTGCACGCAAAGTCCCTGCGTGCGATCACTTTGGCCCTTCTTCCATCATCCCATCTCTTGCTCCGAAGCCGCATGTAAATGGAACACGTGAGCGTACCGGCCGCATGGAAGGTCACATACACATCTCGCAAGAAGAACCGCAGACGGTGGGGTGTGAAAAAAACAACATGGAAGAGAAAAGTTGGGAAATAGGCAGCATCTTTTTGATTTCGACCCTTGTTCCCGTCGGGGCGACGACAAACTCCTCTGGTCGCTCGCGTCGCGGAGGTTCATCCGGGAAGGCAGCGCAACAACGCTGCTGGGCCGACGACGCCAGGGTAACGGGCGGGGGGAACCGGGTTGCGCCCGGCAGCGGCGGCGGCGGCAACGGTGACGGGGATGATGGGGGATGGGAGATGGGAACTGGGAATGGGAGTCCTGACGAGAACAAGACAAGAAGACCTTGGGCGCCGTCATCGGGTCCGATTCATTGTCGGCGCCGTGTCCATCCATGCGCTTCTCGTCAGTCCACTTCTGTTGCTATTCCAGTCCGTCCGTATCAAGGAGGGACGTGGGAAGACGAACCCACGATATCTGTCCCCGAGTCACACCTATGGTCCTGCGTGAGTGAGCACCGAGCAAGTTACTAAACAAGGCAAAGCGAAAATTCAAATGTTCTACTAGGAGGTGCCAAAGTACTACCCAAACAAGTAAACAAATACAAAAAAAGTACACGTATATCTGAAAAAAAAAGAAGATTTTGATCGTGATTATTCTGCCAACAACGCCGCGGGTTATGCTCCACCACGACAAGCCTACACGATCGAGTATTATGACTCAGTACAATGGCGTATACCCTGCGCCCGGAACACACAAACGGCAGCCGGCAGCGGTCCAATGCGCGTGCGTATTCAGTTCCCTTTTTTTGCCTTTCTCTTGCCCCTCCCCCTCTCCACGCCGTCTCATCCTCTCATCTCGGGCGCCCATACCAAATTGGAAATCCTCCGGGTCCTCTCGCTGGATATCGTACGTGAAAAAAACTTGAACAGACTTCATGTCCCACCCGCGCGCTTCGTCGTATTGGCCGTCGTTCTCGACGACGTCTAAAGTCTCGTCCCTCTATAGCATGATGGCCAGCTCCGACCTGTCCACCTTCTCCTCATCCAGGTTGGGGTAGTAAGGCACCATGGCGTCGGCGCCCTGGACGTACGCGTCGTTGTACAGTCTCCAGTACGGCTGGCGGACCTTGCGCGCTGGGTGGAACAGACCGGCCCACACGTAGTTGAGGACCACGCCAGGTCCGACTGCCATACGGATGGCCTCGATAGCTTCGATGATACGGTCGATGACGTGGGGACTGGTCTCGAAGAGGTTGGGGTAGAGCAGGTTGAGAAGGTGGATCATGGCGTCTTCGCAGCCGAGGCCGACGACGCCGAGCGCAATGTGCTTGACGACCGAGGCGGCGGTCTGACGGTGAACCTGGTCGCGGTCGATGAGGGCGTCTTCGAGCAGAGGGGTAACGGCGTAGACGTAGTCCTTGGCCATCTCACCAATGTACTCGAAGAGGAAGGAGAGCGACTTGAGCACGCCGTTTTGCACGTTGAGCTCGGGTACGCGGTACTCGTTCATGAGCGCGGGGAGAACGGTGAAGGGCGCGCAAGTCTCGGCGACGATGCCAATAGCAACGGCCGTGTTAACACGCGACTGGCGCTCCTGAACGCGCAGGTTGTTGAGCAAGGTAGCAAGGACGTCCTGGGGGCCAATTGCCTTGGCAATGAAACCAAAAGTGTTGTTGGCAGCTCGGCGGATACCCTTCTTGTGTGCTTTGAGCATATCAAGCAGTTCGAAGCAGATACGCATCCATTCGCGGGCGTTGACGCTCTCGGGTCCACGATCGGCGATACGACCGACAAGGTCGATGGTATTTTCCTGGACCTTCTCGTGTCGGTTGCGCAGAATAGGAGTAAGTCTGGGAAGCAGATCCTTGATCGGAGGCTGCATCTGCGTGATACCAACCACCGTGACGATTGATCGCAGCGCTCCCAAGATAGATCCGAGCACTTCAGGGTACTCCTCACCGAGGTATTCGTAGAGGACGACACCGAGCTTGCCCATCAAGGCATCCTCTCCACATTGCTTCATGACCATGGCAATGCGTGAAATGAGGTCTGCTGCCTGCTGCCGCACTGTCGCAGATTTGTTGTTGAGGCGCCAGAGGATGGTGCTCACGATCTGAGGCAGATATGGCTTGCAGCGACTTCCAAGGGCGTTGACAACGGAACCGAAGCCGTTAAGCATGACGATGTCCTCTACGCTCTGCTCTTGGAACGAGTGCAGAATACCATCGATCAGACGCTCCTCGAGGCGCTCGCCGATGTCTGCTGCACCCAAGCTGGCCACGATCTTCTCCACCGTCTCGACCGTCATCTTTCTGTAGGCTTCGCTCTCGTCCTTGAGGTTGACCACAATCCTCTCCAGGATCTCACTGACTCCCACCTTCTGGCCAATGTCTACTGTCGTCTCCACGACCTGTCGGTAGTTGCGTTTGTCCAGCGCCATCCTCCTCACCCAGAAGCTCTTGAAGAACTCGTCCAGCACATGTTCTTTTAGGTAGCCCGCTGTGACACCGTCAGTGCCTGCGCACTGGGAGACTACCTTCAGCACGACCTTCTTCATTTCCTCGTCTGGAGATGAGAACTCGCGAAGGAGAATCTCCATGATCTGACTGGTGTAGTAGTTGGCGTACTCCTCGTCCATCAGAGGAATGATGTATCCGACAGCCTTGAGGAAACCAGCCAGGCCCTTGCCGCGCTGCTTGCGCGCCCCGGTCCACAGCGGGTTGAGGATGTCGTCGAAGCTCTCGATACCGTAGGGGTTGGACGCCTCTGCCAGCGCCGCAATGGCCAAACTAGTGACGGTCCTGACCTTTGTCTGTTCGTCGTTCAGGTTGGGACCGATACAGTCCACCAGTCCCTTCAGATGCGGCAAAACGGCGCAGCCCATCAAAATAGGAATCTGCTGCACGATCTTGACACCCGTGTGTCGAGCCTGCCATGACTTCTTGCTTCGGCAAACGGCTCTGAGGAACGGCAGGAGGGCCGGAATACCAAGTGCCGAAGCAACCACAGCAAACGCTCTTGCGGTGGTGTTTCGTACATACTCGTCGACGTGGTCAATGTCTGGTCTCATCGTACTAATCATGGTTGCCAGACCAGCCGCTTTACTGAGGTTCGAGATAATTTCGCGACCCTCCACTCTGGCGTAGTAGTCTTGGTCGATGAGCAGCGGCTCAATGACGACCAAGATCTTATGGACGTATGGCCGCACCAAATCATCGAGCTTGTACAGAATGCGGTCGATGACTTTGACGAGCAAATGGCGCTCTTGGTCTTCCAACGTCTTCTCCATGAGCAGGGGAAGGATCTGATCGAAGAGCGGACCGGCTCCAAACTGCCTGGCGTTATCGGTAAGCTGTCTCAGAGCGGTTTTACGCATTGGTGGAGTACCGTTCTTGACTTTCAAGAGCAGCCTCATGATCTTCCTCTCCTTCATCTCTTCCACGCTCAGGCTGTTCTCGTCAGACCCGTCGGTCAGCTTACCGAAGTACGCCATGTCCTCGGCCTTGAAGAACTGGAGGTCACCGATCCCCGGTATCTCAGCCGGCATGGGCTTTCCGCTCAGCCTGACGGCATCAGGATCCTGCATCATGAAGCCGGTCTGCGGAGCCGGCGTGGCCATGAGCTTGTGAGCAGGGGCGCGCACCGGGGCGTACCCCGGGGGAGGCTCGAGGATCTTGTATCCCTGCTCCTCGCCGGGGAGGAGCATATCCAACTCTTCGTCGCTCAGCGGCATGTTGCGTCCAGATATGTCGGTGCCGAAGGCGGTGGGCATCACAGCGCCCCCAGATTGAGAAGGATGCATCGGCGTCGCGAGTCCCTGGTTGCCCATAGGAGTGGCGGAAGGTGCCTGATCCCAACGAGACCGCTTCTTCGGTGCGTCAGCGGCCTCGGAGCCGGGCGGAGCTGGCGTCTGATCCCATCGTGAGCGCTTGGGTTTGGCGAGCTCCGCAGGCTGGTCAGCCGCTTCGTCAGCAGCGGGTGTAGAAGAAACGTCCCATCTCTTCTTACGCTTCCTACCTGCCGCGACGGCCTCGGTCGACCCAGCTTCGGCATTCTCTTTGTCGCCGTCCTTCAGGGTCGCCTCCGCGACATTGCCGTCTTCCACATCGCGACCCTCGGCCTTCGCCTGAATGGCGAGACGGACGCGTTCCTCTTCTCTTTCCAGTTCCCTCATCTCCATGACTTCGCGGTAGCTGGTGCCGTCTTCAGCGGCGCCGGCTTGGCGGTTGGCAGCGAAGGGATCGGCTCGGGTCGGGGTAAGGACGCGATCGAATCGGCGCTTTTGATAGTCGGTCTCGCGATCGGTAATCCTGTTACTGTTCTCTCCCCGGCCTGCAAGAGGGTCGTCTTCCTCGACGCCATTGCCGTGGGCAAACTCGTCGATCATGGCACGCGAGGCCGTGTACTGACCAACGAGGCGGCGCGTGTTGTCGGCGCCTTCCATCTCCTCATCATCGTCATCGCCGGCGGGGATGGAGGTGTTGTATCCGGCAAACTTGTCGACGCCATTACCATCGTACAGATCGGTGTCGAAGCTGTCGGTGAGTTTCTGCTTGGTGCCAGTGTCGGCACGTTGGTTGGCCGGGTCGAAGGTGCGCGAACCCTTTTTCGCAGCGGCGGCAGCGTTGCGCTCCGCCTGGAGCTTTCGGACGGTCTCGAAGTCTGCGTCGGACATTTTGAATTATGGGTATTGTTGCTTCATGTCACTTGTGGTGGTGCAAGTGGTCGACTGACGATGACGGCGCGCATCAGTGATGGTTGTTTGTTGCTGATGAGGCTGAAGGGGGTCCCAGACGTCGCAGCTGCAAAAGCTTTCCGACGCCACCTGGAAATGAGTTCACTTGCCGTTACAGTGCTATGTCGGATTTCGCACGTATCAAGCCACACCAGCGCGTCCCCCGGCCCGCGTCCAGACACAGTGCCCGGTACAGCTGCTCCACTTGCCCAGCTGGAGGTAGCCATATGGCCCCACCCAGCATCGGCTGAGTACCTAGGTACCTCACTCCAGTATCAGCAACACCTCACTGGAAATGAATCTTATCCCTCTTTCTGAGTTGATATAAGTGAGTTTTATATGCTAGTCTGTATGTTTTATTGGTGTTTACAAGAGTGACAACATGTCGATCAATGCTTCGTCTTAACTGTTTTCTGCCCAGCATGTTCGCGCTTACGCTTCTTTGGATAATGGAGAGCTGATGAGCAACCCAAGTTTTCGAGGGCACCTTAGTTTGAATTGAAGAAAGCCGATCTTTTCGAATAGATACTATCTGGAGGACCCAATCTGCTTCTGCTTCTGCGATCTTGTCTTCCTTCGCTTCGGCGACGACTCGCCTACAGTCATTTCAGACGTTTCAACTTTCACCTTCACTGTCGCCTTTGCAGCCTTCCGCTTCCTACTCAGCACGGGTGCCTCCTCTTCGACCGTAACTTCCTTCTTGATAGTGACCGTTTGTTCCTCCTCTTTCTTGACGGTGCGCTCAGAGAATGTCTTTAAATCCGCCGTGAACAGCACTGAGTGAGCCCAGCCCGCGTACTTGCCCCAGAGACCCCTGAAGTGGTCACCGACCGCGTCGTACATGGCCTTGTTGAACGTTTTGGTCTTGACCTTGCCGAATTTGTAGTCTCGCTGCGCAATTTGCCAGACGTGCGTGTCCACCGGCACGGCCTCGCCCCAGCCAAGTCCCATCAGACACACGCAGTCGGCGACCTTGGGGCCAACGCCCGTCAGCTGCAGCAGCTGCTCGTGGGCCTCCTTGTAGGTGCACTGCGGCAGCTTCGCTCCCTCGGGCGTCCTTCTGTAGCACGGATTCTCCGGGTTTGTCAAGCTCTCAAACCACCCCTTCGGCCGTTCATTCGCCACGATGGAGGCCGTCTGCGCAATGTACTTTGCCCGGTAGCCAAAGCCTAATTCTCTGAGGTGCGACTCAACTGAACTTCCTGTCAGAGCCTCTGGCGTCGGAAAGTCGTGGAATGGTTCATCTCCGACATAGCCGATTAGTGGCCCGTAGTGTTTACAGAGCTTGTGAACCTGGCTTCCTGTAAGCGAAAAGGTACCACGAGTGTGAAGAACTGGACCGTACCATTTGCGATATCCTTGATATGTTGTTGTTGCTGCTGCAAATGAAGCATATCAATGCCTCCCAGCCGTCCTGGCTCAGCATGCGAACCCCTCCAAAACTTGGAGCTCTCTTGCGAAAGTTGGGGTCTGCTTCCGACCATTGCTCATATAGAGACTTGAGATCCAGTTTGAGGCTCAGATAGTGTCGCAACAACTCTTCGGTGTCGTCGCCGCCATTTTGACCCTCAGACACGGGCGGAGTGAGCGGATAAGTAGACTTTGCCGGCCAAGTGACCTTATAGTGCAGATGAGTTGGGTCTTGCTTCAACGAGACGATGCGCCCATACAAAGTGCAGCACCTGAGGTGAGGTTTTAGCAAGATGATAAGTAGGATTACATGGAACTGTGCCTAACCATTCGTTGTCGATTTTGCGCCATCTGAAGGATTGTCCGCAACGGAGAGTTGTGTCGATACACAACTCAGCCAGGCTAAGTGGCAGTTTCCGCCACTCTGTAACTCGGGCAATAGACATGCTGGAGATAGTGCTTGACCTTCGAGAGAGATTCGAAATGGAAGGCTACGACAGAGTTTTTTACTAGAAGATCAGGCACTTAGACCCGAACAAACGTTGGAAAGCCTATGTCGACGGGAAAGAGACTGCGTTGTGCAAGTGAGCGACGTTATTACTGGGACATATTGCCACTGAAGCAATGCTCTTTCCCCTGAACAGACTGGCCCCAGAGACTGGAACCGGGGCTCGGTGACCAATCGCTAACCATGGGACCCACTAATCAGTGTGGAGCCTCTCCGGTGGCCACAGGCACCAGCCACTACAGCCAGGAGTATGCGCACTGTATTGGAGCACAGTACAAGTCTCCACAGCTTCTCACCCAAGCTTCCATGAGAGCGACGACCTCACTGAACGGCTCATCGGAACCAGCGCCCAAGCCATCTGCCCATCATGCTTTTCTTCAGGTAAGGCCTCGATGCAGGCTTCTCAAAGCCGAAAAAGATGCGACGTCTTCCTATCGGCTCGAGACCCTGTCCAACAGCTCCAATACTGACGCGCTTACCCCGCCAGTTTCTTCAAGACCCTCATAGACCACGAGGTCACCGTCGAGCTCAAGAATGACATCCAGATCCGCGGCATCCTCAAGAGCGTCGACCAGTACCTCAACATCAAGCTGGACGACATCTCCGTCGTCGAGGAGCTCAAGTACCCGCACCTGGTCAGTCCGACGGCAAACCCCTCTCCAGGCTCGCCATGTTTGCGCAGCATGCCTGGACCTTCTCTCCGGGCGGGCTACTCACGGACAACTGCTAACTTTTATCCACAGAGCTCCGTAAAGAATGTTTTCATCCGTGGTTCCGTTGTTCGCTACGTTCATCTCCCCGCTGGATCCGTAGACATCCCTCTTCTCGAGGACGCGACGCGGAGAGGTGAGTCCCATTCCGTCTCAGGCTTGCCTTCCGTATTTGGACAAGTCTCCAGAGTCATAGCAGTGCTAACAACCCGTGACAGAGGCTGCCAACCAGTCTGCCAAGGCGAAGTAAGGTGTTGCGAGATGTATGGTTTGAAGGTTATCGACATATTCACGGTTACGTGAACGGGGCACTTCAGGAACGGTGCACGAGGGTGGATTCCAGGTCAAGGCCTGAGATTCTTTTGACAGTTACGTATGAGTCATGGCGTCTGGGTTGATTCGACTAGACGTATGGGCATTGAAAGGGCAAATTAGCCTGGCATTGATGCCGAGATCTATGAAGTGAACCGCGGTTTAGAGGCTTGAGGTCTAGCCCAATACTCATTATTCATCATCGTTGCCAATCCTTAGCACGGTAATTGATCACCACCAAACACCACCTCCACGACCGTCCTTCCCATCCCATAGTATCACTTCTTTGCCCTCTGTTTCGTCGCCGTCCAGCGGATGCAGGAGGCCGCCCTTCCTCCGCTCAGCAAGCCACTTGTCCGTCCAGCCCTTCATTCTCTTTCTAGACGCATCGCTTCCGACATTCACCGTGGGCACCACCTTTTCGATTCGTAAAGACATCAGGAACATGGCCAGTTCTCGGAAGCTGCTATGCTCGCTGTAGGGCACCCCAAAACACATCGCCTCTTTGGTGCTGCCGCGCTGTGCGACGAAATCCTTAGCCCCGAAACGAGACCTCCATGCCTTGCCTTGAAGAATCTGTGTCGTGGGTATTGTCCCGGGTTGCGTGTTCGCCGTAATGGTCTTGCTTACACCTTGTGGGCGGTAGCTCCATCCGGAAGGTCGGAATCCAACGATGCGGCTGAAGTGAGGTTTGTAGGAGTTGAGATATTCTTGCAACGTCTCGGCACGGATCTCCATCAGCATCTGCATGTGCACTTGCGCCTCCAATGGGTTGTCTGTCATCAAAGCTTTCAACTCTGGATCTCCAAGCTTGGAGCAGATCCTGATTTTCGACTTGGATGCAAAAATCTTGCTGCCCAGGGCTTTAGCAATGGCCACGCAGATGCGCTCCTTGCCAATGGAGTATGTACCGCAAATGACAAGCAGGCGTTCCTTGGGTTTGTTTTTCGGGTTGACCTTTGAAGCGGCGCCATCTGAATTGACCTGGGCGAAGAACTTGCTGACTGTTCCGGTGCCAGCCTCTCTACTGATCTTGTCCCATGCATTGTCCTCCGAATTTTGTTCTGGTGCGAGAGATTTGCACAGGTCCGCACATGCCTGGATAACATCGTTTTGCGGTGGGAAGGAGTAACGGGGGTTGAGGTAAGTTGTGTCGAGGTAGCAAACGTCAATTTTTTGCTGCCTCGTCTTGCCCGAAATTGAGTCCTGCACCTCGGGCTTCAGCAATGGATGGGCAACCTGAGCTGGACAGGCTCTGAAGTCGCCACAATGAAGTATCCTCTGCTTCTTTGGATTCGGCCCTTTTCCCATGGACTTTTCGAACAAAAACAAAGAACTCCCGGGACAATGATTTGCGGGAATCATAGTCACCGTAACACCCTCTGTCCCAGGAACCTCGATCGTCTGGTCAAAATCGAGCTGCACGACCCATTTGGCGGCAACGCGCAGCTGCATCTTGACGAGTTCTCCCGTAACTTTGCTGCAGTAGATGGGTCCATGTATCCAGTTGGCTGTCAGCCCAATGTAGTGATCGCTGTGAAAGTGGCTGAGAAAGTAGGCGTAGCACCCTTTGACGGCACCGTATCTGAAGGCGTCGACACAAATGTAGAACCCCGGCATAATCTTATAGAATGGACAAGTGCGCTGGTACGCAGGCTTTCCGCGGGACGAATGCTCTGCAGCGGCAGCGCCCGCCCATGCAGCATCTTCGGCGTGACTAGACATTAACTTTGCAAATGCTGAAGTTGGCTTGCTCTGGACCTCGTTGAGACTGAAGGGGTTGGCCTGGCCGGCCCGAGGCACAGCCGCCCGGGCAAAGCGTTTACTGATTTCTGGAGCGTCGCTGATGGATGGGCGCGCAGCATCTTGTTTCTTGGGCGGGCCGGCCTGCTTAGGTTGTGGGAGTGGAATCGGGTTGCCGTCAAGACAAGCATTGACGTGTCGTGTTGCCTCGTCAGGCGTGATGCCGGCGAGACTTCCATCGCATATCGGACAGTTGGCAACCATAGCATCACTGGGTCGTACGGGGTCGGCAAGTTCGTCGCAGGAGTATTCGCCGGTATCCGCCGCTTCCGCCTCAGCTTCCAGCCTGGCTTGCTCCTCCATGAACTGCATCATGCGATACTCTTCGCCGCCAAAATCTTCCTCGTCGGGAAATTCGTCTAAATCACCATACTCGTCAACATTTGCAAAATCATTGTCGAGCGAGTCTTCAACCTTCAGTGGCGGTGGGGGGCAGCCTGTCTCCTTCTCGGCGGTTATTGCCTCCTCCTCTTCCTTCTCTTTCTTATCCTCATCCTCCTCTTTCTCCTCCTGTTCCAGCTTGACGGGTGGTGCGTATGATGCTTTGTGGACTGTGGTGAGGAAGGCCGGCCTGGCGTCTTTTGGGTTTCCTTCTTCTTCTTCGCTATCTGAATCGTCCAGGAAGGGGCCCTTGCGCTTGCCGGATTTCTTTCTGCTCGGCTTTTCCCCTATGGGCGATGAAAGGGCCGGCTCGGAGACAGCTACTGGGCTAGTAGGCTTTGGCAGACTTGACTGCTCCCCGACCTCTTTTTCATTATCGAGGCTCAACTTTCTCTTTTTTACGGAAGACTCGACCTCATTAACCCTCTCTTCTTCCTCTGCCCAGGGTTCCGCATCGTAGATGTCTGGCTCGTCGTCGTTACCGTTATCGTGGTTGACTAGTAATTTTTCTTGTCCCTCGAGGAACAGAGTCTGTTCGGGCTTGTCGGTCTTTTGGAAGAAGCTAAGAATGCTGGCGTTGGGTCTCGCCGGTTTTCTTGTCGGCGGAATTCTGCTGATGCTCTTCTTCGGGGTGGTGCTTGGCCGCTTCCGAGCCGCCGACGATGGGGGTCCCATTTTGCCACCTGCTGTGAATTGAGAGATGCGGAGAAGTATAGGGAATCCGGGTGGTTGAGTGAGATTATTTCGAGGTTCCCGTTAGTCTAGATTTCAAGAACAAAAACGCTGACTTTGCCACACGCCAAAGGCTGGATCTGAGCGGAGGGAGTTTGGCATGGGAAAGTGGTGACGTTGGGACTTGAACCCTGGAACACGAAAAAACGCGGGGCTTCGCGGCGGCGTTGGCGCGAAACCACGTGCGACGGCAGTGGACCACTGCACCTAGCTGACATCACCCTTTCTACAACATCTTCTCTCTTGCCCGAATATGCACACAATTTACATCTACTTGTTTCGATGCATGTCGGGAATAGTACGTATTACACAGTTTTCAAGGCATCTCTCCCCTGCTGCATTTTGGAATGATACCGGCAAATAAGGAGACAGGTGGAAGCTTGTATTTGAATGTCCTTCATCCCAATGGAAGCCCATATCAGTTGTCAAATCCGCAACCAGATTGCTACGGCGACTGTTGCTAAAGGCCAAGTACAAGAAGCACCCCGTTTTACAAATCAGGCGTAACTGGCATGGTAAACCCATGAGAGGTGCCGCCCGCGCTATGTCGGAACCGCAAACCCAGATTTAGCAGCTTGCCGCAGTTAGACGGGCTGGCCCGAGGGGCTGAAGTAGCTGCAAGTCCCGACGATGACATTGTATCCGTCAGTCGGGTGGAATCTCTGGCAAGCAGCAATGCTAGGAGTGCTCCAGCCATCGATGCAGAATGCCACGGCGGCGTCGGCGACAGAGGCGATGTGGCTGCACGTGAAGCTCCAGGCGAAGGTCCTGTCATTGCACATGACAATCGCCGTCGACTTGTTGCAGGTCGCCCGGATGCACTGCCTCGCCTGGACCACGCATCTGTTGGAAACGCCCTTCAGGTAGTTGACGCCCGATATCGCGTCGATGACCTGGACGCCGCCGTACTGGCGCAGGTCGCAGAGCGTGTTCCACTGCGAGGATGTCTTCGTTAGCATGCACGTCGCTCGCCGAGGTTACGGGGCACGAACCGATTGACGGGCCTGCAAGGTCCCCGCGGCAGAGGGCTCCTCGAAAGCCTCCTCGCCGACGAAGTTGTCGGGCTGGCTGCGAGACGCGAAGTTGAGGGAGTCGTCAAACAGGGACAGTCCGGGGTGGTCAGCCTGGATCTGGCGGTCGATGTCCTGAAGATCGACGCCCTCGTAGTGCGCGTCAGGGCCGCCTTCATACAAGGGACCTTCCCATCCGATGAGACCCATGGGGTAGGGGGCGACGCCCTCGGTCGTCTGGACGAGACCAGCGTCAGCGGCAGCGGCCTGAACATGCGGTCAGTCGAGCTCAGGGGGAACCATTGGGCACTCTGCAGGATGGGAGGAGGGGACGCAAACGAACCATGGCGGTGC
Source organism: Colletotrichum musae (assembly GCA_027406025.1). Classification (NCBI taxonomy): domain Eukaryota; kingdom Fungi; phylum Ascomycota; class Sordariomycetes; order Glomerellales; family Glomerellaceae; genus Colletotrichum; species Colletotrichum musae. The sequence continues at coordinate 5,313,331 of JANVYC010000001.1, read as the reverse complement.
CAGCCAGGGAGGCAATGATGGTGGCAGCGATAGAAGCCTTCATGTTGACTGATGGGATGAGATGAGGTAGGTTGAGGAGTGGTGAGCGGCGGATGAAGCTCAATAATCTGCGAAACGAGGGCGGCCTGTGGCCTCATCTTATAGATGGACCATCCCGCAAGTTCGTGGCGTCGGACCTGAAGTTACCAGACGCTCCATCAAGCTTGACCCTAGCCTTTGAGCTCGACGAACATCCGAGAGCTACCTTGGCGAGCCCATACGTCCCACCCATGAGGTTGTCGCCGTTCGCGCGCGAGTACGAACAGCGTGATCCTAGTCGACCTTCCGCTCTCAGCCAGAGGTCCGAAGTTACGCCAGGCTCCTCAAAATCCCGCCTATTCGAGGTCATGAGACAGTTGACCGCTATGCGTAGATATTAATTGCAAGCTGAACGGCGAAGACACTTGGCAGTGGATACCGCAGAGCCAGGACAGCAAAAGTTCTTTTCTAAAGTGAATTGAATGAAGGTATCGTTGGTCGAGTAGTGTGTTAAGGTGAGAACTTCAAGGTATCTGGATGCCAAGAAGGCACAGTAAAGAACTTTGGTGCAATGGGCTCACGCGTCTAGTTGCATCGGACTGAGTTGACTAAGTTCCAACCGCATACAAGCGGCTGGGCAAACAATTGGCATATTCTGGGCGAAGGCGAAGCAGGAAGATGAATGCCGCCTGTTGGTGTTGTGCCGGCCATCATATGCGCAACGCCGGCAGTGCCTGATCTCGGCATCGCCCAGCCAGAACATGCGGCCCGATCCACACATCTGGATGTAGGTAGCGAATAAGTGGCGAGGGATTTTTTTTTCAATTTCCAAATTTCCCTTCCTTGTATTGATGGCGTCTCGCGCCGGTGTAACTATTCTCTTCAAGACCTGACGAACCTCCAGTTGCCGTTGTTATTCTCAAACTTGCCTTCCAGACCTTGTGCCAATTTGTCCAGCTTTTCGGCGCTCTGAGGATCCTGGATGGCGAGCTCGTCTGCTCCCCAGCCCGACAGCGGATAAGCCAAGAAAGCCGTCGTCGAAGTCTTCAGCAAGGGGCTCTTCATCGTCATCAAGATGCTGACGACCAGCAGGACGGCGGTGATGACCGTCTCCAGGACCGGCAGGATCAGCCACGGCCAGCGCACGACTATAGCCGTCTCGGTCCTGTAGACCTCCCCGCGAACCATCGTCGCACTTCTGTTGTCTCCCGGGGCCCCGCTCCGGATCTGGTTCGTGATGGTGTCCGCGAGGTTCTCGGTGACGACCTTCAGGTCCTTGGCGTTGTACAGGACAAACTCCAGGTTCATGGCCGTCTCCGGGTCTGGCGTCTTGGTCGGCCGGCGACCCGGGACTTGTTCGAACAGCGTGCCGCGGATGAGGTTCTGCAAGTACCGCGGCACCCATTCCTTGGCCATGCGCGTCATCTCGACATCCGTGCTGTTGTCCGACGTCGAATACCTGACGGACTCGGCCTTGAGAGGGCTTTCGTCTTTGTCGAAAGTCCCTCTGTACTCTCGGAACTGGAGCAGCTCCGACGTGCTTTCACCGGCATCCAGGGTTCCGGACGTCGCGCTCGTGTTCGAGTAGGTCTTGACGCACCAGTCGAAGTCGGCTAGGAAGATCTCGGGGGATGGCGGGGTGTTGATCCCCAAGGGCCAATCCCCAGAGTCATGCCTTATGACTGTCAGCTGGCCTAGACGATCGTCATAGCTATAGTCGCTGTGCAAAATCTGAGTGTCTCCAAGAGACGCCGGGCCATTGTTGTAATATTCAAGCACCGGAGAGACCTTGGAAATACGGCCAGGGATACTGTAGGTGCAGTTCTGGACGTAGTCGTTCTCCTTTAGGACGGTGCAGTTGCGAGTCATCTGCGCCGTGACGTTGTGGAAACTACTACAAACTCCGAAACTCTTGTAATTGGACCACGAGCAGCGCGTAGATGTACCGGGGCACTTGTAGTTCGGCTCAAAGACAGCACCCGATAATCCGTTCAAAATGGCTGCCTGGAAGTTAGGCAGGTCTGAGTTGGGAACCCAGAGTTGCCCTGTTGCACTGGTTAGAATCAGAAGCTTAGCACGCGTAACCGAAAGGGCAACTTACAGTTATTCCCCGGCAACTGCAAAAAGCCTTTCGAAAAGTAGACGTCCGCCTTGCCCATTTCTGCCACGAATTTGTCCGTCACGTTCCACTCACGGCTGGGGAAATCGAGTATGTTCTGGGCGCTGGGCTCAATCCCGAGGGCAACGATCGTAACGAGGGCCAGAGCCCAGCCGAGGAACGACTGGAACGGCAGCTTCCAAGCCATGACCGCAGATCCCCAAGGGCCTCGACTCGCGTCGTCAAAGACTTGTAGGTGGTTCAGCGGGCGGGGACGCAGCTGCATGTGCCTCCATTTCAGCTGAGAGATGCAGCTCGCTATCGGGACCATCATCGCCGTCTTGCTGATGGTCGTCAAGATCGAGATGACAGAGCTGGGCTGGATTTCGTAGGGCCAGTCTGCCAGTTTCGTATCCCGTACATGGGACAGGACCGCGATGATCAGACACATGCTGGTGATGCTAAGTATCGCGGCAGCGATCTCCCACCACCACCACCAGTGGAAGGCCTTGATAGCTCTTCCTTGCCCTGGCGTCTGCGTCACTTTGGCTGGCTCGTGTGCTGCGACTTCGGGATCGAGTGGCGTCTGCTCATCCGACCTGGTTGAAGCAACAAGTTTACGCTTGATGGTGGTGCTACGGCTGTGACGGGGCATGCTTGTCGGTGCCCAGATCGAAGCTCCCAGGTTATGCGCTTCTGCGGTGCCGATGACGGCCGAGCTTTGGTCGGTCAGGCTCGACCGTCGACTGACCGTTTGAAAGCTGCTTCGTACGCTGACTCCGTCATCCCTCAGCGGCGACATTGGAATACCCGCCCTGTCATTCTGGGCTTGGGAGGCGAGCTGATCCTGTGAAAGGAGGTACTGCCGCGACATTTCGAGTTCTTTGGATTCGTCATGGCGTGCATACTGGATACTGCCAGCGGGCGAGTCCCTTAGATAAGTATCTGGGCGCAGAGACAAGCGATGACTGGAAATCAGGCTGTACTTGCGTCCCACGATACTCGGCGGCACATGGCGATGGAAGTGTGTGGCTGTGCCCGCCTGGGTGGACGATCAGTCCTACGAAACACCTTCTCATCCAATATCTTCTTCCGCCCCTCGCAGCACACCTGCGCTGCCTGGTGTCAGACCCGTCTAGAAACCTACGACGGGGGCTACTTTCATTGGCGAGCCTTCTGCTTCAGAAATCGTAGGGTTACACGGCAGGAGTCCTGCATGCCGTCCCCGCAGTCAACGCACAGAAGCCAGACGGCCGCTTGCATACCCCGGGAGCCTTGCGACCCTTCACAGCCACAGACCGCCTGCAATATCTGTCGGACTTGCTGTGGTCATTTGGGGGCCTTCTTCTATACATTGAGTATATTAGTAAAAATAGATTTTTCTTTTTGTTGGAGGGGGGCGAGAGGACAAAATGGTACCTACATGAAGCCCGCAGCGGAATCCCTTCGGGAATCTGACCGCTTCACCATTCGTCGCGGTAGGTAGACAACTGTTAGGCGACCTGGAGCAAGTTAGATCGTGGCTGGGTCCCAGGTCCTGGGTCCATGGTGCCAATCCGAAAGTCAACCTCGCATATGCGGGAGATCGAGCTTCAACGAATGCTGTTTCCATTGTACATTATCGTATACACTATCTGCGCTCCCGGTATCCATAAGCCCGTTGCTTCGTTAAGTCCAAACGCGCCGAGCAACGTTGCTATCCGCCTCTTCCTCCATTAGGCATACAACCCTCCCAAGCCGCATCTACTCGGTCTCCTCCAAACTCCACGTGGTCACGCCGGACCGCTCTACGTTCGCCTTGAGCTTGTTCAATACCGCCTGTCGCTTTGCCCGCTTGGCCATCAACTCTGCCTTCTCGTCCCTGCTGAAACCAGAGAGCTTCTTGCGGGGAGGGGTACCCCGCGCGCCATATGAAGCGACCGACGACATGAGGGAGTTGCGGAGCGTGCCCGGGGATGCTGTAGCCAAGCGCTCAGGCGAGAACATGATAGACCGGTTCCTTTGCGGAGTGACCATGGGCGAGCCCTCGCGGCTGTTAACCGAGGAGAAGCGGAGCTTTCGCATTTGGTTCTCGAGAACGTCAATGTCCCCGGACCGCTTCTCTACCATGCTCGTCATCTTGCTGATGGTGCGCATGACAGCCTCGACAGTCGGAACGTTTGCGTTGCCCTTGCCGGATGCGCTGCTCACGGATGCAATCTTCGTCTTGAGGAGAGTCAGGGCTTCTTCCACCTCGGCAAGAAGCCTAGTGAAGTTGGCATACTCCCGGCGCAGCTCGTTCTGCTGTGCAGCTTGTTCGCCGCTCAGAGGGAGCGAGCGGCTGATATCCGCCTGATCAGGGTCGAGCTTGACCATGATAATCTTCTTGAGGTCATCCTGCTTTGATCGGAGACGAGACATCTCGCGGGCGAGCTCGTTACAAGCCTCCAATTTGCCTTCGACATCGTGGACGCGTCCCTCCTCGAGTTGCGTGGCGAGAGATCTGTCGAGAACCTCGCCGAGCTCGTCGATCTCGGACAAGACCCAGCTCTCGGGGTTCTCGAGATCCTCCTTCCGTCGGCCGCCGTCCTTAAAGCCAACATCATGTCCTATGATGAAGCTCGCTATTGATCGAGCGTTGAGGCCCAGAGTATCTATCATCGAGTTGATGTCGCGGTAAACGGCTTCGACTTGTGCCGGAATGGTCTCCTTAGCCGATGGCACCACATTGGAGTGGGCGATGAAGTCGTCCAGCTTGAGAGTGGGTTCGATTTTAGATGCAAGGATCTTTTGGATCTCGTCATCGTCCTCGTCCTCGAGACTCTTAGACTCTTCGGCTTGTTTTCTTTGCCGTGCCAGCTTCTGCTGTGCCAGGAAGGGGTCTTCAGCAGGCTTTGAGCTGACGATGGACATGCCCATCTGGGACTGCTGCTTCTTTTGTGCAGCCAGAATTTGGGATGCCATGCCAGGGGCACTAACCGAGCGAGCTGATTCTTGGCGCATGATGCGTCCTGGAGCAGGATTGCGGACTGGGCTCGGCGACCGCGGGCTAGTTTGCGAGGGCCGAGGAAAGACCGGCGCATTACGGCTGAGATCGCCAAAGAGAGACGCCCGTGGTCGATCTTCTTCAGTCCTGGGAATGGAATAGGTGCTGTTACTAATACCACCAAAGGAGCTCTGAGGAGTCATGCCTGCGGTGGGTGTCATGGCTGCGATAGACGGGCTGAGATCCTTGGCTACGTCGACTCCGCTACCTTCGGATCCACCATCCTCTTCCTCCTCGTCATCCTCCAGGTCGCTGTCATGTTCGCTGTCCGGGACGGTGGGAATGTTCGCGAGGTCGTTAGTCTTGGGCTTGGCGAGGAAATCAGGGGGCAGAGGGGCGTCTTCCGGCTCTTTTGCGGGCGTCTCGCTCGCGGGAGTAGACGACCAAGTCGCCTTAGATAACGACTGCTTGGGCATTTTGAGAAAATCGGGGGCAGCTGCAGGTGCAGTCTGCTTGGCCTCCTGGCTCAAGTTGGCGAACGACTTGAGACCGCCGGTTGGCAACGGGAGCGCTGTAGGAGGCGTGGTAGACTCGATGGCTTTGCTGGATTTGGGCGTGACAAAGTCTGGCGGCAGCGGCGCATCTTCAACACGTGTGGTGCCTTCCTTAGGCTTGGAAGGCTTGAGGAAGTCGGGGGGAAGGGGGGCGGCGGCGGCTTCTTTCGTCTCTGAAGCTTTTGGCGTCGAAAGAAAATCGGGAGCTAACGGCGCGCTTGCTGGCTTCGGCGAAGGCTTGCTTCCGCCGTCTGAAGGGACGTTACTGTTACTTGTGCTGCTCGACGAAGACGAAGATTCTCCAAGGGGGTATTCAATCTTACTCGTTGACTCAGGGGGTAGAGGGACATCACCCAGAGCCGCCCTACTCTCAGGCTCTACCTTCGTCTTGGGAGAGGGCCTACCGAACAAACCTATACCACCTGTGCTCGAACTCGCCGTTCCGTATCCAAACAGCCCTTGCTTCGGAGCCGGGGTTTCCTTGGGTGTAGTAGATGCCAGGCCGTCCAGATGGAAGGGCGACTTGGCTTTGGGCGTCTCCTCAACTGTGTCCATGGACTGCTCCTTGGTGGGCGTCGTCTGCTTTGCAGGGTTACCAAGCGCCGATCCAAAGTTGCTGCCAAAGAACGACGACCCACCGCTGCTGGCAGGCTTATCGTCGTCCTTCTCATCGTCCTCCTTCGCGGAGGGGTCCGCCTTAAACGTAGTACCCAGCTCGAATTTGGCTGCGAATGGGTTGACAGCACTACTGCTGTTGGCGTTTTGGCTGGGAGGCGGGAATGCAGTATCTTTCGAGCTGGAGAATGGTGATGCACCAGAACCGAACGGACTCGAGGAGGATTTGGTGGCAAAAATACTGCCGCCATCGCTGGGGTTCTTGTTAGCTAGCGAAGCGAAGCCGCCGGATGTCGCGAAACCAGCGAAACCTCCGCCAGTTGAAGGAGTCGCCGTTGAAGTCGGGGTTGATCCGCTGCCGAAAACGCTCCTGTTCGCAGACCCTCCGAGGGAAGAGAAGCCTGATTGACCAAATGTTGACGTCGTGGCAGTCGAGCCAGAGCCACCTGCCGAAGCCCATGGCGACTTTTGACCCAGCGCCGACGATTGGCCGAACCCAATGGACGAGGGCTGCCCGAAGGCAGGCCCCGACGGGGAAGCAGAACTGTTGCTGCCAAAGGTACCGCCACTTCCAAATGTCGACTTCGGAGCAGACGCCTGCCCAAAGGCCGAGCTACCAGAACCGAACGCGCCGCCGCTTCCGAAGGGCGATCCGGCGGACGGTGCAGCAGCGGTGGAACCGGCGTTTGAGGTGCCCCAAGGTGACTTCTGTCCACCGAGCGCGGACGCGCCGCCGAATGCAGGGGATGAAGATGCGCCTGCACTGAACGGATTCGATTTGGGCTGCGAACCGCCCAAAGCAGTTGGGGCACCAAATGCTGGCGTCGAACCTGATGCAGAGCTGCCCAACGCGGACGGAGCACCGAACGCCGGTGCCGAGCTCTGCGCTGAGCCGAACGGTGAAGGCTTCGAAGCAGCCGGAGCTGGTGCGGGATCCTGGGCAGGAACTGACGGGGCAGGTGCGGGTGCGGGCGCGGGCGTCGAGGTGTCGAGTACTGCCATCCCAGGATATGTGGTGCCCTTCCTGATGGAATCCTCGTACACGATCCACCAAGAACTGAGCACGCCTTCGTGGTTCAAAACCCACAGACCTGGCAATGGCCCAGGTGAGTCCTCAATCTCCTCGTCTGCAGGAAGCGGCTTGTAGACCTTGTCTTTGCTGGAGAGGTCAATCGTCACGCCGATCGGGACCGTGTTTTCGTAGTCCTCTGTCATAGGCAGAGACGCGCGCTTCGAGTCGTCCGCGAGCTCGGTTGTCGTAAACACGTTGGTAATGGTATCTGCTGACTTGTCAGGAGTCAAAGGCTCCTTCGACCTGCTCAGGAGACCAATATCGGGTGATGCCGTGGAGGCAACAATCAAAAGATCCTGAAGGCCGGGCGGAAAGTCCTTTAATCTTAATAGTGAGTGATGCGGTGTCTTCTCTGAGCCAAACGGGTCGACCGGATCGGTCATTTTCTGAAATGTAAAGTCCGACGGCAACTTTCTGGTAATTATGTGGTATACAGAGCTTGGAGGGGACTCGGAGGTGTTTGTGTGGATGGCGAGAAAGAGGTGGTTCTCCAACCAGCTCAGGGAAGATACTAAAGCTTATCAGTCTGCCGCTCAACAATGAATCGCACTCTAACGACCTACCGTGGGCGTTATCCACGCCAGGCGGTCGTGGTATTTCCCCCTTGCTCTCACCCTCAGGGGTCATCTGAGAGATGGTACCGTCTGCCAAGCCAGCGACCAGTTGTTTGCCCTTGGTGCTCCAGCTTACGCAGCTGACCTGGGACTTGAGCACATTGCTGAGTTTCCTCTCCTTCAAGTTGGCCATATGAAGGTTTCCGTTGTTCGTCACGATGGCACATAGCTCCGCCTTCTCGGTTGTAGGGTTCGGGACGAGCGTCCGTAACGTTTCGCCGTTCGTCGCGAGCTCAAACGCGGCCTGCGCACCGCCGCTGAGGAGGCTCTGGGTCTCATAGACGGCCAGGCCACCACCAGTCTCGGCGGACAGGATTAGGTAGTTCTCGTCGGTGGTGAAGGCCAGCTGCGACACCCTCATAGACATGGGGAGCTTGACCTCGGGCTGGAAGGTGCGGATATCGGAGGCTTCGCTCTCTTTCGTGTCAGCCTCGAACGCCTTGCGGACGGATTCGGTCGAGGCAATGGCGATGCCATCAGGGCCGGCGGCGGCGGCGAGTCCCCGGCGCGGGGCGATGCTGAGGAGAGAGGCAGTGTCGGCAGGAAGTGTAGACCATGGGGAAGTCAGCCGGAGCTTCGCGTCGCCCGCGATCGATTTGAATCCAAGCGCCTGGACAGAAGATTTAGTTGGTGAACTTTTGACTTTAAAAAGACAACGGCATCGACGGTGTCGGTGACCAGATCTCACCTCGGTCTGGATCACCTCCAGCTCGGGGCCTTTAACGAGTCCTCCGCCTCCAGCCGTACTCACGAGCATGGCGTTTCCTTGGTTGCTGAAGCTGCCGAAAGCCATGATGGGTTCGCCACTCGGCCGGCTCTTTTGTGGAGGGGGGATTTGTTGGTCGGCTGGGGGTGGCTCTGCATCCGTTGGAGGGGCCGCGTTGTTGATATACGAGCGGACTTTTTTTTCTTTTTTTTTCTTTCGGTCGCAAGCAGCTAGGGCGGTTGCTGCTGTCGCAACCAAATGCGGACGGACAAAAGTTAACTGTAGAAATGCCCTGGAGCGCCGGAAACGAGATAGAAAATAGTAGACTTAGAACAATTCCACGCGAAACAAACGTGTGGGGGAATTGTTCACAAGGCGGAACACTGTGAAGAGAGAAGGTGGACACGCCTTGGAGGATGTAATTCCTCGCGGTACTGGGTACTGACTGCTGTTTGTCGCGACGGCTACCTAAAAAAAATCCAGGAGCTCAGCTTGCTAGGCTGCTCGCGTTTGCATCCCCGGTCGCCAATCCCGTCTGTCTCCTCACGTGACTCCGGGAAGCTTGGGCAGCTCCAGACACTGGCTCCTGCCGTCCAATCAACGACGTGCTCCTGGGGGTGCCTTGCATACAGCGTGAGCTCCCCCAAGCAGTGGCTAAACGACCACCGTCGAAGGCAGCTTTTAGCCTCGTCATCAGCAGCCTGCCTCCCAACGACTGTCCCTCAGCCCTTCCCCACGTCCACCCGAGCATCCCAACTTCAACTCTTCGACCACGACTGTACGACCGCGAAATTTCCCACGAATTCGACGATCAACCACGAAAAGACAGACACCGTGCCTGGAGCTAGCCAGCCAAGTTAGCAATCATGCCTGGCTTCGACTTCTCCAACTACAACCGCAATGCGGCTCTCCACGCCCGGGGCGTTCCCCTTCCCAAGGCGACAAGCACAGGTACCACCATCGTGGGATGCATATTCGATGGCGGCGTGGTGGTAAGTAGTCTCCAGCTCACCGTGCTACCTTCACCGGCTGCGGGCGCCGTGCTCGCCCCTCCCCCGCCCTTTGATTCAACACGCTTGTGATTAGCACCCCTTGGTGAGCCACAGTAGCTGACTCCTGTCACCCCAGATCGCGGCAGACACAAGAGCAACCTCGGGCCCCATCGTGGCCGATAAGAACTGCGAAAAGCTTCACTACATCGCTCCACAGATCTGGTGTGCCGGAGCCGGTACCGCCGCCGACACCGAGTTCACCACGGCCATCATCTCCTCCAACCTCGAGCTCCACGCCCTCTCGACGGGCCGCAAGCCCCGCGTCGTCACCTGCATGACCATGCTCAAGCAGCACCTCTTCCAGTACCAGGGCCACATCGGTGCCTACCTCGTCGTCGCCGGCGTCGACCCCACGGGAACCCACCTCTTCACCGTCCACGCTCACGGTTCCACCGACAAGCTCCCCTACGTCACCATGGGTTCCGGCTCTCTCGCCGCCATGTCCGTCTTCGAGACCCAGTGGAAGCCCCAGCTGAACCAGGAGGAGGCTGTCAAGCTTGCCAGCGACGCCATCCAGGCCGGTATCTTCAACGATCTCGGCTCCGGAAGCAACGTCGACGTTGCCATCATCACAAAGGACAAGACCACGCTTAAGCGTGGCTTCGTCAAGCCCAACGAGCGTACCGCCAAGCTTAAGAGCTACGCCTTCCCGAAGGGCACCACCGCCGTTCTCAACGAGAAGATTATCAAGAAGAACGAGATTGGCCGCTACGTAAGCGTGACGGAGGTGCCGGCTGGCGAGGAGATGGAGGTTGACAGTTAAGCGTATTCATGGTTTACGAGAAAATGGAGTTTCAAGGAGCCTGCTAATGAAATGCTCCCGAGACGCGGGGATCCTGTACCAATACATTCGATGATGGCAATAGACGGCACTCTGACGTATGCTACCTATGCGCGATGACTAGTGACTCGAGGAGCCCGGAGCGGTGTGTGAAACGATTCGGGGCGTCGAGGCCTACGCCGGCCGATTTCCCGGCACGGCTCCTAGCCTGAGGTCTTAGTGAGCAAGGTAAAGTGAATGTTGTCGTTGCAAAATGATCACACATTTGGCCCTGATATTGATGGCCTTGAACCTGGATTGGACTGTAGAAGCTTCCATTCGCCTTGTGACGCCACAGTGCGATGCAAGGCCACTTGATGTACAACAAAGGAAACCCCCAAGAAGGGCAAGAGGACGTAGTCGCCCTGCCTTGGTCCCTTCCCTAAAAGCAAAGTGGTATATACATAGGAACAAAAGGGTATGTTCAACCAAGGTCTTTACACGCTAAACAGAACCACCACTTTTTTTTCAACCTCCGTGCGACACCATACGAAAGATGAACCCCCTTACATTGGTATTAGGGTACATGCATCCTTTCTTCTGGTCGCCCTGTAGTGTGCCTTGTTGAATGCAGAAAATGGCACAATTCCCAGCCACCTAGTTAAATGCCTAGTAAAAACAGCTGCACTCCTTAGAGCCAGCTTCCCAAAAACTCCGAAGATGCGGGGTATGAAGGCGATGTGTTGATGCAATGGTCATGATCCGTGAAATGCCGCTATACACTGCGCGCAGGAAGAACTCCAAAAAGACTGATCTACTAGCCCGTCTTGATGCCGAACATGTGACGTGTTCTAGACTTGCTGCGAGTTTTTTTGGCATCCTTGTCATCGTCGTTGTACTTTGACTTATGGATCCTGTAAGGCGCATGTCAGTATTCTGATTCTGGACGGAAGAGGAATGGGAATAAAACATACCAGCTGTTGCCCACCATGTTCATACCTTTGGCTTCAGCTTGTCTGTAGAAACCGGCGGCTTTCTTCAGGTCCTTTTTGCATCCAAGGCCTTGAGCGTAGCAGAATCCTGCTTCAGCCAATGCATCAACGTCACCCCAAGCTGTTTACTTGTTAGCTACCTCGATCTTGCAAAGGGTCAGGTGCAGACTTACATCCAGCGATCTCAAAACAACGCAGGGCAAGGCCTTTATCTTGCTCAATGCCCCAACCATTCATGTGGCTCACACCAAGCTCATAAATGCTCAGTGCGAATTGTGCCTTACGAGTCCTCCTCTCCATGGCATCGACGAACTTGCCCTCTTTAGCGTGGTCCTCATCGTCAGCTATTTCAAGACTGGCACATTCGGCAGCCTTCCTCAGCCATTCGACACCCTCGCGCTGGTTGGGACGCATGCCCCAGCCGTGTCTGCAAGCCAGGGCATAGAGCAGCATGCCCGTAGGATTTCCACCCTTGGCAGCGTGGCGAAGATGATACGTAGACTCCTTCACGGAGCCATTTTCATGGCACTCGATGCCCTTGGCTAGATGCTCCTCAGGCGTCATGTCCGAGGTGGTTGGTGCACCAGAAGCCTGGGATCGAGCAGCTTTGAGAGTGCTGCTGGAGTCAGTCGTAGCCATGGACATGGCGGTCTGGACTCGAGCGGCATCGTGTACGGGGGAGGTAAGAGCACGACCCCTGGGGTCTTCTTCGGAAGCCCTGCTCTCGGTAGATGGACGGCTCGGGTTAGGAGACGGCTGAGGGGCCGGGCCGCCGCGATGGCTGTCAGGCTTGGCCAAGCTGAGGTCGTTAGGGGCGCCGGGTTCAGCGGAGCTTGACGGCCGAGTCGGAGGCGAGGGAGGTGCTCCGCGGTGGATAGGCTGAACGTTGCCGGGATGCGCCATTGGCTGCTCACAGTGGCCGGGCGTCTGAGGCTGGGAGTCTAGCGGAACTGATCGTTGGATAACCTTGCCTCTGGGGAGATCGTACGTTGAGTAGATGTAGGACGGCGCCGCCTTGCCGTCGTCAAGCATCTCCGGGAAGCCTTCACTGTTCATGCTGACTGGTGTATTTGCTGAGTCGTCATTCGCAAAGACGAAGGACGGTTGGCTGTCGGACGAGGCCTGACGAGTCGGAGTTTCCAGTCCCGGAGTGCCTGCGCGACTCATCGGTCTGGAGAAGTTGAATGAGGGCCGCGGCAAAGCCATTGAAGCCTCGGAACTGACTGATGGAGAACGTTGGAAAGGGCCGGGGCCGAGGCCTGGAGACGCGTGCGACATTGCAAAGGCACTGCTGCTAGAAAGTTTTCGGGGGGGAAGAGACTGGACTGAGTTGCTCATAGCGGCATCGTCAGTGGCGTTGTCAAGAGGAGAAGACATGGACGTCGGTGAGCGCGCGACAAAGTTGGGCCTCGGAGGAGCTAAGCCAGGACCGTCGAAAGAATGTCCCTTGAGCTTTCCAGGCGAGCTTGTCAAGGAGTTATCGCGTGAACGTGCTGGCGAGCGCAGTGGCAGTGAGAGGTCATTTCGTGCAGGTGAGGCCTGAACATGAGAGTCGGCGGTTTGGACGTGCTCCATCGGTGTGGGTGACTGCTCTCTTCTGGCGCCAAACAGAGTTTCGTCGTGAGGTTCTTCGACCGAATCCAGAGGGCGTCCGCGAAGCATATCAAGCTGTGGCTGCGGGGGCAGGGGAATGCTTTCATCGGGGGTAGGCGGAATACGGCTCATTCGTGGATGCACAGATCTTGGACGGTCCTTTTCGGAGGGGAAGGCATCTTCCATCTCGGTTCTCAATCCCAATCCCGGGTTTTGAAGCTCGGGGAAATTGGCGTCCTCGGAGCCAGAGTCGTTCGACAGAGAGCGGAAATAGTCAGACCGGCCTTGGACGACCAAGGGACTCTCAGTGGTCAGAGGCGGAAGTCGGCTCATGCGCCTTCCATCGCCGGTAGCGGCAGCTTGAAGCTGCCTCGCAAGAAGGCGGCTCTGCAGGGCGAAGGCATCGAGAGGTGACAATTCGGGAGGTGCCTCGCCAGCGACATGGAGTCTCGGGGATCGTAAAGGTCTCGATACGTTGGACATGCTCGAGGGCGCCCTCAGGTCGATGAAGTTTGGGCGTTGGGGGGACATGGTCGAATGGTCTTGTATCGTCTCTCGCACCAAGGTCCCATGCAATGCGATGCACTCGTCGTACGGGCCCTGGGCTGTGAGTTGAAGAAGGTCGACAGCGGATGGAACGGGCTACGGGGCGGTCGGTGGAGAGTGATTGGTGGTTGGAATCCTGGCGGTGCAGGTCGTGTCTCGGTCGAAGGATTGGGTATGGCGTCAGTCCCAACTGGAGGATTCCGGTATCGAGGTCGAATAACAGGTCGATGGCCAGATGATGGTGTGGCTGACGGGAATGCTACGGGCGGCGCATGAACGATGAGGTCAGTTCAGGGCCAGAAGGTCGCAGCAGCGGCTCGCGGGCGTCGGAGGTGTAGCTAGACGCGAAGCTGGAATCGACGGTCGAAGGGCGACGTGGATCAGTATCGAACGAGTGTTGTCGACGACTTTTCAGGTTCTCAGATAAACAAGACGACGGGCTCCTTGTTTGGCAGCAGCAGCGAAGGCAAAGCGCAAGTAGAGGCGATGCAGAGCAGGCCGCTAGTGGAAGGGTGCGCGTGCGTTTTTAGTTTCCCTGCAGATGGGCGTCGTTTGGTTGGTGTGGCCAACAAGGAAAGAAGGCGCAGCAGCCAAGAAAGAACGAAGAGTCGAGACGAAAGGAGCGTTCGAAGGGTAGAAGTGGGTGTGACGGAAGGATAGCAGGCAAGCAGGGCCAAAGTCGGGGAAAACCTCTTCTCGTCGTTCTTCCACGGGTAAAGCTCAGTCAGTGTTGTTGAGGTCTCACGATGAGAGGAGCAGACCTGACACGGACCGATCTGTCTGTCGCAACAGGGCAGATGCAGGACATGAGAGGGGAGGAAAGGGTCAAGGAGAGTAAAGGAAAGGAAAAAAAGAAGGTCGGGAGAAGGAGAGGATCAGAAGCGATCTCTGTTTCCCCCAGAATCAGAACCAGAATCAGGATGAGAATTGGATACGAGGAGGTGATGACCAGGCCGCCCGGGGGAGCAAGCGAGAGGGAACGGACGGACGAAAGAGGGAAGGAAGCAATGCACCCACGCCTGCCCCCAATGCAAATGCAAATGCACCTGCACCTCACCTCGCGCCTCATTTGCTGACAAGTTGGGCCTGGAGATGCGCCGTATCGTACCGTACCAACTACCTACACTAGTACCTAGCGCACCTCTACTTTGCCCCAGACTGGTACGTACCTCTACCAGCTGGACAGGTATAGCAAGTACCTTCCTCGACCTGCACCTGCAACGGGAGTGGCCCAATCGTGGAGACGGAGCGAACAGACCGAGTTTGGCTTAGCATCACGGCGCGCTAGAGGGGAAGACTTCAGCACATCCAGCGCCAGCGCAAGGGGTCAGTTAGCATGGACGACATGTACCCAAGTACCCTGGAAAGCTGGGCCACGCAAACGAACGTCGCCCAGGGCCCCCATGCGGCGGCGGAAGCCAGGGGAATGAGTGACCACCAGCGCCGGGGTGTGGTGCGCCCCTCCCTTGTGGGCTTGTAGACGACAAAACTGACTGGACAGTGAAAACGGTGTGATCAAGGCAGCTTCATTGAAGGCATCAACGCCAACAGCGTACAGCAGGACGCACAGCTGCAGGTCCCGAGAAGGACAGCATTGTATCACCCAGGTCTAAATTCATTGATGATGATGGCGACCGTTGAATCCTGGAGGGTCATTCACCTGTTGAATGCCCTGAGGGATTGGCACCTTACTCGGACAGGTACGAATACTTCGGATAGGTACCGCGCGGTACGGATACCTGGCGTACCTACGCTATATGGCTCCTAACCACCTACGCTAGTAATAACTACCCACTAACATTAAGCCCCAATTTCCCCTTTTCTTCTTTCCCGTCCCGTCGAACCCTGCTTGGGCATGACCGTGACCCTTTCCCACTAATGTTCCCACCCCCCTTCGAAGCCCTGTGGGCTTGCGGCGGGACTTCACTTCTTCTCTGGCGCTGTCACCCTGCCTGATTCATCAATGCATGCACCGTCGTCCGTACACTATTACACTACCTCACCGTCTGGAGTGGCCCGTCTCAAGGTGCTAAAACGCCTTTCAGGTGCCACAATCCGTTTTCCGTCTGTTATTGTTGAGTACGTGGCTTGACTCCGGCCGGTGGCCATCAGGTGTTTCTGTTGACTGACTTCCACCACAACGCCTACGGCGCCCGTACTACTTGGCCGCCGCAGAGCGACCGGCTTCGCTTCTACGGACATTCTTCTTCAACACGAATCGGTCCAAGTCAAAAAGTCAGACGGTCGACTTCAGGTGGGATGCTTTGTTCTAGCGTCAATGGATCGTCATCCGTGCCACAATAACGCCAGGACAATGATGATGTAAGATGTCCTCCGATGACTATACTATTAGTAGCTTCCGTCTCCTTCTACCGAGGTATACAGATACAGCTTGCAACAACGACAACAACGGGCTCCGTCACCGAGAATAGCAACTGCTGGACCAACAAACCTTCAAAGCGCACCAACGTACATGAGCTATTACTGGGCATGTACATAGAAGGTGCCTGACCGCAGCTGCCCCCAACGGGCTGCTCGTTACTGTCCATCAAGTCATGGATGACACCACCAACAACAAACACACCTTAGATACGTTGGTCAACTACGCCGTACAGCGCTGCGGCGTAGTAATACGGCAAGGCAAGCTGGCTTACTATGTAAAGGTAATAACCCAAGAGCATGAACGAGGTGATCCATTGCCAGCCTTATTACTGAGGACCTCTTCCCCAAAGTTCGTTTCTCTCTTTAGCGAGAGCCCCCAACGACCTAACTTTAGCAACATTGCCACGGCACTAACACGGGCGAAAACGTAGCCTAGAACACGCTGCGCCAGAAATCTGGACCGGCCGTGGGGTGATCAACGCTTGCTGCAACACTCGCAGAGACACGCGAGCGGTACCACGACGTTCCTCACCTCCCTGTCCTGCTTGCCTAGTGCAGTGTAGGTAGTGTAGATACGGAGTAGTACTCCTCACTCCGTTGCTGTGCAGCTGGAGATCCATCCCGTCGCCCACCGGGATAAACGGTCCCAGCGTTCTCTGCTCCATGTCAAACCGTTTCCATAATTGTTCGAGAAATAAAACGGAGTTACTACGGGGCCATTCATCCACAGACGAGACAAAGCATCGTGTCTCGTCTTGATCGTCGTCGGTCATTGTTCCCGCTCATGCTGGGATCGGACCCTCATCGTCGAACGTCGTACTCTGCTCTCCCGCCTGGCTCCATCAACAACGGAACGGCACCAAAACAAAACGGAGCCGCAAGTCACGGACGCCGGTCCAGAACAACGTAAACAATCAAAAAAGGAGCCCCAATATCCAAGGAAAAAATCAGAGTTGCACATGACGATGGCCTCACACGGACAACAATGTCCCTCCTCCACTCACTCATATCCGAGACCGACAGAAGCAACCTACAAACAATTGACATGAAATATTTCGTCCACATGCCCTCCTCGACCCTGCTGCATCTCCTCCACCTAGAGCGGGCTATAATAATTTCGCTTCCCGCTCTTGCAGCACTAATGCCCCTGAATTGGGCAGTCATCCCCGCGTTTCATTGGCTGGCCCCATCGCGACTTGTGTAAACATCATCAAGAACCTCCTTTTGAGCTGCTTCCCGTCCAGTTCTGCGCTGTCAGCTGCCGACCAGTGCCCAATCGAGATTCATTGCATTCCACGCATATTGCGACCTTCTGCTTCTACTCGAATAATGGAGACCGAACAACCTTATTCGGCCTTGCGACAATAGCGCAATATCCCTGGGACCCCTTCTTTTGCTCAGCCGGGGAAAGGTCGAAAGCAGCTAGCCAAAGAAGCTAGCGAATCATGAATGAATCAGACGGGATGCTGAAGCTTTTTCTTGGACGCGTCCTGCTGCACACAAGACAAAGAGAGCGAGAGCGAGAGCGTAAAAGAAGCCGGCAAGTGGGAAATGTTTCTTGGTGAGCCGAAACAGCCTACATCCAAGGTCACAAAATTACAAAATCCAACGTTCCCTCGGCTGGGGAAAACGCAAGGTAGGACTGGATCAACGCAGCGGCCCCTCATCTCCCTTACGTTTTCTTTTTCCTTTCAAAAACAACCAGCTCCGAATGCCATGCCTGGTGTTTGCTGTTCTTGATAATGTCCATAATGGAGATATAAAGGGCAACGGGCCGAACATGAAAGGGCTGGAGGTGAAAGGCTGCGGTGCCGCATTTCCCAAATTCTTTGTATCGCGCAACAAACCATGTGCTTTGTAAAAGAACAGAAGAAAAACTCTACTTCATATAACAAACCATGTGCATGTGCCCCCCCAGGCCTAGAATGCCGCAACCGGACGGATCCAGTTTCGGGTCAACTGTCAGATTGTTTCAGCCAGCGAGCGGCCCATCGTCCCTCCCGCAAGTGAGCTCTCTTAGATGAACCATCTCATATGTTCATCTCACATCGCGACC
Organism: Colletotrichum musae; assembly: GCA_027406025.1. Classification (NCBI taxonomy): domain Eukaryota; kingdom Fungi; phylum Ascomycota; class Sordariomycetes; order Glomerellales; family Glomerellaceae; genus Colletotrichum; species Colletotrichum musae. The sequence goes on along the minus strand of JANVYC010000001.1, from coordinate 5,295,308 downwards.
AATGATGAAGCGGACCTGCTTCCCCCGAAGCTAACTGGCTGACGTCTGGAAACCTTCTTCTCTAATTCATCTTTTCCTGCGCCTCACGACGACTTGCTGTTGCCCGTGTCGAATCATCGCTGTCGTAGGTCAACTTTATGTCAACTGAGATTCACTTACATATGGACCCATTTTTATTCCTTTTTTCTTCTTCTTCTTTGCTGCTCCTCCTCCACATCTTCCCCTGCTGCTGCTGCTGCGAGAGCATGTATGAGATTCAGGAACGACGTTACTTTCCAGATGGGCTTCTAGCTTCTGTGAGACATGTGGCTGTTTCGTGCAGACTGAGATGCAGGAATGGGGCCACCACCTCCAACAGCGCGCCGACACACGAAACAGGCACCGTATTCCTTTTCTTTATTTTATTTTTGCTGGTCCTCTTGAACAATTTGAAGTTTGCCATACGTTCCAAAGGTCTCTTTTTTCTTTCTGTCGTGTGGCCGTCATCCTAAGTTCCCTCCTCTCCCCGCCTCACACGCATCTCCACGCTGCGCGTCACATCGCATTTTGGCATCGCATCCATCATCTGATCTTCCTGTTGGCCGGCCGCCGCCACCCCCAGTAATTCTCGTGAACGCACTCCGTAATGCTCTTCGGCCGCAGGTTCCAACCAACATCGGCCGTCCGTCCGTCCGCCCTGCCCCCACAAGGGAGACCCATTACACTACAGAAAAGAAGCTGTGAAGCTGCGACTGTCACTGCACGCATCAACTTAACCATCCAGGCGTGTTAGGGAAGCAAGCCCCCACCCCCACCCTGCCCAAGGCATACTGCATACCTATAGCATTGGCTTCGCCGTGATCCAGATTCCCAGGCCTGTAACAACCGGCATGAAAACCGCCCGCCCGCCCGCTCTCTTGCTCTCCAACAAGGCCGCTGTGTGTGGGCGGGAGTGCCGAAGGTCGAGACGTCCAGCGACATCTCTTGCCCGGCCGCCCCCGGGAACGCCGTTGGGCCCCCCGTCTCGCCCTGTAGGGCAGTCCCCCGATCACAAGCTGGGGCCCGCGGTGTCAGATAACCAGCGACGGCAAAAAAAAACCACAGCCACAGCATACCTGCGTCGGTCCAAGGCAGGGAAGGGGAAGATTTGGCTTCCCCCCCCCCGGCCCCCCCGGCCCCCGGGTTTATTTTTCTCCTCTGTGCGGATTCGTGAACGAGAAAAAAAGAACCGTTGGGATCCAAAAAGAAAAAGAGCGGGGAAAGGAAGTCCAATCGAACGATCTACTGATCATCGAAGTCGATGGGTTGTCCCTCTCGTCATGTCTTCCCCGGCTTTGGTAGGATCCGACCATAGACGCAACCCCCGTAGCCGCAGCCGCAGCCGCAACCGCAGCCGCAACCGCAGCCGCCGCAGTAGTGGGGAGAACGACATCATCACCAACACGTTGCCGAGGCGTTGCCACAGCCAACTATATCTTTCGGGCACTGGAAGACATGCACTAGTACATATCACGTAGATGCTACGATTAGCGAATCGAAGCCTGGCCCAGCTGAAGAGAAATCAGGATTACAGAGTTGGTTGGTATAATTAGA